>JARGCV010000040.1:95000-2495000 GCA_034064705.1 Bothrops alternatus
CCTTTGAGGTTTCCTCCAGCCCTGGGATTCTCTGAGACTGTTCCCAAAAAACTGGGAGGAGCTGCTGGTCTCCCCCCACCCCCATGAGGCGGTAAAAGTAAACTCCCCACCCTGTTTTCTAATCTCTCTCCCTTTGTAAATCCCATTTACCTGCCTGCCTGCCTGGAAAGAGGGAGAGAACCCCTTTAAGTCACCTGCCTTGACTCCAGACTGAAGAAGAAAGAAAATCTCTCTGCGTCATTCAGGGCCCAAAGCAGCAAAGGCACAAAAGTGCAGCAACCGACCATGGCAGAAGAAAGTTTGTGAGGCAGCCAAGAGCTTCCCAAACATCTCCCAAAAGTAGCCAAGTAGAATAGAGGCAGATATCCCATTGAGTACAAGCCTTGAAAAGGCTCCCTTCTACTCCCAGACGCCCAGGCTGAATGACACAGCCGTGGTCCAGGCCCTTCCCAAAGAACAGAAGCCTGGGGCTGGATTGGGCAGGATGGGGGCAGCGACCGGGTGTCCAGGAAAGGGGTCCTTTTGGATTCTGACACAATCATCACATCATCAAATAAAGAGCTCTTAAGCTTTAGTATTCCTTTAAGTAAATTAAAGAAAAGCACAGCCTAAAAAGCATACATCTCAAGCAAGAGGATACCAAGTCTCCTCTAAACTGCCATGAGCTCCTTAATAACGAAAAGAAGGAGACCTGAAGGGCGACCAATGTTATTTTAAATTGTCCTGGCTGTGCAACAATTGTCGTAAGGATCTGGAGGGCAAATACATTTATAGTATTATTTGGTGTTCTGGACATTGTTTCTCAAAATATACATTCTAATTTTCAAAAGAAAATGTTAAAACTATTACGCATTCTAACCTTAATCTTTATCTTTATTTTCTAGTTAACCACTTTTCACAATGGAAGGCAGGAGAAGAAAGGTAGGAGAAAACACTTGAGCCCTATAGAAAGTTTAAATAGATACAGAGATGGATGATTAGGTGGATGGATGGATGGATGGATGGATGGATGGAGTGATTGTGGTTTATATTTGTCCTCAGTTGCCATTATAGGTTTTTCTTCTGTGGCGTATTTTTGTAATACATTTTAACTTACGTTATCTACCCAAGAAAGCCAGTTTGGTATCATGATTAGTGCATGAGGTTAGAAACCGGGTGTTCTCATCCCACTTCAGCCACAAGCCAGCTAGATGACCTTGGGCCAGTCACATTCAACCCTAGAAAGTTAGCAATGCCAAAGCACTGCTGAAAAACCCTGCCAAGAAAACTGCAGGGATTTGTCCAGCCAGGCCCTAAGAATTAAACACAGACAAATGGAAGGAAAGCAAAGAGAGACACCTGGAGTCTCTATTGCATGTAGGGCAGCCATGTAAGTTGGATGAATCTGCAGATCTAGCTTAAGTCGTTATAAATATTGGTTTAATAGACCAAGTTACTAATCTCCAACTTGGATAAAGTTGTTTTTAGAAAAAAAAGATAGGTCTTTAATTGCTATCAGTAAGTTTGTGTTTTTTAAAATAGAATATTTTGTCAATATTTCAGGAAGAAAAACTGAAATGTCCACACCTCAAAAACAAATTTGAAGAGCTGAGACGTCTGGAAGTATGTAATGTATAATTGCAGACAATATACTACAATAACAATGAAAATACAGTGCACTCAGAAATATTAAGACTTCCGCTTTTGTCAATTTTGTTACGCAGCAGCCTAATTCTACATTTGTTGAAATTCATGTTTTTCTTATTAATCTACACTCAGTACCCCATAATGACAAAGTGAAAACAGAATTTTAGAAACGTCTATAAATTTATTAAAAAGAAAAACCTGAAATATCACATTGCAACAACATTTGAAATTTCGCTCCAGTGCCCCCATTTCTCTTTATCGTTGCTGATACGTTTCTACACCTTGATTGGAGTCCACCTATGGTTAATTAAATTTATTGGACATGATTTTTTAAGTTTTTTTAAACATCACCCTAAACCCAAATAATATTGCTTTACAAAAGAAATGGGATCTTTAATTGTGGTCAGTAGGGTTATCTTTTTAAAATAGAATATTTTGTCAATATTTCAGAAAGAATACATCAAACTGCCTCAGCTCCAAGAAACGAAGGAAGTGAGACATCTGAAAGTATGTAATGTATTATTGTAGTCAGTACACTAGAGTAACAATGAAAATACAGTGCATTCAGAAATAGTCAGGCCTCCTTCACTTTTGTCAATTTTGTTATGCGGCAGCCTGATTCTACAGTTGTTGAAATTCATAATTTTTGAATCTGAAATATCACATTGGTATAAGTATTCAGACCCTTCCTTCGCAACCACATTTGAAATTTAACTCCGGTGCCTCCCACTTCTCTTTATCGTTGCTGACATGTTTCTACACCCTGATTGGAGTCCACCCGGGGTTAATTAAATTGATTGCACATGATTTGGAAAGGTAGAGGCTTCTCTATGAAAGGCCTCAGAACTGACAATGCATACTTGTAGCAGAGTAAAAGCCATGAAGACAAAGGAACTACCTGCAGAACTGAGAGAAAGGATTATTGCAAGGCACAGATCTGAAGAAGGCTACAATAAAATTTCTGCTGCAGTGAAGGTTCCTTAGAGCACAGTGGCCTACATAATTTACACATGGAAGAGGTTTGACGCAACCAGGACACTTCCAACAGCGGGTCGTCCCGACAAACTGAGCAGTTGGGGGAGAAGGGCCTTACTAAGAGAGGTGACCGAGAACCGGATGGTCATTCTGACTGAGCTCCAGAGTTGGGAGATGGGACAGAGTTCCAGAAGGACACCCATCACTGAAACCCTCCACCGATCTGGGTTTTATGGCAGAGTGGCTAGACAGAAGCCTCTTTTCAGTGCAAAACAAATGAAAGCCTCTCGGACTGTGAGGAACAAGATTGTCTGGTCTGATGAAACCAAAATTGAACTGTTTGGCCTCATTTCTAAACTTTATGTCTGGAAGAAATGAGTCACTGCTCATCACCTGCCCTACATCATTCCAACAGTGAAACGTGGTAGTGGCAGCATCATAGAGTGGGGTATTTTTCAGCAACACGGACTATGAGACTGGTTAGGATTGAGGGAAAGTTGAATGGAGCAAAGTACAGCAATATCCTCAATGAAAACATTTAAAATAAGCAGTTTAAATGAAGAAATGTTTATAAACGTTCATAAAGATTATTAAGACAACATACAATAAACAAATAGCAAAAGTAATTTTAAATGGGGAATATGCGGAGAACTTGGTTAGAAAAGACGTTAGGGAAACACATAGACTTTAAGCCCGAACTTTTTTTATTAAGTATAATTTCAGAAAAATAATAACTCTTTCACGGAGGAGAAAACATCTGTAAAGTAGCAAAACTTATTTCTTTTTGTACTGCTGAATGCTCAAGGCTGAGGGGTGGAGCCAAGATGGTGGACAGGCAGCAAAGGCTGTAAAGAGCTCCTCCAAAAGCAAAAGCTTTTTTTATTTTATTTTATTTTTATTTTAACTTTTAACTTTTTAACTTTCTAACTTTTTAATCCCTTTTAACATTGCATTTTTAACCCACCTATTTTTAACCCTTTTAATCTATTTTTAAACCTGTTTTAAACCTTGTTTGACCTTTTTATAATAGTCAAAGACTTTTTATAAAGTATATATACCGGAGAGGCCAGTATATATTGGAAACAGAAGCCACCGGAGGAGGACGGAGGCATGGGTATTTGCACAGCACTGGAAAAATGAAAAAAACACCATTGGAGGAAGAAATCATTAAAAAAATACTGGACTGTGTGGAAATGGATAGATACAGAATATTATCAAACATGGAACCTATTTTATCAATGGCTGGAAACGGGACAGAGAGAAAGAACTTAATTGGTATTACTAAATATAATAAATTAATCTAGACAGCACATTGCTCATTAAGCACTAAGGAATTGTAATAACAGAAAATTAATAAAATATTATATAAAAAAGAAGCTTGTGAAATTTTGACCAGTAAAATTATAAAAGTCCAGTTTAGCCTAATACCAATGAAGAAGGAAAATAACATCTCTCCAAAGAAACCAGCATGGCTGCATAAAGAACGCTTTGATAAACTGAAAGACAAAAAGGACAAGTATAAAAAGTGGGAAGAGGGTCACATAACTAAGGCAGAATATCAGCATCTGCTCACCCTAGACGAGTTCAAATCACCAGGAGCAGATGTATTACAATCCCAAGGTTTTGAAGGAATTGGCAGACGTGATCTCAAAAACAGATCATGCCAGACAAATCTTACTGCATTCTTTCAGAAGGTGACAAAATTAGTGGACCAGAGGACTGCTGTGGATATAATTGACATGGATTTCTGTAAGGCATTTGATAAAGTAAACCACAACGTGCTACTTGATAAGATAGGAAAATGTGGGTTAGAGAGCATCACCACCAGATGAATTCAAAACTCGCTGGCTGTCCAACCGCACTCAGTATGTCATCTGAGTGGAACTTCATCTAGCTGGAGGGAAGTATGCAGTGGGAGGCCCCAAGACTCTGTTTCAGGCCCAGTACTCTTCAACATCTTCATCAATGATTTGGCTGAGGTGATAGATGGGGAACTGATCAAATTTGCAAATGACACCAAGCTGGCAAGAATAGCCAACACTCCAGAAGATAGGATTCAGATAAAGAACAATCTTGACAGACTTGAACATTGGGCGTTATTGAACAAAATGAAGTTCAGTGGTGAAAAAAGTAAGGTTCTACACTTAGGCAAGAAAAACCAAATGCTCGGGTACAGTTCACGTGGTATCTCGCTCAATAGTAGTAACTGTGAGAGGGATCTTGGAACCCTAGTGGACAATTACTTAAATAATTGTGTGCTGCAGCTGCCAAAAGAAGAAAACACAGTGTTAGGCTGCATTAATAGAGGGATAGAATCAAGATCACGTGAAGTGTAAAACCACTTTATAACTCCTTGGTAACACCACACTTGGAATACTGCATCCCGTTTTGATCAGCACGTAAATGTAAAAAAGATGTTGAGACTAGAAAGGGGCAGAGAAGAACCACGAAGATGATGAATGGACTGCTGGAATTGGTATGTCTCGTGTAATGAAAAGAAGGCCTAGGAGTCACATCCTAGCAGTGTTCAAATATCTCAGAGGTTGCCGCAAAGAAGAGGGAGTCAAGCTCTTCTCCAAAGCACCTGAGCCCTCCAAGGTCCCTTCCAGCTCTGTTATTCCGTTCCGTTCCGTTCCGTTCTGTTCTAGAACCTCTTGCACAGCAGTCAGGACCTCAGTCCGGCCAAAGGTTTACTTTCCAACATGACCATGATCCTAACAAATAAAATAGGGTTTTTAATCCCTGTCAGTAAGTTTGTCTTTTTAAAATAGAATATTTTTTCAATATTTCAGAAAGAATCGTTTCAACGTCCGGTTCTTCCAGACCGGACACAAGAATTGAGACGTCTGGAGGTATGTAATGTATAATTGTAGCCAGTATACTACATTAACAACAAAAACATAGTACACCCAGAACTATTCAGACCTCCTTCACTTTTGTCAATTTTGTTATGCGGCAGCCTGATTCTACAGTAGTTGAAATTCATTTTTTTCCTCATTAATTATACTCAGTACCCCACAATGACAATGTGAAAACAGAATCTTAGAAATCTCTGTAAATTTATTAAAAAGAAAAAACTGAAATATCAACATTGGAATAAGTATTCAGACCTGTTGTAGTAACACTTGAAATTTAACTCTGGTGCACCCCATTTCTCTTTATCATTGCTGACATGTTTCTACCCCTTGATTGGAGTCCACCTGTGGTTAATTAAATTGACTGGACATGATAGTTGATTAGAATGATAGTCATCACGGAAGCCCTTAGGCTTTATGCCAAAGTGGCTAATATTAGAATATTTTGTCAATATTTCAGAAAGAAAATCTACAGCTGCATGTGCTGCTTAAGTTGGATAAACCTCGACGTCTTGAGGTATGTAATGTGTAATTTTAGCCAGTATACTAAATTCACAATGAGAATATAGTGCGTCGAGAAATATTTAGATCTCTTTCACTTTTCTCAATTTTGTTATGTGGCAGCCTTATGCTACAGTTGTTGAAATTCGTTTTTTTCTTATTAATCTACACTCTGTACCTCATAATGAGAAAACAGAATTTTAGAAATTTCGAAAAAAACACGAAATATCATATTGGAATAAGTATTCAGACCCTTTGTAGCAACACTTGAAATTTAGCTCTTGTCTTTATTGTTATTCTTTATTCTCAGTATCCCACAATGAGAAAGTGAAAACAAAATTTTAGAAATGTCTGTAAATTCCATACGTTTCATTCAGTCGTGTGAATTTCCAGGCAGGTGTGCAGAGTTTAGATGCCAGAGATATAAGTTGGCACCTAAATTTAAGAATAAATCCAGATAAAGTTGTTTTTGGAAAAAATAGGGCCTTTAATAGCTGTCAGTAAGTTGTCTTTTAAAATAGGGTATTTTGTTAATATTGCAGGAAGAAAGGCTACCGTGTTTTCCACAGAGACAAATTGAGGGATGTAATGAATATTTGTAACCAGTACATAAAATATTAACAATGAAAATCATAAACGCTGTAGAAGCCCAGTATCGTGGTGGGGAGAGTAGGGAGGGTGGGTGGGCTGATGGTTAAAGATATTACTTATTGTAATATATTAACTTGTACTTTATCTCTTTTTTAATCTCTTTTGACTTCTCCGGATTCTTCAAAAACAACAGCCTCTGGAAGATTTTGTGTAAGTCTTATCATAGTTGAAAATAACTTTTTGTGGAGTTGACAATTGCGATAGCTGCAGACTGATGTAAACTGTGAATGAAAGCATGGATGCCCATGGAAAGGAAAGGTCTTTGAATAGGAGATTTTCAGGGCTTCCTAGAATCATCTGTGATGTTTTGAACTGGGCCTTGAACACAATCAGCAACCAGGGAGGATCTTTGAACCTGGGCGGAGAAGGCAATTGTGCACAAGGGGTTAAAAACAAAAACATAGAAGTACTTGTATCATTTTTGGTCTCCTTTTGCTGTCTTAGAGTCTACTATTGGGTTTAGAAGACTATTCCTCCTGTGTCATTTTAAAGGGTTTAAAAAGTTTAAGGTGTGTGAGAGTTTATCTCAAGTTTCCTTTGCATTGTAGAAACTCAGGATATAAACAAATAAATAAAATTGAAATGTCACATCCACAACCTAATAAGCAGTTATCACCACTTAATAGAAAAATTAGCTGCTTGTCTTCTTTCATATTACTACATGCTAGCAACCCTGATTATTGCAGTAGTTAAATACCATTTCCCATAAACCAGAGCCTTAAAATAAATAAAATGCCACATGCGAACAGTTACTGCTCAATTTTATTGTATTACAAACATCCACAATTCTATAAAATAAACTTCTAAAAGAACAAAAAAGCTCTAGTATGCATAATAAGACTGTTACTATTGTTGTTTTTTGGACAGAAATCTATCAGTGTTACTACATATAAATTCCATCTTATTGAATATTTAGATAAAATTTCAATGGATGTTTTAGGACAGTGTAACTTAATATTATTAGCTAAATGTTACATATAACACTCTTCAGTTATTGATCAAGCTTTGAAAGTAATATCCCCCTCCCACACCAAAAATTAAAAGACTGAAAGAAAGCCACCATGGGTTTGTGAAAAACAGATCATGCCAGCAAATCTTATTGCATTCTTTGACCAAGTGACAAAATTAGTGGACCAGAGGAATGCTGTGGATATAATTTACTTGGACTTCAGTAAGGCATTTGATAAAGTAGATCATAACCTACTACCGGTACTTGATAAGATAGAAAAATGTGGGTTAGACAGCATCACCACCAGATGGATTCGTAGCTGGCTGACCGGCCGTACTCAGTTTGTGGTCCTCAATGGAACGGCATCTACATGGGGCAAAGTGTGTAGTGGGGTGCCCCAGGGCTCTGTTCTAGGCCCAGTGCTCTTCAACATCTTCATCAACAATTTGGACGAGGGGATAGATGGTCCAGATTCACATGTAACCTTTTGATTTTTCTAGAGAGAAACCACAAAGGAAGAACAGCTTGCCAGTGATACGCAGGAACCAGGTGGGGTCATCAAGCAGAGATTTCAACAGAGGCTTCATGAGTCCCTGGCAAAGAACTGTGGATGGTACAACAGCAGAAAACAGGCAAGAACCTCTTGAGAAGTTGAAGCATCATCACGACAGACATGAACTAAACAAACAATGGCTTAAAGCCTGTCTGGACGGTCTCAAAACCAAAACGACAAAAGAATCCAGGCGAAAGGTATTGCAGTGGCTGCAAAAATGTCGCAAAAGCCTTAATGAAAAGTCCTACTAAGCAGGACCCAGTATTTCCCTTAGAACATGGCTTGTGAATTCCTGGATCACCTTTGAGAAGGAACATCCTGAAGAATTCATGGGGGATGTGGCTAGTTGGCTGGAGATATCCCTAAAACATATGGAACTGAGAGGACCAAAAACTCGTGCTTTGACACCGGAGGAATGGCTTGAAGCATCTATTCAAGCCATTCAAAATCTATTGACTACTGAAGCAAAGTTGCAACGTACCCTAAGATGGCATGGGAAAATCATTTAAGAAATCAACATTCTGAAGGATGCGTGGAGAATATAATGGATTCCAGGATCTTTAGTAAGCTTTTTTCTCTTTCTTTTCCAAAGGAACCAAAAACAAAATTGCTTTGCTTCTAGTTCTGGGTAGCAGGTTTTCTTCAAGGGGGAACTGGAAAGGAAGAGGGCACAGCATATGTTTGCATGCAGTGAATTCCGGGGAAGAAAGGTGTCCCTGCAGTGACGTTGCTCATCTCCATTTGTTAAGCCAAAGAGCCGGTGTTTCCTGGAGGTGTTTCCGTGCTCATGGTGCAGCACAGAGTGTATGCTGATACCCAGAGAGTAACTTTCCTGCAAGCTTAATGCAGTAACTATTCATATACCTGCATTTACCTGCTTTCAGACTGCTAGGTTGGCAAGAGGAGCTGGGACAGGCGATGGCAGCTCACTCTGTTTCACAGCCCTCATTCTCAGACTGCTAAGCTAGAGACCGCCTTAGCACTGAGGCACCGAGTCCCTTTCAGGGGGGAAAAAATCTATTTAATCATAAACCAGAAATTAGGTAAGATAAAAAAAATGAAAAACATAGGCCAGAGAGGAAGCAGGTGAAACTCCAAACCAAAAAGCTACAAAAGGAGGGAGGAGTGTTGGAATGAAAAGGAAGAAGACTGTGAGGACAAAAGGTTTTTAATGAAGTGAGCTGCAGCTCATGAAAGCTGATGCCTTTTAATACAAAATGTTAGTCAGAAAAGCTGCTACAGACTCCTTCCTGATTTGTTACCAAGAGTCCAATAGGAATTCTGAATATAAATGGTTCAAGCCCTCCCATAGATTGGAAAAGACCCCTTGGTGAAACCTTCAAAATCATTGCCCGTAGGTGCAGACTAGGAACATGGGGCCCACCCTTTCTTCTTAATGATGGTCCAAGCATCCTTCGCCTTGGTTGCCTGGAGCTATTAGGGGTTGAACTAAAAACATAGGGAAGGCTATATGGGCCTCATCCTTGGTGCAGAGAATGCTCAAAACGAGGAACAAGAGCCTCCCTGATATATTCCTCAGAGGTCTCGGGGTTCAATGCTAGTCTTTCTCTTTTGAGCCCTCAACTCAAGAGCCCAATCAGGACTGGAGTCCCTATATTTAAGGAAAGCAGTGCTTCTTTTTCCTAGACTGCAGGAATAATGGAAACACCACCTTCAGATGGCATCGTTTGCCTACCATGAAGCATTATCCCTCAGGAAATAGGCCCCGTGAGGGACATGGTGAACCTCTCTCCCTGCAGGAGATTCAATGAGGTAGCTCCACAGCAGATAATGGAGAGCAGCCATTTTCCATCGGGATTTTAAAAGAGATTACTAGGAGTTTCATGAACGATCCTAAAAAATACATATTTTTTTAATTTAGCGCACCATGTAATATCTACTGCAGATACAATATTTTTATGCAAGAATTCCATGAGATTTGAAAATTATTTCAAGAGTACTTCATGGTAAAAAGTTGGGAAAAGGCTGATTTATAGAGAAGGCAGACAGAAATGCAACTACTATTGCTATGAATGTAATATATGTGCCTGGAAACCTATTCACTTATTGTTTTCTTTTTAGAAAAAAAAGGCTCTTTAATAGCTGTCAGTAAGTCGTCTTTTAAAATAGGGTATTTTGTTAATATTGCAGGAGGAAAAAACCCATTTCCCATGTCTCCCACAGAGACAGGTTGAGATATGTAATGAATATTTGTAATCAGTACACAAAATATTAGCAATAAAAATCATAAACGCTGTAGATGGTTAAAGATACTGCTTATTGTAATATATTCACTTGTACTTTACCTCTTTTTAAATCTATTTTGACTTCTCCAGATTCTTCAGAAAGAACATCCTTGTAAGAATTTTATCAAAGTCTTATCATAGTTGAAAATAACTTTTTGTAGAGTATTTTCGTAGTGGAAATATGCATTGACATTTATTACTTTATCTTCTAGGATTCCGAATTTGGTGTTCCGAACTAAGGCCCGTAGAGAGGAACACCACTGGGGTATGTAATATGTTGTTGTATAAATGTATAAGTGATGATAGGATTTTAGCCTTGCAACTCAATCTCCATTCTTCCACATGCTAACTTTGTCACGTCATTGGTGTCCCAGATTGGTGTCCTAAGTGGATTTCTACAACATGTTTCTACATAGAGCTGCCCTTGAAGAGTGTTCAGAAGCTTCAGCTGATGCAAAATGCAGTGATACAGGCAATCATGGGTGTCTGTCATACAGCACATGCAAACTCTCTGCTCTGCAAGGTGCATTGGTTGCCAGTATGCTTCCAGCTTCAATGCAAGGTGCTGGACCTCATGGTTTGGGATTGAGTTACTTATATAGGACTGTTTCTCCCTATATTATACATCTGACAGGAGATGAATGCTCCTGTCCCATCAGGGAGTGTCATCTGAAGAGAGTCTTTTTTGTTGTGGCCCCTGTCCTCTGGAACATCATTCCCCACGGAGATCAGACTAATTGGACTGACTTTTTTTGTAAAACTTTGAAGACTTGGTTTTATCAGTGATTTTTATTCTGTTTTTAAGTATCATTAGCTGCCAGATTCATATAGGCTTGAGATGAAACCCATGTGCATTAGTATCTTATTTTCAAGATGAAAAGCTGGAAAGTAACCATTCTGAAATTAAGATATTGTATTCATCGTCACATTAATTATGGATACAATTAAATAATCAAATCAAATATTTACCTAGGCATTTACTTGGAAGTTTTCATCACAGAGATATCAAAGTTATAACCTCCCAGGATGGCAGAACAGTCTGCTAATCTCCGATGACAACTTCATGTCAGTTGTTTGACCTTGAAAACATCTATCTCTAATCACATACTGGCAATACATCAAGCTACAAAGTGAAAAAGAATGCAGACAAATGGGATAGTTGGTGGGAAAGACTGATGTCCTTTGGACCTGTTGATTTCTCAAAGGCACAAAGGAAATCCCAGACACAATAGGGATTGGAAAATGTTAATACTCACATAACTTTTTTTTAAATAGAAAATAACATAAATTGCCATACTATTTTACTCTCTTTATTTTTAAGATTGTCTAAAATGTTCTTGAAGAATAGAAACCATGGGTGATTACAGCTCAAGATTTTTAAAGGAAGCATGTCCAGCTGCCCAGAAAGGGGGGAGACATAAACGTGGGTTGATAGAAAATCTCCAGGGTGGACTTCAGGAATGAATTAGCAAAGCACCTCAATTCCCATTTTGTCAATGTGTAAATTAGTATTTTATTTTACACATCTGCCTATAATATGTTCCAAGGGTTACAAATGTGCCCAGTGGCTCAGAATGTATACTCATTTACTAGTTTTGCGTCTCAGAATAGAATCCAACAGATCAGCAGTGCTGAACATCATGCTTGCCTCAGAACGTAACAAATGAACAGTTTACCTCTTTCCTTTCAAAGCTTTCCACAGCGTAATTCAATATGTATCTCTTCTTCTTTTCTTTTGTAAAGTGGGCGAAAGGATTGCTGAAGCGAGAGGCTTACTAAAGATCCTGGAATCCATTATATTCTCCACACATCCTTCAGAATGTTTTTTTTTTTCTTTAATGACTTCTCAGGCCATCTGAGGTTACTTTGAGACTTTGCTTCAGAATTCAATAGATTTTGAATGGCTTGAATAGATTCTTCAAGCCATTCTTCTGCTGTCAAAGCACATGTTTTTGCCATCTTACTTCCATATGATTTATGGATATCTCCAGCCAATGAGCCACATTACCCAGGAATGCTTCAGGATGTTCCTTCTCAAACTTCATCCAGGAATTTACAAGCTATGTTCTCAGGGACATACTAGGTCCTGGTTGGTACCACTTTTCATTAAGGCTTTTAACAGATTTTTGTAGCCACTGCATACATTTTGCCTGGATTCTTTTCTCTTTTTGGTTTTGAGACTCTCTAAAAACGCTTTAAGCCATTTTTTATTTAGTTCATGTCTGTCCCTATGATGCTTCATCTTTTCAAGAGGTTCGCCTGTGTTTTCTGCTGTTGTATTATCTACACTTGTTTGCCGGGGACTCATGAAGCCTCTACTGCTAGATGACCCCCACCTGGTTCCTGTGTATCACTGGCCAGCAGCTGTTCTTCCTTAGTAATTTCTCTCTAGAAAAACCACTTCCAGAAGACTTACTTCTAGATTTGTATATGTAGGATTAAATATATAATAAATATGTATATATATGTATATATATATTAAATATATAATTCATAAATTTTCAGTCTTTTAGTTTTTGGTGTGGGAGGAGGATATTACTTTGAAAACGTGATCAATAACTGAAGAGTGTTACATGTAACATATAGCTAATAATATTAAGTTACATTGTCCTAAAAAATCCATTAAAAAGGCCTGGAAAAGGCCTCTGGAGCCTGGATCATGTAATCATGGATTTGTCTAGAAGTAGGTTCCTAGGCTAATCTTCTCCCAGATAAACAGTTGTGAAACATGACCTGAAAAGCTAATTCTTATTTATAGCAAGGCCACATTAACAGACTCTTACAAATCCGAAAGCACAAAATTCTCACCAAAGATTTCTACAGCTTTTAAAGTTAAGCAGGATCCTTTCTGACTTTCTTTCTCTGCCTGTTATAAAGCTGAGCATTCCCCTCCCTCTTACTTAATCACTTGTAGCCAGCATCTCTTCCCTCATCCCCAAAGTCATTTCCACATATCATTACAGTTTGTTAGTAGAATGCAGGTGTGGGAAGAATCCAGAGGAAAACATATTTTGGGAAATATTAAAAAGGCAGAATATATTTCCCCAAAGGATCTTAAAGGCAGAAACCAACTTCCCCAAGTCTCTCTGCCCCAAACAGAAACCAGGTCTGCAGAAATGCAGATGTGATAATCTTGTCAGAAAGATTGGAGCCAGAAAGCTTGGATTAGAAAGACAGAGATCCCTAGAATCAACAATCCCACAGCCCCAGGGAAGCAGGATATGACCTTTGGGAGGTAATAGGATTAATCCACCGCCATCAAAATACCAGAAAGGCACACTCAGATTCAGATCAAAGTTCATGCCCCAGGAACACCTCCAAACAGAAGTTCAAGAAGGTATAAAAGCCCACCACTTCCTGCTACAGGTGCTCAGTTTTCCCAGACCCATCTTTCTAATCTGGCTCTCCTTTTCAATAAACTACAACCTTCTTTCTAAAGCAGTCTCCATTTTGATTATTCCCAGCTTGGACTGGACCCTGATGAAGATTTTTCTTTCAATATGGGAATGCTTGTTATATAACTGAATTTCATCAAAGTATTTTAAAAAACGTCAAATGGTGTGATAATGAAATGGGAAAAGTCTCACAATTGTACTCAAATAATTTTTAATGTTCCTCAAAGAACGTGACAGATTGAGAACAATCATTGCTCATCTAGTCTTCAATATATATTCATTAATACAGGCAGATAAAATGGATAAATCATGATTTTGTGATGCATAATTTATATCAGC
The DNA here is from genome assembly GCA_034064705.1 of Bothrops alternatus. Classification (NCBI taxonomy): domain Eukaryota; kingdom Metazoa; phylum Chordata; class Lepidosauria; order Squamata; family Viperidae; genus Bothrops; species Bothrops alternatus. The sequence goes on from JARGCV010000040.1 coordinate 109,091, forward strand.
TCTTAGATAAAACTCTTTTAAAAACTCGAGGTTCCAGAAAAAATATTTATCCTTTCTCAATAGAGAGTGGTGCATAAATAAAATTCAGTCGAAAAATATCTGATATCTATGGAGATCCAGGTCAGGGTTACATTAAAGGTGCTTTTTCAAAAGGCAGCTGGACTTTCTTGTTTTTTCCTTGAACACGTTTCGCTTCTCATCCAAGATGCTTCTTCAGTTGAACCGAACCGAAGAAGCTTCTGGATGAGAAGTGAAACATTTTCAAGGAAGAAACAAGGAAGTCTAGTTGCCTTTGGAAAAAAGCACCTGTGGGAGAAAAATATCTGATGTTTAGCGATTTGGATTTGACAAACTATGGCATTTTGCATAAGAACAGATAGATGGGAGCTGCCCTGTAGTTCTGTCATTAAAGTTTCAGAACACCCCCCCCAATAATCTCCCCCCTTAATAGGATAGGGACCGAGTATCCTAGGAGGCCAAACGGCCGCTGCCTCAGGCCGGAAAGCCACGAGAGAGGGGGGGTGTCTTTCGGAGGCATGTTAGCTGGGAGGTTTGAACCAGCGACTTGATCTTCCTGCAGAGAGCTCAGACGATCGGCCGACAGTCGCCCCATCCCCACCACACCGGCCCGCCTTCCTTCGAGGTGCAGACGAGACAGGCCGCTTCTACTCAGCTGTGGCTGGCGGGCCATGGAGTAACCCCCGACCCCTTCCCGCCCTGCATTTAGCCCCGCACTTTGCAGAAAACAGGCGAAGGCGAGGCAGCTGCAAGGAAGAAGCCGGGAGAAAGCTGCCCTCTGCTCCGAGCGAGGATTGGTCTCCCGGAGCGGGGCGCTTTCGGCAGCCTGAGCCTCCGCCAGGAGGAGCCGGGGAGGAGGCGCCTGATCGGGTGGTTCCTGGGGCTGGAGGAGGGTTTGCGCTTGGGCTGCGGAGGGGGAGGCGGGGCGGAGCAGCGCCCGAGGGCGAGAGCCAGAGCGGAGCGTGGAGACCGGCGAAGCGCTTTCGTTGCCTGTGGCATAGCAACCAAAGAGGACAGGCACAGACTTCAATGGATAGTTAGGACTGCAGAAAAGAACAATCTCAACAGCCTGCCTTCCATTGAGGACCTATATACTGCGTGGGTCAGAAAGAGGAATGAGAAAATGTCTACAGACCCCTCACATCCTGGACATAATCTATTTCAACTTCTCCCGTCAGGATACTGCTATAGAGCATTGTATGCCAAGAGAACTAGACATAAAGATTGGGGTATTTTTCTCCTGTGCCATCATTCTGCTGAACACTTAATTCCCACAGCACTGTCTTATTTCTCATCTTTTTTCATCTTCTCATCTTTCCTACTGTCTTGTATTGTTTTTTTATGATTTATCAATTGTTGTTTGTAACAAGATTAATGAAACTATTCTACTCTACTCTACTCTACTCTACTCCACTCTACTCTACTCCACTCTATTCTATTCTATTCTATTCTATTCTATTCTATTCTATTCTATTCTTTCCTCATTATACATATATACACATATATTTATGCACAGCACTGTCTTATTTCTCATCTTTTTTCATCTTCTCATCTTTCCTACTGTCTTGTATTGTTTTTTTATGATTTATCAATTGTTGTTTGTAACAAGATTAATGAAACTATTCTACTCTACTCTACTCCACTCTATTCTATTCTATGTGATTTTTACAGCTATTTAAAACTCTACGTTTAGGCCACATTGAATTAAGTTCTATTCCACAGCAATCTCTTTATATTCATTGGACTTAAATAATATTATTAACCCATTTTTCTCCCAGCTCAAAACTGCTTATCTTTCTGAATTGTGTCTTTCTACTCGCTAGCCATTATTAAATTAGTGGTCAATAATATTTGTACTCTGACTGACCTTTTCCTACTATGAAGGAAAATAGTTGTTTTCAGCTACTAATTGGCAGATGCAGCTGAACCTCAAGTCATTTCATAAGAGATATGGTGAACTCACAGCGAGAATATTTTTTCCTCATTATACATATATACACATATATTTATGCACATATAATGTGCATACTGTATATATATTGAAATGTAGTACTTTTAGTCAATACCTTGTTTCCAGCTGGCCTCGAGGGGGGGTGTAATAAAATTGAATTTCGTTTTTCGTCATGTGTAACTGTTCTGAATAGAATCTGTAGTATAAGGATAGATTTGTGTCAGGAGCAAGCAAGCAGATCTACAATTCAAACTATTTCATTGTATTCTGGCTATACTACAGGAATCTCCCGAGGCTGCTTGCCTTCCCTTGGAAACAGATGAGTAAGGTTCTATGGAACTTGGTGTGTATGTGGGGTCAGTCCTGGATCTCTTGTGCCTACTAAGTGATTTAAGGCAGGGGTGCCCAACCCCTGGTCCATGGATTGGCACCAGTCCACAGCATGCCAGAAACCAGGCCTTGCAAGCAGGTGAAGGCCCATCCACGGGATACAGGCAGCACATAAACACCACAGCCCCTCCAGTCCACATAAAAACCTCTCTCCATAAAACTAGTCCCTGGTGCCCAAAAGGTTGAAGGCCACTGATTCAAGGCTAAGTCCTGTTTGAATCCCCTTCCTGAGTCACTGGGTGTTTCCCAACGCTTTGTGATCAAGGCATGTCAATTCAGTCAATAGTCATGCTTCCTGCATTGAAGAAGAACACTTAGTTTTCTGCTTCATACACCTAAGCTTCATATGCTGTGACTAAGAAAACATATGTAACAAACACGGTTGAGAGCACTGGACAACAATGAGTTCCACTCTGCTGCTGAAACTTTTCCAAAGGTGGCCTTGCAGAAGTGATTGGTTTTCGTTTAATCAACAGTTTCAGTAGGGAATTTAATAGTTTTATTTGTTGTTTTTTTAACATTTGTTGTCTTCCTCTCCTGAATAGAAAAAAATCAATCGACCCAGTTCCAGGATTGTGCATAGTTGTACCTGTCTCTGCTCTGACATTTGCCCTTCTAATTGTACAGTAACGTTTATCTGTCTGAAACACAAAGGTCTCCAAGCAGACTTCCCCGTTACAGTGATGGGTGTTTTATTTATTTATTTTTAATTTATATTGGAAACATTCTGCTTTATTTATTTTTTATTGGTTGATGGAAAAGAAACCAGTGTATCTGATCTTATTAATGCATTATCAGAAAACTTACCCTTTCTAAGGCAAGCTGTAACTCTTCTGTAATTTAGACTTTGGGGGAAACCATAATCCTTAAATTATAACAGCAGATGAAATGCCAGGGTAGAGAGAAGCAGTTTTCTGCTCTTTTAAGGGGCATCTCTCCTGAATGTTGCATCTGCAGAAAATTCTCAAAAGAAATCACATAAATCTAGCAGAAATGGATTGTCTTTGGTCTGTTTTTGTCTTCTACGATACTGACAAATTGAAGCAAAAAGTGCCTTTTCTGAATAAATATTGGATAAGAAGCAGAAGCAAAGATTTTCAACTTTTAATTGTTACTATTCTATGGTGTTCCATGGAAAAAAGTAAACATAGGGGGGGATCGTTAAATAAGATTTCCAATGGGAAGACATTTTTTTAATGCAGTTTGAAAATCAAGGATTATATATAAGATGCGTCTGGGATGAGGAGAAACCTCTAAAGCAAAGTTTTTCTTCATGTGAAGAATTTTAACTTATACTGTCGTTTGTTTTAGAAATCATGGTTTTAAGGCTCTCCCTGAGATTATCAACTGCTTGTCAGAAAAAACAATGTTTGCAAATTGACTTAAAAATAGGATAACATTATTGCAGGTTAAAACATGTTATATTTTAGACAAGTACAGTTTTACGAAATCATACTGTGCATTGGTAGAAGTGAAAAATTGATTCGATTTGCAAGAATATTTAATGTTAATTTGTGCAGGGTATTTTGGATTGAGAGGTTGAACTGAATCATGCTGCCTCACAAGCCCATCATTAAAAATATATTTTTCTCATGTTAAGGCTGTTCTTTTCTCATGTTAAGGCTGTTCAACTTATGTAACTTTTTGGCTATCCTATTAATAGTCACTCTGTGAATTATGATCAGATTCGTTGCTCTTGAGAATTCAGCCTCTGCTGGAATTGGGCTGAAGCTAAGTACAAATAGCAGATTAACCTTTAAATGATAGTCACATTGAGGACAGTCTATTAGTACCCTAGTCCTAAATAGAGCGGTTCAAGAATAATTGACTTGTTCTTTATCTACATCCAAAGTAAACCATTTTATGTAGTTTGTTTACTGTCGGGTCTGCCGTCAGGCCATGGATCAAATAATCTTTAAGGCAGAGCACCTGAGTCGGAATTGATAAAATGGAGGTGGTGGTGGTTATAGGTCTGGTCACTTTAATTATTCCAAACTAAGGTTCACTTATGGCTTTGTGTCTATTAGTCCTGCCCCCAAAGTAGGCAAGGATAGCCCCAAGAGGATCTGGTTCTGCAGCAGTGTTTCCATTGCTTGTGGTTTGCTTTCCCACTATATGCGATGACTCTAGTGGTTGCTTGCAAAATAATAACATATAGGAAGACCCAGCCCGTGGAACATAGAGGAATAGCTGGCTTCGAATGGGTTGATTCTTTTGAAACGGATTAGTTCTAAGGATGCAACATGTTAACCCATTCACTCAGATGGGACTCAGACTCAGCATTGAAGTTGATATTGTGGAGTCCCTCATGCTCCTCATAGTTGCATTTGGTACCTTCGGAATTCTCTGCCAAGTATTACTGGTTATGGCCAGAATATTACGTGCAAAACAGAAATCATGATGTAATCTCACTATGTGAAATCTATCTGTCTCCTCCTATAGGTTGTTTTCTTCCCTCTCAGCCAAGTAGATATCTTGCCTTAATCAAATTCAGTAGATTGTGAGGAGGTGAGAAAATTGCCAGATAGGCCAGATGTTCTCCCATGTAGAACATGGCATTTTTAAAAAGCCACACACAATATTGTTTTCTACAATTATAACTATTCTGCTTTAAATTAGTAGACTAGCAAAACGCTGTGGACATAGTATACTTAGATTTCAGTAAGGCATTTGACAAAGTAGATCACAACCTACTTCTTGGTAAGCTAGAAAAATGTGGAATAGACAACATCACCACCAGATGAATTTGTAGCTTAGCTGGCTGACAAACAGTACTCAAAAAGTAGTCCTCAAAAGATACTACATCCACATGGAGAGAAGTAAGCAGAGGGGTACCACAAGGCTCCGTGTTAAGCCCAGCACTCTTCAATATCTTGATAAATGACTTAGATGAGGGAATTGAAGGGGAACTCATCAAATTTGCAGATGACATTAAACTGGCAGGAGTATCCAACACCCCAGAAGACAAACTCAGGATCCAAAAAGATCTTGAACAATGGGCCCTGTCAAACAAAATGAGTTTCAATATGGAGAAAAGAAAAGTTTTACATTTAGACAGGAAAAATCAAAGGTACAAGTACATATTAGGTGAGACCTGGCTTAAAAGCAGCAACTGTGAGAGGGACTTCGGAGTCCTAGTGGATGATCATTTGACTATAAGCCAGTGGTGTGCAGCAGCAGCCCAAAAAGCTAATACAATCCTGGGTTGTATAAACAGAGGCATAGAATCAAGATCAGGTGAAATATTAGTACCGCTTTATAAAACTCGAGTAAGACCACACCTGGAATACTGCAACCACTTTTAGTCACCATACTACAGAAAAGATGTTGAGGCTTTGGAAAAAGGCCTGGAGACTAAAACATAGGAAGAACGGTTGCAGGGTTTTGTTTTGGTTAGTCTAAAGAAAAGAAGAAATAGAGGTGACATTATAGCAGTATTCCAGTATTTGAAGGGCTGCCACAAAGAAGAGGGGGTCAAATTATTCTCCAAAGCACCAGAGGGCAGGACAAGAAACAATGGTTGGAAACTAATCAAAGAGAGAAGCAACCTGGAATTAAGCAGAAACTTCCTAACAGTGAGGGCAATCAGAATAGAGCTGGAAGGGACCTTGGAGGTCTTCTAGTCCAGCCCCATGCTCAAGCAGAAGACCTCATACTATTTCAGTCAAGTTGCTCACAAATATAAGCAAAGTGTTACAACTTGCAATTTCCTTGCAACTGGTGTTAAATGTATGCTGTCTATGATTCAGGAGAATAGAATGGAATGGAATGGAATGGAATAGAATTAGAATTTCTGAAGGCAAGCTGTTCCACTGGTTAATTGTCCTCACTGTTAGGAACTTTCTCCTAACTTTCATCTAGGTAATTAACCAGTGGAACAGCTTGCCTTCAGAAATTGTGGGCGCTCCATCACTGGAGGTTTTTAAAAAGAGACTGGACAGTCATTTATCTGAAATGGTATAGGTTCCCCTGCTTGAGAACCTATACCATTATTATATCACAATCTGGCAAACTGTGTTTGAAGGTTCTAGTTGGTTATGAGGCTGATCATGTCCTCATTTCTGGTCTAGTTTACACATCAAGCTAAACCAGAATGTGATTTCATTTGGTTTTACCTTTGTGCATTATGCGAAAAAGATTTCTGTGTGAATGATAATTTATGCCTTAGTCAAGATGCCAGTTTATCTATTCTAGGTTTGTTTAATTGACCAGTATTGAGGAAACTATGATTTAATGCAAGAATACAGTTATCCTCTTTGAGTTGTATCTATTTCACAAGAGCCTATGTTGTCCTTCCCAAGAATTGTGTTGAACAACAAATGATGAAAATACCTAGATTCCTGTGCAAAAAGTATCAGCATGTACTTTAGGCTAGAGAAAATGAAACCATTTAGAAACAGGCTTCATGGCTAATAAATTAACTAACTAGCTATATAAATAAATACTGTAAATTGGTTTTGTTTCCAAGCCCTTTTCCTCTCAAGCAGAATATTCAGGCTCATCTGAAAGCTGAATTTGGGGGTACAGGGCTCAGATACAGTATAATCTTGTTGTAGTAGCATTTTGAAGTTCCACACCAATCTTTCCAAGAGGCTAGACCTTTTCACCCACTTTACAAAAGAAAAAGGAAATAATATTTGTAAGAAGCTCATTCTGTTTCTTGGTATCATTTTTCCAAAGCCACCTGGATCATCCAGCATGGTCCTTTATGAAGGAGAGGTGTACGTTTGGAGTAAGAGTTTCCTGACATGAAAGCAGTTCCCATTACTGATAACTAAGAATATTTTTAGTTGGTCCAGATTCATATGTAACCTTTTGATTTTTCTACAGAGAAACCACCGAGGAAGAACAGCTGCTGGCCATTGATATACAGGAACCAGGTGGGGTCATCTAGCAGTAGAGACTTCAACAGAGGCTTCATGAGTCCCTGGCTAACAAGTGTGGATAGTACTACAGCAGAAAACACATGAGAACCTTTTAAAAAGATGAAGCGTCATTGGGACAGACATGAATTAAATAAAAAATGTCTTTAAGTATCGTTTAGACAGTCTCAAAACAAAAAACGCAAAAGAATCCAGGCAAAATGTATTGCAGTGGCTACAAAAATCTCTTAAAAGCCTTAATAAAAAGTCCTACCAGCCAGGACCTAGTATGTGCTTGACAACATGGCTTGTAATTTCCTGGATCAAGTTTGAGAAGGAACATCCTGAAGCATTCTTGGGGGATGCGGCTAATTGACTGGAGATATCCCTAAATCATATGGAAGTAAGAGGGCCAAAAACATGTGCTTTGACACCAGAAGAATGGATTAGAAGGGGAAATAACAATGATGGAATTAATAGAAGCAATTAACAGACAAAAAAATGGAAAAACACCAGGACCGGATGGATTACCAGCAGAGCTATACAAGACATTGCAGGAAGCACTAAGCAGTGCAATGTTGGAACTTTATACTGAAGTTCTTTTTGAAGCTAAGATACCAGATTCGTGGTCTGAAGCACTTATTACCCTGATACCAAAGGAAGAAATGGAAATGCAGAAAATAAAGAACCACAGGCCGATTTCCCTACTGAATGTGGACTATAAAATATTTGCATCAGTAATGGCGGAAAGATTTAAAAAGTTTTTAAATGAATTTATACAATCGGATCAAAATGGTTTTTTATCCAAAAGACAGATTAGAGACAATATGCGAATTGTATTGAACACATTAGAATGCTATGAAACACACCCGGAAAAACAGATGACATTGATGTTCCTGGAGGCACAGAAGGCATTTGACAATGTGAACTAGCAATTCATGATAAGCCAAATACAGACTATGGATTTTGGGGAGAAATTTATAAATGTAATGATAAAGGGAGATATGACTGAGAAGATTAATATTATGAGGGGAACAAGACAGGGATGTTCTCTATCTCCACTATTGTTTGTCTTGACATTAAAAGTATTTAGATGGAAGAAAAAGGAGGAGATAAGGAGGGAGACCCAAGCGACACAGTTGAATAATCGGAGGTCATATAAATATTTATAGAAGTATATACCGAGAAGGTCAAATAAATAGAAGTATTAACGTAATAGAAAATCAATGTTACTATATATAATACAGTTAGGGAAATTTAGAGAGATGAGTTGCTGGGATATTACCCCTGACTTGTATCTGAAGAGGGATGAGAGGGAAGAAAGGAGAGGAGAGAGAGAAGAGAGTAAAGGAGGGGGGAAGGAAGTAGGAAGGTTGGAGGAGGAGAAGTGGGGAGAAATGGGGGGGAGTGGTGAAAGAAACAGGAGAGGAGAGGAGAGGAAGAAGAGGGAAGGAAGAGAGAGAAGAAAGGGAGAAAGAAGGTAGAGAAGAAAGAGTAGGAGTGTGGATACAATGAAAGGGGGAAAAGGTGAGCAACACCAAAATGTATGTGTATGTATTTATTTTATTTTATTAAAAGTATCTGATAGATAAGAATGTAAAAAGAATGTATGTTAACACATGATAAATATCGTGGTATATGTATGGGGAAGAGTTGGGAAAAATTAAAAAAAACCTGCAAGGGGGCATCTAAAGTATGTGAAAAAGTGGCTTGAAATAGCCATAAATCACCTCCATGAGGAAGAGCCTGAAACTTCCCATCTAAATTTGGAGGAGGGATTGGAAGCCTCTAGACACGGACTGCAGGAGGAAATACTTCAAGAGATGATAGGAAAGAAAGATTCTGAAATATGCAGGAAAAAAATACATGTTTCCAAAGGAATTCCTTCTCACAGAAAACAGGAATGTGAAGAGCCAGTATAAATAATGATATTCAGGGTGGGCTAAATATTCCTGCTTTTTTCTCTTCCTATTCCTTATATATTGAACCAAAAAGGAAGTTGCTTTGCTTCTGGTTCTGGGTAGCAGGTTTTCTTCAAGGGGGAACTGGAAAGGAAGAGGGCACAGCATTTGTTTGCATGCAGTGAATTCCGGGGAAGAAAGGTGTCCCTGCAGGTTTTCCCCCACTACGGTAGTTGTGGCTGACTTTAAGTGACCTTGCTCATCTCCATTTGTTAAAGCAAAGATCCAGTGTTTCCTGGAGGTGTTTCTGTGGTCACGTGTCCAGCTTGACAGCATGGTGATACACAGAACCAACCATGGCTGATAACATGGCTTGTAAATTCCTGGATCAAGTTTCAGAAGGAACATCCTGAAGCATTCCTGGGGGATGTGGATAATTGGCTGGAGATATCCGTAAATCATACGGAAGTTAGAGGGCCAGAAACATTTGATTTGACACCAGAGGAATAGGGAAAATACCTAGATTCCTGTGCAAAAAGTATCAGTATGTACTTTAGGCTAGAGCAAATGAAATCATTGAGAAACAGGCTTCATTGTGAAACGGTCCAAGAATCCATTGGAGTTGGATGGCTAAAAAATGTAACAAATTAACTAACAAGCTAAATAAATAATGTGAATTGGTTTTGTTTCCAAGCCCCTTTCCTCTCTGGTGACTATTGAAAGTAGAATACTCAGGGCTCATCTGAAAGCTGAATTTGAGGGTACAGGACCCAGATACAGTACAATCTTGTTGCAGTAGCATGAAAAATCTCATACGTTCATATCAGTGCTTTGAAGTTCTATACCAATCTTTCCAAGATGCTAGATCCTTTCGCCAACTTTACGAAAGAAAAGAAGTTCATTCTGTTTCTTGGCATCATTTTTCTATAGCCGCCTGGATCGTCCAGCATGGTGCTTTATGAAGGAGAGGTGTCACATTTTGCTGAAAACCTGAGGAAATGGAAAGAGAGATACACATTGAAAGTGTATACACTGTGGAAAGCTTTGAAAGCAAAGAGTAAACTGTTCATTTATTAAGCGCTGAGGCAAGCATGATGCTTAGCACTGCTGATCTGTTGGATTCTATTCTGAGATGCAAAACGAGTAAATGAGTATACTTTCTGAGCCACTGGGCACATTTGTAACCCTTGGAGCATATTATAGACAGATGTGTAAAATAAAATACTAATGTACACATTGACAAAATGGGAATTGAGGTGTTTTGCTAACTCATTCCTGAAGTCCACTCTGGAGATTTTCTGTCAACCCACGTTTATGTTCCCCCTCCCCCCTTCTTGGCAGTTGGACATGCATCCCTTAAAAGTCTTGAGTTATAGCCACCCATGATTTCTGTTCTTCAAGAACATTTATAGAGGACAATACTGGAAGAACCCAGAAATACCGCCTATGGAAGAATGGACTGTGAAAGTATCAAACCTGGCGGAGATGGCGAAAATATCAGCATACTTGAAGGGTCGTTCCAATGAACAATATTTGATAGACTGGAAACAATGGATAGACTATATCCAAGAGAAACACCAATCAAACAAAATGCATCTGGCGTTTAGCTAAGGCTCGACGTGAGGAGGGAAGAAAGTATAACAAATCAAATGTTTACAAAAAACTAACATTTAATGTTGAATGTATATGCTCTAATATTTACCAAACCAGACGTTTACAAAGATTAATACTTAGTGTTATAAGTGGTGATTGTTTATTAATAAGATCTTATGGCTAATGTTGAACATTTTTAATATTGAAAAAGCAGACTGAATATCTACCTCAGGTTATTGAATTACTACCTCAGGATCTAGTATTAGGGACCACACAGGTCAAAAAATGTAGCAGGTGTATAGTAGAGGCTTGAAATGAGGAGTGAAGAATGTATCCCTATTGTTGTATGTTATGTTCTACGATGATCGCTTCTCAAGATTTTGTGTACAATGCTGATTGTTTTAATAAAGGAATTTTTTATTTAAAAAAATTAAAAAAAAAAAGAACATTTATAGACAACCTTAAAAATAGAGTAAAATGAGATGGCAATTTATAATACCCATGTTTCCCCGAAAATGAGACCGGGTCTTATTTTTTATTTTTTTTGCCTCCAAAAGAGGCACCAGGTCTCATTTTGAGGGGCTGTCTTTTATACTCACCGACACCCCTCCCAGCCGGTCCACTTCTACTGACCGAAGGAACAGCTTCATTCTGCAGGTGCATTCCGGCCTGCATCTTGCATTCAGGCCTTTCCGGAAGGCCTCTGCAGCTGAGAACCAAGCTATGGATTGAATCCATACCTTGGTTCGCGGCTGCAGAGGTCTTGCAGAACCCAGCTATGGACTGAATTCATAGCTCTGTTCTCGGCTGCAGAGGCCTTCTGGAAAGGCCTGTGACTGAGAACTGCAGGCCATGCTGTAGAAGACGCCGCAGAAGAAGAGGGCCGTTGAGGAGAGGCCTGGCTGCAAGGTAAGAGGCTGCTTAGCATTTTAAGTGATGTTCTCTTTCAAGTGTTGCATTGTCTTTATAAAAGGTTACACACATGGCTTAAAGGCCTGCATTTAATAAGCTCGCCTACCTTACACAATAAAGTGCTATTCTATGATTGTCCTGAAATGTAATATAGTTTGAGCCATATCAGACTCAAAAGCTGAAGCTCAATAGAAGCAAAGAAAGTAACAGAGACATAATAAAAGTCAAGTAAATACTAATATTCAAACAGGCATTGAGGCACAATTCTGATGCCAGAGACAAATTACTCAGATTAGGGAAGGTATGTATGCATATATTTATTAAATTTATATAACTGCCCATCTGATGCACATCACTTATACATTCTGAATCTGGGAAATAGTGAGTTAATTTTTCCAATCTACAAGTTGTCTGGAGTTTGCTATGCTAATACATGTTCAATTCCTAATCCTCCATTCTTTTCTCCAGCCAAGAATAAAATAAGTTCCAAATTTGATAGTAGTCTGTATCTTCTTTATCTTTCAACCTCATAGTTAATCTGTCCATCTCTGCACATTCCAATATTTTCCTGATTATTTCTTCCTCTGATGGCAGTCCTTCATTCTTCTAGTATTGTGCAAAAATTATTCTCGCTGCTGTAGTGATGTGTAAGATTAAATATAATTTCTGCTTATTAATCTTTTCAGGCATAATACCTAGTAAAAAAAGTTCAGGTTTAAAATCCACTTGTTCACCCAATATTTTTTCTAACCACATATGTATCTTTCTCCAATAAGCCTTTGCCTTACCACATGTCCACCAAATGTGATAATACGTGCCTATTTTATGTTTACATTTCCAACATCTATCAGACATATTTTTAAACATTTTTGCTAATCTCGCTGGTGGCAGGTGCCATCTATAAAACATTTTATACAGATTTTCTTTGTATGAAGTTGACATTGTTCATTTATAGTTTCTCTCCCATAACATTTGCCATTTTTCTAATTCTATATTATAGCCAAAAAATTTTGCCCATCTTGTCATTGTTTCTTTCACTTGTTCACTTTCCATATCTAAAATTAACAAAAAGTTATACATTTTCTTGATTAATTTCTCATCTGAGGTTAACAAAATCTTATCAAACACAGTTTGATCTTTGTAAAATCCATACATTTTTACATCTTTTTCATGTCTACTTTGTATCTGTAAATGTGCTCACCAGGACAGGTTAATTCCCTGATTTTCCAATTCTTGTTTAGATTTTAATTTCCCATCAATATCTAGAATATCTTTACATGTCCATATTTTTTCAAAGTCTACCAAGTTTGGATGTATAAATGCCTCCATCGTTGATAACCACCCTGGAATTTTTAAATATATTTTAGCTTTAATTTTTTCCCGTACTGTTGACCCAAGATCTTTGAAATGAGAGAGATATGGCTTTGTGTTATATACATGCTTGTCTCTTTAAGGATCAGCTAGTGGGTGATGAGTGGAGAAACCAACTGTGTTGACAGGTGCAAAACCATTCTCTATATTGTGGGGAGAACTTGGCTGGTAATTCAGTCAGGCATGGAGAAAGCAAAAGCTGGATTGGCAATTCTATTACTTGTTTCCTTACCCTGTCATTTTGTCTAGCTCCACCCCTTCCCACCTCGCCTCACCTTGTGGCGGCGGCACCAGAGCGACACACGCTCTCCTGCCCCGTTGCAACTGTGAGAAACCAGACGGTGGGATGGAGTCGGTGGGCTCTTAACTAGGGAGTGTTTTGGGGTAGGGGTTATGTTAGGCACAGGCTAAAAAATCATGGTAGGGCTTATTTTCTGGGTTGTCTTGTTTTTGGGGAAACATGGTAATTTCTTCTGGTACAAATTTGTGGTGTGGAAGATCACATTCACACTAAAACAATACAATGATACAAACTGTTACCACTATGCAAAGATGGAGGAGAAAGTACCTGAGGTGTTCTTTCAAGTCCATGTAAGCTGAGTTTCCATGTTTTGCTCAATGGTTGTGTGCCATTTGTCTGTAGGGTCTGAGACATGGATAAAAGAAAAATAGAATCATCATCATCATCATCATCATCATCATTTTGATCCTACCTTTTCATGTATAACTCAAGATGGCAAACATACCCAATATTCTTTCTTCTTATTTTTCCCACAACAACCCTTGAGGTGAGAAAGACCACCCCAAAATCACCAGCATTTTCATAATTTTAATAAGCCCTGTAGATTGGATAAGCACAAGCATAGTCTTGCTAGAGCAGGATAAGATCCATTCTAATGCGACGTTTTGTTTCTTAGAGTGGTTAATGAAACACCTCTAGGGTGCTCTCAAGTAGGAGACGGAGAATTTACATTTACCCCACTACGGTTCACCTAAAATTGGTATTTGGAATCAAACTGCCCCCAACGCAGAGATAAATTGGGTCTTCCAACTTTCTAGTTTTTAGCTAACATTCCATGAATCTATCCAATCCCTTTTAAAGGCATTCAAGTTAGTGGCCATCTAACTTGTTTTGTGATAATCAATTCCACAGAATTGATTACACACGGTGAGAAGTACTTTCTTTTTCTTGATCTCTTCAAATTTCTCCTGTCTATTTCTACTCTATATATGATTTTATCCATTTTGATAAGGTTATTTCTCAACTGATTTTTTACTGCATTCTGTATGTAACAAACTACATCCCTCATACTATTCCCAGTTCCACTATGCATTTTTATTTCTCAAACTTTAACACAGAAGCTACTTTGTGGAGAGAATAGAATGATAGAATAAGAGAGTTGGAAGGGACCTTGGAGGTCTTTTAGTCCAACCCTCTGCTCAAGCAGGAAACCCTCTAGCATTTCAGAAAAATTGTTGTCCAATCTCCAGTTGACCCCCTCTTCTTTGTAGCAGCCTCTTAGATCCTGGAACACTAACACTAATATCGTGTCACCTCCAGTCCTTCTTCTCTTTAAACTACTAAAGCCTTCTCACTGAGGAACAGGCACAATTGGCACAGCAGATGGAGATGCGCAAAAGCCCTTTTCACCATAAATCACAACTGCCTCTTCTCCGAGCAAGAACTGCGAGTCCAATATTATTGGATTCCAGATGATTTGTTGAAAAAAATTAGTAGGTTTAATCATGATTTATGAAGTCATAATGATTACACCCATTTACACTGAGAGGTTGATAAATTGATATAACCTGATTTGACTTCTCTTAGTTGATTCAAAAGGGATGACCATTCATCATTTCAACTGCAGTTTCAACTTCTGTTTTTTTCTTTCCTTCAATCATGTCCAATTCTCACAGACTTCCTAGACAAGTCCTATAGCTTTTTTGCTAGGTTTTCAGAAGTGGCTTGCCATTGCCTCTTCCTAGGGCTGAGAGAAAATGACTGGCCAAAGGTCATCCAGCTGCTTCACGCCCAAGATGGGACCAGCACTCACGCTCTCCCAGTTTCTAACGAAAGCCTTCAATACTACACCAAACTGGCTCTTCTCCTTCTATTACAGCACTTAATTTCTTTGATTCTTTCTTTGCTATTATAAGACAGACCAAATGAATTATTTTCTATTTTTCGTTTAAAACACTTTTTGGGATAAATAATTCTGCAGCAGATCATTTTCTTTGGAAGCAACTCAAACCGTATTACAAATGTTTAGAACACTCTATATCTTGATTCCAAATGAAGACCTTCTGTATCTCTACCCTTGAACTTTAGAGGGAATTTTATCAACCCTCTGAAAAGTCTGTTTTTTGCAAATATCACTTATATAAATATAGACTCTAATTGAAACAAGCATACATAAAACTGTGATTCACATATAGATAATATGCAGGCTCTGAAGAGCATAGATAATGTTGCAATTTTATTGCACTATTAATACAATAAATTCCTGCAATGGTGGCAAATATCTGTCAACCAATGTTCAATGAAACGAATACTATCGTATTAAATCTCATCATTTAACTACACTTTGAATTTTACACTTTTCAATGTGGGAATATTGCCGGAATGGGGCAGTGGCTCAGCGGTTCAGACGCTAGGCTTGTCAACGGGAAAGCCAGCAACGCGGCTTCGAGACCCGAGCGCCTCGTCCTATCCTCACCGCAGTTCCAAAGCGGGCAAATCCTTTCCCTCCTTTCACCTGCCGCCGACTAAAAACACCGGCCGCTTCGCTCCGAAAAAGACGGGTGGCCGCAAGCAGCCCACTTGCGCTGGCCCTTAGCCAAAGGCGGCGAGCCCCCAACGCAACCCTTCGCACTGAAGGTTCGAGACCCCAAAAGCGGCTGAGCGCATCCGCGCCCCGGCAAGAGTCCCGCGGGCGACCGTCGCCTTCGTCCCGCTCGCCCTGGCCGGGGCTGCGCCGGGGACGGAGCGATTCCGACCCCCTTGGGCCCCGGGGAGGCGAAGGCAGCCGGAGCAACGGCCAGCACGGCAGTCAGGATACCCGCGGCCGCTGACACCGCGCCTGGCCCTCCCCGACGGCGGCCGACGGACCGTCTCTCTCTCTCTCTCTCTCTCTCTCTCTCTCTCTCTCTCTCTCTCTCTCTCTCTCTCTCTCTCTCTCTCTCTCTCTCTCTCTCTCTCTCTCTCTCTCCCTCCCTCCCTCCCTCTCTCTCTCTCTCTCCCTCCCTCCCTCTCTCTCTCTCCCTCTCCCCCGACCCCTTCCCGCCCTGCATTTAGCCCCGCACTTTGCAGAAAAAAGGCGAAGGCGAGGCAGCTGCAAGGAAGAAGCCGGGAGAAAGCTGCCCTCTGCTCCGAGCGAGGATTGGTCTCCCGGAGCGGGGCGCTTTCGGCAGCCTGAGCCTCCGCCAGGAGGAGCCGGGGAGGAGGCGCCTGATCGGGCGGTTCCTGGGGCTGGAGGAGGGTTTGCGCTTGGGCTGCGGAGGGGGAGGCGGGGCGGAGCAGCGCCCGAGGGCGAGAGCCGGAGCGGAGCGTGGAGAGGAAAGGTTGGGTTGGAGCCCATCCTGCGTCCCGCTGTCCGCGCGTCACTTCTTCCCTTCAGCCGCCCCGATCTCCGGCAGGATGGGCGGGTCGAGCTCCGGTTTGCTGGACGAGAGCAAGTGCACCTACATCCGAGGTACGGCGCCCGGCGTCCCTTCGCTCGGCGCGCGTTGCCCGGACGGACCCAGCTGCCAAAGTGGCGGGAGAAGGAGCTGTGCCGAGCGGTCGGGAAAGGGGCGAGCGCGGTCGAGGGGCGCCTGTTTTGGCCCGCGAGGGGAGACGCGCGGGAAAGCGTCGTGAAGCGCTCGCTCCGTGCGTGGCAAGCGGGCCTTGTGCCGCTGGGCGCTGACATCGGTCGCCTGCAAACCGGCGAAGCGCTTTCGTTGCCGCCCTCGGAGAAGAACGCGTGTTTTGCCCAGGAGCCCCGACGGTCACTCGGAGATCTCAGAGATCCCCTGTCAGTCAGCTAAACGGCTCTCGCCCCTCGCGGCCTTATGCGACGGGTCCGAAAACTGGGATCCGGCACTAGGGCCTACGTGGCGGCTGAGCAGTCCCTCGGCGTGCCAGCCCGAGGGCGATTCTCTTTTCACTTGGTGGGGTTTGCTCCAAGTCCTCCCGGACACGACGGGCCGGAGCGGTCGGAGGGCTGAGCGCCGACTGCCCAAGGTCCGCGAGCCGCCTGGTAGCGCCGTCCGGTGCAGCGGGGAGTTGCCTACTAGTAGTAAGGAACGGTCCACTCGATGGAGTGTAAGGATTTGCTCGGATAGAAGAATAGAAATTGCCGTTGGTTAAGTGGGAAGAGGGCTCCTGTTTTTCATGGAAAGTGCGAAGTGGGAAAGAATATTTAGGGGCTGCACCAGCTGGGGAAGGGCAGGCAAGAGAATGGGAAGTGTGCTACATCAGGGGGTCAGAGAGCCCTCGCTGGTCACATTCTCCCTAGTCTGAAGGAACAAGTAGCTTGCGGTTTCCTGAGAAAACGAAGGGGCTGTCTGTCATTTTTATAATAAAGTTCCCAAACTTTTCAAGTGACATTTTGGAAACTTTTGTGTCGATTTCAAATCTACAGGAGGCTTTCGTTGAATATTGAGTTAGATGAATTTGCTCCTTCTGTTAATCATCTGTAAAGGTATCCCACAGGTTCTTAACATGATAAACATAAAAACATTGGAGAAGCAAAAAAAGGGGGGAAAGAAGGATCTTAAGTGGCTCTGAAAATCACCAGAGCTCTCAGATATGCTCCTAATTAGTCAAAGAGTTTGGATACAGTGATAAGTTTAGGGGGAAAAATCAGGAGTGGCAGAAATGCCATTTCTTCGAGATTATGCATCCCGTGACTTTATTGAGACTGAGCAAGTATATGCAGCCATTAGACTTAGTATTAGGTTTTTTTGTGGTTCATATTGTTCTATTGGGAACTGAACTTATAGTCACTGTGCTTTATACAATTGAACTTGTACGTCACTGTGCTTTATACATCATCTCTATACAATGCACTAATAAAATATAGCTTTTGATATATTACGGGAATTCAAATAAGGACAGTGCACTGAGAGATTGATTTGCTGAAACTCAGATCATTTTAAAGAAGTGACATTCTCATAAATTATGTCAGGTCCATAAAGAAGTTAGAGGGATAAGCTTAACAAAATAAATTCTGCTACGAAGTACATTCCAACAGAGCAAACTCAATAAAGGCATCTGAAACTGTTATTGCACAATTAATTCTAGATAGAGAGACCCAAACTAATTTTCTAAGGTTATTTTTTTTAATATAAAAATTCCTTTATTAAAACATTCAGCATTGTACATAAAATCTTTGTATGCATCAAACATTATAGCATCTGGTATACAACACTACGTATTATTCTTTGTAAACGTCTGGTTTGGTAAACATTTTTCACTCCTCACTTCAATCCTCTATTATACACCTGTTACATTTTTCATTCTCTATGATCCCTAACAATAGGTCCTGACGTAGTAGTTAAACATTAAATATAAGATCATATTAATAATCAATCATCATAGAACACAGCATATAACACTAGGTATTAATCTTTGTAAACGTCTGGTTTGGTAAATATTCTTTACTCCTCACTTCCAGCCTCAACTGTATGTCTGTTGTATTTTATCTTTTATGATCCCTAGCAAAAGATCCTGAGGTAGAGATTCAATAACCTGGGGTAAAAATTCAGTCTGCTTTTTCATTATTAAAGTAATCAACATTAAGCATAAGATCATATTAAGAAGCAATCATATTAAGAAGCGATCATTGTAGAACATAACATACAACAATAGGTAGACATTCTTCACTCTTCACTTCAAGCCTCTACTATACACCTGTTACATTTTTTAACCTGTATGGTCCCTAACAGTAGGTCATGAGGTAGTAATTCAATAACCTGAGGTAGAAATTCAGTCTGCTTTTTCAATGTTAAAATGTTCAACATTAACCATAAGATCATATTAATAAGCAATCATCATAGAACACCACATATAACACTAAGTATTAATCTTTGTAAACGTCTGGTTTGGTAAATATTAGTACATATACATTCAACATTTGGTGTTAGTTTTTGTAAACATTTGATTTGTTATACATTCTTCCCTCCTCACGTCGAGCCTTAGCTAAACGCCAGATGCATTTTGTTTGATTGGTGTTTCTCTTGGATATAGTCTATCCATTGTTTCCAGTCTGTCAAATATTGTTCATTGGAACGACCCTTCAAGTATGCTGATATTTTCGCCATTTCCGCCAGGTTTGTTACTTTCACAGTCCATTCTTCCATAGGCGGTATTTCTGGGTTCTTCCAGTATTGTCCCACCAACAATCTCGCTGCTGTAATCAAGTTCAGAAATAAGTTTGTCTCTGAGGTAGTGATATCCTTTGTAATCCGTAACAAAAAAACCTGAGGTAGAAATTCTATGCGCTTTGTGAAAATGGTTTGGAGTGTCCACCATATCTTCCTCCAGAAGGCTTTGATTTTTCTGCATGTCCACCATATATGAAAGTAGGTAGCTTCCCCGCCTCCACACCTCCAGCATTTGGGCTGGGAGTCTGGGTAGATGAGCGATAGTTTTTTCGGGTCAAGGTGCCACCTGTAGAACATCTTGTAGAAGTTTTCCCTTAATTGTTGCGATTTCGTGAATTCTACGTTCCTCACCCAGATTTTCTCCCACGTGTCCATGGTGATAGAGTGTCCAAAGTCTTGTGCCCACTTCACCATACAGTTCTTGACTAGCTCGGTTTCAGAGTCCATTTCTATCAGAATGTTGTATACTCGTTTGATGTGCATGATCCCCTGGTCTCTAATCTGCTCAATTAGTTTCTCGTCGGTTCAGGAGAAGCCCTTCTTTTTATCTTTACGCCACCTTGATTGCAGTTGTACATATGATAGCCAGGTACTTCCTATTCCTCTGTTTGCTAGCGTTGCTTGGGGTATCAAGAGGAACCCATTTTCTTCTCCCAGTACAAGTTTACTGTAAGGCACCACTTCTTGCCCCTGGGATGTGTTTGTATCCCCTATTGCGTGTCCGGGGATCGTCCAGATGGGAATCTTGTCTTGTAGGAGGTGTTTATATTTCTTCCAGACCCATAACAATGGGATCCGTAGTGGGTTCTCCTTGAAGTTCCTGTCTGCCTTTTTGTCGTATACTAAGTATGCGTGCCAGCCAAGTAGTAGACCTTGCCCTTCAACATTCAGTATTCTATCATTTGTCATATTGACCCAGTCACTCACCGCCACTAACGTCGCTGCATAATAGTATAGCTTTAGATTAGGCATTTTTAGTCCCCCTCTCTTCCTTATGTCCTGGATAATTTTTAGTTTCTCCCTCGGTCTCTTGTTATCCCAAATAAATTTGGTGATGCCCCTCTGCCAATTGTCCAAGTCCTCGTCCTTTTTGAGTATGGGTAGCGTTTGGAAGAGAAATAGAAATCTTGGCAGGACGTTCATCTTTACTGCTGCTATCCTGCCCAGCAAGGATAGTCGTAGTGTTTTCCACCTTTCCAGATCTTCTTGTATCTTGCTCCACAGCACCTCGTAGTTATTTTTGTATAATTTCGCATTCGTCGTTTCTATCTCCACTCCCAGGTATTTAACTTTCTTGACTATTTCACAACCCGTTATTCTTTCCAAGTCCTGTTTTGCTTTGCTGTCTAGATTTTTAACTAGCATCTTCGTTTTTGATATATTAACTTTAAAACCTGATACCTTGCCATAGTCTTTCATTATCTCCATCAGACTCCTTGTTGATTGTACTGGTTGCGATACTGTCACCAGTAGGTCGTCTGCAAAGTCACACAGCCTATAGTCCTGTTTTCCAATCTGTATGCCCTTTACGTCCTCTGCTGCTCTTATCTTGTTCAGCAGAATCTCCATTGTTAAGACAAATAGCAGTGGTGACAGCGGACAACCCTGTCTCGTGCCTCTTTCTATATTGAATGGGTCTGTTAGTTCGCCGTTCACGATGATCTGGCCCGTTTGTTTCTGGTAGATTGCTGTTATGTAGTTGAGGAACTGCTTTCCCATTTTCATCCCCCGGGCTAAGTTCGTCAGGAATGGCCAATTCAGTCTGTCAAAGGCTTTTTCTGCGTCCACAAACATGAGGGTTGCAGGTACCTGGTTGTGCCTTTCCAAGTACTCTATTATGTTCAGCAGCTGTCTCACGTTGGTTTTCATCTGACGTCCTTGTATAAACCCCGTTTGGTCCGGGTGAATTATTTTTTGTAGTACAGTCATTAGTCTGTTGGCCAGAACCTTTGTAAAGATTTTGTAGTCCGTATTCAATAGTGAGATGGGCCTATAGTTCGCCGGTTGCGCATTATCTTTTCCCTCTTTGGGAATTAGAGAGATGTATGCTGTTTTCCAGGAGGGTGGGACTTGGCCGCCTTCTTGTATGTTGACAAAAAGTTCTCTGAGGGGTTCTATCATTTCCTCTTGGAGATACTTGTAATAGATAGCCGTTATCCCATCCGTCCCGGGTGACTTTCCTGCTTTCAGTTGTTTGATTGCTGAGTGTATTTCCTCCTTAGTGATTGGGGCATTCAGGGCATCTCGTTGTGTATCAGTGAGTACCATTAAGTTTTCGTTTTGTAGAAACTTTTCTATCTCTTTGTCCTGTATTTTCTCCTCGGCGTATAGTTTTGAGTAGAACTCGGTGAAGGCTTTCTTGATGATTTCTTGTTTGAATTCTTCCTTGCCTTTGTACTCTATCTTTTCAATTATGCGGGCTTTCTGTTTCTTTCTTAAGGTATAAGCCAGCCACCGCCCCGGTTTGTTGGCGCTGCAGAATGTCTTATGTTTTGCATATTGTAAATTCCTTGCTACTTGATCCGCCATCAGCAGGTCGAATTGTTTTCTTAGTATCTTAATTCCTTCTTTTGTGGCTTTGTCCTCTGGTCTTTTTATTAATAATAGCTCCTGTTTCTTTATCTCCTCCTCTAGCTCCTTTCTTTTTTGTTCTTGTGTACGACGGTGCCTGGCGTTCATGTTCATGAGGATTCCGCGCATGTATGCCTTGCTAGCGTCCCAAATCATTTCAATGGGTGTTTCATTGTTCATATTTATACTGAAGAATTCCTTCATGGCACTTTTGCATTCAGCCACCCGTTTCTCGTGTCTAAGCAGGTTTTCATTGATCCTCCAGGATCTCCTCGATTTCCGATCTTGTCTTAATTCCATCCTTACTGGGTTATGGTCTGTTAGTACTTTGGGTAGGATTGACACAGCGTTTAGGCGAGTTAGGAAGTCACTAGATGTCAGGATGAAATCAATTCTGGACCACAACTGATGCCTGTCGGAAAAAAAGGTGAATTCTTGCTCTTTGCCGTGCCGTTCCCTCCAGATGTCTGTCAGTACAAGGTCTTCCTTCATGTCATAGAAAGATTTAGGCAACTTGGAGTGCTTTTGTGGTTTAAGTTTTGTCTTCTTCTTGTCCAAGGCAATCTCTATGACCCCGTTCCAGTCTCCCAGTATAATACATGATCTGTAGTTAAATTGTGTTAACTTCTTGTGTATCTTTTTGTAGAATTTTCCTTGTTGTTGATGTGGGGCATATATGCCCATCACTAGAATTTTCTTGTCATCCTGTGTCACTTCGATTGCTAGGTATCTACCCTGGAAGTCCGACTCTATTAGCTTGGCTATTACATGTTTCTTCACGTATATAACAATCCCGTTCTTCTTTCGTGGTGCCGCTGCGACAAAATGCGTACCTAGTCTGTTGTTGATTAAGTATTTCTGGTCCGTTGCTCTGATGTGTGTTTCTTGTAGGCAAATTATGTCTTTTCCTCCTTGAAGCAGATAATGAAATATCTTCCTCCTTTTCTGTGGGGAATTTAGTCCGTTGACGTTCCATGTCAAGTATTTAGTCGTCATTGTCGGTTTCAGGATACTCTTCTGAGACTGCTTCCATTCTATCTCTTGTGGTCTTCTTTGGTCTCGTTCCCATGGTATCCAGGTTTGTGTTCGAGTTGCATATAGGGATCGTGTCGTGCTGCTCTGTGCGTTTGGTGGTGGATCTTGTTATCCTGCCCTCTGCAGTCTGTCCTGTTCCCTTGTTGTTGTTGTTGCTTCCTGTTCTCTGTGTTGTCGTGTCTCGAGTTGGTCTTTTCCTTTCTCGTGTTCCTGCATCGGTCTGTCGGTCTGGTGATCTTTCTGCGTCTTCTCTCGTGGTGTATTGGGGTCCCTCCGGCGTCAGTTCCTTTTCCAGGAATTCTCTGGCTTGTTGGACCAAATTCAGGTGGTGTCTTTTATTTTTATAGGTAAGTGTCATCCCCATGGGGGTTTCCCATCTGTATCGCAGAGCACGTGATCTCAGTTCGTCGACCAGGAACTTATATTCCTTTCTGTCTCGCAGCATCGTCTGGGGGATCTCTTTCAGTACTTTCACTTCTTGCCCCTTTATGTATAAGGTCCTGTTGTAAGATGTGGCTGAGATGAGGTTCCGGAATCCCTGCGTCGCAAAGTGGATGACCACATCTCTTGGTTGGTGCCTGTTTGTTGTCGTACGTGCGCCCACTCTGTAGATTCTGTCGATTTGCCATTCGATAACTGGGGTTGGCTTTCCCAGAAATGCTGCCAGGGCCTCTATAAAGGTTCCGATCAGGCCCCCTTGGGTTTCGTCTGGTGTCTCTTTCAAGCCTCTAAACCTGATTGCAGACGCCATTTGCCAGTACTGTATCATGGAGGCTTGGTTTTGGGCCACCCCTTTCATCTCTGCTATCTCCGCTGTCTGGCCTTCTACTTGATTCTCCACTTTCTCCATCCGCTTGTCCACCTTCTCCCTGATTTCCTGGAAGTTTTTCTCCATTTCCTCCCCTATTTCCTTGTAGTGTGCTTGCATTGCCTCCTTCATTTGCTCCAAATCTGCAGCCATCGCCTTGCGTTGCTCCTCCCATTTTCTCTCTAGCTCTCTACCTTGTTCTTGCAGCATTTGTTTTGTATCGTTGTATCTTTTCTCCATCTTTGTGTCCATTTCCACCAACCTTTTATCCATTCCATCCATCCTTTCAATCAGCGTTTCTATTGCCTCTTGTAATTTTTGTATCATGTGTGCTGTTGGGCTGGCCTGTGGAGGTGTATGGTTCTGGGTGCCTGTATTTTGATTGGAGGGTGTGGGGATGGGTAGAGTAGTTCCTGGTGGTTTAGTACGCTGGGCTGGGGAGGATACAACTCCCTTCATTTATGTCAGTGTGATCTGTTTGGAGGCCATTTTGAGGTTATCCTCCTGTTGTCCTGGCACTGTTTTGGGTCCCAATTTGGACCAAATTGAGCGCTAGGTTGTGATCTGATGCTGGTCCAGTATTCTAGCCTTTCGAGGGGGGAGGCTTCAGGGTTTAGGCAGTGTAGGGGTAGGGGCCTGTATTCTGGCAGTTCTATGTTCAGGGAGCCAGTGAACCAGTTCAGTGCTTTTGCCTTGGTTTCCTCTTCACTCCCCTCTGCCAGTCTATTTCTTCTCTTTATTCCTTTCTGGCTCCTTCCTTCCCCTTTTTCTCTGCCTTCTTGCCCAGGTCACTTCCTCCTGTCTTCTGTCAGCCTGTGTTTACTGCTCCCCTCTACTTTTCCCCTTATTGCTCACCGGGTTGCTTTCCAGCTTTCTTCTTCCCTGCCGTCCGTTGTGGGGGGGAGGGGAACAGTGTCTCTGCAAGGTTTTTTCCCCCTCTCTTCTTTCCCCCTTCGCTTCGTAGCCTCCTCCCACCCGGTCTGTCCTCTCCTGCTCCGCCCGTCCGGCTCCTTGCCGCCTCTGTTACCTTTCTTGGGGGCCTGGGGGGGTCTTCTGAGGGTCCTGTGAAGGCCTCCTCCTCCCGCTGCTAGCCTCACTCTCCGTTCGGCGTCCCGCAGCGCGCAGTTCCACCCCCGCCTGTCTCACCGTTTTTCTCTGTCTCCTCCCGACGTTGTTTGCCGTCCTTTCCCTGCGTCTGCTGGCACTCCTCCGCTGCGGCTGGGCGGCTTCACAGCTTCCTCAGACCTCCAGCTGGGTAGGTCCAGGGCTCTTCTTCCCTCGTCCTGCTTCTTTCTGGTCTTCTCTCGCCCCCGTCTCCTTCTTCGCTGCTTCCTCGGTCTTCTCCTCCGTCGACAGCGTCTTAATGGCACATAACTGATAGACCAAAAAACTCCGCTCACTCGGTCTTCCTCGCCCTCTTAGGCTCGTCTGGGGGCCGTCTTCAATCGGTAGGCTCTCCCGGCGGCGGCCTTCGTCTGTCTCCCGGCTGATCGTCGCTGCCGTAGTTCGTCTCCCCCGGCTAGTTCCCTTTCTAAGGTTATTGACTGTGTCTGGAAGACTTCCTTTGGCTGGGCCTTTTATGAAATAGCTGTTACCAAACGACAGACAGAAGTTTACTTTGGTTGAAAGAGATCTTTGTATGTATGGAGAAGTATATGGTAAACATGACACGCCTTTTATTCTTTAGAATTACAGGTAGTCCCTGACTTACAACCACAATTTAGCCCAAAATTTCTGTTGCTCAGTGAGACAGTTAAGTGAGCTTTATTTTATGACCTTTCTTTCTACAGTTATTACATGAGTCACTGCAATTGTTAAATTAGTAACATGGTTGTTAAGTGAATCTGGCTTTGCTTGTCAGAAGATCACAAAAGGTGATCACATGATCCCAGGACTCTGCAACTGCCATAAATGCGAGTCAGTTGCCAAGCATCTGAATTTTGATCACGTGACCATGGGGATGCTGCAATAGTGGTAAGTGTGAAAAAAAACCTCACTTTTTTCAGAGCCGTTGGAACTTCGAACGGGCATTAATGGATCTGTTGTAGGTTGAGGACTACCTGTACTGCAATTTCAGTGCACACATTATTTGAAAAACCTATTTACAACAGTCCTTTAAGTTTGACCAGTCTGAAGGTAAGTCAAATCTTCTGAAGAGTCCCAGAGGGGTCCATATCATGGCTATCGCATCTGGTTTTGGGGTGATTAGCCAGGGGCTGCACTGCAAAAGACACAGGGGAGCAGGCAAAATGAAAAGAAATGTTATTTCATTTTTCATAGTTAATCAACTGTTGTGGATAAACAGGGGTGTGGTCAGGCTTGTGAATGATAGTGATAGTGATCCTCTCTTAAAACTGTCAAAGCATTTAGAGTGAAATTTTAAAAGGGTGTTAGCTATTTAATGCAGATAAGTAAGAAGTAATGAAAATTGCAAGGCTAAAATCCTATCATCACTTATATATTTGTCAGGTCTGACAACCAGCAATCTTGTTAAAAAAAGAAAGAAAGAAAATATTTTTGATAAAAGATAAATTACATGTAAAAAATTATGAAGAACGGGGTTAAAAAAACACAGAAACTGAAATACACACTTTAAATATTTGCTTCCATTTGGAACATTGTGTACAACTGCTCTGATTGTTTCAAGATGAAGAGTGTCCTGCAACTGGAAAAAACAATTAAAACAATCAGTTTCCTCTATAAAAGAAATAATATATTTTTCATGCTTCTTAATTCAGGGAAAGAAAAAAGGAGATGAAGAGGAATTATATGAAATGAGGGTGTGGAGAAGTTTTTAAACCTTCCATAATTATGATTGGAGGCCATCCAATTAAACTGCGCAGCAGAAGATTCAAGACTAGAGTCTTTTTTTCTTCTTTAGACAGCCAAATAAACATGTACAATTATCTTCCCAAAGATGTGATGATAGTTAATTTTGGTGGACTTAGAAAAAAATCAGACATAAATACTGGTAATATTTGTACCATCAGTTATTATCCATACCAGTTATAGAAAGGCTCCATATTCAGAGGTAACTCTGTCAGCTGTTTGGAGAAGCCGTGAAGGGAAACTGCGTAAAAATAACAAAATAACAGAGTTGGAAGGGGCCTTGGAGGTCTTCTAGACCAACTCCCTGCTCAGGCAAGAAATCCTAAACCGTTTCAGACACATGGTTGTCCAATCTCCTCTTAAAAACCTTCAGTGTTTTTAATTTTTGGAGACTAGTTGTTCCACTGTCAGGAATTGTCAGAAAATTTCCCCTTAGTTCATTAGAATGTGATATAGGTTCTGATCTGTTGGGTTCTTGTTGAGTTTGCTTTTTTTGCAGAAGTTTTATGACCAAAATTACAAATGTGTAGGCACAGAGGTCAGGACAGGGGAAAGATAAAGCCTTGCGTAGATTACATTTAATAGATTAAATATGGTAACCAGTCCATCTGATAGTCCATTGAGTCTGTCATCTGTCCCTCAATAACTGTCTGATTTGGCACAGCAACCAAAGAGGACAGGCACAGACTTCAATGGATAGTTAGGACTGCAGCAAAAAACAATCTCAACAGCCTGCCTTCCATTGAGGACCTATATACTGCGTGGGTGAGAAAGAGGAATGAGAAAATGTCTACAGACCCCTCACATCCTGGACATAATCTATTTCAACTTCTCCCGTCAGGATACTGCTATAGAGCATTGTATGCCAAGACAACTAGACATAAAGATAGGGGTTTTTTTCTCCTGTGCCATCATTCTGCTGAATACTTAATTCCCACAGCACTGTCTTATTTCTCATCTTTTTTCATCTTCTCATCTTTCCTACTGTCTTGTATTGTTTTTTTTATTATTTATCAATTGTTGTTTGTAACAAGATTAATGAAACTATTCTACTCTACTCTACTCTACTCTACTCTACTCTACTCTACTCTACTCTACTCTACTCTACTCCACTCCACTCCACTCCACTCCACTCCACTCCACTCCACTCCACTCCACTCCACTCCACTCCACTCCACTCCACTCCACTCCACTCCACTCCATTCTATTCTATTCTATTCTATTCTATTCTATTCTATTCTATTCTATTCTATTCTATTCTATTCTATTCTATTCTATTCGATGTGATTTTTACAGCTATTTAAAACTCTATGTTTAGGTCACATTGAATTAAGTTCTATTCCACAGCAATCTCTTTATATTCATTGGACTTAAATAATATTATTAACCCATTTTTCTCCCAGCTGAAAACTGCTTACCTTTCTGAATTGTGTCTTTCTACTCGCTAGCCATTATTAAATTAGTGGTCAATAATATTTGTACTCTGACTGACCTTTTCCTACTATGAAGGAAAATAGATGTTTTCAGCTACTAATTGGCAGATGCAGCTGAACCTCAAATCATTTCATAGGAGATATTGTGAAGTCACAGTGAGAATAGTTTTTCCTCATTATACATATATACATATATTTATGCACATATAATGTGCATACTGTATATATAGAGGAATGTAGTACTTTTAGTCAATACCTTGTTTCCAGTTGGCCTCGGGGGTGTGTGTGTAATAAATTTGAATTTCGTTTTTCGTCATGTGTAACTGTTCTGGATAGAATCTGTAGTATAAGTTTAGATTTGTGTCAGGAGCAAGCAAGCAGATCTACAATTCAAACTATTTCATTGTATTCTGGCTATACTACAGGAATCTCCCGAGGCTGCTTGCCTTCCCTTGGAAACAGATGAGTAAGGTTCTATGGAACTTGGTGTGTATGTGGGGTCAGTCCTGGATCTCTTGTGTCTACTAAGTGATTCAAGGCAGGGGTGCCCAACCCCTGGTCCATGGATTGGCACCGGTCCACAGCATGCCAGAAACCAGGCCTTGCAAACAGGTGAAGGCCCATCCACGGGATACAGGCAGCACATAAACACCACAGCCCCTCCAGTCCACATAAAAACCTCTCTCCATAACACTAGTCCCTGGTGCCCAAAAGGTTGAAGGCCACTGATTCAAGGTTAATTCCTGTTTGAATCCCCTTCCTGAGTCACTGGGTGTTTCCCAACGCTTTGTGATCAAGGCATGTCAATTCAGTCAATAGTCATGCTTCCTGCATTGAAGAATACAAAATACTCGTGGAGGCATTTGTAGAGGTATTCATTCCTTGCACAGATCCAAACCCTACAATGTGAAGAACACTTAGTTTTCTGCTTTATACACCTAAGCTTCATATGCTGTGACTAAGAAAACAAAGGAGGCCCCTTGAAGAATATTCTATCCTCCAGGACTACCAGGTCCTGTGAAGGCAGCCAGGGAGTTGTGTAGCAGCTTCAGAGGTCTTACATGAAGCAGATTATCTAGATTTTTTTTTCAGTTAGTATTTAGACCTGAATATGGTAAGAAAATGGCATGGGTCCGGCTTTTGGATTATCTATGGTGTGGACAAGATGGTGGCTCTGGGATAGTGGTATCCTTCTGGACTGATTCAGAAGATTGAAGGTGCCGAGCACAGTATTGTCCTAGTTCATCTCCTTTACAGGGTTGGTTCCAGTCAGTGATCCTGCCCTCTAGCCTACTATTTGAGGTGCCCACAGGGGTTAGTGTTCTCCCCTGTCCTATTTAACATCTACATGAGAGCATTGGGTGAGTTCATCCATTGCCATGGGGTAAAGCATCTTCAGTATGCTGATGCTACTCATTTGAACATCTACGCCCCTGGTGAATTAAGTGATGCTGTAGACATCCTATACTGTTATCTGGAAGCGGTCAGCATCTGAATGAGGAACAACCGGCTTCAACCGAACCCTGGCACGAGTGAGTGTCTTTGGGTTTTGAGCCCCTGTGGTTCTGGGACTCTACTTTAAAAAGTGTCAATCTTAACGAGAATTGGCCTGCAAGCATGATGAAATCTTAGGTGATTTATCAGCTTCTTAAGCTTTTAGCTTTTTAATGTTAAGTTAATTTTTATTTAACCTGAAGTCTTAGTGGACATTGTCTAGGAGTGTCCTGTGCACCATGCTGATGACCTCTGATGCAACCCCCCAAAACCAACATAAGATTAATTGCTTCCATCCCACAGCAATCAGAATGGCTTCAGAAAGTGTGGAGGTCATGAATTTGTTCTCTAGATACATATTCCTTTTATACTGTTGTTTTCTTCCTGTTTCTTTTTGTTGCCTAGCTGTATAAAGGGAAATGGGATGCCTTTTCATATATGCTTTAACCATATGACCATGATTCATTTCAAAAATTGTGCTTGGATACAAGTTGGTTTCCAAATGTAAACAAGCAAAAATACACCCTTATGATTTAAAATTATTATTCAGTAACTCGAGTAAGGTCGTTGGCCTAAAAAGTATTAAGGTCTTCCTTTTCCTCTTTGTGTGCCTTATATTTTAATAACAGGAAATGTGGTCAACTAAAACCTTTTGGTTTTTCCTGTAAGATTCAACATTAGCAGGTGTTAGTTGCATTGATAGAAAAGCGTCCGACTGCTTAACAAAGGCTATGCCCTAGGAAATGGTATTAGTTATAGGCTTTTCAGGTTCAAAAGAACTTTTGATCCCATTTTTCTGCATTGAAATTTATTATGGAGCAACCAAATGAAAGTCATCCAGTATAACTATGTGATTAATATAGGACTCAGTCTATAAGTTATTCTAGAAAATGTATGAAGCACCAGTTCCATATTTGCAACTTTAAAGGCATGTGGACGCACTTATTCTTAGTGCTAGATCCATAACAAATAAATGCCTAGTGTGCAGGCCACTAAAGTTTTGAACACTTAGAACATAAGAACATAAGAGTTGTTGTATAGCAGTACAAGAGCTCAGAGTGGAGGATAAGGGAGCCTGGCATGCTGTGGGGTTGCAGAATCAGACATGACTTAACAACTGAACAAGAACTAAATTAGTTAAGATGCAGAATGCATCTTTTGATTTAATATGGAATTTTTAAAAGGAGCAGTATTGGTCAGTGTGATAATTAGAACAAGCCATTGGAACCACTGGAAGTATTTGTGTCAAAGCAAATGGTGGTGCTACTGAAAGAAAGAATGACTGGAGGAAAGAAAGAACATCTGACCTGGCAGAGCAGTTTAGCACATCCTTTAATCTGGTAGTGCTATGCTTTAAATTCCCCCCACATTATACTCTTTTAGAGAATTGTGATAATCCAAAAATGATACAGTGAATTGCTATTACCGGTAGGGTAGGTTTTTTTCTCTCTAATTAAGAAAAAATCTTGTTGTAATTGTCAAAAGAAATTTCAGAGGATGTAAAAAAGCTAACGGAACTTACACATTGTTTATTGGCCTTCATTTTCCTGACGCAATATTATTTAAATTTCAGATGGACTAGTGAATGGCTAGTTTTCGGTTTCTGTTGTAAATATGAAAACAAGAGTGAACTACTCTTTAGTTGACATATTGTCTTTGATATAATTTCAACTTCCACAGATGCTTTGCCTGACATGTTTTTTAGAATTAGGTTAAAGCTCTGTCTGCAATAACTATTTTAATTTACTATATGAGAATGGAAATACTCAAGCCAGTCTGATTCTCCCCCCAAAATAAAACATCCCCTCACCCACCCAATGACTTTTCCAGCTGTTGTGGCTGAGGCTGTTTTCCTGTTACAATATCAGTGGAATGCAAAAAGTCTAAAGCTATATCATTATGGTTATTGGAATTGTTTTCCTTAGTACATTTTGTTATGTGAAATATTCAGTATGTTGGAAATAACAGCCTAAGAAAACTGGCTGCCACAAATTTCCTTCAATGGTACTAGGAGACATAATTTATATAATAAAATTTATTAAGTCCTATTTCTAGCTTTCTTACGATAGATTTTAGATTGCTTGTTGCTGTTGCTCTTTTTCAGCTCCAGTAGCCACTTTTGGAGTATGGTACAAGAAAGGGTCAAGCAGAATTCTCTGGTAATCCATGTCAGGGAGTGGGGGACAGTTATGTAGCTGTTCCATTCATAGTTCTGCAAATGTAACCTTCCAGCTGGGGGCACACTCAACAGCAAAGCACCGAACAGGAAGTTGGATCAACCAATCAGCATACAAGATGCAAACTTCTGCCAAACACACAGTTGGGATTTGGGAGGTGAGCATGTCAGCTCATTTGCAGCCATCTGCAACTTATGCTAACCCATCAACCCCTTCACAGCTTCGGTATGCAGTGACACTTGTGTGCAGTTGCGGGCAACTCTACAACAAGCTTAACTCAGAGCCCTTGAGAATCTATTCATACCTAAGCCAATATAAAACTAAATGCTCCTTAAGAACTCCAAACATATCCTTCAAGTGCAAACAGAGCTGTAAGTTGAAAACAAAGGAGCTAATAGATTCTCAGTATCAGAAGAACAAGTGTCATTGACTGAGATGGGTGCCCATAGAAATTGAACAAATAAGTAAATAAAATAAACTAGGGAACCAGGTTTATATATCACACAAACCAAGCCAGGATTGAGCTGTCCTTGTGTCTTTAACCACCAAGTACGCATGGTCTCTCAGTAGTGCCTTTAACTATCAGAGTTAAATCATCAGAGTTAATGCTTACCTTCTGTATGAACTTTCTCTAGTACGGCAGACCAAATTAAGAAATTTACAGTACAATTTTAATGTATTTACTGAAAATTAAATATCCATCATTTGGGCTCAACCATTGTAAAGGGTGAAGAGAGAACTAAAATTCTAAAATAAAAAGCAATAGTAATTAAGATGAATTAAATTGGCAACATGTAATTTCTTCTCTTATCCTTATTTGTACTGGCTGAAGACCAAGATCTCATTTTAATCACAACATTGATTCACAATTTGTCTGGCACAGAATTCCATTTTCTTTCATTTGGGGAAATGTAAGATTTTTGAAATTTAGGTTTTGGTTGAAAAGATGTAAAGTATTATTAGAAAATGTGGAAATGCAGAACTGTAAACACGTATGTATAAACAAAAAAATGATGTCTTTACAAATGAAAATAATTTCAATCGATCTAGTAAGTAACAAATTAAGCTTATCTATCCAGCTGTTAGTGAAATGTCCATTCCATTTTTTAGTTCTGTTTAGGTTTGGAATTAATGAGGTCTTCACCCAAGATCTGAAATTAAACTTTTCAATATTTAGCAGTTTGCAAGAGTAGTCTTCCTCCTTACTATGAAGATTGAGAATAAGTATCATGCTTTTAAAAATAAATTTTTAAAAGTGGATATTGGCAGCACCCAAACAAATGAAATTTCTTTTTGGATCCACTGTTCTCTAACTTATGTGATATATAAAATGATAAATGGAGTGTTGATAAGTCTATCCCATGCATAAAACAAATAATTCTGTTAGGATAACTGCCAGTGGTAAACTTTGAAAAACGAAGTAGTTCCTGCATTGTGCAACTCTTTCAAGACAGCTCGAAAAAAATGCAGCAGACAGCAAAGTCAAGAGCAGATAAATTTAATTGTATAAAACAAAATTAAAAATGAAGTTTTCAATTTTTTAAAATCAAAAATTAAATTTAAATTAAAATTAAAAGCAGAAGCCTCTAACATTAAGAATTACATAAGAGTTTGACCATTTTGGTGTTTTTTTTAAAAAATAGGACATCTCTGACTACAATCTATAGCTTCTGTGTTCTATGGATCCTGGATTGGTGATGGTTATCATAGGGAGTCATTTGAAAGTGATTTTCATATAATAATCATTAGATGTGCTTTGGTGAATAAATGCAGGTACTGCTAGGCCATGTGCACATAATGTTGTGGGTGAACGGTTGCTGCAGCAATAAAAATCATTGTTAATATTGCAAAGATTTAAATTTAGCAATAGAACAAATAATTGCCATGCAAACGTTTAAGTTCAAGGACTCAGGCTTTCTCTCTAGCAAACAAAATTATTTGGTTTGCCCAAAGGTTTTAAGTACCTAAAAAATGTAGTAAAACTCTAACATTCAAAACTGCAGAAATCTTCTTGGCTTCAATACTACAGTTTTAATCATTCCAAGACCTCCTTCACCTTTCCAGTGGTGTTGGGATTGTCTATAGGTGTTTCTGAAGACTATAATTTTGAGGTTTGCTGCTAAAAAGCCTTGAACAAAAATGGGAAGAAATCTAGATGCTACTGTGTTCACTAAACTCATGGCTGCAAAATTTGCTTTTTCATCTGCTTAGGGAAGAAACATTTTGTACCCTGGTCAGATGTTGCTGAGCACGGAGAGTTTCCAGTCTAGTGTGCATGACAAAACGGAAAGGGTAGTGAGTTTGTATTTAATGGAAATCAGAGTCCAGATGTGTATTTCATGGATATCCTAATGTGTCAGTAGGGAATGGGAAATCAGTTTAGAATTTCAGTGTGGTGTGAAGTTCTGAACTTAGCAAGCAACTGGAACTTGTTTTAAATTAATTTTCTACGAAGCTGTCCCTAGTTTAACCACGATTCACTGAATAGACTGCAATGGCTGATTTCCTTTAAATGGCTGCAGTTTATTCTTTAACTTGTTTCACAAAAAGCAAACCAAGCTGTTTAGGGCTTAACACGCAACATGAATGAAGCTACCATGTTGCTTTTCATTCGAATAACCTTTTTTTAAAAAGATGTAAGAAAATGGCTTTGAATGAGCAGAGTGTTTTGTTGCAGAGGAAGGGACTGATTTAATTCAGTGCCAGAAAACTACAGGATGTATGTACCTCAGTTTATATGCATTGTTTTAAGATTAGGAAAGAAAGAGCAGGAAACAATTGGATCAGCTTTAGGATATTTCCAAGGAATGGAAAAGTTCCAATGTAAATCCCAGGAAGGACCTCACAATGAGCAGAAAACAAGATATTTAATAGACACTTTGTGTATGGATATGACTATATATAGGCTTTTATACGCTGATAAACTCTCACTGAAGATTTGCATCCGTTATAGTTGGGCTTGTTAATGTTTCTGTGGTTCAGAAAATGGATCGTTATTGCTCTTCAACCATGGTGTATGGACTACAGATAATCTTCGATTTACGACCATAATTGAGCCCAAAATATCTGTTTGCTAAGCGAAACTGTTAAGTAAATTTTGCCCCATTTTATGACCATTCTTGACTAGGATTGTTAAGTGAATCACTGCAGCTGTTAATTTAATAGCAGGTTGTTAAGTGAATCTGGCATCCCCACTGACTCTCATGGTTCCAACAGATGAAACTATTCAAAAGAACTTTGAGGCATTGTTTACTTTAAATAATCTTTTATTCGAGAAACAAAGTATCAGCACTACATAATTAAAGCCAAAAACTGAATTCCCTTCCCTTGGGCACAAAGTAGCAAAGCACAATTCCCTCCTCCAACTAACAATCATAAATCACATTCCCCAATTAGCTTGAAGCACGGGCTTTTTCCCCAGCTCTCTACCCTCCAAATCTTTATCAACTCTGGGCGCAATAACCTTGGATTCCCACAGCTGAGTTATTATTGTTATGACTAACTGGACTCTCATCCACATCCCCCCTCCCAGGATCAACTAACTCTAAAAACGAAAGAGAAAAGATGGCTACCTTTCCATCTGTTGTCAAAGCAAGAACATCCAATGTTAGCAGCGTTGACACTGACTTTGCTTGTCAGAAGTTTGCAAAAGGCGACCACATAACTCTGGGACACTGCAACCATCATAAATACGTGTCAGTGGCCAAAAGTCTGAATTTTGATCACGTGACCATGAGGATGCTGCAACGGTGGAAAACAGTCATCAGTGTGTGTGGAAAACAGTCATCAGTCACTTTTTTTCAGTGCCTTTGTCACTTTGAACGGTCACTAAATAAACTGTTGTAAGTCAAGGAATATCTGTACCATGGTCCCAGTGCAATAATCCTTTATGGTCCTTTTCTCGAAATTTAGAAACTTTTTGATTACCTTTTGCTGGCCACTGGTTGATACTGAATGCTCAGCTCATTGGGTTTCAGCCAAAACCAGCATGACTGTTCTTATGTGCAGAAGAGGGGAGGCAAGCTGATCCTGGGCCTCAAGCAGTAAACGTCTGTCTGCTTTTGAGACCTCACTCTCTTGGGATTTTGCAGCTCTGAGGAATACCATAATGTATATTTTGGATGCTTCTTGGGAAATAGATCAACATGAGGAAAAGAATTCCATAGGCATTTGCTTTGTAAAAGAAGAATTGCTCCACCCTTTGGGAAGGTTCTTGTTTGAGAGATTAAAAACTCTGGCATGTGTAATTCTGTTGCATCTGGAGATGACAGTCTGGACCCTGTCTTTGGGATCCTGATCATGCTTCTCCAGGATTTCCAAGGAAATATTTGCCTCCTTTAGTTCTTGGCGTTCCTTTCACTCCCCAGCTGGGGACAAGCAGAGAAGTCTAGCACATTAATTGAAAACTTTGGCTACAGTTCACATTAAGCAACTGCAATATGCATGCCAGAGATTCAAGACCAAATTTGGAAATGTGCTAGTAAGGGGGCACAGGGGGTGTGGGGTGGGGAGAGAGCATTTCTCCAATCTTTTGAAATAAATACAGGATAAAAAACCTCTATAGAAGTTCACTTCTTGAACATTTTTGCATGAGATCATTCTGATGTAACAAACTCTTAATTGGCTGATTTGTACAGATCAAGTACAGTCAGTCCAAGCATAGAAATTAAAGAAATGGAGAGTTCTCATAATGTTTTCTTTGGTGTTTCTTGTTTAAAAATCTGAGAGATTACAGTAGTAGGAAATCAAATCTGAGAAATTATAGTAATAGGAAATATTTCAACTTGCAACAGGGACGGTCAGTCACATGGATGTCTCCATCCACTGTAGAAACTTCCATGTCCCAACAAGAAGACTAGATATAGAGAGATATAGAATTAGATATACAGTATAGATATTTCAGTTATGATTTCTTATTACTGCAATCTCAGATTATACATATGGCGCAAAGCTTTAGAAAGACAATGAAGATTTGGCTGTTTTCGGTCAAGATGCATAGAATTCTTACATGGAAGGGTATGATATATTTGAATACTTGATTATTAATTAATTGTTATATTTATTTTAATTGGTGATATTTTGTTTGGGGTTATTTTTGTTTATCAGTTTACTGCATGCTTCTCAGAGTTGCATTGTTTAAATGGGGCAACTATATATATGCTGGAAATAAATCAATAATCCTTCTGTGAGCGAGGCTAGACTGAGAGAGAACATGATTAGTCAAAATTCCCCAAGGGGCTCCTGTAACTAAGGCTGGATTTAAACTTGGGTTTCCCCTGTTTGGAGTCCCAAATTAAGTGCTACATTCTCAAAAGCTACAGTATTTCTCCTTTAGAAGCAGGAGGGAAATAGATCTGTAACTCTGCTGCTTGTGGCCTGAAACCAGATAAGTAAAAGTGTTATGCTTGAGGACTGTTATCTGCTTCTGGAGCTGATCAAATACACTGGCACAAGAACAAGGAGATTTCTTTAGGTGATAAGATATCTGTCTCATTATGTTTTGTTTTGTTTTTTTTTAAAAAAAGGCCAGAACCAGGATTAGGTCAGATAAAACAAAAGCCTATTTGGTCAGGGAACCTTAGCATTCATAATAGAACCTTATTTTGCTTCTCAGTACAGATAAATGTACAGTGGTACCTTGGTACTTAACTGCTTTGAAACTTATCAAATTTAGTACTCCACACATTTTGACTTGAAAATTTTGTTCCGGTATTCATTGTTTGATACTTAACGCACAAGCTAGAACTTATTGGTGCCAGCTGCCTTGTGATTCATTTAATTATTCCTTAGGGGAAAAATAGTTTGGTACTCATTGTTTTTAGTACTCATCACACCTCCCAGAACCAATTAATGATGAGTAACAAGATACCACTGTAGTTTTATAGCCCATTTGCAGAAAATGTTTTCTAAAATAGTTTGGGAATGGGAGTCATACCCTTGTGAAGCCTAAGCAAAATGGAGCCTAAATGTGATACTGTATATTTAACATGCCTTTTCAGGAAAGACCGAAGCGGTGATCAGAAACTTCAGCCCACACTATAAGCGCCAATATGCTGTGTCCTTTTGCAAACAGATCCAGAATGAGCTGGAACAAAATAGAGATCTGCAGTCTCAATTTCTTAAAAAGGTAAGAAAAAGTATTATTCATATATCTTTCTATGTTTCCACCCCATGTTTTGGGCTATTGGTGTCAGCCTTGCAAGTGGACTATACAGGAAACACAGACAGATGAGCTAATTCTACTTAATTGTAAAGCTACATACACAAAGTCTCATAAGTCCCAAAATACATTTCCTATCTCCCTTTGCAGCCCATGAAACTCAGAGAGTCCCTTCTGAGCTGTTCACCTGACCTACATTCCTGCTACAGGCTAAGCTGCCATTTATCTAACCATTTCCTTGGCTTCATCTCTTTGCCCAGTCTCCCTAGATTATCCCACATGCTATTACCATTGGCCATATCTTCATTATGCATGTTGCTATCATCTCCATCTGAGTTCAGATGCAGCATTTCTCTTCCTATCTTCTGTAATTCAGACTCATTGTAGTTGTTATCACAATCTGGCAAACTGTGTTTGAAGGTTCTAATTGGTTATGAGGCTGATCATGTCCTCATTTGTGGTCTAGTTCACACATCAAGCTAAGCCAGAATGTGATTTCATTTGGTTTTACCTTTGTGCATTATGCAAAAAAGATTTCTGTGTGAGTGATAATTTATGCCTTAGTCAACATACCAATTTATCTATTCGAGGTTTGTTTAATTGACCAGTATTGAGGAAATTATGATTTAATGCATGAATACAGTTATCCTCTTTGAGTTGCATCTATTTCACAAGAGTCTATGTTGTCCTTCCCAAGAACTCTGTTGAACAACAAATGATGAAAATACCTAGATTCCTGTGCAAAAAGTATCAGCATGTACT
This sequence comes from Bothrops alternatus, assembly GCA_034064705.1. Lineage (NCBI taxonomy): Eukaryota > Metazoa > Chordata > Lepidosauria > Squamata > Viperidae > Bothrops > Bothrops alternatus. The sequence continues at coordinate 147,724 of JARGCV010000040.1, forward strand.
TTAGGCTAGAGAAAATGAAACCGTTTAGAAACAGGCTTCATGGCTAATAAATTTAATGAATTAACTAACTAGCTACCGTAAATAAATAAATACTGTAAATTGGTTTTGTTTCCAAGCCCTTTTCCTCTCAAGCAGAATATTCAGGCTCATCTGAAAGCTGAATTTGAGTGTACAGGGCTCAGATACAGTATAATCTTCTTGTAGTAGCATGAAAAATCTCATGCATTCATATCAGTGCTTTGAAGTTCCACACCAATCTTTCCAAGAGGGTAGACCCTTTCGCCCCTTTACAAAAGAAAAGGACCATGATATTTGTAAGAAGCTCATTCTATTCCTTGGTATCATTTTTCTATAGCCACCTGGATCATCCAGCATGGTCCTTTATGAAGGAGAGGTGTCACATTTTGCTGAAGACCTGAAGAAATGGAAAGAGAGATACATAGTAATTAAAAATAATTACACTGTGGAAAGCTTTGAAAGCAAAGAGGTAAACTGTTGATTTATTAAGCTCTGAGGCAAGCATGATGTTTAGCACTGCTGATCTGTTGGAGTCTATTCTGAGATGCAAAACGAGTAAATGAGTATACTTTCTGAGCCACTGGGCACATTTGTAACCCTCGGAGCATATTATAGGCAGATGTGTAAAATAAAATACTAATTTACACATTGACAAAATGGGAATTGAGGTGCTTTGCTAACTCATTCCTGAAGTCCACTCTGGAGATTTTCTGTCAACCCACGTTTATGTTCCCCCTCCCCCCTTCTTGGCAGTTGGACATGCATCCCTTAAAAGTCTTGAGTTATAGCCACCCATGATTTCTGTTCTTCAAGAATATTTATAGACAACCTTAAAAATAGAGTAAAATGAGATGGCAATTTATAATACCCATGTTTCCCCGAAAATGAGACCGGGTCTTATTTTTTATTTTTATTTTTTGCCTCCAAAAGCGGCACCAGGTCTCATTTTCAGGGGCTGTCTTTTATACTCACCGACAGCCCCTCCCAGCCGGTCCACTTCTGCTGTCCAAAGGAACGGCTTCATTCTGCAGGTGCATTCCGGCCTGCATCTTGCATTCAGGCCTTTCCGGAAGGCCTCTGCGGCTGAGAACCAAGCTATGGATTGAATCCATACCTTGGTTCGCGGCTGCAGAGGTCTTGCAGAACCCAGCTATGGACTGAATTCATAGCTCTGTTCTCGGCTGCAGAGGCCTTCTGGAAAGGCCTGTGACTGAGAACTGCAGGCCATGCTGTAGAAGACGCCGCAGAAGAAGAGGGCCGTTGAGGAGAGGCCTGGCTGCAAGGTAAGTGGATGCAGGACATGTGGGGCAGCTCCACCCTCCCACCCTCGCCCTAGCTTGGTTTTTAGGTATGTGCCTCGCCCCAAAACTAGGGCTTATTTTGGGGGCAGGGCTTATATTAGGCCCATCTCCAAAAATCAAGCTAGGCCTTATTTTTGTGGGAGGCCTTACTTTCGGGGGAAACATGGTATGTTGTTTTCCATTTTTTAAAAAAAGTTTTAAGAAGACGTAAGTATTCTACAGTGGTTGTCTTTTTATCCAGGCCTCAAATTTTTCTGCTCCAAGGACATAAACTGTATATGAGTATTGCCATTTTCCAATCCTTTTTGTGTCTTGTATTTCCTTTGTGCCTTTGAGAAATCAACACCTTCAAAGGACATCAGTCTTTCCCACCAACTATCCCATTTGTCTGCATTCTTTTCCACTTTGCAGTTTGATGTATTCCCAATATGTGATTAGAGATAGATGTTTTCAAGGTCAGACAACTGGAGGTAAGCAAGGTTACTGAAAGTCATGAAGTCGTCATTGGTGATTAGCAGACTGTTCTGCCATCCTGAGAGGTTATAACTTTGATATCTCTGTGATGAAAACTTCCAAGTAAATGCCTAGGTATTTAAAAGACTTGATTTGATTATTTAATTGTATCCATAATTAATGTGACAATGAATTCAATGTCTTAATTTCAGAATGGTTACTTTCCAACTTTTCATCTTGAAAATAAGATACTAATGTACATGGCTTTCATCTCAAGTCTGTATGAATCTGGGCAGCTAATGATACTTAAAAACAGAATAAAACAATATAAGAAAACTATGAATAGCAGCTGGGGAAAAACAACCAACAGCAGTACGGAATTCATAACAGTAAACACAACTAAGAAATGGGTTCACTCGCATCATCAGGGCCTCAGGCTCGCTGATAAAACCAAGTCTTCAAGGTTTTACAAAAAAAGTCAGTGCACTTAGGGAAAGTCTGATCTCCGTGGGGAATGATGTTCCAGAGGACAGGGGCCACAACAAAAAAGACTCTCTTCAGATGACACTCCCTGATGGGACAGGAGCATTCATCTCCTGTCAGATGTATAATCCAGGGAGAGACAGTCCTATATAGGTCTCTTCCGTGTGGAGTCCCTCAGGGGTCTGTTCTCTCACCTCTGCTTTTTAACATATACATGAAGCCGTTGGGTGAGATCATCCGTCGACACGGGGTGAGTTGTCATCAATATGCTGATGATACTCAGCTCTATATCTCTACCCCGCGTCATTACAGCGGAGCAGTGGAAGTGATGAACCAGTGCCTGGAGGCTGTTGAGGTCTGGATGGGTGCCAACAGGCTCAGACTCAATCCCGACAAGACGGAGTAGCTATGGGTTCTGCCTCCCAAGGACAATTCCATCTGTCCATCCATCACTCTGGGAGGGGAAGTTTTATCCCCGTCGGAGAGGGTTCGCAACTTGGGTGTCCTCCTCGATCCACAGCTAAGTTTAGAACACCATCTTTCGGCTGTGGCGAGGGGGGCGTTCGCCCAGGTTCGCCTGGTGTGTCAGTTGCGGCCCTATTTGGACCAGAAGTCACTCCTCACAGTCACCCATGCCCTTGTCACCTCAAGATTCGACTACTGTAATGCTCTCTACATGGGGCAACCTTTGAAGAATGTCCGAAGTAGTCCAGAATGCGGCCGCTCGAGCCGTCTTGGGTCTCCCAAGACATGCTCATATCACTCCAGCCCTCCGTGAGCTGCACTGGCTACCAACTGGTCTCCGAACACAATTCAAAGTGTTGGTTATGACCTATAAAGCCCTTTATGGCAATGGGCCAGGATACTTGCGGGACCATCTTCTGCCCCATGAATCCCAGCGACCGGTTAGGGCGCATAGGGTTGGCCTCCTGCGGGTCCCGTCTGTTAGACAATGTCATCTGGCGGGGCCTAGGGTTAGGGCCTTCTCTGTTGCTGCCCCAGCCCTCTGGAACCAACTTCCCTCAGAGGTTCGTACTGCTCCCTCCCTCCTAGCTTTCCAAAAACTCTTAAAAACACATTTATGCAGGCAGGTTTGGGGCGTGTGAGTGCACTCTGCCCCGGGGCCTCTGATTGTGACTGTGTGTTGTATGAGTGGAAATAGTTTTATAGTTTTTACATTGTTAATTAGTATTTTAATTGATTTATATTATATTTTTGTACTTGTACTTTTGTTGTGAGCCGCCCTGAGTCGTGGGAGAAGGGCGGCATATAAGTCAAATAAATAAATAAATAAATAAATAAGTAAGTAATCCAGTCCATGAGGTCCAGCACCTTGCATTGAACCTGGAAGCATTCTGGCAACCAATGCACCTTGCAGAGCAGAGAGGGTACATGTACTATATGACAGACACCCATGACTGCCTGAATCACTGCCTTTTGCATCAGCTGAAGCTTCTGAGCAGTCTTCAAGGGTAGCTCCATGTAGAAGTATGTTGCAGAAACCCAGTTAGGACACCAATCTGGGACACCAATGAAGTGACAAGGTTAGCATATTGAAGAATGGAGATTGGTTTGTGGGCTAGAGGGTGGGACGAGGGCGGGAGAGAGAACAATAGAAATTTCATTTAGTGAGACTTGAAAGATATAATCTAATAATCCACTTTTCCTAGAGAGGCTATGAAGAAAATCAGCCTCATTTATTGACCTTGTCTTCTTACAGCTGATAATGATGCTAAACAAAAATATATTTATTTATGGGAAATGCTTATGAGTCCTATTTGCACTTTTCAAAGCATTAAGCAGAGTTGCATTCTGGCCCCATCATTCCCTAGCTTTTAAATTAATGGCATTGATCAGGAGAAGGTCTTACAACATTGTATCAGAAATGCCCTCCATCATCATACCATACCCCAAAAAAGTTAATTCTATTACTTGATTTCATATTTAATGTATAATAAATGTTATACATACTACTTGTCTTAATTTATTTTATTTTACACATACTATTATATTAATGTTTAATAAATGATCCTATCTTCCAGGAGGATCCTAGAATTCTATTGGAAGAGAAAATGCAGTTTGAAAAAAGTTAGATAAATGAAAATTTTAAGTGAGGCTGGGGTGTATGAACTGTGTGGTTATTTAGAGCATTTATTTACCTCCTATTCTGGATTTTGAAATTTAAGTGTTGTTCACATTCTCTCATTCATTTTTAGGAGCCGCTTCTTAAGTCAAAGGTGCTTTTGTGTTTTGTTTTTTAAAAAGAAAATATTTACTACCGTTTCTTAATTCTAGGCATTCCAGAAAGGAGTAAGTTCAAAGACTTGCATTTTCCCTGTTGGAGGCAAAGTGCTAATTACAGGGGAAGAATATAACTCACTATCTGATAAACATTTCCCAGAACCTAATGGTAAGGTATAGCCCATCCTCCTTTATTTTTTATACTGCTTAGCATTTTAAGTGATGTTCTCTTTCAAGTGTTGCATTGTCTTTATAAAAGGTTACACACATGGTTTAAAGGCCTGCATTTAATAAGCTCGCCTACCTTACACAATAAAGTACTGTCCTATGATTGTCCTGAAATGTAATATAGTTTGAGCCATATCAGACTCAAAAGCCAGAGCAACAACTGAAGCTCATTAGAAGCAAAGAAAGTAACAGAGACACAATAAAAGTCAAGTAAATACTAATATTCAAGAAAACAGGCATTGAGGCACAATTCTGATGCCAGAGACAAATTACTCAGATTAGGGATGGTATGTATGCATATATTTATTAAATTTATATAACTGCCCATCTGATGCACATCACTTATACATTCTGAATCTGGGGAATTGTGAGTCCAGACGAAGGAATCTGCTCACTGAATGCTCATATAGGCTGATGCTACAACCTGGGTGGTGTCTAGAGAACCTAGAGTTGCAATGAAAACTAAGCATAAGTGGCACAAATGTTAAGGCAGGATTACCTGTCTACTGGGAATTCCTCTATAATTACATGTCAACCTGTTGGAATGACTAAAAACATAAATGTATGCATATATTTAAGGTTCCAGTGAAAAGGAGAATACCCAGGCCTTTGTTGTCCCTCCAAAAGAATTTCCAGTCTACCTGTGGCAGCCGTTCCTTAAACATAGTTATTACTGTTTTCCGGATTCAGAAGCTCAGAAGCAATTCAGCACCATGCTGAATGATTGCATCAGGCACTTAAACCATGGTGAGTATAGCAGACAATCTGATAACGTTGCTATTGTTCTGCCTTTCAGGAAAATATCTATTTGACCATTGGTTGCAAACTAATCCATGTAGCAAAATGAAAATCTATGTTTCTCTTGCATTATCCCGATAAGTAACGACATGCTTAGAGTTGACCCAACACCTTTTAAATGAGAGAGATATGGCTTTGTGTTTATACATGCTTATCTTTTAAGGATCAGTTAGTGGGTGGTGGGTGGAGAAACCAACTGTGTTGACAGCAGCAAAGTCATCCTCTATATTGAGGAGAGAACCTGGCTGGTAATTCAGTCAGACATGGAGAAGGCAAAAGCTGGGTTGGCAATCCTATTATTTATTTCCTTACCTTGTAATTTTGTCTAGCCATACAGGAAAGATAGTTGTAGATTTGCTTCCGAGAGTGTAGTTTGCAGTTTCAAAAGTTCAGTCTGACAAAGTGAAATACACTGATTTTGTTAACATTAGAGAAAGTGCTTTCTCATTTTTTACTTATTGGTTCTTCAGAGCATAAGATTTGCCTGAAAGAGGTGATATTGGAGAAGCATGTAGGGCAGCGGTTCTCAACCTGTGGGTCGCGACCCCATTTGGGATCGAACGACCATTTCACGGGGGTCACCAAACAACGCAGTCCGCCATTTCCCCCCTCCCCTTTTCCTTAGCTGTGCTACTCCCTCTTATTCTATTGGCTTTTGAAAGCCAATAGAATAGACTCTCTTGCATAGAGTCTAATTCTATTGGCTTTCAAAAGCCAATAGGAATTGTCCAGGCTGTCTCCGCCCTGCTGAGCCCGCCAAAAGTCCCAGTCTGCAAACGGTGCTGCAAATTGTCTGCAGTGAAGGCGAGCTCTCCGGAAGTTTCCACCCCTCCCTGCTGAGAACTACTAAAACTGTAAGTAAAAGAGGGCCAGGGGTGGGAGGTGGGAGGCCGTCTTACCTCCCTTGGGCTGGGCCAGCTGGTGGCCCAGCCCGTGGTCGCCCTTCACCGTCGCCGCCGCAGCCGCCCAGGAGCACCTGGGCCTGCCTGCTGCCACCCCGGCCGGCGTAGGGGGCAGCACCGTGCATGCGCGGAGTATCACTGCACATGCGCGATGCGGGCCATTGCGCCACGCATGCGCGGTGCAGGTCGGGATCGCGCCGCACATGTGCAGCGCAGGTTGGGGTTGCGGCCTGAAAAAGGTTGAGAACCGCTGATGTAGGGGATAGTGTTTGCACTGTGAAATCACAATGGTTTGTCATTTTGATGAGACCTGCAGATGCTGTGGCTGCTTCTGAACATAATGTTGAAATGTAGAATACTCTTATTCAGAAAGCCTGATATGCTTTTAATTTCCTAAACTACATACGGATATACATTACAAAAGAGCAGAAAGGAAAAAAATCAACTATTGTCCTTTAACAATTTTCATATGCACTTGAAATTTGCATAACAATTATATACAAGGCTCACTCTCCCCACAAAAAAACCTGCTGGACTTGTTGACTCAGAGAATACATGACCCCTGTTTTCTTATGCAGAGAAATTAACCATCTCTCTTCAAAAATGTCTGAACTGGCATGTTCTCTAACCATTCTGCTCTTAAGAACTTTTTTTTCTCAATCTTCTGCAGGAGGATTTGCAGAATAATGTGCATTAACCAATTTGTACATTTCTCCCACTTCGCTGTGTAGGAAAACACGGAGCAAGTTGAAATGGTTAAACTCAAACTATCAGGCAAAAGGAAAACGTGTGTTTAGCTGTTTTCACTTCTTTTTTTTTGCTCGCAGAAGCCTATTAGTTTTGCAAGCCAATGGGGAATAAGAGGTGGCAAATAGCTGGACACTGTTCTTTCTGGGATTTTTTGAAAACTAACTGAAAAACTCAGACTGGAGCATAAAACTGGGATCTCAGTCAGTGTGTGTTTTGTCATCAACATATGGCAAAAGGCCAACACACTCAAGTTTCAGCATTGAGATGATTTCATACTCAGTATAAGATTTCATATGTATTTTGAAATATCTATCAAATATGTATAACCTCTAGTGGAATTGGTGGAAAGAACTGCTCATGTAAGAAGTAACCCTCACTTCATAGTCAGTGTCACAATGTAAATGGCCACGGCAGGCCAAAACATGCTTTAAAAACCCTTAGGCCTGAAATTCAGGAGTGGTAACTAGAATATTTTCCTTTACCAATTTTATCTTCCTTTTTCATGAATGAGGCCCATTCCTTCCAAGCTACAGTTTTGTAAGCAGAACTGTGAATATATAGTGCTTTCGTCACTGAAAGGTTAAGGAAGATTAAGTCCAAGCCTACATATGGTGCTGCAAATCCCACAGGAGGAACACATGAGCTGATATTTTGCAAACCATTGAATCTGTAAGCTTCAGGGAACATGTTTGGTAAAGCAGTCAGCTGAAGTCAATTTCCTGTAAAGCATTCTTAAAGGGAAAGTTTTTCCATTTCATGGTTTATAATCTCCTTATTCATTTCTCAAAACCTCAGTAATAAAATCATCTGTGTGGAGTCTAATACCTTTTGTTTTGTCCTGGGAAAGTAATTGAAGGGCTCAGTTTTTCCTGGCACTTTGTGAATCTTCTGTGACTCTAAATCTTCAGTAATGCTTTAATTTGTTCAAAAGGCAGAACTGTTTCCAGACCTGCAATCCTCTTGGTAGTTTCTGTTTTTAATTGAATTTCAAACCATCATTTTGGAGGACAATAGGGTACTTGCAAAATGAACAAAAGCAGTGTTTCCAATTTTTGAACAGTTTTGGATTTCTTTCCTGAAATGTTTGTTCCTTCTCTTCCTCCTCTTACTTCTTTTTGTTAGAAGGGTGGAACTACTATACTCTGGAAAGTTCTCACACTTATTAAGCATTTGGATATGTTGAATTAAAGATTTTCTGGGCTAGATGCTTCTAGGTGTTTTTTGTTTTGCTTTTTATGTTGCACAAACTGACATTTCATCATGCCTAATCATGTGATCTTGTTTTGAGGGAGGAAGTTCATTGCAATATGTTTTAACTGAATGTTAGTATGGAATCTAGCAACAAGATGGCCGTGTCTTGACTGATGTCCTCATCTGGTATGTCACCTGTTCAATTACCTCAGGATGGCTACTTAATGATGTGGATCTTGGGAGACAAGGCCAAGAGATACAGCCAGGGGAAAAGGTAGTTGAGCCTGCTGCAGAAATGTGGGCAGGGCAAGGAATTTAGAAGATACCCTCCCTAGTTTTGTGGGCTGTAAAGCAGCTCGGGGAAGCGACAGAGAATTGTATTTCAGATTTGCAAGATTCTGTTAATGTAACTTTACAATAAAGCAGAATTAGTTTATATGGTTGTGTTTCCTGTCTGGTGAACCTAGTAAGGCTGATATATTTAGCTTTTAGTTTAAAAGCTAAACAGTCATTGTTAGCAAGTATAGACACACTGCAACTAACATTTCCATCCCTCCTGTTGCAGCTTATGTTCCCTTGAGAGGTGTTGTAATTTTATATGTCAATCTGATAATTCTAAGCAAGTTAAATTTGATACGATTTGATAAGAACAAATTCAGAATTTGTTAACGCTGTGGGAAATAATTAGGCTGAAGGTCGACTCTGCTTTTGCTCAAAACATTCCCATCATAACTCGGTCATGTTGTGTAAAAATATTGTAGTGTTTCTGAAAGTGAAAGGTGAAAAATACCTTCACAATAGCAGAAGGTTTCCTTCCCAAGATTTCCTCCCAGACCTACGGTATGTCTTATTAATATGTTGGCTGAACTGTTTGAAACTGTAACCAGAATCTAGCGATGCCAAGGTTATGTGATATTATTTTCCCAGAAAAATGGGAAGTGCATATAGTGTAGTAAGGATTGGTCATATCTGGAATCAATGGACTTCAAATGGCATAATGTGAAAATGAAGGTTCAGCGTGGCATCTAGATCTGGAATGTAGATTATTGTTCTTCACATAAGAAAAAAATTAAGATCTCCAAAGTCAGATCCCCAAATAAGGTCTCAATTTTGGGTTACTTTTGTCCACTTACACGAATGGAGGAACAAAGTGAGAATAAATAGATCATGTGCAGTAGCATATTCACAATAGATCAGGTTGGACTATGAATCCTTATATTATGTGCAAGAGTGAACATAATGGACAGCTAGATGGGCATACAAATTTAATAATAAATTAGAACTTATTTAATAATAAATAAGAAATCAAAATTTCCAGCACCCATGGCTTTCATTCTTCATGCATACTTCCTGTCTTCAAAAAAATACAGCTAGTTCTCGATTTACAATAGTTTGTTTACTGACCATTCAGGGTTACAATTAATGGCATTGGAAAATGTGATTTATGATTGTTTTTTACACTGATGACAATTGCAGCATCCCCATGGTCATGTTATTAAGATTCAGACATTTGGCAACTGATTCATATTTATGACGGTTACAGCGTCCCTGGGTCACGTGATCCCCTTTTGTAACCTTCTGACCAGCAAAGTCAATCAGGAAGCCAGTTTCACTTAACAGCTGCCTTACTAACTTAACAACTACAGTGATTCACTTAACCACTGTGGTAAGAAAGGCCATAAAATGGGGCAAAATTCACTTAACCTATGTTTCACTTAGCAACAGAAATTTTGGGCTCAATGGTGGTTGTACGTTGAGGACTATACCAGTATTAGAAGCATATGAGTTCATTTATTGCATATGCAAAAGAAGTAGATGTTGTGTGTTGTGTAAGTATGCATTATTTTAGCATGGAGTTTCTGTTTACTTGATGAATTCAGCTGACTTTTGGTTTGATTAATCCTTCCAAATGCTACAGTATGTGATACTATACATACCTACTGACTTTTTGTGAGCATTGATTTGAAAATTAGTATGGTGCAGTTGAATTAAGATTAGAAAGACTAATATCCAAGTTCACTTGTTTAATTTATTTTTAATAATTTTAATTTTTGTGTGTTGTTGTTTTAATTGGGCTGTACACCGCCCCGAGTCCTTCGGGAGGGGGGCGGTATAAAATTTGAATAAATAAATAAATAAATAAATAAATACTTTCAGGTCTCAGAGCTCATTGGCTGACTTTAGACTGGTGCTTTCTCTCAAACCAACTTACACCAGACAGTTGTGAGAAAAAATTGAAGTTGCTCTCTATTATTATCTTGAGCAGTTGCAGACAGATAGGATATACAGTAAATCTACAATTAAATAATTTGTTAGATAGGTTAACGTTAGAATTTCTAGAGCAGAGGTCCCCAACCTTTTGGGCACTAGGGACCAGTTACATGGAGAAAGGTTTTTCTGTGGACCGGAAGGGGAGTGGTTTTGTGTGCTGCGGATAGGGCTTTCCTTGTTTATGCGGACCAGTTACTGGCATGCTGCAGCCCAGGACTGGTCCATGGACTGGAGATTGGGGACCCCTGTTCTAGAGCATTTTAAAGATACTGTACCAAGTTACCAGAGGTAAAGCTGTTAATGGAATTGTACTTCTTCTCTTGAGAAATTTGGTAACCTTCTCTTTCATCTTCACTAAAATTCTTCAGATGTTTTATCTGAAGAGGAAACAGTGAAATATTCACTTCAGGATTTATTCTTGGAGACATTTCTATAAGCACATTTGATTGTTATCATCCTTGAGTCCTTGAAATTGTGGAACTAAAAGATTTAAATTCCTAAAATACATCTTATTTATTACCTCACTCTAGTCTTTCTGTTTCGGGAAAATTCCAGGATAAAAATTAGGCAGCATTTATTGCAAATTATTAGGAAGTGTTCACACAAATGAACACTTGTATGTTCATACCTGTAACATTTGTATTCAATAATATGTAACTCTGCATACGAAGTATGCAATTTTTCAGTGGCTATAAATACAGCATATGAATGCAGGCCTGTATCCTGTTTGGAAGTGACCTCATCTAATTTCTGTTGGTGGTTAGCAGCATTTCTATCACATGATGTGGCTAAGGAAACCTCTGAGTCTTGGTTCTTTGCATTCTCAAGCAAGTCAGTCTTCTTACAATAGATGAATACTTAGTGAAGCTTCTTTTTTTAAAAGAAAAAAGAGTATAAAATCATGCATGGGATAGAAAATGTGGATAGAGAAAAATTCTTTTCTCTATCACACAATACCAGGACAAGGGGGCACTCCCTAAAGCTTATAGCTAAGAAAGTGAGGACAAATAAAGGGAAATATTTCTTCACCCAGAGGGTCGTTGATTTATGGAATTCACTTCCTGAAGGGGTCGTGACAGCTGTCAGCCTTGACAGCTTCAAGGCAGGGCTAGATAGATTCATGGATGCAAAGTGTATTGGTGGTTATTAAAACAGATGTCCATGTGCCGCCTCTATGTTGGTTGAGGCAGGCAGGATTCCCTTGAGTACCATTTGTTGGGGGTCAAGGGAAAGGGAGGGTTTTGCCTTCTCTTTCTGCTCAAGATCCCCATGTACATTTGGTGGGCCACTGTGTGACACAGAATGCTGGACTTGATGGGCTTTGGCCTGATTCAGCATGGCTCTTCTTATGTTCTTATGTTCTTATGTAATCAGTCTTCTGGTTTCTTCTTTTATAGCTTATGGTTCTAGTCTACATGATTTAAGCACAAAAATGAGCTGACTACCAAAGTCTGAATTAAAAAAAAAACCCCTGTTTAAGGAGCCTAGTATAGCATGGGAATTATGCTCCAAATTAGAAATTCAAATTTTACTTGCGCTATTAACGTACTAAGTGCTGTTAAGCAGCGAAATCTGTTTCCACTTTTTATCTACAGCAGTGGTTCTCAACCTTTTTCAGGTTGAGACCCCACTTGCCCCGCCCATGCGCGGCACGACCCCGGCGCGCGTGCGCGCGCACCGGGCCGATCCGCGCATGCACAGCGCGCGCGACGAAAAAAAACAAAACAAAACAAAAACAATGGCGGACCGCAACGGGCTGATCCACGCATACGCGGCGCGCACGCGACGGCCCGATCCGCGCATGCGTGGCGTGCACGTGACAAAAAAAACAAAACAAAAACAAAATGGCGGACCGCGACGGGCCGATCCACGCATGCGCGGCGCGCGCGCGACGGCCTGAACCGTGCATGCGCAGCGCGCGCGTGACGAAAAAAACAAAAAAAACAAAATGCCGGACCGCGGTGTCCGGCGACCCCCGCGAAACAGTCGTTTGACCCCAGTATGGAAATCATAACAGACATTCTAAGTATCTGTTGCAAACATCACTAGATAGTCCATGGGAAATCGCATTGGACTTTATAAAATAGTATTTAAAAGATAACAAATTATTTAATATTTGGAGGAGAGGGACATTGATACTCCTGCAAGCACATTGACTAAGAGAGAAAGGAGTGGTTGTTCCAGTTGGGGCACTTCATCTCCTTTTTACTATGTGAGAAGTGCACAGATAGATCACAATCCGATCAATACTGTTCCTCTAAAGGGTTGCGTAACCTGAAAACTGCAGTACGTAAGTTTGGTGATCCATCATCCCTGTCTCTTGTAACTGAATTTATTTGTATCTTGTCACTTCTTCCCTTGATTTCAGAGCAACTAGAAGGGGAATAATTAAAGTATATATTTGTGTGGCCCAGTATGAATGTGGCCTGATATCTTTATCCTGAACAGGCAACGTGTGCCCATGTAGCTTGTTGGTGCCTGCCAGAATCTGAGGTCCCTGACAACCTTTAAAAAAAAAAAAGTTCCTTAATCATAAAATTAAATTGGATGCTGTGAAGCAAAGCACCAGCCTCTGGGGTGGAGATAAGAAACTGATTTGTTTTCTAGAACTGGCTGGAGTAGCAATGTCATGTCTTGATAAGATTCACACACAAGCCGTTTTATCATCACCCCTACCATCTGAAAATTTCCTAAACTGCTCCAATATAAATAAACAGATTATCCCTAATTATTGCTATGACCCCTTAGACTACTATATTAAAAGTAATAATACGGAATGAGTTCCTATTTCTCTAGATTTCCTAGGGCCAAAGATATGATATAATTTGATATATTTTTTCAGGACATCCTGATTCTTATTCAGAGAGAACTAGTAGTAAAAAGGGGAGGGTAGAGAGAATGAGGAACAGGAGTGAAGACTGCTTTTTCGGTCAATCTTTGCAACACTGGCATGGTTTGCTGAGAAGCAAATAGACAGCTGTATGTTTAAGTGCCAGCTCATAGCTCTTATTTCTTGGTCATGCTCCATAATTATGGGAGTAGCTTCATGAGCCCAAAAGTACTGCTTCTTCTGTTTCACGAAGCCCAGAGTTTTGCAATGGTCTTTCTATATACAATAGAGGAAATCTAGTTTTCACTACAGAATTGTAGTTATTGGACACTCCTATCTATAGGATAATCCAGTCCTTTCTCCTCTTGTAGCATTTTGGAAAATAAGGGTTTGAAGAGGAGGAAAAATGGATCCGCACATCCACCGACTGTCATCCAGATTTCCATGTGATAAATAAACAGCAGAGCAGAGCAAGGCTTATTTTTTAAAACCTGGGCTTATTATTTCACACATTGGTTTATTTGTGGAGAGGAGATCCAGACAGTTAGCCCAGTGTTTTCTATGTCTATTTGTCTAAGCATCTGAGCTTAGCTTACACAGACAGGAATTAAAGTGTTCCTTCTTACTTGCAAGTTGCCCAACAGGTTGCACCACTGCTTCCTCTGTGATACTGTATTGTATTGTGTTAGAACTGGAAAGTATTGCATGGATGTTTTGCCATTTATTTTTAAGGTTAATGCTTTCAGTGTTGGTTGATCAAGGGCTTAAAAATGAAACCCAGCATTCCGGAAGATTAATTAGTTAGCAGACAAGACATAAGAAAGTAAACTTAACTATATTATACTCAGCTAAGATGAAAAAAGACCAAAAGGAAGAGCTAATTTTTTTTTAATGTTCTGTAAATCAGAAGAGAGAAAGTAAAAGAGAAAGAGCAGGATTTTGGAGGGGAACTCTGGCGATCTTGTTTGGGTCCCCTGATCAGTCTGTATTCAAAGTAAAATGGGGAGTATACTGGACTTAACAGAAAAACAGAATGACAAAGTTGGAAGGGACCTTGGAGGCCACCTAGTCCAATCCCCAGCTCAAGCAGGAAACCCTATACGTTTCAGATAAATAGTTGTTCTTGAAAGCCTCCAATGTTGGAGCACCCACAACTTCTGAAGGCAAGTCATTCCACTGATTCATTGTTCTAACGGTCAGAGAATTTATCATTATTTCTAGGCTTGTTCTCTCCTGGATTAGTTTCCATCCATTGCTTCTTGACCTGCCTTCAGGTGCTTTGGAGGTTGACTCCCTCTTCTTTGTGACAGCCCCTGAGATATTGGAACATTGCTATCATGCCACCACTAGTCCTTCTTTTCATTAAACTAGTCATACCCAGTTCCTGCAATCGTTCTTCATATCTTTTAGCCTCCAGTCCCCTGATCATCTTTGTTGCACTTCTCTTTCACAAACAAATTCTTCCCTTCCTGAACTAACCAGAAGTGAACTTGGGCATAGTGAAGGGATTCTCCTGGCTTCTTGTGTTGGAGAGAACTAAATCTATGTGCAACATATTGTCCTATTTGCTATCTGATTCTACTCGTTCAGTGTTGCCCATGCTGAGTATGGTTTTCTATACTAAATGGTACAGCAAAGATTTGCATATAGATAGGATCTGTACCTGGCATGGCTTGGATCTGCTGAAATTTAGAAACTTTACTAAAATGCAGGATATTAAGCTGGTCCCTTCGAATAGATTGACACATCTGAAGGATTTTTAAAAAATAATTCTTGGTGATTTTGCAGTCATCTCTGTTTTGAAATCTTGGTCTCCCTCTGAAAAGGACGATATCCGAGTTGCTCCAAAAAACCTCCCAGATATGTGAGTGAGCAATTCTGAAGTTTACTAAGGTAACTATCATGAAGGCTACGATAAGGTTGGAGAAAAATTCAGAAGAAGCCTGACACAGTATGAATGACAACCTATTTTAAGTTTACTCCTTGTAGTCATGGCAGCATAGAACTCATACTTAAGGAAATTTGCATAATCATTGAGTAGAGTTTTCAGGTGCTCAAAGACTTACTTACTTCTCACCCATAGGGGAAAAATATTAACTAAGTCAGGGGTGTCAAACTGCCGGCCTGCAGGCCGGTTTCATCATACTGGAGCCACGCCTACCCCATTGCCGGCAACAGCAAAATAGTCCCGATACGGCACATGATGTCGCAACTTTGACAAGTCTGAACTAAGTACTTATTATGACAGAGTGTCATATAAAAGCCACTTGAATCTAGACTTGAGCTTAACAGAGCAGGCAAATGTATCTACATTCATTTCAGTTTGACTTCTACATGACTGAATGGATATCAAGCATCATCATCATCATCATGATCATTACTCTAGGAACTGGACACTAGGAATTTTTTTTTAGCAACATATGGTATTGTTGGCTATAATTTGTTGTAATGGGATTTGAATACTCTGTTTTATAGCAGATTCAGGTCCGCTATAATTGATATATCATTTTCTCTCTCTATGGAGGAGCAATTCCAGAAGGTGATGCTAGAAGTCTCCTGTTCAACCTATCTCCATTGACCCTTCAAGATTCTCTCCGGTGTCCCATGATATTTGAGATATACTTGTGTTTCCTGGATAATAAGACCGGGTCTTTTTTTTTTTGCCTCCAAAAGAGGCACCATATCTTACTTTCGGGGGACATCTTACCTCTGGCACTGACAGCCCCCGCCCAGTCAATCCACTTCTTGTGGGGCTGAAGGAGCAGCTTCATTCTGCAGCTGCATTCCGGCCTGCATTTTGCAGTCAGGCCTATGCAGCTGAATACTGATTCAATCCATAGCTCGGTTCTTGGCTGCAGAAGATGCCTCAGAAGAAGTGGGCCGGCGAGGAGGGGCCTGGCTGCAAGGTAAGTAGGTATGGGGCGCATGGGGCAGATCCACACCCCACACTCCATCCTAGCTTAATTTTTAAGTGTATGCCTCACCCCAAAACTAGGGCTTATTTTGGGGGGTAGGGCTTATATTAGGCCCACCTCCACCTCCCAAAATCAAGCTAGGGCTTATTTTTGGGGTAGGCCTTATTTTTGGGGAAACAGGGTAGATAAAGTCAATGGGAAGGGATAGTCTGGAACGGGGCAAGATTAGTATCACCACTCTATTTCTTATTTCTACTTCAAGAAAACTGTTTTAAATAAATGTTCAATACTGGTGATAAACTGGTTGAGAAAAAGCCAATTTTTAAAACAGGTCAAGATAAAAATGTTTCTGGTCTGTTTATTTTAAACTATGTTGAATTTTAGGTATTACCGAGATTGAACATTTTAAGTTACAGTTTGGTTATACTCCTGGGATTAACCCTTACCAGATTGCCCAGATTTTTGTGTTAAATTGGAGTGCAATTGCATCTATTTCTAGAGTTGTCGGATAGAATCATAAAGACATTAACAACTATATTACACTCAACACAGTGTTGCATTTGGAAATGATTTCTAGAATCTAGATTGTAATATTACAGCCAGACTCACTACTCATAACCACTTAAAGAATGCCTATGTGTCTTTGTTATGAGGACTTCAATGGCTATTAATTTCCAGGTACAGTTTAAAATGTTATAACGTCTGTTGATTTTATGCATCTAAAATAGCTTCACAGTCTTGGTTTGGAGGTTCTACAAACAGTAGACTAGATGCAAAATGTAATATTCTCAAAATAACTGCAGTTGACAGCAGATCAGATTCAGTCTGAAAAAAAATTCAGCTGGGGTAGCAATAATTTGGAGTTTGAAGTATTTTCACTGATTTAAATTTCAGACTTCTACTTTCATCTTCAAATCTATTGTCTTTCCTAGCTGATTGAGAAAGCGGAATGAAACCAAATGAGAATTTTCTTTGCATTGTTTATCTATTATTTCTTAGGTGTTTGGCTGCATTCTGAAGATAAGACCTTATGATTCTCCTGCTCATCTGCCTATTTAAATAGTTAAAATGGTCTCCAAGAAATATTTTTCAACACAAAAGCATTGTTCATAATGATCTACATCTTATATATTACAATAATAGTTTCTCACATATCTGTGAAAGAATTAGATTTATTTTGGATACCTGGGATATGTTTATGTATGTTTGAATGTAGGCATTCAGTTGCCCAGGAATTCCAGAGCTGGTGGGCTAGACTGCAAAGACAAAAATGTCCCAAAGAACCCAGTGGCAATTGATCAAAGTGATCAAAGAGAGAAGCAACCTGGAATTAAGCAGAAACTTCCTGATAGTGAGGACAATTAACCAGTGGAACATGTTGCCTCCAGAAATCGTGGGTACTCCATCACTGGAGGTTTTTAAGAACAGGCTAGACAATCACTTGTCTGAGATGGTATATAGGTCCTCCTGCTTGAGCAGGGGGCTGAACTAGAAGAACTCCAAGGTCTCTTCCAATTCAATTCTATTCTATTCTATTCTATTCTATTCTATTCTATTCTATTCTATTCTATTCTATTCTATTCTATTCTATTCTATTCTATTCTATTCTATTCTATTCTATTCCACAAAGCTGGCAAGAAAAATTCATAAATGCAGTTACCAACATTAAGCTTGATTCAAGGGCATCTTTACCCTTGTTACAGCAGATGGCAGCCTCTACACAACTTTGGCTGATACTAAAAATATTTAAGCAATGCCTACTTAGTACTTGAGATATCATCAAAAATGTTCTACGATTGTAGACAGACTGGAAAATAGAATAACAATTATAGAAATAGTTAGAGGTAAACCCCTTCTGTATTAGTGCAAAGAAAACTTCAGGATTTTTTACAATAGCAATCTTTAGTGCTTAGTAAACAGCATGTTGTCTGGATTCATATATTTAAAAACAGCCAGTAAAAATTAATTTCTATAATTCCATAATCAATAAATTAGTTAATGATATATTTCTTTGATCTTCTCTTCTTCCAGTAGTATTTACCTTTGTCAACATTAAGCGAATATAATTCTTAATACTTTCGAAACATACAAGGTTGGATATAAACATTTTTCTTGTGTTTGTACCAATAACAATAACAGCCACTTATAACATCTTTTCTGATTGGCTTATGTTTCAATTGTATTTATAAAAGTCCTTTTTTTAATAAAAAATTTTATTAATTTTTTTTTCATCAACATATGTTAATTTTTCCAATCAACAAGTTGTCTGGAGTTTGCTATGCTAATACATGTTCAATTCCTAATCCTTCATTCTCTTCTCTAACCAAGAATAAAATAAATTCCAAATTTGATAGTAGTCTGTATCTTCTTTATCTTTCAACCTCATAGTTAATCTGTCCATCTCTGCACATTCCAATATTTTCCTGATTATTTCTTCCTCTGATGGCAGTCCTTCATTCTTCCAGTATTGTGCAAAAATTATTCTCGCTGCTATAGTGATGTGTAAACTTAAATACAGTTTCTGCTTATTAGTCTTTTCAGGCATAATGCCTAGTAAAACAAATTCAGGTTTAAAATCCACTTGTTCGCCCAATATTTTTTCTAACCACATATGTATATTTTTCCAATAGGCCTTTGCCTTCCCGCATGTCCACCAAATGTGATAATACGTGCCTATGTTATGTTTACATTTCCAACATCTATCTGACATATTTTTAAACATTTTTGCTAATCTTGCTAGTGGAAGGTGCCATCTATAAAACATTTTATACAGGTTTTTTTTGTATGAGGTTGACATTGTTAATTTATAGTTTCTCTCCCATAACATTTGCCATTTTTCTAATTCTATATTATAACCAAAAAATTTGCCCATCTTATCATTGTTTCTTTCACTTGTTCACTTTCCATATCTAAAATTAACAAAAAGTTATACATTTTCTTAATTAATTTCTCATCTAAAGTTAACAAAATCTTATCAAACACAGTTTGATCCTTGTAAAAGCCATACATTTTTACATCTTTTTCATATCTACTTTGTATCTGTAAATGTGCCCAGCAGGACAGGTTAATTCCCTGATTTTCCAATTCTTGTTTAGATTTTAATTTCCCATCAATATCTAAAATACCTTTATATGTCCATATTTTTTCAAAGTCTACCAGGTTCGGATGTATAAATGCCTCCATCGTTGATAACCACCCTGGAATTTTTGAATATATTTTAACTTAATTTTTTCCCATACTGTTAACAAGGCATTTCTTATAAAATGATTTTGAAAGTACTTATGGACTCTGTTTTTCCCGTACCATAAGAAAGCATGCCACCCCAATTGTAAATCATGTCCCTCTAAATACAATAACCTTTTATTTCTGAGTGTTATCCACTCTTTCACCCATGTTTGATAATACAACGTCCATTCCGACAACCCAAAACCTCCATTTTCCTTAGCATCTTGTAATGTTTTCATCTTAATTCTAGCTTTTTCCCCCTGCCAAATAATGTTCAAAACCAACGAATTTGAATCTTGAAAGAATTTTCTCTCAAGTTTTATCGGAATCGTTTTAAATAGAAATAAAATCTTCGGCAACACATTCATTTTTACTGTAGCAATTCTTCCTAATATTGACAGCTGGAGATTTTTCCATCTTTCCAAGTCTAGCTTTATTTGCTTCAATAATTTTATATAATTGTCTTCTTTTATTAACGAACAATTAGCTGAAAGATGAATACCTAAATATTTAACTTTTTTCACTATTTGTACCTCTGTTTTCTCTAGTATTTGTCTTTTTTGTTTATCTGTGAGGTTCTCTACTATTACTTTAGTTTTTTCTTTATTTATTTTTAGTCCTGCCATTTCTCCATATTCTTCTATCTTTCCCCATAGTTTAGGAATCATCTCTAAAGGTTCTTCCAAGATAAATGCTAGATCAGTGGTTCTCAACCTTTTTCAGGTTGAGACCCCACTTGCGCCGTCCATGCGCGCCACGAACCCGACATGGGCGCGCGCGCCAAAAAAAATAAAAATAAAAAAATAATAAAAAAACAAAACAAAATGGCGCACAGCGACGGCCCGATCTGCGCGTGCGACGGGCCGATCTGCGCAGGCGCGTGCGACGGCCGATCTGCGCGTGTGCGTGTGACGGGCCCATTTGCGCGTGCGCCGGGCCAATCTGCGCGTGCGCAGAACCGGCTGGCCTGCTGGCTCCAGACCAGGCCAGCCTCGCCTCCCACCGCTGCCTCAGAGACTCTGGCAGGCACACCGAGGAGCGGTCCGGAGCAGGCGGGTGCAAAGCTGCGTCCTTCCCCTTCCGCTCCGTCACATCCCAGGCCCGGCCTCCTCCTCGCCCTCCAGCAGCCGGCCAAGGGTCGGGGTAGCTGGACCTCGAGGCGGGCCCGCACTTCTCCGAGACCGGCTCGGCTGTGGCAAGAAGTGCCCGGCGGCCGCCTCCGGCCCCCAAGTCCGCGCTCCGGACTGGCGTCTGGGTCGCAGCGCTCTGCCTGCCAGGCTCGTCCGGGACTCCCGCGCCTTCCGCAGGGCTGGCAGCAGCCGCAGGTAGGTAGGCTGGCAGCAGGACTGGGGAGCCCGCCCGGGCCAGCTCGCTCTCGGCGCCAGCTCGCTCTCGGCGCCAGCTCGCTCTCGGCGTCTGGCCAGGCTCCCCGGCTCCCTCCCCGGCTCGGCCTCCCACCACGCCCGGTTCCCTCCCCGGCTCGGCCTCCCCCCACGCCCGGCTCCCTCCCCAGCTCGGCCTCTCCCCACGCCCAGCTCCCTCCCCGGCTCGGCCTCCCCCCACGCCCGGCTCCCTCTCCGGCTCGGCCTCCCCCCACGCCCGGCTCCCTCCCCGGCTCGGCCTCCCCCCACACCCGGCAGGGACTCACCAGGGTAGTTCATCTTCTTGCAGATCCGCAGGCTGGGTGCCTTACCGCCTGCTTCGGCCGCCGCCACCGAGCGAGGGAGGGAGGGAGCGAGCAGGACCGAGCCAGAGCCAGGCAGGCAGGCAGCCCCCGGGAGCCCCGCCGCCCCCATTGGCCGCCGTGGAGAAAAGGGGGCAGCGCTGGCGAGGGCCGGCCAGGGAGGAGGGCGAGGAGAGGAGCGCGGACTTGGGGGCCGGAGGGGGCTGTCGGGCGCCTCTCGCCACAGCCAAGCCGGTCTCGGTGAAGTGCGGCCCCGCCTCGAGGTCCGCCTGCCCCGACCGCTTGGCCGGCTGCCGGAGGGTGAGTTGGAGGCCAGACCTGGGACGTGGCGGAGCGGAGCGGGAAGGAGGCAGCTTTGCGCCCGCCTGCTCCGGACCGCTCCTCGGTGTGCCTGCCGGAGTCTCTGAGGCAGCGGTGGGAGGCGAGCGGCCTGGTTGTGCTGTGCATGTGCAGTTCGGCCCGTTTTGCTGCGCATGCACGGATCGGGTCATCGTGCGCGCTGCACATGCATGGTTCGGCCCGTCGCGTGCACGCGACGGGCCAAACTGCGCATGTGCCGGCCGAAAAAAAAATAAAAAAAATTGAAAAAAATGAAAAAAAATTGGAAAAAAAAATGGCGGACGGAGGCGTTTGGCGACCCCTGTGAAATGGTCGTTCGACCCCAAATGGGGTCGCGACCAACAGGTTGAGAACCGCTGTGGTAGATCATCAGCAAATGCTTATAACTTATATGTTTCATCTTTTATTTTCAATCCTTTAATTTCTGTATCCTGTCTTATCCTTCTATTTAGTACTTCCAAAGTAAAGATAAATAATAATGGAGACAGTGGACACCCTTGCCCTATTTATAAAAGTCCTTATTAAGTCACCATGTGTCCTGTTTTGAAGATTCTTATTTAAGCTTAATTTTCCCTCAGTATTCAGACCATTCTTATCAGTCATAATTTTCTCAAAATTAATTATCTTTAAATACGCAAACTTTTCATTCACATACACCATCCCAGTATTTTTACATTTCATATATTATAAAAAATACTATACTACTTATATATCTTATCCCTCTTACTGTAGGGGCCCTTTATATTCAAAATTTATCTATTCTTTTAACCATATTCAAACAAGTGTTTAATCATATAGTACTCCATCTGGTAAATCGAATTGAGTCTCTTGAATCTAACGCTAGCCTTCTTCTTTTGCCATGTAGCATTCTGTATCAGTATGTTCCGCTTGCCAGGGATTCTTCCTGTATTTTTGTGAATATTGTTAGGAATAAGAAAGACAAGTTAAGTAGAATGCATAGAATGTACGTTTTTTGTTTACTAAGCACTAAAGATTGCTATTGTAAAAAATCAATAAAATATATTTTTTAAAAAAGAAAACTTCATGTTTTCTTCACTTTCATAATAAATAAAGATCCCTTGCTTACCCATGTGGATTTTGTACAGGAAAAACACTATTCTACTACCAGAAACAAACAGAAGTTCTATATCTCTGAGACAAATCTCATTAATGAATCAGTTGATTACCTTTGCTTGATGAGCCATCCTAGGAAAATTCTCTTGAGAACCTTTAAATTGTCTAAAAGTTTTTGCTTTTCAATAGAAACTTTCAAATAGGCAGCAGAATTATCAGTTAGTTATAACAAGATAAAGAGTCACACTAAATCATATGGGTTGAACAAACTTGGAGATGACAGTTTGGGATTATAGTATCTCTCAAGTCATTAGTTGAAACAAACTCTGATACCAGAATCCTTTTTTTCCTCAGTAGCTATTTTTTTCATTAATAATTGCTATTCCTATTCTTCCATACCAGATTTAAATTGAATAAAGGGGTAAAATTAATTAACAAAATGTTTTGCATTTCTTGAGAATCTATTTTTCCTATTTCATTAACTTCCTACTTAGAACAGTATTCTCTGCAGATAATATGCTTCGTTTTGGTTCAGATGCCACAATCCACAAAATCTCATGTTTGCTAGCATTGTACTGTATCAAGCTAACAGTTTGTTCCCCCCAAAAAGAAAAAGAATAATTGTCTCATCTCTGTGGAATGTTGATGTCATCGTGTTGTGCTACAGAGCAGGCAAAGCTATCTAAAAAATTTTAGTAGTTCCCTGGTTATTAGAATGAACTAATGAAACTATAAATAACCATGTTTTGTTATTCCAACACTTAGTTTTAGGATCTTATTCCATTTTCAGAAGAGGTAGAGAATAACATTACAAAAGATTGTTTAGATTAAATTCAATAGTGACAGAATGAATTCCCAATTGGTAAGAATTATTCCAAAAATCTATATTGCCAAATGCTTTCTATTCTGTTTTTACAGAAAAACTAAAAAAAAAAACCACCTTCATTTTAGTGATATAATAATAGGCATTTTGAATACCTTTATTTATTCTGATTACCTCAATTCACACTATCAACTGAATCTAGTAATTGATAATTCTATTGGTCTTGACAAAATTGACATTTTGGCCTTTGAGGCTATGAGCTTCATAACATTTCAAATCAGTCTGTTTCCTTTGGAACCTTTAGGAAGAAAGAACAGTCTTTGGCTCTACTAGTTTGAGAATCTGCCGTAATACTCAGAGAATGAAAAATGATATCTTCTAACTAAGCTATCTTTCATTAAGCTAGGCCCACTGCCATTTTAGGATTCAGGATGGGTGCTACTCCTGTCTCTGAAAGCATGTGGATATGTAAGAAGACCATTATCAATGAAATGACTAAGGCAGAAGGGATGAGCATGTTGTATCTTATTTGCATTCAAATACCAGCACTCCCCTAACTGGTCTTTTTGTCCCTTACTGGCTAGAAACAAGCATCACAATTAAATTTGAAAATACGTGATTTAGTCCTACCATTGCAATGCTTAGAGCTTCTGTGTCTTCATGTGACTTCTGCTTTTGGTGTAAGCTTCCAGCAATTGTCCCCCGATGAACCAAATACGGAATGTATGTAGATGTGTGTATGTGTGTGCATTCATTCCATTCCATTCCATTCCATTCTCCTCTGCAGCATCAAACACCAAGTGTTTGCTATATGTCTATAATAATGCAGAGTCCAGAAATAAGACTTGAGTCTTGTATTTGCTTAACAATTCCACTGACAATATAGTGCAGGCCTGTGGGCTGGATGCGTCACGTAGAAGCCATGCCCACCCCAGCTTTGGCAAGGGGAAAAAAGTCACACTACTTCACAACACGTCATGTGACGCAGCGAGTTTGACACCTGTGATATAGTGGAAGCCATGTGGAACATACCTGTTCTTTCCCATAGCTAACTGGCCAGTTGATGCCAAGGGTGGAACAGTTCTTTCCTATCAGCAAAGAACATTCCAAGCTCATACCAAGTGATCATCTAATTGAGCATTCTGTGTCGTGTAGTGGCCAACTGGATATACTTGGGAAACTCACAAGTTTCTGGACTAGTGGAGTGCTCATGTTACAGCATTGGTTAAGAAGGCCCAACAGAGATTATACCGGTATTTCTTGAGACTTCTCAGGAAACAACAACTGAATGAAAAACTTCTACCGTTGCTCCATAGAGAGCATTCTAACCTATTGCATTTGTTTGTGGTTTGCTAACTGCACAGTAGCAGATAGGAAAGCACTTCAGAGGGTCATTACCATTGCCCAGAGGATTATTGGCTGCCCTCTCCTCCCCCCCTTGGACGAACGGTACAGTTCCTGCTGTCTTAGGAAAGCTCAAAACATTCTCAGAGACTCATCCCAGACATTTTTTTTTGAACTATTACAATCTGGCAGATGGTACAGAATAATAAAAACAAAAACGAATAGGCTGAAAAATAGTTTTTATCCAAGAGCTGTAATCATATTAAATACTACTGTATAGTACAAATTGAAGTGCAATATTAGGGGCAGTGCAATGGTGAATAGAATGTGAAGGATGTGTGTATATAATGTTTTTTACTTGTGGTTTTTACTTGTGTGTAGTGTGCACTGTGAGCAGCACTTAATTTCGTTGTGAGATACACAATGACAATATTCTATTCTATCTAGTGTGATGGAAAATCAGGCAGGCCCTGGGAACATGGGGGTGGAAACTGCAGCATTGCAAAAAAGACATTTCAACCCAGGAAGAAGAGAAATGTGATAAATAAATTTGGGCTTATTTATACTACAGATAGATTAATCTGAGAATTTCTAAAGCCGCTATCAAGCTTCTGTACTTTACCCTTTTCAGAAATCCATATGATTCTTTTCCATGAATATATCTGCCTCGCAGGATTTAACAACGGGGTGTGATACTCTTCTACTTCCTTTATATAGTGTTCATGGTACACTACCTATGATAGAAGAGGCAATGAATAACCAGTATCTACCTATTGTTGTATGTTATGCTCTACGAGAATCGCTTCTTAATATGATTGCTTCTTAATATGATCTTATGCTTGATGTTGATTACTTTAATAATGAAAAAGCAGACTGAATTTTTACCCCAGGTTATTGAATCTCTACCTCAGGATCTTTTGCTAGGGATCATAAAAGATAAAATACAACAGACATATAGTTGAGGCTGGAAGTGAGGAGTAAAGAATATGTACCAAATCAAACGTTTACAAAGATTAATACCTAGTGTTATATGCTGTGTTCTATGATGATTGATTATTAATATGATCTTATATTTAATGTTTAACTACTACCTCAGGACCTATGGTTAGGGATCATAGAGAATAAAAAATGTAACAGGTGTATAATAGAGGACTGAAGTGAGGTGTGAAAAATGTTTACCAAACCAGACGTTTCCAAAGAATAATACGTAGTGTTGTATACCAGATGCTATGACTTTTGATGCATACAAAGATTTTATGTACAATGCTGAATGTTTTAATAAAGGAATTTTTATATTAAAAAAAAAATTAGCAGCCAGTATAGCCTTGTTCTTCACAAATGTGTCCAGGCCCTTTTTAGAATGATTCAGATTTTTATTAGCACAACAATCAGTATCAAAATCTACAGTTTAATTGTGCACCTTAAGAAAAAGCATTTACTCCTGCTAGTCCTAAATGTCTCTGCAATAAGTTTCAATGCATGAATTGGAGTCTCAGCACTCTCAGAGAATAACCAATGTTCTTTAGCCACATTTTCTTTCTCTTTCATGTTATCCTTTATCCTGCCTGAGCTGGGGGTTGGACTAGATGACCTCCAAGGTCCCTTTCAACAACATTATTATTATTATTATTATTATTGGATCATCGCACAGTCAGCTAGATGTTCAGACTGGATTTGGCATTTTGTCTACCTATCGAGTCCTTACCCAGGACCTGGGATAGGCAGATGTGGACCTGGGATAGGCAGATGTGGATGTTTGATGGTATTACAGATATCGTCGCAGGATGGAAGCAGTTCCTAGTAAGGCCACCTTTTGCAATTGACTAATAGTGAATTTGTCAATGCCAATGGTGTTCAAGTGGTGCTCCAGTTGTTTTGGGATTGCACCCAAGGCACCTATTACTATTAGTACTACCCTTGCTTGCTTTTGCCACAGTCTTTCTATTTCTATTTAGTTTATTCACACTTATTAGTTTATTCACACTTATATGCCGCCCTTCTCCGAAGACCCAGGGCGGCTCACAACAAGAATACAATAACAGTTTTAAAATTAACCACATTCATACCACATACAAACACAATCAATTCGCAGCCGCTGATGGCGGGACACTCTTAGGGCCGAGGGGCAGAGCACAGCTCATATGCCCCAAGCCTTTTGGCATAGATGTGTCTTCAGCACTTTCCGGAAAGCTAGGAGGGAGGAAGCAGTACGAACCTCTGAGGGAAGCTGGTTCCAGAGGGCTGGGGCAGCAACGGAGAAGGCCCTTGCCCTAGGTCCCGCCAGATGATATTGTTTAACATTGTTTAACAGATGGGACTTGTAGGAGGCCAACCCTATGCGCCCTAACTGGTTGCTGGGATTCATGAGGCAGGAGACGGTCCCGCAAGTATCCTGGTCCATTGTCATTTGTAGGTCTTTGTATTTTGTTATCTTCTCCAGTTCTTTCTCGTCCATTCTGCTGTCTCCAGGCACTGCCACGTCCACTATCCAGACTTTTTTGTCTTTCTTATCGACAATTGTTAAGTCCGGGGTGTTATGTTGCAGGTGCTTTCTGTTTGAATTCTGAAGTCCCAGAGCAGTTTAATTTTATCATTTTCTATGACTTTCTCTGTTTTATGATACCACCAGTTTTTGCTTACAGGCAAATGATATTTCTTGCAGATATTATTATTATTATTATTATTATTATTCATTAGACGTGAACCTCAGTCAACTGAACATTCAAATTGACTGGTGCTGATGGTTGACACAAGTTGTTGCCAGCATCCTAGGTATCAACCAGGCACCTTCTTAAAATATAAGATGTTCTGAGTAGCGCAGTTTTTTGTAATATTGCTGGAGTTATTGTAGAAAGCTGCATTTTCTTGAAATATTTTGCAAAGTTTTGGGACATAGTTCCCAGTGCCCCAGTGACATGGTATCACTGTTACACGTTTCATCCATAATCGCGCAGTTTCAATGGCCAGATCGCGATATTTCGTAATTTTTTCCAGTTCTTTTTCTTCGACTCTGGCATCTCCTGGTACAGCGATATCAATCAGCTATACGCTTCAGTTCTCTATAACTGTGATATCTGGCGTGTTGTGTTCCAAATGGCGATCTAAGTGTATTTGAAAGTCCCACAAGATATTCAACCTCTCATTCTCAACAACAGTTTCAACTTTGTCATTGCAAAGTCGGCAATTTGGATTGTCAGTGGCTTTTTGTATTTTTGCTTTCATGGCATTAGTTTGTAGTGCTTGTTCTTGAGCAGCCAGTATTAAGCCTTCCATTTTTTTCTTGATGGTTCCCATCTTAATCCATGCCCATGTCAAGTTGTTATCACATTTTCCTTCAATGTTTTTCAAATGCTGTCCATGCAAAGCTTTGGTTTTCCATCTATTTAATCTATCATTCAGCTATTTTTTTTTATATTCAGCCTTTGTTTCTGTTATTTTTATAACACTCTCTGTTTTCACAGCCTGCAGCAGTTTTTCTGTACTTGGCTGTGAAAACAGAGAGCATTATAAAAATAACATGGAAAAGCTCCTAGTCATTCATTGCTAGCTTAAGTCCCATAAATAAATGAAATTTTGGATTTCTGTGACAACTTGCATCAGTTTATACTTGTTTACACTGAACTGTACCTGATGCCTAGAATAATTCTTCTTCTTCTTCTTCTTCTTCTTCTTCTTCTTCTTCTTCTTCTTCTTCTTCTTCTTCTTCTTCTTCTTCTTCTTCTTCTTCTTCTTCTTCTTCTTCTTCTTCTTCTTCTTCTTCTTCTTCTTCTTCTTCTTCTCCTCCTCCTCCTCCTCCTCCTTCTCCTTCTCCTCCTCCTCCTCCTCCTCCTCCTCCTCCTCCTCCTTCTCCTTCTCCTTCTCCTTCTCCTTCTCCTTCTCCTTCTCCTTCTCCTTCTCCTTCTCCTTCTCCTTCTACAGCTTTCCTAGAACAAAAAAAATGTCTTAGAGAAAATGCTAGAGTGATGCTTTCTCACACACAAAAGACAAGCTAAACGTGAGTGCAAGACGTCAAACCTGAGCTTCCATGTAGCATGGTGCATTACTTAATCTGGTTGGTTTCATAATAGACTTTGCCTATCAAAATTACTTCATACCTAGCAAGTGCAAAAAATAAGTAACTGCAAAAAACTCCAGATACCAGAGCCCTAGTGGCACAGCAGTTAGAATGCAGTACTGCAGGCTGACTCCGCCCATAGTTTGGAGTTCGATCCTGACTAGCTCAAGCTTGATTCAATCTTTCATCTTTCTGAGATTGGTAAAATGAGGATCCAGATTGTTGGGGACAATATGCTGACATTGTAAATCACTTAGAGAGTGCTGCAAAGCACAATGAAGTGGTATAGACATCTAAGTGCTATTGCTATTTCTATCCAGAACTAATAGCTAAATAAGCATTCAAGGTTGTTATTTTTTTAAAAAAAAACACTATGAAAAAGAAAACAAACATCACATTTATTTATACAAACCAGTTCTTTTTTGTGTCTTCCAGATCCTTTCAAACAGCCTTCCTTTGAAGATCAAGCATTTTTAGAAGCTGTCCAGTTTTTCCGTCAGGAGAAAGGCCATTACGGGATGTCAGAAATGATTATAGGAAATGAAAATCAGGTACTTGCATCATAAAGAGTTTTATGAAAAGTCTTCCATTCTTTTTGAAAGAATTCCATTCTTTATGGAAATACTTTTATGAAAAGCATGTTCATCTCAACCCTTCTCGGGACAAACCAATTTCTGTGCTTTTGAGGCTAAAAAGAAAATTATTACATTTCATCTCTTTCCAGATTCTTAGCAACCTTGTGATGGAGGAACTCCTATCTAGCCTTCAGAGCATGGTGCTCCCTAAAATGAAAGGGAAAAGAAATGACCGAAAGCGGGCATGGTTTGGCGTAAGTATTATATTTTCTGATCAGAAAGTTCTTTTTTTAAAAAAATGAAAAAAACCCATAAGTTAATAACAACCACTTCTGTTTAGGAAAGCCACCTGGATGTGTCTATAAAGTCAACAAGTCTTGAGCTGAAACAAAAGGAGACTATTGTCCACATATTTCTGAAAAGTAGAATATTTCAGAGATTGCTGTTACCTTTGTTTTTTTTAAAAAATGCTAAGTTTCAAATTTAAGCAATTTATTTATAAATGTAATTAGTTAAAAGCATTGAAACCATCATTCCTCTAAGATGTTTCTTGCTATCAAATGGCAAAACTCAGACTTCTTTTCACAAAATATTTCTGAACCATTTGTTCTTTCTTTAATCTGGAACTTAGTATCTTTCAAGACATGTTGCAGCTGGAAGTACTGTAGCCACCAAGAGACAAAGATTACAGGTAGTCCTCAACTTACAGCAGTTCATTTAGTGACTTTTGAAGTTACAGCAGCCCTGAAAAAAGTGACTTACGAGTGTTTTTCGAACTCACAACCATTGCAGCCTCTCCATGGTCACATGATCAAAATTAAGATGCTTGGCAACTGACTCCTATTTATGATGGTTGCAGTGTCCTGAG
Source organism: Bothrops alternatus (assembly GCA_034064705.1). Classification (NCBI taxonomy): domain Eukaryota; kingdom Metazoa; phylum Chordata; class Lepidosauria; order Squamata; family Viperidae; genus Bothrops; species Bothrops alternatus. The sequence goes on from JARGCV010000040.1 coordinate 178,091, forward strand.
GTCATCGTGTTGATTTCCTTTTGCGACCTTCTAATAAGCAAATGGGGAAGTCAGATTCACTTAACAACTGTGTTACTAACTGAACAACTGCAGTGATCCACCTAACAACTTTGGCAAGAAAGGTCATAAAATGGGGCAAAGTTCATTTAACCAGTATCTCGCTTAGCAACGGAAATGTGGGGTTCAGTTATGATTGTAAGTTGAAAACTACCTGTATGAACAACATTTGTGACTCTACTTAGATAAAAATTACATTTTAATTACAAGAGCATTCATTAACTTCACGGTTAACTCATGAAGTTGGTTTGGAGCTGGTTGGCATGGCTGGCAAATAATTTCATTCATGCTTTTTGTCATAGATTCTAGAAGAAACATACCATTTGGTACATGATCAGGTGTCAGATGGTTTACGTGCTCTGAAAGAAGAATGCAAAGAGGTCACCAAAGGACTAGAGGGAACTATCCGTTCAAATACAGACCAGATTGTGACTTCGAAAGAATTTCTGGCTGCAAAAATAAAAGGTAAGTTGAACGTCACACAGTCAGTGTGTTTGTATTTTTCCTTTTAAATCTAATAATCACAGTATCAGTTAACAATCCTAATTTGCATACAGCTAAAAGATTTTTTTTTTATGTTTGCCCCTTTTGAGGATGTTTACATTTATATAGCATGGGCTTAAGCTTATTTCATAATATGTTCACATTGCATGTTGTTTCTTTTGAGATGGAAAGAACAATGGGAAATTCCTGTTTAAGTGGATGCCACAAATTTATGATTAATATTGTAGATGATCTAATTCTGTTTCATTAAAAAGCAATAAAAACTATAAACAATACAGTACCAATGAAGATGATCGATATCACTTCCAACTTCGGTATGCAGTTCTTGCCACATTTATCGGGACTAGCCTGCAAATTATTCTGTATCAGGAATCTGTTGAAGTGACTACTGCATTCAGCTTTCTAGAGAAAATATCTTGTATTTTCTTAATTCTGAAATGTAGATGCATAGTAGGGCAGCATCATTGCATTAACCATATTTAAGCTGGTGGTTTTATACTGTACTTATATTCTCTAACAGTGAAACAGCCCCATTATTATGTTTCTCAATTAAATTGTGTGCTATTCAAGTATGTAAAATGCACCATCTTATAAAGTTTGCTTTTCTACAATATGATGTCTATATGCATACATAAGTAGCCCCAGTCTTGCAATCCAACTGATGATGGGTGTTGGTTGTGCTCTTTTTGACAATAAAAATTGTGTGTGATCTCATTCTTACAGTTCCCTTACCTATTTCCTTTTTGGGCAATATGAAAACTATTGAACTATCTTTGAACTATAATCCATCACATGGCCCAGAATGTCCTTAGATTTCATAACAGGTTTGATATGTGTGATTTTGGGGATTGATTCAGGCTTTTAAACCTTGCAAAAGCTTAATGGAAATTGAATTGACCCAACAGCAGATAATAGCAGCAATCTAAACATCAATTTTCCAAGTTCTATACCCAGTGAAAAGAAGTTAATGAGTTGTATTTATTTGATTTAATCACATATTTGCAAACATATTTTCAAAACTTTACATATTACTGTACTGTATTACTCTAATATTGAAAACCGGCAGTGAAGTCAGAAATGGTGATCACATGACCACGGGATACTGTGACCATTATAAATGTGTGCTGGTTGCCAAGCACCCAAATGACTGCAGGGATGCTAAAAGTTTGGAGACTAGTTTTAGATCTACTTTTTCAGTGCTGCTATAAATTCAAATGTTTGCCGAATGAGCAATCAGTAAGGGAGAACTACATGTAGTAAATTATATAAAATGACAATTTTTCTTTAAAATCTTCTATTTGTCTTTAGAGACTCCTTCTTAAGAGTTCAACTCAGGTTTATCTTAAATCTTCAGGGAGCATAGCAGAACCTATCCAGATTTGTTGCAGTGAAAGTATTCAGCCCTTTTTAGCTTCTGTACTAGAGGAACTCATGGGGCCAGTCAGCTCTGGATTCACTGAGGTCTGTCTGCTGTTTGAAAAGGAAGTCAACGCAATCAGTCAAACCTTTCAAGCCACAAATGATGTTGCAACACTAAATGCGGTAAGGAAGCCATGATGCTAAATTGTTTGCCTTCTGTATGGATGGGAGTCACTTTGGGGGTCATCAGCCTTCAGTTTCTTCTCTGAGGCATTATAGATTTATTTTGGTCAAAGGTTTCCAAGTCTGACTGAGATCCCATACTCTTGCCTTGGGCAAATAACTATCTCTTAGTTTCCATCTGTACATTAAAAATAAGAAGAACTTGTCTCACCCGAAATGTATAGAGCAGGATTATAAAAGCTGGTAAACTACATTCCATAATCTGGATTTATCATATTTTTGTTTATTGTTAGACAATCCCAAATCCCCCTGAAAATCTCAAAAACAACATGTTTGAAAGGGAGAAAATATTGTACAAAACAGCCTACCAAAAAAATCGACCTTAGCAACCATGTAACATGAGGATCCAATTCAGGAATTGCCTTCTTTCCTTTCCCTTTCCTTCCATGATAGCTTAATCATTCCTCTTTACTGAGGAATGCCAGCAGAACTCCAGAAATCTTTCTCATTTACCATATGACACCAAGGGCTGCTACAGTTGTGTACCTATCAGGTTACACAACCTTCTGATTTTTGAATGGATAGTATATGTACCATTACTGGAAAATTACTTCCTTCCCAATCTGTGTTTCTGACAGAATGTGAATCACCTGATGAACCTGCCACATAGCTCTGTCAAAATGGAGCCTTGCTATCTAAAAGTCAATTTTCTTCAAGAGCAACTCCAGGACCTCAAGACCCGCTTCAAATTCCACAACATTGACTTGGTTATCCAGAGGACACATAATGTAATGCAGGAGGTATGATAGGATTCATGCATACTTTGACCATCAGCAATATGCAGGCTGATCTGAAGAGTTTAATATAGGTTTGGATTACTTACCAACCAATACTTGACCATCCATTTCTTAATTTCTAAGGATTTGGATTCCAAAATACAAGCTAGAATTCCATTTAGAGATATAACCAAGAACCCTTAAATCAAATCTCTGAATCACATAGTCATGAATCACATAGTCACAAAGTCCCATCTGGCAAGATTCCGATGATATAAACCATAAACGGTTTGTGGATTATGCTAAGCCACAGTTTCTTGAACATGGTTTAAAAGCTCTATTACCTCGGTTCATATAATGTATTAACATAAAAAATCTCTGCATTATGACTTCATGTACAAACCAATTCATGGAATAATTCATAAAGACAAAGATATTTGGAATAAGAAGAAAAAACATTGCCAACATGCCTTGTAAATAAATATTTCTGTCTACAAATAAAGTAAACTAGATGTTGACAAAGAAACAGATCTGAGAGGCAGATGGACCTCTGCAAGAAAATAAATAAGGCAATTATTTTTTATCTGTTTTTAGATTCTGGAAAATGCAGTATATACATTTGAGCAGCTATTGGGTTTAAATCACTCCAAAGACATAACCACAATGGCAACAGCCATTGAAAAAGTCAAACTTCGTGTTCTTAAGGTAAAGTATTTATTTCTTTTGCTTGTTCTCAAAGTAGGAATGTTGGGTTATAATGTTCATTATACAGTCCAAATGCCAAAGAAGGTATTTTCTCTGTATTACTATTAATGAAAAGTACCGATAATTATTTGACTTGTCTAGATGCAAAATATCATATATTTTAATAGTATGTCTTTAATCTGTGTTATGTTAATAGAGATAATAGTGATCATGATAATATATTAAAAACACAGTAAAGATGTATTTGAGTAGTGCTGCTTTTGCGGGAAAATAAATTTAATGGTGCATCTAAAGAGGAAAGATGTTGAAAATTGAAATTTGGAAATAGAGAGAGATAAAAAGTAAAACAGCTAACATTTTGAAATAATTAAGGACTTACTAAAGGAAAGGAAAATTTGGGTTTGCTCTTGGTAGGCAAAATATGCATTACATCCTATTTAAATGTATTTCTTTATGGAGCCTGAGTTGCATTAGCTGTATATCTGAAGTTGGCCTTCTGAATAATTAGAAGTCTGACATCTAATTCAATTCTGAATGAATATATAGTATCATATATATTTGTGCAACATGGGCCTAAGGTCACTTTTACCAAAAACATGAGAGAGAATTGACCATAAAGTGAATAGCAGATGTAGAAAGTGTATATTTGCTACATTATGGAAGGTCAGGTGACTATTTTTCCAATTTCCCTTCATATCTGTTGATAAGATTAAATCCCCTCCAGAGTGTCCTGGTAGAGATTAGGTCAAATTTTGGATATGGGTTTCAGAGCAAACCAAGAAGACATGCATATTCTAAATAGAAACCTACATTTTAGAAAGCCACTGTATAAAATAAAAAAGTAAAGTCTTGTTGGAGTCAAACTTGATTCTTGGAGGTCTGATGGACAGATCCATGTAATGTTCTTGGCAATAATACAAAAATAGTTTTCCACTGCTTTTTTTGCATGTTTTAAAACTTCCCAAACTATAATTCTGATATTTCCTAATGCAGTGGCTCCCAACCTTTTCTATACCCGGCACCCCTAGAACGCTTCTGATATATTCTCGCACCCCTTACAAAAGTTTGAAATAATGGCAACGAATTATGCATATACACTATAATTATGAAAATCCAAGTTTTTGCACCCCCTGGAATATCGTCTCACACCTCTAGGGGGTGCAAGCACCCCCGGTTGGAAACCCTTGTCCTAATGGTTTCCCACTGAAGTATTTAGCCATTTCCACCCTTGTTCAGTTTTTCAAGATCGGTCAAACTTGAACCAGTGTGGAGATAAAGAGGATGGATTTGAAGAAGAAATGGGGGAAATGTTACAAAAGAGAGAATGTGGGAAAACAGAGATTAAGTCTGGGATTTGTAGAAACCTTTCAGAGACTTCCCTAAATTATACAGTTATAAAAGAAACAATAGAGGGACAAAATCAGATTTGCAGTTTTATTTTACTATAGCCAATCTAAGTAAAAGTAACTGTGAATCTTCCTCTGAGTCTGGTTTCCCTTGTAGGGCTGACAGTTCCCCAACCTGATATATTTAGATGTGCTGGGGATTCTGGGAACTGTAATCCAGACACCCATAGAGGCATATTTTAGAAGGATGACATTTAAAGGCATGTGTGTATTTCATCGTTGATACAACGCCATATACCTAGTTGGATCTAATATTGAGAATAAATGAATGAATAAATGAACAAATAAACACACTAAGGATAAATAAGTTTATTCCAAGTTTGCTACAGTGAAGTGGCTTCCTATCTTCTTAAGATCTTTATAACCTTTTCCTTTCTTTTTCTTTCTTTACTTCTTATTTTCCTTTATGCTTCTTATTTTCAAATTACAGTACTGTTTTTACTCTGTTGAAAACTTCCTTAATAATATATATATAAGATAACTTCAAGTTTGCCTCTGATCCTACAGATAAATATGAAAGAATAGAGATAGTTATTGGTTTTATAATTTTAGTGGATGTATGTTAGTCGGGGGAAGAAGATGAGAAGTAGGTATTTGGCTTTCTAAAATCTCAAAACTGATTCTTCTTTTTACATAAAATTGATAGCAATATGATTATGACAGCAGTACTATCCGGAAGAGGATATTTCAGGAAATCTTGGTCCAGATCACCCTGCCCACACTGCAGCGGACTTTGGCTTCAACTTGTAAACCGGTAGGTTAATATACTTACATATGTGACTCAAAAGAAGAACAAGATTCACAAATCAAAACTAAAATGCTAATAATGTCAGCAGACAATGGTTCTTTAATTTTAAAATCTGTGGAAATGGAATGATAGAGACAAAGCAGCAACAATGGGTTGGAATAGGTCTTAGTTATTCTTAGGGCCAATCCATTGAAATCTGTAGGATTTATGGTTAACTTTAATCCTATTGATTTTCACTGATCTAGATTACATATGACAAGTTTTTCTTAAACCTATCTCTCTTCCTAAAACTCCAAGGTTGTTGAAAATAGTTAGTTTTTTCTTTCTTTGAAAGCCAAAGGAATACAATGGGTGCAGGATATTTCCTTATGTTATTTCCTTACATTAGAACAAGTCATAAAATATAAGGATTGAAGAGGACTTTAGAGAGGATCTGTATTCTTCTGAAATATTAAAAGATAATTAAAAGTTATTTTGGGCAAAATGATAAGATGTTGCAAAGGACCCCTTGCATATCATACCTACAAAAATGAATTAGAAGAACTTATATAATCCTGTGTATAATGCATGTGTCACGTTTACTTGAAAAGCTAATTTATGCAGTTCTTATGAATATTCTGTTAAGAAACAGATATACGCAGGAGTGAGATATTTTAAAACAAATGGAAAGGCATAAACATGTACATAGTATTTGTGGCATCTTCTTTCTCAGAGTTTGAGAAAGAAAAAGGAGAGCAATTTGCAAAAGGCTGCATTTTCTTTTTTTATCAATTTAGATAATTTTTTATCAATTTAGAAAATTGATAGCTACATTCCTGGTGCATCAAAGAGTGATTAGCAAAAGAATTAAGAATTCTAATAAAGGAAGAATATGCAGGTATTTTGTACTCATAATATTTTTGCAAACCACATCCTATTTCCAGTGTCTGAGGAGCCCACTGTGCTTACTTGTGTCTGTTCCCAATGAAATTCATCTTGTTGCAGAGATAGATTAAGACACCTTCACTGTCAGATATTCTAATAAACCTCACTTGTATCAGACTTTATTGTCTTTTCCGCAAATGTGTTATTTTCTATTTAGCCATTATTACTTTAAACCATACCTTGTTCTGTAGATGCTTCAGGAGTATGAACAGTACATCTTTGCTGAATATAACAGTGTGATTCAAGTTGAAAATGTCTATGAAGAGATTCTGTTTCAGACATTGCTTGATGAATCCCTGAAAGGTAACTTTGCTTCTTGTGAGATACATATTAATCTGTCTTGGCAAGTACAAAAATGGGCTGATTGATTCAAGGAGATGGCAGTTTTACCTTGATCTTTTTCATTCAGCAACCTTTGGATTCTTCCAATTAGCCAATAGGTTTAAAACAGGGTTGAAAAATCAAAATATATTATCTATACCTGGCTCACTGGGCATTGTCAGAGGTGAAGACTAATACATTTGAGAGTACAGGATTGAGGAAGTGCTTTATTGATTAAAGAAGAAAAACTTTATGGATGATTTGAGAAGAGACACTTTCCTCCATCTAGTTCTTCCAAGATAGTATTGCCTTGTTCTCAGTATGTTTCTGTGCTCTTATTCTATGGCTGAATATCTTTTCTCTGTTTGTTTGTGTCCACCTCCTGCCTAGTCATAAAAGAAGCAGTCCATCTGAAGAAACATAACCTTTATGAGGAAATAAACCTGACTTCCGAAAGCGTATCCAATTTGAGTGATCTAAAAACTTCTGTAGAATCAGCACAGGCTAGCCCAGCTAGAGTGCCAGATCCCAATTTGATGGACGAATCAGATGCTGGCCTTGGAAGTAATGAGGTTTTCTTAACAGAAGAACTCCATCAGGAAGAGGAATGTGATGAGACAAAAGAAGAGGGGACAATAATTTCAGATCTTGGTGGCAGCGAATCTTGTCCAAAAATACTTACTATTGTACAGGGAGCCCTTCCAATCACAAATGTCAGTGAAATCACAATAAAACAAAACAAAGGAACAGCAGAAGCGGAAGAGCATCCAGTTCACAATGGTGTGAATGAAATTAGAAATTTGTTGACCTTGACTGTTGAACTGAAAGAATATGAACAGTCTGCGAACAAAGAACAAGATTTACAGGAGTGTGGAATGTCAAGTCCAAAGGAAGAAGCAGAAGAAAAGAGTAAAGAGGACTATCAGACAGGTGATCTGCAGAAGCCCTTTTTCCCCACTGTAAAAGCAGATGATACAAATATTGTAAGTAGATCTGGGGAAACAAGCACCATAATTCATCAGGATGCTTCTGAGAAGTCTGAAGAACAGAGTCCCAGTGATATCTCAGGGGAAGAGTTGAACAGAGAGCCAAACACAGTGCATTCAAATGAAAAGAATGATGGTATCTATGACCAGTCTCAAACAGAGTCATCTCCTGAAAACGGACAATCTGACCAGAATAAAATAGGCCCTTCACTTGACAACGTTGTGTCTGAAGAACAGAAATCACAAACAGAGCAGGCTGAAGGTGAAAAACCTGACCAGATAAGAGAAGGATATTCTTCTCTCCATTCGTTTCCAAAGGAAGATGATTCCCAAATGGGACCATGTATTAAAGCAGATTCCCAGGAAGCAGAATTGTCCCTTCTGCAATCTGTCCTGAGGGAAGCAGAGATATCATCCTTGAGCTGTTCTGTTGAAACTCAAGAAAGCATGTTGAATACAGAATCTGTAAGCACCGAATCACCCTCTCTGCTAGTTTCCTTAGAAGTAGTAGAAACTGAGGTTAGCAATACGGTGAGCATGGACTCTGAAAGTGTCACTTTTGATCAAGGGGGTGGTTTTGAACAAGCAGGTGAGTCCTGAGTGGACACGGATGTGGCAGATATTTAAAGTGATGAAAGCTGAGAAAATACTGAGGGCGACTGTTCTGATTCACCACTTACAAAATAGAATTTTCTAAACGTCTGAGCCCAAGTTATGATTACTGTCCTTAAAACTAGAATGGAGAGATTTGTTCAAATTCACACCCTACTTGAGAGCCATCTTTTAATCTGAACCTGTGGCTTTCTGAAAATCTGTATTGTTTGAATAATACTCTTCTGCCAATTGCTGCTTCTTGTCACTTACTCATGTAGAAGTGAATCACGAAAGAATCATCACTCAAGTGGTGAAGAATTTTGCAAACTACTATTTGTAACTTGACAGAATGTTTAGCCTTTCCTACTTTTTGAAAACACAGTTCAATGGAAATATTGATTGCCCCTGTTGACAATGAACCGTCTATTTGTGGATGAGATTTTAGTGACTCTCAGTAGAATTTGGAAGGAAGTGCTAAAATCAGGCGTTGCAAGAGAGAAAAAAACATTGTGTGATATATAGTAAAGAAAAAAGGAAAGCAAATCATCAACAGAAGTAATAGTAAAAATTTCCTTACTGGAATCTTATGGAACACAATTGTACATAGTGTTTTAAATTTTCATAGGTATATTGTTGTTTTTGTACTTAAAGCTTTGGCAGATACTTTGAGAATGGAGAGAGCTAATTCTTCTTTATCATTGTTATCGTTGCTATATTTAAAATTTACCAGAATAATTGGGACCGATTTTGCTATCCTTTTTTTCTATACCCATCTGTGGAGCACTTTATACTTGCTTTTTTCAAAGGGAACCACAAAAGTTTATAGCAGCGGTTCTCAACCTTTTCCGGGGCTCAACCCCGGCCCGCATCGCGCAAAAAAAAAAAAAAGGCGGGCCTGCACCGCGCATGTGCAGCGTGATGGGGCGCATCGTGCATGCGCGGCGCGACGGCCCGCATCGCGATAGGAAAAAAATGGCCGACCAAAAAAAATAAATGGCCGACCAAAAAAAAATGGCAGGCCTGCACCGCGCATACACGGTGCGACGGGGCGCATCGCGCATGCATGGCGCGACAGCCCGCATCGTGATAGGGAAAAAAAATGGCCGACCAAAAAAAAAATGGCAGACTGCAGTGCTTGGCGACCCCCCATGAAATGGTCGTTCGACCCCAAATGGGGTCGCGACCCACAGGTTGAGAACCACTGGATTATAGTAACAAACAAAAGGGCTTCAAACATTCAGTGATTCTTCCAGAGTAGGACAGGGCATTTATAACTCTGCTCCTCTGACTCTCAACTTCAAAAGAGCCTTCTAAGGGCTAAGGTTAGCTTCTAAGGCTAACTTTTGTTTGCCTGACTAGAATGATTTTTTTTTCCTGATCTCCTATCCTAGAACAGGAGAAAGGGAAACCCATTGCAGTAAGTCTGGTTGAACTGCTAGCAGATGGCCACAAAGCATTTTAAAACTGATAGCAAGGGCAGATAAGTTAATTTGTTTACTATGGTAAAAGCAAGTGCTGCAAATGTAGTCAATCTGAATAACTAATCATGTATTGTAAAACAATTTTAAAAGTTTGTAATTAGATGCATTAGCAGATTCCAGAGCAGCTACAGATATTATTAGCCACAAAACAATAAATTGCCACTGGCACAATTTGGCACTCATTTTGGGCAGGGAGAGAACTCTCTAGCTCAGGGGTCTCAAACTGCCGGCCCATGGGTTGGACGCATCACCAGGAAACCATGCCCACCCCATTGCTGGCAATGGGAAAAAAAGCTCCGATATGTCGCACGATGTCACTTGATGTCACGAGTTTGATATGTTTGCTCTAGCTAGAGCAGAGAATGGCGGCTATACTTTCGGCTGCTTGAAAATTTTAATTTACTAACTCATTGCTTATCTTCCATCATCCTGTTTTTTTATCTGCTATTCACAACCCCCAGAACTAAAATATTTTTAGATTATAATCCTTTGCACTCTGAACTGTATAAATACCCTTTAAATGCATAAGCTGTCAAATTATTTTGATGATAAGCCATCATTCTACTATTTCAGTGCATGAAATAAAAAAAGAAGACATTAAATAAATTTGCATTGCCTCATAATTACAGATCTCTTTTTTAACATGTTGGAATAGTTGATAGCATGTTTTGACACCCATACTTAGGATTTGATCTGTACAACAATAGAATTTCACTGGGGGGGGGGCTGAATGATGGCAGATTAGCAAAATAATAGAAACAATTAGTCACCAATTAGTTCTACACTTGTCAGTACTTCTCACTCCCAACTGATTTGTCATTATTTGACAAAGAGGCAAAGAGGGCAGATTTAACCCTAAAGTCTCGTTGCTAATCTTTGTCATAGTTATATTACAATGTGAATTAATTTGAGATTTTAAATATTTAATTCCGGCTATTATTGTTGCTTCAGAAATAATGTCTGTCAAGCATCAGGAGCATTCATAATAACAGTCACTGTTTTAAAATGGGGAAGAGAGACAACCAGGCAATCAAAACCCTGCTCTTTTCTACATGTGTGCAGTGCATGCAACACATATGAAAACAGGGCAAGGTTTTCATTGGCCGATTGCACTTGCTATTTTTAAGTAAGTGACTGTCCCTACAGACACCCTCTCAGGTACTGTATTGTCTTTTTAATTCTCACAGTATAAGTTTAAAAAAAATAAAAGGTACTATGTAGCAAAATATTCTAGCTGAATTGTTATCTCCACACGAAACCAGTTATGTCCTGTTTCTTTGCAATACAATATATATAGTGACAGTTATTCCAGTGTTTTAATATTTGTCCTTGAATAGGAAACATATCCTCACATCTAGATATTCAAGTCCTTTTTTATGTTTATTTTTAAAAAGGATCCTTAGACGGAATATATTCCTATGTTGGAAATAAACATTTAATCAAAGCATTAGGATAAGGACCCTAGTAAATACAAGCATAATAATAATAATAATCAGACATTATAGGAGTTATTGTCCAAAATGTTTGTACTGCCTAACAATGTGAAGATTCTATATAGATATAGATTCAATATCTATATTAACCATGCATGCCAAAACACAGTTTGTAAGAAATACTTCAGAGCTTGTGTGAGTAGAAATACAGTTCTTCTCTGCTTCCACTTAAAACTTTCATTTCTTCTTTCAGATTTCTGAAAATCTGAAAAAGACACCACTGCTTTAAGAGTCATGTAAGTTGACTCATTAAAGCAGCTGCATCTTTTTAAAGGCTCACCTATGAGCTTGAAAAAAGGAATGGTGGCAGTAATTAATAGTGGAGGTACTACGAACATTCCTTCTGAATTGTTTTTAAAGTTTGCATAGCTCTAGCCTGTATATAATAAACCAGTACTTAGCATCCTGAGATTTTAGAAAAGGCTCTTCCGCTATTAATTGCTGCCACCGTTCCTTTTTCAAGGTCATTGGTAAGCCTAAAAAAAGATGCAACTGTTTTAATGAGTCAACTTATATGACTCTTAAAGCAATGGTGAATATCATTTCAGAAGTAGAGTGTCTTTATGATGTTATAAGAAACTTGGCATTGATACTGAAAATAATAATCTATGTTGTGTTTCTATTCTCACAATATGCTTTCATAATCTGTTTCCTAACTTCCATTCTGTAGTATTTGATGTGGAAGCAAGTCTTTGCTTATTGAATATAATGTTAGATCTTAAGAAAGATGTGTTGGATGCTAGGGCTGTGTATATTTTTAAAAAAATGATTTGGTACAAGTGTAATGAAGCATGCACAGGCATAATAACTCTTTCAAGCAATCAATTATTTTTCAGGCTTCTATAGGAGAGTGAAACATTTTTTTAAAGCAATGCTGTACATATGCTCCCCTATCCAGCACAATATCTTTTCTGCATTACTTTCAAAGCATGCACAGTTCTATTAGATTTCATAAAAAGAAATAAAATTAATGCAAATCTACCATTTTCATTCAAAAATTGAATATTGTGCTTATGATTCATAATATATACTTGCTTCCTCAAATAAGGGATCTAAATATTTACTTTTAATTGAATCTGAATTATTTTTATTTAGTAACACGTCCAATTGCTTGCAGTTGAGCCTTAAGAGAATATATTTAGGATTGTAATCTTAAGGGGGAGGGGGGAGCAGACCTGACGGGTATAACGGAGACCTGGTTGGGACCAGAGGGCGGTGTCCCTCTGGTGGAAATGTGCCCACCGGGTTTCCTTGCATTCCACCAGCCGAGAGCTCAAGGCAGGGGTGGGGGAGTGGCGGTCGTGATCAGGGAAGGTTTCAGGCCGAGGGAGGTCACTGTTCCTCAGACGGCAGGCTGTGAATCCCTTCTGGTGAAGTGGGACCTAGGGGGTCCGAGGGCGGTGTTGATTATGTACCTGGCGCCCTGCCACGTATCAACCTCCCTGCCCGAGCTCCTGAGCGTTGTCGCCACGGTGGTGGTTGAGGTCCCCAGACTAATAGTCATGGGTGACTTCAACCTGCCGTCCGGGGGCGGGGCGTCCGGGGAGGCTCGGGAGTTCATGGCTTCCATGACAGCCATGGACCTGACCCAGGTAATTCAAGGCCCCACACACACAGGGGGGAACACGCTTGACCTGGTTTTTGTCTCTGGACAGTGGCTGAGTGGTCAGAGTGTAGGGGATATAGTCATTGAACCCCTGTCATGGTCTGATCACTCTCTCCTATGCTTGGACTTTCGGAATGTTGCACCCCACCGCAGGGTGGCGGAACCGGTGAGATGGTACCGCCCCAGGCGGCTGATGGAACCCGAGCGGTTCCAGGCAGAGCTTGGGCCAATTCCTGAGGTTCTGACACACGACTCGGCTGGAGAGCTAGTGGCAGCCTGGGACAGGGCGGCTGCCGGTGCCCTGGATCGAGTTGTGCCTTTGCGGCCTCTGATTCGGCGTGGGTCTCGACCGGCCCCGTGGTATAACGAGGGGTTGAGAGAGATGAAACGCCGGAAAAGACGCCTAGAGAGCAGTTGGAGATCGAGCCGTGCCGAATCTGACCGAACATTGGTAAGAGACCATATTAGGTCCTACCTAATGGCGATAAGAGCAGAGAAGTGTTCCTACCTCACTGCTCTTATTGCGTCATCAGATAACCGCCCAGCCTCCCTGTTTAGGGTGACCCGCTCCCTCCTTCATCAGGAGGTGAGGGGAGACCCCTTAGAGGGTAGAGCTGAGGATTTCGGAAAATATCTGTATGATAAAATCGCTCAGATACGGGAAGGCTTCGACTTCAACTGGGTATGTCCAATGGGAGAGGCGGAGGCTGGTCTTGAGACTGTTACCTGGGTTGAGTTTGACCCCGTGACCCCCGAGGACGTGGACAGGTTGCTGGGGGGACTTAGGGCGACCACATGTTTACTGGACCCGTGCCCCTCCTGGTTGGCGCTGGCCTCCCGGGAGGTGGTACGAGGCTGGTTCCGAGCAATTATCAACGCTTCCTTGAGTGAGGGTGTCTTTCCCGCCGCCTTGAAAGAGGCAGTGGTGAGACCCCTCCTCAAGAAGCCTGCCCTGGATCCAGCTGTTTTATCAAACTACCGTCCCGTCTCCAACCTTCGCTTTATTGCGAAGGTTGTTGAGAGTGTGGTTGCCCGACAGTTCCCGCAGCACCTGGAGGAATCGTCATATCTCGATCCGTTCCAGTCGGGCTTCAGGCCTGGCTACAGCACGGAAACAGCATTGGTCGCGTTGGTGGATGATCTCTGGTGGGCCAAAGACAGGGGTTGCTCCTCTGTTCTGGTGCTATTGGACCTCTCGGCGGCTTTTGATACCATCGATCATGGTATCATGCTGGAGGGGCTGGGCATAGGAGGCACTGTCTTGCAGTGGTTCTCCTCCTTCCTCTCTGGCCGGATGCAGTCTGTGTTGACAGGGGGCCAGAGGTCGACCCCGAGACCCCTCGTATGTGGGGTACCTCAGGGGTCGGTCCTCTCACCTCTACTGTTCAACATTTATGTAAAGCCGCTGGGTGAGATCATCCATGGTTTTGGCGTGGAGTACCACCAGTACGCTGATGATACCCAGCTGTACATTTCCACGCCGAACCACCCCAACGATGCCCTTGCCGTGCTGACCCAGTGCCTGGAGGCCGTGCGGGTATGGATGGGGAGAAACGGACTCAAGCTCAACCCCTCCAAGACCGAGTGGCTGTGGTTACCGTCGTCCCGGTACAGCCAGCTGATTCCATCGCTGTGTATTGGGGGCGAAACAGTGGCTCCCACAGGAAGGGTTCGCAATTTGGGAATCCTCCTGGACTCACGGCTGTCCTTAGAGGACCATCTGACGGCCGTGGCCGGGAGGATGTTCTACCAGGTTCGCCTGGTGCGCCAGTTGCGTCCCTTCCTAGACCGGGACTCGCTACGCACAGTCACTCATGCCCTCGTGACCTCCAGGCTGGACTACTGTAATGCTCTCTACATGGGGCTCCCCTTGAGGTGCATCCGGAAGCTCCAACTTGCCCAGAATGCGGCCGCGCGGGTAGTGATGGGAGCGTCGTGGCGCTCCCACGTAACACCGCTCCTGCGTGAGTTGCACTGGTTGCCGGTGGTCTTTCGGGTGCGGTTCAAGGTGTTAGTGACCACTTTTAAAGCACTCCATGGCATTGGACCCGGATACTTACAGGACCGTCTACTGCCAGCAAATACCTCCCGCCGTCCGGTACGCTCCCACAGAGAGGGCCTCCTCAGGGAGCCGTCGGCCAGACAGTGCCGGCTGGCGACCCCCAGGGGGAGAGCCTTCTCTGTGGGAGCTCCCACGTTATGGAACGAGCTCCCCCCCGAACTCCGTATAATAACAGATTTACGCACCTTCCGTCGGGAACTAAAAACATTCCTTTTCCGACAGGCCGGCCTGGCATAGAAGCTTCGGTTCCAATAGGGTCAAAATGTTTTAGGGGGACTGAGTATTTTTTAAGATTTTAAGTTTTGTATGTTTTGGGTTTTAAATGGGATTTTGGCCAAATTATTTAATTCATTTTTAATTATTTTAAATTTTGTATATTTATATGTTTTTTAAATTTTAGGCTGTACACCGCCCCGAGTCCTTCGGGAGAGGGGCGGTATAGAAATTTGATAAATAAATAAATAAATAAAAATAAGCAAATTCTTTTTTTCTCATTTTGAAGATTTGTGTATTTAATAGGAAATAATATTTCAGAAAGTTTCTTCTTGACTTTTTAAAATCTGATATACTCTAATTTCATATGTTTCTTTCCTATGCACAGAATATTCCAGGTATCATTTAACATTCTTTATGTGTAGATATTTCATTTGAATAATCAACTTGAGTAAAAGAAACTACAAAACGCAATGTAATGTGGTTAACTTTTCTCAACTGCATATTTCCAAATAAAATATTAATCTCTCACATTGTGCATTTCTTCAAAAGAGATTTGGTACTTATTGATGGGGCTGTTTGCTAGGTATTTACAAAATCCTAGTGAATATCACATTTGCCTATTATAGTGGCAACCTATTACATAAGGACAAATATACAGATTGTAAATACAAACATCTAATTTTGAGATAATGAATATAGTGCAGAACAGAAGCTATGAAAGTAATTTAGGAAATATATTCCACGTACAAATTTAGTCTTTTAGGTTTCAAACTGGAGAAAAGTTGAGAGATTCGTATTTATTCAGCAATCTCTTTAGGTTATTAAAAAAAATAATGACTAGAATGGATGCTGGCTAGTAACATGAGAAGAGGGTGTAAACCCATGCTTCCTAACATTACAACACACCTGCCTGATGTGATTATCTGGTTTAGCTTCAAGATAATGACTGATGAAGCCTAAAAGAATTTGTATCAACTCTGTCCTGGATGATATTATCATATTGTGGGGGGGAAGGGCAGTGGACTTTATACCAGCATTGCTAAGGGTGGCTAAAGGTTGTCTCCTTTCTGAATTGGTGAGGTAAAAAAAAACCATGGGAACAAAGCAAAAGAAAAAATGATTAGCTTCATTGGGACATGCCAAGAAATATGTAGAGAGGGGGACTATATTACTTTTTAAATCTTTTGACAATCTAATATTTGAATTGATCCTTCTGTACTTTTTCAAGTAGTGTGCTTTACTCAGAGAAGTAATTTTTTCAGGATTTGCAATTCACACATCTAATTAACTCTTAAGGTGATGTATGAATTGGCCAGTTTTCACACTTTCTGCAGCATGTTGTTGCAAAAGCATGTTGAACACTGCTGTAATAAACTAATAATTAGGTTAAATATAAGGTTTATTCCTCACATCAAACACTACTGTACATTGGTGTGTCAGAGGCAGTACCTGGCTTTTAAGCAGGATTACCACCTTTCCAATTTTGATCAGAGTACCTGGGATTTAGTTCTTTATACTGTGTCTGGGCTCCAATAACATCTGTGTGCAAGTGAAAATAATTTCTCTAACTTCACAAGTGATGTTGAACTTGATAAATATATTTTCTTTTTAAAATCTAAAAAAGAAATCTCTGAATATAGCTTCTTGCTTTGCCAATAGTTCCTTTGTCTCTCCAAAGCCTGGATAACCCTAAAGAGAATCAAGCCCAGGTGATCTTGGAGATAAATATGAGGAAATGACTATTACTTTGTTTTTTTTCCCATTCCCTTTCCTCATCCCCCCCCACCTCAAAACAGCAATAGCACTTAGACTTATATGCCACTTCATAGTGCTTTACAGAATCAGCAAATCGCCCTCAACAATCTGGATCCTCATTTTACCGACCTTGGAAGGATGGAAGGCTGTGTCAACCTTGAACTAGTCAGGATCTAACTGCTGGCAGTTGGCAGAAATAGCCTGCAATACTCCATTCTAACCACTGAACCACCCTGGGTCTAAAGCCACCAGTCAAAGTCAATTTTCCTTCAGTTGTGTAAGGTTTTTCAGCTCAGAATCCAAATAAATCCCAAAGAGACTGAACACAAGGCTACTGCAAAAGAAAGCTTTATTCTTTGATCAAAGGCAAAGCCGGGTGCTGTGTCCCTGACACAGCGGACAGAGGAGAAAAGGCACACACACACTAATCAAAAAGTTTTTCCCTTTTATAGCTAATGTACTTTCTCATGCTAATAGTTCTTGTGCAGCTAAAGATTTCGTTTTCGTCCGAATACGCATTTCTTATCAAGTTAAGCAGAGTTTGTTACAGCACTACGCTCCGAATACACAATTGCTGGCATACAGCCTCCCGGCTTTTTCTCCTTGAGCAGTACTTTTAAAGTTACAACTAAACTTTTTCTCTTTGGTCAGCACAATTTTAAGTTACATCAAAGCGACGTACAGAAAGCAAGCAGGAAAGAATGAGCAATAGCTGGGTTATTCATAAAAGATTATATTCTGATCCCTTCAATTGCATTTGTTGCATTTCCAGATAGCTGGCATTGTGAAGATGATAACCTTGCCTTTAACTGGAGAATGAAACTTAGATTAAATACATTACACAAGTGGTTTGCTGGTTTTCCAGGGTTAATTCTCAAATAGAAATAGTGCTTGGTTCCTGAACAGGTCTGTTTGGTCCAAAACACCACAAGAAGCAGGACACATACATAACATAGATGAAAATCTAAATTAGATTTCATTTCCATTTAATTAAAAATTACCTAACAACAGTATTCCATCATATATTTGGGGTTTTTAAAAATTACAATGAAAGCGCTAAAAATTTTTTGGGAGTTTCTGAGAGACTGTGCCTAAAGCGTTTGTTTATTCCCAAATTCCCATGGTCCTATTTTACAATAGAAATTGCTACTGTAATGTTGCACACTTCATGCTCAAACTGAAGATTCTTACATCATACTTTTGTCTAAAAGTTGTGTTTATACTAGAATCCTGGCAATTTCAGAAACACAAATTTCCTTCTTGGAAGACTGACAGAACTTGAATTACAATTATTTAATGTGATTAAACCATGGCTATAAGAACAGTAGATAATACAACAGTTTGTTTCTATGACCTGTAATCTCTATGGGTATACATTTAATTTTTTTCAGAACATGATTCCTTTTTGCTAGATATATATCATCATCATCATCATTCTAGCCATTGTCTATCCACTGCAGGAGAGTTTCCAACCAATACGATCCTGAGCTTTTTTTTTTTTTTTGCCAATTGGCCCACAGTATTTGCTGATGTCATCGATCCATTTTGTTTTAGGTCTCTTTCATGGATGCTTTTTATCAAGGGATCCATTCTGTGACTGCCATGGTCATAGATACATGGAAAAATGCATGCTCAGCATTACAAGACAAGATAGAAAGACCTGCACATAGATTAGAGAACAAATGAAAGTATACGATATCATCAAGAGTGAAAGAACTGAAATGGGCTGCTCACATATAAGAAGAACTGATGGCAGGTGGAGGGGGGGAACTATCATTTGTCACCAACAAACCAACTGTTTTATATCCATAATTTCCAACATCCTGCTATTTCTGTAATTATTTTTGTGGAGGAAGGGACATTGGAAAAACTGTAGAGCACTACTGTAGAACAGTACTGTACTTGATAATTCATGCTACAGAAACTACAATTCCCAACATTCTTTTAAAGCACTGCATTGTGGGCTTTGACAGGCAAGTGTCAATTTCTGCATTTTGTGTGTGTGTGTGTGTGTATGTATATATATACATATACATACACGGTATGAAGTAAGTAATTTACGATCACCAGGAGATTAAAAAGAATTACTTTAATATACTTTAATATACTTTAATAGCTTTCGTTGGGAACTTCAAACATCGTCAGGGTTAAAAGAGCCAGTTAATAAGGTGCCTTAAATAGGATTAGTCAACGCTTGCACTCGGCTCCTAGACTGCGTCACCGGTCCTAGCCGGTTAATTTGCATTCTGTCCACTGCCAGCAGTCATCGCTCCCGTCCAAGGTAGGTGTCCTGCATTTTGCCAGAGAAGACCTCAACCGTGGGCATCCCCCATCTGCGGTTCCTCGTATGTCTATGGAATGGGAGGGGGAGATGCCTCCCTCCTCTGTATAGCACGAGCGAGTCGTCATTCCGCACCTCCTTCTTTTTCGCATCAACCGTCCCTCTTCGTTGTCACGAGCGATGCTAGGCTCCAAAGCTTTGCTGCTAAATTCCTCAGGTTCTTTGCTGACATAACCGTCGCTCCTCCACCTAAAGCAGCGGTTCTCAACCTTTTCCGGGGCTCGACCCCGGCCCGCATCGCGCATGCGTGGTGCGACGGCCCGCATCGCAAAGGGGGAAAAAATGGCGGACCAAAAAAAAACAAAAAAAATGGCCGACCCCCCCAAAAAAATGGCTGACCAAAAAAAACACAAGTGGCGGACTGCGGTGTTTGGCGACCCCCGTGAAATGGTCGTTCGACCCCAAATGGGGTCGCGACCCACAGGTTGAGAACCACTGACCTAAAGGGTGGGGTCCATTGAAGTGTTTCTGATTTGCGCTCCATTTCCTTAGTGTCTGTTGTGTTGGACAAAGGTCTATACGGTGGTTAATGGAATTTTTGTCTGAGAACCAAGCTTCTTTTAATAGCCGGCCCCCTTTTGTGGCATCGCTGGATACAACCCTTGTATTATCAAAGTCAAAACAATGGCCATGCTGTGCCACGTGCGTCCAAACTTGGGAGTGTTGTTCACCCCTTTTTATGGCCAATTTGTGCTCGTGTAACCGAGTTCTTAGCCGTTTAGCTGTTTCACCCACATAGTTGCTCTGACAGTTCTTGCAGTCAATCTTATAAACCACCGCCGATTTTTCCATGGCGGGAAGTGGGTTCTTTGGGCGCATGACTTTAGAGCATAGCGTTTGATTTGGTTTGTGAGCCACCTCTATATTATAGGGGGCCAACAATCTAGCTGTCGCTTCCAAGACATTGTTGATATAAAGTAGTGAGATGTGTGTCTTTTGTTGTAGTGGCTTATCCCTCTGCTGATAGGCTCGGGGTCTAGATGTTATGCCATAAACTTAGGTGGATACCCATTCTGCTGGCAAACACGGAAAAGATGTTTCCTTTCCTGCTTCTTAAACTCAACCGTGCTGCAGTGGGAATCAACGCGTTTAAATAAAGCTTTAATGCAGCTAACCTTATGGGATACTGGATGATTACTCCTGTAGTGGAGGATTCTATCTGTTGCGGTATACTTGTGTGTGTAATGATCCATCCGACTGGCGGTGGATCAACACGTCCAAGAAAGCTAAAGAGCCTTGTTTCTCTTCCTCCGCCGTGAATTTTATGTCAGGGTAAATTGAATTCAGTATTCCCATAAAGGTGGCTACATGTTGTCTTTTGACAACAGCAAACGTGTCATCCACACACTGAGCCCAAAACCTGGGCTGGTATAAGGTCATCGCCTTATGCTCTAACTGCTGGAGCACTGCCTCTGCTATGATACTGGAGATGGGGGAGCCCATGGGTGTTCCTTTGACCTGTTCGAATATAGTGCCCTGAAAGGTGATAGATGATAAATAGATGATGGATGGATGGATAGATAGATATAGACAGACACTTTTTCTGAATGGTGATAAGAAACTGCCAAAAAAAATAAGAGAACAATAGCAATGTTGTGACTAAGTATGAAGTATCTTGCTCTCATCCATCCAAACCCAGGAATTCACATAATCATTTGAACTGATGGGGTTGATAGACATGTCTATCAATTCCTATCAACTCTCTCTTCTATCCACTCTAATTGTAAGCCTGCAGCTTCCAATATGATCCAGTTTGGTCTAGTGGTTAAGGCACTAGAACCAACAGGTTCATGCCTTAGCCATGAAAGACAGCTGGGTGACTTGCGCAATCACTCTCAGCCCAACCCACCTCTCAGGCTTGTTGTTCTGGGGAAAATAGGAGGAAGTTGTGTTGGATATGTTTGTTGCTTTGGGTTATTTGTAAAAATAAAGGTGGGATACAAATAAATAAATATGCGAATTGAGGGACTGCAGCTAAAACCAAAGCTCCAACTCTTTCTAAAAAATTTACATGCAATGTTAAAAGATTTATGTGAGAATAGGAAACAACCATTTTTCCATTGATTTCTGGTGGAAGTCATGCCCGTGGGTCGCAGCAAATGTAACGAAGGTCCTTAGGATACGTTCAATATCACTATCTTGGCATTAGCTTAAGAGATGCTTCTTTATCCGATTGACAGTTCAGCTGCAGATATAAGAGGACGAGGAGAAGAAAAAAAAAACCTGATGGCTCAGACAAAGAAAATGCAGAAAGCGGACAATTCCGTTTGACGCAGGAGTTTTTTTAAGTTGTTTTTTTTTTTAAAAAAATATTGGAGGTGTGTTATTATGCCCGGTCCACAACTTCAGTGCTATATGATCCTGAAACACGCCGTTCACAAGATCACTGCCCTGATGTTGTGACATAGGCGAGTGATAGAGCGTCCGCTCGGGGAACTTCTGAAGCCTCAAACGTTCCACTCCGAGCGGCGCAAATTCTCCACAATCACATTCGCTTTTCCGAGGCCGAGTTGCGTCCATCGAGCCGTTGTTGTTGCTCCGAGCATCAATGTGAAACCACCGCGAATTCCGACCTCCTTAAGCTTCCCTCTTTCCCTGCCTGATCAGGACATAATGAACCCGCCTGATACAACAAACATTTCCGACGTTTCGGGGCAGGAAGATTCCCCCATCACGTTCAATATATGGAGAGGTGTGTGTGTCGTTCCAAATTCAGCCCTCGGCATCATTTTTTCCAAACAAGGATCGGCCCGGGATGAAGCCGGAAATTGCGTATTTCGACGGAGAGAGCGGTCGCTAGAACAAACGCTTATCATTTGAAAGTGCGACAGCCACGTCCAGGTTAGGAGGTAGCCGCCCGTTTGTTCCACGTATCACTGCATCCGGGAGGGAAGGGGGTGTGTGTTAACCCACGGTCAGGTGACGCAAACCTTGGGTCTCATTGGGCCGCGGGTAGCGGCATGTCACGTGACCGGAAGGGAACCCGGAAGCAACCTAGCGGCAAGATTCCGGTTTCCTTGGCTACGCCAGAGAAAAGGAGGGTGTATGTGTGTGTGTGTGTGTGTGACAGAGAGAGAGAGAGAGAGAGAGAAGGCGAGCGAAGGGCTGGTCCCTCGTCTTGTCTGGCGGCCGCGCTGTTTGAAGGGATGGGACAGAGCCGGGCCTAGCGGGGCAGCTGCCGCTATGAGCGGAGCAGCAGCTGGGGGTGAGGGAAGGAGCGGCAACTGCCTGGCAGGCCGTTGGTCTGGCTGGAAACTGCTGGCTTTGGGCCTCCTCTCCGCTTCTTCGGTGTTGGCAGCAGCGCCGGCTGTGCAGGCTATGAGCCGGGAGGAGAAACGTCATCTTGGGTAAGCGCCCTTTTTCCCCGTCGCCCGTTTTTTTTTTTTTCTGTGCCGCAGCTGAGCCTACCTTGGTTGGGTTCACCCAGCCCACGCTTGGCGAGGATACTGTTGGTCCGGTTGCGAACCGTGGTTTTGTGAAGCGGAGGGTGAGCATATTGTGTCATGGACCGAGGAAGGAGTTGATGTTGGACCAGAAGACCTCCAAGGTCCCTTCCAGCTCTATCCTGATTGAAGCCCCGCTCCTTTGCAGGTTGCATTTGGCTGGCTGAGGAGACTGAGCAGTTTCTCTGAAGTCTTCTTTAAACTGACACAACCGAGGGCTGATTTCAAGCTTGTCCCCGAGGCAGACCGACAAGGGTACCCCAGCTCATGGTTTACTCGGTTTTTAAATGTAAAGCTGGACAATAAATATGGTACTGTGTAGGTTTTCAAAATCTAAGTCGTATTTCGTTAGATTCCCCCCACACACACACTTCGAAAAATTTCCTCCACCCACTATTGTTTTTTGTGAAACTTCCCTGTCTAGAAATGATGCTTGTCATAGCAAGGCAGGGATGTAAGAACTTAGGTTAGGCAAATTGAGAAATGTTAGTCAAAGTGAGTAATAACAGTTCAGAACAAATGCTGTCAATGAGAGAGAATAGAAAGATGGTGTGTGTGTGTGTGTTAAGTTGAAGGATGCAGTTCCTCAAGTTTAAAAAATGCTACCAGGATCATAAATGCATGGAAGTTATTCTAGAAAATGATGTTCATATAATTTAAAACTCACTTATATTATAAGTTTACTGAACTTCTCTTATCTCTGTGTCGTTGCTTTTCATAGGTGGGTTGGAACACTTTTCTTTTTTCATTTTAGTATTTCACATTTTGCTGATCAGTTTTTCAGTGATGCATGTTCCATGTGTGTTTATCATATGGCAGTATGATGGTGGTTCTAATATTTCAGTAAGGCATAAGTGTATTTAATGCAGAATTTTAAATATATGTGATGTAGCAGATATTGGCAAAGAGGAGTGAATCCCATAGTTGAAAGTAATTTTGAAACTTCTCAGAGAAATGCATTTATATCTTCACTGTTGACTTCCTTTGAGGACAGTTGAAGGCCCTGTACACTGTAATGCTATGTGGACAATATAATTACTTGTAAAGGTTGGATATTTCACTGTTAAAGGATCATCTTGTTAGATGTGCAAACAGTGTTTTGTTTTGAAAGACTAGATACTTTAAAATTATAGCAAATAATGAGCTTAAAAGGCAAATCAGATGCTGGTATTTCATAGAATAAAACAAAAAATATGTACATGTTCCACATGAATGTACATCTGAGGAACCTAACTATAGCAAGTATCTTCAGTGTCCATGTCTACTAATAATCAAGGATGCATCCACACATTACATTTATAATATTTCCATATTTCACTTTTTAAAAAACTGTTGTAATATTAATTTAATCTGTGGCAGAAAACAAATTCATTTTTTGAGAGCAGCATTAGGAGAACATTAGATTTCTGGAGTCCTCTGGCCTTTATGGAAAATGGAACTTGGATTTATTCTGGGGCTCTAAATTAAGAATTTCCTAATTCATGGCTTGATTGCTTGACTATTAACTGCAGTATTCTAATAAAGTCAATCTTCGATATGAAAATGCATCTGTATTCATTATCAGGTTTTAAATGATATGAAAATGCATCTGATTTCATAAGATTTATATAAACTTATTTAATGCAACTTCCTCTTACTCATATACAATTCTGTACATATTTACGTAAAAGCAGATGTTTCATTTTTTATTAGGTACCTATGTAAATAGGTATAAAATTGTAGTCTGAAGTTTTCTTGAATAATCATGCATTATGCATAGAATATAAATTGATTGATTATTGCTATACCTTATATACCCATATAGGTTCAGTGAGTCTTATGACAGCCTCAGTGACTACTGTATTCAATTGGCACATTTTTCAAACTTAAAGCAGAGTTAGAAATACACATTTGAATCTGAACTCATGATGTTTTGAAAATGGCCATGTAATTTTCTTGATTGCCCAGGATATTTTTGAATTCTCAATCTAGCATACTGTCCTGAAGTCTTCCTTCCGTATCTGACTATTTTTTGCTTTTTTGAGAGCAGCTAAAGTGAGCTAAGTACTGTCACCTAACTGAGCATTAAAAAAAAATCAGTATTGAATCTTATCTGCTTGGAAAACTCAATAGACACTGTACACCAGACATGTCAAACACAAGGCCCGGGGGCCGGATGCGCCTGCAAAGTGGTTTCATGTGACCCATGAAGCCATCCAGGAAACAGTGAGGGAACGGCCCCTGCTGCCTTGGCCCTGGCCCAGGCCAGCCAGGAGCCAATGTACAATTTTGTGGTGGCCATTTTGGCACTTGCCCCGGTGGACCATGCCTTGGCACTTGCCCCGGTCCCACCCCCTTCTGCCAGAGACCCTCAGATATGTCCCACTCCTGCCTAGGCCCCCATAGACACCCTTGACGCGAATGATGTAGAACTGGTCACACCCACCCAGTAGGCCACACTCACTTTATCCACGCCCACCCAGTAGGCTGCACCCACTCTGGCCACACACACCCCCAAGGGCAACCGCAATGCTGATGCGGCCCTCAGTGAAATTGAGTTTGACACCCCTGCTGTACATGGATCTTTTTTCTGGAACATCTACATTCATATAATCATTTTGAATTCCTATTAAGTTAAAAAAAGTCATTTGTTTTAAAAATAATTTCATAAAGAATTATTGCTCTCTTGTAATAACAAATGGCTACATAGTTTAGGATTGTTAAAATAAATGTTTATAAAATTGAAATAGCATATAGATTTTGGCTTTATATAAGTGCTCAGTTGTACTGTTTGTTGCATCTTATTATAATCTTATTATTATCAAAATGTTTGGAAAGTCTCTGCAGATTAAAAAAACGTTGCTAGTAAATCCTTTACTTGAGCAGAATTGAATTATTTTCATTTTATCTCTTTTTTAGAAATCAAGTACTGGAAATGTTTGATCATGCCTATAGTAATTATATGGTAAGTGCAATGTTTACATTATTTTAACGTTAAATAACAATCTGTTTTAAAGCTGTTTTTACATAAACTATATGTGATGAACTCTTGCTAGTATTTTTAATCATGATTTAATGTAAGGTTGGCCAGCCCATCACCTGCAGATAGTAGCAGGTAAGCAGTGCTCTACTTTCATACTGATACTATGTTTTTTGACTCTGTTTTTTGTTTCTTTCCTTAGTGTATTAATCCTAAGAGAAAGCTTATATATCCTAATATTTTTCCCCTGTAAACAATGGGGAGAGATCATACTTCCATTCCTTGATAGTTTGACTAACAAAATTCAGTGACAAGTCTTCAAAAAGGAATTTGGGGTCCACAGATGATTGGCAAGCTATTGGCTGCTCACTCTTATACTAAAATACAATCAAGGGTCATAATTATTGTTTGGTGTAATATGCTGAATCATGCTATCATCGACTGAAAAACAGGTTTGAAGTGGATTGTGTTAATGTATGGTTTGGCCTGATGTATTATTTACAATGTATTACACTGCTGTTCTTACTTGTTTAATTGTTAGGCTGTTTACGTGTTGAGATCTAATCTATTTAAGACTGGCTTTTTTGTCCTAAGTATGAATCCTTTTTCTCAGTCCTTGAATTTGTTGAAATTGAAAAGCATAGTCTATAGTATGGGAAGGAGTTGCAGATTATAAGCATGACAAAAACACTCTAGGAACAGGGATTCCAATCCAGTGAAACAATACTACTTAGATCAGCTAGAGCTGTTCAGACTTACTTGCACATTTTTTAAACTCTTTTAAAAAGTAAAAGATTATTTGTCATGCTAGAAATTCTATAATTGTTTCCTTAAAACAATTCAGATAAAGATACATGTTATTTTATAGAGGTGCTAACTGAATTAAGATGAATTCATACTTACCAATCTAATAAAAATACTTAAGCTATAATACAATTTAAGTGTGGCTTTTGTGTCTAAGATCCAAGTTGGAAACCAAGAAGTGTTTTATTAAAATCCCACTAATCATAGATCTACAAATAACTTGGCAAATCCTTCAGCCAATCATATTTAGCTAAGATGAATGAATAATTGCATAATTTTATGGCAAACTTTTTTATCAAGAGTTTTAGTGAATATAGATAACGTGAATTTCTTGCAGAGAATAACATTGAAACTATGAATATGATACTAATTTTGGCTGCTAAAATATTCAACTGAGACCCACTGTTTTCTTGGTTTTCAATCTGTTTTATGAATTTTATAGGACAGAATCAGCACATTTATGCCCTACTGTATTTATAAGTATGGTACATGTAACTTCAAATAAAATATACATAAAATTGTGTATATTTTTTGTGTTGGAGAAAATATAAACCTAGGGCATGCTGTCATTCATTTATACTGTATTGTGAAAAGGCTTTTTATCATTTTGAAGTGATAAAGGATTTCTATACTTGTGGCATTAATTATTTGTATTAAGGAAATATATGACTTGGCACATCCTGGATGCTTTTATGTCAAAAGGATATTTACCGTATTTATCATGGGTCCTAGAGCCTTAAGCAAATAGAATTTATGAGTGTATTGAATTTGGCAAACAAGATCAAGATTTAAACTTTCTTTTTGATGATGACGGTGATTCTATAGATCAACTCTTTCCTCATTTTTCAATCTTGTAAGGTTTCTTCTAGGTTTTTTTTTTGACAATGTAACAAAATTCTATGCTAGAAATATAGACTTTATTACTATTTGAAGTTACTTGAAAATGTGGTTTTCTATTTTTAAAAAGAGAATGTTCATTAAGTCTTGCTTTATATATCATATATTTCTTCAGTGAAAAGTTCCATTTTTTTCACTGAGTTTCATAAAGAATTAGATAATGCTCATAGTTACAAATTCTGCTTCTTCGGTTTTGATGTTGTTGACTTAGTGGTAAGGAGGGAAGGATGTTTAGAATGGATTTAAAGATACAATCCAGCTGATGACTTGCCCTAAATCCTCTTGCCTATATCCATAAAAGCCTAATGTGATACTTCTGTTCCAGATAATTAGTCGACAAATCTGCAATCCTACATATTTTGTAAAAGCTTTTTAAACGACATCTAGTGCAATTTTTTTATCTTGGGGCTTCTGACATTTCAAAGAAATGTAGAATCCCTGTTATTGACATTTATGTCCTCTCCATCAGTGTTGCAAATAATAAATGAGTAAAGGTCAAAGAAATATAAGGATTATCTTTAGAGCTAGTAAAAGAGCAGAACCATCATCTTTATAAATGTGAGAATGTGATCATTCAATGTGCCACAAGATTAAATGTGTTTCTTAAAAAGATTATTGCTAAATTTACCATTTAACAAAGCAAATGGTGACATTAAAAGCTATCTTGTAGAATGATTTTTCAGTATTTTGGAACATGATTTTATTTCTATATGGATGTACATACAGCAAAAATGATACAACATGGTTTGTATACATATACATGGTTTGTATACATATACACACTGCAGAAGGGGCAGTGATCCACCTGTTCAAATTGCAAGGATGTCTTCCAATTTTTTTTAAATGAAAACAGCGTTAAGAGACTTTCAGGTATAACTAGTTCTAGATGGCAAAACCATTGTGAATATTTTATTTCCATCCCTGAATTGTATTAATTAATCTCTTTAAAACAATGTTAATCAATTCAAAACAAGTTGCTGACAAAGAATTTTTATTTATGTGCAATAATGGTGTAATGAACCATCAGTTTAGCAACTTGAGGTGTGCTGAATAAGAAACTTTTCAAAGCCAATCCTGCAAATACAAAAATTGGTGCTCCACAAAATGTAACCATTTACTTTTTGACTCTTGAAAGTTGAAAAAAGAAATTTGTAGTGTTGAACGTTTTGGAGGGAGATTTTTGAGGACATTAAACTGGACTTATGGTTTCAGCCAATTTAGGAGAAAAAATAAGGGCTGATGTGTACATTTTTCAGGGGTTAATAAGATTTCTGTGAAAAGCCATCTTGAGGGTAGTGAGCTGATTATTTTGTGATGCATCTTATTCTGAAAAATAATTTCTGAACCATGTTGAGCCAGAAAATATTATTCCAGATTGTATACTGACTAAATAAGGACACAGCCCAGCACCATAAAATAAACCAAAAATCCCCCTTACTTTCTACAGTTCAGAAAACACTGGAGTAATTATGGCTTTGATCTTGCAATCCGTTTCTTTACTATGGTACTAATTGAATGCATGAATATGTTTCTGTGGGAAAAATATTACAGGTAGTACTTGATTTATGGCCAGTTATTTAATGACTGTTAGAAGTTACGACAGATTTTAATAAACCAACTTACAATTTGCCCTCAAAGTTATGACTGCCACCTCCCCTCCCCTCTGCAGTGATGTTATCGTATTTTGGGCACTTGGCAACTGGCTCGCATTTATGACCAGTTGCAGCATTGCATGGTCACATAATCATGTTTGCCTTTTTTTTTTTGCCATTTTCCTGGAGAAATCACCTGTTGGATATGGATGGATTTACTTAACAACTATGATGACTCCCTTTGTTACTGCTCTAAAAATGGTCATTAAAAAAACTCAAATCCAGTCACATGGTGACTTAGCGTATGATCACAGTGACTTATGACTGCAATTCTGGACTCCATTGTAGTCGTAAGTTGAGGACTACCTGTATTGCAGTTCATGAAAAGTATTGATTTAGTCCTATGTAAGAGACTTATGTACCATTTGGAACTTTCTGCAGTGTTTAATTTTGTAAAAGCATACTCTCATGAATATATTTTATTACCTGCATTTGTAAGAGTAAATGGTGAAACTTGATCTAACTGTTATTATACCATGCATTTCAGCTTCACTAGATTATTATTCTGTTTTGTTTTCCATTTCCCTTTTTTCCCAACAGGAACATGCTTACCCGGCTGATGAGCTCATGCCTTTAACTTGCCGTGGAAGAATTCGGGGTCAAGAACCAAGTCGTGGAGATGTGGATGATGCTTTGGGAAAGTTAGTATTTTGAAGTAATTATTTGAAGATTCAGTATTTAGTTTTAATTGAAAATCTGTGGATCCATTATTACAAATTCAATACAACTGAATCTAAATTCTGAATAAATATCCATAAAAGGAGCAGTAATATTTACCAAAATGGAGAAAAACAAAAATAATATGTGACTAGTAATTCAATCATAGATGATGATTATATTTCTTCAAATTATTTTTAGTTTGTGCATTATCTGGAGAACCTTGTAGCAGGTCACAGTGTTTTAATGACATGAAACAGTTAAACTAATTAAAATAAATATTAATTTAAAATATTACCACAGTTGGGACAGGAACTTCCATCGCAAAGTGATACGGATGTTAAAATGATTCTTACCCAATTTTATGATCTTTTTTGCTGTGATTGTTAAGTGAATTTCACTTCTCCGATTGACATTGCTTGTTAGGGAAGGTAGCAAATGATGATCACATGACTCTGGGAATGCTACAACCATTGGAAATAGGTGTTGATTGCCATGGCAGACGGCATAGAACTTTCTCGAGCTGACAAACTGCTGAAGTCATTCAATGTTTTTATGAATTGCCAATGCATATTTTAATATATAGTCTGTTTTCAAAGGTTCATGAAAGCATTGTATGTCTTAAGCAGTTCACCAACTTGAGAAAGGAGAACACTGTCCACTATTTTTAGTAATAGGCAGCCTGTTACAAGTTCTTACATGAACATTTAATAATAAATTATCTATTGCATCTTAAATCCTATTTTTAATCTCTCCTCCTTTCTCACCCAGGTTTTCACTGACACTAATAGATACTTTGGACACTCTTGTGGTAGGTTTGATTTCTTCTATCATGTATTAAATCTAAATTCTCATTTTACAATATTGAGTAGAACTTAATAATTGTCCTTAACAAAATACTTGATTTACTTAAATTATGACCTACTTTTAGAAGATGGATTAGTAATATAAGGTAGCATACACAGTGCTCTCTCCTCCCAATTTCCTCACAGCAACAACCCAGTGGAGTACATAGGTTGGGCTGAGAGATTGTGATTAATCCCTATTCATCCCATGAGCTTTTGAAAGTGAACTAACACCTGGTTCTCCTGCTTCTAGACTAGCACCTTTACCACTATTCCATACTGATCCTTCCTCATTACATACTTATTTTAGTGTGGTACGTTTATTTGTTTTAATTTTAATTAACTTTTTTGCCATTAGTTTGCTTTTGGGAAACCCAGAAGTATACCTTAAGTGGATTGACAGATTGCTTGCATGTAATGAGATTGCAGATTTCTTCAGTATGCATTGCTCAATTATACTTCCTTCACCTTTTTTGAGACAGGATAAATTAAACAAGCCTGACAACCATTCTTCAGAGTTTGCCTCTGTAATAGGATTTTTAGCTTGTTGCTGATCAAAGATGACAGAATCTGATATTCTTTATTTTTTATTTAAAATGAAACTTCAAGGTTCTCCTTAACAAAACCTAGCTTCTTAAGAGATAGTCAGCTTGTTTACTCTTTGTTTTGCAGGTGTTAAATAAAACTAAAGAGTTTGAAGATGCTGTTAAAAAAGTAATTAGAGATGTTAATTTAGACAACGACATTGTGGTATCAGTGTTCGAAACAAACATAAGAGTGCTTGGGTAAGTTTTATTCTGGGGGGGAAAGGATCAGATTTGTAAATCTTCCACTGATAATCTACGTATATTTTGTGATCTGAAGTTAAATACACTTACGTTTTTAAGCATAATAGCATTCATAGTTCATAGTTTGTAAAGCTGTTCTTGTTTGAAAACTGCATTTTCTGCATTATTGTCAAAAGGGTTTACCCATCTTCATTTACATACACTTTTTAGAAATAAATAGTATTTAAACGTTCTACAAACTATTTTCAGTTTTTCAGCACTTGTGTTATGCTTAAGGCTAGTATCACTGTAATTACTAAACATTATTAGAGATTGGAAGCAATTTGGAGAATTACATTCTCCTCTCCTCTGCTTCCCCACTCTTTGGTTCTCTTCTGGTTCATCATTCACTAAGCTAATAAACTTCCTGACTTCTTCCTTTCATTTTATCTAGAGGTCTTTTAGGTGGGCACTCAGTAGCAATCATGATGAAAGAGAAGGGTGAAGTCATGCAGTGGTACAATGGAGAACTTCTGCACATGGCAAAACAGTTAGGCTACAAACTTTTGCCAGCTTTTAACACCACAAGTGGTCTCCCATATCCAAGAGTAAGTAAACTGTGAGCTAAGACTAATGTATGTCACGTGTTATTTGTTCTTCTAGTATGATAAAATTACATGTTGAGTCAGAGAGAGAGAGTTATTAGTGATATTGGTGAAAACATCTGATTTTCATAACTCTTAGAGTCTTACCTTTTCAGCTAATAGCATGGTTTATGAAGATATTTATGTATTTTATCAATGGGCTTTACTACATTTTCAATGCCATGACCTTAAAAAAGCCACATGTTTTGATTATGAAATTGAGGACTGTTCTCTCCATAATAGATGATATGCTCAGAGACAGCTTCATTTAAAGTTAAAGGACTACTAACTTTAGCATTGGAATTTAAACCCATATACTAAGTCAGTTTGCATAGGTTTGCCATACACAGAGGCTGTTGAACACTATTTTTTATGGTGCTGCACATTCTCTGCTGTAACTTACTTAATTCTTCCAGTTTTTCGCAATATAGTACAAACTTAATTTCTACTTGTTGTTTCTTGTTTGAAAAAACAAATCTATTTTATTTCCCTACGTTTTTAAGAAATGACATTATCACAATAACAGATTTTGGCATTTCTTTTTCTTCTAGATTAATTTAAAATTTGGTCTAAGAAGTCCAGAAGCCCGGACAGGAACAGAGACTGAAACTTGTACAGCTTGTGCGGGAACATTGATCTTAGAGTTTGCTGCTCTAAGTCGTTTCACAGGGGCATCAATATTTGAGGTTTGCTTAATGATAAGTGATTAATTATTTTCGTTTAACTGTCAACTTTTGATGTTTTTATTGTATAATTGCTTGATAGTATTAATTTCAGCTGTGTTCTGTTGCTGAACTGGTCACTGAATCTCTCATACCAGAAATTGCTTTTGAGGTACTGCTTTCACCGTTCTGTCCCAGGACCTGAAGGCTATGCTGTGCTTGGGAGAGCGAGATTCTTTGTGTCATAATGCTGCAATGTTTTATCTTTACATTTTTAAATTGATTTTATTGTAATTTCTTTGATTGTTGTGAGCAACCCAGAGATGTTGAGAGTTGGGCAGTATAATTGTTTAATAAATAAAATCATTATAAAATATGTCAACATAGAATACCCCCTGTGTAATAATATAATATGGTATTAAATTTTGTATTACTACACATATTTAAAAGAGTAACTTAGAACAACATAAGCATACATTTGATAGTCCCTCAGTAAATTAAGTAGTTCATTAGGAATTTTATTTGTGTCTGGTGCCTTACCATTGGACACCTGTAACTATGGGCCATGTCTGTTCTATAACTCTTTAATATCTCTTATGTATAAGGAAAGCATACTGATTTTGTCTTTATATGACTATTATTTTTGAATTGTTCAGTATGTCCTTCAACACAAATCTTTTGGGGATAAGTACTTTCTTTGATTAAACTTGCCTATTTGACATTAATAATTTATAGTCTGTTGTACGCTCGACACAGAAAGATTTTGACTGACCAGATTGAATCTCAAGTTCAATTTTGTATAACAGTCAGTTTGATTTTGAAGCTGCTTATTTAGTGACATCTAGCATGAAGTCTGCATTTATATTAGGGATTGTCAATAAACAAAGAGTTATTTCCTTAAAACTATTCAATTAATTTCTGTATCATTAATGTATCAGTACAATTCTCCCTTTATTTGCAGGTACTCCTATTTCCACAATAACTATATTCTACTCATCAATTGGAAGTACCTCATCTTTTTTTGAAGTTATATTGCAATTTGCCATAGAGAATATTGCATCAAAATCAGTGTAAACATAAACCTGCCATTTCGATTTTAATGAGGAACATTATTCAAACTAGTTTTTAGAAACTTTACAGATAAAAGTGGAGTCAGCAGTTAATCCTTTATTACAAAGTTAAACAAGTTCTGTCCATTTGAAACTTGGCCATGCTGCTTGAGATTGTTGGAAATTGAATTTTAATATATGGTATTCTAAATTACCAAACATCTCTTACTTGATGCAAAGAACAGGGTGGAGTTTTTAAATTAGTGGACTACTTTTGTTTATTAAAAATCATATTTTCATTTTTATGGCATTCATAAGTATTCTTCTAGAATACTTGGTATATAATATTGTTCCCTGATTTTTTTTATTGTGTCTAATGAAAAAAGAAAATTATAACAAATGTTTGATTTGAGGGATTTATTTTGACAGACTTTGGATTTGTATTGTACAGTGGATTTAATGTACAGTGTTTATTGGATCCAAATTCTTTTGTTTGAATTTCAGGCAATATGAGGCTTTGCCCAAATGTTGGTTCAAGTCTGAATCAGTCTGAACAGTATTTGTTCCATGCCCTTAAAATAGGCATTTGCTATTATATTAGTGAGGAGGTTTTTTGATATATCAATATGTTTGGGGGTCTGAAGAATGCCATTTTGTATTAAATTTTTTTAAACAAATTTTATTGGTTTTTTAATTTCTTAAAACAAAGTATTCAGGACACACTGTGGTGCTGGGGTAATCAAACATCCTAGAACAAAACATATATACATAGTACAATCAATACATCAAATATTTCCTCTCTTTTTCCCTCAAATAGCACAGTGTATTTAAAATATCCAATTCTAGCTTAAATTTATTCAACCTGAACCTGTTTTTAAGCTTTATAAATTTACAATACCATAATCAAATTAACTTTAAATAAAGACATTTTCAATTCAGATATCCCTTCCAAATATGTTCTACTTTCGTAATTTTATCAAAATCTTATTTATTTCTTCTTCCACTAATCTCCCCTGTTTAAAGTAGAATATTAATCCTATACCGATCTAATCCATCAATTAATCAATCTCTCTAAGCTAACAAGATAATATCAGACCTTAAATCATTTCAATCCATTAAACAAAATTCAAATCTCATCCAGTTAATTATCATAACTGATAACATCCATATCATCAAAGAATCACATCATCTTATTAAATTTCAATTAATAATTCAATTCAAATCTAAAACATCTCTTCAATTTTCTTCATTCCATTACATAATAATTTTCATACAAATGAACCTAACATTCTCAAAAAAACATTCTTAATATTCTAGATTACTTTTAATCCATTATATAAAAAATATCTCATTTTTAAACAAAAATATTGATCTATCCTAGACATATCTAAATGTATATATCTATCTATCTATTCTATACATGTATAATCCATCAGTTAATCAATCTCTTTAAGCTGACAGAATATTATCAGACCTTAAATCATTTCAATCCATTGAGCAAGATTCAAATTTCATCCAGTTAGTTGTCATAGCTAAACATCCATGTTATAAAACAAACAAGTCATCTTATTTAATTAACATTCAATTAATTATTAATTTAATCCAAATCTAAAACATCTCTTTATTTCAAACTCATAATCTTAATCCTTACATCAGTCCATAGTTCTAGGTTGCCTTTAATCCAATATATGAAATTTTAAATTTAATTTTTCAATCTTATTCAAGGTTTCCTCTTATGCCAGGCAGGTTTCCATAGCAAAGCTTCCCTTCCAGATGATGAATCTCTTTTTGTTGTTTGTAGTGTCATTTGATTCGATGGAAACCATCTTGGTCTCTGCATTGGCCTCTGTTTCTCTTGTCCATAAAGCCTTGTTGCTTGAGAAGTTCAAAACTCAGTCTTTGCTTTTCCAGGTCTTGCTTATAGGGCAAGGTAAAATTCTCTTTATTCTCAGTAAGTCCTCTTCTTGTATAATCTGTTTTGTAGAGTAGTCAAGTGTAATCTGAGAGTCAGTTTTAAGGTTTAAAGTAGGAGTTCTGGCTCTTAATTCTGTAGTAAACTCTTTTATTGTAGTACATATTTCTTCTTTAGCCTCATAGATCTTTTCCAGTATAAGTCTACAGTTTAAATGTGATTGAGGCTTTTCCATTTTAGCAATAGTTGAAGAAAAATTCTTTTTTCTTTTTCTTTTTTTTTCTTTTTTAGTGAAGGCTACAATTGAACATTATCCACCCCCACAGATCACAGAGCTGGCTCAAATTATCTTTTCTCTTGATAAATAGTTTGAAGGCCAAAACCATCTCATCTCCAAATAGTCAACAATTCCAATATTAACTTTTGACCAGTAATGTCCTCAGTAAGCTAAAAATACTTCTTCAAACGCCATTTTTTCCCTTTTTTCTATTTTTTAAAGGAAGAATGGAAAAAGAAATACTCTACCAATAAAATACCGCTCCAAAAAAAACAAAAGAACAATTTTTTCTGTACCTCAGCGTGAATAGAGATATATAGTCTTTAAAAAAGTTTTAATCTGTCCTTTTATAAAACTCCTTTGTTCCCACACATACAAAAGTAGCTTTTTTGAGACGGAGAAGTAACTCCAACGAAGCTTTTATAGGCAAAAACAACATAGGCTGAAGAGAGGAACAAAAGGGGTCTCACCCAGATCATCCGTGGTGGGTCTGTTACGCTTAGATGTCAGTGTGACTTTCGGCTGGTGCAGCAGGGTGGTCGGCCATCTTGCAGGCCGATCTTTACTCCGTCGGCCCTAGGAGATAGCTGGAGACACTGGGGGAAGCTGCCGCCCTCCCCTATCTACCAGTAAGCCTCCTCATTGGTGGTCGCCCCTCCAGGGTGACTTTTAACCCTCTAGGGGGCCTACCGGTGAAGGAAACTCCGGACGGCGCGGAGACGAGTCTCCCGGCACGATTGGCATCGCCGCGTTCCAGAACTGGAAGCCATTTTGTATTTAATAGGCATTTAGCTTTAATAGACACCTCTTTCCTTAAGTTGAGATGTCTTACAAAATGATATTAATTCTCCTTCAATCCCCAAAATGGGGAAAAAAGACTTTGGAAATATATCTCATCTACAAAACAGCTGTCTAAATTAGACAATGTTGTTGTTTTTTAAGTCCTAATTCAGAAATTCACATGTTTGCCATCTGTTGGTATGAGTCCAGCATAGAGTTATCCTTCCAGTGTTGTATGATAATTCTTATGGAATATTTCCCATGTATAGTTAGATTTTAAATGGCTGGGGCTTATAGCCAAATAGGTAATTTGCATTCTTAGCATCTGTGATCAATCTAAAGTTATATTAATGATCTCTGTGCATCCAGACTGCAGCAGTAGTATGACAAGTCTAAACTATATAAGTTATTTCCAATTTTTATGATGCATCTTTGGCAGCCTTGCAGTGCATTCAATTTTTTTAAAGCCTTTTCTCTGAGATGTCCAGTATATACAAAATAGAATTTATAGTTGTGTAAATTTAAAAGTAGAACCACTGAATAAATTTATTGCTTGCATCAATTTTCTGACTGCTTCATTGCATGTAAAGCAGTATTTAATTAGAAAATGTCAATTTTATTTTCTATAGGAATATGCCCGGAAGGCACTTGATTTCCTTTGGGAGAAAAGGCAACGTAGCAGCAATTTAGTGGGAGTTACTATTAACATTCATACAGGGGACTGGGTCCGTAAAGGTATGAAGTTATGTTCCTTCTTAAGTACAGATAAGAATGAAATTAGAGGTTGGAGGTGTTTTATGTAGAGGACTTAAACTATGTATCAGAAAATTGTGTCTTATTTTGGACTAAAAAAATATTGCATTATGCTTATTCTCATCCCATAGCCCTTTTTGTTTATTTCTTGGTTGCACTTAAATGTTTTTATAGTAATAAGAACTTACTTTATGGAACTGAAAACTAGTTATGAAATTAATTGTGTTAACATTTTTATCTTATTCTAGATAGCGGAGTTGGAGCCGGAATAGATTCATATTATGAGTATTTATTAAAGGCCTATGTCTTGCTTGGAGATGACAGTTTTTTAGAAAGATTTAACACCGTAAGTACAGATAGTATTTCTCTCTCCTTGAACTACAGAACTTTGTACTATGCTCCTGATGTATTATGTTAGATATTGTGGATCTGTTCTTCTATAATTAGTGTGTTATTACACTGTCAGAAATAATTGTACGATGTTTCTTACACTCCAGCACAAGTTGTCTTTTTTCGTTGTTCCATTTGGCATAAAATTCATCTATTTCAAAATATTGGTATATCTGTAATAAATATAGTCAAATTAATAATAGAACTCATGTTAATGTTGCCTATTAATGAGGGCATCATCCACGTTTAGGATTCTGAAGTGTTGGAAGTAAAACATACAAGGAACGGTTGCTGGAATTGGGTATCTCTAGTTTAATGAAGAGAAGGACGAGGGGGGACATGATAGCAGTGTTCCAATATCTCAGTGGCTGCCACAAAGAAGAGGGAGTCAAGCTATTCTCCAAGGCGCCTGAAGGCAGGACAAGAAGCAATGGATGGAAACTAATCAAGGAGAGAAGCAACCTAGAACTTAGGAGAAACTTTCTGATAGTTAGAACAATTAATCAGTGGAACAACCTGCCTCCAGAAGTGGTGAATGCTCCAACACTGGAAGTTTTTAAGAAGGGACTGGACAGCCATTTGTATGAAATGGTGTAGGATTTCCTGCCTGAGCAGGGGTTTGGACTCAATGACCTCCAAGATCACTTCCAAGTTTTTTTATTATTATTACTATTATTATTATTATATATGGATCAAAATATTTGTTAATGTTAATATGTTGTTGGATTTAAAGATCTGTCTATCATGCTGACAAAAAAGAAATATTTGGCAGCTAAAATATTCGCTACAACTCATCTTGAATGTAGCATATTCTGTCCTGAAGCAAGTTTATGCCAGGGCTATGTATCCAAGACTAGTGCTTTATTTTGATTAAAGTACAGTTGAAGAAAATACAGATAGTCCTCGACTTACAAGTGTTCTGTCTGGCCCCTCTCAGCTTAGTAAAATCCACATGAATATTTCTTTAAGAGTTTTATTTAACACAGTTCAAGAAATACATTTCAAAGTAAGATGCTGGCAGTTCATTCCGGAACGGCCGAGTTTGACATATGTACATTCAGCTTAACACTGCGATCCCCCCTTCCAAATAACTCACTCTTTATCTCTTAAGTTGTCCAAGACATCATTAATCTTCCGTACATTCCAAAAAACACAGAAAACTGAGTTCAAACTAACTCGGTGATGCATCAGGCTGCGTCTTGATATAAACGTTGCTCGTGACAAAGAATTAGTCCCGCCTTCACCTTCTAATATAGTTTTCAATACGTCACTTCCTTTTTCCACGTAACTGACACCTCCGCCTATCAAACCTTCGGAATCTCGGATCAATCCATCTATCTTCCTGTTCCAAATCTGACCCCTCACTTTGAGAATCCGACCCAGACTGCCTGTAAATCTCCTCCCTGTCAGTGTCAGCTGCCGGGAGGGGAAAATACCCAGAGGGGCCCGGCTGTTCTTCGTCATCCTCTGAAATGTCCCCAGCCGGTCTAGAGACACCCACAACAACAAGCACAGTTGTGACCAGAATTTCCATTGCTAAGTAAGGCAGTTGTTAAGTGAATCATGCCTCATTTTACAACATTTTTTGCTACAGTTGTTAAGCAGATCACGCAATTATTAATTTTGCTTCCACGACTGACTTTCTTTTTGGAAGCTGTTGCAAATGGTGATCACGTGACCCTGGGACTCTGCAACTGTCATCAGTAGATGCCAGTTGCCATGCAACAAATCTTGATTATATGACCATGGGGATACGGTGATACTTCTAAGTGTAAGGACTCATAAGTCATTTTTTTCATTGCCATTATAAATTCATACGGTTACTAAATGGATGTAAGTCGAGGACTACCTGTAATAGGGGAAAGAAAAACTGGTCTTGGGGACAGAAGGTAATGCTTCAGTTGCATATTCTGCTTATCCATGGAACTTGGATTAGTTGAATATTTCATTTTAATTAAGACAATAACAAAGTATGTAAATCTTATTTCTGGGTATATTAATTATGTCTTTAGGTGGTTAAAGAGTGGCTGATTTCTTTTTTTAAATAAAGGCCATAGATTGCTGATATTTGGCTTGCAGCCTTTAAACCATTATTGTCAGTGTGCTCATCTGCTTTAAATCAACTTTTGCAAACAGGTTCAGTGTTCAAAGTGAATAAACACATCAAATTTTGATATTTTCTAGCATTATGATGCCATAATGAGATACATCAGCCAGCCACCTCTCTTGCTTGATGTGCATATACACAAGCCAATGCTCAATGCTCGCACGTGGATGGATTCGCTACTAGCATTTTTTCCTGGATTGCAGGTAAGTTTTGCATGTGCAAAAACATTTTCATCCAATGATATACTGAGTTTCTGAGCCACTCAATTCCAAAGCATCTCTAGATGGCTTCAGAAGGTAGAAGAGCAACAATATATAAAAAACAACCAATCTTCAGGAGACAACATAATCTCTAATCACATCCCCCTCAATTATATTAGTCCTCAAATAATATGATGAATTTTCACAGCGTTCTTTATTTAGCCACAGGGACATCTTTCTCCCTAAATTCTAAATTTGTTAGTCATTAAGAATGTGTGTAAAATTATTAGATGCTCCACATTTATCTTGTATTTGTTGTTGTGAGCCGCC
This sequence comes from Bothrops alternatus, assembly GCA_034064705.1. Classification (NCBI taxonomy): domain Eukaryota; kingdom Metazoa; phylum Chordata; class Lepidosauria; order Squamata; family Viperidae; genus Bothrops; species Bothrops alternatus. Next base: position 218,736 of record JARGCV010000040.1, read on the forward strand.
CCGAGTCTTGGGAGGGGGGCGGCATATAAATTAAATTAAATAAATAAATAAATTTGTTAACACTGTATTTCTTAAGCAATTTCAACTGATGCACCAGCATTTTTAAAAATAGTTTGTGTTATTATAAATGATAATTTTATAGACAGGCTACTTTATATTTTTAAAAAAGATTGCCACAAAGGATGTGCAAATTTGAAATGCCCCATTTTGACTTTTTCAAATCTGAAATACTGTCAAAATGTTCAAAACAGCCTATATCAAATACAAAAAACTGTGGCAAATCCAAAACAATATTTCAAACTTGCTACAGACTAATTTGAATTTAAAATGGATCAAATTTGATACTTTTTGTATTTTACTAACTGCTACATTTTCCAAGCAAAATGTTTGTTTTTAATTATAGGACATAAATACTGATGTCACTATTTCACTTTTACTGAATAATTTACCTTTTTAAAATAAATGTAAAATTAATTCTGTTTCCATTAGATTATTGTTAACTTGCAGTCTTACTCGTTGTTTTGCTGTATTCCCTGTGCTGTGAATTGGAAAAGAATGTATTATTTTATTTAAAAATAATGTGCTGTACCTTTTTTGCTTGGATTCTAGGTACTGAAAGGTGATATTCGACCTGCTATAGAAACTCATGAAATGCTTTATCAGGTGATAAAAAAGCATAATTTCCTTCCTGAGGTAAGGCAATGACCATATCTTATGAATTCACTTAGGGCAGCGGTTCTCAACCTTTTCCGGGGCTCGACCCCGGCCCACATCGCGTAAAAAAAATGGCGGGCCCACACCGCGCATGCGCGGCGCGACGGCCCGCATCGCGATAGGAAAAAAAATGGCCGACCCCCAAAAAAATGGCCGACTCAAAAAAATGGCGGGCCTGCACCGCGCATGCACGGCATGACAGGGTGCATTGCGCATGTGTGGCGTGACGGCCCGCATCGCGATAGGAAAAAAAATGGCCAACCAAAAAAAACAAAAAAAAATGGCCGACCAAAAAAAATTAAAAAATGGCGGACTGCGGTGCTTGGCGACCCCCGTGAAATGGTCGTTCGACCCCAAATGGGGTCGCAACCCACAGGTTGAGAACCGCTGACTTAGGGAGTATAAATATGAAGTATAAATTTCACATATTAGGAGAATATACTTTAATAGTGAGTCCATGAGTATCAAGAATATTTAACAGGGTTCACTTAGTACTTTTAGTCAATTTTTATTCTTTGAAATTTTGCATTAATAATCTTGTCACTTTTCAAAGGGCCAGTCATACACTGTCTCTCCTAAATAAGCTTTGAATTTTGACTAAATAAATGAATCCTTAAAAGGACATGCATGGATATATGTGAAAATAAATTATATTTACACAATATAATATTTAGTAGGGTATTTGGTTATTTTGCTTTGTCTATTTCTAAAAGATTTATTCATTTCATTTTACCACTGATTGTCTTATTTTGAAGTTGAAAATAGAATATTTGGACAGCCTCCCATAAATATCTTTTTTAAAAAAAACCTTCAAATAACGAATGATCATGAATGATAAGAGTAAGCTCATTCAATGACCAAATCAGTGTTATTCTTACATCTTGTGGATTTGCTGTGTATTTATAGCATTTAAATTAGAAGAGAGTTTTGAATGAAAATGAATCAAATGTGTTACTCTGTCCATAAATGAATTGTCCATCTTAATTGCTGTAGATGATGAAAATGTCTTTTGAGTCTCTTTTGCTATGTTCTACCATATCATTCTGGCACATTCTGTTTCATTCATTGGAGAGTTTATAGTCCAGTAGAAGCAGACTTAAGACAGAGGTCATCATTGTAGCACCTGCAGCACTACTTGGTGAGATCTGTTGATCAATTTTTAAAAAGAAATTTAGCGATCAAACTTTTAAAAGACAACCCAAGTTTCAGAAGGTTTCTGTTTCTTTGCAAGGCAATGTAGGAAACTTGGGGTATTTGAATGTTTTAATTTATTTTTTTCCCAGGAATCCCAGTATGCTAGAAGCTATTCCTCCAAAGAAGAACAATTCAGTATTTTTATCTTTCCTCTTTGTCTCCTTCAGGCATTCACAACAGACTTTCGGGTTCATTGGGCTCAGCATCCTTTACGGCCAGAATTTGCAGAAAGCACCTATTTCTTGTATAAAGTAAGTTCTTCAGATTCAAGATACGTTACATTCTAGCAAATAGCAAGAAAGCCATTAAAAATGAAACCCAGATATATGCAGTATCTTCTCTTTGCAGAACTCATTTTGCCTCATGTTATCAAGCAAAGCTGCTTGGTTGTTCAAGTCTGACTGATGAAAATATGTTTGTGAAATGTGTTATGCTGAGAGATGGCAGTAACTTTAATTTAGATGGTTCAGAAAAAAAAGCTTATTTGGTGATTATGGGTTGTGCTAGATAAGTGCAATTGCTACAGTAGAAAACAGAACCTTTCTTAATTTTATTGGATACTAAGACAACAGGAGGAATAGTTATATTTGTTTCAGCATAACTTACGTACTGGGGTGATTATTTTGATGGAAGTTCTGGATTGCTGGAATCCTTAATTTTAGCCTACATAGATAGCAGATTATGATTTTGAGTCTCAGAGAGTTAAAACATTTGAAACTTGTGACCAGCACAATATTTAAATAAAATTTAAATTGATTTGACTGAATGCAGAAAATAATTTTGGAGTATATTTTCAATTTTTGTTAGAAGACTAAAACTATTTTTTAAAACCTTATTGGAATTAAGATAACTAGCATGCAGTTCTATTGAGATATTGTCATATTTCACAACAAAAATATTTTTATTTGGAATTTTCTTTAAAGGTACAGAAGCAGCCTCTAAGTATGGTCTTTAATAGGCTAAAATTCCTAATGAGTTTTAGAACTTTATGACTTCATATCAAGACCTTAAAATGCCTCAGCGATTGAATATCAGACAGTTAAGGTTTTAATCAAGATAATATATTAATCCAAATTATTTCCCTGAAAATAGGCTACTGGAGATCCCTATTATCTAGAAGTAGGAAAAACTCTAATTGAAAACTTAAATAAATATGCCCGGGTACCTTGTGGATTTGCTGCTATGAAGGATGTTCGCACTGGAAGCCATGAGGACAGGTAACTAAATTTTTCAAAAATCTTGAGACAAAAGTCTGTAAAATTAACTTAAAATTTTTGATGTTCATTTGCTGGTAAAGAACATTGGGGAAAATAAGAATGGATGCTAACTGGATTTTTTTCTTTTTAATGTTACTATTTTATTATTTAACCTTATGTCCAATAACATTCAATTATTATCTTAGGAAAATATTTGTGTAGAGGCACCTCCAAGATAGCTAATGAAAATTTTAAAATAAAAACAATTAAGACTTTATAATAGAAACTGGAAAAATAAGTCCGTAGTTAGAGTCCATAGCACCGAGAGAGGAAAGACATGAGCAATTCTGTAAACACTTTTACAGGCAGGAAAGTGTTTTGCACTATATACTTTGTTTAAATATATGCATTACTTGATTATATATATTTATGCAATTTTGAAATTAGTTAAATTAGAAGTTAAATTAGTCTAGATGAGAAAGCTGTCATTAGTAATTGTTCTTCAGCTACTTTATTTAAAGAAGGATTTGTTAGAACTGTAGGAAAATGAGAACATCAAAAAGAAGTAATATATATGCAAATGCGTTTCCTCCTTTTTCTTTTTTGTAGGATGGATTCTTTCTTCCTAGCTGAAATGTTCAAATATTTATACCTGCTGTTTGCTGATAAAGAAGACCTGACTTTTGATATTGAAGACTATGTTTTTACCACAGAGGCTCATTTGCTACCTCTTTGGCTATCTACTACAAACCAAACAGCCCTGGTAAAAAACATTGTGAGTTTTTGCGTTGAAAATCTTTCAGTCTAATTAAATTAATCATTTTCTCTTAAGTATTCTTTCTACTCTTACAGTGTGCAGAGAGTATGCAGAATATGATTAGGGATATGATTATGAAATTTGGAAATAAAATCTTGATCAATTGGAAGAAGAGTCTGCTTCTGTCTACATATCATTCTTGTGTATTTGGATGGTTTATTTTCTAAAATAATGTGATGGTTTATAGGCATTAAAATGTAGCTCTAAACTTAGCAGTGTGTGTGTATGTCTTTTTTTCCCTACAGACTACAGAATACATGGAGTTGGATGATAGTAATTTTGATTGGACTTGTCCTAACACCCAAATCCTCTTTCCCAATGATCCAATGTATGCTCAGAGTATACGGGAACCCCTGAAAAATGTGGTGGACAAGAGCTGCCCTAGGAGTATTTCAAGACTGTAAGAGTTGTTCCTATTTTCCATTTTCTGGAGTTTTAAAGAAATATACAAAAAATGATTATGTTAATACACGTATTTGTTTTGCTAAATTAAGTCCTGCTATTAATATTTTATTACTCATTTTTGCTAGGCTACCAAATTGTATAAATGTAATTATATAAATATAATTACCACATGGAGGTTGATTCCCTAAGATCTAATTTTCACACGCATAATTTTTATTGAAGTATTTTGCCAAATCCCTATAATTTCTTTAATACATAACCCCTTGAAATATATGCACAAATTAACTACTCAACGGAGTGAGAAGTAGAAAGAAACCAGCAAATTAAAAGAGCTAAAAAAAGAAACAGTTTTGGAACAATTTATAATTGTTGTGCCCATTGGTTTTCCCTCCGTGCCCACTGATGCTGCTGTTAGGGAAGGAGACATAAGAAAATGACTTTGTACATCTTTTGTATAGTTGGGCTTCTGACAGTTTGCTAGCCATCTGCCATGTGGTTAGGAAATGTGCTCAGGTCTTCCTTGGCATGTCTTTTCCATTGTATTTGCAGGTGGCAATAGGAATTTAGAGAACCAAGTCCATGCATATGGACATTAGCAGGCATGTCATGCCCCCTGCAGGGTTGAAAAAGCTGTACTTTCATTCCTTTCAGGAAGGAGCCAGCACCATAACAAGGAATGGTGGGACAAGGCAGAGGGGGAAAAAAATGTGCAAACTTTATTTATATAATACAGGGGTGTCAAAACTGCTGGCCCACGGGCCGGATGTATCATGCCAAAACCCCGTCCACCCCATTGCTGGCAATGGAAAAAAAAATTGCAATACGTCGCGACATGTCACGTGATGTTGTGAGTCTGACTCCCCTGATATAATACCGGTAGCACCAAAATAAGTAGAAAATGAGATTTTAAAGCTGTCTGGAAGATGCTAAAAGTTTGTGAAGTACTTTTTAAACCTGTCAGCTTCTGTGAAGGGGTGGTGTTTTTTGTTTTGGGGGGGATTTGGGGTGCTTTTAAATTAAGTTTGATGTAGTCTTGTAAACATTTTGGGTAGTCATTCTCTTGCCTTCTTTCTAGGGTTGAGACATGATTAACTCAAGATCACCTGCTCAGGAAACTTTTAACTAGTTTACTACTCAGATACTCATTAATGGAAATCCACGATACTCTCAAGGCATGCTCATCTGCTTTATATTGGGACACAATCCATTCATATCTTAAAATGTTGACAGTGCTTGCTTTTTTTCAGGGAAGACGGTTTAGGCAGCGGACCAAAGCCTCCACTGAGAGCCAGGGATTTCATGGCCAGTAATCCTGAACATTTAGAGATTCTGAAAAAGATGGGAGTCAGCTTGATTCATCTCAAAGATGGACGAGTACAATTGGTGCAGCATGCTATCCAAGTAAGGTTTCACTTTGCCTTCACCCACAGAATGATCTTCTTTTCATTTATGTAACCATAAGTCTTATAAAGTCCTTTTTGAAATGCTTGCTCTAATTTCTGTGAAATATTTGGACAATATATACTATTGTCAAGCTATTTACAATAGAGATAATAGGGATATTATCATCCACTTAGCCATGCTTGCAAACATCTTTTAGTTATTTTGGATTTAGTAGAAGGCTCTAGGAAATGCTAATAAAATATTAACTTTTTTTTAACTTTTATCAGGCAGCAAGTTCACTGGATGCTGAAGATGGGTTACGGTTCATGCAAGAAATGATTGAGTTATCCAGTCAACAACAGAAAGAGCAGCAGCTACCTCCACGTGCAGTTCAGATTATTTCTCATCCATTTTTTGGCCGGGTAGTTTTGACAGCAGGACCTGCACAGTTTGGAATGGATCTGTCTAAGCACCAATCTGGGGTATGGGTTGTCTTTGAAAATATCTTATATTTTGTGGTGTGTGTAAGTGCAAAAAGTGAAGTTATTGACATGTACTCAGAATATCTTAAGAGTTTGCTACAAAGTGTTTCACTTAGAAAAGAGACTAACTTATATAAAAGGGGTCCATATAATATATCCATTTTTTTTAGTAACTAGTGAGTAATCAGTTAATGCAAAAAGGACATTTTATTTATTTATTTGGAGATCACCTGACTTCAAAGAGACTCTGAGAAGCTTACAGTTCACACACAAAAAAAACCAAACAATAAAAAAAGTGCCTCCAGAAAAGTTGAATGACCAAATATGTCGTAAACCAATTAAAAAATTAACAAAGGCTTGGCATCTATTCAAACCTCATGTGGATTTTTGACAACTTAGAAACAGCTTTAAGGTGGGAGTCATATGGGAGATGCAACTACCCTGAGAGAGGAGGCACACTTCCCAGGTCTCAATAGATCACATTCTTTAATTGATGATCACTAATCTTACTGGGCAGGCAAAAACTATTGAAGATAGACAGTCTCTTGGATAACTGGGCCCCCATTAGTATTGTAGGTGATAACCAGGATGCTGAATTGTAACCGGAAGCAAAATGCAACTAGTACAGCTCATGAAGCAGAGATGACATCTGTTTGTAACATGATATGCCCACCACCCAAATTAGTGAGATAATTGAAGCCCCCCCCATAAGATTCTTCTTTCCACATTATACAAGTATTAAACAAAATTATTTGAATTAGTATAAGCAAAATATGACATATCTATAAGGAATCCCAAAATTTGGAAAATAGTATCATAAAAAAGGTTTGTCCAAGCTAATTGAAATACTTGCCTCTGTTAAGGAATACCACGTGCAAGAACATTTTCTCTCTTTTTTTGGCATTGTTCTCCCTCTTCTCCGCTGACAAATTCTTAGAGATACCATTTGGAATCTCATTTGCTGTTGTTAGCAGTGTGCAAACTATTTCAAGCTTGCAGTGGGATATTGAAATCCCTTTGTTTTCAGTTTGGAACACCTGTGAAGACAGAACAACACATTTTGAGCTTGAAACAATTTCCACAGTTCTGTTGTTGATCAAACACATTTGATTGATATGCAGTATAATAAATGCTCCATATATGTAGGAGTATTTGCCTTTTTGATTTAATTTGATTAGAAGGAAACTTTGAATCTTATCTTGATTTTATAGTATAGAATCAGAGGAATGGGTTACAGTCCCAGTTGAATAACTGCTTGTCTATGTTTGGCTTTGCAATTCCAGAGATGAGATTGGACTAAGAATATCTTCATTGTAGCACTGAAGCACATAGAAAATTCAATCCAGTATCAATTATAAATGCTTAAAAAAAATGTTTTCAACTTCAACAAGTGGTTCAGTGACTAACTGCAGCAAGATATATAACTTGAATGCACATACTTAATTTAAAATCTAGCATGCAACTTTTTTTGTTGGAATAGTTGGACTATGGACTTGTCTTATATGCTTTCCTATTAAGTCTTGTGAAAACTAAAATTAGAGGTTAATTTTGGGGTCATCTGATTCAAACGTTTGCATTCTAAATCACCAGATGCTGCAAAGGGGTTAGGACCAAACTTTATCCTTGCCTTTTGACTTTGTATTTTTTTAATATAAAGATGTAAATTGCATTTATGTTGTACTTTCTCAGTTATGTGTTGTTAACTAATGTGTAAAATGGGATGGAAGCTATTTTAATGCAAGAGTGTTTTTTTCCAAAATAATATCATGTTCAGCTGTATTTAGCAGAGGTGGACATCTTGCTGTTAAGCTACAAATCCCAATATCTTACACCACTGCCCATATTGGCTGAAAGTCCAACATATGGGGGCTACAGTCTGTTCATATTTTATACTAAACATAGTGGATATATTCAGCAAATAGTTATAACTGTGCCTTTCATATCTTCTAATCTTACTTATGCTGAATATGATTATCTCAGTTCCATAATGAGCTCGACCAATGTTAATATATCATGAGAATATTTTTGTTGGTTATTTGAAATTCATGTAAGAACTCACTAATTTGGACCAGCACTACAAGATTAACACTGATAGGTACTAAATTTAAAATATTTAAAATATTTTATACCCGTTTTGTTATATGATAATAAAGCAGCTTCAAAATGTTCCTAAGGTTGATATAATTATCTTATTTAATATAAGAATCTTATTGTTATTTAGCATAACAAATATAAATGAAGAAAAACATTTGTATTAAATGTCTGAGTTAAAATTACTAGCTATGTTCCAGTGCAATTTAAGTTAATTGATTTCAGTGGATTTATACATATTGAATTTTGTGTTAGACTTGATAGATACATTTGCTAGGAAGCTGTTCTTATGTTTTACTGGTAGAATGCAAATGTTCTACAGACTTGAATAAAGCTTTTAATCTCTTCCACAGACAAGAGGATTTGTTGCAGTCAGTAAACCATATAATGGATGCTCTGAGATTACCAATCCGGAAGCACTGAAGGAAAAAATTGCTCTGATGCAAAGAGGGCAGTGCATGTTTGCTGAAAAGGCACGGAACGTCCAAAAAGCTGGAGCCATAGGTGGCATTGTTATTGGTAAATTATTCAAAGTTATGCAAAGATACTGTAATTCAATGTATATTTTCTGAATTGTTACAGGCAGGTATGAAACTTGCACTCTAGGATATTATCTGAATGGGTTATACAGGTAATCCCTGAGTTACGAGTGTTCCCATAGTGAATGTTCAAAGTTACGTGATAAGCTAGTTTTATAAGCTAGGGTTATGCCCCCTAGTGTTTATGAAAAAGTCCCAAAATTACAAACGTTGCCGCACCACGGCAGTTGTTCACCCTTACAAATGACTGCAGGAGCACTGCAACATTCACCCTGGCTAATCAGCAAAGATGATTAGGGGACTGGAGGCTAAAACATATAAGGAACAGTTGCTGGAATTGGGTATGTCTAGTTTAACAAAGAGAAGGACGAGGGGGGACATGATAGCTGTGTTCCAATATCTCAGGGGCTGCCACAAAGAAGAGGGAGTCAAGCTATTTTCCAAAGTGCCTGAAGGCAGGACAAGAAGCAACAGGTGGAAACTAATCAAAGAGAGAAGCAACCTAGAACTAAGGAGAAACTTCCTGACAGTTAGAACAATTAACCAGTGGAACAACCTGCCTCCAGAAGCGGTGAATGCTGCAACACTGGAAATTTTTAAGCAGAAACTGGACAGCCATTTGTCCAAAATGGTATAGGGTTTCCTGCTTGAGCAGGGGGTTGGACTAGATGACCTCCAAGGTCCCTTCCAACTTTATCATTATTATTATTATTACCTCCCTCCTCCCGCCCTGGGTCTCCCTAAGCACTAGGTCGTGGATACTCACCTTGCGAAAATCGAGATCCTTTGCTTTCTTGGCTGCTCCACGTCTTCAGTGCATTCGCAGAGAATGGAGGCCTAAAGTAATGCAAGATCATACAAGATCAGTGGCGCAAGGTCTTGCATGATCTCACGGTACTTTAGGCCTCTGTTCTCTGCAACAGAGAATGGAACTGAAGCTGGGGGTGGCTTCCACATGCCTCTGGAATCCCGATCTGGGTGTTGGAGGCCTTTTCTGGACTACTGCCGCTCAGAAAGGAGGCTGGGGGATGCTTCCGCAGACCTCCGGATTCTCAACCTGGGCATCAGGCCAGCGGCATTGGACTGCTGCCACCTGGAAAGGAGGCTGGGGGATGCTTCCGCAGACTTCTGGAGGTCTGTTCTGGGCCCAGAACGGAGGCCGTGGGTGGTGGCCACATGCTTCCAGAGATCTGTTCTGGGCCTTGCAGGCCTCCTCCTGCTTTTGCCGGGAGCAGAGAAAGAAACAGTGAGGCTGGATAGGAGACAGATCTTCACAAGGTAAGATAATCCTCACAGGATTGGGCGGGGGAGCAGTTGTGAGGACTCCAGGGGAGGGAGCATGAGGTATCTCAGTGGGGGGGGGCTTGGGTGGTCTGAAGCAGATGGTCTAATCCATCATTAGGCCTCTCATGGCCTTTTCCCACCCTGAGATATCTCATGTTCACTTAATGAACCACTCATTCGCCCAAGCATTAAATTAGCGAATGCGTGGGCGAATGTTGGGAGTGAATCACATTCAACGTATGAGATTCACTCCTATGAATCCTTGAGTTACGAATGGAAGGAACAGGCTCCATTACATTCATAACTTGAGGACTACCTGTATAGTAACCCATATTTAACATTGAAACAGATAGGACTCCTTGAACAACTTAGCTAGTAGTTCAGTGCCTTAAGATTGTGTTGGTATCTGAACTGTATGCCAAGACCACCAGGTGGATTTGGCAAAGAAAGCCAAATGGCAAGTTGGCATAGAGGCAAAAAGTAGACGTAAGAAGGGCAGTCCAAACAGTTGCCTAGGTTCATTCTGGTGACTTCTGCTAGCTTAGTGAATGTTGGCATTTCTTTTTTTAGAATGGGATATTTCATATTGTACTGCTTTGTACTCCATTTCTAAGCATGTATTATGATTTGGGTGGTGGGATAGAAGCTGTAGAGAAACTGAGGTTAAACCCTCACATTATTTTAGGCCTTGTTGCTCAGAGATGCATGCAGATATACGTATATGTGTGTTTAAAGTATATCAGTAGAAGTTCTTTATTCCTGTCACTGTAATTTTTACTTGTGCTTCTGGGATTTGGATTCTCTTCATGACATCTTGCAATATTAGGCAGTGATATTACCTATTGTACAAAATCAGCACCTATCCATAACATTTTTAAAGATATATCTAAAATTCCTTTAAAAATCTTATGAGTATTTGTACTTCCTATTTCTATTAAAATAATTTTTTAAAGATTATTGCTGCCATGAAAAAAATACATCACTTAAGTCTTTATTGCACATATAGTGCATCCAGAAGGTATTCAGACCCCCTTCACTTTTGTCAATTTTGTTATGCAGCAGCCTGATTCTACAGTTGTTGAAATTCATTTTTTTCTTATTAATCTACACTCAATACCCTATAATGACAATGTGAAAACAGAATTTTACAAATGTCTGTAAATTTATTAAAAAGAAAAAACTGAAATATCTCATTGGCACAAGTATTCAGATCCTTAACTCAGTACTTTGTTGAAGCACCTTTGGCAGCAATTACAGCCTCAAGTCTTTTTGGGTATGACGCGACAAGCTTTGCACATCTGGATTGGGGGATTTCCTGCCATTCTTCCTTACAAATCCTCTCAAGCTCAGTCAGGTTGGATGGCAACCGTTGGTTGGCAGCCATTTTTAGGTCTCTCCAGAAGATTTTCAATAGAACTCTGGCTGGGCTACTCTAGGACATTCACAGAGTTGTCCCTAAGCCACTTCTGTGTTGTCTTAGCCATGTGCTTAGGATCGTTGGCATGTTGGCAAGTGAACTTTCAACTCAGTCTGAGGTCCTGAACGCTGTGCAAAATGTTTTCATTGAGGATATTGCTGTACTTTGCTTCATTCAGCTTTCCTTAAACCCTGACCAATCTTCCAGTTCCTGCTGCTGAAAAATACCCCCATAGCATGATGTTGCCATCACCATGCTTCACTCTTGGAATGATATTGGGCAGGTGATGAGCAGTGCCTGGTTTCCTCCAGACATAACATTTAGGATTGAGGCTAAACAGTTCAATCTTGGTTTCATCAGAACAGAGAATCTTGTTCCTGACAGTCTGAGAGGCCTTCAGATGCTTTTTTTGCAAACTCCAAGTGGGCATTCATGTTTTTTGCACTGAGGAGAGGCTTCTGTCTAGCCATTCTGCCATAAAGCCCAGATCGGTAGAGGGCTACAGTGATGGTTGTCCTGGAATTCTGTGCCATCTCCACACAGGATCTCTGGATCTCAGTCAGAGTAACCATCAGGTTCTTGGTCACCTCTCTTACTAAGGCCCTTCTACCCTGATTGCTCCGTTTGACTGGGCAACCAGCTCTTGGAAGAGACCTGGTTGTACCAAACTTCTTCCATTTGAGAATTATGGAGGCCACTGTGCTCTTAGGAACCTTCAGTGCAGCAGAAATTTTATTGTAGCCTTCCCCAGATCTGTGCCTTGCAATAATTCTGTCTCTGAGCTCTGCAGGCTGTTCTTTTGACCTCATGGCTTTTGCTCTGCTACAAGTATCCATTGTCAGCTGTGAGGCCTTCTATAAAGAGGTATGTACCTTTCTAAATCATGTCCAATCAATTTAATTTACCACAGGTGGACTCCAATCAGTGTGTAGAAACATGTCCGCAATTATTAAGCGAAATGTGAGGCATCGGAGCTAAATTTGAAGTGTTGTTGCAAAGGGTCTGAATACTTATGCCAATGTGATGTTTCAGTTTTTTCTTTTTAATAAACTTATAGACATTTCTAAAATTCTGTTTTCACATTGTCATTATGGGCTACTGAGTGTAGATTAATGAGAGAGAAAAAAATAAATTTCAGCAACTGTAGAATCAGGCTGCCTGTAAGGAACCACTTCAATCCACATCTTAAGAAAGCAGAACTTTTGGAAACGGTTTCTTCCAACAGGAACTTTTATTAAGAGAAATTGATAGCAGGCATGATAGACCGGATCTGAGGGATTTCCTTACAAATCGATGTTTTAAAGTTTCTCTAAGCAGCCCTACCCCACAGTTCTTCCAGACGATTCAGACCGGCAGATTTCTAGGTGTTAAATCCAGGGAAAGATAACATCAATCCGGCTCCATTGTACATGATCATTCAACAGCTCCTCACACCTTATTTTGATGATGGATAAATAAACCAGATTCCGGAGGCTGCATCTTTTCACACACACCCTTCCTAGCTGGCCGGTAAGGAGGAGAAGTTCAGAGGGGCATAGGATAAAAGGCTAATGGTTACATTGTGATGATTAGCAGACCTGAGGTGAATAAACAAAAAGTTACTTTGTAGTGAATAGAGGAAGTGAAAGTAATAAAACCCTCATGCATACGCCCCTTCCCTCTTAGGAATATGGCAGGATTCAGGAGAGGGTAAGAATTGGTTTTTTAGATCAGAGGAGATAGATAGAAAGGAAATATAGCTGGGTCCTGACACTGCCGCATAACAAAATTTTCAAAAGTGAAAGGGGTTTGAATACCTTCTGAATGCACTGCATAAAATACTCCATAAAAATGTGAATGTGGTAGAAATGATGGAAATTTCCACTGGAAATTTTAATGGAAATCACTTATGTTTGCTACCTAGATGATAATGAAGGAAGTAGCAGTGATACAGCTCCCCTTTTTCAAATGGCGGGTGATGGCAAGAATACAGACGATATCACTATCCCCATGCTGTTTCTTTTCAACAAGGAAGGAAATATTATTCTTGATGCCATTCAATCATATGAAGGTGTAGAAGTACTGCTTTCAGATAAAGCAAAAGACAGAGGTAAGGACAAAATTACTGCTTTCTAATAAAGAAAAGGAGGTAAGAGTGTGTCTTTGTTAAGATTAAAAGCAGTCCCAATAAGTCACACAGTAGTACTTATTTAATGATCAGTGACTGTTCATATTTACAGCGACACTGAATGAGTGGTAGTTACAACTGGGCCTTGGAAGTCCCACTGTTGTTGTGTCCTCATTTTCCATGTTCCCTCCTGGCTTCTCACAAGCAAAGTCACTGGGAAAACTGGCAGAAAGGCAGAGTTGCAGTCACGGGAAGTCCTTGCCTAAGAATCTGTGTGGTCCTCACTTAATGTCAGCAATCAGGACTGCTGTAATTGCCATTGCTAAACAGCATGGTCACGTGACACAATTTATGTCTGCATCGCTTAATGATGTCAATTCCAGTCCCCACTGTTAATTGAGGACTACCTGTAGTTTTCAATTTTAGTTGCGAAGAATATAGAAAGAAAGAATGAGAAGGAAACTGCAACTTCATGAAGACCATTTTTAGTTTTGAACCTGAATGTTTTGTTATTTTTTTTAAAGAATATTGCAATGTTGAACTTTTGGGATAGTGTAGAAGTACAGAAACAGCATAAATTGGTTGTTTTTGTTAGTTTTTCTTTCTAAGTCTGGAGAACATTTGGGCTAAATTATTTTTAATTATTAAATAAACAAATACATGTTTAACCGAACAATTTTCATTGGAAGACTTTAGTCTTACAGAGTCCGCTAAACCCTTCCAGGTTCTAGAAAAATGCTGGAGAAAATTCGGAAATACGTATTATAAAGAATGGGGTTTTGGAGATTATAGCAAACTATAGGTCAAATTCCAAATTTCACTATAAATTTTGTTTGTATAAACTACCAGGAGTTGTCTCTATTAGGCATTCATACTTTTTTTCTGGAAATTACTGCTATTTCAAATTATAATTTCTGTCAGACCAAGTATCTAGAAAGGTTAAATAATGACAATTGGTCCAAAGTTTATTAAACTGAGATGTTTCATTACTGATCCAAGTAACATCTTCAATCAAAATGTTTTTTGACTGAAGAAGTTACGTGGATGAGTAACGAAATATCTCAGTTTAATAAACTTTGGTTCAGTTGCCATGAGTTAGCCTTTTTAGATACTTTTGGCCTGGATGATTGAGTCTTCATTTTCATACTGTCAGATCAAGGCATTTAAAAGAGTATTGGTGTATTTCTTTGCCCATATTATCCTATCGATCTCTTGAAATTGCAGATATTTTTAATTAATGATTTCATCACCTAACATTAAAAACAATGTAAATATGTATATGCATAGCTTCTGTACATACACCAAGGTCCTCTGATGCTACTTCTTATGTGTGGAAACTTTTGTTTTCCTTTCTGTTGAAGTGAGATAACAGTTCAAAGTATACTTTTGTTTGCCCAAATTTAAAGAAAAGCTTAGTATAGAAAAAGAGCTAGGACGTATCTCCTTGACTGAAGAGAAATTATTTTAAGATAGAAACTATATTGCAAGCTAACATACTATTGCTTGCACCCCACCAGCTTGGGATGATACCTTTTTGTACAGTACTTGAAATTTTTTATTTTCTTGTTACTGAATTTGGGCATCTCCAAAAGGAAGAGCACTGTAGTGATGTCAGTGAAAGTAGCATTAACAGAAAAGATGAAAACCAGTTATTTCATAATAATGGAGACTTAAGGGCCAAGAGAATTGTTATATTGGAATTGTTTCATATATTATAAATAAAGTGTTTATCTTTAAACTATATGTGTGTGTGTGTGTGTGTGTGTGTGTGTGTGTGTGTTTATATATATATAATTAATTAATATTCTTATATTATAACAATACACTTTAATATGATTATTGAAATATATTTAAATAAAAAAATTAATATTTTATTGAAATATATTTCAATAATTAAAGTATATTTTCATAATGTAAGAATATTAATTATATTAAAACCTGGTACCCTTCCAGAGGAACTAGAAAAAAATAACTAATACTTTGTATTTAATTACAGTCCAAGAGAAGTCATAAAAGCAAAGTATACAAATATAGTGAATGTAGGAAAAATGCATAGGAAAAAAATAGTGTGAAAAAAGTGCCAGGCAGGTTCTGAAAACCACAAACTCTTAATAGAAATTTTGCAGCCTTTAAAGTTCTGAGAATGATCAGTTCTAACCACATAGAAGAGTGGTTATCACAAGAGTAATGAAAATTTCTGACAATTGGGGCTATGAGTTTTGATTGGGTGGTTATATAACAGGCATTTAATCAAAAGTAACAATAAAACATTACTTTAAAAAAAGAAGAGAAGCTTCATTCTATCTCCTATTTAAGCTAAGGCAGTAGGAAGTATTAGATTTAATTGTTAAGGAAAAAATAAATTGTGACAAACTAAATTCAGTTAGTTTGAATTCTCTCTCTGTGTGTAAATGTTAAGTATGATCCTAACTTTCTCCTGCTATATTCTATGGGAAATAAGTTTGCTATCAGATTAAAGCCTTGCTTGTCACCTTCATTTCAGGATTAGAGTATAAGAAGTGGGTGACACTGTTTTGGGCTGGTTTTTCTTGCTCCAAGGCCAATTCCAGTGAGTGTTAGTGGAGGGGAGTGGTTGAGCCCTAGTTTGCTACTTGAGGTGTGCCTCAGAACTCTATACTCACCACCCACCTTTTTTACGTCTACATGAGGCCACTGGGGAAAGTCATCTGTGATTTGGTGTGAGGTGTTATCAATATGCAGATGATATCCAGTGATACATCCTTGTCCCTGGCTGTCCAAATGAAGCTGTTGAGGTTCTTTCCCATGTATGGAGTTTGTGAGGGCCTGGATATGGAAGAAGAAGGTGCCCTCAATTCTGCCAAAATTGAGGAGTTATGATTTGGGGACCCACTCATTTAGACGTTGGAGGGTTTACAGCATTTTGAATAGGATGGCACCCTATTCAGACTTATTGCACAATCTGGGGATTCTCCTGAACTCATAGCTCCTACTCAAAAAACAGGTGGCAGCTCTGGCGAATGAGGCTTTTATACAACGGCAGTTTATGTGCTAGTTGCACCTATTCCTGGACTGAGATGCCCTGCTCGTAATCAATCACTCCTTAGTCACCTTCCAAATGGATTACTGCAATGTGGAGACCATCCAGAATCTTCAGTTAGTCCAGAATGCAGTGCTGTCGGTAGTTATGAGCACATCTCATTATGCTATATAACACTGCTACTGTGTGAACTGGATTGATTTTCAGTAGGCTTCTGGATGCAATTCAAAATGATGGTTGTCAGTTTAAAAACCCAGTTTGGCATAGAATTGGCTTACATGAGGGACTACCACAGTGATGGCAAACCTTTTAGAGACTGAGTGCCCAAACTGCAACCCAAAACCCACTTATGTATCGATGGGTGCCAGCTGGACATGGCCCATTGGGTGGGTGTGGCCCATTGGGTGGACGTGGCTGCGGTGGTAATGGCAGAATGGGTGGGACTAAAAAGTTCAATCAATGAATTCCAACTTTGCGAGATCTTTTTTTTTCCCGCGAGAAGTTGAAATTGATTGACTGATTGAACTTTTTTTTTTTTGCACACGGTGGCGGAGGGCTAAAGCAAAAACCCAGCTGAAGGCCTAGGACTGGGGTGACAGCATGCGTGGCCACAGAAAGGGCTCTGAGTGCCGCCTCTGGCACATGTGCCATAGGTTCGCCACCACTGAACTACCATCTCCAAAGAACGTCTGCCCACCCCACATGCTCCCAACAGGGAGGATTTGCTCCAAGTCCTTTCTTTTAAATCTTGTGGTTGCTCCTATTTGGAACATTGTCATTCTCCACCGCACCCATATACAACAGGCCCAACTTTTCTCGTTTTTAGGAAAGCCGTTAAGAGCTGGCTCCCTCACCTCCTCCTGCCATTAGAGGCCATCTGAGTGGAGTTCTGTTTTGGTTATTTTGTTATGGTGCAATGCCATTTCTATATTTTGTGTTTTATATTTATATATTGTAAATGTTTTCATGTTATATGGCGGGAGAGGGTGTTGTTTGTTTTCATGCTGTATGCTGCCCAGAGTCACACTGATTGAATTGGGTGGCTTTATAAATCTAGTTAACAAATAAATACACACATATAAATCCTGTTGAGATCTTATTTAGCGAGCTTTTTTTCTAAAACAGCAGCTAAGTAAATAAATGGACATACTTGAAAGTTGGTGGGTTTGTGGATTTATGCACATGTACTTTTTCCCTTCTCCTTGTGCTACCTTTGGAATGTCAGCAACTATATTTAAAGATAAAACGATTCCAAACTACATTATTGATAGCAGTAAGTATTAAAAATATCTGTACATATTTTGCCAAGAGAGAGAAAGATAAAAAGATACTTTGAGATGTTTCCTAATACTACAACTAAGTGAATGATAAATTAGTCAGCAAGACCTAAGCCTTAATTTATGGATAGTTTGTGCTTAAAAGTTATTGGGATGCTGCTGACATGTTGATCCAACAAGAAATGTACAAAATCTAGTTGTAGAAATATGCCTATGTTGGGTGCTCTCATTAAGAAAACTATGATGAATGAGAGAGTAGTCAAGGTATTTTCTTCGGTATCATCACTGCTTGGTCAAAAATTGCCACAGCTCAAAAAAATGATGAATATTTTAGATGCACATAAATTATGGGAGGCGACAACTAGTTTCTTAATTCCAGCTTTAGGAAATCTAGTGTAGTGATCAAAGATTTCTTTTCAAATAATGCTGGAGATTAAGATTCTAAGTACATCCTAATATTAGAATGCTTTGAAAATTTAGACTCAAAATAGGTAAACACAGTATTGGACAAATTCTGTAGTGCTGTTTAGTTTAATGCTTATATGTTCAGAAACAATTGCTCGGGGTAAGGGGAAACATTTGGTTCCATGGAAACCTAGGTTAATCAATTTCCTGAGGAGAAAATTATCCTTGTTTTAGCAATCAAGTAAGTAATTTATACTTATTTCTTTATAATACTTCTCTGACATACATAAACTTGAAGAACCTCAAAGGGTGTGCATTTGGGAGTTTAGCTTTGACACTATTAATCATAGTTAAGAAAAAGTAAATTGATATTGCTTATGGTCATATGGTACTTCTAGCTGGAAGTAAACTAGAAATATTTTTAAAAAATGTTT
Organism: Bothrops alternatus; assembly: GCA_034064705.1. Taxonomy (NCBI): domain Eukaryota; kingdom Metazoa; phylum Chordata; class Lepidosauria; order Squamata; family Viperidae; genus Bothrops; species Bothrops alternatus. The sequence goes on from JARGCV010000040.1 coordinate 237,500, forward strand.
TTTTTCCCCTTGCCTCTAAGATTTGGAAATGGAAACTGTGGATCAGATGTCATCTGATAATGATTCTCATAACCAGAAAATGGAAGAGATTTCAACAGATTTGAACTTGGTCTCTCAAGAATCTGAAGGAGAAGTTGATATGAGCTCATTTGCAGAGTCAGACAGCAATAGTTTTCCTCAAACAAACCAAGATTCTTGTACCCCTGAATTCCAGGAAACTAGTAGTAGCAGTCAAGCATCAGAACAGGATAATCATCCTGAGGAACAATCAAAGATTGAGACAGATTCCAGTCCCAACAATAACTGGAGTAATAAAGATCAATCCATGGAATCAATATTAGCTGATTGGAATGAAGACATAGAAGCATTTGAAATGATGGAAAAAGATGATCTATAACTTCAAATAACTTTGCTTGTGAACTATCGAGGAGATAATGGCTCTGATATCTGAAATTCAAAAAGAATTGTTCAGTATTGTGACAAGCAGCCAGGGTTTTTTTTTTTTTTGGCAAAAGCCAGCATGTGTTATAATTTGAACTGTTTTTTTTTTGTTTGTTTGTTTATCTTGTTTTTAAAATGGGAATGTGCAATCGACCCATTTGCAGAGTTCCTTTGCATGGTGCTGTAATACAGAAGGGTTCATTCAGGGGAAATGATATGAATCCTTCCTGTGTTCCAGATTGTTGTGGGTTAGCTTAACATAGTCTTTGGGAGGCAAAGAAATGACTGCAGTGGGATTAATGCACCAGTGAGCCTGAGTAGGCAGTTGTAGCATTACATCTTGGCCCATAAAGGCCACGAATGGCAGGTGTGGCAATGCTGTTTCGAGAGTCAATATTGTATCTCAAAGTCTTTTTGGAGACCTGGTGGAAAATAGTTTGTTGTGCCTTTATGATGAAGGCGAAGCAATGGGCAGCTGTGATTGTTTTGTGCCACTTAATGTAGTAAGTGTGCTGTACCTCTTTATCACTTCTTCCATTTTATCACTTTGAAGAATGACCAATTCACTTGGATATTATTCTTTGCTCTTAATTCAAGACAAGATAGTTTATAAACCAAAGCAATCTGTTCTATTAACAAAAAAAGAAGAAAAACTGGATAATTCTTAAATTTGTTTATGGATAATGGGACAAAAACCTCTCTACACTCCCATCACTTTGGTTTTGAATGTTGTGCATTAAAAGGCAAGTTCAAGATGAGCCAAACTTAGTATCCTTCCCAATCTCTGGAAAAGGTACGAAATTATCTTGCATTAGGATTTAATGTATTTTGTTCTGCATTTTTTATAATTAAGTGGGCCTTACATCAAAATCATCCTATTCTGTGTGTATTTTAAAATTTGTATGTTTTCTTTCTGTAAAAAGCGGTCAGTATCTTAACAAAAAATAATGCATCCTTAGCATAATATGAAGTCAAGCAAAAACTAGTATCATGTATGGTTGAGAGGTATGCAAAACATGTTGAATTTGAAACCTTTCAACTTCAACTTGGGTGAATCTGTGCTTATTGTAAGAATGCCTTCCTGACCTAGGTTCACAGCAGGTATTTTGTGCTTTGCATTCAGAGTCCTTCTGGAAAAGTCCTGTTCAAACTTGGAACAGAGCAGTTTGAATTCAGAACGTTTTGCACATCACTAGTATAGATTATTTTTCCAATTGTAGCAGAAATATTTCACAGCAATCATGTTTCACAAATGTCTTAAGTTTAAATTTAGTTTCCTTTTTTTAAAAACAAAACCCAGTGTAGCAAACAAAGCAAATAAGACTGCCTAACATTATAATTTCATTTTTTTTTCTTTTTTTTTACTTTTAGGAAGAAAAAAGTCAAATAATTTGACACAGCCATATGCATTGCATCCTGTACTTGGCTTTTTCATGTATAGTTGATTTCTTGCAAAAATTGACAAAGATCACATGATCAAATGCAATAGGTAGTAAGGGAAGGCTCGTCATATGCAAGTCCGCTACACTGCATATCTCTGCATTCTCCTTATTACTAAAACCTGACTATCCAATATTGCACCGGATAGCAAATTTCTGGAACGAACCGATGGCTTCCCTCTAACGCAGCATTTTGTTTCCCCATAGAACTGAGTGATAAGAATGGGTTTCTGTATTAGGAAAAGGTCAACCGCCATGGCGTGAGACTTAAACCAGCTCTGCTTTATATTCCAATTGAGCCGAGAACTGAAGATGGAATGAATTATCCTTTTGCTCTCATAGGTTGGAGTTACTTCTTGGTCACAAAAGATTGATACACAATAAATGATTAAAACCACTTTTTTTGCAGTTATGTATGTACAGTAGGTAGGTAGGGCAAACTGCTGAAAAGTCCTTCTACAAAAAAATTAACAGTGTGTAAAGCAGCCTTTTGAATGTACAGATTAATTTGATACCTAGGTAAGACTTGTGCAGGAAGTGGATGCAAATGGTCGTGAGTTTTAGTGAATTAACAAAGCAAGTGTCCTTTAACTTTTAAAAAGATGTTTTATTTGCATACAGTGAACCCCGAATTGTGTTTAGATGTGAAACTTGATTTTTGCGCAATAGGATATTCCTTCAGAGAACTTCAGCACTGGATTCTTTAAAGTGTCATTTGATAGTTTAGGGCAGGGGTTCTCAACCTTGGCAACTTTAAGACTTGTGGACTTCAACTCCCAGAATTCCTCAGCCAGCTTTGCTGGCTGAGGAATTCTGGGAGTTGAAGTCCACAAGTCTTAAAGTTGCCAAGGTTGAGAACCCCTGGTTTAGGGCCCTGTGGTAGAGGAGAATGAGTTTTGAGCTTACAAAATACATTAAAAACACCTGGACTACATTGCATATCCCAGAATAGGAACACCTTTAGTAAAGGCTTTTAAAATATTTCTTCTGATTTAGAATGATTTGCCAAGCTGCCGTTTTCTTTAGTCCTGTAGCAGGATTTCCTCGTTTTATTTCTGATAAGATCATTTACTAGTAGCGTAAATTCACAAAGCATTTTGGACAGGTTCACATCTGTGTACGCAACCACTAAATTTTCACCACCTCTTACATTAACTATTAATACGGCTCTTTATTAAGAATTTGCACACCTGCTGTTTCCTATACCCAGTTCATATCATGAATGTCAGGTTATGTCTGCCATTAAATGTCTGCAAATGCTTTGAGTTTTCCTCCTTGATTCAGGGATTATTGAAATAATTGCTTGCCATTAGAAAGGAGCATCTGAAAGGTGGTAGTCTACCTCAGATATAGCTTGTCCTTTTTATATACCTAGTTCTTCATTACAGCCATAAGCCTGCTCAACAGTAAAAAGGTTTACATATTAACTACATTAATGGCTTTTTGGAGAGAAGTTACCTAATTAAGATCTTCTCATCAGCCTTTTTAGACTACCATTCTGACATGTTTTATGAGAGGCACGAAAGCCACTTGCATGCATCTAACCTAAAGGGGAAGTCGTGCAGAAGTTGGCACACTATTATTTCATCTCTAATTGGACTCTTCCTTAACCTGCTTGTTTTGTCTCCATCTTTCTTTCCATGTGGTTACTTAGCGCAGGTACAAAGAGGTCCGAGGGATGATATAACCCAACAGTCAGTACAATAAAGAGAGAACATTCTATGAATGCATACCATACAGCCACATTTTTGTAAGACTTTTTACCAGCCCAATTTACAGCCATATATTTTCTTATGATGTAATTTATGAAACAGTCTAAAGGGGTGCTTGTTAACTCTACTGTTGGATTTTTTGGTCTGGCGATTTTAAGCGTATACAATATCCCTAAGGGCAAACGTGTACTGTGATGTAAAAGTCTGAGCTCAAAGTGTACATAATCTCTGTATATAAAATTGTCTACTTGATTATAATTGCAGATTGTAAAGATTTAATAAAACATGTAAATATTCTGGTCAAAGCGCTGCAATAAATTGTTCATTGAGACTTAACGATTTAAGTCGACACTCCTCAAAATAATCTGTGCTCTCCATAAGTACATGCATATTCCATTAAGCGCATACACATTAATCCAAATTACACATATACACACTTCTTTTAAAAGACATGTCTCTGAGAGGAGTGAAAAGCAATATGCTAAGACCATACTGGCAATACTTTGGAAAAGTCCCTAGCAATCGTGGAATGCACTAAAGCAGTGTTTCTCAACCTTGACAATTTTAAGGCATACGGACTTCAACTCCCAGAATTCCACAGCCAGCAATGCTGGCTGTGGAATTCTGGGAGTTGAAGTCCGCATGCCTTAAAATTGTCAAGGTTGAGAAACACTGCACTAAAGTCTGTAGAGGCCTCCTGCTGAAAGAATTATGTCATACATCCTCCAATGCAGCTATATCCCCAGCTAGGCATAACTATCTGGCCTCCCTGTATTGAGGCAACATAAGGATCAGGTGTTCAAATTGAATCTAGGATGGAATAAACACAAGGCTAGGGTTTTGTTTTTGCATGTGCTCAAGGCGCCCTTCAAAGTTAATTTTCTCAGAGGACCCATCAAAACCTTGTGGCACAATCCAGCATTTCTTTGCTATCATTTCCTGTTTTGAATCCTCATCATTTTACTTGAACTATTATTATTATTATTATTAATTTAATTTCTATGCCGCCCTATTCCGGAGAACTCAGGGCGGCTCACAGCATAATAGAAATTACATACATATAAAAAACCCTTAAGTTAAAAAAAAAACAAAAAAAACCCATTCATTCCACGAACATACACTGGCTAGGGGCAAGATGTTAGCTGCCCCAAGCCTGCCGGCAAAAGTGTGTTTTAAGCAATTTACGAAAGGCGGAGAGGGTGGGGGCGACACGGATCTCCGGGGGAAGTTGGTTCCAGAGGGCCGGGGCCGCAACAGAGAAGGCTCTTCCCCTAGGCCCCGCCAGGCGACACTGTCTGGCTGACGGGACCTGGAGAAGGCCCACTCTGTGGGCCCTAACCGGCCGCTGGGATTCATGAGGCAGCAGACGGTCCCGTAAATAACCTGGTCCGATGCCATGTAGGGCTTTATAGGTCATAACCAACACTTTGAATTGGGTTCGGAGACCAATTGGCAGCCAATGCAGCTCGCGGAGTGATGCCGAAATGTGGGCATTTCTAGGCAAGCCCAACACTGCTCGCGCGGCTGCATTCTGCATTACCTGAAGTCTCCGAACATTTTTCAAAGGTAGCCCCATGTAGAGAGCATTGCAGTAATCGAACCTCGAGATGATAAGAGCATGAGTGACTGTGAGAAGAGACTCCCGGTCCAAATAGGGCCGCAACTGGTGCACCAGGCGAACCTGGGCAAATGTTCTCGCCACAGCCGAAAGATGATATTCCAAATTTAGCTGTGGATCGAGGAGGACGCCCAAGTTGCGGACCTTCTCCGAGGGGGTCAAAAGCTCCCCCCCAGGGTAATGGACGGATAGATTGAAATATCTTTGGGAGGCAGAACCCATAGCCACTCCGTCTTGTTGGGGTTGAGTTTGAGCCTGTTGGCACCCATCCAAACCCTAACAGCCTCCAGACATTGGCACATCACTTCCACTGCTTCACTGAAATGACACGGGGTGGAGATGTAAAGCTGGGTATCATCAGCATACTGATGATATCTCACCCCATGTTGTCGGATGATCTCACCCAGAGGTTTCATGTAGATATTAAACAGCAGAGGGGAGAGGACCGATCCCTGAGGGACCCCACAAGGGAGGAACCTAGGGGTCGACCTCTGACCCCCTGCCAACACCGACTGCGACCGGCCAGTGAGGTAGGAGGTGAACCACCGCAAAACAGTGCCCCCAACCCCCAACCCCTCCAGTCGGTGCAGAAGGATACCATGGTCAATGGTATCGAAAGCTGCTGAGAGGTCAAGTAGCACCAGGATAGTGGATAATCCCTTATCCCGGGCCCGCCAGAGATCATCCGTCAGCGCGACCAAAGCAGTTTCTGTGGAGTAGCCGAGCCTGAATCCTGACTGTTGAGGGCCCAGATAATCGGCCTCATCCAAGGACCGTTGGAGCTGGAGTGACACCACCTTCTCAACAACCTTCCCTATAAAGGGAAGATTGGAGACAGGACGGTAGTTGTTTAAAACAGCTGGGTCCAGGGAAGGCTTCTTGAGGAGAGGGCGCACAATTGCCTCCTTGCAGGGAGCCGGAAAGGACCCCTCCCTCAAAGAAGCGTTGACAATCTCCTGAACCCAGCCCCGCGTCACCTCCCTGCTGGCCGAAACCAGCCAGGAGGGGCACGGGTCCAATAAACAGGTGGCGGAGCTCACAGCTCCAATTGCCTTGTCAACTTCATCAGGTGCTACCGGGTCAAACTCCTCCCACACAACAGGATCAAGACGAGTCCCTGTCATCTCGACTGAATCATTATCAGCCGATACTGTATTCCAATTGGAGTCAAGGTCCATCCGAATCTGGGCGATTTTATCCGCGAAAAACTTATTAAAGTCCTCAGCACTACCCTGCAAGGGTGCATCAACTCCCCCCTGATTAAGGAGGGAGCGAGTTACCCTGAACAGGGCAGCTGGGCGGGATTCCGCAGATGCAATCAAGGCGGAATGATACGCGCATCTTGCCGCCTTGAGCGCCACCTGATAAGTCTTGATATAAGATCTTACAAGTGTTCGGTCAGATACGGATTTACTTTTCCTCCATCGCTTCTCTAGGCGTCTCTTCTGGCGCTTCATCCCCCTTAGTTCCTCAGTAAACCAAGGAGATCTCCTGGGTCTGCTACCACAGAGAGGTCGCAGCGGCGCAATCCGGTCAAGAGCCCCCTTCGCAGCCATATTCCAGGCCGTAACCAGGGACTCTGCCGAACTGTGAATGAGAGAATCCGGTATTTCCCCAAGCGTCCTCTGAAAACTCTCTGGATCCATCAGACGCCTGGGGAGGAACCACCTAATCGGTTCCGCCTCCCTGCAGGAGTGGAGCCTTAAAAACAAGCCGTAGCAGAAAATGATCTGACCATGACATAGGCAAAATATCTAAGCCCCTTAAATTCAGATCATTGCTCAACTGTTCTGAGAGGAATACCATGTCGGGAGTGTGTTCCCTCTCATGAGTCGGACCCTGAACTACCTGAGTCAGGTTCATGGTTGCCATGGTGGCCATGAACTCCTGCGCCAACCCAGAGGATTCGCCGAGCGATGGAAGATTTAAGTCCCCCAAGACAACAAGCCTGGGGAACTCAACCGCCAGCCCAGCAACCTCCTCAAGTAGCGCAGGCAGGACTGTTGACACGCAGCTGGGAGGCAGGTACGCGAGCAACAAGCCCACCTGAACCCCTAGGTCCAACTTCACAAGGATCAACTCACAACCCGCAATCTCAGAAACAGCAAGCCTGCGTAGGCTAAAGGTCTTCTTGGCTATAATAGCCACTCCTCCCCCCCTTCCCTGGGGTCGTGGCTGGTGCCATACCTGAAACCCGGCTGGACACATCTCAGAAAGAGGAACTCCTCCCTCCGGGCCCAGCCAGGTTTCGGTCACACATGCGAGGTCAGCCTCCTCATCCAGGAGAAGATCATGGATGAGGGGAGCTTTATTTACAACCGACCTGGCATTGAGCAGCAGCAGCCTGAGCCCAGGGTCCGGATTTCCCCCATCACCAGTACTTCGGGCTGAACTCACAGGGTCGGAGCAAGGGATCGCTTTTAAACAGCGAGCTCTTGTTCCCCGGGAATGGCCTACCCTGTGGCCCCCGCCATATCTGCCTCTCCCCAGCAAGACCGGTATAATTTGGCCCTCTACCACCCCAGAGCCAGCGCCCCCCTCCCCCTCCGCCTCTGCCGCGCCAGGCAGGCTAGCCAGTCCATCCCATTCATTCCACTCAGCCACAACTCCATCCATAGCATTAATTTAACTAGTAAAGACTTCGTTCTTTAAAGGCACAGTAAATGTTTTGGGTTCTAATTTCGGTCTGGGAGACGTATAATCTGGTAACATGTTTCAGAAATCTTGGGCTGTCCAGACTGATTACCAAACACTGGACCTAATTGTGTTCTTTATATCAACAGAAAGAGAAAGCCATCTTCCTTTAGCCAAAGTGATACCAATGAATTAGTCCTGCAGCAGCTCAAGCTGCCTTAATTGGGTGAGGGAGGCCCTGCATAATCCAATCTGTCTACTTATACAATACACTTTTGGTATTTCCCCCCTAAAAGTACTATTAATTGCTATCTTTGTCATTAGAATTAGCAAAAACCAATGAAGTCTGGCAACAGGAAAACATACAGCAAACTCAACATACCCTCATTCAAAAAATAACAGTAATCTGGTTTTTGTAATTTTATTGTCCAGTTTTAGTGTCGTAGGTATAGTCTGCTACCTTGGTAACGCTATATTTTGTTGGGTGGTTGGACCTGAATACCTTTTGATACCTCCTCTATATCCACAATGATCTTAAGGAATTTGCAAAATTGAGATAGACTGTAGTTACACTAAAGACTACTTTTTCAAAGAAAACTAGAGCTTCTACAAACAGGAAAAAGATTCCTGTGAACAGGATTCTTAAGTCTCCATCATCCATGGTCTAGACCAGGGGTAGGCAACCTTGGCTCTTTTATGACTCATGGACTTCAACTCCCAGAATTCCTGAGCCAGCACAGCTTAGAGCACAGCTGGCTCAGGAATTCTGGGAGTTGAAGTGCATGAGTCATAAAAGAGCCAAGGTTGCCTACCCCTGGTCTAGACTATAAATTAGTCTGTATTATAAAAACAGTTATAATAAAACTGTCTGGCTTTAACTAGACAGTAAATCCTGGGGGCAAAAAATTATGCAGCCTTTTTTGAGCCCATTCAATGTATTTCTTGGCTTTGGGAGTTTGTTTTAGTAAGCTAAAAACCAGGCACATTTTAACAAATTAATTAGCACCTATGAGTTAGGTAAGCAATGCATTTTAAAACCAATGACTTTTCTGGTTGATGAACTTTCCACAATGTAGCAATAGATGGCACTAAAGATTAAGACCAAAACCAGGAATTTGATTCATATTTAGCCTTGGATGAGACCCAAATTCTCTAGTCTAGAATTTCATTTCCACCCAATTATTTATGGAAGTTCATGAAAAGGTAGTAGACGGCATATAATAATAATAATAATAATAATAATAATAATAATAATAATAATAATAATAATAATAATAATAATAATAATAATAATAAAGTTGGAAGAGACCTTGGAGGTCATCGAGTCCAACCCCCTGCTCAGGCAGGACCCCTACATCATTTCAGACAAATGGCTGTCCAGTCTCTTCTTAAAAACTTCCAGTGTTGGAGCATTCACCGCTTCTGGAGGCAGATTGTTCCACTGGTTAATTGTTCTAATTGTCAGGAAGTTTCTCCTTAGTTCTAGGTTGCTTCTCTCCTTGATTAGTTTCCATCCGTTGCTTCTTGTCCTGCCTTCAGGCGCCTTGGAGAATAGCTTAACTCCCTCTTCTTTGTGGCAGCCCCTGAGATATTGAAACACTGCTATCATGTCCCCCCTCATCCTTCTCTTCTTCTAAACTTGGATTGTCTACATGAAGGAAAGAAGAGGGCTTCTTTGGGTTCCTGTCTGTGGGCTTCTTAGATGCATCAGGTAGGCCACTGTGTGACAACTTCTGACCAGATGTGCCTAGACGTGACACAGCATGGTAGTTCCCATGTTCTACCAACTGAAAGCAACTCCTTTTTGCCTGAAGTGTTCACTTCTAGAATGCAACGAAGGTTTCAGTGATTTCCTGGAGCCCAAATACAAAATCCAAATATTTTTGAAATACCCCACTGTGCATTCTTCTACATGGGCTGCGGAACAGAATGTGGGTTTCATTAATCTACTGCTAAAATATCTCCTCTTGAAACTCATCAAACATAAATATGCTTTATGTTATCCTTTTGAAGCTTCAATATTTCTGCATAAATGTAATCTAAAATGTGATCTGTTCCCACGCAAGTCCCAAATCCAGGTAATGAAAACCAAATTCAGCAATCAAGTCAAAAAATTGTACTTGTTCATTTATTCTTTGAGGAAAATGAACGAAAACTAAAATACTTTTTAATTTCATAAAAGGAAAAAACTTCTCCAGGATCCAAACAAGTTTTACTTTGATGATTAATGCAACCAATTATGTAATAGCCACCTCCTGATCTTATAGGAAATCAATTGCAATTCTTAAACTACCCAAATATCCAACATAATTTAGTCTTGAATCGGAGGATAACTGATCAAAGAATACTTCAAAATCTTAAATCAATTGAGGAGAGGAATGAGCTAGGTCTAGGTTGATCAGGAACAGCAAGATCGTCTCCTGCTATCCCTGGCCAAAAAAATCTAGAGAAAATTGAGACAAAAAAAGAGGAACCAAGCAGGAAGTGTTATTTATAACAATGCTGAACACATCAACACATTATTAGAGAGAAGATATGGGTGGGGAAGAAGCAGCTTGATAGCATCTGTCAATAACCTGAAAATGCTGCTAAAAGTGTTGGACCAATGGTTTTCCTTGAAAAATAAAAATCTATCGAGGAGACCTATCTGATCAATGGATGTCTGAATCCTTCACTATAAATAGATCATAACTGACTCAAGTTACTTTGGCAGAACTGAGACAGAAACCCAGAGGAATATGTCACAGAATAAAATAAGAATGAATGAATGAATCAATTTGAACCAGCACTATCCAAATGCTATTTGCATATTATTCTTTTATTTAGTCCAGATGAACACCATAAAACTATGTATTTTTGAGTTGAAGAAAGCAATCACACTAAGGTATTTGGGATGAAAAGTTTTGTTTTCTTGGTGCAGCCAAGGATCGTTCAAGTTGTAGGACTTTGCTTATTGACTCTAAACTTCTAGTTCCTTTATGGTTGGGTTGACTGTGCCACTTCCTGCCACTGGAAAATGGATCCCATTTTGAACAGTATTAGAGATCAAACCCTAACCCAGTTTTCTCCTAGAATCCCCATTCCTGCTCCAAATCCTGTTTGGAAAAAATTCTCCCCCTCCCAAATTTTCCGCAAGTTTACAAGTAATAAAATGATAGAACCACCCAGGTTCCTTTAAAATTTGCACATTTGGAAAACATGATCCTTATTGCTAAATTATGGAGAATAAGAAATTCTCTTTTTATTTTGCTTTGCTGTTGCTTATTTTATTATAATCATACCTTGGTACTTGACTGCTTCAAAACTTGTTCAATTTGACTGCTTCGATACTTGACTCATTTTCAAGTGAGAATCTTGTCCCAGTATTCTTCTTTCTCCTGGTACTTGATGGGCAAGGTAGAACTTGCTGGCGTTGGCTGTCTCGTTGTCTAAAGGGTCACATGGTTTGCTCAGTACTCATCATTTTTAGTACTTGTCACTCCTCCCAGAATGAACTAGTGATGAGTACCAGGGTACCACTGTATTGATACTCCTAAAACTTACCAGGCCAGATCTTAGTATAAGCAATCATCAGATGCATCTGCTTCCAGTTGTAAAGTAATAAGTTTTTTTTTAAACTTCAAAGTATTCTGAAGATGAAAAACAGCTGCAATGGAGGGAACATTTGCATTCCATACCATACCATAATTCACAATCAAATTTTTGTAGTATGGAGTGTACAACTAAATTATTGAAAAAGTTCCACGATGCTAAATTTTCATGCGCCAAGACAAAATGCGAGGCTATTATTAAATCAGTATTTAAAAATTACTGTGACAAAATACTTATAGAAGACTTGGAAACTGCAGCATTTGTAACGGTTATATCTGATGCATCCAATTATAATGAAACTAAATTGTATCCAATACTAGTAAGATATTTTAATGTTACCAAGGGCATTCAGGTAAAAATTTTAAATTTAGAATCCATTGAGGGCGAAACTGCTGAAATTTTGTCAAACCATCTATATAGAGTAATAAATGAAAACAATTTGAAATCCAAAGTTGTTGCACTAACAGCTGATAATACAAACACAAATTTTGGTGGGCGAAGACACAAAGGAGTGAATAATGTGTATGTAAAATTACAAGATTTACTCCAAAAAAAATACTAGGAATAGGTTGTAATGCACATATTTTGTCAAATGCAATCAACACAGCGTCATGTGCCATGCCAATTGATGTAGAAGTAACAATAATTACAATTTATTTGTATTTTAGTCATTTTACCGTTCGTGTGGCTACTTTAAAACAATTTTGTGAAGAAGCGAACGTTCAATACAAAAATTTATTTATTCTTGTTCAATTTATGTTGTGCTGCCCTGGAAACTAATGCAGCAGTTGAAAGGGTTTTTTCAATTGCTAATGAATTTTGGAAAAGTGAGAAATCGAGATTGAATGTTGATACTCTAGCTGCAGCACTTGCCGTAAAATTCAGTATGAAGGATATTTCTTGTTCAGACATTTCCAATATATTGTTAGAAGATGATACATTGACAAAAAATATTCATTCAATGGAAAAGTACTCATTTAAATAATAATTATTAGGCATGTAAGCATAATTACAATATAAAATGTTATTGTTACAAATGTTTTTTATTGTGCATTTATCATATTAAAATGTATTCTGTATTATTGTTGCAACGAATAAAATGTTTCTTTTATTTATGATATTTTTTCTTCAATTTATTTGTGTCCTCCTTTTCATTGTAAAAAAGTTGGTCACTTAACACAGCACTAACGTGAAAGATTGATCCTAGGTACATATGGCCTAGGATTTTGCTCCCCCAGTGATCCAATAGATGCCAAGACCCACTTGCTTGACACGGGTGCAGAAACACTCATATTTGTGTTTCATCAAAGCAGAGTTAGACACTAAGTGTATCAAAAGTTTGTAAGTGCTGACGAATGAAACACTGTAGGGGCTTTAAATATTATCTTCAAATATAGAAGAAGGATTTAGATAAGAAGATAGTAAAAAAAAAAAAAAAACAAATTTCCACCCACCTGTCTTTTTAGGTTAAGGTTTGGCCATCAGTCCCAAGGCCATGTCTGGTATTTTTCAATATAGAAAGGGATAAATTTCAGAATAATATAAGGGGAAAGTTCTTTTTGCCCCTCTGCTTTCTGAAAAATCTTCTCCTTCCTCAAGCCCTCAAAAACTGCAAGATTTCTACTCCCTGCTGCTAATGGATTGTGATAGATTTTATAGACAGGTTTTGATAGATTAAGGAGAAATTTTCTTCACACTGAGAGCAATTAATCAATGGAATAGCTGGCCTCCTGGAGCTGTGGGTGCTCCATTGCTGGAGGCTTTCAAAAATCAGACTGGACAATCATTGGACCAGGATTGTACAAGGTATCCTGCCTTGAGCAGAGGGTTAGATTATAATTCTATGTTTTACATTCCTCTATGGGAGTAAAGAAGCTGCCCTTATCTATGACAAATCCTTTTGGGGGGGCGTGTTGGTTTTTTTTTTTTTGGTGTAAATTACTGAGAATGTAAGCTCATGCCAAAAAAAAAAAAATCTGGCATCGTGCCTGCAGTCCTCTGGGGTTCAGAGAACTTACTCATCTGACATGATGTCCCCCAGGTTGCTAAATCTGTCCACATTTTTTAAAACTAAGTTTATAATTTCTAATGGGCTATTTTATTTTATTTTTTTAAAATGGCATAACTTTGAAATAAAGTCAACATAAGAGAGGAGAACATAAACCTATGTTTTAATCCTAGAAAAACTACGATAAACTGAATGAACAAACAAGTTATGAATCCAGGAAAGCATTCCAGATACATTATCTTTTTTTTTCTTTTTATGACCCTAATGTAATCCCTTGCTTTGGGATGGAGTTGGGGCAACTGAGTGGAGCATTTACTGGCCAAATGAAGCCCTTCCTGATGCCACACGGAATTCACAGCAGATATTTTCTCTAATAGTGTCACTGCCTGAGATTGAACTCTCAACCTTCCAAGTGGGAGGTGAGCGTCTTCACCACTAGGCTATCACTCTGCTCGTTCTGGATATATTTTGGATATATTGATTTTATTTCATAACTAATTATTTTTAAAGGTGGACCACAGAGATATCTAGCTCACCAGATGTTGCTGAAGTGCTACTTCCAGAATTCCTCCATTCACCATTTGGGGTAAAGCACCTTGCTTTACTCTCTTTAAAAACTCCCAAATGAGAGATAGGAAAGAATGAGAACTGGAAAAACCTTGAACTGAATATAAATTTATGCAGCACAAGTATCATTTCCAGAACTTTATTGCTAATTTATAAATCCCACAGAGAATATACATCACTAGTACACCAGTTTATTATTATGTGTTATTATTTCACACTATAGATTCAAGTCTCCAAAGTTGAAAAGACTTATAGAAGAATTGTTACAGAAGGTGGTGGCTATCCTTGAGAGGATAGTTGACTTCCTTTTCACAGAAAGAAAACTGGAGCCATGTACCTTGTCTATCATTAACATATTATTATTATTAATACTACTATTATTATTATTATTATTATTTGAAATAATCCTCCAAGAAAGAGGAATCTGCAACCTGCAATCCAAGATAAACAGGATAAGCAGGGAATTATGGAACAATAACAACAAAAAATAAATTAAGAATGGGAGCCAAGATGCCCAAACTAAGAATGAAGGAAAATTAAAATAATTTTAACATTTATAAGGTTGAAATACTATGGCCTACCAGGTGAACAAAACTCTTCTAAAAATATAGCACAAGAACAACTACAAAGGGATCTTAAAAAACTGGAAGATTGGGAGCCCTGCCAGATGAGGCCAAGGACCTATTTATTCCAGCACCTTGTATCCCATGATAGCCAAACCATTTGCACTTAGAAAACTCATGGACCAAAGTGTCCTTATTTAAAGTAGAAACCACCTGTGATTTAGGGAACAATATGTTACCAACTGGTATTTGTTCATTCCTCCATTGATTTGACTAGTCTTCTTTGAAAACTTTCTAATCTGATGATAATTACTGTAGTTTAGCTAAACATTTTGTTTTAAAAAAATTCTTCATTGGCCCTTATTTTCCTGTATTACAGTAGAATAGAATAGAATAGAATAGAATAGAATAGAATAGAATAGAATAGAATAGAATAGAATAGAATAGAATAGAAGCTGGAAGGGACCTTGGAGGTCTTCTAGTCCAGCCCCCCGCTGAAGCAGGAGAACCTATAGTCCTATACCATCTCAGACAAGTGACTGTCTAGCCCAGGGGTAGGCAACCTTGGCTCTTTTATGACCTGTGGACTTCAACTCCCAGAATTCCTGATTCCCTGGTCAAGCCTCTTCTTAAAAATCTCCAGTGATGGAGCACCCACGGTTTCTGGAGGCAAGCTGTTCCACTGATTAATTGTCCTCACTGTCAAGAACTTTCTCCTTAATTTCACGTTGCTTCTCTCTTTGATCAGTTTCCAACTATTGTTTCTTGTCCTGCCTTCTGTTGCTTTGGAGAATAATTTGACCCCCTCTTCTTGGTGGCAGCCCCTCAAGTACTGGAATACTGCTATCATGTCTCCCACATTTCTTCTTTTCTTTAGATTAGCCAGACCCAAGTCCTGCAGCTGTTCTTCATATGTTTTAGTCTCCAGGCCTTTGATCATCTTAGTTGCTCTTCTCTGATTTTTTTTCCAAACTCTCAACATCTTTTTTGATATGGTGACCAAAACTGGCTGTAGTTTCATTAGGTGGTCTACACTTCTAATGTGAGAAAAATTGTTCTATCCTCATTCTGTTTACTATACCTGATTTTATATACTTCTATCATGTGTGAGTTTATATATACTGATCTTCCCACTACTGCCGTTGTTCCCTGTAGGGATGCTGCAGTGGTTTTCACTGCCCTCTTCTGTACCTTTTTTAGACTTGCAATATACTTTTTGAAACAGCCTAGCATTCTAAGTGCAGCTCTGTCATAGATTTATAGGATGGCATTTCTATATTGATAGTTTTATTTTTGCCATTTTATTTTAAAAAGTAAACAAATGCATGCTGCTTCATTCAGTTATTCTTTATACCTCCCTTTTCCTGATCAATTACTGAAACGCAGATGACATTCATATTTATATAAGCTTTGGGTTTTTAGAGCCAACATGCAAAGATGTGACAGCTTGATGCTTATTTGCAACTGATAATTTCAGTGGTCATCTGTGCTTTTTATTTGATTATTGCAAGCAGCCCAGCATCACTGAGAGATGAGCAGCATATAAATGTAATATATTATGATTGGTCACACTGTCAGTCAGATATTTAGAATGGGATTGGCACTTTTGTCCACCTATCTTCCCTTGGACTTGGAGTAGGCAGATGTTTAATAACAATAAAGGCATTATTATTATGGCTGGTCACACAGTCTGCAAGATTCATAGTCATTATGTACTCAACAATGTGAAATCACAACTGCCAATTCTTTAGTTGTTGTTGGCCTTCATATGCATCAAGTTCTTCCCAAGAATCTTGGATGTCATAATGCATTGGCGTAGTAAATGTGCAGATCAAAGCATTGTGGCCTTTGTAACTGAAAGATGGCAATATACAAATGTTCTAAGTGGCATCCAAGATTTTTTGGTATGGCACTCAGTTACTGATAACCACTGTAGGACCATCACAACCGGTTTATGCCATACCCTTTAAACTTGTTTTCAGATCTTTGCGATCTCCAATTTTTTCTCATCTTCTATTCTGCAATCAGTTTGTGTGATCTTCTTGCACGCTGAGTATATGATCCATTATTTCTTCTGCCTCTTTGTACAATCAGCACTTTGAATCACTTGGAAGATTTTTCAGTTCTGGGCTGGACTGCATGAGTTTGAACAGCCTGTCCTTGAGCAATCCAAACCATGCCTTCCATTTCTTTTGAAACAGAAGTGTATAGAAGTTCATCCAGATTTCAGAGAGACAGGGCAAGGTTGTCGGCAGGTCCAAAACTCAGACGTTCAACAGTAGAATCTACACACACAAATGCCACACTTGAGCTGAAGTCAGATATTGTTTCCAGCAAAGAGAGCCAACTCAGAAATATTTCTTAAA
This sequence comes from Bothrops alternatus, assembly GCA_034064705.1. NCBI lineage: Eukaryota > Metazoa > Chordata > Lepidosauria > Squamata > Viperidae > Bothrops > Bothrops alternatus. Next base: position 254,439 of record JARGCV010000040.1, read on the forward strand.
TAAGGCTGCAGCCAGCTGTCAATAATCAGAAGGCTTACTTTTTGAGTTGGTGAGGAGCTTATTAAACCATAACTGTTCTGCTCTCTTCTCTACTTGTCTGGTGTAGGGACTGGAAGGCCTTATATAACTTTCAGCTGACTTTTCCAGCTGTTCAGCCTCCTAATAATAAACTTTATTACGGTCATAGACCAGCAATAGCCATCACTTTTTACACTATATTAAATAATAATAATAATAAAAATAGTACTAACATTAATAGTAAATAATAATAACATCCCTGTTACAGCCTCCTATGATTCCTGGCTTTGTCCTTCTGGAGGCTGACATTCCAAACAAAACTGGAGCAACTTCCTTAGGATCAGATTAGGATTTAGAATCTGAGTCCTGAGCCATATGTTACTTCATTGTGAAACCAGGAGTTTTAGTCACATAGGTTACTTGTTGTGGATGAAGCCATTAATTCTCAGAAACAAAGGAGGATATCTGATGGTTAGATCTAATGAAACAGAAAATGTATGTACTTCATAATTAGAAACATAGTCCTTTAAATCCAGGACTTTTGCCAGAAGTTAAAGTGACAGTCCCCGAGGTAGTTGACAACTGAATCTTTATATAGATGCAGCTTGCTAGTAGGTATAAATCAGAGTTGCTTAACCAAGAGTAGGAACTATGTGGTGAAGATATTATAAAAATCATAGGACATGAACCATTGCCAAAATTTGCCACAGGAATTAGGCCTTTGCAGAGTTTGAAAATGATTCAGAAGTGTTTTACAAAAACTTGCACAAACACAGCCCTTCTTTGCTATTCATTAAAGCAGTAATTCCTCACCAACTTGAAGCTATAGCTGCTTTGGAATTGCTTTAACAATCTAGTTTTACTGAATCAATTCATTAAAACAGCTGTGTCTATTTCTGGAAACCTGGCTGTTTTAATAAATAGCATGAATACTAAGCTAGCATAAGTTACAGAATAATTTTTCCAAGTACTTTAATTTTTAAGTATAAAATTAAAATATGTGTAGCCTGGATTGGACTCATAATGATATTGAGTTTATAGTAGCCAATTATACCTGTATCATCTTCAATTTGGCAGGGAACAAGAATGAAAGTATTGAGGAGAGATCCATTCCTCTGTGCACTACTAATCAGTGATTGGAAGGCTAGAATCGTGTGAAATTAAGACTGTTGCATAACATTGCATTGAGGGAAATGCAAGTAAAAATGTTACAATAAGTTGCAATGAGTTACGAGCTAGACATGGAGTCACCTGTCTAGTTCTGTCAACCCTGGTCATGCATACCATCTGGTCAGCCTCTATGGATCCATTGATTATGAAGCGGAATGTTTAGATAGCTTCTTCCCATAATTATTTATTATGTTTTTATGCTGCCTATCTCTCCTGTAAGGTGACAAAGTTCCAAACTGTTTTGTTTTGGAAACACTTCTAATTTGTGTTCTTTAGACATTGGTGCTGGAGTGAAAATGCCTAACAGATGTCAATAGCTTTGTAGATAAGATGTAACTCAGAGGTGTCAAACTGATGACCCACGGACCGGATGCCTCACATGCAGGCCACACCCATCCCGGCTCTGGAAAGGCAACATTGTCACAATACGTCATGATACATCACATGCTGAGATCAAGTTTGACACCCGTGGTGTAATTGATACGGCACCTACCTCAATCTGTGAAGTCTGGGCATCAAGTGTTTTGTAAAGCACAATGAGATCTACATTGATATCAGATGGAATGAGAGTCTTTTGAAGCCAAGCACAATCAATTCCAATGAAACTACCACACAAAGTTTTGACAACTGGCCCCTGAGCCCATTCAATGCCCTTTGCCTAAGCAAAATACACATTTGGGATGTCTTGTGGAAAGGATTTTTGATCCCACCACTGGATCAATTTAAGAAAAAATTCTATAATTCAGTAACTATGGGCTCTGAAATTGATCAGGACTTATAACAAAAACCTTAAGAGAAGCCTGTCAAGTGGAGAAAAGGTTATGAAAAAACATGCTGTACATCAATTAGAAGAGAAATTGAGAAACTGATTGAATCGAAACTATGTAAGTAGGTGTGGGAAAAGCTTCTAGTAGTACAATCAGTTAAGGAAAGTTCCACAGGGGTGGGCTATGAAAATCCAAACCATCCTTTCCAAACAGTGTATTCATACACATTACAAAGAAAAGCCAATTAAACCAAGAGAACTGAAAATTATAAAGGGAAATGGGGAAGCAAGACACTTAGGAAAAAGAGTAAATATGGAAGAGATTTTTTTAAAAAAGCTAGTGATAATGGACAAAGAGAAGGAATGAACCAATTCCACCATAAGTATCTGTTTTTTCAGCAGAGATAAATGATTTGAAACAGTGTTGTTTCCTTCTCTCACCAAATACTTGAGGAATCATTCAACAGATTAATACCTGAAAGGTTATTATACTTCAAAATCTTTGGGAGGCAATGTTTCATTGTTGTGGTTACAACAATGTTGTGGAAGTTGGATGACTCAAAATCTACATACCTTTGAATAATCAGCTGTTATGTCGAAGAATAAGATCTTGACATCCTTCACTTGCTGCAATTGAGTTAATGGCAGATAGAGGACCACTTATTTTTTAAAGAGAAAATATGATGAAAGCCCCTTTAGTAAACTCCCTTCAATTAGTTGGACATATGCATTCCCATGGGATAAAATGTTAATTATATTACAAATCCCATTGACAATTCTACCATGTGTTATTTTTATTGATGGATTGCCATCATGAGGTCCTAATTAGGCAAATGAGAGTTTTTTTTAAAAAAAACATCAGCCTCCATTGCTGCATTTTCCTTTATGATTTATGTTCCACAATGTCACAGGACAGAATCTGTTACCAAGCTCATAAAATAGTTAAGTTATAATGTATTTAAAAAAATAAATGCAAAAGTTCTTTTTTTAACCTTAGGATCATTTTTACTCATGACAATATTTGTTAAAAATATTACATCTGCCTTTGAGAAGAGAGAGTATCAACTTTTATATTATGGAAAAATAAACTCTACAGACATCTCAAATTGGCACACAGCATTTGAAAATAATATCCTTTCAAATCAACTTTCTAAAGGTGTCCTTTACCAGCTCCCTTTTCCCAATTATTCTTAACACACTGGTATGTATGAATGGGTATAAGACAAGAATACCTAAAAACAGTAAAATGTTTATTTCTTTTAAAAAAGAGAGTGAGGAGAGAGAGAGAGGGAGGGATTCAAACTGATTGTGATCATAATTTCCATCTGTGGTCAGCAAAGCCAATATTGCAAGTATATTCCTTGATTAAAATAGTTAATAAAAGAAACTGGTGGCTTTTAAAAAAAAATACAGATTTCTGTTCCTGCATCACCACATTCAGTATCTGTATGATAACATGCTTTTTATTTGTTAACTTCTTCCTAGCAGAAAACAAAGTCCATCATGGCAAAGCATCCCATTTTCCAAAGCTCTAAACTGTCAGTATAACAAGAGCTCCATGCCCCATTTGAGTATGGGCTGATGAGTAGGGCGAACTGGAAGATTCAGCTGCTTGGTTATGGAAGATTTTGCACAACGCCACCTCAGCCAATAGAAAACAGGCCAACAGCCCAAGTGAAAGCTACAGTGTCTTTTAGATGTTCAAGTCAAATAAATGTCTGTGGTGTTCCTGGGCATGAGGAAATGAAAACTTGCAACAGGTTTCAATTAGCAGCAGCAAAGGCAGTTCCATAGAAGCCGTTCTTCTTTCTTTGAACCATGCTCACTGTATGGTCACTGAGAAAACACTGTAACTGAATGGAGCATACAATGTGGAAATAGCTGTTCGTTATGTAGTGCTGTTCACTTGAGAAGACTCCCCCGAAAGATCTGGATTGAACCGTAATCTATTTACACAGGAGTATTCCTGTTTCGATTGGCAGAACTGGCATTATGTGATATCCTCTTCTTCTGAACAGTAATCACGACCCTTTAGAAGAAAATAAAGAGATTTTATTTAAAAAAAAAATAACATTTTTATTAAAAAAAAATTACACTAAAACCATACAAGAAGACACCATATCAAAGACGTAGGATAATATAAAATCACATTAGCCAGTTCACATTCTTTTCGTTCTTCAAAAACTTTGTGAACTGGGTATTGTGAACAGTCTTTCAGTAACCGGCAATCATCTTCTGTTGTTCAAGAAAACTGAATGGTCAGTTTTCAATTACCTTTTTGATGCTGTCTCCCCAATGAGGCAAGAATTAAAAAATGCTGTGTGTAACTTCTACCTGCAGCAATTAAGAAATGCAACAGCCTGCTTCACTATACTTCATTTCTTTGTATTTCCAGTAACCATCTAGGGGCTTAAAGGCTATTATCAGTGTATTTCAATAATATATAGTGCATCATATCGCTGATGTGCGCCGATTCCCAAATAAATGAAAAGCCTAATATCACAGAACAGTTTAGAAGTTGCTGAGAGGCCATTATTTTATACATCCTTTATCTAGATCTCAGCTCTTTTGCAAATTAAAAATGAAGCTTCGGAAAAATACAGCGTCCTAGAATAAATGTTTTCTACTCTGTGTGTGCAGTGGGTGAGTGGGTGTGAGCAGTGTGTACATGCAGACATAATATTCTAATATCTTATTATATGTATGCACATATCTGTATATAGTTGTACATGTTAACAACATACAGTGTTGTAAACAAATAAGACTGATAAATAAAAACCACTCCATAGACTGGTTTGATTTTTGGATTTTTGCTCCTATCACATTTAGGTCTCATAATGCCACCTATAAAACTGGATATTTGCTATATGCTGAACCAAGACATCATATGTTACATACATATATGCCTTTTGATAAGTAAGATTGCTACACATCAGAATGAAATCTGTATGTTTGCATATACTTCTTTGGAAAGCTCTTATTTCCTACTTAATCTAATCTTAACTTCATGAACTTGATGGTCTAAAAATTATTGCAAATCTGCATGAGTTCCTGTAACTTAAAGGCTAGGAAGGTATAATTACAGTACTTACATAATTGTTATCTCACAAACCCAGCCCACATTGATTATATGGTGATAACATAAGAGTTTGAGTAATCTTCCAAAGCAATTCCATATGCAGTGTTATAAAAATAATATAATTAACCATGGCATGACAATCTCATGTTAAAGAGGGATCACAGCCAGATCATAATTTAAACCGGTACAAGATAAACAGGTGACTCTCCATATTTGCAAGATTTATGTTGGTAGATTTGTCTTTTCATGGTGGCAGTTGTGAAATTTATCATACTAAAAATCTGGTTGCTACTTGCTTCATTCACTCTGAGTGATGGCCATCTGCGTAGGATGGCTTATGATCTTGGTGTGAGTTGCATATCTGCATCAAGTTACTCTAGCTTGACTTTAGGCATATGCGTGTCTGTGCATGCATAGACAACATCTGGGGGTAACTGGGCAAGAGTATATATTTACATTGAATTTCATATTTTCAAAGTGTTGATACATAACCCCCATGAATATGAAAAACTGCAATCTGTTGTGGAAATAATTTAAATCTCCACAGAGAAATTAAGATATAAGAACACTCCGTAAACTGAGAGCTGCTCTATCCAGAAAACTCTTAACATTAAGTTCTAAGTCAGACACAACATCCATTATCAATATAATTTGCTTTGTCCAGATTAAACTGCAGTTTATATGTTTGAGTCAACCATTTCTGATTTCATCAGACTCACTTTAAAAGCGAAAATGAGGGCAATGTTATCTATTTATTGACGACTCATTCCAAATTTTCATGACTTTGCTTGGTTGCCTGTCTGCATTAAAAGGAATGGCAGTGGGGGACAAAACAGCTCTATTGCACAGCATGGTATAAGGCTTAATGGATCATTGGATTCCTTTTCTATCAAAGGCCAATTAATCCAGAAAGATCTTAAGGACAGTGGTCACGGCTCAAAAGACGTTCTTCTTGCCTATTCTCAGCATAGACCATCCTTTAAGGCACCAAAGCCATTTTGGTGTCAAACCCAGTCTGAAATTACTGATGCATATATGATTAAGAAGCACCATATACTTATTTCCTTTAAGGATTCGAGAAATAACTATTTTCAAACCTTGTGTTTCCCAAAGGCTATACATTCTATTCCATTCCATTATTCCAGCAACCACGGGCTGTCATCTAGAGCAGGGGTCCCCAACCCCCCGGTCTGTGGACCAGTACTGGGCCACGGCATGGCAGCAACTGGTCCTCACAAAACAAGCAAAGCCCCATCCGTGGGATGGAGGAAGCACACAAAACCATGCACCTTACGGGCCGTGGGAAAACTTCTCTCCACGGAACCGGTTCCTGGTGCCCAAAAGGTTGGGGATCTCTGATCTAGAGAGCATCATTTGGAATGGAAATCTGCAGAAAAAACTAGCAATATCCAGATCTCAAAGGCTTTAGGGCCAGGAGGTCAATAGGATCCAGACCGTGTGCTTTGCTTTGTGTTGTTGTTATTATAATTGGAGTTGATTATTTGTGTGTGTGTGTGTGTGTGTGTGTGTGTGTGTGCGCACAGTTAGCTGCCCAGAACAATTTGATTAAGTCAGATAGCCATGTGTATTTGCTAAATCCATCCATCCATCCATCCATCCATCCATCCATCCATCCATCCATCCATCCATCCATCCATCCATCCATCCATCCATCCATCCATCCATCCTGCAGCTCAAGTTGGAGGGAGGATGAGAAGCTTGCTTTCTTCAGTCCATCATCAAAGGGTTTTTGCACCTTAATTATAATTATTAACTTCAATTCAATTTATTATTACAGCCGAAGGCCAAAATTATTAACTTGAAATTCAGCTCAACCTCTTGCTTTACTTTTAATCAACTTGTCAGCTTTATGATGACTCTATGTAGGCAACAACAGACTTGAAAAAGGGAAAGGAATGAAAGAGAACATGCAAACATTGGTTAAAAAAATCAGGGATACAACCCACGTCTTCCTGAAGAATGACATGCAGTTCTTCAGCATAGTTCCTTTCTCAGGGTAATTGCCATGAAAAAAAGAGAACATGGCTGAACTTATTAATTCAATTTAAAAATCTGTATTTGAATAGAGGTCACTGCCATGTAGCTTTAATATTGGTGTGGTTAAAAGTATACATTCTCCGTATTGCAATTTGGATTCAGTCTTCACTTTTAATTCAAAGTATAAACAAGAGGAAGAACAATTATTTTAACCAAATTACCAGACAGGGAGAAGAGAAAAAAAATATATATCTGGAGAGCAAATTACCATTCGGTATGGATAATTCTGAAGTAAGTAAAATCTTCCTTTGGAAAGGGCTGAAATCAGGAGATGGGAATGGGGGCAGGAGGGAGGAAAGAGAAGAGCTTTTGTGAGAAAATCTCCCTGTCTAGGCAGGGATAGGCAACCGTGGCTCTTTTATGACTTGTGGACTTCAACTCCCAGTATGGCTCCCAGCATGGCTGGCTCAGGAATTCTAGGAGTTGAAGTTCACAAGTCATAAAAGAGCCAAGGTTGCCTACCCCTGGTCTAGGCAAAGAGGTCTATATTCTTAAAAAGCACGACTAGGGAAACAAACCTAATACTGTTGTATGCCACATGAGTAATCATCCCTGTAAAACTCAGTACTTGTTTTAGTTTTGAAATTCAGTTAAGTTCATTGCTGTGTGTTTTAATCAATTTGAGGGTAGCATTATATTTCTTAGCATTGTAACCCTAAGTAAAATTGCAAGAGGAAAAGTTGTAATCAACACAAGAAAATGAAATGATGGTGATGTAAGACAGGGCTTTTCAACCTTTTCACCCATTGTACCACTTTTAGGATATGGCAACATCCAAGTACCACCAGACACCTAGCAAGGTGTCAAAAACTTGATGACAAAAAAAAGGAAAAAAGTGATAAAGTACAGGTAGTCCTCGACTTACAACAGTTCGCTTAGTGACAGTTCGAAGTTACAATGGCACTGAAAAAGTGCCCCCCCAAGCTACAGCCGAGCAAGACACCTGCGTGCCTGCCTGGCGGCGCTCTTCCTCCTGTCCAAGGTTTCCATTGTTGTGAGCATTTCTGTTGAGAATTGGCAGCGGGAGTAGGGTGGGAGGGTGTTTGGTTTTTATTCCCCCCGTCTGCTGGGTGGTTACAGCAGGTTTTGGTCACTTCACATGACCCTGGGATACTATGACTGTCATGAATATGAATCAGTTGCCAAGCATCTGAATGTAAATCACAAGACCCTGGAGATGCTGCAACATTCCAGCTGATCGGCGCTTCTTCTGGGCTCAGAAGCGCCAGGATCAGCGCCGAGCTCCAACTGGAGCCTGGCGCTGATCCTGGCGCTTCCACTGAGCCTGACAGCCCTGAAGAAGTGCCGATCAGTTGCAAAGCAGCACTGATCCTGGCAGCTGAGCCCTGACAGTCCTGCAGCTCCAGCCATCTCTTGCTCAGGCTTGTGCGGTGCTGCCACCAGTTCAGCTCATTCCCCTCCTCCGCTACCACTTTTCTAGGATGGTCACGTACCACCTGCCAGGTGCCAATGTACCACAGGTGGTACCCGTACCACTGGTTGAAAAGCCCTGATGTAAGAAGTGGGGATTATTGTTATTTAAAAAACAAGAAAACAATGTGCTATGTGGCCACAGGCAATTCATTTCAGGCTTCTTTCTTTTTTTGGAATAAAGACTATTTAAAGAATTGGGCCTCTTTGTCATTGAAGAGAATCACATTAGCATAGGAACATTGTAGAATAAATTATAGATGAGTCATGAAATATTTCTAAATTCTGGCCAGGCCTATGGAAAGTGATGTGCGTATTAGATTGAAATGCAAATTAGATTAAGCTTTGTAGCAGCATGCAAATCATGATATATTTTCTAAATGGTATAACTGATACGATGGAACTCAGACAAACTTTAAGATTACTGCTCTGTTTATTTTTATATATTTAAGCTCTTATGAGAACAGTGAATAAAAACCATCTTGCATTTAATATTTCAGCATTAGTTCAACTTTTAAATATTTGATTCTCCTGTTAACTATCTTGCATCTTCATCATTTCTATCACAAACACAAATTTATATCCAATGTTGTGTCATACAATTAAGGCTACTAGGTTATCATCATGTAAATTTGAATTCAAATCCTATTCATCCATCAACTCACTAGGTAGCTCTCAGCTTAACCTATCTATGAAAATAAAATGAAAGAGTACACTATGTGTATGCACTCTGAACTCTAAAAAAATGGGTATAAAATAGAAATAAATTAAGTCAGTTCAAATTTGTCTAAACCAGAGATCCCCAACTTTGGGGGCACCAGGGACTGGTTACATGATGAAAGATTTTTCCGCAGACTGGAGGGGGCATGGCTTTGTGTGCTGCCTGCATCCTGTGGATGGGGCTTTCCTTGTTTGTGCAGACTAATTGCTGGCATGCCGCGGCCCGGTACTGGTCCACGGACCAGGGGTTGGGGACCCCTGGTCTAAACCATTGGTTCTCCAAGTGTGATTTTCAGGTTATCAAGACCTTTTCAAGGAGTCTGCAAAGTCAAAGATTTTAACATTTCCCAGTTTTAATTACTAATTCAGTAAATATCAATAGATATAATCCACATAAACCAAAGCTATTTGAAGTCCTGGATCATTTTTTAAAAAGTAGTTTAAGAACTGTTATTCTAAATCATTAGAATTTAAAGGTCCTAATGCTTTATTCTCTGTACTTGAGGCACTAAACATACAGTTTAAAATTATTTTTAAAAAACAGAAAATCCAGGCAATTTTAGACACAGATATTTCGAGTACTATTATCTTTAACTAATTCTAAATTAGTTAAATTCTATGCTTCTTAAAATACAAATAAACAAAGATTATGTGCATGTAAACAAAAGCATGATTACAGCAAACATAGCCCCACAGCACAATACAGACAAGGATGAATTTGAGTTTAATGCAGCATGTTCCTGTTTTTGCTTCCTCTCCTCTTTCTCATTTTTAACAATTAATGATAGTCATGCTCATATTCTGGCAACATTCTGCCTGTTCTGCACCATATCCTTTTATTAGTTGCTTTATTGTTTTAAAATGATGCATTTATAGACAAACTGACACCACAGGAATACTGTAAGATAAATTGTTCTCTTCCACAGCTCTATTATAGCTCCACAGTAGGAGGTACAGAAACCAGAAAAGCACAATGTCTTCTACTGCTCTAGCCTTTAACAATGTGACTCCTTTTTCTAATTGCCATTCAAAGGAAGCAACGGAAGAGGCTGGGTGGCCTGATGTGGTATGGTGAAAGTAATTATGTCAAACATTTTTGCTTTAACGATAGTAAAGGGAACTGTAAAGACACTGCAGCTTTTTTGATGAATGGTTCTCCGAGGGATTAAAGTGGTTGCCTACCACAGAAACGCTAAACTTCAGTTGGTCTTCTGTTTTCATGATGCCCTTTAGAAGAATGTCGATGAATGCACATGCAAGCACATATTCAGAGTGTAATTTTTCGGGTTTTTTTTTGAAAAGAAATGAACAGAGCCATGAAGAATCCACCCACATGAGTGAAAATGGTTTTGCAGCCTACCAATACTAAGCTCTGGAATCACAAAGAAAGCCATGGGGGAAGGGGAAAAAAAAAATCAAGTTTCCATCTCCACAAAATACTGCTTTAGCAATAGCATTAGGACTTAGGCTTATATACCACCCTATACTGCTTTACATCCATTACTGGGTGGTTTATAATGTCAGCATATTGTCCCCAACAATCTGGATCCTCATTTTATCACCCTCGGAAGGATGGAAGACTCAGTCAATCTTGAGCAAGTCAGGATCCAACTGTGGGCTGTGGGCAGAGTTAGCCTGCCATACTGCATACTAATCACTGTGCTACCATGGCTCCTGTTTTAAATCTCCTAAGCATCATTTTTTAATAAGTGATCAATAGAATCTAAGGAGGGTTGTACCACTATCACATAGAGTTACACAAACATGTTGAGTCAAGATTAACACCTGGAAGTTTTGAAGTCAACTCTGCCCACAATGCTTCTTCCCAGGATTTTCTTTGAAACAGAGCCAGAAATAGTGGCTGCGAATGCTGTCTTCTACAACATAAATGTGTGAAGCTTTGGCAAAGACTTTCTTCATTATGTGCTTCAACAGATCATCGTTACCCTGACGTGTTAGCTCTCGGGAAGCCTGGGAATTGTTCTAATGCAGCTAGATGATACCTGAGGAGAGCTGGATTCAAGGAACATCTCTGGCAAACCCTCTTCCACTATTCATACTGAGGGAAACTACTGAGGTTTTAATCTGACATTCAGCTCTGGGGTATGCAAGGATCAATTTAACCCTTCTGCTAAAGCTAAACTGTGACTGTCCCTAGAGAAAATTGAATTTCAAATATTCTCATTATTCAATTTACATCCATTTACATCTGAAACATTTCAGTGGAATATGAAGATGGAAAATCCATGTACATTCTCCATGATTATTAATCTAAACTGGAAGTAAGGTTCACGATAGTCAGATTTGCTCCTTATTCTGTTCTTCTTAGAAGCACTCAATTTGTATTATCTGGCTTTGCCACACAGTGGAGTAGCCTGTCTTCTGTACCAAACAGCAAGCTACAAGTTGCATTTTTTGGATCTAATTTATTCATTTTAGAAAACTGTTGCCTATGGTGACTCTCTAAGATCCTCAATATTTTTGTCTCTTTGTTTGCAACCATCTCATACCCATTGTTTCTTAAGATAATATTCACGAATTGATTTCTACAGTCAAGATAATCCCTTGCCTGTCTGCCTCATTTTCCTTAATTTTCTCCCAGGACTTATTCTTTAGCCTTGGTTGATGTTAGGATAAATTTTCAATTTTCCACAACATATTGGGGCATGCTCGGTGATGAGTCCTATTTAAATAAATCTTTAAGCTTGGGGAAATGTTCCCTAATAACGTTACCAATTTCCTTGATTACTGTGGCTTCCCTTATTTCCTTCCCAACTATTTAGCCCATTGCTTAGTTTTATATAACTAGTGGGGTCATATGAAAGTCCAGGATGACAATATCCTGCCACAATACTGTATCCAAATTCCTTTGCCGCAGAATAGAGTAAAGTAACAAAATCAGAAGAATTATCTACATCTGATAGTAGCTAACTGCAATTAAAAAAAGTTAATGAATTGAGCAGTCAGACTATGTGATCCTGCGGCTTGTAAAGCACCTGCTACCAGTGCCCTTGAACACTGATTTGCTTCAACATATCCTGGTTAGGTAGTTCTCACATGCAAGCACTGCCTCTCATAAGTCTGTTTCTCTCCAAACACATATTCCTTGTTTTCAAGCTCAGTAGGTCACATTACTCATAAGGATGTTAACAAGTAGGCAAGTAGGCATGCGAACTAGGCATTTAATTTGGAATTCAAACGGGCTATTCTGTTTTACGTGTAGGACTAGAGAAGTTTCATTACACTTCAATGGAAGTTAGCTCAGTGCCATTTGGGCTCAGCATATGAAACACACCGTTTCAGCAGCGCTTGTATTCTTATAGCATGTGAGACAAAAGCTGAACTGTTACAACATTTCAGTTGCATTACAAGATAATGTTGATTTATAATAGAAAAAACCCACAGCACCTTCTGTGGCTTATTTGAGAATTAAGCGGTCCAAATATTTTGAACGTGCTTTGACTTCATCAGGAGCAGGATCTAAACCAGTGGTTCTCAACCTTGGGGTCACGACCCCATTTGGGGTCGCACGACCATTTCGCGGGGGTCGCCGGACACCGTGGGCCGCCATTTTGTTTTTTAAATTTTTATTATTTTTATTATTTTTGGCGCGCGCGCGCCGCGCATATCCGCCCATCGCGCCAAAAAATAAATAAATAAAAAGAAATTAAAAAAAATTAAAACAAAACAAAAAAAACACAAAATGGCGGCCGCGACGGGCGGATCCGCGCATGCGCGGCGCATGCAATGGGCTGATCCGTGCATGCACGGATCCGCCCGTCGCGGCCACCATTTTGTTGTTTTTTTTAATTTTTAAAAAAAAATTTTAAATTTTTTTTTTCGGCGCGCGCCCGGGTCAGGGTTGCGGCGCGCATGGGCGGGGCAAGTGGGGTCTCAACCTGAGAAAGGTTGAGAACCACTGATCTAAACAATCCCTTCAACATTTTACTGACGAAACATTTCATAGGAGCTACAGAAGCCTTCTGAAAAAACCAACCAACCAACTATGTTGGCTAAATAGGCTGTTTAAATAGCGTTCCCTGACACTAGCATGACCTTTCTCATTGCAAAACCTCATGATGTGATTCTGCAAAAGCACTATAGCAATATAACCAATATTAAGCTAATATTTTAACATTCCTGTCTTACAGTTCCAAGCTAAGATGAAAGAAGCCCAGTTTTGTGACTCTCTCCTACACACATTATTGCTACTTCAAATTCTTAAGGAACTCCAAGTATTCTTTTCTTTTGACAGGTTTTAGGAAAAAATTATGGATAAAAACAACCACTACCTTTGAACTAAAATTGAGGGGGTCTGGAGCTTTTCTAAGAAAACAAACAAAAGAATAGAATCAGTTGCAAGTTATCCTCTACTAATCTCTTTGGGTCATCACAACTTGAAATGTAGGAGACAGGTATCCTGGCTTGTAGCAGATTAAATGGAAAAACCATGCCTTGATAAGTGAGTTCTTAACCCTGGGGAGGAAATAATCTTAAATGCACTAGAAATGGTCAACATGATTATATTTGGCCAAGAAGTGAAAACAAAAGATTGGGCTCCTTTTATGATTCCTCTGCTAATAAACCTTTTCTCTGAAACAATTCTAGGAAATGGATAGCACTCTCATTTACTTTGAGAATGTAAAGGATAGTTTATATATTGTGTCAAGAAAAAGTCACTCCCTGCCCCCAACAGGTACATATATACTGATATGGAGACTCCCAGCAAAGTCTAAAAATTCCAGTGGTGCAAGCATTTTATTGCTCAAGCAGGGGCAACTGTAATTTATATAGGGAATTTTTATTAGTGGTTATTAATTTAATATCAATCAGCCACCCAGAATTTCTTGGTTGAGTTGGGTGGCTATAGAAATTGAATAAATAAAATTTGTGTGCATGCACAAAGAAAATTATAGTTTGATCCTGGTACATTACAGTAACAGGGAATGAAAGAAAAAAATATTTATCATGGACCTTTTCTCCTAATGGAGAGGAAGCAGCTTTTCTTATTCTCATTCCTTCTTTAACATACTGGAAAAGAGAAGAAGTGGATTGCCTTCATTTTTTTTCTCATTTGCATTATAGTTTTTCAGAGTATAAGGACAGCAGCTATGATTATTTAAATATCATAATGTCAATCTGACAGTATTAGGTCATTTAAGACTACTGAAATCATGTTCCCATGTAGCCAATGCTTTTCAAAATATGTTGCATCAAATATTAACTTGAGCATGCTTGCTTAGTCCATTTGTATGGCATCCTCTCCAATAAAGGAGCATATGATACAAGTGCAGATTTCCCATAAATAGAAGTCTAGAACAAAAGGCTGGCAGCTTTTTTTTTTTTTAAAGTAAAGTGTGCAATTTCAGGGTCCTTCACTTCTGGGCCAGATGAAAACCTTTCGTTTTCCCACATCAACTTTCCTGAATCTTCTTCAAGCCCTCATTTTCCTATTTTCCCAGGGCAGGCTGTGTAGAACTAATGCAGTTCGTTCAGTGGCAGCCAAATTCTTTCCATCGCCTATTATTTTTGTGTTGTCTAGACAAGTTAAGCAATTGCTGCTTGGGGAATCACTATCATTACAAAAGCCTTTCATGTATTACAGTTCAACTTTTATTGTTACAATATACATAACACAAAAGCAGTGTGTCCAGATGTTTCATGTAACCAATGTGTTTATTAATAGTACAGGCATCTGCAATGAAGTTGTTTGGGTTAATAGAAGCATCTACTGAAATCCGTGGCTAGTTATTCAGTGTTGGCATAAACCTGTAGTAACTGCTTTTAACTGCATAGTTTTATTCCTTTATTAGAAGATGCTATTGAATTTATTAGAAGATGCTATTTGAATTTGGGAGAGGAAAAAATCCTGAAATTTGTCTTAGTTTACTTCAGCCTGGATGAACCTCAATTGAAAAGACAAACTATATGTTAAACTATGCTTAATCTAAAAAGAGACTCCTGTTCCAAACACCTGCAGTTTTGTTGGAGGAAGGATCATGCAGAAACCTACATTTCAGCAATTCAAATAGCTGAACTATGGTTTATTCATATGGATGAATATACCCACTACATCAGGGGTCTTCAAACTTGGCCGTTTTAAGACTTGTGGACTTCAAATCCCAGAATTCCTCAGCCAGCCATGCTGGCTGAGGAATTCTGGGAGTTGAAGTCCACAAGTCTTAAAGCAGCCAAGTTTGGAGACCTCTGCACTACATTAATGGAGAAATATATATCATCTATAAAGAGTGCTTCCTGAAGTTTATTGAATGACCAAATTTTCCACCTCCCCCTAATGCATTTAACCAAACATTTCAGCTTCGAGGGTAAAAATTAATTTGTACTTGCTGATGTCAAGGAATAATTTTCAGTTCTTCTTATGAAGAACAGCAGTTTTGTTACCTAAGGTAATAACACTTCTATCAAGGATGAAGGTAAAATGTTCTCTTGATTTTTTTTTAAAATCTTCATTTCAGTTAAAGACCAAAAATATCATCCGAAGAAAAAGAGGGGGGAAAATTACACTTGTTGAGCCATTTGTCAGGTATAAGATGAACTATCAGAGCTACCGAAAGAGCCTCTATATGCCATTATGTCAAGGCAGGATAAATAATAATTCATATATTCCCGTAAAAAGCTCTTGGATCAGACTAGCTTACTGTTCTAGAGATTTCATGTTTTTTCAAACATGAGTATAGAATTTGCTTTTTAAAAAAAGCATGTAACACCTGATCAAGAGGGTGGGTTTGTGGCACTTGAGAAGCCCTTGTAGAAGAAGGGCAGGCAGAGCTGGGGAGGGGGGGAGGCTGAGTTAAACAAGTCATCAGCTTAGAGTCATTATGTTCCCACAAATGATCTAAATCCAACCCCTCTTGATTTCTGTGGACTCTTATCTAGCAACAATTTACAGTTCAACCTTGGCTGAAAAAGTTGCAAAGAGATTTCTTTCCCCTTAGTCCTGGGGAACTCATTTAAATCCTCCTGCAACCCAGTGTGAAAACCCCATTCGTGGCACCTAAGAAATGTATCCGTACCTACTTATAGAACAGACTGTCTTTGTATTGTCTTGGCATTGAGAGCTGCTTCTAGTGAAAATGGGCACTGTCCTCAAAGGAAGTTTTTTTAGGATTAAGGTTTTACATTCTACTAAAACCAATCAGTAAGTGAAAATATAATAGGTTAGGAATCTATCACAAAATGGAAACTTGTTAAGTCAGTGATAAGACCCAAATGGATTCTCACCTTTTTACAGATTCCATAGCTACAGTTGTACATTTTAGGTATTTCTGTGTCACTTCGCATTTCAAGGTGATACACAAGCAACTGTATTACAGTTCAAGTACAATAATGTATTAACTATTTTCTTCATTCCTCTTACCTTTTCAATTTTCTCATCCAGCATTCTGAAGAATTCTTGTTGGCTTTCCGAAATGTGCATGCTGAAAACAGAAAGAATCATTTCAAAGGGATTTTCAAGTGATTTAGTTTAGTGCAGGGGTCTTCAAACTGGGCCCTTTTATGACTTGTGGACTTCAAGTCCCAGAATTCTTCAGCCAGGCATGTTGGCTGAGGAATTCTGGGAGTTGAAGTCCACAAGTCATAAAAGGGCCAAGTTTGAAGACCCCTGGTTTAGTGGGGCAGTGTGCCTTCTTATCTTGATCTCAAATCTGCCACTTTCAGAAGAAGAGAAGTCATCAACTCTAATTGAACATTATTTTTGTATCAAAGCTAGTAAAAGAGGGAAATTTATTTCAGTGGGGATGCCTTTGCATATTTCAGCACATGCAAAAAGGTCTTAATTTGCAGATTTGGAAATAGATTACGCATCTCACATAAATGACAACAGAGGGAATGACCCCCAATGGAAAAGTTCCTGACATTTGAATTATAGAAGATTAGAGGAAGTTTAGTACCTTGATTTGCTTTTTAGAAAACAATCAGGAGAGTCATAATTTCAATGAATCAAGAGCTGGAAACTATGAATTTAATTAAGGATAGTCTCTCTCAATTCAGAATAATTTAATTATTAAAAAAGTCTGTGTTGAAAACAAAGATTTCACAAAGTAAGACACAGAACAAACTACATGTTTGGGAGAGAAAGCTGGCATGATTTAGTTTTACCCTCAAAAGTCCTTTTATGGAGTTAGATATAGCACAATAACTCTTTACAGTAAATTCATCAGAAGCCTCTAATTTATACTCTAACATACACTGACATTTCCAGAACAAGATTTTTTTTTACCACCACCCACAGTTCTTTCCATGCACAAAGTCAAATAATCTACCTCTATTAGCAACCCAGTGTTAAGAACCCAAATTGGGGAGACTTCATTTCTCAGAAGTAGGAAGGGCTGGAAATATAGTATTGATAGTCTGTAATGAACTGTACTATTGTGTTGTCAATGCATCTGAAAGCTTCAGGACACAAAACGTCATAAAAATATACAAAATAAGGCCAGTTAATTTCACTGTACAAAGCCAGGATCCACAGGAGACTCAGAGGCTGTGTTTCAAACACTGCATGAATACATTCACTGCTGAATTACAGAAACTTTTGGATGGGTTTTTTTTTTAAAAAAAAAAAACAGAGTCTGGCATTTTTGGTTCTGGGAAAATGAACTCTAGATCAAAATATTCAAATATAGATTTCAGAGAACCACTCAAGTGACCTACTTGAAGTTTGCTTCTAATTTGTTTGTTTTTCTTGCTTGTATTATTTCTTATTACTCAGCGGCTTCCATTTTTACAATTCTATTGGCAGATATCAACTGAGATTGCTAATGGAAATACTAGCAATACAGAATAAAATTATGGTAGATTTGGTCTTGGCAATTCTTGATCTCCAGAACCCAATTCCCATATATATTACTGGAGTGATTAACAAATAACCCTGATGTAGCCTATTTCCTAAAGGCATCTTCTATTGATGTATAAGCATCCAGAGTGATATTGTGTACTGTGAAACAGAAAATGGGGAAACCAAGCTTTTTAAACCCAGGCAACAACATGTCACTAGAAATCAAGTCTTTTTTTTAAAAAGGGAAATACATATTAAAAAAAGTAAGAGAAACAACTTTTGCCAACTATGTAGAATAGGATAAATGCTTTTAAAAACATAGGGAGAAAAACCCTAAGTGTGATGCCAAGGCGAAACTAGCTTACCTATTTTACTTATGCTTTTTACTGAAAATTCTCAAAATTCACATTTCAGAATTTTATCCAATGGCATGGTAGAACACATTTTAAAAGCAAAAGATAAGACATCATTTTCAAGATTTTCTAGGAAGAAAGATGGTTGATCATAGAAGTTAAACCAACTTGAGCTTCCTTCTCAAAATTTAATGCACATCGGTCATGATCTCTGTGGAGAATTGTTAGTGAAACTGAGTCCACAAGCCAGTAACACCATGAGTGGAATACAGAAATGGTCATGGGGAGCAGGAAAGTGAAGAAATATGAAACACTGAAGAAGAGGCATCCGCGACAATGATCAAAAAGAGAAGAGGGTGCTAAATGCTCCTTTAAACATTCAGGCGCTCTATTGCTCACCAAAAATCACAGCTAAAAAACTTTCCGAATATTTTGACTAATATAGAGAGATCGCCATGAAGAATCGCAAATGAGGCTGACATCCAGCAACCTTTCTCTGTCATCTCTACAGTATCTCTGCCACTTGCTTTACAGTTTTCTCCAAGAGGAATCAATGCAGAAAAACTCAGCAGTGTTTTGAATTAGTTCTGATCTTTTTCAAGAAGCAGACATGTTTTAGGAACATAATAACTTAGGTAACCAATCCCTTGTATGTCTGATGAAGCCACGTACAAAGTAATGGAGAAATGATTACACTGTGCCATTTATAAAAGGTGATGTGACAATTTCACAGCAGCTGATGCCCTGTTTGACATACCAAGCATGAGAGATGCAGCCAGAATGCTGATGAGACAGCCTGCTCATCCTCTATTGTCATTCGAGGCAACATTAACCTAGCATTTGAAATTCAGAACTGCTGCTGAACTCTCTAGATGTCAATCTCAATGAAGATTTTTATACAAAGCAAAAGTTTTGCTTTAGGAAGATTAATTATGTAATCACTAACAAGGGCTATGTGTCTGAAAAAATTAAGCAATAAATTTATGATGCTAAATATTTACTCAATGCTGCTACTATTTCCACCATTATTCTATTTTGCAACAATCTGAAGGGAAAGAAAGAAATAAGTATTAAAACTGTGTATACCTAAAACAACAAAGGCTAAACAGAAATGAAACCTCACCCCTTACAGACTTAAGTTCTATTTGTGGGTGGAGGTTTTTTTTAGATAAGGCTGAGCAGGTCAGGGAAGAGTTGTTACTTCCAGGCATACAGATTGCTAGGATGGAGTGATAGATACACCAATGCCAAATCTGTAACAGTACCAAAGTGGGGCAGTTTTCAAACCTCCTTGTTCATGAACTAGACCACTGTAAAACTGCCCAAAATAAGCTGGACAAGCTATGGAAACAGCCTTGGTAGGTGAGTACCTTCCAAATTAATGAATGTTTCATGAGGCTTCATACCAGACCAAGCATCTTGAATGAAAAGGTATGAGAATTGAATTTCCTATCTAGTCACCAAAGAACTAGCAGTAAGGACGTGCACAAGCATTGAAGATATTCCATCCAATAGGTTTGACTGAAATCAGTTCCCAATGGATGAATTCTTTAATACGGGGTGGAACTGTATTAGAGGAGGTCACAAGGGAAAGTGTATCAGAAGCACCATCCTGTTGGGAGCACTTCCAAAGAGAGACAAAGCAAACAACTATAGTTGCAGCCAGTGCATGGAGGATTATGTAAACCCTGAGTTTTACTATGAAGAAAAATTTGCATACAACATCTCAAAGCACATAGTGCCATTGCAAGAGTAACACTTCACTGAACAAAACAACTTAATGAGCTATGTGGTAGGATCGCTTAGAACCCAAATACATGGAGTCAGTTGTCTGAGTAAAGGAACAAAATGGTACTTTGAAGCCAGAAGAATACAACAAGAAGTATTATCAATTTAAGGAAAATTTAAATTAAATTAAATTAACATTAAAATTAAAGAAAATTTAAGGGAAAAAAAACTCCTTTTGGGATTGTAAAGAGGCCATACGGCAACATGCAGCATTGGCAAATGCTTCCATCTACTATAAAATGAAAGGAGAGATCATGGGAGACTATGGATACATGGGAATATGTGCATCTCCTTCCCTTCTGCAAGAGAGGAAGAAATACGCATTACGTTAAAGAAAAAACATGAAATAGCAAAAGTCTAAACCTGTCGCCCTCTTTAGGTACACTAGAGTACTTAAGAGGCAAGAGAACAGTCTACTGAAGATGCTGCTATTTGGTTGAACCAAGATCAGTAATGTGATGGGGAAGAAGTAGACTTGATGCTGCCTGCATCTGTGGTGTATTTTAACAAGCTTAGGAACTGCATTCAGTAAATCTTGTTACTGAATGTTCTATTTTTATTGAAGGGAAGACCCACAATTTAAAACAGCCTTCAGTGTCAGTTCAATGGAGATGAGCCAGGTATGGCAATACTGGATGATGACATAAACTGCCAAGTGTTTAACTCCTGTTTTGCAAAATGTGCTGCTTCTGAAAAAAAAAATGGAAGTATTTACCTCTTGTCCTCTGGCAAGTGAGAGAGGAATGTGTTATCTTTGGCAGCAAGACATGACATATTGCCATGCAAGCTTGACAGCTTGCTAGTATGGAAGGAATGTCTTCACAGAGTATACCTTGTCCCCATGACAATCCAATTTTTCTGCCTGATCTATGGGTAGAGAATATTGTTGGTCCTGACTGTGATGCCTCCATTATTCTAGAATTAGGCAGAGGATGTTAGAATAAGAAATAGAATCCTTCTTGCTTTATCTTATAAATATTCTCAATGTCGTAGGGAGTTGAAGGCTCACTCAGGAGAACTTGCTGTCTTAAACATTTCAATAAGAACTTGTGTATCAGTAGTATTTTGAATGAACTGATATATTCAGTCCTCTACTGCCTGAACTCGGACTCGGACTCCACAGCAGGACTCTCTGCCATCCAATAAATTTGTTCATTGTAGGAATGGATGTCTTCCAAAGGAGAGATTTGGTACATGGATTGGTACCTAGATAGTGATGTCAAACACACTGAGGAAGCATCAGGGGTATAATAATCAGGTTTAGAGTAATTGTTACAAGCTCCAACAAAATGACGGAGCAGCTCCTGTAGCTCAATAAAAGTGGGAAAATCCCGAATGTAAACTGAATGGGGATGATGGTTATAGCAGGCTGGAACCTCAATGTGACATCTGCCTTGAAGAAACTTCTTAGAGAACAAATTAACCCAGAGAAGAGGAAAACAAGGCTTGCAAACATTTTCTGCCATGCTTCCCAGACATGATTAGGCAGCAGAATTCAAAAACATTTTTTCAAAGTGATGGGACTAAACAAGAATTCTACATGGTACAAACACTTTTTGAAAAGATAAGGAAGCTTTTTTGGTCTAGGGGCTTCAAATAACTTCCTGCCCCATAAAAACAATCAGGTTTTCTCCCACGGAAGTCCCATTCGTCATCTTCAGGCTGGTGCTTTCGGCTTCGTGCTTCTAAGAGCATGTGTGTGTGTGTGTGTGTGTGTGTGTGTGTGTGTGTGTATGTATATCCTGCAGAGGCTTAAGATATTCATTTTGCCTTAATTTCCCCTAAAAACTGGGAATATTGATCTTTTTTTCTTTTGATTTGCTTTTTGATCGAGGTGGAATTTTTTAGAGGGTTTGGTGACATTCTCAACTAACCCCATATTTTTTAAAATGCAGAACAAAAAAATCTATTAATTTTATCCCTATCCAATTTGGTTGGTTTCATGGTCTGCAGTAAAAATGCATGAGTTTTAAAAACATACATTTTATCACCCACCTGTTAAACTGAGCAACTAATTGATTCAAATTAGCTTTCTCCCAGTCAGGTCCACTGACATCTATGTGCAAGACTGCACAAGACGCCCATGCGCCAAGTAAATTATATAGAGATTACTGATTGTGCAATAATTTTTTCCTGTATGCACAGAGCTCTGAATCATTGGGAGTAGAGTGGCCTAGAAATTTTAGCAACAAACTAATATATAAATTGTGATCTAAATTGAAGCATGTTAGCGATTATGCATTGAAGCACAATATAAGCATCATGTATCAGTGCAAACCTTTGGCATGCCCTAGAGTAGAATAGATATATCTAGTGATGCATATAGCACATTGCAGACAGTATTTATATATACCTCTATCTAGCTTTGCTATGTTATTCTGTTCTTTTCTTTCAAGAACAAAGTCTGAAAAGGAGAAACAGTAAATGCTGATTTTTCAGTTGCTCTATTCTTCTTTAGGACTGGAGATAATCCAAAATCATCTTTCCAAAAGTTAAAATCAGTGAAATTTAACAGTATGCTTTGCACACAGAAAATCTGAGTATCCTAAAGGCAAAACAAAAGCAAAAGTAACATCAACTTTCGTTTCGGTACTAAGTGTTGCTTCCTCTAAAACAGGGGTGTTAAACTGCTGGCCCACGGGCCGGAAGCGTCATCCCAAAAACCGCGCCCACCCTATTGCTGGCAATGGAGAAAAAGCTCCGATACGTCGCGCGACATCACGTGACGTCGTGAGTTTGACATGCCTGCTCTAAAACCTTTCACTTCTATTCTAATACAAAGCAGACTTTAGATATGATGGTGACCATCGGCACTTTTACAAGTAATAACAATAGGAGATATAAATACCTGATTGAGGCAGAGGATTTTTGAAACATTAATTAAAGATAGTCTAAGGACTGCTGACTTGAGCCATGTTCATGGACAAACTTTTCTCCTGAAATACAGCCTTCTTCAAATCAGTATTTTCCAAAGGTTTTTTAAATTTGGATTCCTATAATTCTCAGGCTTTGGTCATGTGGACTAGAAATTATGGAAGTTCAATACATCCATAGGGACGACAGTCAAGATTGTAATTCTGATGATAGCCTAGGGCAGTGATGGCAAACTTTTTAGAGACTGAGTGCCCCAAAACCACCCCATCACCCAGCTCATCTGCCCGCTGTGCTACCTGCCCCTGCTCCACCCCCGCTCCATCCCCCGCTTTGCTCCTCCAGCTCGCAGGGCCACCACCGCCTCCATGGCCGGCTGCAGATTGCCAAGGTGGCTCTGCAGCACCATGGCGGCCATGCCCTCCACCTGTGCCCAGCAGCATCATCTGCACACATTGGGGCGTGAAGGTGGAATCTTATCCCTGCTGCCTGGCTGCCATGCCCTTGGCTGTACTGTTCAGCACAGGCTGCACCTGGGGACAACTCTCCGGGGGGCTGCTGGCGAGGAAAGGGGGTGGGGGAGGCAGAGCCGTGGCAATGGCTCTGAGTGCCGCCTCTGGCACGCGTGCCATAGTTTCGCCACCACTGGCCTAGGGAACATCATTATCTAAGGACTAGTTTTTTATAAGTATGTAAACCTGTATCTGAGTATAGTGGTAAAATTTGCTGAAACAGTGAAGAGAGATAAAATATCTTTAGAAATCATCCTAAATACACTGGAATGTCTTTTGAACTTTCTAGAAGTTATGACCGTGATATATATTTAATACTGTGAATTTGAAAAACTACCCTTTCAAACAGATTTAAAATCTGCACACTATGGTTTAATTCAGTCACAGCATACTATTATAGAATACTACTTAGAATACAACCATACAACTTGTTAAGGTAAGTCTGAATTTAGAGCTGATTTCATCTTTTCCCCCCACCTCCTTGGCACTTCACTCTCTAGTCATACTATCTTCTAAAGTTGAATCAATCAATTTAAGCATCACTTATTTATTTATTTATTTATTTATTTATTTATTTATTTATTTATTTATTTATTTATTTATTTATTTCGGATTTGTATGCCGCTCCTCTCCGCAGACTCGGAGCGGCTCACAACATACAAATAAACAATTCAATATAAATCCGAAAAAAAAATACAGCTCACCTTCTCTCTGTCCAGTTTCATTATCCACCTTTCCCTTATCTTTCTGGTATAGCAGCACATCCCTCTTTCCTCCATGTTATTATTTTTCTTCATCTTTTTTTTCTCTTTTTAATGGAGTAGGTGTGTACCTGTGTTTTTCTATGTGTAAGAGTGAGTTGTGTGTGAGAGAGAATGGTAAAGATAGTTGGGATAAATTTTATAAATAGGGCATCTTATTTTGCACCCATTTAAAACTTAAGTAGATATTATTTCAATTACTGTACATTTATTTTTTGCAATGTCCTATTGCATTTGGAAGTATGGCTTCTGCAGAGTTATATATTTACATACTTATGCATACAGATTTACAAGTATGTCAGCTTCACATATTTGTTTTTGGGGAGGGAAATCTTCAGGATTAGTTTTAACTGGAAATTGGGAATCCTAGATTCATATGGTAAGGAAGCTGAATATTACATAACAAGTTTGGTTGTGTATGTGTGTATTCACCTCTAGTCCCTTTTTTTTTTTTTGTAAGGACGATCTTCTTACAGAATAACAAAGTTGGAAGGGGCCTTGGAGATCTTCTAATGCAACCCCTTGATCACCCAGGAGATCCTATACTATTTTAGTCACATGGTTGTCCAGTCCCTTCTTAAAAGCTTCCAGTGTTAGAGTACCCACAATTTTTGAAGGCAAATTGTTCCACTGGTTGATTGTTCTTACTGTCAGGAAATTTCTCCTTAGTTCTAGGCTGCTTCTCTCTTTGTTCAGTTTTTATCCATTGCTTCTTGTCTTGCCTTCTGGTGCTTTGGGGAATAATAGGTTGACCCCTTCTTCTTTATGGCAGGACTTCAAACATTGGAACGCTAATATCATGTCCCCTCCTAGTTCTTCATTTTACTAGACTAGACATGCCCAATTCCTGCAACTGTTCTTCACATATTTTAACCTTCAGTCCCCCAATCATCTTTGTTGCTTTTCTCTGCACTCTTTCCAGAGTCTCAACATCTTTTTGAAATTGTGGTGACCAAGATTGGATACAGTATTCCAAGAGTGGTCTTATCAAGGCATTATAAAGCGGTAGTATCATTTCTTGTGATTTTGAGTCTATTACCTTCAGAATAATAGAATCTTAATTCTATTAGATTCAGCATAATCTTCTCTTCGGATAAGTACAGTGTTTCCAATCCACAGAGAACAAAACCCACAATTTATATCTATTTTATACCATAGTTTCAGTTTGCCAATTTTATGGATTTCAAATACTTTTGCTTTATTTTTGTATTTAACTTTTTATAAATGTGGCCACTATAAATTATAGCTTGAAAAAAAATAATCATTTCAAGCATCAAAAAGCTACACTTAAAATAATATAAAATAAATTGATTAGCTGGCACAACATTCCACTATTAAAGAATAATCAAGAATCAAGCATATGAAAAATATCTCTTAGTTTGAGAAAAGGGGTAAGGAATGGAAATTAAATGTAACAAAATAGAATAGGACTTACTTTGCTCTAGGTTGATGTACTAATCCTGGAAGCTCTTTATTAGCCTTAAGTTTTACATGTGAACTGGCACTTTTTTCCTGGAAAAAAAAAGATACATATTCACAAGTTGATGAGGGTTGTTTTTACTATAGGGAATATTTGCCATCAGACTAGATTGAATCATGAAGAATACATGTAAAAATATAAGAGTTTAAACATGAAAAGGTAGTCAAGTTTAAATGATAATCTGTGACAAACCAGTCACAGATCAACCTCCTATTTGAACACCCAAGTCAAAGTATTGTGTTAAGCTTATTTTCCTTTTCATAGAATCTAACAATTTGAACAATAACACATCTATTACATAGTATGTATAGTGGTGCTTAAAAGTTTGTGATGCCTTTTGAATTTTCAATATTTCTGCATAAATACAACTTAAAATGACTGTCCTCCTGTCCTCTACCCAGATCCTAAAACTAGATAAAAAGAACCCAATTCAACAAATACCTCAAAAACATTGTATTTGTTCATTTATTTATTGAGGAAAATTATCCAAAATGACCAGGAAGCTTGAATAATGTAGTGCTTCCTCGTGAAAACAAAAGCATAATATTTAATAAAACAGACCTAGGGCATCTGGAGCCATAAACTCTTATTTCCATCATCTATTTTTTTAAACATCAAGACACTTTCTGCTGCTGCATCCAATCAATGAATCTCATACAACCATACAATTTTTTCAGTCCTAAAGCATCTTGACTACCTGGAGATAGAAGCTGAATAGGGAAGCCATTAATAAAGAATTTTGCAACTGGTGAGATAATTCTATTTGTAAGCTCTCTGTTAATGCCTGATATTTCTTAGGGCTGCAAAATCATATACTGCAAATAAGAGACTGAGGGACAGATAAGCAACAGTATGAGTAGATTTCCATTCAAAGCTACCGGTATCAGTCTTGCCAGACCTTTTCACTCATTCTTCAGAAGCACAATGTAAAGCCTCAGAATAAAGCATGCCAAGAGCAACCCATCTCTTATGTTCTTTTGATCCCAGGGCACTTGGGATTGTCATTTCTGGGCAGGCTTTTTATTTTTATGCTTATAAACATGAGAGATAGACAGTAATCTCAAGTCAACAGAGGTGGGGAGTGAGTGCTAATGAAATTGAACGGAGCACTAGGACAAGAGTCTGCAAAACTAGGGTTTTAAAATCAGCATCTGGTGCCACAAATCAATGTTTGTTTGCTCTTCATTATCTCATGTGATCCATACCATTTCGTACTACCATCCTCATGTGGAGTTACAGTTGACAGAAAATATAAACAAAATGAAAAAATACATGTCAATTTGACTGTGACTGTATTGGCATGGTTCCATAACTGGGACAGCACTGTTAGACTGATTTTTTATTTTTATTTTTATTTTCATTTTATTTTTCTTAAATTTTTATTAGTTTTTTTCTTTTTAATCTTCATATTTAATAAAATTACTTTAAAAAAAAAACCTGAAATCCCAGGAGTTACAAAACCAACAGATCTGGATCTGATAGTCTAGGAAAGGCTTAAAATGTTTATTGTACCCTTACAAAAGAGATAGAAGAGAATGTCAGCGCTAAGTCTGTAGCAACGTTTCTGGATCAGGTCAGGCCAGAGAGGTTCAGATCTGGCACTGGAACAAACAGGAGCCTTGCTGGCCTTACTTGACCTGATCAGCTTAATTTTTTTTGACATCTCTAAGCCACCGTTTGAAATATTAGGTATGCTAGGCATGCATACATTAAGTCTACTCCTCTCAGTACTGAGGGCTTTTCCTTTCTGAAAAGATTTGATGAGCTAACAGAGATTGACACTACAGTGTTCTTCTCTCAAGCTATAATGACATATCCTTTCCTGATTTGACTTTTGTCAATTCTTTCTTTGCAGACTCACTGGGATTTTCCCAACTATCTATTGTTCTACACTACCACAGGAACAACCTAATCTTTGCTCAATATTTTCTGGAAATAAAATCCTGGAAATTGAGTTTTCAAGCAAGTTCATTTTCCTTTCTTCTTAATAAGAGTCTTTTCTTGATACTTTGCTAAGGTACACAGACTGCCTGGAACTTGCCCAGAGGTCAAGTAATCTGCAATATATCCTATAATTTATTTTGAAATCCCCTGAAATGGCTTG
The DNA here is from genome assembly GCA_034064705.1 of Bothrops alternatus. Lineage (NCBI taxonomy): Eukaryota > Metazoa > Chordata > Lepidosauria > Squamata > Viperidae > Bothrops > Bothrops alternatus. The sequence continues at coordinate 282,347 of JARGCV010000040.1, forward strand.
AAACAAGTGACTCTTTGAACAGCTTCAAAATCTGCCTTTGGGCTTTGCTTACAACCAGCATAGCTAACCTTTGCTTTTCTTTAACAATCAAAGCATTGGGCAATCTGCCTGCCCTCTCATCTTCACCAGGCAGCATGGAAAGGCATTTTGTCCCTCGGTTAAGATGACATTGGCTTTCATGCCTTGTAAGTAGGCTAAATATGCTGCTGTAGACTGTGTTACATTTCTTCTACACAGGATAATCTCCGAGTTACTCTAAAATAGTCATTTTCTTTTTAATTACAATACCATAAAGTGGGATTTGTTAAGCAGTTGCCCCATTCTTTTGTGCCTGTGAGCAGATGTTGTGGACCCTCCCCCATAATGACTGCTGGATGGTTTTCTCATTCACTAAGGGCAGCCATGAGGGACACAACTATTTATAAAGCAGTGATGTTACAGAGTGCTTTCTATCATCTTCTCTAGCTCCCTAGCCTCTCCTTACTTTTGATATTTTTCTGTACAGGTAGGCATATTTCCAAACAAAGAAATATGCTGTAGCTATCAATTATTTTTATTTTCTGAGAAACAATTATGAATCCCATGTAGGTTCCAAAGGCATGCTTTGATATAAAGATAATGCAGAAGGCTGGTGCTTTCCTTCAACATTTTTGTTTTAAAAAATGAAACAATAAAAAAGTAAGAGAAAAGCAGGTGTCCTGGTTCCGACAGATGAAACTCTTCAAAGAACTTCGAGCCATTGTTTACCGTAAAAAAATCTTTGAGTAGCATAGCATCCGCACAGTCGAAGCATAGTATCAAAGCACAATTCCCTCCTCCAATTAACAGTCATAAATCACGTTCTCCAATTAGTTTGAAATGCAGGCTCTCCCTCCAGTTCTCCAGCCTGCCAATTCTTATAATCTCTTATTTCATTAACCTTGGTTCACACGCTAAGTCCAGTATTATTATGTCTATCTAAACTCTTATGCACATTCCTCCCCCCCCAGCATCATCTAACTCTAAAAGTAAAACATAAGAAGAAAATGGTTGCATCTCTAACTTTTGTCAAAGCAAAAACATCCAATGTTAGCAGCACTGACAGCAGAACTGTGAGAAAAGTGGCTTCCTCGGGTATCATGTTGGAGAGCCTAGTTCAGTGATGGCGAACCTTTTAGAGACCGAGTGCCCAAACCGCAACCCAAAACCCATTTATTTATCGCAAAGTGCCAGGGCTGCATCAGCATTGTGGTGCCCTGGGGGGGGCAGAGAGGTGCTTCTGGGTGCCGCCTCTGGCATGCAAAAACTGGGGGCGCAAAAATGGGCCATCGTGCTGCAAGGCGCAAAATGGCCACCGCCGCACTGCAAGATGCAGATACAAGGCACTGCATCATGCCAGAACGGGGCAGGGCTAGTGAGTATCACGCAGGCACTAGCCCTGCCCCTTTGCAGTACAAAATGGTTCCCCCTCTCTTTTCTTCCAGTCCAGCAATGGCTGGTGACCTCTGCTCTACCACCTCTACTCAAGTTTGCTAGTTGGCCGCTTCGCCTCCTTTGTGCTGAATGGGGCTCCTGCTCTGGGCGGCGGCGGTGGTGGCCTGATGCACCTGTTGCTGGCGGTGATGCGCATGCCAACAAAGAGGGATGTGAGTGCCACCTCTGGCACACATGTCATAGGTTTGCCACTACTGGCCTAGTTCATAAGTCTCTTTATGCCATAGTTAGTAGATGAAGGAATAAGCATACAGGAGAATTGATAAAGAAGGTACATTTACTTTGGAGAAGTGCCCTTTCTGTTTTGACCCAAACTGACCCATTCACAGATCCCAGATATTGCACAAAATTCCTGTTCATTAAGCCCACTTTATATAATTAATGAAACAAGAGATAATTCAGTTTGGAGAAACTGAGACATTAGAGCTAATGCTCACATAAATCTAATGGAGGCCAGAATGTTTGCAATGTTGTAGAATTTTGAATCTTGTAGGGAATCTTACTTCTGATGAGTAACATAGGTTAATTTTTTTTTAGAATATTTTTTTAAGAATACAGAATACCAGAGTTGGGGTCATCTATTCCAATACCCTGCTTTAGCAGGAAACCCTACACCATTGGGGATAAATGACTGTCCACGCTGTTCTTAAAAACTTCCAGTGGAGAGCCATAATTTCATGGAGGCAAGCCATTCCATTGATTAACTGTTCTATCCTTAATTCTCCTTAATTTCTCCTTAATTCTAGGCTGGATCTCTCTTTGATAATCTTCCACCTGTTACTTCTTGTTCTTCCCTTTGGTCCTTTGGAGAATAAGTTGACCCCCCTCTTCTCTGTCACAGCCCCTCAAATATTGGAAGACTCTTATCATGTCACCCCTAGTCCTCTTTTTTACACTAGACATACCCAGTTCCCGCAATTCTGTTAACATGATTTTTAGAAAGAATCAACTCTGTTTAGCTTCAGGCCTAGCTTTATAATGACTTCCAACAATAAAATGTCTAAAATTTAGGTAAGTGTATGTGTTTTGCAAATATCTCTAGCTATTTTCCAGCTTGGCACAGACTACTATTGTATATATTATGTGCTGACAACAGTCCTAAATAACTATCTGTACTAGGTGCAATAAATTGTGCAGTATATTAATATTGGACACAAGGGGCCGAAGATAAAATCTTATTCCAGATAAAAATTATTAGACGGTATTAAGCAAGTTGCAATCTCTCATCTTAATGTATCTCAAAGACTATGAATTGCTACCAATTTGTCTTTTTAAGTAAATTGGGGAGAAAAGGTTGGCAGAAGAAAATTGGTACAGCTAGTGATCAAGTTTATCCAGGGAGAAGCAGGCATGATACCATATTGTTCTGCACTGTTTTAAAAAAGCAACAACTGTCCACAAGAAAGACATATCACAATGGATTAATTCACTAATGAATAAGAGTCGCAAATTTGCCTGTATTTCTATGTCACACAAGTGTGTGTGTGTGCACGTGTTTGTGTATGTGTATCAGGTCACATAATTTTAGCAACCATACAGACAGACAGACTCTTTCAAGGATGATTTTCATGACTCTCAGTGGTGCATTCATTACTGTTGTTACTGAATCCATCCATCTTGGTATTGGTTGTTTGCTTCCTCTCTTTCTTTTCATCTTTTACAGTATTATGGGCTTCTTTTGCCTCCATAGAATTTTATACAGGATCCCACTTTCCAAATGATTCTGGCCTCTGTATGTGTGTTGCATTCAGTGCTTTTTTTGTAAAAAAAAAAAAAAAAAAAAAGTGCCGGAACTCACACATACCATACAACCCGCTTTGCCTACCCTACAAGGTTCCATCCAAAAAAGGTGCTGGAACACACACACACACACACACACACACACACACACACACACACACACACACACACACACACACACACACATCTCAATACCATTTCTGAGTCTTCATTACTAGTCCACCAAGTGTTACTCCAGGGTATATTTCTTGACTGCTGGTTCCTTTCTTAAATAACGTAAGTTATCTACCATGTCAATATCCTTCTTGTAAATTTCAAGGCTTGTTGCTATGTCTGTGGAATGCATGAAGGCACACAAATAGATGTACATAAATACACATGAAAATTTAAATTTTAATAAATGAATCATAGAATTGCTCACATTGCTGACTCATACGTAAGCAGACATCTCTCATAGGCACTACTGTTGAGTCAGGTACTGCTCATCCTGTACCTGTGCAGCTACATCCTGCGGTTGGTCATCTGGTAGTGGTATTGTCTATCTCACATTGATCTACCTTACCAAGAAGTAGGCTGTTATCTACTTTATCAAATGCCTTACTGAAAGCTAAGTATATAGATCTATATTCACAGTATAGAGTGCATAGATATCTGTATTCATCTGGTCCCCTTAGGTCTACTTTGGTCCATTTAGTTACTTTATCAAAGAAGGCAATAAGATTGGTTTGGCATGACCTCTTCTTAACAAACCCATGCTGGCTTCTAGTAATCACTTTGTTCATTTCTAGGTGCTGTCAAGTCTGCTCCTTCATTATCTTTTCCACATACGGTGTTCACCAGGTATTGATGTCAACCTGACTGATTTGTAGTTTTCTGGATCAACTTGCCCTCTTTTAAAGATTGGAACCATATTCCACATTCGGAGCTCTCAAACTTTTCTGGATGATCTATCCTCCCATAGACTGCAATTATTCAGGTTATGCCATAAAATATAATAGCAAAGGTCCAAAGGACTATTTAAAACCAGTGGAAATATCCTGCAGGCTTCTTGATTATCACCCTCTGAAGAACCATTCAATGACTCCCTAGATATTCTAGCAACTGCATTTGAGATGACAGCTTTAAATGGAATTCCATCTGGTTTTCTTTAAAAATGTGATACAAATGAAAAAAGTCGATTTTTTAAAAAGCACACATGAAACTTGACCATGACAGGTTTTTCTACCCCTAACAGTGAAATGGTAGCTTAATTCTCAGAAAGTATAGATTAAAACTAGCAAAACACTTGGCTTCTAAAATTTTGAAAAGTGACACTGTAGACAGTATGAGAACAAAAATATTCTTTAAAAAAAACACACACCTCTTAATACTGAGAATGTTTTCCCTTGCCCCCCGCCAAAAATCTTCTGCTACTGCTCTGTACTTTTATTTTGTTACTGCACCTTTTTTCTGACTTGGGTTCCCATCAAAGACCCCAACAAAATCAGTCATCACAAAATGAACTAGTAGACACCAGAGTTTGATATGGTCATCTAGTTTGCTATAAGAATGATTAAAAACCCACTTTCCTAGCAGCAATTGAAGCAGAACCAATATTTCTTACCTGTCATATTGATAAAATTATTTCAAGGGCATATTTCCTGGGCAATAATTCAGAAGTTGTTTGCTATTAGTTTTTTTTCTTCCTTTCTGAGTTGTTTTTCTGATCTGCAATCCAATACTAGCCCTCCCTAAGTTTTCAAGATCTCCCAACATCAGCTAGCTCAGTGTTTCTCAACCTTGACAATTTTAAGGCATGTGGACTTCAACTCCCAGAATTCCACAGCCAGCGTTGCTGGCTGTGGAATTCTGGGAGTTGAAGTCCACATGCCTTAAAATTGTCAAGGTTGAGAAACACTGAGCTAGAAGATGATGCCATCTGTTCTAGGATATCCTCAAACAGCAACCACCTAGTGGGAACACTGTTGTAAGATACCATATAGTCAACCAGATTTAGCTACATTCCAACCTCCGTGAAACTAAATGAAATCTGTTTGGACTGAGAGGAATGCTTCCTGCAGAAGGGAGCATTTGTAAAACTGGCACTGAAAAATGACTAAACTGACTTTTGCTGCTGCCGAAAATATTCACAAAAAGAGGCGTTAGCATTTAGTCCCACTAGATGAAATAAAAGTTCCATAATAAACCACGGTACTGAATTTCATACACTTACTGCTTGATCTGATCTCACTGACAACTTCACCTAATAATGCAGGATTCTTCAGAGCAAATATTTCTGATTTCTGCTTTAGATATCTTTCAGCGCAGTTTCAAAAAACAAATGACATACTGGTCAAGGGAAGATCTAATGCCGCTTGCTAATGATTAAACAGTTTTTCCTACTAGCATTTTTAAACATTTTACCACGCAAAGAAACACACATGCCACTACTACTTGTTTGTTCCTCTGTAACCATTATCAAAAGATAAACTAATTAATACATGCCTTGCATTTGTCTAGCTTTATCATGTGAACATTTCAAGAATATCAGGAGACAGCAGTAACTAGGCAGCCAGATGCTATTAGCAGAGCAACATCACTATGATGAAGTGCTTTCTAATCATTTTACCTTTTTTTTAAAAAAAAATTGTATCCTCTCACTTTAAACAATTCTTTCTCTAGATCTACCTTGGAATTTTCATTATCTATTTTTTTCTCCACTCTAATGATACATAATGGACCCATTAATTCTTAATTACATTATCTGACCATACCCACTTCCCTAGTTTTCTACAACATTAAGAGTTTCCTTAATATTAGAGAAAGTTGTTCCTTAAATTGTCAGATTTTAAATGATACTATGGGAGCTTCTTCAACTACATAGCATATCTTCCCAGCCTTTGTTATGCTAGCTGGGGAGTTACAGAAGTTGAAAAACAATCCATAAGGAAGGGACCAAAGTGGAACAAATTTTTATATTATGAAACCCACCTGACATTATACATGAGAAGTTCATGCGCAAAGCATTCCTAGGTTTTGTTTATTGTATCCAAAACTAACCCAAGGAAAATCTAAAGAAAATGCTGCTCACTTCCTACAGATCTCTTCCTTATAACCCAACAATTGTAAAATACTAGATACATTTTAGATAGCAGTTTGGATCACAATGCCAATACATCACTCTTAATTGTATTCTTACTAGTCTTCTCAAAAGAGTGATGAACTGTCAAATGTCTCTTATAAATATTTCAAAAGTTATATAATTATTGTTAATAACTTAGACACAAGCTGTGGAAGGATTCTTCAAACAAGCATTACACTAGAGCCAAGGTTGCCCATCCCTGCACTAGAGGATGTTTAGCCACAAATAGAACAAAGGTTTGTTTAGCAACATAAGGATAGTTCTCTTCACATTTCATTTACAAAGGTCAGCTACTGGTTAGTTGCGAAGGTATGTAATGCGAAGTCAGGTCTCTCAAGGCTCAAGAAAGGATTGTTCCCTCTAAAGCAGACATGTCAAACACAAGGCCCGGGGGCCGGATGCAGCCAGCAAAGTCGTTTCATGTGGCCCGCGAAGCCATCCTGGAAACAGTGAGGGAACGGCCCCCACTGCCTTCGCCCTGGCCCAGGCCGGCCGGCTGGCCGGGAGCCAATGTACAATTTTGTGGTGGCCATCCATGCTGAAACGCATTCAGTCTCCCTCTGACTTTGCCCTGGTACCCATCATGAACAACCTGGCTAAGGAGAGCGAGCACAGCAGCAGCAGCCTTGAGGAGGAGGTAAGTGCAGCTAGGCACCCCCTTGGGGAAGTGGGGCTGGGCTTGGTGCCACGGGTGCTTGAGGGCCAGGCTGGGCATTTGATCTCTGCTGCCCAGGGCTCCGGGCAGCCCGCACCACCATCCAGCCCCCCTATGGCCTGAGAGGAACAGTGAGGCTCCTCCAGTGGACCATGCTTTGGCACTTGCTCTGGTCCCTTCTGCCAGAGACCTTCAGATCTGTCCCACTCCTGCCCAGGTCCCCACAGGCACCATTGATGAGAATGTAGAGCTGGCCATGCCCACGCAGTAGGCCACACCCACTCCCTCCATGCCCATCCAGTAGGCTGCACCCACCTGGCCACACCCACCTGGCCCCCCAAGGGCAACCGCAATGCTGATGCGACCCTCAATGAAATTGAGTTTGACACCCCTGCTCTAAAGACTGGAGACTAAGTTGCCCATAAAGCTTTCCTGCCCATAAAACTCATACTACTTTGTGGAACACTTTCATTCACACAGAACAGAAAAAACTACTCTCACACAAACGGCAATTTTATAGTCTTTTTCTTTGCAATTTTGTCCTTATATAAAAGCCAGTGATAACAGGATGATCTAAATATAAATCTGTGCTCTTGTTAGATTCTTTTCCTACTTCCTTCTCTTAAGTGTTTACATGAACAATTATTTTGTTCTAGTAATTAAAGTGTCAGCCTGCCAGAACGATATTCATGTTACACAGGGCCATATCCTTCATTTCCTACAATCACAGGCAGCTCAAAACAATTGGAGAGTATTGATTGCGCTGTAAACTTATAACAAAGTGGTGTTTAGAGACTTAGAATACATTCAGGTTATCACATGGTGCCATGGCTTAATACCAGAATTGCACATAATTTCCTAAATTGGCAGGCCCAGCACAGAGATGCCCAGGATCATAAGCAGAGCCAAGACTAATGTCCTTTTGTCAACAAAGTCACTGGAAAAGCACAGCATTCTAGAAAAAGATTATTACTTGTTTTCTATGCAATCATTCTAGGTAATTATTATGGCATAGTATGATTGGCGTCATGTCGACGCCTGTATACACCGCCATGACATGAGTTGATAGACCTTGGCATAGTTCCATTATTGATGTGCACTTTGCCCTGGGCTCTTAGAAAATACGCTTCACAATTTGCTGTTACAGTGAGTTTTTATTTAAAGAAGAAAGGATACCTCATAACCGATTCACTTCAGGCAAAGATGAAGCCTCTTCATTTTTCAGTACTAGGTTTTGTACAGCTATTGCCAGGAGCATCTCAGTGCAGCAACACAAAAAACACTTTAAAATATCTTTTATGGTTGCACTTTATACTTTGGAGAACAAATAATTATCCAGCTCCCTTCCCCTTGCACCATTACAAGCCAAACAAAGAACTGCTTATAGATTTCAAAAACAGGAAACAGATTGGTAATCTTTGTAAGACTGGAGTCTTGTGCTCTTTTATGTACTTAAAATATCAGAATGCCTGAAAGCATGAAAAGGGAAACTACTGCAAAAATAGAAATGTGTCTGAATTAAAAATCAGAACAACTCTAGAATATCATTTCCCCCCTCTGCTTTTAAAAGGGCTACTTGCTATTATTTGCAGTCTACAAAGTTTTATTTAAAACTTGTATCTTCTATATAGATTTTTAAAGACACTTAAGATTTATTAGAATTTTTTGATAAATAATAGATGATGGAAGTCCACATTATTTGTATTCTTGGATCAGGGGAGTCAAATCATTGGTTTCCTTGGACCATTTTTTTCTTCAGCTAGGAAAAAAAAACATCCAAAAACAAAAAACATCCAAAAAAACAACGATGCTCCACAGGGCATTCCCTTGAACAAGACATGAAAACTGCTTGTGTTCCAAAACATTTATGCAGTACATTTCATAAGCACATTTTCTTTTAATAGTTTCAGAGGAATTTACAAACAGTAACCAATTGAGTTTTTAAATTGGAAGAAGATTTAAGTTCTAATTATTCATTAATGAGAGTAAATATTAATTTGTGATATTTCTAGAGTACAAGAAAGAAATAAAATACTAAGCAATATCCAACTTAGATTTTCTTTGATATGGATTTATTGCAACAAGATCTCTTGGTTATTTTATAAATTCTTTTATTTTTGAAGTTTATCATTTGTGATGCTGCATAATGTACATCTGGGAGCATAACCAACTTATGATGCTTGAACACCATAGCTAGATTTGTAGTTCAAACTAATCCACGCTGAAGCTATAATTGTCTGATTCATGCTTCATTAATTTTTTTCATTATATCTATCAAGATTTCATGGTTGGTTGAGCATAAGTAGATATGAGTCCAAAACAGTGTCACATCAAGGACCGTGCACTACCTGGAAAGTTTCTTCTGGAAAGCTCAGAAAAATTAGCCATCCGATGTCTACAGCCCACAAATTTTGTGGAAAATTTTTGACAAGCCATTTGCCAGCTGTGATGTGAATACTGTCTTAATTCAAATTTCCTGATTCAAAGTGACTGAGGAAACTAGTAGAACGCATCTTTAAACTAACGGCAAATTTACGAGCTTCTAAATAATGCCTTAGAAGCTTCTGCAATTAAACAACTATAAAAAGACATATTAGAAGATGTAAGACTCATAAAAATATGAAAAATAGTTTGAATAGCTTAAAATACATTTAAACATTGGGAAAATGATTTACAAATAGTTTAAATAAATAGAATTCAGACCAAGTGGTAGCAGAAGGCAGTAAAAAGGATTTTACAAATTCACGGTATAATGAATCTTGCTTGGATATAAGAATTTAATTTATAATTTATATAAATATCTAACATCTAAATCTAAATATAGCAATGAAAATTGAGTAATTATTTTATTATTTAAATTATATTATTATGCTGGATTGTATATTGTCTAGTACTGTAGATGATGTATATTTACATTTGCAAAGGCTGCATTCACTGTTCCAGAGGGCAGTCACGCCTTCCCAATGCACTTTGTGTTTTATTTCCTAGCGCAGGGCTTTTCAACCTTTTCACCCATTGTACCACTTTTAGGATATGGCAACATCCAAGTATCACCTGTCACCTAGCAAGGTGTCAACAACTTGATGACCCCCCCCAAAATGAAAAAAAGTGATAAAGTACAGGTAGCCCTTGACTTACAACAGTTCACTTAGTGACTCTTAGAAGTTACAATGACACTGAAAAAAGTGCCCCCAAGCCACAGCTGAGTAAGACACCTACCTGCCCACCCAGCGGTGCTCTTCCTCCTGTCTGAGGTTTTCATTGTTGTGAGCATTTCTGTTGAGGATTGGCAACGGGGGTGGGTGGGGGTGTTTGATTTTTATTCCCCCCATCTGCTGGGTGGTTGCAGCAGGCTTTGATCACTTCACATGACCCTGGGACACTGTGATCATCATAAATATGAAGCAGTTGCCAAGCATCTGAATATAAATCACAAGACTCTGGAGATGCTGCAACATTCCAGCTGATCGGCATTTCTTCTGGGCTCAGCAGAAGCACCAGGATCAGCGCCAAGCTCCAGCTGGATCCTGGCGCTTCCACTGAGCCCTGACAGCCCTGAAGAAGCGCCAATCAGCTGGAAAGCGGCACTGATCCTGGCGCTTCCGCTGAGCCCTGACTGCCCTGCAGCTCCAGCCATCTCTTGCTCAGGCTTGTGCGATGCTGCTACCGGTTTAGCTCATTCCTCTCCCCCACTACTTTTCTAGGATGGTCGCGTATCACCTGCCAGGAGCCAATATACCACAGGTGGTACCTGTACCACTGGTTGAAAAGCCCTGTCCTAGTGTATTAGTTGCATTTCTCTTTCTGTATACAACAATAATGATCATGTTTAACTTTTTTGCTAGAATTGATCTCTTTTTCAAACTAGCAAAACATGATTAGCTCTTGAATAAATTTCAAAATAAAAAATAGTATTGTATTATATAAGCAATAGCAGTTGCTTTAAATAGGATATTATAATGAAAACCCATTATGTGAGCACTGTTGCATTTAAGCATATTTCAACTGCCCAACTGATGGTCTACAATCATGACTGAATGTAACTACAACTCAAAGGGAAAAAGGCAAAAATTGGGCCTGATGAAAGTTAAAAATAAAAAAGGAATCTAAGGATTCGTTTTATTTGATATCTTAATACATCCTCCCTCCACTCTAAGAATAATCAAGGAAAACATTTTAAAGACTCAGGTATGGAGCAATATAGACTGTAAAAATAGTGGGAGGAAACACAAGGAAATGTCAATATTTTAAATAAGTGTACTGATAAATTCAGTCCAATGTAGAAAAAGATATTTCTTTTCTTTTCAAGATATGTATGCCTACTTATTTTACATCCCACTTTTCTTTACTCTCTTTGTCTACAGTCTGCCTTGGAGCAGTATGAGACAATACTGCTGGAGAAAAACAGATCTAAAAGCCATGGAGGCTCATTGCTGAAAGTCTGAATTCTTAACAGAAAGCTATCATTATTAAAGAGGCAGAATTTACAATACTAAAAAATAAATGTACAAACGAACACCACCAACAAAGATTCTGTGTTGAACAAATTAAAATCACAATTCCATCTCATTCTAACTCAGTTGAAGTAGTTATACCTTTTGTTTGGTTTGTAAGACATCCCCTTCCCATATTATGCCAAGCAGCTCAAGAGGGATATTGCCTCTGTTTTGAAATGACAACTGCTAATTTAAATGAAGCAATTACCTTTTGTCCTGAGGATGCTTTGGAAGATTGTTAGATATTATATATTTTAAAAAAGTTACAAAAATATATCTAGCCTCCTGTTCTGTCTGTTGAATTTCCTTGTTTCTGAGATCCCAATCCCTGTGAGTAATTCCATATGACTTCCAACCTGGAGGGTACCTGAGAAAATTACATATAAATGAAGCACATGGATTTAGAAATATGTTTGAATAACCATACCAAATGTAGATCAAAATACAGCTGCTATGATGAGTTTTGCTTGAAATAAAACATAAAAAACCATAAAAGGGAGAAGCTGACCATGTCCTAAAAGATTTGGGCTGTTAAATGCTAAAGACCTAAAAATCATTGACCCTAACACAATGTTGTGAGAAAGCTCCAAATAGGACATGCTGTTCTACAGCTGAGAATTATCTCAAAAATGTCCTCATGGTTCTAAAATATTATATTCATGAGGATTTTTTTTTCAACATGTAGAATGTAATTTCTCAAGTCATTTCCTCTTCACTCATTTTTTCCAACTAGTAACAAAATGGAGAAATATTTATTAAATACCACAGTGACTATTTACCTCATTTTTTCCTATTTTGGTGTCCACTAGTTCTGTCAGACTACCCCCCCAAGAATTTCAAGGCAACATCCAGCATCACTTTGGTTGTAGTCTCATAACTTCTAGTGATTTCAGCTTTAGAAAGCCTGATCTAGAGTAGTCTACAATAGTCTTTAAATTCGTATTAAGTTTCAGCTATCTAAATTCTATTCTGTTTCATTCATCAACCAAAGGTGATATCACTGAGGTTATAGAAATGACACAGTTTACATAGATGGATGGTTTCTCCTCTCAAGTGCAAATACTCCTATTATTAGTTAATGGGTTTAGGAAATGAAAGACCTATGTATTACAGGAACCTTGACACTAATGTTCAGGACAACGTGTGGAACAAGTTTTGCTCTCTTTATAGTTATAACCAGGTTGTACTTTCTTACTTCCATTTAATTCAGTCACTGGAAACTAGACTTGCAGCAACCTTAACATTCCAACTGTCCAATTTTTGGTCATGCTATAGTTTGATAAAACTAATAAATTTAGAAAATGATTGTCTAAAATCATGTTCACATCAACACTTGATGACAAGCATACCATTAGGTGAACAGTGAAAATATGTGAGCATCTAAGAAAGACATGTCAAACTCGTGACGTCATGTGACGTCGCGTGACATATTGGAACTTTTTCCCCATTGCTGGCAATGGGGTGGACATGGTTTTGTCATGACGTGGTCAGCCTGCGGGTCAGCAGTTTGACATCCCTGATCTAAGATAAAGAAAAAAAGAACTTGGCTAACATACCTCAACTGTAGTGGAAGTGATATTCAATTGTCCAGTGGCATATTTTAGGATATAAGATATGAAAATATGAAGATCTTTAATTTTTCACAATCTTTAGAAACCATTGAAAATATTAGAATGTACACACACACACACACACACACACACACACACACACACACCCTACAACCCATGGCCTATTGAGTTATCATTTCACAGATATTTCCTTGCCTAAACAGGCAAACAGAATGGCCAAGGGCAAAAAAATAATGAGAGCAGAAGCAATTTTCAACTTCCTGCTGGCTTCCCCATTGATTTTCTTTGTAGGAAGTCAGCAAGGAACACTGGAAATGACAATCATGTGACCGTAACTAACAGCAGCAGTGTTGCAGTGCATCAGCAGTGAAGTGGCTGCAACTTTGCCAAATTTCAACCCCACAGAACTTATGGGTCCTAGATTTTTGACACATACTTTAAGTTGGCCTGTTTGAAGTAACTTAAATATGTGTAATATTTTATCTAATTTAAGGTTACAAACAAACAAACAAACATCAGAGATTTAGTAGTATATTGGCAATACATAGATTTTGAAATATTTCCTAATATTTTTCTTTAAAAATACATGTAATAGTTAAGGTTTTAAAGAAAATGGTCTCAAAGAATATCCACACCAAACCAAGAAATATGTTTTTCTGTAATTTATTAGTTTATTCGTAATAAGGACATAGTTTCAAAAAAGATAATAACAATAAGTGGACCAGGAAAGTTATAAAATTGGTGCTTGGTATAACATTAAAGAGAAATTATACCGAAGTGCATTTAGTTGTTTTTATGATATGAAAAAGTAGTATATATTTTTGATGCCAAAGATGTTCGCTATTATTTAAAAAATACTAAAAAAAAGAAAAAAGCATGCTAAAATAGTATATGTAAGTATTTTATTTCTGATGCGCTCCTCCTTTGTGTTCCAAACCATTAACATACATAAGAAATACCGTATGTTAAAGTGTAAAAAAAAAAAATTCAGCATACATAGGACTTTTGGTTTCTATATTTCTATGAAAATGATAAAATTATAAAAAGAAAGGATTAGAAGAAACAGAAACTGTTGAGGTGATAAAATAATAAAATGCACATATGACAAAACTCTTAGTTCCTTCCCCCCCCCACACCACAATTTAGTGATGTGGATATCTGTCCAATACATACTTTCCTTCCTTCTAGTAGAGTGTAGATGAATTGTTCTGTTTTTACAGCTAACCTTTTTGTTACTCTGCTTTTTTTTTACAAATAGGCAAAAATGAAGAGACCCTACATTGTAGATTTCACCAACTTGTAGGCCCATTTATAATGAAAATAATTATTTAAAATAAATTCAGATAAGACTTTATTATTGTCTTAATAAGCTATACATTCCCATTTCATACCTTAAGCATGCTTTTATAAGAACATAAGCTGTACAACTAAAACAATTGTGTATTTGTACACACATATATTTGTATGTTTTGCATACATTTCTATTTTCCTCGAAATCTCTATTTTGAATTGATTTACTAGAAAATGGAGAAATGTTTTTGCTCTTATTTTTGCAACTTTTTTAAGAAGTTTCACATCCCTGATTTGAAACCTGGGTAGACTTGTGATAGAAGGAAATTGTGAGAGATAGAAAAGGATTTGAACCCAAGCTTGAAACAGTTCCCTGGGGTAGGGGGAAAAGACCCTAATATATACCTCTGGTTCAGAATTCCATTCTATATATATGCAATAAAAACAGCTAAAAAACCAGTTCTGGTTTGCTACTATCAATACTGAAACAAGAAAAGTCCCTAGACCGATGTTTCTTAATCTTGGGAACTTTTAAGAGGTGTGAACTTCCAGAATTCACCATCCAGCATGTATCCCCCAGTATCAGCAAAGTTGAACCTACCCTAAGGCTTATAATTAAATATCTGAAAATACCAGTAGTTTCTGACTGGTATGTATCCACATGTGTAGTTTTCCCATTCAAGGCACTCCCTTAAATATTGGGTTCTGTGTCCAATATAAAAGAACCAAACTATGATAGGCATGGTTAAGGTCAGCAGAGGGCTTCTGTGTGATCCTCTAGTACAGGGGTAGGCAACCTTGGCTTCAAAAGAGCCAAGGTTGCCTACCCCTCCTCTAGTTCTGCCTGTTCATGTTCCTGTCTTCCAGGAATAAAGTTTTTTCTCCCATGGAAAATAGGTGTCTGTACTTGCCACATACCATGCAGCATTGCTAACCATCAAGGCTATGTGAAAAAAGGAAGATCACAGAAGTTACCATTAAAAACAATTCAAGCTCTTTACTCAGAAAAGTTGAGTAAAATAGTTGTGACGCTGCACTGAGAATCATGAAAAATTACAAGTTCCACACAGGGTGGAACGAGAAGACGATGCTTCTGGGCAATTTCAATCCCAGCTCAGTCAGGGACTCATCACCTTCCCTTCACCGTAGCAAAGGGCAGAAATCCATTGTCTTGATGCTACCTTGGGTTGCCAACATGCAGTGGTCTTCCAATGATGCTTTCTACAATTATGCACCAAGGAAGTCCATTCATTTTGTATAAGTTAAGATAATAGTTATGTAATATTCTTTGTGAGATCTAGAAAACTCTAGTTACACTCAGACTTTTCTGTCATTGACATACACACATATACACATACACACAAAGAGAGAGAAGTTGAATGCAATTTTGGTGGTGTTTTTGACATCTAACATTCTTGGCTTATCCACAAGTATATACAGTAAATAAGCATACCAAGGTCAAGCTCTTACACATTTTAGTTTTCTTGGCAGTAATATCTGATGGGTTTGCCAATGCCTTATTCTGGGATAATTTTTTAAACTTTCCAGTTTAGCCTACAGTTCTGGGATTTCCTTGTAGTTTCTTATACAAGTACTAACGTTACTTAGCTTTTTCAAGATCAGCCAAAGTTGACTAAGCACTGCTGCTAGCTTGGTAAAATATTATACATTCCAATTAGACATAAAACACAATTCACAAAAAGTTTTAAATTTAGGCTGGGATGGAAGTAATATCCATTACAAATCTTTCATAATTTCCCATTTCTATTCTTGGAAACCATACCCTATTACCCCATTTGCAACATATTCCAATTACAATAATTATTTTACATGGTGGTTTTTTGCATTTCTAAGTTACCAGATCTCTGGAAAATTGTTGGATGTTCATTAAAAAATTACAATAACTATTTTTTTATTATGCTTAAATCCTGCAGAAGAGTGAAGGATTCATTTTCAGCAATCATGAAAAACCACTCTTATTAAATGATCTCTAGATCAGGGCTTTTCAGCCTTTTCACCCATTGTACCACTTTTAGGACATGGCAACATCCAAGTACCACCAGTCACCTAGTAAGGTGTCAAAAACTTGATGACCCCCCCAAAAATGAAAAAGTGATAAAGTACAGGTAGTCCTCGACTTACAACAGTTCGCTTAGTGACTCTTAGAAGTTACAATGGCACTGAAAAAAGTGCCCAAGACACAGCTGAGCAAGACACCTGCCTGCCCACCCGGCAGCGCTCTTTCTCCTGTCCGAGGTTTTCATTGTTGTGAGCATTTCTGTTGAGGATTGGCAGTGGGGGTGGGGTGGGGGTGTTTGATTTTTATCCCCCCCATCTGCTGGGTGGTTGCAGCAGGTTTTGGTCACTTCACATGACCCTGGGACACTGTGACAATCATAAATATGAATCAGTTGCCAAGCATATGAATATAAATCACAAGACCCTGGAGATGCTGCAACATTCCAGCTGATCGCCGTTTCTTCTGGGCTCAGCAGAAGCACTAGGATCAGTGTCGCTTTCCAGCTGATCGGTGCTTCTTCAGGGCTCAGCAGAAGCACCAGGATCAGCGCCAAGCTCCAGCTGGAGCCTGGCGCTGATCCTGGCGCTTCCCCTGAGCCCTGACAGCCCTGAAGAAGCGCCAATCAGCTGGAAAGCGGCATTGATCCTGGCGCTTCCGATGAGCCCTGACAGCCCTGCAGCTCCAGCCATCTCTTGCTCAGACTTGTGCGATGCTGCTACCGGTTCAGCTCATTCCTCTCCCCCACTACTTTTCTAGGATGGTCGCGTATCACCTGCCGGGTGCCAATGTACCACAGGTGGTACCCGTACCACTGGTTGAAAAGCCCTGTCCTAGATCATCATTCCCTAGTTACATAAAAAAAGATTAGCTGTTGATGATTATATGTCCCACTTCATTTTATACAACTCCAAATGACATAGACTATTCTCACCTGCCTTCCCCACAAAAGTAATTCTGTGAAATAGATAGGATTAAGAGAGGCCCCAAAGTTAGTGGCCAGCTTTCATAATTAAGAATTCATGGCTTCTCATTTGCTAGTACAGACTATCATACAGACTGTTCATAATTACAAAGCAACAAGTTGACATAACCTGGATTTCTGAGGATACAAATTCTCCACTTAATTCAAAACAAGGTTCATTTTAAAATCATTCTTCTTCAGGCTTGGTATGCCTTTGTTTTTCTTAAAATAAATGTAGATGTAGGATAAAAAGGCCAAGTATCAATGATCAGCAATTGCGCTCTCCTGTCTTTTTTATTCAGCATAGGCCTGCGTATGATCATCGTTAGCCAACCTGCTAATAATGTAGGTTCCCCCCCCAGAACAACTAATCTTCAAAGCTTTTCCAGGAGTATTACATTGTGTCTTTCTTGTTTATGGTGATTAGCTCAGCTGGGTGAACTTACTAAAACAAGTCTTCTACCCTTGAGGAAAATAAAAGCTACCGATTCTATTCTCTTTTCAATTTTCCTTTTGGTGCTACAATACTAAGGGGGGGAAGAAGCACTGACTCTGTAGAACCCTAATTCAATTTTCATAGATGGGACTTAGGTTTCGCCTTGTTTTACAGTACAGTTGCTATATACTTAAGAGTAATCCTGTGTTTTCAGCACTGTTTCCTGAGCCACTGCTTTCTGAGCAGTTATGCAGAGTATACAGTATGATGGGCAACCGTGTAATCTTCAGCCTGAAAAAACAATGGTGACATGTTATGTTACAAGGGGCTCACTTAATTCATAGCTGGTTGTGGATTGCTTTGACTCCACAGTAAGTCAGCAAGAAATGGACACTTGTTTCTTGATATCAATCCCAGTGGGTAACGGTGATCTAATGAGCATCTAAGAAGAGCAGACCATGAGCTGCTTGCTGCGGGAAAATGAGAAGAATTGCTTGCTTTCCCTTTTCTGTGGGGATCTGTTCAAGATTTCTCAGGAATGAAGCATGAGTAAGAGAATAATACGCACACTGTTTATACTTCTGAAGAAAGCCCTTGATCCCTTAATCTGGTACGTAAGGCTAGAAAGATGCTAAAGATGCTTTCTGCAGCAACAATTACAGCTGAAAACAGCAATCTAAGAAACACAAAGTAAAAATATATAGAATGCTCCTCTTTCACTGAACTGAGTAATACATGTTCTGACTTTTAAAATCGACACATTCTTTATATGGATCTGATAAACATAAGACCAGACAAGGCTATGTGACAGGATCTTGCCATATGAATTTTAAATGACATGAAAATGTTGAATTCCAAAGCATGACATTCAACTGCCCCACATTTATTTTAAATAAATGTTACACAATACATATTGCTTCATAATGAACATTCAAGCTAACAGAAGTAAGGTAATCTTTGAGGTGGCTGTTGCCAAGAGGAAAAGAAAAAAGAACAGCAGCAAAGTAATTTGTTAGGTAGAATGTGATGACTTCAAGGGGAGAGGAAAGCAATCTTATATCTCTTCCTCCCTATTATATCTCTTCATTTCCCATTCTCGGTTTTCATACCTTATCTCTAATTTCAGCAGAGTAGAGCAGACAGTGAATCAGAGTGGCAATACAAATAATGTTCTTGTAAATACCTTTTTACAAATGCCCCTTTACAATCCTTCCATTCTCCACTATTCAGTCAGAACTGAAGAAGCTTCTAGGATGAGAAGTGAAATGTCTTCAAGGAAAAACAAAGAAAGTCCAATTCCCTTTTGAAAAGGCCCTTTTGGGACAACCATGATCCAGAAAACAGAGGATCTCCATAGACACCCTTTTACAAAAGAAACTGTATATCCAATAGATATCAGCAGGTGGCACCACCTAGCCATCTTTGGCTGTTTGTGGCAGCTAGGCAGGGGCAGTTTTTGGAAGACAGTTCTAGACCCATATACAGTACTAGACTGGAAATTATTTTTAAAAAATCCTTGAAAAAGACAATGTCAAGCCACTTCTGTAATACTGCCTAGGAAATGGCTAGTTGATTTCAGTTGGACTGACTGCTGTTTTTTCCTCTTATGAAAAGTGATAATTGGGAATATTTTGCTCTCCCAAAGTATTAAAAGTCTTTTGATACTAATATGTTTCATTTTGCACCAAGGTTTAGAGAATGATCTTGCACCATTTTTATACATCTGAAATCTAAGTTATGACCAGCTGCTACTTATGTAACCCACAAGTGTTTTTTTTGCGATATTTATTACTATGGTTTTTATATTCGTATTCACTGTTTTTATATTTTTTGGCCTATTACTGTAAATTACAGGACTACCTTTAATACATTAAATTATAATACAATTATAATAATTGTATATAATGGCTTGAAGAAATTCAGACTGATATGGTACAAAAGTTACAGTAACATTAAGAAAAGTAAAACCAAAACCCCAGTTGTAGTGGGGGTGGTGGTCCTGTGCAGAGCAATACTGTAAGGCTTATTCAAGGAATAAGGTAAACAAATACAGGTAAACAAATAAATCTTTAGAGCTTCCTGGAAAGCTGGCAGTAACGAGGCCTGAGAGACACCAGATGGCAAGGCATTACAGATAAAATTATAAGGATACAAAGACGCATGTGGTGCTGTCTTAAGAGCAGGAGATGGGAGGACTGGAAATGGGAAGGCTTCATTCAGAGTGCATTTAACATATCCCAACACACCAGCATTATTAAAGCCCATGAAGCAATCTTGAGCACCAATATGGAGTACTTCCAAATCTACAGATGTCTAGGCATACAGAAGGTGCAGGACTGCAGCCACCCACACAATGCACAGTGTCAACATTTGCATATGAGTCATGCACTCATAACTAGACATACATAAGCTCAAATGAATAGTAATTATCCTACATAGAACTGAGAACAAGGATGCAGTTTGGACCACTGTGCATTCAATCCGTGCATAGATTTTATGCAATGTTTACATTTAACACATGAGTATTTGCCAGCCTCTGTGGCAACACAGCGTAAGAAAGGCAGACATAGTCTGGTTCATACGCTACTAGCCTCACAAGAGATGTATTAAGCAATTGGTGGACTGTACTATTTATAGCATGGGAAGGAAAAAGACAAATGTACTACTGTGTATTTCATCACTCTGAATGAGAAGGATCAGTGTTACACCTCCATTATTAAACATGACCTGCTGCTATCACTAAAGACAATTTATCTATGCATCACTATATACCAGCTTGCCACAAAACACATCTCAATAAGGTTTACCTAGTCAAGATCAAACACTATGCTTCAAATAAAATATCTGAACAAATGCTCTATTTACCCATCAGGAAACAAAGGGGAGATCAAATAATACAAATTGGTTCTCCCCCTTTTAAAGAAGAAAATCGGATTAGAACTAAAGAAAAAAAAATCAGCCTTAAAACCTCCCAGTGAATGTTGAGTTTATGGAAGTCCTAATTTATTGCATATTTAGTATCTGTGATTTATGCAAAAGTCTCTCAAAATTTATCTTTATCTGACAGATGTTGAGTGGTGCTCTTTAACCTTATAGTATGCTTCAAGTAGCTGAGGATCAACGGCTTTCTAAACATTATAAAGGATTCATTCAGGATTCATCTCTGGAAGTACAGAAATCTGGACAGAAAGAGTCATTTGCAAAGATAAATTTCCTCATAAAATTAATCTGGTTGGCCAATATCAGGGGTAGGCAACCTTGGCTCTTTTATGACTTGTGGACTTCAACTCCCAGAATTCCTGAGCCAGCACAGCTGAAGTCCACAGTTGAAGTCCAGGAGTCATAAAAGAGCCAAGGTTGCCTATCCCTGGGCAATGTTCTCTGTAAGTGTGTAGTTTGGGGCTTTTTCCTAGATAAATTTAATAAAACTTGACTTGTCCAAAAAACTTTTTCTGCAGGTTTTGTTTTGCTTTGGATGGCTGCATCCATTTAATTAGGAAACTTCAAAGGGTGGCGATTTCATTAGCACTATTATTGTAAATGAACTGTGTGGGGTTTTTTTTGTGATATATTTTGGAATTGGTTTGTTGGAGCACTTTGGTACATTTTGTAAGCAACTTTGGGTATCCTGTAATCCAGGGGTTCTCAACCTTGACAACTTTAAGACTTGTCGACTTCAACTTCCAGAATTCCTCAGCCAGCTTTGCTGAGGAATTCTGGGAATTGAAGTCCACAAGTCTTAAAGTTGCCAAGGTTGAGAACCCCTGCTGTAATCGAACAGAATGAGACACACAGTAAAATACATAATTATTTTCTAGCATCTGCTTGCCATAAGCAAGGCACTTTTTAACATATAGTTTATTAACTTCATTTTGGATTCATCTATTCACTACTGGCCAGTTCCCAGAACAACTTCATTAAATCCTACAGAAAAGAGTTAAAATATTTCATATCAATGTTTTGCTAATTATTTTTAAATACTTCCTTAAAGCAGGAAATATACAGCAAACAGATGTAGGCATGAAATTAGTAAGATAAAGAGTACATTTCCAGGCACTGACAATATTGTTAATAGACAAGCCCTCTTTTAATAGCCGGACATTCATAACAGAATTCATGCCTACACAAAGATTTCTGACTTTAATAAACATGTCTTATATTTTTTTTTTCAAAAATAGGCTGCTGTTGGCACCTAAAACTGCAACCCTATGAAATGTTTCTACTTTCCTTCCTATAATGAATAGCTACAGAAATAGAAGTTTGAACATTATGTCATGGATTAGATGTCACATAAGCTTAATGACATTGTAGTAGGATAGAAAAAGAAACATGATATAAGGTTGCTGCTTTTCAGAGTAACAACATTTTAAATTGATAGGTTGTGCAAGACTTGGTTACATGTATGATGAAAAGATAGAGGCAGACTTAAGCCAAACTCAGCTCTTGATTGACTAGATAGACTCCATCATGCAATTTACCTGGCAGCAATACGTAAGTGGTACTTTTTTCGGCTTTCAAGTCTAACCTAACTAGTCCTGACTTTGCTTAATTTTTAAGTCCAGACAAGATTGTCTAGCAGGTGACACTTCCTGAACAAATCCATGACTGCACATCTCTAAAGGCAGGATCTTTATTTTAGCCATATTATCTAAAAAAAAATTACCTAATTTTTTTTTTACCTAAAAATCAATTCCAAGATAAATTTCTTCCTATTTTCCATTCTTCAGGAGAACACAGCTAGTTTTTTGGTAGCTAGAAATCACATACTGAAATGAAAGACAGCATTAAATGGGCAGTGACAAATAAGAGGGTAGGACCACATAATATCCTTTAGCAGAATCAGATATTTGGTGCCTCACTCCCACTCCCAGTTTGCTATTTGATAAAACTTGACTTGCCTAAGACTACAGTAGACTGACTGTCATGGCCTTCTTTCAAAGACATTAACAACCGGAGAAGTCTGTCAGCTGGCAATTTGCAATGCACATCCAAAATAATCAAATAAATATTAAATGACTTCATGGGTGTTCCTGCCTGAATCCTAAAGGATCGTGCTGCTGTTTCATGACCACATTAGTGCAATCAATTCTTAAGATAGCTGCTTTTAACGGTAGTACTAAAATGAAACTTTTGATATTTATTTTCTATATGGTCAAGAATAACAAGATGAGTTATAAATATCAAGACTTTCATATAATGCTTATATACATTCATTGAGGTTCTTAAAATTGCTTTAAGTGCCTGATAGCAATAGTATTTACAATAAACAGTAGTTGCAATATTAGCTAGAATTGTCAGCTAAGGATAGTGGTTAGGGTTAGAGGTCCTCCTTTGAAGGACCTGGTCCATGACTTGTATTACCATGGAATCATAGCTCCTGCTGAGCAGTAGACAGAAGTTATGGCCAGGAGAACCTCACATTGCTACACAGCTGGTGTCCCAATTATTGTACTGCCCTATTTGAAGCAGGACACTGATGACAGTAGTTTATGTTCTGATTAGTCATGACTATTCCAATTCATTCTTGAAGATGATTCAAAAGTTACCACTTTTCCCCAACCACAACAATGCAGCTGCTAGTTTGGGAGAAATCAACTATTTTAGAATAATACTTGCAATAAGGTTACTGTGCTGATTACCAGTTGAATTCTGGACCCAGTTCAAAGTGCTGGTCATTGCCTAGAAAACCCTTTATGGTGTGGCACCAAGACATATCAGGATATATATCATCTTATTAAGTAGGTTTCTGCTTATTGAAGCTGGTCATCAAGAGCAGGCATATTGGGAGTCCTGCTCCCTATTGAAAAATCCATGCAACTGGAATAAGATGCTTTTTCAGGAATAACAGTAACATAGTCTGGAAATGGTGCCTCCAGAAGTTCAGCCAGCATCACTTCATCTTTCATTTAGGAACTTCCTTTGACCTACAGTATAACTGTTTGGTAATTACTGTTTATTAGATTAAAGATTAGGTTAAGGAGGTGCAGTGGTTTAGCAGTTAAGGCACTGGGCTTGTTGACCTGAAGGTTGGCAGTTCAAGACTCAAGTATAATGTTACAGGGTGAGCTCCCATTCTTGCCCCAGCTCTTGTCAACCTAGCAGTTTGAAAGCATGCAAATGCAAGTAGATAAATAAGTACCACTTTGGTGGTAAGGTAACAATGTTCCATGCACCTCATCATATACTTATGCCAGCTGAAGCGTCTTTGGACAATGCTGGTCCCTTCGCTAGGAAACAGAGATGACCACCACCCCCTAGAATCAGATACAACTGGACAGGGGAAACATTTACCTTCACCTTGGGTCAGTGGTGGCGAACTTATGGCACAGGTGCCAGAGGCGGCACTCAGAGCCCTCTCTGTGGGCACATGCACCGTCGCCCCAGTCCTAGGCCTTCAGCTGGGTTTTATAAAACCTTTTCGCTTTAGCCCTCCACCGCCATGTACAAAAAAAAAAAGGTTCAGTCAATCAGTCAATTTCAACTTCTCGCAGGAAAAAAAAAGATTGTGCAAAGTTGGAATTGATTGAATGGATCCACCCAGTCTGCTGTTACCACTGCAGCCATGTCCACCCAATGGGCCACACCCACCCAACGGGCCACACCCACCCGGCACCCGACGATGCATAAGTGGGTTTTGGGTTGCAGTTTGGGCACTCGGTCTCTAAAAGGTTCGCCATCACTGCCTTAGGTTAAAGATTGTTTTATAGTGTAGTCTTTGTGTTATTTATTTTTCTATTTTTGTTTGTTATGCACTACTAGAGATTGGGATAGTATATACAAAAATATGTAAAAAACAAATAATCAAATAAATAATTATTAAGATTGACTAAAATTCCTCTTTTACAGGATTTGAAATCAACTTTCAGCCAAATTTTCATATTCGAATTAAACAGAAGCTATATTGTAATTGTTTTTACCTGGTTAATATTGGGGAAGGACTATATAGCTAACCATGGTTAAAAAAAGAAGGGGAAAGAAAAGAAAGAAAAATTTAAGAAAAGGAATATATAAGGGGGTTTACAATCTGAATCCCTTTTATAATGATTTCATAGCTGGATGTTATTTCAATTTTAAAATAGGGAAAAATGAAAATATTTTTTCATCTTCATAATGCAGCCCTCTTTCCAGACCCAGGAAATTGGGCCAAATGTGAATCAACGTGAGAATTCCGAGAATGGTTACAGAAAGTAGGAGTTTGTGAAGAATAACAAGTGATATATTATTTGATGGACAACTGATAGAGGATGCCTGCTTCACACAAATGGTGTGTGAAATTAAATATTGGTTGGCAGCTCTCAAAGGCTGGGTACATACATTACGCCTTAATTAAACAAGGATACTATGAACAGTCTGACATATGATTCTAGTGAAATCCATATCTCCTCTAATAACAAATGATTAAAAATTAAATATTTCATCAGCTAGCAATATTGTTCATATTTGTTCAGTAAAAAGAAATGACTGTTCATTGACTTCACTTTAAACCAGCTGAACATATTAATATATTTACCTTAAAATAAACCTGTTTGCATAATGAAGCTAAACAAATTTCCCTTATTGGTTTTTTTCCCCTCTTACTTTTCAGCACAAATGATTCTCTGTTAAATATGACCATCTACAGTTTTGTAGCACAGGGATTTTTCCACTGTGAGGTCTGTTTGGGAAAGTAATGATGATATATGGAGGTATAAAATATGTTTATAATACTTGCAAATATAGCTTGCTTATATCAATAGGAAATTCAGTGACCTGTAACTTTAAAATATTGTTTTGATAAAACCACCATTTGCCATTATTGATTATTATTAAAGGCCTTTACTTCACATTTCACTTGAAAACCCTACAGTTAAACAAAGATGATGAAAATAAAAAATAATTACAATTTAGAGAAGGAACTAATTCAACCCAACATCATAACAAACATTTATTATCAAAAGGCTATACATTACTCTATAAAACATTGCCCAAGAGAACAAAGAGTAGAGAAAAAGATTTTCACAACTTCTATCAACATTTATTAATTCAATAGAGTTTTTATCTATGATATGTGAAGGTTTACTTATTACCATTAGTATTTTTTCATTCCTAATTATTACTTAACAGTCTTTTAATCCTGAAACAATTTTTTTTTGTCTTCTCACTACATTTCCAGGAGTGGAAGAAACAAAATGCTTTGCTAAACAGTAAATATTAAATACTCAAGTGATAACACATTAAGTTATCCTGAGATAACTTTCTCTAACCTCATCTGTATTATATGTCTACACAGCAAATGGGAACAGATACAAACATATATAAAATGAACATTATAATGTAAGAGCTTAAATTTGTTACAGGGTTATAAATAATGCTTATAAATAACAGAGATCCATAAATCATGCCTAGACATAAACTGCAAATATCCATTCACCAAAAACATTTTCTATAGCAGCAAGAAAATATATAAAATTTCCTCAGAAAATGTGCAGGATTCTATTTTGTTTTTTTGTAAACTTGAGACTAGCATAATTATTTTTCTCAATGAGCAATAGTTTCTGCCTTCTATAAATTCAATTTTTACTCAGTCCTTTTTTGGTAGTGGAGTTA
Source organism: Bothrops alternatus (assembly GCA_034064705.1). Classification (NCBI taxonomy): domain Eukaryota; kingdom Metazoa; phylum Chordata; class Lepidosauria; order Squamata; family Viperidae; genus Bothrops; species Bothrops alternatus. The sequence goes on from JARGCV010000040.1 coordinate 308,696, forward strand.
AGAATACTTACTTTAACTAAGGTGAGACAAACTTGCAGTTTACTGGATATTGTTCTTAGGTTATTTGTGACTTTCCAGACTGATTGGAGTTCTTTTGTCAGGACAACTGCACCTGGGGAGATTTATTACTGTCCAAAATCTTTTCTATTGAAAGAGACTGTGGCTGTGGTTGTAACTGTGAGTGGTGGAGCTTAGAGACTTAGAAACTAGACAAACAGGCATTAATATAACTTTTTATAGAGACCTTTAAAAATTAATTTGAGTGAACATGACTTCTGCTGTTTTGAGCACTTCGCTGTGATGAAGGGAGTCATAGTTTGTGAGCAGTATATAAGACAGAATCAGTGTTTAGCTAACTATTTACGCTACTGACACCAGTTACTTCTTTCATTAATCTGAACTGACTGAATTGGGAGTTGTGGTTACTTTTTTACCCTGTCAAACTACAAATTATTTATGAAATAAATGATTATCCCACTGGATAAGTAATTAATTTTAACTGAGTTTTTGGAATATTTGATTCCTGGCAACCATAAGGTGGCTTACCACATATGTTCTTGGTTTTAGTTTCTGATTATTTTAGATTTAGGGATTTGTATGCTGTTCTGAATCAGTTGATCAATTTTCAAACAAAGTCTAATCACAGAGTATTATTAAAAACATTTTTTAATCTGTAAGAAAATACAAAGAGCATATAACTAATAATTTGTGCCCCAATGAGACTAATCCTGAATGACAGGAATACATTATCAATCTCATTTCACCTTATTCAAAGGTAATATTTTACCTAATTATGTCTAATTATGCCAGTGTTATTTTGAAAGTTAAACTGAACTTTTTTATGAACTTAATGCACTATTGCTCAGATAAAGCAGTGAGTTATTTCAAAAATAAAGATAAATGTAGCTCTTTAACAGGAGCATCACCTTATTTACACAAATCTCATGCCTAAATATTTATAAACAGATTTTTTTCATTCTTCAGCAAGAATTTTCAAACTTTTCTTTAAAGTTATTTTATCTATAACTGGAATATTTTTGCTTATCTTTTTCATATATAATCAAAAAAGCTTGCAAATATTAATACAATCTTCCCTATTTTGCTATCCATCGATTGTTTCACACTTTAAAACTCCGAACTCCCAAATCACATGGTTCGGTTAGATGGAAATTCTGAAAGCTGAAATTCAAAACTTCTGGAAGACGCCCGGATGAGGAAAACCGCTGATACCAGAAGTCAACATCTTTGCTAACCAATCAAAAAAATATTTTCCAGATAATCCTGCATCTTTTTTCTCAGAGGAAGGGGGAAATCTATCTGCATTAGATTAAGATTGATCCAACAAAACTGGAGATGGGTCTGGTCTCCTTTAATGAAAAGGGTGAAACCTTTCCATTGTCTTAAGCCCCAAATGCTTCTAAAAGCATTATCTTCACTAAGGAACCCTCATTATGAAAAATCCTACCCTTGGCAATGCATTTGCAATCACCATTAGTTCAGTTTAGCTGACTGCTTAAGATACATCTCTTGCCGTAGGGTTTTGAATCCTGTTAATGTGCTTGTTCCTGCTGCTTTGAATGCAAGCATTGCTTTTAATGTTCGGTAATCAGCTCTGTTGCTTTATTTTGTCAACTATGATCCTCTGATTAAAAAAATGTAATCTATAAATAAAGAATATGTACTAATAATATGAACAGTTACAGCTTCCAAGTGCCCTCAAGGCTTCATATCAAAAATAATTCTTAGGTTTCTCCAGATAGAACATAGAAATTTCTCTCTACCTTTGCTCCAAGCAAAATAAGAAGCACTTTAAAACAGTGAACACAATTATTTAATATAACAGAGAAGCAGAGACTAAAAATTTAAATACCGTATAGAAATAATTTCATTTTCAAAACTAGTGCTTTTCACCTCACCCCATTCCACTTGAAACGGCCACTGAAACAACAACTTTGCTACTGGCTTTAAAATGAGCATAAATGATGTTTGCAATAGATTCAGATCTTTCTAAATTTTTGTTTAATTATTAATTAACAATTTGATAATAAACCTATGCATTAATGTTACTTCCTTTCTCAGCAAGGACCCAGTTTTCAAACAATATGGTTGGAATTCTTATACAGGTAGTCCTTAACTTACAACAATTCATTCAAAGTTACAACAGCACTGAAAAAAGTGAGTTAAGACCATTTTTCACACTTAAAACTGTTACAGCATCCCTATGGTCATGTGATCAAAATTAAGATGTTTAACAACTAGTTGTTTTTATGACAGTTGCAGTGTCCTGGCGTCTTCTGATCACCTTTTGGGACCTTCTGATAAGTAAAGTCAACAGGGAAGCCAGAGTTACCAACTTAACAACTGCAGTAATTCATTCAACAACTGTGGTAAGAAAGGTTGTAAAATGGGACAAAACATCCTTAACAACTTCTTACTTAGCAACATAAATTTTTGGCTCAATTGTGGTCATACGATTTCTGTAGAGAAATACTTGGGTAAGACTAATCTGAACCATCTTTAAAATAAGTTCTAAAAATCACGAAAGCAAAATGTTTCTTAGCATGGCAATTACTGAGAAATCTGGGAACTGAAACCCATAAATCTGGAGGATATTCAGACTATGAATGTCTGGTTTATATATAGCACAACACAATGCTATCAGATACTAATTTGACAGAGAGAGTATAGTCCAATTTAAATATAACTATATTTGTAAATTCAATAATCAATAATCTTGTTTTTACATTTAAAAATGAACTGGGAATTATACGATAAGATTCCAGAAAATTTTGATATTGTAAACACAATGAATTCAATTTATTCTATCTTTATTTGCTCCCCCCTGCTGGTGATCTTCAAGTAAACGTGGAAAATTTTATCCAGCATGTTGCCAAATAAATACATGCTTCTGATTAAAAAGAAAAAAAGATTCTCATTAATAAACATTTTGTTCAACAGATTATTAAGTAGTACCCTACAAAACAAAACAACCTGCTTTCTTTAGTCAGGAAAATAAATAAGCTGAGTTGTAATAAATGCATTATAGTCACCATTCATATTGAAATGTAAATAGCAATATCTACTAATATTTTAAATCTTTCAGGAAATTGTTATATTTGCTTCAACTTCAAAGGCACTGATAGATTTTATCATCAGAGTTAAAAAATGAAAGGAAAAATATTTTTAATAATGCCCAACTCTTCTTATACTTGTTAATACAAACAACCATAATATTTGCCAAACAAAAAAGTATTTTATATCTTTTACCTGGAAATGACAAATGAATTGGGATTTGCAGATGACAAACTAGAATGCTCATTTTTCAGATTTTTTGATAGCAAACAGCCCTTGCTCCCAATCCCTTTCCTTTAAAAATAGTCAGCAATTCTTCTAGGAATGCAGATGATGGGTAAAGCTGAAAGCACAACTCAAAACATATCTTAAGCTGCTCTAGAACTTGCAGGGTTTCTCTGACAAGGAAAAGTTGAGAGAAACAGATTCTCCCAAAAGCAGAGTATACGAAGATTACATATTTAACAGATCAAAAGAAAGATGGTAAGGATTTTATATTGTTTAGTCTGGTAGATAGGATTTAAGAGTTTCTCAAATACTGGGAGTTCAGAAGTCCAATCTAAAAATGTAAATTCTGCCAGGGTATTCCCCTTCATTTGATCATTCTAATTAAGAACTAGGAGCACAGAATAAAAGATTTGTAATCTTGTTCTTTTTCTCTTCCCCCAAGTCATTTGCCAACCAATCAATTTCAATTATTGATTTCTATGATTTCAAAGAGCACGTACTACATGCTTTCAAGCAAATTTCTGATGCTTATAAAGACTAGCGTTTTAACCTGTACTACTTACAGAACTGCAGGACACACAGAGCACTTTATTACAAAAGTATAAACCTGGAAACAAGAATACACACATTAAAACATATTACTAAAAATATGCTTGTAAATTCTGTTATGAGCATATTATGTATATTTACGTGTCTAACTCTGTGGTCTTTAAAATTCAGGGTGGGATCACAGAGAGTAAATAATGATAGACTTCATCTCAAGAACAGGTAGCTTCCTTCTTCAACAGGCAGTAAATTCTGTGTTGGTAACAGCTCCTTTGCACGCAAATACATTTATCATGAGCCAAGCAGTATTGCCTCTTGCAAAGGATTGAATACAAATGCCTGCTTTATTGGAGCACAATTCACAGTATTAAGAATGGGATAATTCATAAAGACAAGCAGGGACAGTAGCATTTCACACTTTGCCTCTAAGCTATAAATAGTCATGGTATTTTCAAGAAAGTTCTTCTTCAGAGCTTTAAGTGTTCTACATACTTCACCTTTCACTGCAGACATGGAATAGCATCCAACTTGTTAAATAATAATATTCAACACGTACCAAGTTTTCTTGGTTTCTGGCAGCTACTTTCTGATCATCTTCTCCCCCATTTTTCATGTATTTGACTTCTTCCACAGGTTTGATCCTATACTCATCTGGAAATTAAGAGAAGAAAAAAGGCACAGTAAGAAGTAGTAATAGAAAGTAAGTAAAAGTCACAGTAAGAAGTAGTAATAGAAAGTATAGGGCTTACAGCAAATGAAAATATATACATGACTTTCAGAGAACAAGCTACCGGTATGTTAGTTTTCATGATGTCATTTAGCAGCTTAACTTTCTGTACAGTACTATCCTTACACATTTTTTTAAAATTGAAGTATATCAATATGTTAAGAGAATTTTGATCAATGACCCCCAGTTCAAAATATAATTGAATGGTCAAATGTATACTTTTAATATCAATTTGAGCATACGTGCCTAGCATATGCAATCGAAAAGCACATCAGAGGTACAGGGGTACAGGGAGAGGTAATGAGTTAAAGAAAAAGAAACAGAACAGGGGTTCATGAATAGGAAACTTTACTTTTAAATAGTCTGAAGCACAGAGTAAAAAGCAAGCAGCAAATTTGCAAGTTTATTAATAATGATACATAATCAAAAGAGATAAAAACAAGAAGGAAATGCAAAGACCTAAAAAAAGGCCCTCACCAACCAAAAGGGCTGGGAGAGAAATAGTAAATGCAATTTATTTTAAGCAAAGATAGTAATATCAGTAGTCAGAGATAGCAATTACAGGCCACTGATCATTTTTCTCACAGAACTAAATCCTATTAGTGAAGCTGCCCAGGAGGAGATGCATAACTCATAAAAGGAAATACATATCCTTTTCACACATTTACAAAACTTTCATGATGCCCTCTATGGTACTAGTGAGGGAACAATGAAAGAAGCTGAAGATGGCTATGACTGTCCAGGGTTCCTGACCTTGCCGCCATGTAAATGATTCAGGATAGGTAATCCACCACATATAACCAGTCGCTTAGTGTTTGCTTGAAGTTATGATGGATCCCCCAGAAGGTATTTATGACCCAGATTCAAAGTTCTAGCCACTGCCTCCCAAGATCACGTGATTGCATTTTGGGCACTCAGGAACAGCCCCCAATTACAACCTTTTGCAATGTTCCCCCAGTCATAGGACCAACGTTTATGATATCTTTTTGATGGAAGCTGGTGTTTATTTCCAATTTCTGGCAAACAAAAATGCCCCTGAGAATGGGTTCGCTTTACGCCTGCAACTTTCAGTTTATGACTGCTGTAAAAATCGTAAAAATGTGTAAGTCACATGATGATCTTCTTAATGATCAGCACAACTTACAATCGTAATTCCAGGCTCAATTATAGTCATAGGTCAAGAACTGCATCTTCATCTATATTTTATTACATATTCAATTTCTTCCCTGTTCACAGTCCCTTATTTGGCTTTTTAATTTTTTTCTGTTACCCCTACTTTTATCGATATCTTCCTCTTTTTTATTTTTTTGCCATTTTTTTTCTCTATCAAAAATCCTTATCACTGCCAAAGGAAACTTGCTGGGTAACAGCAATAACAGAATAATTCTCAGGTGTTCATATCCTGTCATTGGGTTTTCACAAACATCGGGTTGGGGACTGTGGAAGTATTATATTTATTTTATTTACTTGATTCTTATCCTTAATTCAATATCCTTTTCTCCAGGAATTAGAGATGGCTTACTTGGGGAATCTTCCTTCCTTCAATTTCCATAGCAACAACCTGTGAGATAGTTCTGGCTGAAAGTCACTGCCCCCCCAAAAAAGCCACCAAATGAGTTTCAACAGAGGATATACAGCTGAACCTGTATCTCCCCTATTGTTGTACAACATCTTAACCATTATGCCACACAAGCTGATAGTACTGGGTTAGAAAGACTCAACACAGCTTGTGTTCCATACAGACTTTCCCAACCTGGGCCTTTCAGAAGTTTTAGAGATAACACGTTAAAGTATGACTATATGTACATATAATGCTATTGTTGCCATTGTGGGAGCAAGTACAAATTTCAAGTATATCAGATCCACCCTAAGACAAAATATAGCCTTAGTCCATCTATTACATTCACATTACATAATCAAGAAATACCAAACTAAAATATACAAGAGTCAAATTGCTCAATCTCTTAGTAGGCTGCCTTTTATGGGTTCTTAAATAGTTACTAAAGACTGCTAATTTTTATTTCCTCATAATAGACTGTTGGATATCTACATAACAGTCTTCTTCAATCTAGTGTCCTCCAAATTTGGTGATATATCTAATCCTAGAATCCATGGTCAGCATACCAAAAAACATTAGTGTTGTCTTCCTTCGTCTCAGAATTTTTTTTTTTAAATGGCATCTTATAAGTTCAAGAGATTTCTGTTACTTTAGAAAGATTTGTTTCTGCCCCACAAAGAAAAGCACAATTAAAATGTATGTTGTCAAAATGAAGAATCACCACCAGAGGTAATTTGAAAAGTTTTAGTTCCTTGCTGAGAAAACAGAAGTGTCTCCTAGGTAACTTGACTGTCAATGTTAAAGAAAAATCTCTGATTAATTATAACCTACAGCAGTATAATATGAATCATAGCAAGTACAAATATCTGTCTTGGAATTGACCCAATGCACTTTGAATTCAAGAACTGGATTTCCATGAGGCTGATAAGTAATTCAAATGTCAACATTCACAACTGGTAACTGTTGCAATAATTCAATTTCATAAATATTTCCCCCTGATGTTTGTACTAATCAAAATGCAATTCCTATAGGAATGTACAAGAATAGACTACATTATTTCTCCCCAGCATTTGGAAGCAATTTTGATAACACAAAGTAGGAACTGTTACCAGAATGAGAGCTGGGATACTAGGCAAACTATGTTAAGCAAAGCTTTCATACAACCGGTCACTGAAACCACAGGGTTACTATCTAATAGTCTGCAAAGAACAACTTTGCAGAGGGAGTGTCCTATATATTACATGAACCTTAGAATAGGTTTTATGGAAGGAAGGAAGGTGTCATTTCCCCCAGTATCACAGGAATCTAGATACACATGCATATTTACCCAGAGGTTGGAATTCTCCATGTTTTAATCACAATCCTGTAAATATTTTGTTGTACATTTTATTTATTTATTATTTTATTTATTAATTTGACTTCTATGCCGCCCTATTCCGGAGAACTCAGGGCGGCTCACAACATAATAGAAATCAACAGTTAAAAATACATATATATAAAAACCCCTAATTTAAAAGAAAAACCAATCATTCAACATACACACAGACATACACTGGCTAAGGGCAAGATGTTAACTGCCCCAAGCCTGCCGGCAGAGGTATGTTTTAAGTAATTTACAAAAGGCGGAGAGGGTGGGGGCGACACGGATCTCCGGGGAAGTTGGTTCCAGAGGGCCGGGGCCGCAACAGAGAAGGCTCTTCCCCTAGGCCCCGCCAGGCGACACTGTCTGGCTGACGGGACCTGGAGAAGGCCAACTCTGTGGGCCCTAACCGGCCGCTGGGATTCATGGGGCAGCAGACAGTCCCGTAAGTAACCTGGTCCGATGCCATGTAGGGCTTTATAGGTCATAACCAACACTTTGAATTGGGTTGGGAGACCAATTGGCAGACAATGCAGCTCGCGGAGTGATGCCGAAATGTGGGCACCTCTGGGCAAGCCCAACACTGCTCGCGCGGCTGCATTATGCATTACCTGAAGTCTCCGAACGTTTTTCAAAGGTAGCCCCATGTAGAGAGCATTGCAGTAGTCGAGCCTCGAGGTGATAAGGGCATGAGTGACTGTGAGAAGAGACTCCCGGTCCAAATAGGGCCGCAGCTGGTGCACCAGGCGAACCTGGGCAAATGTCCTCCTCGCCACAGCCGAAAAATGATGTTCCAAATTTAGCTGTGGATCGAGGAGGACGCCCAAGTTGCGGATCTTCTCCGAGGGGGTCAAAAGCTCCCCCCCAGGCTGATGGACGGATAGATTGAGTTATCTTTGGGAGGCAGAACCCATAGCCACTCCGTCTTGTCGGGGTTGAGTTTGAGCCTAATTTTACTGATTTTTGTTTTATGATATTTTAAAAACGTTTTGAAAGTTGGTTATCTCTAGGGATTTAGGAACAGACTTTATCTTTATAATAGTTCTACAAATCCAAAGTTGCCATAATTTTATCTAGTGGTTTTAAATAATTTCTAACTTTTTGAAAATATCTGGCAAACTGGCCAGTAGGAGTAGATAAAACAACCTAATGGCATTTTTAATTGGTGTTTTATACTTTAAAACAGCATTTTTTCAAACTTAGCAACTTTAATATACTGGTGATTCTGAGAGTTGAAATGCATGCATCTTAAAATTGCTAAGGTTGAGAAACACTGTTTAAAGTCATAGCATCCACTGTGGCCTTTTACTGATTATTACTATGATTTAGCTTTTTAAAAAAATAAATAAAAAAAATTCCATTTTTGTCATTGATCCAACTTTGATCAATAACTTGATTTTCTGTTTTTTTTTCATCTCTCTCTCTCTCCAATTATACAAAAATAAATTCCCATATTTTATTACTCAGGACTTTAAAACTAAGAAGGAATGGTGCTGTTTTATAGTTAGGGACCATATATGAAAACATTACTTAGCTACAATACAGTGAATGACTGAATAATACCACAAATATGATCCTCAATATGATTATCCAATCATAAAGAAAAAAGAGGAGACTAGTGAATTTTATGATCAAGTTCAATTTGAACTTGACAGAAGATTCCAGAAAAATGTGGTCCTTGTGATAGGTGACTAGAATGCCAAAGTTGGAAACATTAAAGAAGAAAATATAGTTGGACTGTATAATTTTGGAAATAAAAATGAAGTAGGACAACGACTTATCAATTTCCTTCACTCCAATGATTTATTACGAATACCATCTTTAAACAAACAAAACAATGCCTGTACCCATGTATATCACCAGATGGAGTACCCAGAACTCAGACTGATTATACTATTGGTGAAAGGAAGTAAGGAGCTCAGTTATAGCGTCAACTGAGCACACCCGATATGATCTTGACCCACCATTTTCAATGAGAACACTGGGAATCATCCTGAACACTTGAACCTTATTGACAAAGAACCCAGAGGAACTCTGGAATGAACTTAAAGAAGTTGTTAAAGATCAATGTGAAAAGAGTCTGCCAAAGAAAAAGAAACAAAAGAAAGCAAGCCGGATGTTAAAACAAACCATGAACATTTCTAAGAACAGAAGCCAGAGCCAAAAATTCAGGAGAGAACTTACTACAAAGTATTTCAGAGAGCAAAGGGGGAAAGGGCCCCTTCCCTTAATCTGCAGTTATTCCCCCCCCCATAGGAACCTTTGACTAGCTGAATTTGGAGTGTTCCTAAATGGGAGTCAAGTTATTACTAGCAAGCCAAATCTTTTGCTTAGAATAGCACTACTCAGCTATTGGAAACTGGAAGATCCACGAATGGAGACTGTACCTGCCTAAGAGCCAAACTTGCGCGTCTGTCCTGGGCGAGATCAAGTCAAAAACTGGGATCTCTATGGTCCAGGACGGGCGTGGCAACTTTGGCTGACTTGATCTGATTGGGCAGGAATACAGTCTACACCCATCCGTGGATTCTCCATCTCCAAGTGCTGGAGAAAAGAGTCTGCCAAAGAAAAAGAAACAAAAGAAAGCAAGCCGGATGTTAAAACAAACCATGAACATTTCTAAGAACAGAAGCCAAAGCCAAAAATTCAGGAGAGAACTTACTACAAAATATTTCAGAGAGCTGATAGAAGAAGCAGTATTACAATGCCATCGGTAAAGACATTGAAATAGACATGGAAAAACAGGAAGGGTCTTCCAAAGGATCTCTGAATGCAGAAGTAGATTACAACCTGGAATTGATTTGCTAAAGGATGCCAAAGGACAGATAGTAACTGATTTAAGGAAGGTCAAAGAAAGATGGAAGAGTATACTAAACTACTTATGTAGCAGGTATAATAATGTTCATAAGATCTTAAAAAATACTCCCTACTTTTAAAAAAACCTCTTGTATTGGATGATGAAGTAAGATTAGCACACTGGTCATTACCAAATTGGTAGGCTATAGGAACTGATGGCATACCCACATAAATATGGCAAGCAACGGAAGAAATGGCAGTAAAAGTTCTAACCAAGCTATGCTAGCAAATCTAAAGAATGACACAATAAATTGAAAGAAGCCACTTTAATTCCAACAGGGGAAAGACAAGGGGAGAGACTTAAAAGGGTGTGTAAGCTATTGCACAATATTCTGTCAGGCTCCAAAACCCAAGAAAGATGCACTGAGGTTCTTCTAAGCCAGTGGTTCTCAACCTGTGGGTCGCGACCCCATTTGGGGTCGAACGATGATTTCACGGGGGTCGCCAAACACCACAGTCCGCCATTTTTTTCTTTTTGGTCGGCCATTTTTTTTGGTCGGCCATTTTTTCCTGTTTGCGATGCGGGCCGTCGCGCCGCACATGCATGATGTGGGCCCGCCATTTTTTTTTGGTCGGCCATTTTTTTTTGGTCGGCCATTTTTTCCCCTTTGCAATGCGGGCTGTCACGCCGCGCATGTGCGATGCAGGCCCGCCATTTTTTTGGTCGGCCATTTTTTTTGGGTCGGCCATTTTTTTGGGGGTCGGCCATTTTTTTCCCTTTGCGATGCGGGCCGTCGTGCCGCGCATGCGCGATGTGGGCCCGTCATTTTTTGGGGGGGTCGGCCATTTTTTTTGGTCGGCCATTTTTTTCCCCTTTGCGATGCGGGCCGTCGTGCCGCGCATGCGCAATGTGCCCCGTCGTGCCGTGTATGCATGATGCGCCCCATCGTGCCGCGCATGCGCGATGTGGGCCGGGGTCACGTCGCGCTTGTGCGGCGCGGGCCGGGGTCGAACCCCGGAAAAGGTTGAGAACCGCTGTTCTAAGCAGTTTCTTTTACTGTTCCTCACCCATAGAAAGAAATCTTGCCAAACTAAAGAAAACTACTTACATCATTAAATATATATTCTGAGAATTCCTAGGGAGAAGCTGTTCTGATTCTCTTCCTCCGACTCAAACAATCTAAACTTCACTATATTGGCTCCTCAAGAATGCACACCCTGCCTCCTGGGAATCTGGATTACACTCCTTAATTTTATTTGCAGGGCTAGCAAAATTGTGTTTAGGATCATCCAATGCAGATTAGAATTCTATATATAGAAAAAGATGTTCAACTGGATTTTAGAAAAAGCCAAGAGTTACTGCTGATGCATGTTGGATAATTGAGAACGCCAAAGTGTACCAAAAGTAAATCACAATATACTTCACTGATTATAGAAAGTGTGGGGTATAAATAATATTTTATCCTTACATACATGATTCTAAAGTGTATGATAGACAGAGCCATAACACTGAAATTGCCTAACGATCCTGAAAGGAAAGGAGACTGATAACAACAATCAACTTGTCGTTTTTTCTGTGACTTGAAGGGCGTCAATACATTAGTATAATAAAGGACATTATTTATGTTAGAAGATGTAATATCAATAGAATGGGGAGAGCTTGGAACCTGATTATAAGAACAGAATCTAGAAGCCAGCCCACAATAAGGCCAACTCATGATGTTATCAGAATCTGCATTATTTCTATAAAGCTATAATTTACTCGACTTTTGTTTTATGTCCTGTGTATAATTCAGAAGGGATACAATTAGTAACCATGTGGGCTTCAGGGCTTTTCTGTGTTCTTTTGTTGAGGAACCCTGTGATCACTGTAGTTGTGCACTCCAATAAAAGATATTTTTTTGCATCTATTTCCAAATGCTTTGGTTCTTTATTTTCCCCAAAACAACAGACTTTGATTGTTTTGATTATGTCACGCTATGGGATGGTGTTAGAAAAATGGGAATCCTGATGTAGGAAATGACTAGGCAGAGCCTGAAAATGAGATCAAATATATCATCAGTTTAGAATCCTTACGCAGCCACAACAGACCTAAATCCAGCCTCCTGTGCATTCCGTTGACTCTTATTTAGTGCCAACTGGACTTGACTGTTAGTAGATTAGATTCTTGTATATAGACAGCATGTAACAACACTTTTAATGCTTTGAACTCAACTCCTGTTCCTGGTTACTAGCACCTGACACCCAGAACATCTCATTTTGCTTATGCAACATTTATACAGGTCAGGAAATCATAGTAAAGACAACCCCTAGATACCCCATATTACACATCTATTGCACAAACTGCACTGGCTCTCAGTTTCCTGCCAGGTACAGACAGTCCTAAACTTACAACCTTTCATTGAGTGATCATTCAAAGTTATAACAACAGCACTGAAAAAAAGTGACTGATGGTAGTTTTTCCCACTTACGACAATTGCAGCAAACATGTGATCAAAATTCAGACACCTGACATCTGGCTCATATTGATGACCATTGCAGACAAGCAAAGTCAATGGGGAAACCAGATTCACTTAACAACCCTGTTATTAACTTAACAACTGTGGCAAGATGGTCGTAAAATGGGGCAAAGCTCACTTAACAACTGTCTTGCTTAGCAACAGAATTTTGGGGCTCAATCAAACTACATGCACAATTCAAGGTGCTACTCATCACTTTTAAAGCCTTACATATCATAGGACCAGGTTATTTGCAGGACCACCACTCTTTGATGTTATCTACCCATCCCAGCAAAGTGGACAAGGCAGGCACACTCCACATTGCCATTTTGTGTGCCTGCCTTGTCCACTGCATCCCCAACTGCATAGAACAGCCTCCCCTGAGATGTGGTAGATCCCCACCCTCTTAACCTTCCAGAGAGGATTGAAGATCTGGCTCCTCCCCCAGTGTTGGGATATGGTGAGATTAAAGTGGGATGAGAATGTTGGAACTGCATCAGGGAAGTATGGTTGTGGCACCTGTTTTTTGGTATTTGGTTTTACCATTTCTTTTGTTTCTACTGCTGATTATATTGTTTTATTTGTTGGTTGTAAACCACCCAGAATTTGACTTTAAGATGGACAGCTACAGAAATGTTTTAAATCAATAAAAAAAGCTGAAAAATCAATATAAGAAGCTATTTTATCAATCTTTTTTATTAATTTTTTCCCCATATATGTTAATTTTTCCAATCAACAAGTTGTCTGAAATTTGCTAAACTAATACATGTTCAATTCCTAATCCTTGCTTATAAGAAGCTATTTTTTGATCTACTTGAATCCAACTGATTTGGAAAAGGAGATGATTACTTAAAATGTTTTAATAGAAATATAAAAACAGGACACTAAGACTATCTTTGGATTTTCTGTGGAATATATTTTGACAATAGATGAAACCTATTTATCTAATGAATCTGTCACTATTCAGTAAATAGTGAACACAGAACAGAGTAAAGAACAGATTTACTATGCAGAATTGTAGGAAAAAGCTAGACGTATTACGACTGCATGCGTGGCCCAGCATTTTCCAGAAGTGTGAGAACCACAACCTTCTGAATTCCCAACCAGCTGTTCTATGAATTACAGGACCAACATATTTAAAGAGCTGCAATCTGAGGAAGACTGGCGTACATAAGCATTTCTCTAAATCTGTAAAGTAAAATAAACAAATATGCAGAATTTCCCTGATTAAATGCTTACCAGGTCTGTCACAGTTAATTCTTAGGTAGGAGATCACCTGGGAATTTAAAGGGCTTTTACTTAAACTGAGTGCTCAGAAAAACAATCTAGAAAAGAGTTATGGCAAACCACTTCTACAATACTGCCAAAGCCATCTTTGCTTTTTTAATGAAACATTTTTTAAAAAAAAAAACCTGAAACACAACATGACACAAAGATAAATGTAAATAAGTAAAAATGAGTGTTTAGAGAAACAGCCACATTTACCTGTATGTATAATTATTTATACACAAATAACTAAAGAATTCCATGTGGAGACAAATGAAATCCACCATACAATGCTACCATGGCAACATAACGAAGTAGCATGACATCCATTAATATCAGTCTCAGTGATAAATGTCTACATCACCAAGTAGTACTGAATCAATTACGAAGTACAGAAAAAACTGATAAATTAAGCAAGATGAGACACAGTTCCAACACAAAGAGGAATTCTAAGAGATGTATCCAACAAAAAACAATGAAAATCACACCTCCCAAATCAGATCAAATACATAGTTCTCACAAATTCAAATCTATCAACCAGATATTCCTAGTCCAGATGTATCCAAAACTTTAAGAGATGCTTCACAATGTGGAGATCCTGTGAACTATACAACAGAAAAATCTTTTAAAATCAGTTTAAAACAGGGGTCCCCAACTCCTGGCCACAGACCAATACCTGTCCATGACCTATTAGGCCACACAGCTGGAGGTAAGCAGTGGGCAAGCAAAGCTTCATCTGTATTTGCAGCATCACCACCTCAGATCATCAGGCATTAGATTCTCATAGAAGCGCAAATCCTACTGTAAACTGTATATGTGAGGGATCTAGGTTGTGCAGTCTCCAACCCCACCCCACTTCCATGAAACCAGTCCTGGTGCCACAAAGGTTGGGAACTGCTGGCTTAAAACATAAGTATTACATTTCCTCTCATTCAGAGATATACTTATCAATCCAGTTATAGAGTATATTAGGGAAATGTGTCTTTAAAACGTATGTATGAATGGAATTTTACTACACAGCAAAACTAAATATTCATAGATTTATCTGAAGCCAACTATCTGGATAAATACTAAATACAGCGGTGGCCTTTGAAATGAAAGCAAATGTATCTCATCTCTTTATGGTCTGGCCAGAAAAATAGCATACAAGAAAATCTCAGACTTATGAAAATTAATCCAATGATACAGGACAGGAATACCTGACCTTAAATAAACTATTTTGTATCTCCTAATGCTTTCAAGAAAAAGGAGGATTCTTTGCTATCAAATGAATTTAATTTAAAAGTTGATTTGTTAAGTATACACCTTATTGTTTAATACTGTGAAATACAGTATTTGAGAGACATGATCCATTAGTTTTATTAATAATATTTTGCTGATCCACTGATAGTAAATACATTGAGGTTCTGTGATTCACTGGGATCTTTAATGTCAATTTCTTTCCTTGGTTTTAAAGCATCAAGAATTCCTCTTCAACATAAAGCAAGCAAGCAAACAAACAACTTATGTTGTGACAATGGAAATAACATATGGGGGTATTTTGCTTGATGGTACACATCTAAAATTGAAATACATGCTTCGTGTAGCCACTTGCACTGTTTTTATTAATGCCGAATAAATGCAACTTTAGTGTTACTTCATTTATTCTTATTTATAGAAAGCAGCACATATTGTTGTACATATTGACATTTTAGTCATGTACAAAATAATGAAAGATGTGACACAAGATTAGCTTTTGCTGTCTATATTTAGCCAAGCATTTTGCAAACTTTACCAAAAGCAAAGAAGCTGTGCTGCACAATTATAGCAGCCTTTGGCAAACAATGCCCCTAAATATTGAGCATCCTATATTTAGGTGTTTACCATTTCACGCTTCCTCTTTTTTTATGCCAGTACAAATCTAAGCCTAATGTAAAACAAGCCATAAGATAAATAATACTGCTATTATTTATGCAGCTAAATAGAAACATCAGTGTTCTCTGATTTAGAATAATGAAACAATGTGTTGGCTTCTGGAGTAAGCGGCACTGAAGCCACACATCTGAAAAAGGACAGAGCTTAAAAGTGCAGTGGATAAAATTTGAAAAAAGCATATTTAAAATGGACATTTTAAATCCTCCTAAGATCAACCCCCTGAGGTGAGATTGGCCCCAACTTTCCAGAAGTCACTTAAAAGCAGGTTGTGTCAATAGACAAAAGTAACGGGAATCTGATGAAGTGGATCCACTGTTCAAAATTTGACACTCCCGCTTATTCTTTTTATAATAATCTTAATTTTTATAATACCTGAATATTTTTTAAAGTATTGTTTGTTTACCTGCTGTCCAGAGTCAAATGATGTGAGATGGGCAGCCATGTGAATACAAGAGACAAACAAACAAGAGGTCTTAGAACCCATGGCTAAATCAGACAATAAGAAAAGGTACCGTGCCCGCTGCGCCGCGCTCGCTGGTGTGGAGCTGTGGTTGCTAGTCCTTGTCTGTGGCTGGTGCCGCTCTTTTTTTTTTTAATTTTTACATTTCGCTCGTGCGGTGCGTTTCCCTCCCCCAGCTATGCCTAACCCTCTCGTGTTCTTCGATGTCTGCGCCGACGGACAGCCCCTCGGGCGCATCACTCTCGAGCTGTTTGCAGACACAGTTCCAAAGACAGCAGAAAATTTCCGTGTGTTGAGCACTGGAGAGAAAGGTTTCAGTTACAAGGGATCATGCTTTCACAGAGTCATTCCTGGATTCATGTGTCAGGGTGGTGACTTTACCCGCCATAATGGAACAGGCGGTAAATCTATTTATGGAGAGAAGCTTGCCGATGAGAACTTCATTCTCAAGCACACAGGCCCTGGCATTTTATCTATGGCGAATGCTGGTCCCAATACAAACGGATCTCAGTTCTTCATCTGCACTGAGAAAACTGAATGGTTGGATGGGAAACACGTGGTCTTTGGCCAAGTCAGAGAGGGAATGGACATAGTGAGGAAAATGGAGAGTTTTGGCTCAAAGAATGGCAAACTAAGCAAGATGATCATCATCTCTGATTGTGGAGATATGAAATAACATTCTTGTTGTCTTAACCAATCGACCATTCCTTCTGTAGCTGGGGTTAGTCCCCTCTGAATCTTTATGCTCCTGACTTACTGCTGCGTTTCTATTGGGTTTCGATTTCTGCTCCCTCACAAGTCCAGCTGGACTGAATATAAAAATTTGTTTTCAAAATGAAATAAAACAAGTTAAACCAAAAAAAAGAAAGAAAAGGTACCATGAATTCAGCAATCGCTAGAGGACCATCCATCCCAAACCCTGAAATAATCTGTGTTTTTCAAAGAAAATTTCAATTATTTATCTAGGTGAGATTATAACTAACTGTTCTAAAAGCAATGATTCACACATAAGCACAATAATACACATGGTATGATCTGTTGCATGGCCACACTTCTTTCCTACATCTTTTCCTTTTTTCAAAAAAAGAGAAGATTATTTAAACTGAAAATAAAAGCTGGATGAAGAATAAAGGACTAACAATGGGCCTATATTAGCTTGTCCACTTTTAAAAAAAGTTCTGAAGTCAGGAGTGCATTTTCAGAAACTTACTCTATGCTATAGTAATTGCTTGCCCTAAAACTTTACTTATGGTTCCTGCAATTGGTCCAAACTAAAGAACTGCAGTGGCCTTTCAATAATACAACTAAACCTTTATTTTAAGACATTTACATGTATTTTTTTCGTTTTTCTTTACATCACATGGAAATAGCAGAAATGTAGCAAATATTGAGATTATGTATGTCTACTCAAGTAGTCCTTCAGCTAGAGTTTGTTTTGCATTTATTAAAGAACCAATTCCATGGCTTCTCAGGAATCTCTAGTACTTGATTAATAACATCAGCAATATGATTATACAATGTGACACACATTCTATAGGCCATATACTTACTAAAAGTAAAAGTACTTTTAAATGTTAGCAAAGGGGAAACAGACCAATAACTGGGAAATAGTCACTGGACATATAGAACTAACTATAAGATAAGATAACCTTTATTGTCATTTTTACTGTGGGCACACCGACACATACTAAAAATGAAATTCTGTTGCTTGCTTCAAAAGTGTACACATACCTAAGACATATATAGACATGCTATAATATACACACATATGTATATACCTACACCCTTACATATAAATTTAATTATATGTATATAATTTACTATAATTTAATTAACTAAAGTTCTAAGTATCCACTTTCAGTTATGCCTAGACATAAACCTGCTTAAATTCAGAAGCACAACTTCCTGACATAAGTGAACTATTCCATACTGAAACTGGAAAATTCTGAAAATCGCATTGAAAGTTGTAGGTGTTAAGCATACATTTACATAAGAATTATTGGCAATTATCCTGTTATTATTTTGAAATCTGATTTTATTCAGTTGACCATGTAGCACTGATCCAGACATTATAATATGGTATAAATAATAATTACTGCACCTCAATGGATAATGAAGAATTCCAAACAAACTGGGTGTTTTAATATTGATACCTTTAAAGAAACTAGTAGCATTCCTTCTGAATCTTATTTCCACAAATGTTTTACCTATGGTACTTTTCAAAGGACCCTTAGTATAAAATAATAACCATCAATCCATGCAACCACTGTTATTTTCCAAGTAACTACAACAAAATTAAATGAAATTATCTTTTGCCACAACAATTTCTGCTGATATAGACAAGCTAGAATTCAAAATATTCAAATTCAGACCTATATGAGATGCGATAATTTACTTTATAGCAAGGAAAAAAATGCTTGTCAAGGTCTTACTTAGAGCCTGAAAGCTACAAAGGTTTGAATGGGGAAGAAGAAGCTGAAGTTCAACATTAGCAGGGAATGGTTGGACCTCCCAGTTCTGGACGTCCAAGTCCACCTTTGATCCTGAATATGGTTGTTTTTGATGATTTAGGGCTGCTGTGTAATCCAGGGCTCTTTTGAACTCTTAGTTGCTGCTCAAGGAAAAAGTAGCAACTGTGACACAGAAATGTTTGCACAAGTCCAATTCAAGCACCAGTTGTCCTTCTCCTTGGTCTAAGAGGCTCTCCCTCATGTCCTGGTCATCTTACACTCTATATGAGGCTACCTCTGAAGACTATTTAGAACAGTGGTTCTCAACCTTTTTAATGACGCGACCCCCAACCAGTCATAAGTCGAGGACTACCCAACTGGTTGTAAGTCGAGGACTTTCCCTGCCCGAGAGCGCCGCGCATGCGTGGTGCCGCCCCCTGCACCGGCCGAGGCGTAGCTGGCAAGGGGCAGCGACGGCGCAGGGCGACTACCGGCTGGGCCACCAGCTGGCCCAGCCCAAGGGAGGTAAGGCATCCGCTGGGCCCCACATGCGCCAGCAACCCTCCTTGCACCCGCCGCCCTCCCACCTCGACCCTCTTTTACTTACATTTTTAGTAGTTGCTCAGCAGGGAGGGGTGGAAACTTCTAGACAGCTCGCCTTCACTGCAGACAACTTGCAGCACCGTTTGCAGACTGGGACTTTTGGCGGGCTCAGCAGGGCAGAGACAGCCTGGACAATTCCTATTGGCTTTTGAAAGCCAATAGAATTAGACTCTATTCAAGAGAGTCTATTCTATTGGCTTTCAAAAGCCAACAGAATAAGAGGGAGTAGCACAGCTAAGGAAAAGGGGGGGGAATGGCGGACTGCGTTGTTTGGCAACCCCCGTGAAATGGTCGTTCGACCCCAAATGGGGTCGTGACCCACAGGTTAAGAATGCAGCAGCATTAGCAGTGCTCACTGTTCAAGCAACTCTTGGGGTTTATAAATTGCAGTGGTTGCCAGTAAGTTTCCAGATGTAACTTAAGCCATTGGTTATTATCTGTAATGTCATACATAGCATAGAGATAGCCACACACAGTTATCTAAAGCAAGAGTGTCAAATTGCCAGTCCATGGGCTGGATGCATCATGCCGAAACTGTGTCCACCCCAGCTCCGGCCATGGGGAAAAAGTCACAATACGTGGTGACATGTCACATGATGTTGCAAATTTGACACCCCTGATCTAAGGAAATCACTTGTCTCCCATACAGTTTATCTGCTTGTGCAAACAGACAAGAGACAAGACAAGCTTGTTTTGGGTTCCATTGATCAAGCATCTAATCAGACTAGGAAAAGTGTCTTCTGTGTTACATCATTAGCCTTCTGGATAGCATTCCCATAGAAATTCATGTTGGCCTCTATCTTACCTACCTTCAAGTGAGCCCTAAAACCTTGGCCCTTTCTCCATGTCTTGGATTAAGCTGGGTGTGATATGTTTTTTTTTGTTTTTGTTTTACTTTGTTTCCTTAGGATGACTTTCCTCTTTTCTTAACTAATGTTTTATTTCTTCTTTTAATATCATGAAATACTCAAAGCATTGTTTTGGAATTGGATAGATTAGAAATTTGAAAAATAAAAGTGACACAGTCAGAGAAGTCATTATTTTCAGTTAGATCAGGCATGTCAAACTGCCAGTCCGCGAGCCGGATGAGTCATGCCAAAACCATGCCCACCCCATTGCCGGCAATGGGGAAAAAGTTGTGATACGTCACGCGACGTCATGTGATGTCGCAAGTTTGACATGCCTGCGTTAGATACTTTTTTCAAGTGGAAGTTGTGCAAAACCACTGGGATATATAGAACAAACATTTTAACGGTTAAAGAGCTTGTTATAAATTAATGGAATCTCCATTTTTGCAAAAATGATACAGACATCTGGCATTTTTTAAAATCTAGCCAACCAAGATGAAAACAAAACTAAAAAACAAGTAGGCTTTCTATTTTAAATTAATAATTTTCTGAGATCAACCAGATGGTTCAGATCACTATAAATGCCTGAAAATCCTAAATCAGCATGGTTTGAGTAATGTTATGTGTGAACTAGAATTCCTCTCTTCATGCTGTGATTCAAACAATCATAAAGACCCCTATCCTTAGAATAATTTCTTTGGGGGAGCTTTACACACCTACTACTCTATTTTTTATTGTGGCTGGATAATTTTCCAAGGTTAAATTGCAACAAACCTAAGAGAAGAATGACAGTTATAGTTATTTAGTAGTCTGGTGTTCTAGGCCAGAACAGTTGGGATCTTACATAATTGTCCTAATATTATCTTTTCTGCCTCTCCTTTTGAGAGGTCTGCCTGGACCCCAGAAAAGTGAATTATTAAAAAAAAAATCAGTGTAGGAATGGTGTAAGAGTGGCTTCTTCAGTTGAAGGAGATTACATTATTTTCCAGTTCTCTAATGATAAAGTTTCTCTGTGCTATATATAATTATGTTTTCCTTTGTATAATCAGTGTTGTCCTCACAACAAATTTATTGTCCCTGAATTACATCAAATAAATGTCTTAGAACAGAGGTCCCCAACCTTTTGGGCACCAGGGACTGGTTCCATGGAGAGAGGTTTTTCCACGGATCGGAGGGTGCGTGGTTTTGTGTGCTGCTGCATCCCACAGATGGGGCTTTGCTTGTTTGTGCGGACTGGTTGCTGGCATGCCACGGCCCAGTACTGATCCACGGACCAGAGATTGGGGACCCCTGTCTTAGAACATCTTTAGAAAAAAGAATTCCACTGATTTTTAAAAGGAAAAGGAATGAAACATTTAATTTTATTTGCTCTCTTTCCACTGACAACATTCTTTCATGTTCCTGTATTGCACGCTTTTGGTTTAACAGGACAATATGGTTTTAACTGAAATCATTCTATGTACAATTGATTGCTATACAAAGAGAATCTGAACATTTTCAGAGACAGAAACCTCTTACTTAATTTCAAACATACAAAAGTCTGTTGTTGCATTATGTTGTACCCAAAGATTTTTCCCATGGGAGGCAAACTCCCTTTCTTAGAAGATAGCTGATGTTAATAAAGCAATAATTATTTTTTGTCCAGGCTAATAAAAAATTCCATTTGAATTAAAGTCAGAATGTGTCTTTAATAGAATGTGAAATGCAATAAATTTCAAACAATATTCTCAATTTTTCAGGATGAACATGTTTTCTTTCAAGAAATATGCCTATGCCTGCCTATGCTTGATTCCTATCTGATTATTCAAGAAACCTTGGAAATTTTATGAATCAGAGGGCAGACATTAACCAAAAAGCTTGTGAAAAAGAGCTAGAAAGGCATTAAATATAAATATTGCTAATTTAAACATAGTTAAATATTAATATCAAACAATTAAATAGATGACTGGATTAAAAAGAAGGCAGACATGCATTCCAAGGAACTAAAAACTTTCTGTGGGCTTGCCCAAAGTGCTTCTGACCAGAGATGTCAATCAGAATGAGTGGAGGAACAAACTGGGAATTTCAGAGAGAACGTTCAATAGTTTGGAACTGGAATGATAAAGATGACTATGCCCTTTTAGAACCAGGTTATATAACATTTCTTAATCACAGATTGTTATATGAAAAGTAGAATCAATTATTTATTCAACTGAAATATATAACTAGCACTCTTCAGACTCAAGTGCTATCACTGCTACTTTAGCGGAAAATGCAGCCTATGCATTAACACTATTTTTATGGAGATATATTCACTTTTTCAAATGAATTTTTATGTACATTTTAATGCCTGAGATTAAATGGCTTTAAATAAATGAAATACTTAGTATTTTAAAATTCTACTAGAGAGAAACTGAACCTTAGCCATTTCCTTGCATAAAAATAAAACCACCCCACCCCAATTACCACCAGAAGTAATCACAGTATGTTTTCTAATTTATTTTTTTTTCATAGAAAACTTTATAGAGTTATTTAGAATACTTTGTAAATTTTAAAACTCTTAAGTTATATTTTGTGGAAACTTGCAAACTGATTTCAAGCATTTCTTATGCTTAAAACTTTAAGCAGGCTCCACCTTCCAAAATACTAAGTTTTAAGAACAGAAAGCTACCCACATCTACATATAACTAATACTTCCCTTATATTTTTAACAGCAAGTACTCTGTTGTTTGGTCCTTGGGAGGCACTCTAAGTGTGATAGGATATTTCAGATCTCTTTCTTTTCAAGTTCATTCCATGAGGCAATGGAAAGTTCTGCATCCCATACTTTTCCAGCATGGTAGTTCCAACAGAGATCATCAAAAGGAAATGCCCTGGAAGCATATGTTGTTTCAGAGTCTTGGAGTCAAGAGGAAGGAGAATTATGTATTAGCCTTACAGACTGAAAGAGATTATTTTTCCCATTTGCATTAATAGATAAAAATTACTTAAATGCCACCAAAGACAATACATTTTAAAAGAAAGAGAATAAGGCAGTGGTAGCAAACCTATGGCACGCGTGCCAGAGGCGGCACTCAGAGCCCTCTCTGTGGGCACGCATGCCATCGCCCCAGCCCCCTCATGCCCCCTCCTCACCAGCAGCCCCCAGGAGGAAGTCGCCCAGGGCGTAGTCTGCGTGGAGCAGTGCAGCCAAGAACATGGCAGCCGGAAAGCGAGGACAAGACTCCACCCTCGCGTCCCATTGCGTGCAGAGGGTGTGGACAGAGGGCATGGCCCCATGACGCTGCTGGGCCACCTGGGCGATCAGCTGTGGCGGGCCATCGAGGCGGTGGGTGGCCCTGTGGGCAGGAGAGGCGGGGATGGAGCAGGGATGAGGCAGTTTTTGGGCACTAAAAGATTTGCCATCAGTGGAATAAGGCATCACTCCACCCTTCTATGTCCCAAAGATGCTTTTTCAAAAGGCAATTGGGCATTTTTTGTTTTTCCTTGAAGACGTTTCGCTTCTCATCCAAAAAGCTTCTTCAGTTCTGACAGAACCGATGTTTTGCTTCTCATTCAAAAGCTTCTTCAGTTCTGACAGAACCGATGTTTTGCTTCTCATCCAAGAAGCTTCTTCAGTTCTGACAGAATTGAAGAAGCTTCTAGGATGAGAAGCGAAATGTCTTCAAGGAAAAACAAAGTTGTGTTGTCTTTTGAAAAAGTGCCTTTGGGACAACCATGATCTGAATGACTGAGAATCTTCATAGAAATCCACCACATTTCTGCCAGCATTAACCCAGCACGGGTTTGAATACCGTAAGACCCTCAAAGTTTGGATCTTGCAACTTTACTACTAGAATTGCTCTGCCAGTGAATCTGAACCAGTCAATAAGTGTACACACTGAAACATTAAGAACTGAGTTATATATACACACTCGGTAAGATGCTCCTGGTTTATGGAGAGAATAAGACTAAGTGATGCATATCTGGCAATATACTAATGCCCTGGAGGAGAAAGCCACTTATTGCATTATTGTTCAATGTGAATGAAAGCTAGTAACAAACAACGTTGAGTATATTTTCCTCTCAAATCTTCATGGCCCCTATCACAATGGGGGGAAATAATCTCATTATCAAAGTTCAGGGAAAGTTAAAAGGGTGCTGTCCTAAACCAATAGATGACAGATTCAGCAGAACTTATTTGACATCCTTCTATTTTTTTTCCACCTTTGTCCAAATATAGAATATTGAATAGATGAGTAGAAATTATCAACATTTTGTAATATTTGATGATCTCGTAAGATTTTTGGTCATTAAAATCCTGTAAGTGTGAACTTTCTAAGACCTGGTTTATAAAGTGATATCTATACAGGAAGTCCTTAATTTATGACCAGTAATTTAATAATTGTTCCAAGTTACAACAGCAGCAGAAAGGGTGCTGTATGCCCCATAAAGCACTTCTGGCCATCGCAAAATATCTGCTGCCATATCCCCCCTGGGATCACATGACCATATTTCAAGCGCTTGGCAACCAGCTCACATTTATGACTGGCTGCAACATCCTGCAGCAAAATGATCCCAGTTTGCAATGTTTTTTTTTTATCATTTTCTGTCATTGTTTGCTGGTTTCTGGCAAAAAAATTCCATTTAAGAGAATGGGTTTGCATTTATGACATGATTCACTTAGCAATCTCCATAAAATGATAATAAAATTGGGCCTGGTAATGCATGTGCTTCAGTTTAGGATTATCAAGACTTAGAATCAAAATTCCAGTCTCACTGCAGTCGTACCTTGTGACTATCTGTACAGGAAAACATTGGTAATTGATAAACTAAGTCAATTTTAAATAGAGATGGGAAGAACATGCAGAAAACAAAAACAAACTGTGCTTTTTCCATTTTCCTATCCTGCTGCAAAACAAAAATTTCTTCTTTCTCACAGGAACACTGGCATTTTTATAAGACAAGGATAGTTAGAACAGGGCTTTTCAGCCTTTTCACCCATTGTACCACTTTTAGGATATGGCAACATCCGAGTACCACCAGTCGCCTAGCAAGCTGTCAAAAACGTGATGACCCAAAAAAAAAAAAAATGAAGTACAGGTAGTCCTCGACTTACAACAGTTCGCTTAGTGACTGTTCGAAGTTACAATGGCACTGAAAAAGTGCCCCCAAGCCACAGCTGAGCAAGACACTTGCCTGCCCACCCGGCTGCGCTCTTCCTCCTGTCTGAGGTTTTTATTGTTGTGAGCATTTCTGTTGAGGATTGGCAGTGGGGGTGGGGTGGGGGGGTGTTTGGTTTTTATTCCCCCAGTCTGCTGAGTGGTTGCAGCAGGTTTTGGTCACTTCACATAACCCTGGGACACTGTGACCGTCATAAATATGAATCAGTTGCCAAGCATCTGAATGTAAATCACAAGACCCTGGAGAGGCTGCAACATTCCAGCTGATCGGCGCTTCTTCTGGGCTCAGCAGAAGTGCCAGGATCAGCACCAAGCTCCAGCTGGAACCTGGTGCTGATCCTGGCACTCCCAATGAGCCCTGACAGCCCCAAAGAACCGCAGATCAGCTGGAAAGCGACACTGATCCTGGTGATTCTGCTGAGCCCTGACAGCCCTGTAGCTCCAGCCCTCTCTTGCTCAGGCTTGTGAGGTGCTGCTACCGGTTCAGCTCATTCTCCTCCCTCGCTACCACTTTTCTAGGATGGTCGCGTATCACCTGCCAGGTGCCAATGTACCACAGGTACCAATGTACCATTGGTTGAAAAGCCCTGAGTTAGAATACTTATTGTGCACAGTGTTGCTTCTTTGTTTACTTTTGATTCAGTGACTAACAAATTTGTTCCTATTGTTTATTAGGTCTCAAAACAACAGGAGTGTAATAGTACTTTATTAGAGTGACTAACAAGTATTTATATAGTATTTGTAAGAAGATAAAAATGTTCTAGATCAACAGAAATAAATACATTGGTTTAATCTTCTAAATGCTATAGACAAAAATAGAATACCAAAAATCTAAATATTTAAAACTAAATTTAAAAACTATTTTATGATTAAAGTATTGAAATACTAACACATCAGGGACTGTGCATCTTTTTGTGACCATTTGTAACAAATGAGACACAGCAGAAAAAGTAAAACAGCAGAAAAAAAGTGTTTATGTTTATATATATGAGGTTTAAAATAGGAGACCAATTTTCTGCATAAAGGAATGACAGCTGAAAGAAATTTTGCATCTATCCTAGAGATAGAAGATCCCAGTCCAAAAATAATAAATAAATAAATAAATGAGATTATTTTCAAACAGGCTGAATTTATGTTAGAAAGTCAGGTTTAAGGTTAAGACTCGGTTTGTTGTAGAAAGGATATTGGAAGAATATGTAGCCTAGTATCTTAGGTTTCTCCAGGATACATTTTGTTTTCCTCCAATACCACAGAGAGCAAGACATTAAAGCAGGTTAAGAAAAAAGCTCTACAATACACTGGGCAGAGAATATTGAAAAAGTAATTTTTCCTAGTTATATTCTCCATTATTGAGTACCTAATATTTCTGCACCATCTGGAGAGCTATGTCATATACTTGCAGCTGAATTGCAGTTCTAACTCTTAATAACTTTACGGCCAGCAGGAATGTGATGGACATCAGCACAAGTGTCCCTTTATTTATTTCTAAATGAAGGATTTTTAAAAAAAGTATTACATACATATGTTCTTGGATCCCCATTGCTTCATATTTCCCAGGCTTTTTATACTACTATTAGTGACCAATTTCAATGAACGACAATGTTTAATATTCCTCGTATGCTATGTACTTGAAGTTATTCTTAGTAAGTTACTTTTAGTAACACTTATAGTAATGTATCAGTTCATATAGTAATGTATCAATCATCATCTTCCCTTCAATAG
Source organism: Bothrops alternatus (assembly GCA_034064705.1). Classification (NCBI taxonomy): domain Eukaryota; kingdom Metazoa; phylum Chordata; class Lepidosauria; order Squamata; family Viperidae; genus Bothrops; species Bothrops alternatus. The sequence continues at coordinate 335,885 of JARGCV010000040.1, forward strand.
GTGACAGGTATTATCACACATTATCTGGAATACTCTAAACAAGTATATATACTGAGACTTTGAAAATATGTACATTTATTAATATAGAATTAATCATTAATCCTTATTTGGAATGTTTATCCCTTTTTCATTTAACTTTGAGAAATATTATCAATTTCAACAATTCATTGAAAATATATCTTATTATTTTACCTTATTCTCTGTGTCATATAATATATGTGGGTATATGCATAATTCTGTATGTATTTTTTTTTAATTTTTGTCATATTTATGTAGTGTATATCGGAGGTGGGGACCCTTTGAGAGTTGAATGCAATGAAATTTCATTTTAATGTATGCTGATTAGTGTACATTCAAAGTGACAAAATTATTATTCTACTCTACTCTACTCTACTCTACTCTACTCTACTCTATATATTTGCAATTCAACAAAGTCCTAAGGAACAACTGATTGGGAAGGGGCGTTGTCTTACCTGAATGCCTTTTCTCAGCATGGAGACGTAGAATCCACCAATGGGTTAACTCTGCCTTCCTGCCCATTAGACCAGGTTAGCCAACTTGTCACGCCTGTCCTGGGTAGCCACTCCCCATTCTTGACAAAGGTGAAGCAGCTGACTACAATTCGATGTGATGGCTCCCGGTTCCCTAATATGATCTTAATGACTTTTAAGGGTGGGAGTGGATTCTACGTCTCCATGCTGAGAAAAGGTGTTCAGCACTGGAGACGTAGAGTCCACCAATGGGACATACCAAAGCCTCACTGTCCCAATGGGTGGGAAACAGAAGAGGTCGAAATTGTGTTTGTAGAGATTACCTGTTGCAGGACCCTCCTTCCGAAGGAGGCATCCGTGGAGGCAAAACAATCTATCTTATAATGTCAGATGAATGGGGAGGGCGAAGACCATGTCGCTGCCCTGCAAACCTCCTCAATAGAGGCCTGTGTGGCCCACACCGCGGAGGTCACAGTGCTGCGAGTGGAATGCGCTGTGATTTGTCCTGGTATTGGTAGAGAAAGCAATTGATATGCTTCCACAATGCAAAGTCTGATCCATCTGTCTATGGTTGAGGCAGACACCTTCTGTCCACTAGAGGTGTGGTGAAACAAAACGAAGAGAGCTTCTGATTTGCGTAAGGGTGCCGTTCGCCTGATGTAATGTCGTAGTGCCCTCCGGACATGTGCCACTGTCATTCCAGGGCATGAGACAGGTTGGCACAGAAATCCAGTAGGACGATTTCTTGGGCCTTATGGAACAGGGTGTTAACCTTGGGGTAAAGGTTGGGTCCAATTGGAGGACCAACCAGTCCCGATGGAAGGTGCAGAGGTCCTCCCTGACCGACAGAGCCGCAAGCTCGGAAATTTATCTAGCCGAGGTTATGGCGACTAAAAAGGTTACTTTGAGGGATAAGGCCCTCAGAGTGCAAGACTTCATGGGTTCGAATGGTGCCTTGGTGGTAGTTCCCATGAGGGATACCTGTGAACCACGGGTGATTTTGCGGGGAGGCACCCTTAAGGTGCGAATCCTGGGGTGCTGTGCCAAGGGAACTGTATTGGCACAGGTGAGTAGAGTGGATAATGCCGCGACCTGTCTATGAATGGTATTCGGTGCTAGGCCCTTGTCCAGGCTGTCGAGCAAGTATTCTAGTATGTTTGGAACAGTTAGGCCCGAGACCTCGAGTGTTCGCTTCTTGCACCAGTTGCAGAAATTTCTCCATGTGGAGTCATAGATGCGATTAGTTGCTGGTCGGCGGGATGCTTGGATCATGGAGATTACTCTTGGTGGGTACGACTCACCACTCAAGATCTGGCGTTCAAGTGCCAGGCAGCTAACTGAAGCCATTGGGGTTCTGGGTGTTGTAGATCCCCCTGGCTGAGTGACACTTGGTCCGGGGGTATCCTCCATGGGGGGGACCTGGAGAGATTTACCAGGTCCGCGAACCACTGTCTTCGTGGCCAGTGTGGGGCCACGAGTATGATCTCCGCCCACTCTTGCAACGTCTTGCAGATGGTTGCCGGGATCAGCAGGAGGAGAAAATGCGTAAAGTAGGCCCCTTGGCCATGGGCAACATAGGGTGTCCGTTTCCTCTGCCCCCGATGATGGGAACCTTGAGAAAAACCTTGGGAGTTGGGCATTCGTCCGGGATGTAAACAAGTCTATGACTGGTCACCCGAACCTCTGTGTTATTTCCGCGAATAGGTCCGGATGCAGACTCCATTTGGCGTGACCCACAGTCGACCTGCTTAGGAAGTCCGTTTCTCTGTTTGCCTCCCCCGAGATATGCTCGGCCCTGATGGAGGTGAGGTTTTCCTTCGCCCAGTCTCCCAGTGTTCTACACTGTGCACAAACAATACACACACACACATACACACATGCACACAGACAAACACACAAACACACAATTTTGGGCCAAAATAAAGTACATTTTAAAAGGAAAAAAAGTACTGTCTGGAGAAATATATGAAAACTTATGCGTATTCTTATTTTTGTATTATTATTCTACTCCTGTAGAATATAAAGAGCCTTATGGGAACAAAAGCTGCAGTAAAAGCCCCAACCCAAATAACTAGAAATATCTCAAAAGAGAAAAGAGTTGCAGTAACAGGTAGCCGCAGAGACTATTCATATAGTTTGAACACATTTTTATAGACATTGTAATAAGAAGCTGGAGCTAGAAAGATGCACAGATTTTCAGGGAGATTATTTCTTTCATAAGTACTACCAGTTGCATTCCAAAATTAAATCCTCTGAAATTAAATGTTAAGAAACAATGGACAAATAGATTTTAGGCACGAAAGTAAGAAGGGTGAAGAAAAATATAGATCCACAATAAATAAAACTCACCACCAAATACATCTCCATTCTGGTAGTTTTTCCCCTTCTGAGCTTCCTCTTCATTTTGTACAGCAGAAACATGCTTGGCTGATGCACAGCCCATAGTTTCATTTAGTCAACTCCAGCTTGACTAAGCCGCAAACCATTTCTACAGGTATGCACACATGGTCTTTGCGTTTTTTGGAAAAATAATCCACCTTCCAGCTTTGTAGTCAAGGCACTTGTAAAAATCTGTGATACAAAAAAAGAGTAATAAGGAAAAAAAATCAATAGGTGTATGAGCTACATGGCTATTACTACTGTGTTCCACATTGCAATATTTAAAAAGAAGGACCTTAATGGTCCTTTTCCTTATTACATACATTCTTATCTATAGAAAAAATAATTTATATGATTTAACCTCTATAAAATTATATAAAAAATACTTTTGCTTTAATGGCTAAAACTTCCTTTTTGTCACAACACACAAAATAAATCATTTCACTTAAACAATTCCTTCCTTCATGTATAAGCCGTGTGTGTTTCAAGGAGATAAATCTGCAGAATTTTCATGCAAATGATGATTTAGTGACAAAGTATTTCCATTTCTAACATACAGTTATTATGTATGTTAACTTTTGGAAATGGATCAATTATTGATAAAGATTGTTGAGCAAATAGTTGTTCAGAAGGTTATGAATAATCGAATAAGATCAATTCCATACACACCAATAAATTAGACTTTAGCATCAAATTTCTACTCTATCACCATCTTGCTAAATAAAACCACATAATGGACTGAACTTCAGCTAATCATAATCAGTATATGGGTATTATTTTAAGTTGCATGGGCTTTCTAAAGAATCCCTTAAACTCAAATTTGTGAGATATGCTCCTTCCAGAAAATACCTATGCATAATGTAAAATAGCACACAGACCTGTGAGTCCTATTATTAATCCATAAGCTAGATTTTTCAGGTCTCCTATTCTTCACTTGAGGGATTTAGCTATTCAACAAATCCTACTTTTTATAATTCTTGCACTTATATAATAAATTCTTCAGTGTTTACTTGGTCTGCTCTTCCTATATCTGTTTTTATAGAGCCTATAAAAGTCTGAAGGGAAAAGCTAGGTTTATTTCTATAAAATTGCTTACCATTATAATCAATATTGGTTATGTTGGAATACAACAAACAATGTTATATATCATTACAGAACAAGCTTCCCTTCTCTAAAACAGCCACAAAAAATTCAAGAGTTCACTTTTACTTAAACATCCTTGAAACATGGTACTCTTGTAAAAACAAGAAGCCTTCTAAAGCAAGATCTGACACTGGTTCATTATAGAAACATTTAAAATTAACCAAGCTGAATGGATTTGATGAAAAACTACAGTTTCTAATCTTACAGTTACGCTTGGGTGAGATGGGTGACGCCAATCCCATAACTTGCTGTGACTAAATATTACATTAAGTTATAATGTATAACACATAGATGAAACCATGGTGTACTAATTATATTTATTGGCTTATTATGTAAGTAAAATGGGACTAATATCAAATATAAAGAAGACCAAACTAATAACAGCAGGCACAGCAACCAGCCTTAGAACTGACAATGAAAATACCGAAGTGGTGGATAGCTTTTGCCATTTAGGATCAATTATAGATACAGAAAACATGCTGTCGACTAGCACTTGGTGGAACTGATAGATCTTGGAAAAGATATTCAAATGCCAGGATGCATCTATACCTCCAAGGACAGAATTATGCAGACAATTCCCTGCTATATTCAGTGGAAGAGAAAGTTGGATGGAGCTAATTTCAGGGGGAAGCATAGTCCATAAGGCAGGCACTTCAGCAGCAAAGGTATGTCTCTTGGGACTCAACAGATGCAGGTCCCTAGTTGATGGTACCTTTCAGCATGTCTTATCTACCAGATCTAACAGAGCAGAGCAGGCTGATTTAACTGGGGAGAGATGGTTCTCAGATATCCTAGCCCCATGACATTTTGGTTGCCATTAACTGTGATTTCAGTGAGTTTTTTGCATCTTTTTTGGCCTTCATTTAGCGAAGTAGGGCCACCAGTACTTCTTTCACACTGCCACTCTTATATTCACTGAAGAAAAGAGATATGGGGATAATATGCATCTTTGTCTCAGTTTACTTTCCATACTGAATCACTGCGAATTCATTTTTATTGTCATTTGTAGTTTATATATGCAGATCTATAATCATGTATTCCATTAATCTTGGAATACTGACCCAAGCTACAAAGTTAAAGGTCTAGCTGTAATCAAGGAAGCAAAGATCAACCTCTTTAAATGTTTTTGCTTTCCTCATATTCATCCTCTGTTGGTTATTTGACCAAAAATCTTCTTTCATAGCAGGATTTGTCTCTGCAAACATGATCTTAAGCAAAATTCTGCTTATGTGAAGAAACATTATGTAATTTATAACTTCTCTTGATTCCTTCTTCTTCAGTACAGATATATACACCAATTTATCTCAATCCCCCTTGTTCCATATTTGTTGGCATGCTGCTTTTTATGTATTTATAAAATGTATATAGCCGCCTACTCCCTCACAGCATCTCAATAAAAACAGTATAAACAAAAATAAAAATAAAAAACAATAGCCCAGCCACCCACTAATAAACTATTAGTATTTTAACTGCCTCTTCTATTCCAAGTTTTACATAGTTCAGGGAGCTTTGTGGCTGGTAATGTCCTATCTGACTGCTGGTCTACTGCCTCTATTCCACATTTTTCCCAAGAACTACCGGTAATTCTAAAATGTATTTTTGCTCTGCAAATGCTCCACTTTATAATTCTATTTGTAAAAGTTGTCAGCATGATTTTTTAATCTTCCTTTAAGCATATCAAATCTCTTCCGTAATATTTTTAGGTATTCATCTTAGGCCTAAATTTTGTTGCAATTCTTTTGATTTTTGAATGCATGAATATTTTTAGTAATGTTCATTTTCTTGTTCATTTCCTTTATCTCTTGGTATTTTTGACTGCTACATCTTTTCTTGTCCTTTCACACTTCATAATGAAAGTCTGTTCAGTCACTGTATAGTTTTGCTGCCACAGGTTTTTATTCTCTCTCTTCTCCTGGCTCTGATGATATCTTCTTCTGAAAACACTTGGATTGTTTCTTGTTTGAAACTCCGAGAATACATTTTCCATTTCAACTTTCATGATCTCTCTTATCTCTTCTTATAATTCCTAGTTTGCTATTGCATGAATTATTATACTGAATCTGTTCCTTACACTGATCTTATATTCTGACTGACCTTCAAGTGAAATCTTGCTGGCACACGTAGTCACTTAATGTTCTAAATTTAATCTGTATATCTGACACCAATAATTTATGGTTTGTTCCACAATCTGTACCTAGCCTGTCCTGTCTGACTAGATTTACATTTCACTAGCTTCTGTTTCTCATTATTTAGTCTATTTAATTTCAGTATTGTCCATATGGTGATGTCTATATCTAGAGTCTGTTTATATTGCTTGAACAAATGCTGGCAGTACACAAGGAATCTCTCTGCAAAAGTCTATTAGCCTATCTGTCACATTATTACATTTACCCAATTTGAATCTTTCTGATTCTACATACTGTGCCTCCAAATCTACAAGTTTTGTATTCCAGTCACTCATTAAGAGCACTAATCTTTCCTTGACGTCTCACCTAGTGATTTGCCACAAAATTCTTTAATCTGCATGATTTCAATGTGGAGAGTCCCACATTCAGATCAGAAACACCATATATTGTGTTGAGTGGTTTAATCCATCATCTCTTCAAGCTGCTTCAAGTCAGTTTGGAGAGAGTTAAAAAAAAAATATTTCGGTTGCATCCATTCAAAACCAAGTGCCCAAGAAAAAAAAGATTGAAGCACTCAAATCCATATAACAGTGTTTATTTTTAAGGTTGGATAAACAGCAGAATTAGCTCAGAATTACACAATTAATATAATGTGTGACTTGATGCTGGTTTACACAAAGTGGTACTCAGTGTATATACAGCAGGCCATTATCAAATCTATTGCAAGGTCTCTATGGCATGTGTGCAAGATTTCTCTGGAAAACATCCATATGGAAATTACGTCCTCTAATTAATAAGTACTGCAGAACATCTGGTGGCAGGGGAAGCACAATAGTGCTTGGAAGACCTGGGAGAAAGAAAGCCTTGATGGTGGATGTTGTGTAGTAACAGAAACATACTATGCAAGGCAGGCATTCTGGAGAGTAGTGGCACATTTTTTTAATAGTGCAGAAACAGAAGCAACGTATTTGCTAAGTAGGTCACTGTTGCAGTAATCAACTCCTTTCCAAATCATTGCTTACTTCTCAGCTGTTCTGATGTGTCATCTGATAGCCAATTTACCCATTTTAGCATATAAATAGAGTGAAGTCTTTTTAAATTAATTTTTATTGCTTTTAAAATAATGACAGAGAAATGAAAAAACACGAAGATAAAAATGCATGCATTGTCAAATAAAAACAATCACACATAGAAAGTATTAATAAATGCAAATATTTAAGTAATTATGAATTTTAAGGCAAGGAGTTACAGACCATCATAAAATACAACAAGATGTGCTACAATATTGACTTGCACAGTAGTATACATTAATTAGCACTTTTATTAATTTTCCTATTTATTACAATTTTTATTAATTTTCTGAATGAATAAAAATCTAAGAGAAATTAGAAGTTATAGAAAATACAATTCTATTTTTCATTAAATTTCTCATTTCCTTGAACCTTAACAAACAGATCATGTTTTAACTCCTGGACAATGGCTGGGAAGAGATCACTGCTATTAATTTCATTGGTTAAGAAAAATATTAAGAATGTCCTTGTTCAATTAGGACAAGATCTATGTTGAATAAGGATTTTGTTCCTTATAATGGCCACTCAAATGCCTCTTGCAAGTAGGAGATGGAAACATGTCCCCCTCCCAAGTTATTGTACTGTAGTTGGAGACATGCCCAACAAAACCTAATAGCCCTTCATAGACCTAACCCTAATGAGCTCATTTAGTCCTCCTTTATACCATTCAAGTTAATAGCCATCAGCATGCCTTGTAATGAATTCTATAGTAAATGTTTTATGTGAAAGACTTATTTTCTTTTATTTGTTCTAGATCTTCTTCTGAGCAACTATATTTATAATCCTAGTATGGTGCTTTGAGAAAATCGGGGGGGGGGAGACTCCGTCTTGTCCATTTCTCTTGATGCAAAGCACAATTTTAAACACCTTAACCATGTGGTTATCACATTGTCTTTTTTGTTGTTGTTGCAAACTCTTAACACCAACAGAAATACAATTCCAATCTCAGAATGTCTAAGGAGTACTTCCTTTCTATTTGGACCATGCAGTATCTTTTGGGAAGGACTAATGTTCATTTTTGATTAAATGAATCTTTCTCCTCCCCCTGCTCCACTATTTATATAAATAGCAGCAATCACTAAGTTCTAAGCTCTGCTAAGAGATACTATGCAAAAGTCCCCTCTTGGGATCTGTGCTCATTCAACCATCTATGATGGCAGCACTAGCAACCTATCAAAGTGCTTTGTTGTAGATATGCCAGGAAGCTACATGGATACAATCTTCTACTTTTATCCCACACTATAAGCTGGTATTTCTCAACCTTGGCAACTTAAAGATGTGTGGACTTCATCTCCGAGAATTCCCCAGCCAACATAGGGATGCTGGCTGGGTAATTCTGAGAGTCCCCACATCTTCAAGTCACCAAGGTTGAGAAACATGGCTAAAATCTAATCTTCCACTCTAAAAGATATATTCTTTGGAGGAGCAGTTTTTGTTTCAATCACCAAAGGATGACCAAACCGGCTCCGAAACACTTACTACTCACTTATGAGTGAATAATAAAGACAAAGAAGAATTATAATTGAGGTTGCCCAAAGTTGCTTTACAAAATGGTGACCACAGATCTGATCAAATAAATAAATTTTTTGAAAACACAAGAGCACATATCTGAATAATTTTTAACCTGGGAATTTCAAGAATTATTTCTTGAAGCAAAAAAAATGTTAAAAGGATTGAATTACAGGATGAATCTTGTTTAGTATTCTATGCCTTGATTGCAAATAAGAGATAATGGATGTAACAGAGACCTAATGGAACAGAGAGAATCAGTGAGATATGGTCATTCCTGGATACAATGTTTATAGAAAACAGTAGATAGACCATATATAAGAGAAACACCAATCAAATAAAATGTATCAGGCGTATAGTTGAGGCTGGACGTGAGGAGTGAGGAATGTTTGCTAAACCAGACGTTTACAAAGACTGATCCTTAGAGTTGTATTGCAGGTTATATGATAATTGCTTTTTAATATGATCTTATGTTTAATGTTGATGATTTTAATAAAATAATTTAAAAAAAAAGAATTGGCACAATGGGGAAGTGATTGCTCCTTGAGGGTATAAACTCTAGCATACAAAAAACCACTAGAAAACCAGGTTCCTCTATAGATCTATCATGGATAACATCTAGCCACAAAAATTAAATTAGATTAAGAGATATATTACCAGTTTTCTCATCAAAAAAGACTGGAAACCTACAAAGGCCTTGTGATAATGAAGCATTTCAATTAGCACTACAGAGACTAGATAAGCTAAAATGATCAGATTTCTTCCCCCCCTGCTTTAATATGATAATAACTGAAAAATCTTTTCCTCATGCATCAATACCAAAGTAAGCTGGCTGTCTGACCTTGGGTCAGTCACTCTCTCTCAGCCCAATTCACCTCAGAGGATTGTTGTTTGTGGGAAAAATAGGGGGAAGAAGAGGTATTAGATATATTTGCTACCTTGGGTTATTTATAAAAATGATAAAATGGGGATGTAAATAAGCAGACAAACAGAGGCTGAACTACAATATATTTACATAAGGTAGGAAAGGGTCAAGTAAATCAGAAAGAGATCAACACTGCTCTTTAGCAGTGTCGAGGAAATTGTAACACTTAAGGAGGCTTCCTATAGAAAATAAAAGAGTGTTCCAATGAGGAATAGAAAAAACTAGCAGAAACTGGCAGAAAATGTGCATAGTAAACGTAATACAAAAAAGTATTTGAAGAGAGTTTTAAGAGAAACAATAAGAGCTTGTTTAAAAATGTGTGAAGCAAAGCAAGACAAAAGCAAAGAAGTGGTTGGGCTGACAGATGACAAGAAATGAAAGAGTTGCTGAAGGAGGATATAAAAACTGCATGAATTATTTCCATTTCTCGAGATATAAGACAAGATATAAGACAAATATCTGAGCTTGCATCAGTTTTCTTAGGGAGGTAAATTTACTAAGTTAAGGTAATAGAAATTCAGAGCATCTTGAAATATTACACAATCACAAAACAAATCACTGAGTCCTGATAGCATCCACCTAAGATTTCTTCAGGAACTTGAATGTGAAATTACTAATTTTCTAGCAAACGTATCCATCAAAGTAGATTCAGGAAAGGTATCCAGGAAAAAATGGTAGAAACTAGAATCAAAGAAGAATTAACTAAGCACAGAAAATTCTGCAAAGGTAAGTCCGGCTTCACTAAACTTCTACAGTTTTTGAGGAGTGAATGAAGGTTGTGGGAGTTTTAAAATGCATTTGACAAAGTTCCTCATCAAAGTAAAGTCAGGAGTCACAGAAGAAGAGAGGCTATCCTTTTAAGGACTGCTAATGGATTAAAAAACAGAAAGCAAACGGGCATATTTCTCCAAGGAAGACAGTAAAAAGTACACATTGTCAAAGATATGGATTGTTACTTTTTAACTTGTTCATAAAGTATCTTGATTTAAGAAGTAAATAGTGACCTGGCTAAGACTGCAGATGAGCTGGCTAAGTCTGCAGAACTGTCTGTAACTATCCGGGAAAAACATCTTGGGAGATATGAGACAGTTGTGTTAAAGGAAAAATCCATGCTAAGGATCAACAGGAAAGTTTTATCAGTGTTTTAGGAAAAAAGTAAGTACAGTATTGCTCATAAGAGAAGGCAGAGAAGACTGCAAAGGGAGCTCCAAGCCATGTTGCAGATACAACAGAAGCTGGCAATACGATGGATACTATTCTGCAAGGGTTTACATTTTCCTTCTGAGCAAAGTTTTCAAGGGATGTCCACTTGGCTCCATAAGACACCCTAGTGCAGTGTTTCTTAACCTTAGCAACTTTAAGACATGTGGACCTAAACTCGCAGAATTCTCCATGATTTCTATCTGGTTATATAAGACACTCTAGTGCAGGGGTAGGCAACCTTGACTCTTTTATGTCTCGTGGACTTCAACTCCCAGAATTCCTGAGCCAGCTATTCTGGGAGTTGAAGTCCACGAGTCATAAAAGAGCCAAGGTTGCCTGCCCCTGTGGATGGTTTCCTACCTACTAGTGGATGGTTTCTGGGAAGGTAAGTCAACTGTCTCTGCTTAGAGCAGTGTTTCTCAACCTTGACAATTTTAAGGCATGTGGACTTCAACTCCCAGAATTCCACAGACAGCAACGCTGGCTGTAGAATTCTGGGAGTTGAAGTCCACATGCCTTAAAATTGTCAAGGTTGAGAAACACTGGCTTAGAGGCAGCATAGCTGGCTCAGGAATTCTGGGAGTTGAAGTCCATGAGTCACAAAAGAGCCAAGGTTGCCTACCCCTGCTCTAGTGGATGGTTTCTGGGAAGCTAAGTCAACTGTCTCTGCTTAGAGGCAGCAGCACCCAAACTTTCAGGCAATACAGGAATCTAGGTCTGAGTGGAACCACTTCTCCATGACCGATGAAAGGCAAGTCTGGAGTGTTTGGAAGTCCAAGATATTTTCTGAGAGGAAGACATATTAGAGGAATAATTCAAAGCTAAGACTCCAATTGTGTAATGAGGATGTAGTGGAGACAATTCCTACTAATCTTCAAAAGAACTCCAGAAACTGGCAGAAAAGAAAATATTTTAAAGAAGCAGTGTCAGCAACAATGAGAGCCTTTGGGTGCAGGATGAAGTTCATGTACTTTAAAAGTTCTTAGAAGCAGAGGTTGGGAATGGAGGTAGAAAGGGGCAACTGGTTGCTGTAGAGAAAAAAGGAAGTTCCTGTAATCCCCATCTGCACACTGTTGTGCACAGCTTTTGATCCTCATCCAGGGTGTCACTGATACTTGTATTCTAGTTGTGGCCTCCAATGTCAGCCTAGGAAAGCACAGCCAAGAGAGGTAATGAAGGGCGATACAGGACACCACACTTGGGTAGGTATGAGGAGTCTGAGGAGTCTCTGTGAGAAGCTATGTATAAATCATGCTTAGTGAATAGTGCTGCTCCTGCCTGAAAGACATGATTATCTGCCTGTATCCTTGAGTAAATTAGATAAAACTGGGGTCATATTCTCTCATAAAAATGATGGCATTTTGCCAGAGATGCTTGACAATCCTAGGACATTCAGCTTGCCACGATTACAAACAGTCCTAACTATCAGTTATTCATTTAAGGAGTGAAAAAGAGAAGAGTTAGGAATTAAAGAAATAAAATGAAACAACATTTTTTAAATTGTAAGATGATCGGGTGCTAATGGATACGTGTGTTGATGTCACAATTGAAAAGAAGGATCTCAGGGGAGCTATACTATGATCTTTCCTTATGTATTCTGATTTACTGTTCTGTATACTCTTATCTTTGTAAAAAAAATCTGCTTTAATCCATGTAGAGGTAGTTCTCATTTAGCAACAACTGCAAAGGGCAACTCGATATTAAACTAAAGAGTTGCTAATGTAAAACCATTAAAACACTTATTATATCTTCCTTCAGATTTTCTTGTTTTTCAGACCTGCAAAGGTAATAAATGCTAGGGTTGTTCGTAAAGTTACTTTTTCATCACCATCATAACTGTGAACAGTTGTTGTACAAGGCAGTTGCTAAATGAGGACTACCTGTAGAAAAAGCAAGTAGGAAACTTGTAGAAAACCAAAGGTAGCAGAGAGCAGGGAATATCACCATATATCCAAGCTAGCAGTAAAATGGGAACTCTAGAAGAGATTGTGAAGTTAATTTACTATATCAAATCTAAATAATCCAATGGAACTTTAAGAAGGCCACAGTCTATAATTTACACAGCACACCTTCTCAGGACTATTTGTAGTTTTTACACTTCAAATAAAATACATGGATATTGAAACACTATTTCATACTCAAATATCACCAAAGTAGTTTAATTTCAAAATGTCTACTTAAACCAGGGGTGTCAAACTGCCGGCCCGCGGACTGGATGTGTCATGCTGAAACCGCGCCCATTCCATTGCCGGCAGTAGAAAAAAAGTCACGATATGTCACGTGACATTGCGAGTTTGACACCCCTGATTTAAACCAACCCCCTTTTTTAATTTAATTTTTTTTAAAACCAACAAAACATAACACACATACTCACAGTATCCCTCTTTTTTTAACAGCGATTTCATAATGGTAATCTATTATTTACATTTCCCCCCCTTATTTTTCTTTAGGATATTTGTCCTTATTGCCCTGTTGTTTCTTATTTGCATTTTTCTTCCTTCATACATATTATTATTACTATACATTATTATACATACATTTTCCACTTTTGACCTGTCCACATTTATTCTCCTCTATTATTTCTAGTCTCCAACCAGTCATATCACTTGTTCCATATTAGATAGTACTCTGTGTCTTCCTTTTCTTTTATCTCTTTTGTTAATTTGTCCATCTCAGCACAGTCCAGGATTTTTCTTATCACTTCTTCCTCTGATGGTATATTCTCATTTTTCCAGAACTGTGCATATGCTATTCTTGCTGTCGTTGTTATATGTAAAATTAAGTACCGTATTTCTTTACTATATTTTCTGTTTAAAATACTCAGCAAAAAGATCTCTGGTTTCCAGTCTATGGGTTGTAAACCAACCCCCTTTAACAGGTATAAATTGACAGACATAAATGTCCATTATTAAAATGACTGACTTGATTTAAACCAACCAATCCTTCCAAATCCTAATTAGGCTGATCCTGATTAACTTGATGAGATCAGTCAAGATCAGCAAAATGCTACCACTTAGCTGGGTGGGTGCTGCTATCTGGCTGTGAATTCCATGAGTAAGTCAACATTATTTGTCTTATTCTGAATTAAAATGTCAATGAACAGCACCAGTGATCAGGCAGCCAGTGCTGTGCTACCTCTGCTCCATTTTTGCTCAGTACCTGGTTCTAACTTTCTCCCATTCAATGTGCCCCATAGAATTCTCAACAGGGAAAAAAGTAAAAGAAATGCTGAATAAAACCTATATGGCCCCAGGTTATCCTATCTTGCTAATGCATAGTCACTTATCAACGTGATAACTTGGGGGAGAAGGGTTGCCATTTAAATAACTTTATCTTAAAACAGGAGGTGTTTCTGGTGCTCAGAATAAAGAGTAGTACACTTCCGGTTCCGGATCGCGGCGCCTCTAGCCGCACGGTGAGACTCGTCTCCTCGTTTGGCTAGTTTCCCTCCGCTGGTAGACCCTTGTGTGGGTCGAAAGTCGCCCTGGAGGGTGCGACTACCGTCGAGGAGGCTGTGTTCGGCTGTGGAGGAGCAGTGGCTCCTCCAGCTGTCCGAGCTAACTCTGAGGGGCGATAGAGAAGACGATCGGCCATAAAATGGACGATCACCTAGCCACACCAACCACAAGTCAAAAGCATGAAGAACCACCGTGGTGAATCCGGGTGAGACCTTTCCTTCTCTCATTATCCTGACTTTTCCTGTAAAGAGTTTCTATTTTCCTTTATTAAGAAAGCGGCGACTGCCTATACAGAAAGAAGAGCTAAAAAGAAAAAGATTTATATATATATATATATATATATATATATATATATATATATATATATATATATATATATATATATATATATATTGTTGTGTGTGTGGTTGTTTGTTTGTTTTACTATTGGACTTCTGTTGGGTGAATTTCAGGGGAAAAGAAGAAAAAAGGGACATTGTTACTTTGCTTTTTTTAATTTGATAATGTTGGAGATACTTTTCTTGTTGATTTTTCTTTAAAAAAAAGAGAAAACTTTTCTTTAACTCTATTAACTTGGGCGAAAAAAGACTTTATAGCAGCGGTTCTCAACCTATGGGTTGCGACCCCATTTGGGGTCGAATGACCGTTTCGTGGGGGTCGCCGGATACCGTGGTCCGCCATTTTGTTTTTGTTTTCTCGCGCGCGCGCCGCGCATCCACGGTTCGGGCCGTCGTGCGCACACCGCGCATGTGCGGATCGGCCTGTCGCAGTCCGCCATTTTGGTTTTGGTTTTTTTTTCGTCGCGCGCATGCCGCGCATGCGCGGATCGGCCCATCGCGGTCCGCCATTTTGGGTTTTTTTTTGTTGCGTGCGCGCCGCGCATGCGCGGATCAGCCCATCGCGCACGCGGGTCGGGGTCGCACCGCGCATGGGCGGTGCAAGTGGGGTCTCAACCTGAAAAAGGTTGAGAACCACTGCTTTATAGTCAACTGTCGCCACGCCCGTCCTGGACCATAGAGATCCCAGTTTTGATGCGAGCGTAGCCCTTGACTGACAGCACGGCACTGTGGCTCCTTCAACTAAGCTAACCCTAGGCCCAAGTGACCTACCAGGGTGGGAGTGGATTCTCCATCTCCATGCTGAGAAAAGGCGTTCAGGTAAGACAACGCCCCTTCTCCAGCACTTGGAGATGGAGAATCCACCAATGGGATATACCAAAGCCTACTGTCCCTGAGGGTGGGAAGCAGACTGGTCCGGTGTGGCACTTTGATGAATAACCTGTTGGAGAACTCTCCTGCCAAAGGAAGCCTCAGCCGAGGCAAACTTATCAATTTTGTAGTGCCGAATGAAAGGGGATGGTGAGGCCCATGTGGCTGCCCTGCATACTTTCTCAATAGACGCCTGTTTGGACCAAGCCGTGGAAGTAGCTGCACTTCGTGTGGAATGAGCCGTGACCCCTCGTGGGACTGGCAATGTTTCAGCCTGGTATGTCCTGGCAATGCATTCCCTGATCCACCTGCCAATTGTAGAAGAGGAGACCTTCCGACCTTTGGAGGGGGGATGGAAGGATATAAACAGGGCTTCGGATTTGCGGAATTCCGCTGTTCGTGAAATATAGCACCTGAGCACTCTACGGACGTCCAAGCTATGCCATTGTCATTCCCGAGCATGCGATGGGTTGGGGCAAAAATCTGGTAATACTATGTCCTGTGACCTATGGAATAGGGAATTCACCTTCGGTACGAAGGTGGGGTTGAGTCGAAGGATCACTCTGTCCCAATGGAATACGCACAGGTCCTCCCTGACTGAGAGCGCTGCCAGTTCAGAGATGTGCCGTGCGGACGTCATTGCCATCAGGAATGCCACCTTGTGGGACAGGTGCCATACATTGCATGTCATTAGGGGCTCGAAGGGCTACCTAGTGAGGGCCCAAAGGACCCGTGGTAATTCCCACAAAGGGTGCCTGTGCACAGTCAGGGGTCTGGTGTTGGAGGCCCCTTTAAGGAATGATCGGACTAAGGGGTGATGGCTCAGGGTTCCAGCTGGGTCACATGTGAGGACCATTGCCAGCGCTGCAACCTGTCTGCACAATGTGTTTGGGGCCAAGTCCCTGTCCAGACCGGCTAATAAGTAGTCCAGGATATGGGAAATTGTGAGCTCCGAGAGCGGCAACTGTCGGCCAGAGCACCATAATCGGAAATTCTTCCACGTGGCCTCGTAGATGCGATTGGTGGAAGGGCAGCGAGAGGCCTGAATTATCGTGATGACTCCTGGGGAACAAAGCTCCCCTGCTAAGATCGAGCGCTCAAGTGCCAGACGGCTAACTGGAGCCACTGGGGGTCTGGATGAAGAATGACTCCCTGGTTGAGTGAGATCCGTTCCGCAGGGATCCTCCACGGCTCTTCGAGGGAGAGACTCCTCAGGTCAGCAAACCACGCTCTCCTTGGCCAGTGAGGGGCCACTAGGAGTACCTCGCCCGTTCCCGGAGAAGTTTGCGTATTACCGCCTGGAGGAGAGGTAGAGGGGGGAAGGCGTAAAGCAGACCTTGGGGCCACGGGCTCCGAAGAGCATCTGTCTGCTCTGCCCCTGTGGATGGAAACCGGGAGAAGAAGCGAGGCAGCTGAGCATTGAGCGGGGACGCAAAGAGGTCCACCTGCGGTAGTCCGAAACGGTGACAAATTTCCTTGAAGATCTTTGGGTGAATGCTCCACTCTGAGTGATCCACAATTGTCCTGCTCAGGTAGTCGGCCTGAGTGTTCGCTTCCCCTGATATGTGCTCGGCCTTGATGGAGGCTAGATTGTGTTCTGCCCAGGTTCCCAGTAGGAGAGCCTCGGCCACGAGGCTCCGGGACCGGGTGCCTCCCTGTCAGTTTATGTGAGCCTTGGCTGCCACATTCTCTGTGAGGACCAGGACATGGTGGTGTGCCACTCGGCTTCGAAAGTGGCGGAGGGCTAGGTGGATGGCCCGTAGCTCGAGCCAGTTTATGTTGTGTTGGAGGTCCGAACTGGACCACCGGCCCTGTGTCCACTGTGAGCCGAGATGTGCTCCCCAGCCGAACAGGCTGGCGTCCATCGTGAGCACTATCCGGTCCGGCTCCTTGAAGCCTGACCCTCTGCGTGTGGCTGGTGATAGCCACCACTTGAGGGATCGCAGTACCTGTGGCGGGGGTTGTACTCTTTGGTGGGAAGCGCTGAGGTTTCACCTCTGGAAGGGGAGCATGAACCATTGCAGCTCCCTGGTGTGGAGCCTGGACCATGGTACTATGGCGATGGCCGAAATCATCTTCCCTAACCATTGGGAGAGAGTGGCCAACGCTACGGACCGACTTCTGTGAATCCGGGAGACTGACTCTCTTATGCTGTCCCAGCGCTCTGGGGATAGGTATACCCGGCACTCCACGGTGTCTATGAGGGCACCGAGATGTAGTAATCTTGTTGACGGAACCAGGTGGCTCTTGGGGAAGTTTACCGAGAATCCGTGGTTCTGAAGCAGCTATACTACCCGGTCTAGATCTGATAGAGCGGACTCTGTGGATGTGGACTGGATTAGTATGTCGTCCAAATAGCATTGGACTCTGATTGGTAACATTCTCAGGTGTGCCGCTAGAACC
This sequence comes from Bothrops alternatus, assembly GCA_034064705.1. NCBI lineage: Eukaryota > Metazoa > Chordata > Lepidosauria > Squamata > Viperidae > Bothrops > Bothrops alternatus. Next base: position 353,800 of record JARGCV010000040.1, read on the forward strand.
GCCAGGATCTTGGTGAACACCCTCGGTGCTGATGACAGGTTGAATGGGAGCACCCTGTACTGAAAGTGACGTCCCTTGTAGGTGAACCGTAGGAACCGCCGGTGGGCCAGGGAGATGGAGGTACGCCTCTGTGAGATCGATAGACGTCAGGAGGTCCCCCTTTCTTACGCTTCCCAGGATGGAACGGAGCATTTGCATCTTGAATTTGCGGGATGCAAGATGATAGTTCAATCCCTTGAGGTCTAGAATGGCTCTCCATCCCCCTTTGGGACAACAAAGAGGATGGAGTAGACCTCTCTGGCCCAGCGGTACCGGTTCTATGGCCCGTATGCAAAGTAGATGATGAACTGCTTCGTTCATCAACCCCTTCTTTGTTCGGTTCCGGGGGTATGGGCAAGAGAGGAACCTGTTTGGGGAGTTGGTGACGAATTCCAAGGCGAGACCGTGGCGGATGGTGCTGAGCACTCATGCGTCCGTGGTGGTGGCCTCCCACTGGTGGGCAAACAAGGAGAGCCTGTCCCCTATGGGAGGTGTTGGAGGGGTGTCATCTGGTGTGCTGGAATGGCCTGTTGTTCCCTCAAAAGGGGCGCTTCCCCTGGGGTTGCTGTCTGGGTCTGGGGGCTTGCCTATCAGCCTGTCTCTCTTGCCTGTCCTGTCTGGCCAGGAGGATTGGAAGGTCTGGGGGTAACTATATCTAGCTCCCGCCCGAAAGGACTGCCGTTGTGGATAGAATCCGGAGCGCTTGTCCTGTTTTTTGAGCAGGTGATTAAGGACCTTACGTTTGTCCTTGTTTTCGGTTACGTAGGGATTCAAAGCATCCCCAAATAACTTGCCTCCCTGATATGGAGCCGCTGCTAGCTTTCATTTGGATTTTGCATCAGCTTGCCAATGCTTCAGCCAGAGCATACGTCGGCCAGTGATGCTGGACGCCACGGCCCTGGAGGAAAACCTGGCAGCCTGGAGGGTTGCATCTGCAGCGTACTCCGTGGCCGCCACCAACTTACTAAGGTCTTGATGTGTCCGGATATCCTCCGCTGGGATCCGGGCTTGTAGCTGCCAGAGCCAACAGAGGAAGGCCCTGCTAAAGAAGGAAGCGGAGGTTGCCACTCTGATCGCCAATGCGGATGCTTGATGCATTCTGTGGTAGGTGGACTCGCACTTGCGATCCTCAGCTTTAAGGGCCTCAGAGAAGTCCCCAGAAATGGCTGTGGATGATACTAGGGGCCCTAGGGGCTCATCCACCGTAGGCACTTCCAATATCTCTTCCAATTTCTTGGCGACACTGTACAGTTTCTTGTCCGTGTTACCCGGAATGGGAAGAGAGGGCGGTGATGCCCATTGTTTCCTGATTGCATTCAGGATCAGGGAGGGTCAAGGGATGCGGTGTTGCGTCACGACCAGTTCTACAAAGTTAGGGTCTGCCTCCGAATCCTGTGGATTGGGGGGTGTTGTCGTGGGAGGCTCAGGTCCCAGGTGAGCGGTGGATGTGGCCTTGCGTAGCAGGGTAATGAAGAAGGAGGGGTTGAATAGGCCCCCAAAGGAAGGGGCCTCTGGTGGCTCCTCCTCCTCCTCGGACATTAGTATTCCCTGTTCCGTGGCCGGCTGATCAAGATAGGAGTCTTCAGATGCTAGAGACACAGAAGGGGAGGAAGGGCTATCGTAGGCCTCCGTCTCAGGCTGTTGGATGTGCCTGTGAGAGGTGGCCACCGGTCTGGCGGTCTGGGCCCTGGCATCCAGGGCTCGATCTACTGCCTGAGAGATCAGTAGGGCTAGGCGGTCTTCCGTCGGGAAGGTAGTCTGCTCGCTCAGGCGAGGCCCCACCGCTGTGGGTGTGAATGTGGCCTCGGGGGTCTCTTGAGGCACCTGTGCAGCCGGGGCTTGGGCCAAGGAGAGGAGCTCGCCTGTGCCATACTGTGTGGGAGAGTGCGGGGGTTCCCCCGTTGACCAAATCCCCCGGGGAAAGGCTGATGGGCCAAGTGGTAGCTCTAAGGCTAGGCCTTCGGGCTGGGACACAAACCTGGCTCTTTTCTGCGCCTTGGTGAATTCCTTTTCCAAGGCCTGGTGCCTCGTCTTGTCCTGCCTGTCTGACCTTTTGGAAATCTTGGTGGCAGATCTGATCTTAGATTTGGCTGCCGTCTTGTCAATGCCTTCCAGACCAGGTTGTCCTGACGAGGATTGCAAGGCTCCTGCTGGGGCTAAAGAAGCCTCCTCCATTCTCTGATAGCGCTGGAACACGACAGGGGGCTCCAGGTATCTAGAGAGTATTGCACACTGGGTAAGGACAGGCGTACTGCAGGGGACGTCTGGAACCCAGGTACAGCCTCTGTGTGGATAAGGACAGGCGCATTACTGGGGATGCCTGGAATCCAACTGTGGCTGTGCACGGATAAGGACAGACACACTACTGGGGGTGCCTGGAATCCAGCCTGATCTTCTGTGGATAAGGACAGACATACTACAGGGGGCGCCTGGAATCCAGGTATAGTTACTCAGATAAGGACAAACAGACTACTGGGGGTGCCTGGAATCCGAGTGGAGCCAACTGTACCAAGGTGACTAGCAGACAATAGGAGACACCAGAACTTAAAAAAGGGGTCAGGCTGGGTGTTCAAATGAACCACCAGATCGGCTGATCTGGTTGAGCGAAGGTGTAAAGTGGCCTACTGTAGTAGGCCTCGGCTAGAGGGCCTGTTTGGGTCAAGCAAGATGGCGGCCATTCATAGGGAGGCCTTACAGAGCGTAGGCCCGAAGGTGGCCGTCAGCCGAGGACCTGGTCAGGCAGTGCCCACTTATGTTGTGCCTCGCTGGGTGGGTGCGGTGACTGAGAAAGGGTCCCCTTCCCCCGTTCCCCTGGGAGGCTGAGGTCACGTGGCCAAGATGGCGGCCGCCATGAAACGGAGAAGCCGCCTGACTCTGGGCCTCCCGGGAGTGCTCCGGAGCTCTGAAACCGCTTCCCGCGCGTCCTACGCTTGCCCGCTGGCCAGCTGGTCAGCGCTGGGTTTGGCGCTCATTAAGGCCCTCCCAGCAATTTAGGCCTGCCTCGAGTTTGTGCTGTGCCGCGCGCACGCGCCCCTTCCTTTGCTCCGATCGACGGCCTCGTCTGGGCCCCGCGGAGCTCTGGCTGTTTCCCCATGATCCCGGGAGGTGAGCTGAGTTTGGCTGCTTGAATGAGAAAACTCAGCTGGCTGGGCTAACAGCCGTTAGCCCCGATCGCTTGGAGTTAAGCTTGAAGTGGGGGCGGAGGGGGGAGTGGAAGGAAGGAACCCCTTCCTTGTAGAAAGGCTAGTTGCCTAGATTCCCTTGGTTAAGAGAGCTGGGAGCAATCTCCAATGCTCTTATTAAAGGAGGGAATTTAAGGCTTTTCTAACCACTACTCTATACGGCCCTTTAAGAGAGAATCCACCAATGGAGACTGTACCTGCCTAGGAGCCACACTACATGTCTGTCCTGGGCCAGATCAAGTAAAAAACTGGGATCTCTTGTTTGATGCTTCTATTCAATACATCCAGTGTTAGTATAAATAATAATGGAGATAGTGGGCATCCCTGTCTTGTGCCTTTTTAATGTTAAAGTTATCTGTAAAATCTCCATTTACAATTATTTTGGCTGTTTGTTTACAATAAATTGTTTTAATTACATTTATAAAATTTTCTCCAAAATCCATTTCCGCTAGTTGCTGAAACATAAATTTCCAGTTTACATTGTCAAACGCTTTCTGTGCATCAAGAAATATTAAAGCCATCTGTTTCCCTGGATGAATTTCATAGTACTCTTAACAAGTCAAGAATCATTCTTAAATTATTTTTTAATCTGTCTTTTAGGTAGAAAACCAATTCGGTCAAAACTTTCTTTGGTCTTTTTGCTATTATTGAGGCGAAAATTTTATAATCTACATTTAATAATGATATTGGTCTATAGTTTTTTATTTGCATTAGATCAGAATCTTCTTTGGGTATTAAGGTAATATTGGCTTCAGTCCATGTATTTGGTATTTTAGCCTCCAAAAGTATTTCATTACACAGTTCTTTCAATATAGGACTTAGTATATCTTGTAATGATTTATAAAGCTCTGCAGGTAATCCATCTGGACCCGGAATCTTATCATTTTTTTGCCTTTTTATAGTCTCTATAATATCCATCATTTTATTTTTCCATTTAATATATTTTGAATATTCTCTGAAATTTTTGGTAAGTCTGCTTTTTTTAAATACAGCTGTATTTTTTCTTTTGAAATTTCCTCTGCATTGTAAAATTTCTCGTAATAGCCTTTGATAATTTTTTTTAATTGTATCATTTTGAAACTGTAATTCACCTTTTGAATCTTGCAGCTTATTTATCAGTTTTTTCTCTTTTTCTTTTTTTCAATCTATGCGGTAACCACCTCCCCGGTTTATTGGCATTTTTTAAAAAGTTCTGTTCTAAGTTATTTAAACAGTGTTAATAATCACTAATCACTTTAGTCAACACCACGGATACCAATGTACCAAAATAATTTTATGTATAACTGTGTTTTACAACAACAACAACAATCCCCAATAGATTTCAAAGGCAGGCTTCAAAACAGTTTAAAATCCACCACTTTATGCGACACATTTTTTAAAACACTGTCGACACTTCTGTCAAAAAACTGCTTTTAAAACTTCCTATGGTAAAGAACTAATTGATGGATCAACAGATCTTGCTTGGAAGTTATTCAACTCTGGACTTCACTGAATTAGCACCTACTTTCCAGCTTCTATTACACATTTGCAGAACCTGAACTGGTCTTGCTAGCTAAAACCTGGAGCTCTTACTTGGAATCTGCCATTGAAGCAATTCCTTCAAATCTAGTGTAGTGGTTCAAGGAATCATTTGGCTTGAACGGAACAACATATCCTTTTCAACCATTTCCATCCTACCACATTTCTTCAAGTCATGGGAAAGGTCAGAGAGAGGTTCAGTGAACAACTTCACACAGAAACATGTCCCAGTGCTGTGACATTTACAGTATTCATGTTATCTTTTAACTTCAAGGGCTCAATAAAATAATGGCACGACTATAGTAATACTCCCTAATTTATCCTTCCCCAATCTGATTTCCTCCAAATATATCAGACTGAAATCTGTATCATGACTCTACCAACATAATCCTATGTGTTGTTGATTGGGGCTTGATAGAAGATGATGTCTGGCAAAAAAATAAAATAAATATTGAGTAAATAATAACAGTATGCCCTGGGGGACAACTGTGTATTATTTATTTGCTGGTAGGTAAATATAATCTGGGCAAACAAATAATTTGTTACCTGCACTTCTAGTGCAATTGAATTCACCAAACTAATGTTTATTGAAATCAAGGCTTAATAATTTGTTACCTGCACTCCTAGTGCAATTGAATTCACTAAACTAATGTTTATTGAAATCAGGGCTTGTTTTCATAAGACATTATTTGGTATTTGGTCAATAGGTGCTAGAACAAAGCAAAGTCACTAAATATTATATCAATTATTCAGGCCTAAACCTGCAAGCAGGCTTTATTAATATTTTATGCAAGACCACTGTAATTTCCAAACCCTGGCACTGGTTTTAGAAGTTAAGAGTACATGGGTGCATATATCCCATTGTCCAATAATGGGTTGCTATTCTCTTCTCTTTCCCTATCAATTGATATCCATGAAATGCTAATATGTAGATAAACTTGCCTATCTAACCCTACCCCTGCCTCATCTTATGATCTCACTATATAGGGAAGGAAAGATAGGTGCATCTTTCTATAAGCTCCACTACATGTATCCACAATCTCTTCCCCATCAAAGTTCATGGATATTTTTAGACAAAACTCATTCAACTCTTGATTTTTCTTAAAGAATCAATGCCAGTGCATTCATTACACAAGGAAGATTCTGCAATAGTGAACTACCACATGCTATGTAAACAGTTTTCTAATAGGAGAGGAGCGGCATACAAGACCGAATAAAATAAAATAAATAAATAAAATAAATAAAACTTCGGTTTGTTTTTATAAAGCATTCCACAATAATTCATGATAAAACAAGTTCCAGCTTGTAGGAAGCAACAGTTCATCAAGAAATACCTGAAAATAGCCTAACTAGCCAAAAAACGATAAACAAACACTTCAAATTACAATTGTTTCTACTTTAAGAGGGCTTTTCAGCTTCTCCACCCTGTCTGGAGCTCTTCTTCTACTGACACAGCTGCTCATTTTCTCTCCTTCATTTTAACCTTGTAAAAGTTTTTTAAAATGTGAAAAAAGGAACCCAACTTTCTATTAATTGTATTTATCAAATGATGGACTAATTTCATTCAGGAAGTACAATCACAAGGAATGAAAATGTGTCAGACTGATGAACCTTCTTTCTCTCCAAAAGATTCACCTTTGACATTTTATGTATGGAAGGGGGGGAGAAGTGGTCAAACTACATATAGATCCATTTTAAGCAACCTGATCGGTATTTAAATAACTATTACCATTAGCATTGATTTTACACACAAAATCCATATCCCACTAGCCAGTTTATATACTTTGAGTAAATCATACAATAATTTTTGCTTTTTCTCCTCTTGCTATACAAAAACACTTTAATCTAATTTAAAATTTCACCAAGGAAACTCATATTGCCATACAGAGGAGAAAATAACTGAATCAGGAATTCTTCTGTTACCCAGACTTTTGGTGGCCATTTCCATTAAACTCCAGCAATATAGCTTCTGTAAATAATCGACCAGTTCTGTATTCATCCACAGGCTTACAATCTATATATGTTCTTCAGGTAGTGAACTTGACAGAAGAGAAAAGATAATATTATTTTTTCTTCTTCTCCTAAGAAAACCAAGTATGCAAACAAGTGACAATCATCTGGTTTGACTCATTTTCTCTCTTTTGCTAGCAATGTACATTGAATTTACCTCAGCCCTTCACATCTCTCTCTGCTGTTGAGAGGGAAACAGGAGGAAAATCTGCATACCTTTCAATTGCCCCTCCCCAAATATATATTAGCATAGGACAAAATAATCCAGCTGGCCAAGAATAACAATAGAAGCAAGGAGACTCCACTTTTCAATCCACAATAAGTGACCAGTAATAATCTGAGCTGAAACCAGAGATAGATGTAAGATAATTTGTTTCAATTTTATTTAGTATATAGATCAGGGGTAGGCAACCTTGGCTCTTTTATGACTCATGGACTTCAACTCCCAGAATTTCTGAGTCAGGTTGCCTACCCTTGGTTTAGATAATACAATGTTAACATCTTGCAGCTACCATTGTAAACTAATAATCATACAATACACATATTTAGATTTGAACTCTGGGTATTTTTGCCTTTTTTTAACCTGGGTATAGAGCAAAAATCTTTATCAATACAATTATATGAATAAGATGCTGCTTAAAAGTGTGTGAACTCTTTGGAATTTTTAAAATTTCTGAATAAATAATTTTGTTTCAAAGAGATGTTAATCAGAGATGAGTGCTGCTTTATTTAAAGAGCAAAATCCTGGCTATTCACTATCAAAGTATGATCTTCACAATATAAGTATGTGCAAGAGGGTCATGGTTTGTATAAAGGGGATTTCTGGTGGTTCTTTAAAAAACAATTGTTGGTGCTCACCAAGCTGAAAAAGATTACAAAATTCTTTCCAAGAAATCCACCAGTTTGCTGTTAAGCAGATTATGTATAAATGGAGGCAATTCAACATCACTGTTACCCCCCCCCTGAAGTGGTTGATCAACCAAGATCACCCCAATAGGAAAGTATGTACTACTCTGGGAGGTCTCAAAGCAGCCTAAGATAACCTATAAAGAACTACCGGTAAGTGTCTTTCTTGCATTGGCAAATGTCAGTGTTTATGAGACCAACATTAGGAGAACATTGAACAAGAATGGTATGCATGGCAGGGTTGTAAGAAAAAAGCCATTACTCACCAAAAGAAACACTGCTGTCTATCTACAGTTTACAAAATACACTGGAAGGTTATTGAAAGAATATTCTGTGAATGGATGAAACTAAAATGGAACTTGGCGGTTAAATGAAAAGTGTTACGTTTGGCAAAAGCCAAACACTGCACTCCAGCATAAGAACCCTATTCCTTCTATAAACCTAAACCCAAAACACACAAATCATACAGGTAAAGAGTCGTTAAAACAGAAGAAAACTAAAGTTTTGGAATGACCAAGTTAAAGTTCTGACCTTAATCTCAGAGAAATCTAGTGGAAGGATCTAAAGTGGGCTGTTTATGAGATGAAGCCCACCAACATCCTCCTGTTCTGCAAGGACGAGTGGGTTCAATTTTCTCCAAGCCAATATGCAAGATTGATCAACAGTTGTCAGAGATGTTTAGCTGCAGTTATTGCTGTCCAAGTTATTTAAAACAAAGATTTACATATTTGTTATTTAAGGCATAGCTTTGAATAACTGTTACCAATACATCAATGAACAATGTTTTTGACTCATTTGTTTAATTGGTTTCTCTTTATCTAGTTTTAGAACTTATGTGGAAACTTTTAAGCACCACTGTAGATGATGTAAACTGTTTCTCTTGAAGAGATACACTTGCAAAACGTCTTTCATTACAGAATATCTCTTCAGCTAACCCAAAGGCAACCAATGTCTTTTTTCTTGGAAGGCAGCATACAATATATTTATTAATGCCTTTCCTTGTTTTTCCTTCTTTCCATTCTCCTAGTTTTATAGCTGCCTTTCTTATAAGGAAGGTGTAATAAGCTTTTTACTCACATTCTAGCACAAGGGTATTAAACTGCTGGCCAGCAGGCCGGATGTGTCATGCCAAAACCGCGCCTACCCCATTGCTGGCAATGGGGAACAAGTTGCGATACGTCACGACACGTCACGTGATGTTGCAAGTTTGACATCCCTGTTCTAGCAGAACAAAATACATTTTCATCAAAACACTAAGTTCAGCCACTGACCTCAAAAAGCCTCAGATTATCCCATTTCATCCATCCAGATGTGCCTTCTCACTTCAAAGGTCTGTAAATGAATGATTAAAGTCTACGACAACTGATTACAATCTCTTTTTAGAAGCAGTAAACATCTGTGTATCCAAACAAGGGCAGATTATCTTCTTTATACCCAATTTATAAATTCCCAGAGATATTTCATTTGATGGATGGCTATTGAGAACGAGCATTGTACTAGATGGATTCAGTGGGCATCAGATTAATTCAAGAAGGCATTATCATACATAATCCTGTATGCATTAGCTGTGCCAAGTGAATTCTGTTGTTAGTGGCATCATTTAACCCAGAGCGGAGAGCTTTATTGAGAACAGTCTAGACAGACTGCCTACCCTCCTCAAAAGACTTCCAAGGCAATCTGGGTAGAATTTTAATGTATAAAATTGAGGGGCATAGATGCATTGAATCCAAGATGCTGGACATATATTACTAGTCTACAGAAACTAATAACCAGACTTCCCTTCCAAATATTGTATGAATGACTAAATCAGACATAATTTGGCAAGGAGGGGCGGGAAGAGTTTGTAGCCATTAAAACTGATCATGGCTCATATTGTTAATCAATCAAAGAGACACAGCATTTGAAGGAGTAGCACTGATTAATGAATACCTCAGCTGGGCAGGGATGTATGCAGATCAAATGTAGCAAATTCTCTCATATATTGCTCACTTTATATAATATGTGCTCTTTGTCTTTTCTTGGGAGGGATAATTTTAGGGTTAGCTCAGATCAAATTCCTAGGCCTTTATACAAGATATTTCCAAGCTAGGTTCATTGAAAAAAGGTAGATACCAAATGTATGTCATTTATATGATTATACTCCTATCTATTAAAGAGTTACAAAACAAACTGGTCCAACGGTAAATCACTGCCAAATTCTACTAATCCAGTAAAACTGTTTACATTCTATAAGTCTGGCAAAAGAAATAGGTCTATTGACAATGTTTATTAAGTATTAGATAATGAAAAATGAAGAGAATTCATATTCAGCTACTCAAGCTGACATTATTAGTCACTTCTATATCCTTACCTAAATTAAACCTTAGCTTAACATGTTGTAAAGATACACAACACGATTACACACTTTTTTTAAAAAAAAGTTCTGTGTAAACATTTTCAGAATCTCTGCAGAGATGGAAGCCTGTCATTTCCAATTATTGTAGTAAGACAGTATGCCTGATAAACTACAGTATGACTTTAAATTTGCAGAAAAGGAATTGAGTTACCTGAGCCCGTGTCACTTTCTCTCACCCCTTACCTCCAACGGGTTATCATACGAATTCTTAGTTATCCTATGGTTTCTTTTAGAATCTACTTTTCTCTAAAAATAAATATGCAAGCCAAAAAAAGGCATCACCTTTAGGCTCTGCAGTTTGCAAGGATGTCATAAGTACAAACGGTCCAAATTAGGTGTGATGGGAACTGGAGAATTGTCTCTGCCAGCACTTCCATCGCTAATCTCTAAGTATTGTAAAACACTATTTTTTGGGGGGGGGAATAAAACTGAAAGATAGAATAGTGTTATAGACTGTACATCTGTAAAAAGTGACAACATAGCAAATCTCTCACTAAAACAATATGTAGTCAAGTAGTTTTCTTTGTTTTGTTGTTGGATGTGATTATCAGATCATCTAGAAGCCATTCATCTAATACCAATATTTGCTCCTAAAACAGAATGATGCAAAGTGTTTATAATTGTGTAAGTTCTACTGCAAAACTCAAAACGTGTTCAAAAAATTGTGTTCATTATTTCAATCTTAACCTATCATGTGTCTGAAATGACCCAAATTCTTCCTTCTATTCTTTTCTCACAATTGAGCCTGTCTTTGTTTATATTATTGAATAACTCATTTCCAACACAGTGGTGATGGTGGGACATACATAAAAATGTGGAGAGATAAACTATGTTAGTACAAAGATTTTTTTTTTAAAAAAATGCCAAAAACATCCAAAGAGCTTGTGGGATTTTAAATTAGATGTATGTAGCAAAAGATAAAAAAAAATCGTGTTTCCTATTTTGCTGGTTAGAAACTCTAGAGTTTGTAGTTCCAACCTATCTCAAAAATGTTCACAGCTAAGCAAAAATCGCACTTCTATTTCTATTAAGATACTAGAAAATACACTTTAGATACAATAAAAAGGCTAATACATTATCTATTCAATTCCCTCTGAATTTGAACTTGGCTTTAAACAGCACACAGCATATGGCTTCTACCACATCAATAAAAAGAAAGCAATGACACCATTCTTTGCAGCATGAAAGGCTGTCTTAAATTCATTTTAGGAATACCTAGAAACAAATGTGTACTGCAATGTATATGAATAAATAGAGAAACTCTCATATATTGGAAGGCTAAGTGTAAGAATCCACAACTGTAACATTAGAAAAATCATTAGTATGAATGATATATCCGTCAGAATATTCCTTTCATTTATATCTGAGATACAGAACAACTTTTTAAACCCTTTAAAGCTGAAAAATCCACCATTAGTTTCTATAGAGATTTGTGATTAGTAAAGAAGCGTTGACTTACCTGAACGCCTTTTCTCAGCATGGGGGGATGGAGAATCCACTGCTGGGTATTCAATGTCTACTGCCCAATAGAAGACTAGGTCCGAAATTTAGCTCCGCCTCCTGGCTTCCTTCCCCAGTTTTTGACAGGCGAAGCTCCTCATCAGGTCGGACCGTGTAGCTCCCCTTCAGTGTCCTGTAAGAGAATTCCTGCCTAGACTAGCTAGAGGAGGGTGTGGATTCTCCATCCCCCCCATGCTGAGAAAAGGCGTTCAGGTAAGTCAACGCTTCTTCTCCAGCATGGGTGGATTCCGAATCCACTGCTGGGACGTACCCAAGCCCTCATAAGTCCCCTTGGGTGGGAGTCTAGGCTATCTCTTACTAGGACTCAACTATCTGCTGCAGGGCTCTCCTGCCAAACGAACCCTCAGCTGCAGCAAATTGGTCAATCTTGTAGTTCCTGACAAAGGAGGACGGAGAGGCCCACGTGGCCGCTCTGCAAATTTCCTCCAGTGGCGCCTGCGTGTGCCAAGCTGCCGAGGTGGCCGCGCTCCTTGTGGAGTGAGCCGTGATGTTATTTGGTACCTGCAGATCCAAAGATTCATAGGCCTTGGCTATGCATGCCCTGATCCACCTCCCAATGGTCGAGGAAGATACCTTCAGACCCTTGGAAGAAGGATGATAGGAGACGAATAGCGCCTCCGATCTCCTGAAGGTTGCTGTTCTATTAACGTAGTGACGCAGAGCCCTGCGCACGTCTAATGTGTGCCACTGTCTCTCCAGACGGTGCGTGGGATTCGGACAGAAGTCCGGAAGGATCAGTTCCTGGGACCTGTGGAACCATGTGTTGATCTTAGGAATGAAGGTTGGGTCCAGCCGCAGGGTCACCCTGCCCTCTGCGAACGTGAGCAGGTCCGGGCGAACCGACAGGGCCTCCAGCTCCGAAATCCGTCTTGCCGAGGAGATCGCCACGAGGAAGGCCACCTTCAGCGTCAGGAAACGGAGTGAGCTGGTGCCCAGCGGTTCGAAAGGAGCCTCAGTTAGCGCCTGTAGCACCTTGTGTAAATCCCAGGATGGGAAACGGTGGACTGCAGGGGGCCGTCTCGTAGCGGCCCCTTTTAGGAAGGCGCTCACCGCTGGGTGTTGTGACAGGGTTCCCCGGTCTTCACAGACCAGGACCGTCTGTAGGGCTGCTACCTGTCTACGGATGGTGTTGGTCGCTAGACCCCTGTTCATGCCCTCCTACAGATACTGGAGGATGTCGGGAATGGTGACTGACAGGGGGTTTAACCCCTGCCTGCTGCACCAGGAGGAGAAGTTCCTCCAGGTGGCGTCATAGATCTTATTGGTGGAGGGTCGACGGGCATCCTGGATGACCGAAATGACCTCCTCTGAGAAGGCCTGTCTACTCAGCCCCTCCCGCTCAAGTGCCAGGCGGCTAGTTGGAGTCATTGTTGGAGTTTCCCTTGGCTCAGAGATACCTGGCTCGGAGGGAGTCTCCACACTGGCGAGAGTGATAGGTCTACCAGGTCTGCGAACCATGGACGTCTCGGTCAGTAAGGGGCAATTAGTATCACCTCCGCCTGTTCCTGAATCAGTTTGCAGATTGTCGCCTGTATTAGGGGTGGAGGGGGAAGGCGTACAGTAGCCCCTGGGGCCACCTGCATCTGAGCGCGTCCGTCCCCTCCGCTCCCCACGTCTGGAACCTGGAAAAGAAGTGCTGAGTTTGAGTGTTTGCTGGAGACGCAAAGAGGTCCAGGCAAGGCCGGCCGAACCTGTCCGAGATTGCCTCGAACAGTTCCGGGGCTAGCCTCCACTCCGCATGGTCTACCGTAGTTCTGCTGAGGGAGTCTGCCTGCTGGTTTGCCTCCCCTGATATGTGTTCTGCCCTGAGCGAGGCCAGATGCTGTTCTGCCCAAAGGCCCAGCTCCCTGGCCTCCCGCATGAGAGCCGCTGACCTGGTCCCGCCCTGCTTGTTTACGTGTGCTTTTGCTGTTACGTTGTCCATCAGGACTAGCACGTGACTCCCTGACAAGTGGGATGAGAATTTGCGCAGGGCCAGGTGTATGGCCCTCAGCTCGAGCCAATTAATCCTGTGACGTAAGTCTTCTGTGCTCCACCTCCCCTGGGCTATCTTGTCCGTGGAGTGGGCCCCCCACCCGAACAGGCTTGCGTCGGTCGTGACTGTGATCCTGTCTGGTTCCCTGAGCGGGGTGCCCCTTCTTAGGGCGCCTGACCTCCACCATCTGAGGGATGCTATGACCTGGGGTGGAACCCTGACTCTCTTGAGCGAAGCGCTCTGGTTCTGTTTTTGATAGGGGAGCAGGAGCCATTGGAGACTTCTGGAGTGGAGCTTTGCCCACGGAACAATTCCCAGGCATGAAATCATCTTTCCCAGGAGCTGAGAGAGCTGTACTATGGAGACCATCCTTCTCTGTGTTACCAGGAGCGCTAGCTTCCTCAGGCTCTCCCGCCGCTCCTGTGAAAGGTAAACCATGCCCTGCTCTGAGTCTATGATGGCCCCCAAGTGTAGGAGCCTCCTTGATGGTGTGAGCTGGCTTTTCCTGTGGTTTACTGAGAAGCCATGAGTCTGGAGGGTGTCTATGGTGATTCGAATGTCTGTCAGGGCTGCCTGGTGAGAGCCCGACAGGATCAGGATGTCGTCCAAATAGCATTGGACTCTTACCGGTATCATGAGTAGATGCGCTCCCAATGCTCCCAGGATCTTCTTGAACACTCTGGGTGCCGAGGACAGGCCGAATGGTAGGGCCCTGTACTGGTAGTGTCGTTCCCTGTAACAGAATCTGAGGAACCTTCTGTGTTCCAACCTTATCGGGATGTGCAGGTAGGCCTCTGTGAGGTCTATGGATGACAGCAGGTCCCCTCTTCGAATGCTGGCCAGGATGGACCTGAGGGACTGCATCTTGAACTTCCTGTACACTACATAGTGATTGAGACGTTTGAGATCCAGAATGGCCCTCCAATTCCCGGATGATTTTGGCACCAGGAAGAGGATGGAGTAAAACCCCCGTCCCTCCTGCCCTGGAGGAACCGGCTCTATCGCCCTTATTTCCTCCAGGTGCCTTATGGCCTGGTCTAGAAGGCCCACCTTGGCCTTGTTGCGTGACAACGGGCACCTTATGAAGTGATCCGGCGGAATGGAGTAGAATTCTATCGCTAGGCCCTGGGCCACTGTCTCCCTGACCTAGGCATCCGTCGTGGTCGTCTGCCATGCTTCGCTGAACAGCGCCAGACGGCCCCCGATGGGACTGCCCCAGGCGTCACTTGAAGCGTCTGTAGGGCCGGCCTCCCCCCCTTTAAAGGGGCGCTTGGAAGGTTGGCCCCTGCCAGAGGCTGGACGGTCCTGGCCGCGCTCCTGTCTATATGGGAAGGTGCGCGGAGTTCTGGGCCCCTCCCAGGACCGTCCCCCTTGAAAGGGCTGTCTCCATTCCCCGCTCCCGTTCTGGCGGGGAGCTTGTCTACGGAAATCCTGGCCTGCCCTATCTGTCTTTTTTGAGGGGTGTGCTAACACCTTTCTTTTGGTCTTGTCCTCAATCACGTAAGGATCCAGGATCGCTCCAAATAGCTTTGATCCTGAATACTTAGATGTGGCCAGTCGCCATTTTGACTTCAGGTGTGTCTTCCAATTTTTAAGCCATGTGAGTCTCCTCACTGCTACTGTACCTGCGAGGGCTCTGGCCGCGTATCGTGAAGCAAACATTGTGGCGTCTGCCGTGAACTCCGCTGTCATGCGCAGCTTGGTCAGCGTCTGCTGTATGCGTACCTGTTCTGCCGGAACGCTTGCCTGGAGTTCACGCAGCCACCTAATTGCTGCCCTGGAGAACACAGAAGCCGTGGACGAGGCCCTAATGGCCCAGGCCGCTGAGTGGTGTACTCTGCGGAGGGAGAGTTCTACCTTCTTCTCCTCCGCCCTCATTGCCTCTGACATGTCCCCTGGAATGGCTGAGGAGGAAAAGAGAGAGATTAGTGGCGCGTCCACCTGTGGCACCTCTATAAGAGATGCCAGAGGACTGCATACATTAAACATCTTCTTCTCAATGCCATTTGGTGAAGGAATAGCACCCAGGTTTGACCACTGGGACCTTACCGAAGACCTAAAGACCTTTGTACACGGAACCTGTATGACCTCTGATACTGGTGAGGACATCAGGGGGTCCTTAGCGTCCTCCTCCTCTGAGGACGGTGGTCTGGTCTCTCTCGTCTTCGCTGGCAGATCGAGTGCGGAGCATATTTTTATCAAGAGGGAGGTAAAAAGGGTGTGGTCAAATAGACCTGAAACCTAAGTCGATTGCTGCTCTGTCTCCTCATTCTCTGATAGAGGGGCTCCCTCTTCTTCCCATTCCTCCAGCTCGTCTGCCACCTGTGAAGATGCTTCAGATACGTCAGAGTCATGGAACACTACCTTGTCCCCCCCCCGGGGAGCATGTCTCCGTGATGAGTGAGCCCTCTGAGGAGGCGACTCACTCCTCGAGGGCCGGAGATGTTCCAGGGCTTCCTGTAAAATGGAATGAAGCTGGGATGACCACTTACCAGACCTCGTTCGTTTCCTACCTCTACGTCCAGTCTCCTGACTGGTGGTGGGTTCCGAGTGTGCTGGTGATGACGGCACCGAGATGGGGGACAACTCTCCTTCCGTCTCCCCCCTTGGAAGCCATTCCCTGGGGGTGGATTCCAAGGAGCCAAAGCCACTTGGAGTCTCCATGAGAGCCAGGTCTGTTCTCTCTGTTCCGCTGGCTCTGCTCCTCTGGTCCTTGGCAAACTCCTTCTCCAAGGCCTGGTGCTTCCTAATGGCCTGACGCTCAGCTGCCTTTGAAGGCTCAGTTAGATGCTTCGTCTTGGCCTTCTTCTTGCCCCCCCCCCGGTTCTTCCGGTCTGCGAGGAGGCGACGGGGGAGGCGCTGAGCCTTGGGCCGAGGTGCCATCTGCCATGCTCTGACTAGGCCTTGTCCCGGTAGCTGGCAGGCCCGGCAGGGGTCGGCAACGCTAGAGGGAGTTTATCCCTACTCTTGCTCGACCGTGGTGTGGACGCGGCCCGTAGGTTCTCCCACAAGTCCGTCTGGCTTGGCCGTCCCTTCTAGAGTTGTTGAAAGATTAACAATGCCCACACACACCTTCAAGCACACACTCTCTCCGACCACCGGCTCTCAATTACTCGTTATTTTCTTAGGCCGGTGAATCCTTTCACCTCTGCCGGCCGGTGGCCGCCTGTCTCCCTAGGCCCAGGCCCAACGGGAGGAAAACAAAGAGGCTTACCCGTCCTCCTTCTTGCAAGGATTTTTCGCGCCCTAGCGACGAAAACCAATCAGGCGGCACGGAATGTCCGGCGACGCCCCCTTGCAAAATGGCAATTCGCGCCAGTAGCCGGGACCTCCCCCTTTCCAAAATGGCCACCGCGCCAATTTTTTGGTCGGAGCTCTGCGCTCCCGACCACACGGTGGCTGCCTTCTACCGGCCCCGGTCTACCCGTCTGGCTACGGACGGCTCCCGCCTCCTTCCACCGACCCGGTGGTCCGGCGGCCTCCTCCCCGCCTTCAAAGAAACCCCACTTGCGGTTAGTCGTAGCGGTCCCCCGCTATTCTGCGGCAATCTGGTCGACGACCTCCGGCGACGTCCTCTTCCTCGACGCCTGCGATCCGGTGGGGTTCCTGTCCGCTTCCCGGGCTCAGTCGGGAGTCCAGGGATGTTCTTCGGCGACTCCCCATCCCTCTCCCAGGCCCCAGGGCCTTGGGCGGTCGCCCTCGCGCTCCCGACGGAGAGGAGGAAGGATTGGACCGAAAAAGTGTCCAAATAACCAAAAAGGTACTTTAAAAATTAAAATCTTCCCTAAATTTCGTCTATCCAATTAATATCTAACAAAAATCCTGTAGAGAAAATACTTTACCAGTCCTATTTAACCAAAAAAACCTTCTTTCTACGGAGCTACCGAGAAGAGCTGTTTTTGGGCTTCAGACTAGGAAAAAACTGGGGAAGGAAGCCAGGAGGCGGAGCTAAATTTTGGACCTAGTCTTCTATTGGGCAGTAGACACTGAATACCCAGCAGTGGATTCGGAATCCACCCATGCTGGAGAATCAATCTGATATGGAGATGTTAAATGAATGGAATAAAGAATGATGGGTTCCTATATTGCCTCAACAATGGGAGAGTGTTTTAACTTTTATAGCAAGAGTATCAATGGACCTCAAATTACATTATATGCAACAAAAAATAATACATAGATTATACTGGATTCTGTTACATTTATATAGAAAAGGACACCACAAAACAGGGTTTTGTTGGGAGATATAGCAAGGATAATGCTTCTGCAAAACACGTTTTTACAGCTTTTTGGAGAAAATATTGGATTCTATAAATATAATTTTATGACAAAAGCTAAAACTTTCAGGCAATAATATTCTTTTGAACTACATTCCTAGTACTTGGAATCTGACAACTGGACAATATAAATGGATTCTCCATGCCTTTACCATGGCCAAAAGATTGCTGCATGGGAAAGATAATTGTACGCCCCCTTTCACTCAATAGATTAAAGACCTATGATTGGATTGCCTATAGATGCATGAACAAATACGAAATACAGGACTCATTTATACAAAACTCAGTAGGTTAAAATATGATTATATAAATACATTAGAAATATAGAAACCGTATGTAGAATTATAACTATATATAACTAAAATGATATATTATACCAGTTTTTTCTTCGTTACACTTACTATGTCTTTTTTTTCCTTTTTCCTTTTCTTTGACAATGCATGTATTTTTATCCTTGTGCTTTTTTTTCTATCACTCTGTCATTATTTGAAAAGCAATAAAAGAATAAATTTAAAAATGCTTCCTTTATTTAAGGCACACTTGATTTATAATAAAAATAAAAATTGTGGCTGTAATTTTTAATACACAGTTTAAGTTTTATTTTTAGTTATTTAGTTATTATATTCCTCCAGCAAAAAGCTGGCACTTGTCATTTAAATCTATGCAAAATAAATGGTACACAATCTTCTGAGTTCTGTTGTCACTTCTATTCTTTTATTTTGCATAATTTATGCTACTTCTGTGAGAATCTTGAGAACAGATCACTAGAATTCTTATTTTAACCATCCTGCTTGGCTTTTGAGACATAATTCATTGCCCACACACTTTCTCTCACTTTTCTCTGGAAACAAAGACTAGAAAAACATCATCTTAAAAGATGGAACTGTATTTTAGCAAAATATCTTCCAACGACTTCAGAATGTCATACCAAGTTTCTCTTCTTCACAAAAATCCTGTAAGGCAGATTATCTGAGAAAGTCAATCTGTGACTATGAGCGGAATAAGTAAATTCAAGAGCCTAACCATTAAAAAGTATTTTTTCCCAAGTCCATTCCAACTGAAATACAGATCCTTGTACAAAGTATAATACCGTATAATATACCAAGTTCACAGGTATTCTCAGAGATTACAGTTCTATTACAGCACAACACAGAGAAGGGGAAAAAAGTGTCTCCCAAAATTACAATCTGAAAATCAGCACCCGGAGAACAAGTAATGGTTAAATATATTTATTCCAGCTACACTTATGTGGGGCTACATCTTTCCCAGCCACACAAAACTAACATATTTACCCAAACATCATGCGGCTAGAATCATGTATGATTCAATTCTGTTCTTGTTATCCCTGATTATTACAAGACTAATGCAAATCAGTACAGTGAAACCTCAGTATGGCAGATCATTTGGGGGGAGGAATTGTGTGTTACTCCCTAATGTCCATTAACTCTGAAAGTACATTATCATGGATGTTCTGAAACTTGAGCTGGCCACGAACAAGGAGTGTATATCGGAGGTGGTGGCCCTTTGGGAGCTGTATGCAACGAAATTTCATTTTGATGTATGCCAATTGATGTACATTCAAACTGATAATAAAGTTGTTATTGTTATTGTTGTTATTATTTGTGGTGATTATGACATTTATGTCATTATGTGAATGCTGTCAATTGATGCTGTAGCAACAAGGCTCAACACATAGTTTTCAATTTTCTTTTCTTAGAAAACCTCTGGATCTACACATCCTGCCCTGCCTTCTTGCCTTCATGTAGGTGTTTGTTAATTATTGCTACCACCCTCATCCTAACGGTAGTATAAAGATGAAGGTTTCCGCTGTCCATTTGTTTCTGATTCTACTATAGGGGGCTCATCTCCATTTCTTAGCTGAGGGAGACAACATTGTCTGAAGACATTTCTATGGTTATGTAGCCAACATGACTATACACTGAGGTGCAGTGTCCCATAGTAACATGATCGTGATTTATGACATTTTTGCCAAAACCTGGCATTTACTTCCAGTTTCTACTAAAAAAACTCCCCATAGCCTACAATGGGTTTGCTTAATGATCCCGGATGTATTTGTTTTATTTTTATCCTGCCTTTATTTCTTTAACCATGGTGATTTGCTTAACAATCACTGTGAAAAAAGAGGTTGTAAAATTGAGTCAGTCACCTGATAACTTGTTTTACGACCATTTGTTGTGAGCCGCCCTGAGTCTTGGGAGAAGGGTGGCATATAAGTGTAATAAAATCAATCAAATCAAATCAAATCATGACTAAGATCACAATGGGCAGGTTGCATTATGATCGTAAGTGGAAGACTATCTATACATGAAAATGTGGTATCTTTTTTTGATAGATCACAAGATAATGCCAGTTTGCTTAAGTAACACAGGGGGGGGAATTAACTTTTTCTTATTCCTTTAGAAAATTGATGATTCTTAGAAAAGCTATTACCCTGTGTTGGTTTATTACCTGGAAAATCCTGCTTTTACTAAATCCCAATTTCAATCTGAGGCTGGGGAGAAATGCTAAATGCTAGTTTCCAGCAATTTTAAGAAGACAAATACTTTTCCTAACTAACAGAAAAGAAAGGATTTGATGACATCTATTTATTGTGTTCTTGCCAAAATCTACTTGAGATGCAGAATACTGTGTGTCTATTCTCTGTCTGGAAGCAACTGTCAATCCTATAAAATACAAGCAGCATCACGACAGATGAATGTGACAAATATATCATAATGCAACATAAATTTATATGCCTTGTTCAAACTACTTCAGATGCAATAGAATTATGCATTAGGTAAGGAGTATTTCCAGGCAGAGATTTTGTTCTCCCTGAATTCATTACATAGGGTTTGATTATATTATAAGTACAATTGGACAACTCCTTTAAGATAAGTACTTTGAACCACATGGGAATGCATACGTTAGCACCCCTTTTTTTACACACTAAAGCAGCCATAGAGTCTCCCCAATTCACATGGATACTTCAGAAGGTTCTTCCATCTGTCTCCACATGTTTATGAACACACAGCTACTTTGTTCCAAAGTGTATTTTTCAAAGAACTTGAAAACCTAATATATAGAACGTGCTGGCCAAATGGGCAGCTATAATTAGGAGATGATTATAAACAGCTAACATGAAACAAGTATAATGTAGCGAAAACCTTGGGAGATGGGAAAGTAATGGACCAATGCTCATCAGGATTGCTGGTGCTTCTTGGGCCAGGTGGAATCTCTGTCATCCAAGAATTGAAGTATGTTTCTCTTCTGGTTTCAATGGCACTTGTTTCATCATGGCAACTAGTATATTCATATAGTGCAGGCATGTCAAAATCGTGACATCACGTGACGTCGCGCAACGTATCGGGACTTTTCCCCCCATTGCCGGCAGTTTGACATGCCTGATATAGTAGTTAAAAAACAATAGGGCATAACTGAATATTTCTTGTAATATGATTAACAATTCCTTAATCTCAAAATTAAAATAAATAACTATTATATGAGATCTATATGAATATGAGACTGGTTAGTTCTATGTTGAGCACACTACTCCCAAATTAGCATTATAATGCAATTCCAAGTACTTTATGAATAGCTTGGGGTCATGCAAATTAGCTTAGAATTTTTCTGTACATATTGAAGTATATTTATTTTAATGTATGCATATGTATATGTATATGCATGTGTGTGTATTCCTTCCTTCCTTCCTTCCTTCGAAGCTTCCAATTCCACTGGACTCTAAGTGAATACAAATTAACAAAAAATCCATAAAAAGAGATATACATATAGAACCATACAGACAGCCTACACTAAACATCCTGTCCCACTTCTCTACCTTGTCAACCCAGGATTGCCAACTTCAATTAAAACCCATCTTGGAAATTTCCCCTTTCAACAAATGTACATATGATAGAGATGTGTCCATGTGTGCCAAATGCACACCACATAAACATTTACATTTGCCATAATGATCTTCTAAGGAAGAGCCAAAATGTTTATATTAACCTATTAATTAAAATTAATTGTAAAATAAGACACTCAATGCATAGTATACATCACTCATTGGTATATATCAACTTTTCTTTCACATACATACAAACCATCATTACAGACACAAACACCAAAATATACCTTTCTTCTTCCAACAGATGCAACAAAAAAGATAAAATACAAAGGACAGTGATGTTTTTCAGGAGATAGGGTAGTTGCATGGAGGAAGAGGGAAAGAAACTGGATGGCAATGAGGAACAGAAGAGAATACTAAATAGGGATGGAAACAGAAAAGGAACATAATCCAATTTAAGCATTGTTTTAAAGAAGGGACGGGTATAAATATAGCCACGTAAACAACAGAGTTAATAGCAATAGGACTTAGACTTACATATCATTTCATAGTGCTTTACAGCCCTCTCTAAGCAGTTTATGGAGTCTGCAAATTGCCCCCAATGATCTGGATCCTCATTTTACCGACCTTGGAAGGATGGAAGGCTGAGTCAACCTTGAGCCGGTCAGGATCGAACTCCTGGCAGTGAACAGAGTTATTCTATAATACTGCATTCCAACCAATGCGCCACCATGGCTTCTGATAAACTCTGTACCTCCTGAATAACCTAGCAATAGCTAATGGAACCTTCAAAGACACCCACCCATTCTACTCACGGTAAACATCCCTCTCCCCAAATCATAAGTTGTTATGAAAATCTTAATTTCCAGGGAAATGGTGTGGAATACTATAACTCTCAACCCAAGGACCATCAATGAGATTAAGGGGCCAGTCTTATTTAGTAGTTTGTGAGAACTACTTCCAATTCAACACTATCCACTATTCCCAGTGTTCAAAATAACTATTCTTTTTAAAAACATGATGTCTGAACCTTTTCTTTGGAAAATGCTTCTACCATTTTACTACCACATTTTCAAAGTTCCAAATATAAACACATGAATAAACTGAAGCATAAAATAAGAATCTAGTGACCATATGCTTTTAGAGCTTACTGATGTAAAAATGTTAATCTTCACCAAATTATTACATTTCTTACAATACAATTGTCAGAGATAATTTTATATATTTAGGAGACTCTACTTAAGCTTAAGTAGAGTCTCCTAACTATATAAGCCATTAAAAAAGCAGCTGCATTATTTATAAATTCAGACAGTGATTGTCATAATAATGTTGTAGTAGTGGAATCCATAAATTCAATATTCTGCAATCCGATGCTACTTAAATTAGAATTATAAATCATTATACTGCTGGGCACAAAGCAGAGACAGTGATGGGAACTCTAAACTAGCATATTTAGAGGGCAAGAGGATGAAGAAAGTTGTCTTAAGCTAATTTTAAATTTAACTCAAGCTCAAAAGCTGCAAGGTGCCATAATTTAAAATCTGATCTTGTAAGAATACATAAAAGACCGTGTTCTTCCTTTAACAATTCCTGTATTCCAGTTAGATCATTAAGCCCCTAACTTAACTTACAGTATTATTAAGATCATGAATGTTGGCAAGGTAAGTAGATAAAAAAAAAATCTCTGAAAGAAAACTTAGTTTTTGATCCCAATGAGGTTTGACTGACGTAGCCAGAAACAAAACAATGGTAATTCTCAGTTGAAAAAAGTATTGTTTGTATGCAGTACTGGCTGTTATGAAAGGCAGGCAACATTTTGTAGCTAGAGAAACCTATTCTTGTTTATTCCCAGACCCAATTCCAACACATTAAAGAATTATAATACTGGCTTCATCCTTACACACATTAATAGAATGGCATTTTAATACTCAATGTATTGTTGTGAATTAAACTTTAAAAATATAGATGAAAATAAATAGAGAAATATGACTTATACAATAAGGATAATTTTTATTTTTGAAAGTTGTGGGTTTGGGGAATCTACAGCTATACAGGTAGTCCTCAACTTACAATAGTTCACTTAGTGATGATTCAAAGTTACAATGGCATTGAAAAAAGCGACTTATGACCATTTTTCACACTTATGACCATTGCAACATCCCCATGGTCATGTGATTTACATTCAGATGTTTGACCACTCACATTTATGATGGTTACACTGTCCCAGTGTCATGTGATCACCTTTTGCAACCTTCTGGGAAAATCAGATTCACTTAATAACTAATTTACTAATTTAACAACTGCAGTGATTAACTTAATAAATGTGGCAAGAAAAGTTATAAAATATTTAACATATTTCTCACTTAATGACATAAATTTTGGGCTCAATTGTGTTTGTAAGTTGAGGACTACATGTACTTTAAATTGTTGCTGTCCGTAATAGCAAGTTGGTAGCCACTGTGAGAAAATGTTACCCATAAAGAAATGAGGGAAGAAGGAAACTTCATTTTTTTCTCATTTGCTTCCAAAATCTTAACAATGTTAAGAAATTCTGATGAACAACAAAAGCCATAAAATAGGAATTAGGGAAATATCCATTCTTGATCGGCAACATCAAAAGCTAATACTATATTTAGATTCCTCACAACTTTTGTGAGCCCAATCCACACAAGGGTGGCTGTAATCTAACATTTGCAAATATTCAAAACAGCTCAAGATAACTGAGAAAACAACTCAATCTCTATTTAGGATTTTTTTAAAACCTAGTTTCAAAGACTACTATTCTGTCATAAACAGATTTTTACCACTGTCATATTCACAGTGCATACAACTTCTGAAAAGCTGCATCACCATCTCCACCACTCAAAAAAAACAAAAAACAAAACCAACAACCTGTAGGAAGAAAGTTGTGTGAGAATTATACATATCAAAGGTGGGCAATTAACTTTCCCACACGGCCACATGAAAAACTGGGACTGTGGTGGAGGGCCACTACCACTGCTCTCTATAACCTCATATCCCTCACCACCCCTGCCCGCGGAAGATGCCATAGGCCAGACAAGGGCAGCTGAAGGGCTGGGAAATGCCCAGGTCTTGATATATATGCTCTTGATACCTTAGTTCAGTTCTTCAAATCAAAATCTCCGTTTTCTAACATATACAGCATCTCAAACAAAAGAAAATCCACTGGTCTCTTTTCCCCTCTAAATCTAAATGTCCAGTTCATCTTGAGGGAAAAATTTGACTCTTTGAATGTAATTGCATAGGGGAAAAAAGATTTCATAGATATGTAGAAAGAGAAATTTGTTCCAATGAAAAATATTTAAATTATTTATTATGAAAGTAAAAAAATCTGCTTGTCATGAATTCATGTGACTTTTGGTTTTTTTCATAAAACCAGAGCATAATCTATTGTATGGTTTATACTATTCAGTACTGTACTGCATTTACTTGAACTTGTACCTATACTTTACTTCGCAGTATATTATATACTACTATAGTAGCTGTAGTAGCAACATTTGAACCACCACTAATAGATTTTAATAACAATGGGGGAAAATAAGACCCTTTAAGAAAGGGAAAAACAAATTTTTCCATTAAAAGTTATGGAAATATATCAGAATACTTCATTAAAACTAATTCAACTATTACAGCAGCATTAAAATCCATCATGAAAATCACAACTTTTCAAAACATTGCTTCTGGCTATTAATGATATTCAGTCTTCATGTATGTTTATCAGACACCCTTCCCCAATCTGGTATCCAATGATTATGCAAACTGAGAATTATAACACTGTAGAACCAATACCTTTGAATGCACCAAGTCTGGACCCAGTGAGAACTATTTGATATATAATGACATAAGACTCTTTACTTTAAAAACGAATTCTGAATTTTGAAGTGTTTTCCTGAGCTACTTTGAATCAAGCATGCAAGTTAAGTAATATGCACAATGCCAGAATATGTATGTTTAAAAATCAATTAACTCAATTTCTGGGTTGCCCACAAATACCTCTCTTGGTAGTTATCGGGATTTCTGCTGTGCCTGACCTTAATTTTCTATCATTTTTTTTTAATTAAACAAGGGAAGTTGGTAGGCTGCAAATCAGAGCACCAATTTTAAACATTTTATGTACAAGCATTCTTCTACTTCCTACATTGCCCACACTGACATTCTTTAAAAATATTGAATAATTCTCTAGAAAACAAGTACTGAGTGATAGCCTGACTTCTAACAAACTTTTTTATAAGTAGCTGCATCAATCATGGCAGCTATTTTGTGAATAGGATGAAACCCTCATGATGGCTTTTAAACTTGCTTTAAAAAAATCCAAATGTATCTACTCATCCTACAAGGCTTTCTATCTCTAATATGTAAACATATAAAGATGCCACATTTTTAAGAAAATCTCACAATGGAATCCACAGAAAGGAAACAATGTACTCAGGAAACTATAACTAAAGTAAATAATGGTTTAGAGCAGGCATGTCAAACTGCCCGCCCGCAAGCCAGATGCGTCATGCCGAAACCACGCCCACCCCATTGCCAGAAATGGGGAAAAAGTCACAATACGTCGCATGATGTCACGTGACATCATGAGTTTGACAGGCCTGGTTTAGAGCATTCAAAAGATCCAGCTATATACAGCTTCTGAACCTTTTGCAGAGTCGTCCCAAAAAAACGATAGCAGCAGTTGCAAATCATGGTATCCACATAGAACATGCATGATATTGCAGTTTTACTCCTAAATAAATTTAACATTAAGAAAAAAGTTAATCTCAATCCAAGCCTAGAAAGAGGAAGAAACCATGATCCCGTTCATGTGTACAGCATGGGCCCAATCATACCCACCATGACCATCTTTAAAAAGATCATCCTTACTTAAGCATGGCAGGTGTCTGCAGGCATCATTCATTGTTTTGCATTGCCTGAATCCAGTAATTATGACTAATTTATACTTCTGTTTTCTATGGACCCAGGTAATTGGATTAATTCAATTAATTCAATTAACCATGGGTAAGTGTATTGTATAAACATAAGAAATTATTCAATAATGAATGAGAGAGATGCAAAATTAAATCATAATAACGTGGAGTGTACTTTATTATTCCTTGGACAGGAAACATTAAAAACGAGACTATAATAATCAGTGGAGCTGCTTAACTGTAATACAAAACTGTGCAAATATTTTGATACAAAACCAAGGGACTGAGAATATCCTCTAAAACTATTATAGAATTCAGTTTAGATTTTTCACAAAGTTGATAACCATTTAAGTAAAAAAAATATGTAAATATGTAAACGTAAATTCTTCTGCTTCTGAGGCTCCTGTGATATATGTGAAAGGTTAGCCTAATCATTACAGCCTTAACATTTTTTAAAAATTGTGTTATAAAGGTTATGCTGCTAGAATTAATAAATTAATATCAAGGGTCTTCACATCTTATCCTTGTATAGTCTACAGACTATTTTAAAAAGGCAAGAACATTAAAAATCTTCATGTGCAATGAAATGGATTTTCAGTAACTTAGAAATTTTTATCATATAATGAACACAAAATTTCCTAATTAAAGAGAAGTTGAACTAGCACAAATACATTTTTGACAGTTGCATGAAAGATACATTGTGTGGAAACACACAAATTATGAGCAGTAACATTCATTATTTAACATACAGTACAAATCAATATACTGTATTTTATGGATTGAAACATCAGAAGAAACAGAAACATTAGATTTCTGACATAAGTAAATTTCTAAAGAATTCAGTAATTAATTATTTTCATTCTGGTGCCAAAATTAAAACAAATATATTAATTGGCGGAATGAATTTTTAAACATAAATTTCACAGGAAAAAGTAGTGAAATCTGGCAACCAAACAGGGAAATTCTTCAAAATAAAAATTACTCAAGAATTTGGTCCTCTGCATGCTAGCATCCCCCTTAAAAGATACAAAGGAGGGGATCTGGCTAGAACCAAGTTAATAAACAGACATAAAAGGTTTATACCCGATTAATAAATATAATAAATATAAAAACTAAAGGAGGTTTATAGAATTGTTATTAACTTTGATCCTAATGACTAAATTACATTTTCTGTTTCCCTACTAATTCAAATGGCAACAAATGAAACGAAGTTAAGCACTCTTTTGAACTGCAAACAATATTGTCACCTGAATTCTTTAAAAAGGGAATAGAAGCTATTACTTTGCTAGTAAGCACTATTTTCATTAATACCTAACTTGAATTTCAAAATGCCTGAAGTACTCTGTAAAATGGACAGGGGATATACGGAATATTTTTTAAAACACCTCATTTCCTATATTACTATACTTTCAGAACCAGAAGAATAAATTAAGAAAATGGCTCCAAAATTGACTGTAATTGTAGTAAAGTTTGAGCTAACCTAATCTCAAATTACATCAAACATTACTATTGTGAACTGAGCAGAATCAGATTCAGTTCCAGCTACAAGCACATGATTTTGGACCAGTCACTGTCTCTCAACACAAATGATCTTACAGAGCTATTGTGGAGAAAAAATGGCCAATATCAAAAGGAATGTATAAAAATAAGTACTTTCAACAAGCAGGACTAGGAGAATACAATATTGTTGTTGTTGTTGTTGTTAGTGTTTGATAGCATAGCTGCAACAGGGTCAAAATGTTCTTTCCAATCATCAAAATGACAGCTCACCCTACAGAGATTTGGAAAAGGGATCATTTCTATATACAAAAATGATTCCAGGAAAATTTAGCAAAATATAGCCTCAAGTAATAGAAAAGGAATTGCTCTTTGTGCAACCTAACCATTAAGGCGTGAAACTGTAGAAATTAGAGATTGTGCTGAATGTGGGAGCTTGTTATTTGTTCACGCAGAAGAATAAATTTTCAGATAAATTTTGTGATTTATATAGAAACTCGTAATTTGTAAGAATTATATTCTATTATTTCCAAAGAGAACTAAGAATGGAAAGTTAATCCTGAATTAAAATAAAGCAGCTAAGTAGTTATTTCCCCTTCCTTGCAAAAAGAAAAATACCCTAAAATATGAACTAAAACGTAACGTATTATGTGTACACTTAAAATTTCATCTTTTTTTACACTACAGTTTTCATTTTCTCAAGCCAGCAACGCAATCAGCAGATGTTGTATAGGGTAGTATCTACAAAACCTTCTCTTGAAATAAACCAAAAAAAAAATACAGCAAAATTACCAAAAACTCCAGAAAAATACAAATCATCAGTCAAAAATCACTAAATTTCAGATTATACACAAAATATGTCTTAAATATGATTGACAAGAAGTTAAAAAATCTTCTGATCAAAATGTTATTTCAGCCACTGAAATACATCTGGCCCAACTAAGACAATCATCAATAAACTGGGTTAACGTATTATGATAAATCATGACTTATTTTCCCAATACAATTGGATGGGTTTTTAAATGGTCTACAGGCAAATTTATTGCTAGGAGATCCCCATTTACTATGATGCTAACAGGCCATGTTGTGATAGGAGCCATTCTCTTAATGAGGAGTTCTCCATCTTTCATCACTATGTAAGAAACATAATATATTCTCAATATTTTAAATGAGTCCATTCATTTATGATTATGGGCCCCTGCTTCATCTCATTCCTCTTGCCACTTGATTTATATTTCTTTCTTCCAACTATCAGTCACTACCCTGAAGTCCCTCTTAGCATACTCTACCATAAAAAATTATTTTTTAAAAAATTAAAGATAACATAATAACTAACAGAAACTAATACAGAATAAAAAGGAGGGAGGGAGGGAGAGAAGCTTCTGATTTCCTTTGCAACAAATACAAGTATGATTACAAAGTTATCTTACTCTGTAATTACAAAAAAGCTAATTTTTTCTATTTTTCATTTTTTTCTAAACATCAAAATCACAAAGCATAAGTGCATTTTTTTCTGTTTTATGCAGAAAGTCTCTAAAGATTTTCCAGTAAGCCATAAATTGTAGATATTGTCTTTTCTCTAGTCAAACAAATTAATTTAGTCATCTCTGCAAGAAGTCATCACCGGTACTTTTGCAATCTGCCTCTTAGTCTTCAGCAAGATACTACCCTAGTCTATTGACAGAGTACCATTTTGGTTTCTTAAAAACTAGCACTCCAAAAACTGCTTTGATTATTTTTGTATTATTGGCAACATCAGACTATGCTGATCTGTTTTGTCTACATTGTGATCATCTTGTTCTTAATATTTTTCAAATAATTGATGTGCATTTAGAAGTATTTTAAAAGTATTTACTTGCCCCGAAGCAGGTTCATTCATATCCCCATCTCACAGAGATAACTCCATATACAGAGTTACATTTCCTCTTATAGGTGTGAATAGAGCTAAATCAGGAATTAGTGAAATTATCTATTTCCAGCTGCTAAGGGTTCTTTTAAACATACTTTAGAGGTTAGCTATTGCTGTAGATAATCTCTCGTATCAAAAATTGAATAATTTCACTAATATGAACATTGTCTCCACTCTCAATTATAATGTATTGTTTTGAAATTTTGCTTAAATTTTAATTACAAACTTTGTTTCTATGCAAAATTCTCCTTCAAGTTCATAGTATAAAACAAGAACCTGCAGCCTTAGTTAGCAAAACAGGAGAAGCATTGATGTAGCTACAGCAATATTTGAACAATCTGTTTTCAAAATGATATTATAGACATAAGGAAAATGTTGGACTTTAATGCAGTCTTGCTTTATTATCAAGTTAATTACCTTGATAACTGTAATAAAACATAATCTGATGTTTTATATATTTGGATATAGTTTAACAATACTTCTTGGAATATTGTGTTGTTCAGAACTACACTGAAAAGTCTTATATGCATCATCATCATCTTTGCCTCTAAATCTATCCTAATAACATCCATTTGAAATAGTCTGGTTTTTCTTATAGATAAATTTAGCATCTTTAAGAAGGGGGCTAGCCACTAAGAAATTCACCAATTTGCTAGTTAGGTTACTTTAATCAGAAATTGAGAATATCACACTGGAAAAACAAGAATTTATTTTTTAACTGATTTTGGATTCCTACAGTTAACACCTAATTGGATATGTTCTGAAATTCAAGTTACAGAAGGAATGTATAAAATTACTCTTTGGGGAAAAGAATGTTATTAAAAAAAAATCCAGGTTGGTTCACTTTTCCTATGAACTATGCCATTCTGGGACATTCAGTGATAAACTGCACTGACCAGGACACCACAAGCTGCTTCCCATGTGGAGCATTTAATTTTGAAAATAGCCAATCCATCCTTAGAGAATCCAGAGAGAGAATGTATCACTGTGGAACACTTCAGAAAATTCTATTCCTGAATTGGTGAGCTTTCCTTAATTACAAGTATCTGCTATTCAGAAAAATCAGTACTATACTGTATATTGCTAGGGAAGAATTCTAAACATAAATTTATTAGGTGAATTTATTAGATGTCCTTATTCTTCTTCTATATAATTTTCCTCTTTGAAAATAAAGTTCTGTTTTATTTCATTCCTCTTCTTTGAAATAAGTTGAATATATGGCTAAGTTGCAGCAGATTAGATTTAAATGTGTTTCTGTTTGTTTTGTGAAACTCAACTGTGTTGACCAGATCATCACTTAAGCTATAACATGGTTTATGTGAGTATAACATGCTATGAGAATACAAGAATTGTGGTTTTTTTAAAAACCCACTTTTACAGTTAATTAAATCTGTGAGTTTCTTTTAAAAAATTCTCATGCTTAGGACTTCACGGTAACTAAGCTTTTCACTATAATGTGTTAAGTTGTCTTTCACTTTATACACACATACACATATATATTCATCAATGAAGTCTGATATATTGAAAACCTTACTAAAAACAATTACACACATCTCATGCACAAACTATATAAGCAGACATCTACACAGAATACACATGTTACCATGTATCTCAAGGAATGAGTTCTGAATCAAATTCTTGTAGCATTGTCAGGTGTTTTGGGAGGGATATTTTGCTAGCCTATGTACATACAGTAAGTATGCACATAGGTGCTTCACAATAAAATCTGTAAAGGCTTAGATAATAGATCTACTACATCCAACTATCTACTCTTCATCACTAACACAGTGCTATCAAGAGAGGTCGTACAGTGTACTTTGATGTCTTGCCAGTGATTCAAAAGATGGTTCTAACTGATATATATGGTGTAATGATAACAAGCTGCAACATTCCAAGGTATTTTTTTGCTATAAAGCAATGCCAGAGAACATGGTAGGCTAAGAAAAACAGATTTAGCTTATGGCATTTAAATGGTCAGAGTCATGCAAGCAATTCTTTTTAATAATCAAGCAGTTCAATCAAAGAGATTTATATTAAAAAAGTTATACAAAACGAATCTAGCTCAAGGTTGGGTGATACATCAGCAACCAAAAAGAAAAACTACCCTGAAGTGATTTTTTTAATTAAAATTTATTGAGAAAAACATTATAGACCAAGGAAGCAAGAATGACCAACTATTCTTCTGTCAGGCTATCAAATAGTAGTCTGACCACTGGGATACAGGAGAACTCAACTTCCAACTATCAATAATTTGGGATAAAAAAGTGGCAAGGAAACAATTAATTTTATGACAGAAACTCATATTAAACAGGCAATAGATTATTTGCATGGTGATTACTGCATTTTATTATATCTACTGGCCCATCACCAGTAATATATACTGGCATAAGAACTGAGGAAATCCCAAACATTGACTAATAATGAGCAAGAACTTCCTTGGGGATAAAAAAAAAAAGATTCCAACAATTGCTTAATCAGCACATTGTTAAACATGTAAATCAAGTGGTATATCCATGAAAACCCTTTCACTGTGGAGAGGGCTGTCTTTGAGGGATGTAGTATTAAATGGTATATGGCTTAGCATTATCTGTGAACTAGACCACTAAGGAAGTTGACACTCAAGTACTCTGGCCACCTAATGAGAAGGAAGGACTCACTGGAGAAGAGCCTAATGCTGGGAAAGATTGAGGGCAATGGAAGAAGAGGATGGCAGAGAATGAGGTGGCTGGATGGAGTCACTGAAGCAGTAGGCGTGAGCTTAAATGGACTCCAGAAGATGGTAGAGGACAGGAAGGCCTGGAGGAATGTTGTCCATGGAGTTACGATGGGTCGGACATGACTTTGCAACTAACAACAGCAGACCACTAAGAACTATTTTATTTTTTCATTTTTTAAAATAACATTTTATTAAGTTGTGAAGTAAAATACAAACTACAAAGCAAATAGTAGGACACAATGGGGATGAGAAAGGGAGAAGAAAGGGAGGAAAAAGAAAAAAAAAAGAGATTGACTTCCAACTTCCCCTCTTGCAGCAGAATAAAGCATTAATGTCGAGCCTCAACTTTTTATTTTTTCACAATAGTAAAACTAGCTATTTCTGTTACAACAAATCAATATAATCAGTGAAACCCAGAATCAAACTTTCATTTTTTTTCCATCTCAAACACAAAGTCCAGAAGTGGTCTCCATGTAGAAACGAAGGTACTTGTATTCTTTTCTTTAACCAAAACAGTTAATTAAGCCATCTCTGCCAGCTCCATCAATTTCTTAGACCACTAAGAACTATTCAAACATTAGCTTAGCACAAATGAGGAAACCTATATTACCATGCAGACTCTGACTCAATTAATACTAGAAAAGAAAAAGAGAGAAAGAAAACAACACAATCTGCAATTTTAAGCAATTTAAATTTAAACAATTTGCATACATATTAAGCATACTTTGGCCAATGTAAAAGTACATAGAAGCAGAAATTAAAAGCAAAATAAAATAATAGAGAAATTGTAAGCTAATATGAAAATTCATTAATATGAACAGGAATTATGGTAAATTTATTCACTGTATACTTAATACAACTTAAAGCACGTCTCATTCTTATACTATAGAAATGCTGTTACATACTTAGCATATGTTTACAACAATTATAATATGTAAATAATTGTACACCTTCTTTATAGATTACTGAACTAAGGAAGAATGATATATGCAGAACACCCAAAAGGCCACTGCTGTGTTGGAATTTGAAACCATCTCTCTCAGATCCAAATCAGAGTTTGTACAAAGAACATAAACCACATAAGCATAAGGACTGCACAAAAATGGGCAAAGGTCATATATGTCCTTTTACAGCTAGACTGTAATTGTTGAACCAAATCAAACAGTCTGAGCATAAAAAATGGAACAGTATATATGAAGATCATTTTGGTTCTTATATCAATCGGCAATCTTTCATTGTAGAAATACAATACTATTCATAATCAAAAGTATTCCACATGTGTGGGCATACTCAAAAGTAAAACAGCACAGAATTATCAGCCATATTTTGGAAATGGACAAGGAAACATTCTTTATTTTCTTACCAACACTCATTATCTTTTCATGTTGCTATTTATCTTTTCATTTTCTAGAATAAGGCCAGAAACAATGACCAATCTTATTAATGAAGTTGAGTCAAGCTGGTTGATGAATTCTGGGAGTTAAAGTCCACAAATCATAAAAGGGCCAAGTTTGAAGACCCCTGTGCTATTGTTTCTAACCTAAAAAAAAATGTGTCATTTCAAATTGGAGAACTCATTTTATGTTTGAGAAATCATAATGGAATAACTTATACCCATCCATTGCATATGAATATTTACCAGCATTTACCAGCTGTGTTCCTTTTATAGAACTGAAGGCATTTCAAACAAGCCATATCCCCTTTGATCATTTTTTTCTTGATTGGAATCACTCAACTCACCAGCCAAATGCAAAAACCTCAGTTCCTGTGATCTACTCATGAGGAGCAACTCTTCAGAGTGCAGGTGGGTGATCTCATGATCTCTCCTTTTTCCAGAGAAACTTTACTGGCCAGAAGTTACCATTTGACCTCCAATCTCCACCGCAATGATGTCCCTTCTCCTTCAGGGACAACTAATTTGCCATGAATCCCCCCCCCCCAAGTTCCCCCTTAGATCAGAAATTAATCTGGCTGATGAACACATTTGCCTGCTCTGCTCCCAAATGCTTGTGTTTTTTTTTAAGGGTTCTGTAACTGTTCCATTAATAGTTTAGTAATATAAACCATTGCTGCAGGGATCAGATAAACTATGAGCGAATGGCAGTAATCCCCAAAGTGTGTGTCAGGACAAAGTAGTGTGTTCCTGCAGGCCTTGCAGCAAGACAAAAATGAAACATAATACATGTGGCCTGCAAGTACAAAAAAAAAAAGCCACCTTAAAGTTAAGGTTAAAAGGTTGTGCCAAAGAATAGATTAGAATCAGGATCTCCCTCAATTTATATTTCTAGCCAATGTGATAACGACACTCATCAAACTTCATTTATCTATATCGTCACTACTACTGAGTAATGTTTCTACAGACAAGAAGTCTTTTCACTAGCTGAAACTCTACCAAATTTCATTTTTAGAAACTGTCACAATAACTGCCACTTTGGTCCTACATAATGCTATTGTTTGAACTAGCCACAATGGTATGGTTTTCACACAGTACCACATCATAATAGATGCCTCTGCCTCTCTAGTTGAACCACCTTATTAACTTATTAAGAATGAGCTAGAGTCCACTCTCTTTTCAGCTCCTCCCTTAAAGTTTTACCTTATGAAGAAGTGGTCCTTATTATATTTCTCAGCCTCAGCTCCACTTAAGACTGCAGATAGTCCTAAATTTAAGATATGCAGGCAAATTTTCTATTCCCCAATGTTCAGGTTCTACCTCATGAGAGAAACAAGGGCTGAAAATTTACAAAGACCTAAACATTTGACAGTAAAAATCCTAAGACTTGTAATCATTAAAGCAGAAATTGACAATACAGTATCCACAGAGACATCTATAACACCAAAATAGGACAAAATTTATTTGTAAATTTTGAATATATTTTCATTTTCCTTGAATTTTAATATATAGTTTGCATTAAAAAACATATCTAAAGCTGCAGGTCAAAAACGGCACAAAAACAATGAAATTCCTTTTCAATAAAGTCTATACAGGTAGTCCTCAACTTACAACAGTTCATTTAGTGACCACTGAAAGTTACAACAGCACTGAAAAAAGTGACTTATGATCGTTTTTTACACTTAGACCATTGCAGCATCCCCATGGTCATGTGTTCAGAATTTGGATGCTTCATGACTAGTTCAGATTTATGACAGTTGCAGTTTCCTGGGGTCATGTGTTCACCTTTTGCAACTTCTGACAACCAAAGTCAATGGGGAAGCCAGATTCACTTAACAACTGTGTTACTAACTTAACAACTGCAATAATTCACTTAACAACTGTGGCAAGAAAGGTTGTAAATGGGGCAAAACTCACTTAAACAAATGTCTCACTTAATAACATAAAGTTTGGGTCCAATTGTGATCATAAGCCAAGGACTACCTATATACTGATTTCAATTTGAAGATACTCTGATGAGTTTTGGCGGGATCTCAAGATTATAAGAAACAGCTTCGAGCACTATTGTTTCATGAAAAAGATGTCACTTTTAATGATATATTTTACTGCAAACTTTAAATTTACATTCAACTGCACGTATACAATGTTACTACCTTTATTTATTTACCAATAGAATGATTTGTAACAGTGTTTCTGAGTTTCCTATAATTTTGAGACCATGACACCCCAAATTCTTAACCATTTCGGCTACTGGCTAAAATTATCCTCAGATGATCATTCAGAATGTATTTTCTGCAAAGTGAGTTTTATTAAACTACATTTGAGAAATAAGTGAATGTAGAAGTTTTAATTCCCATTACAACAATTTGTGTAAGGTTTATTTGTTGGTGCCTGAGGCATTCTTTCTAACTATAAAAAAATCGGCTTTTGAAAATACAATAGTCTCAAGCAACTTAAAGAAATATATATTATTCAAAAATGCTTTGGACTATGATTAAGAATTAGGAATCTCTCTCCAACCCTATATTCACCTCAGGTTAGAAGACAAATCATGGCAGTATTTTTTTTATTTTTCATTAATTGTAAAGGGATTTACTTGGGATTCTAAGTGACCTCTCATCCAGGCACTGTTGAGACCTGCATAACTACCTATCTGGCATATGGCAAACATACATGCATGAAAAAGAAAACAAATTTTGCTGCAGTGTTGAATATAAATTCCATTTATTTTTCATTTTCTTCCTCCTTTTTATGATTCTGACTGATAATATGAAAGTGGTTCCAGGGATATGTCTGGCTGAAATATACAGATATTCAACGTAGAACCCTGGTTCTATTAGTTCATTTGGAGGCCAGCTTCTAGAGCAGGGGTGTCAAACTGCTGGCCTGTGGGCCGGACACATCATCCCAAAACCGCACCCACCCCATTGCCGGCAATGGAGAAAAAGCTCCGATATGTCACGCGACATCACGTTACGTCACGTGTTTGACATGCCTGTTCTAGAGCTTCAGTTATGATTAGCTACAGGCCGTGCATTAGATTATATGTAACATAAATAAAAATAAAAATAAAAATTGATGTTTCTTAACAATAACATACTGTAAATTAAAATGCAAATTGACATTTTTTACTCAATTATTCTATACTATAAGTAGTCCTTGACTTATGACCACAATTAAGCCCAAAATTTCCATTGCTAAGCAAGACAGTTGTTAAGTGAGTTGTGCCCCATTTTATGACTTCCCACAGTTGGTAAGTGAATCACTGTAGCTGTTAAGCGAATCATGAAGTCGTTAAGCAAATCTGGCTTCCCCCATTGACTTTGCTTGTTGGAAGCCAGCTGGGAAGGTTACAAATGGTGATCACATGACCCCAGGATGCTGCAACTGTCACAGATACATCCCGGTTGCCCAGCAAACAAATTTTGATCACATGACCATGAAGATGTTACAAAGGTCATAAAGTGTGAAAAACAGTCATAAGTCACTTTTTTCAGGGCTGTTATAATTTTGAACTGCCACTAAACAAATGGTTGTAAGTCGAGGACTACCTGTATTTGAGATTCCAAAACGCAGATCACCCTTTCAATGATATATTATCTATTTGATTTAAAGAATTTAAAGAATATTATCATAATCACTCCAGCAGGCTGATGGGAAAGGAACTAATGAGGACTTTAAAAGGTTGATAGTATGCTAAGCAGAACAAGTCATACTACTTTTTCTTAAGAGGAAGATTTTTCTCAGACTTGTTCATGCATCTCCATTTTCTAGGTACAATAATTATGTTCATCAGTCCTCTTATAGGTGTATTTATTTTGTTATTCTTATTATTGTACGTATATCCTGTCTTTCTTCTGAAACAAAAAGGCAGCACTAATGGAAACCTTCCCTCATTTTATCTCATCAAAATAGCTCTTTTTAGAAGGAAAAATAATGCTTGACCAAGTCATCAAAGTAGGATTTGAATTGGGCCTTCTCAGACCCAGTTCAACATTTTAATTATTGTATCACATTGGTTCTCTTAAAAGTACACACCTCCAGTCAAGAGAAATAAGATTCTTCAACAGCTTAAGCAACTTTCTACTATTTCTAGAATATAGTCCAACACTTCAGATGTATAGGACAATAAAATATAGTCACAGATAATTTAGTCTGATCCCCCTTTTCAATGGAAAAAAGTGTCTCCAATAGAAGTTACTTATTTGTGTGTCCACCTAATCCAAATATTGTAGAATTATACAAAAATGAAAACCAAAGCCATATACATTTTGATATAAATTATACTCTTTATCTGAATCAAAGATAGAAAAGTTTAATTAAAAAGAAACAAGAACTCATTTTTTTCTTTCTGTAGTTCACAGGGCTAGAAAACAAACACATGCAAAATACTGTCACATGCATATGCTATAGAAAGAGACATAGACCAATTCATTATGTCAGACATAATTGCCCCAAAGGAAGTAGTTAAGAAGATACACACATACAGCAGTGAACCCAAGATCCTCTGTGGTCTGCGATTGTGTAAGAAGTCACTCTTTATCTATTCATGTTGCTTGCTGTGAGGGCAACTATAACCCCTAAAGTAAAAGCACAATATAAATATAACAGAATTAAGGATATATACAGGGATAACTCAGTTCAGTCTAAAAACAGCCATTCAGTATGCAAATCATAAACCACTAGCCACAGATAGGGATGTTCCTCAGTCATAACTGAAACAGGGAAACTTCCTTAAATGGCACATCTACTTTGCTCAACTATACCCCCAGCCGCTGTATCATGTAGCACAACCGTGCCAGGAAACATAGGTTGTTGTTGTTGTTATGTTTTTAGCAAACCTATACTGAATAAAGCAACTGCAACCGAACAATGTAACAGCTCAGAGACCACTGTTGGCATAGCAACAGACAGGCCCACCACAGTGTTATTTTTACCCCAGACCTCCACACCCATACTTAAAAAGTCCATTTTCTAAACTCAATAGCAAGATATTTCTTCACTTCTATGTTGGTTACTAACTCCAGGATCAGTACTATGACCCTAACTCTAGCAAGTATCACTGCATGACAAGCATTTTATCACAATAGAAGCCTCTTGCACCAAATCTTAGAACTATAGAATAAAATATGCAGGTATCACTCTCTTCAAACCATCGCCAAGTGTTAGTCAAAAACAATTATTATACAAAGCACTTTCTGAATGATGAAATATTTCTCACTTACCCCGAAAACCATCCCGTAAACCAATCATGAGTAAATGACAAAAATTGTCAATTTTCACATCATATTTCAGTCTATTCCCCAACTTTTCCAAATGCATGCAAACATAAACCCACATACACAACTATATTGGTCAAATAAGATAGAAATAAATGCCTAAAAAGTTGTAAGACCACATATGAAAATCAGAGCAGAAAAAAAAAATAAGGGAGGAAACAGAAATATGAACATTAGAATTGCAGTGATGTGGAAGACTGAAGTTCACTTAAAAAAATATTTCTGTTGGACAAAAGCATCCACCTTCTATCAATCAATCTTGAAGAATATTTAATGTTGTAAGATGGAACTATGCACAGATGTTGTCTACTAACACCCAGTCCGAAAGCCTGATGCAAGATAGAAAGTGAAAAATGGCTTTCAGCTGCCAAACATTGCACAACAAAACACACACCCTGCTGTGCTTTGCTGCTGCTATAACATAAGCTATAAAAAAAAAAAAGAACATGACATAGAGTTTCAACATACGTTACCAAATTGAGAAAAGATATCATAATTCTTGGGTCTTGTCATTCTGAAGACTATTGTACAGGTATTAGCAACGTATCTCCAAACCAGAATTTTGAACAATCCCAGTGCTTAAATCTTTTCCCCTGCCAACACTACCATGCAGACAGAATTTCTGACAGTTCTTCCATGTCTTTAAATTTTGCAAATAATTAATCAGAATTAAAAAAAAAAACTTCCTGAGGCGTACACTGACAAAATGAAGAGCCTAAAAAATATATCAGCTTTCTGTTATAATTAAAATTGTGATGCCATTAAATGTTTTTAAGATATCAAAATAGAATCACCTACACAATCAGACCTAATAGCCAGTAATGAGAAGACAAAAATTATGTGCAAGTACAGTAAATTGCTAGTTTGAATCCCTTTTCTACATCATGCTATTACATTTGGTATGTTCATATGGTTCAATTAAGGATTAGGGCTCCCTTGTTACACTGAGGCATCTAGTAACTTACTTACAATGTTTCAGTGTTAATAAAACTAGTCTTGTTTTTCTTATATTAAAATATGATTATATATTTTCAGAAGACTAAAAACAAATTTCATATCAACTTGTCTATATGACTAAGAATCATTCCCTAGACAATCAGGCAAGACAGCATCAACTAAATCATCTGACATCATTTTTTTACCAACTCAGAATATTAAGTATGTATGGATTTAATCAAAATATTTGAATAGAGACCAATGAAGTTAATATGTAAATAAATCTGCCCATCCAAATGGATACTATGAATGATTATATATTACAGGGAAATAACATTTACAGAAAATGTCAACTATTAAAACTTCTCAGCATTAGGATAAGTGTCTATGAAAGTTTGTAAAAAAAACCCTCTTTCCTTCTGGAGAGGATTTTTAAAAAGACAAATGAACATGTGTTGGGAAAATTTTGTCATAGTATTTCAGCTTCAAGAACTGAAGAGAAGGGGCTACACCAGGTAAACTAATTCCTTTTGGATTCTAAGTGGTCTCCTGCAAATAGAAACTCTTCTCAGCACCAAATGAATAGAACAGCAGTGCATTTGAAATCATCTGTCGAACAAATTGAACAATCTGACTGCAATCTTGAAGCTGTAGGGCAGAGCTTTCCAACCTTGACAACTGTGTGGACTTCAACTCCCAGAATTCCCTAGCCATTTCGATTCATGCCTTTGAATACTGAGCATGCAATGGGCAAACTCAACCCACCATTCCAGAATTATTCTTCACTGGCATACATACATAAGCAGCAAACAGCAGCTTTCAATCACAAACAGGAAAATTCATAGCAGTATAAATCTCACCAAAAAAAACTTAGTGCAAGAATGGCTCTCTAATGCAATTGATATTTCTAAAAAGACAACTGAGCCAATGAATGGGAAATAAATAAATAAATAAATAAATAAATAAATAAATAGCTCTTTCAAGTTTGCAATACTGTAAACCTCCCCCCCCCAAATTACTGACTCTCCTAAAGAAATGAAGCAGTTATGCACTAATTGGAGAGACTGTAGGGAAACGCCTATGTTACTACTACTCACACTAAATGCAGCTTGAAAACAAACAGGAAGCCCTCCACTGGCCTCTTTGGGAGGAAGTATAAAACTGCAAAGTATGTACATACATACATATGTGTATGTATGTATGTATACACACACACACATATATATACACACACACACACACACACATATCCATCATCATGCAAGGGAAAGCAGAGTCTGACACCTACAGTTAAGTCAGCAATAATGTAAAGACTGGCTTTCTTATAGGCATTGCATGTTGAAATGCATTTTCTTTTAAACTGGAGAGGATAACAGCAGTATTTTAAGATGAGAATTTTTCTTAAAAAAGAAAAAAGAATTCCAAAAGGGAACTTTATTATTATTGGTTAACTTATACAAGTGAAAGGCAAAAACAATAGGTAAATTTCAGATAATCCTTCAAACAACTGCCAGCAGCTACATGACTGGAATATTCCAATTAAGTCTGGCTCCCAGTTTAGCACTAAGAAGTATTTTTGACTGAATTCCTCCATGGGAAACAACATGCATACAAAAATAACCAACAGAGACATTCATCTATTTTTTTCTTCTTCCTCTCCAGAATAATTGGAAACGAACAAAATGAGAAATCTGATTATTTTCCCTCATCAACCAAACCATTACTTGTCACCTAGCAGAAGGCATTCGTGATACCGGAGCCGAGCAATCCGAAAATACTAAAACAAACAAACAAACAAACAAAAAGGTCAACATTAAATGGGAAAGGGAGGGAGGGGGAGAGAGAGAGAGAGAGAGAAGAAAGACGGAGCCAAAATCCTGGAGGGCCTAATCACCTGCCAACCCATACAAACAAACCCCCGTATCGAGAAAGATGCTCGCCCTTGGCAACTTGCTCGAGGGGATGCTTGGGTGCCTTTGCTCAGCGCCAAGCTCTTCTTGGTCGCAGCTTACGCCAACGTCCAAAGTGCGAATGCCGGGCCTCCCGAGGACTGGAAAAGGCAGAAGCGGCATCGCTTGACTTCCAGCGCCAGCAGCAGATCCCCATTTCTCTCCCTTTCACGCTCAGGCTCAGACGAGTCTTTTGACGGGCGTGAGTTTACATGCACAAGAGGGGCAATCCGAGAGATTTCGAGGCTGTGGATATATACACACTCACCTTAGGAGCTCCACTGCCGAATGGCCTGGCCGCCCGCCCCGACGGCCGGGGCTTGCAAGAAGCGCCTTCCGTGTGTTCAGGTCCCGGGTGACGGCGCGGCTTGCTAGTTTACGGGCAGCTCCGGCTGCTTCTCGAGCGGGCGGCCGGCCGGCCGGGCGGGTGGGGGGGGGCAGGAGAAGGTCGCGTGCTGCAGCCTGTCCGCGCGAGGACCGACGAGGCAGCAGGGAGAGAGCAAGCGCGAGGGGCTGGCGGGCTAGGGAGAGAGCGAGCGAGCTGGCAGGCAGCAGCAGCAGCAGCAGCCTAGGCAAACAGGCGGGCGCTGGGCGGTCTCTCCGGGGAGTCGGAGGCGGGGCCGAAGCGAGGAAGGGGCGGGACGCGCAGCAAAGGCTCTGGAAAAGGAGAAAGAGGAACTCGGCCGGGAAGAAATAAATGGAAAACGAGAAGGACGCGGGAGCAGCGAGGCGCGTTACAGCCCGCTCTTCCCTTACGCATGTCCTACTGATCCCTCTCAGCCTTCCGGAGCGAAACTCCTCCCTCCGGCCCAGGGTGCCCACGCAAAAAGCATCCTTCTTTTTTTTTTTTTCCAGCCGCTTGACAGAATTGCAGAACGGGATGGGGGGGGGTGAACGAGGGTAGGAGAAACAGCTGGCTTGCACACCTGGCTCCGCTCAGAAGCCCGCAGAAGGAGAGACCCCGCCCCGCTTCAATCACGCGCTGCGCCGACAGAGGCGTCAAAATGAAGCGGTAGAAGCCTGAGATGTTTGACTGGGCTGGGCCACTTTTGGTGGAAAACGTGGGGGTGGGAAGGGGAAATATCGTGCCTGAGTGGGGGTTTATCTAGAAAAGTTACTGCAAAAGAGGAACCATCCCAAACGTTTTCTATCGCTGCGTTCTTTATTCTGCTCCGGAAAAATCTCATTTGGTGTCCTGTGTCAAAACAAAGCAATTGCCGGAGTAGAATAATTCCCA
Organism: Bothrops alternatus; assembly: GCA_034064705.1. Lineage (NCBI taxonomy): Eukaryota > Metazoa > Chordata > Lepidosauria > Squamata > Viperidae > Bothrops > Bothrops alternatus. The sequence continues at coordinate 397,308 of JARGCV010000040.1, forward strand.
TTGCATTCTAGAATGGTACAGTCCAGCGTTGTTCCACCTCTTGGTACCCAGTCCCAAGTCTAGACTGAGCAAAATTTAGATGTTCTACTTTAGACAGTGGTCCATATGCTGGACCAATGAAGCCTTCCTACTTCTCAGCCTCTCAATATTCAGCTTTCTGCAGATAAAACGGTGGCACGTGTGGGGGTGGTTCTTTTTCCTTCAAGTGTTTTACGTTCAGGGACCTTTTTAAAATTAGGGCTATTCAGAAATGGTGTCACTCATCTGTACTGTTACATGGTAAAATTTGTTTTGGCACCATAAGCATTGTACTCTGCTGTATGCAAAGATGTGGTCTAATATTTTCCACAAGTCCTGGTGCTGCTGGAAAGATACAAATCTATTCACCACAAGGGAAAACTCTGGTGTGTGGCACCACTTTGCAGTTCTATCTATTGCATTTTATCTTACTCTTATTTCAGGGAGAGTAGAATAACCTATGAAGTTCTCTCTCACACACACAAAGTATCTCATAACAGTCTTGTGTAGTAGATTACACTGAGCAAGAATGGCTTGCCAGAAGTCTGGTGGCAATCACTACATTACAACGGCTTTTTTCATCTTACCCGAAATCATAATCCTCCTTTTCAAATCCCCAGACGTGATGGATATCTATTCTAGCTTCCTTGTTGGCTAATAATTTGTTGGCTACAAAACTGTCCATATTGGAATGGATTATTGAATATACATAAGTCTTGAGTCAGTTTCAGGTCTTCAGAATCAAGAAAATGGATTCTGTAAAAGATTCATTTGAGCCCCTCTGCCATACACTCTTCTCATTGCATGCTATGTGGTATAATATCTTTAGCTTTGGTTGTTGTTGTCCATTGTAGTCAACAGATCAATAAACCAGAGAGAGAAATTGTCTAAAAGTATTGAAATAACTCTTCACATTATATTTTAACTCATTAATTTTTCCACCTTGTATGGAAAGTGTTGATCCATCTGATTATTTAAAATACAGAACCATATTCACCCTTTGATTTTTGGGACCTAGAACAATTGCAACCATTCACACACACACACACACACACCCCACACACAAACACCTCTTTTAAAAAAGGCCCAGATCAGTCCACATTATGCAAAGCATTAGGCAAAGAAAAAAACAGTATATAAAATATTGGCATTTCAACAAAGACAAACTCTTCGTCTAGACTCAGAGCAGAATAGTTAGTACATTCCTTAGCAGCATATCATCTGTCCAAAAACAGGTGCGAACTAACTGAGGGATATTGACTTTATTTCTGTACAGGGTGTATAAAATTGGCTACATTAATGTATTTTAATTAAATCTGATATTAAAATTTTATTGTATTTGAAAAAAAAGTTTCTACAAAATAAGATTTGAGAGGTACAAAAATAGCTTCCTGAGTAGGAAGAGAAATTATTTTTTTTAAAAAAATATTTTATTGATTTTATAATTTTAAACAACAAAAAGAAAAAACCAAATTAAATACAACTCAACTTAATACATTCTTTTTTCTCCCACATTGAACAAAAAACCAACATACATTCTTTTAAATACATACAATACTTTAACTATGGGTGTTGCTCGGCAGCACCCCCCCTACCACATCCCCTCTCATCCTCCCTATCTCCTACTTCCCTCCTCCTCACCTCTCTCCCTCCCTCTCTCCACCCTCCTCTCCTCCAACCATCCTACTTCCTTCCCCTTTTTCACTCCTCCCTCACGACCCCCTCCAGATGTAGTACAGAGGTACTGTCCGAGCAACCCCTCTTCTAACACTAAATAGTTCTTTCTTATATATGGCAAATGTTACAGTTGAGTACATTATTACCCCCCCAACCTACCCCCCCCCTTCCCAGAGTGAATACAGGGTATAAAAAAAAGGAAAAAACCCCCACTATATTCAACAAAATTATTATATAAATCCTAATAAAAATAACTATATGCTAAATACAATTTCTTAGATTGATATTTCCCTTGAATATACTCTATCCATTTTTTCCATTCTAACATATATTTTTCATTCAAATAGTCTTTCAAATATGCAGATATTTTGGCCATTTCCGCCAAATTTATAACTTTCAAAATCCATTCCTCGATAGATGGTAATTCTGCCTTCTTCCAATATTGTCCAACCAACAGTCTCGCAGCTGTAATCAAGTTCAAAATCAAGTTCATCTCTATGGTGGTACAGTCTTTTGTAATACCTAATAAAAACAACTGAGGTGAAAATTCAATACGTTTTTTCAAAATATTTTGAAGTATCCACCAAATTTTTATCCAAAAAGCCTTAATTTTTTTACAAGTCCACCATACATGAAAATAAGTAGCATCCATACATTCACATCTCCAACACTTAGGTTGTAAATTAGGGTACATATATGATAATTTTTTCGGATCCAAATGCCACCTATGAAACATTTTATAAAAGTTTTCTCTTAAATGTTGCGCTTGTGTAAATTTTACATTTTTCACCCAGATCCTCTCCCAAGTTTCCATCATGATTGGTTGTCCAAAATTTTGTCCCCACTTTATCATACAATCCTTAACTAATTCAGTTTCCAAATCAATTTCTATCAATGCGTTATACAATCTTTTTTTTTTTTAACCTGGCACGTGTATTTTATTTAAAAGCATCTTGGATTCTCCTTCTATCTTTTTTTTTAACTTTCTTTTTTTTTTTTATTATAAAAATTCTTTTATTAAAACAATCAACATTGGACATAAAAAACATATTATGCAGCAATCATCATGACACCTGGTATACAATACTTTGAAAACGTCTGAATTAGTAAGCCTTTTTCCCCCTCCTCGCGTCTAGCCTCAACTATACTCCTGTTACATTTTATTTGATTGGTGTTTCTCCTATCTGTTTGCGTTATACAATCTTTTAATATGCATTAACCTTTGATCTCTAATTTGTTTAATTAAGTTTTCATCTAATTGAGATAAACCCACCTTCAAATCTTTTTTCCATCTATTCTGCAATTGTAAATATTGAAACCAAGTAAGGATTATTCCTTCTTCCCTTAAAATATTCAAGGACTTCAATTGTAAAACATTCCCTTCTTTAAACAGGAGTTTCTCATAGGGCACCACATCATATAATTGTTCTCTATTTATATTCTCTATTGCGTGTCTGGGAACCGCCCATACAGGAATCTTATCATTTAATTTATACTGATATTTTTTCCAGACACACAGCAGAGCATTTCTCAATAGGTGCTCTTTGAAACTCCTATCCACCTTTTTATCATAAACAAGATATGCATGCCAACCATATAATAAATCATACCCTTCAATATTCAATATTCTATCATTAGTTAAATTGACCCAATCACTTATCGCTACTAAAACAGCTGCGTGATAATATAACTTGAAATTAGGCATTTTCAAACCACCTCTTTCCCTTATATCCTGAATTATTTTTAATTTGACCCTCGGTTTCTTCCCATTCCAAACAAATCTATTAATACCCTTCTGCCACTCCTCCAAATTCGCATCCTTTTTAAGTATAGGTAACATTTGAAAAAGAAATAAAAATTTAGGCAATACATTCATTTTAACTGCTGCTATCCTATCCAACATAGATAATTGTAATTTCTTCCATTTTCCCAGTTCTATTTGTGTCTTCTTCCACAAAACTTCATAATTATTTTTATATAACTTCCCATTAGAGGCTTCAATATCAATTCCTAGATATTTAATTTTCTTAACTATCTCACATCCAGTTATTCTTTCCAATTCATGTTTTGAATTAATATTTAAATTTTTAACTAACATCTTTGTCTTAGATATATTTAGTTTAAACCCTGATACCCTACCATAATTTTTAATTATCTGCATAAATCTCTTAGCTGACTGTATTGGTTGAGTCAATGTCACAACCAAATCATCTGCAAAAGCACGTAATCTGTAGTCTTGTTGTCTAATCTCTATACCTTTTAAATCATCTGCTCCTCTTATCCTATTCAATAAAACCTCTAAAGTTAAAACAAACAACAAAGGGGATAATGGACATCCCTGTCTAGTACCTTTCTCTATATTAAATGAATCTGTTAAATCCCCATTCACAATAATCTGTCCTGTTTGTTTCTGATAAATCGCCTGTATAGAATTAATAAACTGACCCCCCATTTCCATCCTAACAATCAATTTTTTCAAAAACAACCAATTCAATCTATCAAATGCTTTTTCCGCATCCAAAAACATAAGAACTGCGGGCACTTGAGTATGCTTCTCCAAATATTCTATTATATTGATAAGTTGTCTAACATTAGTTTTCATCTGCCTCCCTTGTAAAAAACCGGTTTGATCAGTGTGAATTGTTTGCTGTAAAACTGTCATTAATCTATTAGCCATCACTTTTGCAAAAATCTTATAATCCGTATTCAACAATGAAATAGGTCTAAAATTTTCTGGTTGAACATTATCTCTTCCCTCTTTGAGAATTAAAGAAACATAGGCTGTTTTCCATGAAGGTGGAACCTGACTCCCCTTTTGTATATTAACGAACAACTCTCTAAGAGGTTCCACCATTTCCATTTGAAGATGCTTATAATAAACCGCCACACATATATTGCCAAAATTTTTCCCTCCTCTTCATTTCCTTCTTATCTTCTTTCAAATCCTAGATTTTAATTAAAATTTATGGAATTTTACACTTTAAATCTGAGCGATCGCTATGCCTTTGTTCTAGAAAGTCACTTTCACTTTGCTGTCAGAAAGCGATCGCCATTTTAAAGTCTTTATGTTGATTGTAAGAATAGTTGTGGTCAGAAGTAGAATATAAAAAGTTACTTGCAATGTCGAACTCCTGCATTCACTCCACCTGCATATAGATGATTCTTAGATACTTATCTTCCGCAGGGGTGGTCGCGGTGTCTTTTTCTGTCTGCTGACAGAAGCGTCCCGGGCTGGAGCGTCTTCGAGCGCCTGGGGAGCTCTCACTCTTTTTAGAGGAGCTCGACCCGCGCCCGATGCTCTTCACCCCTTCTTCTCCCGAAGGGGGGATTTTCCACCGCAAAAACAGCTGGTGATCGCTGTTTTGCGGCTTGACAGATCCCGGGATAACGGAGCCTCCAAAGGAGGCTGTGGCAACGGCCAACGGAGCCACCGGAAGTCCGGAAGAGAAATTATTAATGTCTAGATATCTTGAAATGTTGCTTCATTGACCAAAGGTAGTCAAATTCCTAAACAAGCAAAAGCTAACACTTGATTTCCTCTGAAATAGGAAGTGCTGGATTTTGTTGAAAAATAATTCAGAGCAAAATCACAACAGAATAAAAATGTCATTGGTACATTTCATATTTCATGAAGGAGAATAATTACAATGTTAGAACTACAGTATAAGCTGGATTTAACTTCAGAAAGTTAAGTTAGAAAATTCCTTTGCTTAGTATGATATAAATAGAAATAAGTATCTTATATTCAGGCATAATATGTCTATCACAGAAACATTTAATTAATCTCTTCAAGATAAATTTAAGCAAATCATATTTTTTCTTTATATAATGAAGTTGAGAAATTCAACCTGTAATAGAGAAAGAATTGAATAGGTCAAGCATATGCTTTTAGTTTTGAAAAGCCTGTGCTACTTCCAATTGTAGCTATTATGTCTTCATTAGCAACAGGAAAGGACTGTACAGTATCTCCACCTTCTGCTTGCAACCATTCCAGAATCACCATCCAAACCAATGAACTGAAATAATAATAATAATAATAACAATAACAACAACAACAACAACAATAATAATAATAATAAAGTTGGAAGGGACCTTGGAGGTCATCTAGTCGAACCCCCTGCTCAGGCAGGAAACCATATACCATTTCATACAAATGGCTGTCCAGCCCTTCTTAAAAACTTCCGGTGTTGGAGCATTCACCGCTTCTGGAGGCAGGTTGTTCCACTGGTTAATTGTTCTAACTGTCAGGAAGTTTCTCCTTAGTTCTAGGTTGCTTCTCTCCTTGATTAGTTTCCATCCATTGCTTCTTGTCCTGCCTTCAGGCGCCTTGGAAAATAGCTTGACTCCCTCTTCTTTGTGGCAGCTCCTGAGATATTGGAACACTGCTATCATGTCCCCCCTCGTCCTTCTCTTCATTAAACTAGACATACCCAATTCCAGCAACCGTTCCTTATATGTTTTAGCCCCCAGTCCCCTAATAATCTTTGTTGCTCTTCTCTGTACTGTGGGACTTGGCATGATGCCACAGATTATTTTTACATTTTCAACTGAGTGACCAGAAATAAACTAATAATATATAAGATCAGTATATGGTTTGAGGGGATCCTTGTCATTTTTTCTTCCAGACCCCCCTCCCAAGAACTGCTTTAATCTGTTCAAATACCACTCTCCTGAGTATTCTGCCAGTGCTTTCCCACTTTTCTGATCACTTAATTCCCTGCCACCACTTCCAATTTACAATCAACAAGGAGAAACAGTCTTTCCCACTTCCTCCGCATTTTGCAGCAGTTGATTGGGTAATGGTGATGTACTACAAAGCCCTTGCTGCTGAATGACGTGGAGATTCTCAGTCATCTAGGTCAGAGGCCCCCAACCTTTTGGGCATCAAGGACCAGTTCTGTGGCGAAAGATTTTTCCGCGGACCAGAGAGGGCATGGTTTTTTTGCTGTCTGCATCACACAGATGGGGCTTTGCTTGTTTGCATGGCCTGGTTACTGGCATGCCGTGGCCTGGTGCTGGTCCACAGGCCAGGGGTTGGGGACCCCGATCTAGGTCATGGTTGTCCCAAAGGTGCTCTTTCATGAGGCAACTGAACTTTTTTTTCCTCTTTGAAGATGTTTCGCTTCTCTTCCAGGAAGCTTCTTCAGCTCTGACTGGATGGTGGGGAATGGAAGGATTTAATGACTCTCTAAAAGAATGCAAATGACCAGCTATCTGCAAGTAATATAAATTCTTCCATTCTCCACCATCCAGTCAGAACTGAAGAAGCTTCCTGGGTGAGAAGCGAAATGTCTTCAAAGAGAAAAAAGAAAGGCCAGTTGCCTCGTGACAAGGCACCTTTGTGACCTTTGCTGCTGAAGTTTCATCTGTGTCCACCTGCTCCTTTCTTCTGAAGTATGGGAACATGTTACATGGAATCCAAAAGGAAAAGAAATGTTCAGCTGATAGGTTGGCAAGAAAGACTTCAATGCATACCCTACTTATTCAACCAAAGGGTTTAAAAAAGGAAAGAGGCAAGTGGAGGAGGATTTGTATTAGTCCAGGAATCAATGTTTCTTAATCTTGGAAACTCTGCAACATGTAGACTTCAGCTCCCAGAATTTTGCAGCCAACATGCTGGCTGGGGAATTCTGGGAGTTGAAATCCATGTGTCTTAAAGTTGTCAAGGTTGAGATGCACACGAGTCTGGGTATCCAAATCCTCTGCAACTACCAATTTGGTGATTCTCTGAAGTCTCTTCGATTTACACCTTAATACTTTTTATTTTGAGACTTCACTGAGCCAATAGTTGTCTCCAAGAAATATTATTAACTGTTTCTGAGATTTCTATTAGTTTCTCTATGAATAACAAGAAATATGGATTAATGACAGGGGATTGGGTGTTGCTGAAAAGGACATAAAGCACATAATTTAATATTTTTCATTTATATCGTTTATTCTCCCACAGTGAATCATGTCTATCTTCAAACTTTGAAATAAATTATTTTTTCCTTTGGACATTGCTTTGATATATGTGTTCACTTACCATCTTAAGCCATAACACAGTTTCTTTGGTTTCATTCATTATACTGAGTGATAATGATCATTGGAATATATTAGCCATAGCGTATTGTTGACTATTTTGTGAAGCCAGTCATGGTGCACATTGTTTGTTTTGTTGAATAAACAAAAATGACTACGCCAAATGAACCACATTATAGTTCAAGATGTGTGAATCAAGCCAACTAATTGTTTTTCATCTAAAGGAGGAGATGTTGGTCAAATTACCAGAATAATTTTTCTTAAAACTACATCTATATTAAAATGATGACTTTATTAAGTCCCCTAAAAGATTACAAAATAATAGGCAAGAACTCTTCCACAGACACAACGATTAAAAGTCCAGTAAAGTAGGAGGCAGTAAAAAAAATGTGGTTGCTTGTTTAAACTCTGCCTTCATTAGATTAATCTGTCACTCTGGGTAAGCCTATAATAATCACTAGTGCACATTAGAAACTACTTGATGCAGAATGGTGTCAGGCTGTACAAAGAACTTCCTCAAAACTTGCTGAGAAAAAGAAATAAGTAAATACTTATTGCTACGCACTATCCCACATGTCTATGTGCTACAAGGAGATGAAGAGTAATCTGGTGTAAGCTTACATTACACTCACATTTTTTTCTTTGACATTTAATTTGCCTGATGAAAAATTGAATTTGCCTAGGAAGAAATACCTGTTTTGACTCTGTGGTTTAAGTATAAGTCTATTTATGCATACATATGGCAAAGGAATGATTGTGTTTATTCTTTATGATGAAAAAAAAGAATTGGTGAGGGATGCAAGGTTCCTTTATCAAGGTGATGTTCTGAATATAAGACAGACCCTTGTTAAATAGCATCAGAAATGGATCTTGGAGGAAAAATAGAGAAATAAAAAAGTAAAAGAAACTAGTGGTGAATTAGAACAACTACAAGGAAGTTGTAGGAAGAGAACAAATCCTGTCTAAAAGATTAATTTCCCAACAGAACTGAGTGACAACAAGGAAAGAGGAATGTAGAAGCCCCCTGGAATAAAGTGAAAATATCATATTACAAACTCTATAAAAGAGTGTGAGTTATGCCATTGGGAAATGTGGAAAAGCATATTTGGAATGATAAAGTAAGAAAAAATGTGGAGATAAAAAATGTGTATAAGAGAATTATTGCTACAAAAAAATGAAGATAAAAGAAAATGTTGCAGAAGGAGTACAGAGGTAGAAAAACAATTCAGAAAAATGTTGCCATAGAACCTAGAGAGGGTAAAAGAAGCAAAGAAAAACGCTAAAGGACTCTTGATGAAATTTTTTAAAAAAAGCTTTTGGAAGGGGGTGGAAAAAGCTAAACAGGAAGCCTCTGAATGAACAGAGAACCTGTGTGGTATAGAGGTTAAGACATTTGTCTAAGACTAGGGAGACATAGGTTCAGCTGTACTCTTACCCATTAAAAGCTTACTATGATCCATTCACTTTCTCTCAGTTCAATCAACCTAGGTTGGAGAAGGGAGTGTTCTATCAGCTGCTTGAGCTGCTGGAAGAGAGGAAGAATATAAAGCTAGCAAATGAAGAGTCAAAAATTGAAATAATTTAGAATAAAGCTGGCCTGACAGAATGTTGGAAAAAACATTTCAGAGATTTTCATAGGAATTATAATATGTTGAAAAATGTGATTGTTGAAGAGTGTAAACAAGTTGGGACAAATAATAAAGCTGAAAGTAACCTTTGCTCTTTAGCAGGTCACTAAGAAATACAGTATATGGACATGAGAAGAACATTATTGTACATAGGTTGATTTAGAAAAAAAATGATAAATCAATTGGCTTGAAAGATGGAACATTTGTTCCCTTGGTGGAGTTGAAGGTTAATTGCTAAATGTAGCAAAAGTATACAATATAAGAATGCATGAGAATAAATGGAATATTTAGTAAATGGTTTAATACTGAGCACAGAGTCAGGCAAGGAGGTGTGAGATTTTTATGGATAAATGTATAAGGAATGCTTTGTGATGGAGTTAGAGATTGGAGACATAAGTACTTCAGACATTGCCATGCATGCAGACATTGCCGTGTTGTTAGCTGAAAACCCGAAAGATTTATAAGAATTATAAGTTTGTATTACCCAACAAAGAGAATGGATTTGCACATTAATGTATCAAATCTAGCAGTGACTGTTCATCACTCACTATGAGGGCTTTAGGATGAGAGGCAAAGCTAAGGCATTACTCTATGTCCTTCATTTGCCTATCACTCTGTCTGTTCTTTGTCTAAGAGATTTCTAATTTGAATAAACTTTTTTTCTGCCTTTCTTTCCAAGCACACATGCACAAAATACATGCTTTTGGATTCTGCTCCTGAAAAGATGTCAGGCTTTGACTAGTCCTATAATGTATTTCCTGGGGGCGGGGGGGGGAAGTAACACATTATTTTTATTATTGTTATAAAACCTGTGCTTGATAGTGAAAACAGAGAGAGAATAGTTCCAAATTAAAATATAGGTGGTAAAAAAAACTAGAGCAAGAGATTATTCTTTTCTATCTTGGTAGAATGTTTACTGAAGATGGTAAAATTGATAAAGAAATGTTAAGACAAACAAATGCTGATAAGAAAGATACTAGGTACTGTATGTTCTACTGTGAGTTATGAACATTTGTTAAAAGAAGCTCAAATGAGAGCCAGTTTAATCCAGTGGTTAAGGCACCAGACTAGGAAACAGGGACTGTGAGTTCTATTCTTGCCTTAGGCATAAAAGCCAGCTGAGTGACTTTGGTTCAGTCACTCTCTTTCAGCCCTACTCACCTCCCAGGACTGTTGTTATGGGAAAATAGGAGGGGAAGAAGTATTAGATATGTTTTCTCCCTTGAGCTATTTATAAAAATAATACAGGCAGAATAGAAAATGGCTCTGTATCAAGGTATGGAAGTGAAAATTTGGTGTATCAGGAGAAATAAAACAGTTGAATGCAGTGGGAATAAATTTCTTAGGAAATACATGTGGCTAAATCAGAAGAACGGATGAGTGATGAATGAATGTGAACTGAATAGAAACAGGATGGATCAATAAAAAAGAAACAAGTAATTTGATAAATAAGCGAATTAAAATTCACTGAGAGGTGGAGGGTTAAGGTGCGGCCTTTTAACTGTGTATTTTTAAAATCATGTGCCACCCATAGTCACCCATAAAATAACAAATAAAGCTGTATTGTGAAATAAATGTATAAAGGAAGAGTGAATGGGCTGAAAAGAAGGGGAAGTCGGAAAAAGTTGTGACTAGATCGAATTAATGGTATCTGCTAGGAAGAGAGAAGTGAATTGAGGAACAAACTAAATGAATGGACACATTGCATGGAGGAATGGCTTGCAAGGTAGTGAAGGCATGATAGTATATACCAGGGGTAGGCAACCTTGGCTCTTTTATGACTCGTGGACTTCAATTCCCAGAATTCCTGAGCCAGAATTCCACGAGTCATAAAAGAGCCAAGGTTGCCTACCCCTGGGTATATAAAGAATAGTAAGGGTGTAAGCTTGATCCAGTGACATTTCTTTTTCTTTCTATCTTACCTCTAGTTTCTTACTTACTGTTTTTGTCTGCACTTTGCATAACACTGGTTGCTCTAAAACTAAATAGCAATACATGTATGCATTATATAAACCTGGTAAGAATTCATGAGAATTTAAAGATATCAGACTCTCTGAATGTCAGTTCTCCTAACAAAGATATTAATATCTTTGTCCTCGGAGAGGAGCGGCATACAAATCCGAATTAAATAAATAAATAAATAAATAAATAAATAAATAAATAAATAAATAAATAAATAAATATGGATTTGAGATTTCCCCCCCCCCTCTCATGCTCAATACAACTGCTGATTTCTTAGGTTTTAAAGACCATAGAAATAATTAGATGGAACACTAAAGTTTCTGGTTGAATTTACTATAAATTAGTTCCAATACAGATGTACTTAATTGTACATTACCGTGTTTATTTTTTTCAAGAAGCGTTTATGTCTGAGACACGTGTAAACATTTACTGTCTGGGAGCTGTGGTGGCCCAGGGGTTAGAATGCAGTATTGAAGGCTAACTCTGCTCACAGCAAGCATTTCAATACTGACCAGCTCAAGGTTACTGGCTCAGCTTTCCATCCTTCCAAAGTCAGTAAAATGAGGACCTAGATTGTTGGGGGCAATAGGCTGATACTGTAAACCGTTTAGAGAGTGGTGTAGTGTAAAGCACTATGAAGTGATATATACAGTAAGTCTAAGTGCTATTGCTATATTAAACAGAGAAAAAAGCAGCACAGTGTACAGTATGTGGCCATCTTGGGTTCCACCCCCTTTTGATGTTTAATTATTAACCTAATTTTTAAACCTAATTTAATTTTTAATTTTAATGTGAATTTTTACATATTTTACATATTACATATTGTTTTATTTATTGGTTACAATCGCAACCACCCTGCCTTCCTTTGAGGATCTGTATACTGCATGAACCAGAAAGAGGGCTGAGAAAATAACTACAGGACTCCTTACATCCTGGACGTAAACTGTTTCAACTTCTCCCTCAGGGCGCTGGTATAGAGCATTGCATGCCAAGACAACTAGACGTAAAGATAGTTTCCCACCTTCCCTACCATCACTCTGCGGAACGCTTAATTCTCACAGCACTGTCTCACTTCTTATTTTTTTCATCTTCTCATCTTTCCTACTATATTCTCCTATTGGTTTCTTGTGATTTATCAATTGTTGTTTGTAACTTATGATTAATGATTGTAACTATGATTTATGACCTATGACCTATTACAAGCTGTTTATATGTACAATATGAGCTTATGCGCCAGAGACAAATTCCTTGTGTGTCCAATCACACTTGGTCAATAAAGAATTCTATTCTATTCTATTCTATTCTATTCTATTCTATTCTATTCTATTCTATTCTATTCTATTCTATTCTATTCTATTCTATTCCATTCCATTCCTTTCCATTCCAGTCTGTTCTATTCTATTCTATTCTATTCTATTCTATTCTATTCTATTCTATTCTATTCTATTCTATTCTATTCTATTCTATTCTATTCCATTCCATTATATTCTGTTCCGTTCCGTTCCGTTCCGTTCCATTCCATTCCATTCTATTCCATTCCATTCCATTCCATTCCCCTCTTTGAGGGAGATGGGTGGTTTAGAAATATGAAATATAAATAAATAATAAATATTTTACTGTCAAAGAAACTAGAGAAAAGGATGAGGCTATTGCAGTTATTTAAAAAGAAAAAAAAATCTAGAAACCCTATAGGAGGCAAGCTAGTACTTAATCCAGGACTGGTAGTTAAATAAATAACTAAATGCAAGCTGTCTGTATACAGCATCATATCCATCCCTATGAGACCCAATTCATTAATGATGCCCAAATAAAGGAGCGGAAGAAAATATTGCCATATTTATTCATAACCAATTAAACCAGGCATGGTTTACTCAATTAACCTGATTTTCTGACGCCTGCATGACACACTGAACCATAAACTCACCACACAAGCTAAAAATCCCTTGTCTAGTCAATGATTCATTGTGCCAGAATAATATAGCTAGTGAGCAAAATGGAAGAGGAAACAAGGAATAGAAATGTTTCCCTCCTTATGCATCTTTGGGCAGGTAGGATTTTTTTTTCAAAAAAAGCATATCAATTCCTTAGCTGCTTCTTCCACAAGAGGTATTATATTGTCCTCTGAAAGGCACAAATTCCAATTCCATCACCACAGAGAGTGGTGGAATAGCGACGAGACACAGCTGACTGTTTAAATGGTGAACCAGCCTTGACCGCTTTTCGTAGGCAGGAAAGGCACAGCTGTGTTGCGGAGTTGCCTCTGGCCATCATCCAGGCTTTGCAAATTGGGCTGCCTCCCCTTTTCAGATAAATGAACTACCTAGAAATGGGAAACAGGAGACAAAAAGCAGGGCTAACCCTGCCAGTGAGGACTGGCAAAAGGCACAGGAAGTGGCTTGTTGAGAATATGAGTTTATTTTCATCCAAAGTTGGAATTAAAAATAAACTAGCAATAGATTGTTTGGTTTTAAAATGAGAAGACAAAGAAGCCCTCTTCCATTCTTATAAGCTATCTGTTATCCAGCCATAGGTCCCCAGGGGGGATATACTGTATTGCCTCTGACCTGTTTTTGCTGCATGCTATCTTGCACATTAGCATTTGCTAAATATATTGTGGCAGTTTATTTATTCTGTCCATAGCTCCAGGAATCACATCCAGACATCATTGGTAATGGCTTGATTATATGAAATTAATTAATTATTATTATTATTATATTTTCCAATCCCTCTTTACCCCTTTACTTAAAGGCATGCAGTATGAGTCATGCACACATTCTCCTTGTAAAAATGTTTTGCATATCAATCAGAAGGCTAGAAAAGATTTTAATTACAAATACATCATTTAATTACAAATACATCATTCATAGTGAAAATGTTCACTAAATCTCTGTTAAACAACAGAAAAACTGTCTTAAAGGCTGGGAGGTGTAGTGCTTTGTTTTGTGTGCGGAAGTATTCTTAAATGGTTAAATTAATCTTAAGTTTTGTAATAATGTCCTTAAGAACAGCTAAATGATTGCTAGACTCAAGAATTCATTTCATCTTCCTCTTGGGAATCGTTTTGGCAGAAAAAGGGAACCAGACCCTACTGGCTATTAAAGACTTATAAGGAAAGAAAAAATACATGCTATACAGTAACGTTTATACTGTATATCTCAATGTTCTTTCCCATACAATTATGCTTTCAGTTAAGTATTCTTTACGTCAAAAGAATCAGAAGTAGGGGACCAATTTATACATGTTCTTGAAGTCTGAGGGTGCACTAATGCAATCCTAATCCAAATTCTCTCTTTTTTTCCAGGTTTTGTTTTTTAGACATGGGGTCTACAGTAATCTCATTGTCTTCTCTAGGAATGGGAAAACTGTGGGTCTTCTGACATTGACATACAGTGCCCCTCACCATTGGAAGTTCAATAATGTTGGGAAGGTTTTCAGTTCTCCACCTGATATTCAAGGACACAGGCAGGCAGTCCTCGACTTTCAACCACAATTGAGCCCCAAATTTCTGTTGCTAAGCGAGACATTTGTTGAGTTTTGCCCCATTTTATCATCTTTCTTGCCATAGTTGTTAAGTGAATCACTGCAGGTGTTAAGTTAGTAACATTGTTGTTAAGTAAATCTGGCTTCCCCATTGACTTTGCTCATCAGAAGGTCTCAAAAGGTAGTCACTTGACCCCAGGACACCATTATAAATATGAACCAGTTGCCAAATGTCTGAATTTTGACCACATGACCATGGGGATGGTGCAATGGTCGTTAAATGTGAAAAATGGTCATAAGTCACTTTTTTCAGTGCAGTTGTAACTTTGAACAGTCACTAAATGAACTGTTGTAAGTCGAGGACTACCTGTACTTTAAGATGAGTCCCCCCAGAGGTCAATTTCCTCATTAAATACCTTTTCAGTAGCATAGGATCTTTGCCCCTGTGAAGAGTATTTCAGAGTAAAGCTTGAAATTGCAGTAATTATGTGAAGGCAATTAATTTGCATCTTTTTCTGTTATGTAAACAGCATGGGTAGGGCTGGCTGAACAGCCTAATGATGCATAACTCTTTCTGAGTCCCTTTTTTTTTTTTTTTTGCATTTCAAGGAAAGCGACCATTGATGTTGCCATTGGATATTCTTGAAATGATAGCAGGTTCAGAGAGACAGATTTTTTAAATGCACAAAGCAGTTTGAGAGAGAAGGTTTTTGTCTGGATGACTAGGAAAGGGGTGCATTTTCTCTCCCAGAGGTCCTGTGGTTGTTGTTTGCATTAGTAGAAAACAGTCAGATAATCACATCCACATAATTAATATTCCATCACCTCTAGTTGTACCATTTATTCAAAATATGTTGACAGGGGAGCTTTTATTCAACCTACCTTGATGTAGTCACCAAGCTCTCATTGCTCAAATGTAGACCATAACAATTTTTGATGGAAGAAAAATTCTTCTCTTGCTACCTTTCATCGAAGGCACGTCACTCGGGGAGCAAAGTACATCAGCTGTCTAAAGGTTCTGCTTACTAATCTGTTCCTCTGATGATCCATATTAGAATAAGGGATAGGAGTTTTTGAAGCAAACAGAAGTTGCTTTTGATAATGAACAAAATCACTGCAGATCCATCATTTCTGAAACATAATAATCAGCCCCACAGGTACACATTTCTTAATTGAGGGTGGGTGTTGCATATTTGCCTCTGTGTAATTCTAATTAAAGATGCCATGTTCACTTATTTTTTATAACAATGAATGGTTAGATTTGTATCCCAGGTTTTGCTCTAGGAGCTAAAAGTGGCTTCTAAGGGGTATCTCCATTTTATCCCTACAGTAACCATCCCATGCTGTAGGCTGGGGTAGAAAAAGAATGGCTGATCCAAAGGTAAGTCAGTGGGATTTAAATTTAGGTGTCTTCATTCCTAGATCATCGCCACACCTACGTGGATACCTTTGCAGCTACTCTGAGCATCTCTCAAATTTGGAATAGTTTATGTATTTATTTCTTTAAAAAATGGGTGTTGCATATATGAAGGCCTACAGTTCTAAAGTTTAAATGATGCAAATCTGATTGTTTTGTACAGCTTGGCCTTGTTTTGCTTTCCAAATAATTGTAAATATTTAAACATTACTGATCTTTTCAATTTTCAATTATCTAATGGAAGTATTCCTTGTGTTATATCACATATAAAACATTAAGATCTTTTTCTTTCCTAAAGTTACTAACTGGCCTACCGGTAGCTGCAATGAGAATACCAAATGCTTAAAATTAAGTTTAAGGCCAAAATCTATCTGGGTAATTGGAATAAGGATTTCTTTATTTTAGTTAATGGTAATAAATTAGCAGTATATTTGGAACGCAGGAAATGGTTCCATTGTCCTCATGACTTAGCATTAAAAAAAAGATAAAATAGGCCTGCCAATTTGTGACTCACTGAGACAAATGTAGCACATGGCCATGTGTTGCTATTATTACTTCCTCGACACATGTAGAAATGCATATAAAAAGGTAACATTGTAGCGTCAAAGAAAAACTCTGGCATAAAATCATAAAATAAAATAAGCAGGTAAAACCACCAGAGGAATAACAAATCTTTGTAGAACAGAGAAATTGCACTGCCATTAGAAGGGAAAGAGAAATGAAAAGGGTTTCATCTTAAGTCAAAAAGGTAAACTAGGCAACAGGCAAATCTGATCAGATTATTCTATAATTATGAAGCAACTACTAATAAGGAACTACCATTCCTGAATTGCCATTGTTAGAGCAAGGCCCCCAATGAATGTCTTTGAACCTCAGATATTCCTTTAGGTTGTATTGCACAACACCAGCATTCTGAACTGGGTCTAGTGGTTGTCGGCCCTTAGAATAAACCAGACAGAAAACACGACTTAGATGAATTAATTCTGTTTTATTGTAAGGCTACATTAGCAGAATCTTGCAAGTCTGGAGGTAGAAATGTCCCACTGCCACGTTTAACCATCTGATCAACTAGGGCAGGTGCTTCCTACATTTCTTCCTCTGACTTTTAAGCCCTTGAAGGCTCCACCTTCTCTTGACTGATTGTTTCTGTAGCAGCATCTCCTTCTCTTGTCCGTCAAGATCACCCATACATTCTGTTACAGTGGTGGACTCACATTCCACGAAGATGATCCAGGACTGCATAATGCAGTAATAACACCCAGATCTAACCAGTATCCCTCAGCCACCATAGTTACCTTTAAAATTTTCTGTTCAGGGAAAATCTGACTTCTCCAACAGAATGCAATAAGCTAAACACAAGGTTTTTAAATACATTTACCAGGCTGTCTGTAGCCAAATAAGATCATGGATAGTACCTTTTAAATTTAATCAGTATTTCAGAGGCTCCTTAAGTTCTACCGAAAAAGCCAACACAGTCCTAGGAGGCATTAACGGAGGATAAAATCAAGATCATGTGAAATATTAGTACCACTTTATAATGCCTGGATAATGCCACACTTGAAATATTGCTTCCAGTTTTGATCGCTAGGATATAAATAAGATGTTGAGAGACTAGAAAGAATACAGAGCAGAACAACAAGGATGATTAGGGGACTGGAGGCTAAAACATATGAAGAATGGTTGCAGGAATTGGGAATGTCTAGTTTAATAAAAAGAAGGATTGTGGATTACATGATAACAGTGTTCCAATATCTAAGGGGCTCAAAGAAGAGGGGGGGGAAATCAACCTATTCTCCAAAGTCCCTGAAAGCAGGACAAGAAGTAGTGGATATAATCTAATCAAGGAGAGAACCAACCTAGAACTAAAGAGAAATTTCCTGACAGTTAGAACAATTGATCGATGGAATAACTTGCCTCCAAAAATTGCGGGGTGCTCCAACACTGGAGATTTTAAAGAAGAGATTGGACAATCGTTTTTCTGAAATACCATAGAATTTCCTGCTTGAGCGGAGGATTAGACTAGAAGACCTCCAAGGTCCCTTCCAACTCTGCGATTCTGTTATTCTACCTACACGTTACATAAGTGAGCTCTAAGGGTCAGTGCAATTTGCTCCTGCAGTTTGAACAACCACAAAACTGGGCAGATTTACTTTCTGCTAGGTCTCCCTCTCTCTGTTGTCTGGATTGAACTTCAGTCATTCAGATCATTTTACCACAATCAAGAATCCCCATGAGATTGGCCGCATCTGCCATATCATCAAGTAGTGACCCACTCACAGGAGATACGGGTTCCCTGTGGTGGTGCCTGCCTTATGATCATTTTTTCTCCTGAATTTAAACTAACTCCATCCCTTTTGATATATTCTGGAAGGTCCTCAAGAACTGGCTATGCTATCAAGCCAGAGAACCAGAGATGGCTCCATTGCTCAGCTGACTATTTTAGTTCTCTATTCGCCTAGGGCAGTGATGGCGAACCTTTTAGAGTCCGAGTGCCCAAACCGCAACCCAAAAACCACTTATTTATTGCAAAGTGCCAGGGCCGCATCAGCATTGTGGTGCCCTCGGGGGGGGCAGTGGGGGGGGCATGGCCCATTGGGTGATGTGGCTGCGATGGTTATGGCAGACTGGGTGGTCATGGCTTGGGTCGGTGTGGCCACCTTGATGTTGTGGGGGGCTGGGCAGGATTGGGGGAGATCCAGGAGATCTGTGAAGGGTGGGGCAGTTGGCAGGAGGCTTTTCCTGCAGGGCGAGGCAAGGTGAGGTGGGGCGGCTGCCGCCTGACACCATCGGCCCCCACACACAGAGGCCAGTGAGCGCATGGGGGCGTGCTCTACTACCTCTACTCAAGCTTGCTAGCCGACTGCTTCACCACCTTTGTGCTGGGCAGGGCTGTTGCTCCGGGTGCCAGCGGTGGTCTAATGGACCTGCGCGAGAGGCTGGCGGCAGGCATGCCCACAGAGAGGGCTCTGAGTGCCGCCTCTGGCATGTGTGCTATCAGTTCGTCATCACTGGCCTAGGGTTTGTATCTCTATTTTTATAATATATAATATTATAATATTTATAGTTAATGTGATTCTTATATTTTGTTATTTATCTGTGGTTTTTTTATATGTGATTTTGCTCATTTGTTGCCCGAAGTCTTCTTTGGTAAGATGAGCAGTATGTAAATTTGATCAATAAATGAATCAATTGACAATAATAAATTGATTAAGCATCTTCACTGCGTTACCGCAATCTGATAAAAAAGCAGCACTGCATCGCATCAACATTTTGATGGCCATGCTTCCTAAATCTCGGAATGATTACATTGAAGTTAAATAGTATGAGGAATTTCATGTCATTATTAAATAGCATAGGGGAAATAAGAAGCCTATAAAATCCCAAACGTAAAAGCTAAGGAACCAAGCAGATACTCTGCTATCTTCTGTAAACAGCTATCAAGAATTAAGCAACATCACTGCAGAGTCAACATACTGCATAATCCACAAGGCACAATACCATCAGAAGGATAATTGACAGGATCTTATTCCCTCTCTCTCCCAGAAAAAGTTATAAGACCAAGCAGCTTTTGTGTCAAAACCAGACCTAGTTAAAATAGATCTAGAAAACAAAAAGACTTAGCAACAAAACTTTCACCAAGCGATAAAGCTATTATTTTGCTGGACTGTGGCTACAAACTAAAAGAAAATAAAACTAGGATGAAACAGCAGTTGGGAGCAAACGACAAGGCATGATTGAAAAGAAAAGAAAGAGGAAATATGTCTCAGTGCTACTGTGGGTTAGGATTAGGATTATGAAGACCCAAGTCTTTCGTCAGCCATGGCTCACTGGGTGATTTGGGACTACTGATGGTTTTCCAGCATAGTCTCTCTCACTGGGCTCCTCTTGGAGGAAGGAAATACCATGTCCATGTCCACTTACATCTTTTGGAGCAAAGGTGACTCATAGATGAAGTAATTGTAAACACATTTAAAAAAAATATTCAAGAAAATCTCACCTGGAAAAGGAAATCCTTTACACCAAAATGGCATATCTCAAACTGGGACCACGAACACTAGGATCTGTGAAATTTGAAAGGTATCACATCATGTTTTAATGATTTAACTCTCTCCTTCCCCCCCCTCTCTTTGTGTGTGTGTGTGTGTGTGTGTGTAGACATGGTGGGGAAATTGTATGTTGCCAAGACCATTGGATGATTCCACTGTAATTTAAAAACAAAAGACCTGGTGGCAATTGAAAACATTTTGGGGGGCAGATGTTATGTATAGCACAGCAGCTGCGCCCACATGCAGCCAGCAAGCCGCTTCTCTCCACAGGGGTGTTTTATCTGTCCTTTACTCCAATAATTTATAAATAGTCCAGTTAGGTTTATAGGATACTCATGAAAATGGTAAAAAGATATAATGGGTGCAGAGAGATTCAGAGTGAAGATTTAAAGCAAACCATGTCTATGTAATAATAGAAACTTGTAGAAATGCAGTTGAGAATAAAAATAGCCAGTATCACAGTACATTTTAAAAAATCTTTTGCAGTTCTCTTTCAATCAGGACGGAGGGACCAGATAGTTATTGTTTAAATTTATGTAATAAACTGTTTGCAATATTCAAAATACAACTTCAATTTACTTTTTCATGACACAAAGCAGACTTCCTGTTTCCCTCTACATGTGTTGGACAAGTCCTTTAATTCCATGGAGTACCCAGCTCAGCTAAAAGACAGCAGGTAGGAAAAGTCTAAAGTTATATTTAGACTATTGCAAGGAGTTCTAATTCAGTGGATAGACTGTATCTCATCTGTCTATTGTAATGGACCCAGAAAGGTACAGAAAGCATCAATCAAACCAATTACAGTACTGAAACACTATCCAAATTGAAAATACAAATTATGGGAGATTTCTGAATGTAAAATAAGATAACAAATATGGCACATGATAAAAGAGCCTTCAGTGACTTGCCTAACATATGTCACTAAATCTCAGTGCCTTTAATTCCTGTTTATTAAAGATGCCATAATAGCCTTGTTCAAATGCAAGCTATAAATCATGACTTATAAACCACAATGGTTAACGTCACACAACAGATTAAGTCAAAAACAAACCAACCCCATTATGGTTTGCCCAATGCATGAAATCAACCAATGAGTGATATGAGAAATATAAGCAGAGGGATCTTTTTTAAATCCTTTTTTCATGGCATTAGAACTCTGTTCTAATTCATTTTCCCCATGAAATGTATGACCACTTATAGACCAGACTATAGACTACAGAAGTATCTTTCCAAGGATAATGTATAATTAGCATATAGAATTTGCTGGAACAAAATATGAGGGTAGTTACCAATACTTTCTTTAGGCACATAATTCCAATTATGAGGAAGAAGCATAAATGTGCATGCTACTTGTGCTCTACAGATATTCCTGCATAGAATTGGAAGCATAAAATTCACTCTGTGGACTCTAGCTAATTCTATTCTATTCTATTCTATTCTATTCTATTCTATTCTATTCTATTCTATTCTATTCTATTCTATTCTATTCTATTCTATTCTATTCTATTCGCCTGCATGATCAGCAACCAGATTGAAAAAGTGACCTGCCTACCAATGATTACAACTCTACTCAGAACATTCACCTCAACACACGGAGGTTGGAATAGAGTTGATGTAGAGCCAGAGCTTGAGTCTCTTACCTCCCTTCCACTTTTACAATGAAGCGTATCTGAAAATGATTAGATAGTCCTTGTTAGTGATAGTAATTGGTACTGACAACATGGTCATTAAGCAAAGTGGTTACTAAGTGAAACTGCGACTGTATTTATGATTTTAGTTCAGTTTTCCTTTGCTTTACAGACCTGTGGAAGTTGTAAATGCAAGGATTAGTCACAAAGTTATTTTTTCATTCCCATTGTAACTGAGAATGGTTGCTAAATGAGTGACAGTTGCTAAACAAGGAATATCTCTATTCAAAAAAGATTAAACTAAATCTGATCATGAATGGAAGAGAAACTCCCTGGACAAGTGCTATCATCTATGATATCTACATAGGGTCTCACAGTTTAGCAGTAGCTATCTCATTCACACATGAATCCTTTGAAGGAGGATTACGTGTTTATCAGTGAGCAGGGCCATATTATCAGCTGTGTTCATAGATATTCATGTATTATGGATTAAACCTATGCATACAGTGATTTCCACACAGTCAGAAAAGCAAAAGAAGTCAGTTCTGATTCTAAATGGAGAGCCATGCTACTTTATAATCTTGTCTAACTAACAAAGACTACTTCCAATGTTTTGCTACTATAACTAGCATAGCTCTACTCCTATAATGTTTACAGGATGTCCACATGAATAGGATACCTCAGTTGCAGGGAGACCTATGTCATAACAGTAAGTACAATAAATCAATCTTGATTTTGATACCAGGACTCAATTAGATCAACAGTATGCCCCATTTTTCAGTAAATATAAGATAATGTTGCTCAGTTTTTGAAATGGGTATTACGGCTGTAAATCCTAGATGTTGAAGATGAAGAATTGGCTTTTGTTTCATTGCTGTCTTCTGCTTCCCTGATATATATGTTTGGCTCTTGTAAGAAATAATGCATTTGACAATGCAAACAGTAGTCTGATCCATCAGAGCTCTTAGGTTCTTGCAGTAAATTATGAACAAACATAGTAATTCATAACCATTTACTTAATGCCTACGGAAACCAAACTCATAACATAATCTCCTGCCCTTTCCTTTCCAACCCCATTGTTTTAAAAAAGGAAAGACACTATAAATTATGTGCTTGAAACAGAACAGCAGTGATATAGATGCTTTGTTTTTCAAAAACATCTAATTGGGAATAGAGCAAATTGATTTCATGTATATTATAAATGGAAAGTGTAGCTGCTCTACAAGGATTTCAAACATGTTCCCATAAAAAAAACATTCCTGTATTACACAAACTGCTATAGACTGAAAATTGTATCATTACATTAATATTGTCTGCAGCTTTACCAGTGATTTTAAATGGGCTTCCTAGGGGGAATTTGAGTGTTCCTATCTAAATTACTAAAACAAGGGTGGGGATTGTTTTCATTTTGTATGTAAAAGATAACCTTCTCTCCCATCCCACTTTTTGCATTATAGCTATTAAAGTCAGAGTCAGAAAAGGTTGAGGACTTTCTGGGGCTCAGAAATAGGCCATCATGTTGGTTGGTCCTGTTTTTTGACTTTGCATTGCGCTTACTATGACTCGTGACTTTCAACACAATGCAGTTTCTTCTTTTCCAAATTGCAGAAAGCTACATCTATTGATCAGACTGACTGGATTTACATGATGTAGCTGATTTGGTTGATACATGAACCCAGCTCATTGTGACTTGCAAAGCAAACAAATCATAATCATTCATTATAATGCGTAAAACAGGCAGTGTGTTTGTATAGTTAGCTCTGATTGGCAGAGGCTCTCCAGAGTCTTCTTTATCTCATATATAGAGATATTTTCCAAGGATATTGAATCTGGGATTTTGCCCTTCACAGCATGGAGTCAAGCACTGGAAAAGAAAATGCTGGTGGAAAATGTGAGATGCCAAACCAGTTTTATCACTTCTTGTGATACCTTTAAATTTGGTATGAGCCTTAATATCTAGAAACTACTTTCTGTAAAGTCTACATCTAGAAATTTTCAAACCAGCATTCAAAGCATTATGGAAACATTAAGCCAACATCTTTGACTCTCAAGAGAAAGTAGCCAAAAGACTATTGATTCCATTGAAAAGGCAGTCAGAAAGGGGCTGGAATTTAAACCTTGGCATGCATGAAATTCACACCTTGGTGTATGTTTCTAATAGTTTGACAAATGTGTTCTATGATAGGCAAAATTGTTGAGGTTTGGAGCAATGCCTAGTATTAAGTGTGATCATAGGGGCAATATAGTCGATAAGACTTGGCTAAAACAATGTGTGCAACAGTAACAAATGATATTTCACAAACTTTCATTATTTCTGCCCTTTATTATACAAATACAATTATGGCAATCCACATTCCATATACCAATATGAATTATAGGTCTCAGGGCTGTTGGGTGAACAACCATGGTCAGCAGCTGTAGAATTATTAAGAAAAGGTGTTTACCCATCACAAATATATAGAGATTGAAAACAAAGAAATAATGATCTATTATTACAAATCAAGTCCAACAAGAAAAGGATTTCTGAAAAGAATGCACCAGTCCTGGAAAGATCATCCAGAATAAGAAATAACAGAACAAAGGCTTGCAGATCAATGTTGATTTATAATACAAAATAAAGTATCACAGAAGCAGAATTGAACAAACTACAAACGTCTACTCAGGGCAAAGAAATCAAAGTCTTGATAGAAGTAGTTCAGACTGTAGAGGCAAACCAGGGGGAGTTGGCAGTGGAGGAAGCCTGCATAGATACTGAATTGTTTTAATTACAAAATCAGGCATACTATTCTCTGTTTTTTCCTCAGAAAGAACAAAGTCCTCTAACAAAAAAAAAAGAAGAAAAGGAATGGAATGGAATTGAAACAAAGACATCTGGAAGAGCACAAAAACAACAGAATAAGGTTGCCTGCACTGAAACTTGTTCCAAAGAAACAGTTAACACAAGTATTAAAAGATGCCAATACTGTAATATCAAATATAAGCATCAGCTCACTGCAAGAAACAAACCACCTAATGTACAGCACAGCTGCAGTTATCACTGAATACCTGGGGTGCAAAATCAACAGACAAGAAAAAAGCCAAACAGTACACAACCAAATGGAAGATTAGGCTGGTAAATATAATCAGCATGCTAAGAACAGATGCAAGCAAGCTAGAACAGGTGAAAGAAAATAATCTGAAAAACAAGAAAGCCAAAGAATACCTGATCAGGAAATATGACTGGAAACAAGAAAGATTAAGAAAGCACTGGAAATAATAAAGCAGCAAATAACACTTATAACCAAGAAGATCTGCAAATATGAAGGCCAAATTGTACACTATTGGCAGTATTTTCCTATTTCAGTTTTCAATACCTGGAAACAGCAAAATAGAAGAAAAAGAATGGGACAAAACCACAAAATTCAAAGAATTGCAAATAGAATGACTGTGGTAAAAGAAAGTAAAGATAATACCAAGAGTGGTAGGCAACCTGTGTGTAATCCCAAAACAAGCAACTTACATTCTGTGTCAATATTTGAACAACATAAAGCAACATCTGCCTATCCCAGGTCCTTGGGAAGGGCTTGATAGGTGGATAAAAATGCCAAATCCTATCTAAATATCTGGCTGACTATGTGACCAACCATAGAACAGCTTACCTCCTGTGATAATATCTTCAAAATTATTAAAAATAACATATGCTTATCCCAAGTAGACAATGATAAGTAGACAGGAAAGACTCAATAGGTGGACAAAAATGCTAAATCCGCTCTAAACATCTGGCTGACTATGCCACCAATCATAATAGCTAATATCCTTTATTATCCTTAGGGTAACAGACTGCTTTTAGGGACATAAAATAAGTTGTTGGGCATTCAGAAACCTGACTACTCCTATCCCCAAATCACTTGAAGTTCCTGAGTTGCTGCTAAGAATTTGCCTCATTTTGTCTCTGGCCCCAGATAGAATCTGAGAACAAAAACACTGTGTCCTTTGAAAAGTAATCACAATCACTGCTATTCTAGATGTGTTACTGACAATGATAGGAGTTGTCATTAATAGGGGGAAAGAGAGTCTGGGTGGTAGTATTTCAGTCCTCAGAACAGCTGTGGAAAATTACAACTTTAACACCATACCATTGTTTAATACTGTAATGGATGTTAGGTTTTCATTTGGGAATTCTGCACTCTTTCATTAGACAATACTGAATTAGAGCAAAGATATCATAAAGCCTACATTTCTTCTCTAGTTTGGAACGCATTTTCCTAAAGTCTTCATTTGGAATATATATTAAAAAATGGGCTCAGCACAGGATGCCACAATCAAGTCAGAAACAGAAGCCAAGTAAGCAGAATCAGGGCCAACATTGTTCTGCAGAATAAGGAACGTGGTACTTGTGGACATTACTGCCCTGCCTTAATATTTTCCTGGCTTTAACTTTTGAAAATTACATAATAAGAAATGGCCGTGCCTCAAAGCAAAACACCAATCATGTTTCCTTACAAGAATGTCCAAGTCCCACAGCCTTCTTATAAAATCAAAAGAATAGATGGTGCTTCCTTTGAAGAACAGAGAGAAAAGCTGGGGAAATGCCATCTTGGTGGCCAGGAGGTGACAAGAAACTTTTGAGCAAATGCATCCCTTGTATCGTCTTGTTACAGCCCCCACAGTATACTCATAATTCCACATCTGCTCATTAACTATCAAGAATACAGATCTTAGCAAGAATGGGAAGGAAACTTGATGCGAGAAGATTATTTGGGAAATAGTTGTGAAACTTTTGTTTTAAAATGTCATATATAATCAGTTGACTTAAAAGATAGATCATTAAGTTATAAACATCCACCTGTGCTGTCAGCCTTTTTTTATCTAGTGCCCACCAGCTATTTTGGGTTGCAACCACAGGCATTAAATACAGTTCATGAGGATGGAAAAAAGTTGTTAATGAAACCATCTTGAAGCAAAACCCAGCTTTCAGCTCTTCCCAGCTTTCAACCCTGTGTACAGGTATTGGATGTAAGGATGTACATCATTTGGTTCATGTCATGATACATGTTTTTTTCATCTGTCTCCCTTTATTTCCCTTATGACTACAGCTCCCATTCCATCTTAGACGGCCAGACAATTTGGCTCACAGGGAATTACTCAATGTTTAAATTTTATAGGAACTCTGATATAATTCTTGCACATACAGCTCAAGAAGTTACATCTTTGGAACGTAATGAAAACATAGAAATACCTTCCAAATATTTACTAAAAGGAAGAGCTTGTCTTTGTATTCTCTCTCAAGTATCGAATAGCACTTCTAAATGAGTTCTATTATTTTATTACAGGTGCTTGTATGCCGCTTTGATTGAATTCAGTTGATGTATAGTGCTTTCAAAAATGTCTGCAAGTTTTCACCCCATAACCATGTCTTTTTATAAGACTTTATTTACTTTGGACACTTACTGAGTTCCTCATTTATATTTAAACAGCATCAGAGGAAATAAGCAGTCTGAACAACCAAATCAGGTAGAGACTTCATGTGTCCAGACTAATTTAGACAAAAGCAATGCTGTTCATAGAACTTTACTCTCTGGGAAATCTGAACTTATCTTCACCCCTGCCACAGGCAGTTTGCCAGCAGAAAGACTGAGACCACACTATAGAGTAATTTGGTATTTTAAAATTTTCAGGGACAAAATAATATCAGCTATTTCGGTAAAGACTAGCATGAATGCACCATCTGAAATGGAAAGTTTGACCAAATAATCTACTAGTGCTGTTATACCAGTGGCAAGTTTACACTAGAACAGATCATCCAGAGCCCAATATGGCAGAGTAGTCACACACTTGATCGGATGTTCCTCTCGGAGCAGCAGATGTGTTATCTGAAATTGGGGGAGTTCTCAGAGTCTCCCTTGTCATGGTCAGATCACACACTGATTTACCATGGGATTTTCTAGTGCCATTGTCCATTGCAGGGAGACTGGACTCTGCTCAAATAGCCAGATTCATAAAACAAATGAAACATTAACCGACTTAGCTCATTTTAAACAAACTTGCTATGAAACCTAGTGAGGTCTCCACCTTCTTTCAGTTATTCTTATTCTGCTTGTGTGAGATTCCCTATATTTCTTAGTTGTCCCTGCAATCTTGTTAGTTTTTTCTTTTCTTTTTTTTACATTTGCTTCTTTGAAGCAAAATAATTCTCAGTGACAGGAAAGAATCATATGGAATTTGAATTTGCTTATGACACTGTGATACATTTTATGATACACAGCTTAACATCTTACAGTACATGTGGTT
The DNA here is from genome assembly GCA_034064705.1 of Bothrops alternatus. Classification (NCBI taxonomy): domain Eukaryota; kingdom Metazoa; phylum Chordata; class Lepidosauria; order Squamata; family Viperidae; genus Bothrops; species Bothrops alternatus. The sequence continues at coordinate 425,455 of JARGCV010000040.1, forward strand.
GCATAAAATCTTTCAGAATATTTGGAGGAAGTTTTGAGCCAGTCACCAGATAACCTTAAGGAAAACATATCAACTTCAATTCTGTTCACCCGATTTGCAATATATAAGTAAAGACTGGTTTGCTTTAGATTGTAACAAAACAATGCTTTGTTTTCATCCACCAAAGCAATATGTATTACTATTAAAACCTTCCAAAACATTATTATGATGTTATCTGATTCTAATTTCATTCACTTTCTGTTTGAAAGCGATGGTGACATTCCATTAATAAACTTGTACAGAAGTCAGAAAAATGTATGAATTCACCTGATGGATGGGATTCAACACTTTATGGCTATTGCAAGGGCTGTAATAATTCAGACCATTTTACAAAATTGTTTTTTAAATTCCCACTACAAATAGCACCAGCCACACTTCTGTCAGTTGTATAATGTATATTTCAATTCCCTACTTCCCTGAGCAAGCTTTTAAGCGGAGCATAATAAGGTTTTGAATCAGGAAGCTTAACAGGTTGTTTCTACAGTTGCTCATCTCTTCTCTGTGTGTGTTTTATTCCTTTTCAAGCACCAATCCTCAGAGAGATAAACTAAAATTAGCACACTCCACATTTGGTTGTGAATTGTAGGTTGGAGACAGGCAATTTCCCTCTTTCCCCGTCACAGCTGAAAGTAGTACAATAGACTCATTGTTACCTATAGCTCAGATGCTCAACCAATAATAGTTTTGGGATCTGCAGATTATTTTTTGTACTATTTCAAAATCATTATATTCTTGTTGGACATAAAAGCTCCTTATAGTACTTTTGTCAGATGTACTTAGTACAAATGAAAGTGCAAGAGTACTTTCACCTCCTGAAAATTTGAGAGCTCCACCTGTACAGTTCCACTTTCTCTACTTCATTTATCTGTTATTGATGGCAGGTTATGGAGCCACAGGTGAGGCCTTTTACTGTAACATCCCCTGAGCCCTGTAATTTATTGTTACTAAGATGCCATAAACTCAAAATTGCAGGATTTTATAATGCTCTGAAAATTTATCTAGCTTGGAAAGACTCTGAAATATCCACAATGGATAGTTGATGAAGATGACAGTTTTCAGATATGGCAAAATTGACATGTTTGATTAAGCAGGGGTGTCAAACTGCTGGCGCGTGGGCCAGACGCGTCAATTGGAAGCTATGCCCACCCCATTGCTGGCAATGGCGAAACCGTCCTGATACGTTGTGCGACATCACATGACATCGCGAGTTTGACATGTCTGGATTAAAGAAAAGATAATAACTGAGTGGTCCTTGGTGCTCTCTGAGCTTGGTTGTTTTCTTGCAGACTTTTCATTATTCAAACTAGGTAACTTCATCATCAATAGCACTGATAATGTTACCTAGTTTGGATAATGAAACATCTGCAAGAAAAACAACCAAGCTCATTTCAACCCTGAGCTACAAATATTCTCCTTTACGGGTAAGAAAATAACTACATCTGTTACTGACTTGAAATCCTTTTCGTATTTTTGCTGAAATGGAAAAAATGAATTTGTGATTAATGGGTTTTGATCATTAGAAAGGGTAGAATATAGAAAGAGTGCTATGATATAAACCTTGGAAAGCATAAAATATAACTGTAAAGAAGATTGGAAACCAGTAGTGCAGGGGTCTTCAAACTAGGCCCTTTTATGACTTGTGGACTTCAACTCCCAGAATTCTTCAGCCAGCATGCCTGGCTGAGGAATTTTGGAAGTTGAAGTCCACAAGTCATAAAAAGGCCAAGTTTGAAAACCCCTGCACTAGTGTGTATCCATCTTTTTCTTTTCTTTCTTATCACTTTGCTTTTTTCTTCTTTAAATTTATATCTGTTTTCTATCTGAATGGATTCTTCACTGTAACATAGATTAGATTTCTCTGGGTGGTTATTTGTACTGGCTTTGACTTTAGAAAATTGATTGTTAATGTTTTGTTATGCTGGGCTTTTAATATGTAAGCCAAGTTTAAAAACATGTTTTATTTGAGAATAAAAAGAATATGCATTTTTTATTCAAACGTATGAATGTTCTTGCCTTGTAAAAGCTAAGCTAAATTTTTTTCTCTGAAGATGAATCTGATTGCAAGGGTGTCTCTCTTTGTCTCTGCTTACAGAGTGCCTACAGTCTTGGAAAATGACATCCTTGCTGCTGGGTATGTAGTAATATTGGTGTTTATACAAGTTATGATTGAATCTGTAAGAAAATATTGCTGGAAGCAGCATTCCTATTCAGCAACTCTCTTCTAGGATGCATCATTCAATTTCTGGTTTTGTATTCTTCCCCCACAAGTCACTCAACACAGTATGTCTACTAAGCATACTTCAAGTTAATTTACTTTATGATGTAAACTGGATTACTCTTTTAAATCTTGGGAGTCACATAAACTTGCTAAGACCATCTTTTCATGCCTAGGTTATGCTGTTTTGACTACATCAGAATTAGCAGACAGCTGCAGCTCTGCAAAGTATGTCACTGTGCCTTCTCACACAACTGTCTACTATTCCCTGTGTTGCACAGGCCTTTAATCAAATTCTGAACTTTCATTAAGGCTAAGCTTGTTGTATGAGCCAAGAATAACTACCACTTCAGGCTTCTACAATCTAACATTTGCAACTGATGTAACCCCAGGTTAATATCCAGTTTTTGCAACAGGAAATGGTTGTTATTCCTCACACCTTCTGTAACCCAGTATGGGGCGGGGAATTTTTGTCCTCAGACTGGTTTCATGCCATGCCAAGTCATGGTTTGTTGACTATCCCACTTTTGATTGGATTCAAGCAACACATTAAGCCAAAACAAATGACCCAATGTCTAAGTGTAAATTACGTCTAAGAGACAGCTCTACTTACTGAGCTATTTCTCTTTACATAGATAATAAAATCAGAAAGAAATCAGCTCAGATTACCACTTGCATGGATTTTAGGAATTAGATTATTAATGCAGAAGAAACTTACAAAATTGATAGCATTTGTGAAGTGGTATGCAAATCTCTTCTGCATTAATCACTGCAGAATCATCCGACATTATCACATGTCAGAAGGTCACCATGAAATAGAATATTGGCTGCCCAACATGGCCTTTTCAATATGCCTATCCACAATGGAGAGAAGGGTGAATCATCTGGATACATTTTCCTAAGAAATTTTGGTAGATCCATTTTAAAATTGCAAACTGGAATTTCTCCTCTTTTGTTTCCTGTGCTGTTTGCCAACAACTGTGCAATACCGTAGTTTTGCAACTGTGAGAATAAATGTGTCCTTTAAATGGTTCAAAATGTTTGAAGAGCAATGGACCAGAAGAGCTATGAAGATTCTTGAGATGCCAGGTGTGTAAAGTGTGAGTCATGCACAAAAGCACCAAATTACCATCCTTTAGCGAATGTTCCAGGAATCTAGTTATAATTGGATGCTGACAGGATGGTCTATGAAAGCTGGAGGTTTTTAAGTTTTTGGTCCTAGTAATTCATTTGTTTGGAACAGAGTTTGTCACAAAAGCACAATGTTATTAGAATGGCAACTACAATATTGGCTACAATTCATGGCTAAATTAAGCAATATTACTTGGCTTAAGACTGCACAAAAAAGTAGACCCATCTTGTTTGCTAAGTGAAGGTTTGAAGCAAACAGGTCCTAGGCAACAGACTGAAAATGAAACTGGTTTCATCAGGAACTCTGCTCAATATTGACAGGCAGAAAGAGAGACATAGAGGGTGTTGTGCTGAATTATTCAGCGATGCCTGGAGAATACCGGTATATAGTAAGGCAAGATTAAAAATCAATTTTGGTTTGAACAAAATGCAGCTCAGCTGACAGACCACAATGGCTTACATTGAGTAGTCCAGATATAGCTTTCTTTCAGACAGACTGAGACTGTTTGAAAGACTTTCCCTGTGTGATAATCAATTATTTGCTTATCGTATATTTGTGCATTCTCCAAGGAACTCAAGACAGCATAGTGGGGTTATCTTGTTTGTTTGTTTTTTGTCATTGCTATTCTGAGAATAGATTGGATCTGAGAGATAGTGGGTAGTGTAGTGAAATCTAACCTTAATCAGTAAAGAGGAGTCAAACTTCAGTATGCCAAAAACCCGAAAAGACAGAAACTGGAATAAGAAACTGCAGAAATGGCTATTAATAACGATAGAAAAAAGGCTACAAGCCAGTGATGGCGAAACTTTTAAAGACCGAGTGCCCAAACCACAACCCCAAACCCACTTATTTATCGCAAAGTGCCAGGGCCGCATCAGCATCGTGGTGCCCTCGGGGGGGCAGGGAGGTGCCTCTGAGTGCCACCTCTGGCATGCAAAAAACGGGGGTGCAAAAATGGGCCACCGTGCTGCAAGGCGCAAAAATGTCTACCGCCACACCGCGGGTGCAGATACAAGGCATTGCACCATGCAAGAACGGAGCAGGGCTAGTGAGTATCACGCAGGCACTAGCCCCGCCCCATTTGCAGTGTGTGTGTGCTCACAGCTCTGTGCATGCATGCACGCATGTAAAATGCTTCCCCCTCCCTTTTCGACAATGGTTGGTGCTCTCTGCTCTACCACCTCTTCTTGAGCTTGCTAGTCAGCTGCTTTGCCTCCTTTGTGCTGGGCGGGGCTCCTGCTACAGGCGGTGGTGGTGGCCTGATGGACCTGCTGCTGGCAGCGGTGGTGCGCGTGCCAACAGAGAGGGCTCTGAGTGCTGCCATAGGTTTGCCACCACTGCTATAAGCTATACATGCTCCCATTTTTTCCACAAGTAGTACAAACCTTTAATTTTTACTTTTGCTGCTGCTGCACTATTGCTTTGGTCAAGATGATGAGTATTTTCTTTTCAAGAGAAGCCCAATAACTTGAGGAAAGAACTTCGAAGTTTGAAGAATCTGCTAGGCTTACTTTAAGATAGCTCCTTGAGAAAGCAGATGACTGAGAGCTTAGAGATATCAGAAAAGAAATGATCACAGATGGGTTGGGGAAAATTTGGGCATGACTTTCTCCCTCAAACTACAGATGAATGCAGCTTTAATATTAGAATGGCCTGAATTGAACTAATCTTGGATCAGGAGCAAGGAATCTTTATTGTAGGGCTACCAAATCTGGGCTCCAAAGAAATATAGAAAAGAGCAAAGAGATAAAGAAAACTCTTCACTGCTGTCTAGTTCATTGCACTTTTGCAATCCAGATATGATAATCTTACTTTATGGGCTGGCAGGAGATTGTTTAAAGGCCCCAGACAGTGAAACAAGCTTCCAGTTGGGAAACTATGAGCCAAGCTAGACACGATCTGCCACACTATCAAAGCAACATCACTAAAATGCTGTGGTTGCATTTTACTGTGGAAAACCTAGCGTGTTACCTAAATCAGGGAAAAACTTTTTTATGGACAATATGAACTGGGGCAAACTGAACTCACATTCTTAGAGGCAGTTTCCTGGTCTCTGAACAAGGAGAAGCCGTGCCCCACCTTGTACTTGGTTGCCGGTCGCCATTGCCAGGCACACTCAATGGAGCTTTGCTGTGTCCCCTTCACTCTTCTAAGCATGCTACCTGTTAAGAGTCCAGAGAAGGCTGAGCAAAGAGGTGCCCCTTTCTAGAAAATATAAACAAATGTTTCTCATACATTGAACCAAATTGGCCAGATAAATAGCAATAGCACTAAGACTTATGTACTTCTTCACAGTGCTTCACAGTCCTCTCTAAGCAGTTTACAGAGCCAGCATATTGCTCCCAACAATCTGGGCCATCATTTTATTGACTTTGGAAGGATGGAAAGCCGAGTCAATCTTGAACTGCTCAGAATCAAACTCCTGGAGTGAACAGGGAGTTAGCCTGCACTACTTTGTTCTAACCACAGCACCACCATGGCTCTGTGGTGGTGCAGTGGTTAAAAGTCTTGCACTGAAGTCTAGAAGTCCTGATCAAACTACTGAATTCTACAAAATAGCTTCCTACAAAATAACTGCTTGAGAAGTGAGAGAACCTGAAAAACATGGAGTTATTCATGAGCATTTCTCTTTGGAGTCAATTACTTCCATGTTCTAATGATTCTGCCAGATCAAGGGAAACGTCTTTGCAAAGCAAAGGCTGTGTATTGTGTTCTGAAACAGGAATGAGGGAACTGATTTCAAAATCTTAAAAAAAAAATAAAAAAAATCCAGAGCTTTCATTTCTAACATATTACTGTATTCTTTCCAGATTCTAGCAGCGTGATATTACTGGAATACCCCGTACACAGGCTGTGAATGGGATTTATGTGTGCATATACAAGTTAAGGTGCATATACATCTAGGTTAAGAGGCACAGTGGCAGTGGATTTAGTATGGATGGTTTGAGAACTCTCCACAGAGTCTAACTTGAAGCCAAGAATAGGATATTTAAAGTTTTCTCTGATAGAGACAAAACTTAAGGAAACAGCTATTCCTTATGTAGTTCAACCAGCCAAGACAATATCGGTCTCATTATTCCCTATAATGAAAGTAGTTGGTTATTGGAATGATTCATTGAACTAATAAATTGCTGCAGACACTGCAGGCATTGTTAGCATTTATGAGGACCTGAAACAACTAAACAAAGCTAAGGAAGGAGAGAAATATGTTTTCTTTATTACTAGTGTAAAATATTGTAATAGCTGTCAGGGGATATTGGCAGATTCAGCTAGACCCAAATTATCCTAAATCAGATTTCTCTTTAAAAATGACTTCAGTTTGTTTGCTACTTATATATCACTCAGATCAGCTCAAGTCACCTTATAAAGTCAAAGCACAAATAAAATAAGCTGTTTTCCAGGGCAATATTTGTGCTTGTTCAACACTGGGAATATGTTTCAGTATTCATGGGCAATACTTGTGCAAAGTCTCCCTGAAAATCAACATCACCAGCAACACTAATGACCACAGATCTGAAGCTGAAGAAAAGGAAATGGCTTTTATTCCTGAAGAAACTCATTTACCCTGGACATCTCATAATTGAATTTAGAGTGAATTCAGATTAAAAAAAAAAGTTGTTTCAGGAACTTATCTTTACCCCTCCCCACAAGACTCAGGAGCTGCTACAATATCTTGAAGGATTTGTAAAACAATTGGCAGAAAACTTGCAGCATTTAAATTAATTATCCAAAACATGCATTTGGCAATGAAAAGATAAAGCTTTCAGTAATTTCATGCAAATCTTAATCAAAGATCCAGTGCTGTCAGTCCGTGATATCAACTGCTCTGCTCATGTGGATGCCAATACTAGCCGCAATGAAATAACAGGTATATTACTTCAAGATTGCAGAAAAGAAAGAAGAATTGAAGCCAAGAGCCTGTTGTTCTAAAACAGCAATAGAAAAATCCAGAATGTCCCATTGGAGGAAGAATGCCTCATAGCAGTGTGAACAAGACACAAAGTACTTTTATGGGCTGGAAGTTTCCCATAATATACAGACCCCAAGCCATTGCTTCTTCAATAAAGTTCAAAGATTAGGACCAATGGAATATAACCCTGATGATGAATATCATCCTAGCCAAATACTTGTAGACAATATACTAAAAAGTCCCAAATTAACTTTTAGAAAAAATAAAACTCAATATTTCATGTTTCAAAATTGATTTCTGATTGATTTCACCAGCATAAAAGCCATAGTATATGTTTCTGAACCTGAACTACTGAACATTATACGAAATGGTTAGCCAGTGTAGGCTTGTAGCTTACCTACCACGCCCAAGCCATTTTTTGCAGTGTTTATCCAGAAAGATTAATTTCTGTGATGAGACAATTGTTATTCTAGCTGAGATATAGCTGGAACTATAAGATAAGATAAGGTAATAAGATAAGGACTAGATTATGCAAGTACACATAGCAATCATAATTGGGTAGAATAATTCCTAGATGCTGGTCAAGATGACTGATACTTAGCATTCCAGAGTCAGGAGAGTAAAAAGTTTGTTTACTGTGTATTTGTGAATATATGATTCAGAGAAATGAAGTGATATGCAAATCTAATCAGTGACCAGAAGAAGGGAGAGCCAATACCTTATGAAAAAGAATTTGAAAAGATTAGATGGAGATTGAATTTACTGCTAGGAAAAATAGATTAAGGGCTGCTGGCATTCATAAATTTAGCTCTTGTAAACAAACTAAGCTATGTTTGTTTAGCTGGAGTGTCAGGCCATTTTATAAAAAGCAAATAGCAGCATCTGCACACCCCACAAAACTAAAAAGTGGATTTGCTTAATTTTGGTTAAGTGCAATGTATGAATCCATCTCCTGTGGCTTGCAAAATCTTGTTTATAGCTTGTTGAACAACATATGTTTAAATTTATAAATTAGTCTGACCTGTGAACACAGTGTCTTACCTAAACCTTCAATCAATGTAATAGCAAAAAGAAGTGATGTGTCCTGCAGACATTTTAAAATAGAGGTAAGGAGTTTAGGTTTAGTGATAAATGCTGTTTTTTACATCATAGCAGTAAAATGCTATCATTCATTGTGGGAGCCAGCTAAGAGTATGCTGACTTCTCAAAACTAACCATTAGTCTTGCAGATGCAATGAGCTATAAGAACAATCTAGAAGAAGAAGGAGGAGGAGGAGAAGGAGGAGAAGGAGGAGGAGGAGGAGGAGGAGGAGAAGGAGAGGAAAAAGAAAAAGAAGAGGAAGAAAAAGAAAGAAAGAAAGAAAGAAAGAAAGAAAGAAAGAAAGAAAGAAAGAAAGAAAGAAAGAAAGAAGCTGTGTCCACACCAGTGATCAGACAAGAGAAATCTCAGCACAAGCATGAATGGAATTTTTAAAAAGGCTAAAGCCTTCAAGGTAGACCAGATGTGAACACCAAAGTCATGAATACAAAAACTACATTTATTATAGGGTTACAGTAACAAAGTGTAGTTCTTCAGCCACCACTTCATAAGATGAAGTGGATCTTTATGGTGCCAGAACACCATAAATAATGCGGGTTAGACAGCATCACCACCAGATGGATCCGTAGCTGGTTGACCAGCTGTACTCAGCGTGTGGTCCTCAATGGAACCACATCTACATGGAGGGAAGTGTGTAGTGGGGTGCCCCAGGGCTCTGTTCAACATCTTCATCAACGATCTGGACGAGGGGATAGATGGGGAACTTATCAAATTTGCAGACGACACCAAGCTGGCAGGAATAGCCAACACTCCAGAAGACAGACTTAGGATACAGGAGGATCTGGACAGACTTGAACACTGGGCGCTATCTAACAAAATAAAATTCAGTGGTGAAAAAAGCAAGGTTCTACATTTAGGCAAGAAAAACCAAATGTACAGGTATACTATAGGGGGTACCTTGCTCAATAGTAGTAACTGTGAGAGAGATCTCGGAGTCCTAGTGGACAATCACTTAAATATGAGCCAGCAGTGTGCTGCAGCTGCCAAAAAAGCCAACACAGTGCTAGGCTGCATTAACAGAGGGATAGAGTCAAGATCACATGAAATGTTAATACCACTTTACAATGCCTTGGTAAGGCCACACTTGGAATACTGCATCCAGTTTTGGTCACCACGATGTAAAAAAGATGTTGAGACTCTAGAAAGAGTACAGAGAAGAGCAACAAAGATGATTAGGGGACTGGAGGCTAAAACATATAAGGAACAGTTGCTGGAGTTGGGTATGTCTAGTTTAATGAAGAGAAGGACGAGGGGGGACATGATAGCAGTGTTCCAATATCTCAGGGGCTGCCACAAAGAAGAGGGAGTCAAGCTATTTTCCAAGGCGCCTGAAGGCAGGACAAGAAGCAACGGGTGGAAACTAACCAAAGAGAGAAGCAACCTAGAACTAAGCAGAAACTTCCTGACAGTTAGAACAATTAACCAGTGGAACAACCTGCCTCCAGAAGTGATTAATGCTCCAATACTGGAAGTTTTTAAGAAGAAACTGGACAGCCATTTGCCCGAAACCATGTAGGGTTACCTGCCTGAGCAGGGGGTTGGACTTGATGACCTCCAAGGTCCCTTCCAACTTTATTATTATCATTATCATTATCTTCATCATCATCATTATTATTATTATTATTATTACTATTAAATTGCACCTCAAAGACCCACTTTCAGGTCTTCTCCCCCTCTTCTCTTTTTACTCATACTTTGCTAATAGAAAGTGAAAGAGATTATACTTTTTGGAATAATGGGAAAGCTCTGAGTCTCCCATTACCAAAAGATGAAAGGCCTTGCAAATCAGTGGCTGGGAACTAGTGGGGGCTATGTACCTGCAGTGGCCTTAAATGATCCATAGGAAAAGGACAGGCTACGTAGGAGAAGGAGCAGCAGAGACTGAGGATGGAGTCAAAAGAGGAATCAGCCTAGAGTTGTTACATAGCCACAAACAGCTAAGTCCAACTGCTCTTGAATTCTGTTCAATCTTACCTAGTGCCAAAATAGTGCTAACCATTAGTTGACTAGATTCCTGTGCATAGACACGAGCAATAAATCAGTTTAATTGGAACTTAACGTGTGGCTCTGGTCTTTTATGCCTAACAGGCAGGTCACTCATGGTATGATGTACTTTCAATGGACTGGATGGCACAGCTTGTGCCAGAGGAAGATGGAGAAAGCCAGTTTAGGACTAGAGCAGGAAAATATGAGTTTGTCCTGCAATTTTTCTTGACTGAAGACTATTCCAAACTCTGTTTAGATCTTCTAAATACAATTACTGAGGCTTTCAAATTCATTCCTAGCAAGTCATGGGGGATAGCCTAGAGACTTCTAATTGTTAAGAGCATTTTAAGAATTAATCTATTAATGTAATTATGGATTTGACTACATTGGATGTGTTTGTAGTGTGCTATGTATAAGGTGTGTGTGTGTGAGAGAGAGTGTGTGTAAGCACAATATTACATACACACACAGACACAGAGAGAGAGAGAGAGAGAGAGAGAGAGAGAGAGAGAGAGAGAGAGAGAGAGAGAGAGAGAGAGAGAGAGAGAGAGCTGGGAAATATCTCAGAGCCCTACCCAGTCTTCTTCAATCTGATGTCATTTAAATTCATTACATTACAGTTTCCATGTTCCCCAGCAGGCACGGGCATCTTTGGGATGACTAATGTAGGTATATATAATTAAATGAACTGTAGGTATAATCAATAAGAAAACTATGGCAAGTAAGTAAGATATATTTAAAAATAAGAAAACTGCAGAACTCTAAAAGCCCTATTCCAGGAATCCAAGAAAGCAAGAATGAATCCTGAAATTAAGACGCAAAATATCCCAGATAATGACAGGAAGGCAACCAAGTTGTTGAAATGCTGACATTATTTTCAGAATATGCGATCCTCTGCTCCACAACAGGGCAGAATGCTGTGAAAACAAAATTCTTCCAGTGTATTTCATTTTGAACTGTAAAGTTTATGATTTTCTCCAATAATATAGATATTGTTAGGATTAGATCTTTTAAAAGGCTGTAGGTTTTCTACTCATAGAAAACAAATCAGAGTATACACTCAGAGTAGATAAGGCAAAACTAGCAGGTCATAGGCAAAATACAAAGAAAAACAGCAATTTGGTGAAAGGTTTGTGGTCGTCCTCAGTTCCCCTTTAACTCACAGAGACTTGGAGGGGGAGTCCATCTCTCTAACATTCCTCAGGGACTTGCATAGTGTTTCCATTTCTATTTCAAGCCTTAAAAAGTTCAGTGAGAGGCATGAATTGTACTTGTTGGGTTTTTCCACTGACCCAGGATGGCCCAAGTACTGAAAATGGCTTAGATAGGATCTGGATGATTTTTTTTTCTACAAAATTTTTTAAAAATGATATGTTTTTTTAATTTTATGAACCTGGAAGAAGATCCACAGGCACTTCTTTATACTGGAGGGGGAATATGTGGACCAAAAAAGTATTTTGATAGCTTAAAATCAGTTTGCTATATGCACTGCTTTGAAAACTCATTACTATGTGAAACATTAACCCTTTCTGTTGACTGACAGCTTAAATTATTTGGCCTGTACGTTTGTATGCATATATGAATATAATGTGTGTGTGTGTGTGTGTGTGTGTGTCATCATTTCCAATCGATCCATTTCATGATAAAAGTCTCTTTTTAAAGGTTATGGACCATAATATCCATACTGGTTCATTGCAGGCTGGTAGACATATATATTTTGGTTTCTTAGGATAAGGCTGAGAGATAGTGACTTATCTGAAATCATCTAATCATCACCTTCCTTATCCATGACAAAGGGAGCATTTAACTAGAATCTGAGTCTCCCTATTCTAGTGTAGCTTCTTGACCATTACATCACACTGAACCATCTCTCTCTCCCTCCCTCCCTCCCTCTCTCTCTCTCTCTCTCTCTCCCTCTCCCTCTCTCTCTCTCTCTCCCTCTCCCTCTCTTCCTCTCTCTCTCTAAACACATGCACAAGTGCATACATATACACATATATACAGTATGTATAGTTTTAAAGGGTATTAGGTATTCTTTAAAACTATACATATGCTGTATGCTGCCTACATATACACATACAAATGCTGCCCATAGTTGACTCTAGGTGAAATGGATGGCCTACAAGTCTAATAAATAAAAGTTGGCATCCTTTTAGATCCAGATTCTAATATTTTAAATTGTCTGTCTATATAATCAAATATGCCATTTCTGCCTTGAATTCCAAATATGAAATTTTATTGGAGGATTCTGTTGCAGATGGCTTTGGCTTCCAGGCAAATTGTTTTGCTCCCAACAGGCTTCATACATACAGTGTCAAAGCTACAGTATAAAGGATCACAGGTTTTCAAATGTTCAAAGTGGCACTATGCATCCATTGTCAAAAAATATGAATCAATAAATAAACTATTTCCACTTCAACTCCCCCCGCCACATATGCTGACTAAATAAAGTTCTTTTCTTTAAAAAGTTGCTTACTAGATATGCTTACTAAATAAATGCTTATAAAGGCAAAGGGCCTTTATAAGCATTGCTGCAATAGATCTGGATTTAAAATTTTAAAAGCTAATGCTGATCCTCAGGAGCTGAATTAAAGCAATGTCACCAGGATGGCCTCAGATGGACTTTGGGAAAACTCTTTGAGTCAGAACCAAGACATCTAAGGATCCAACATGGGCATCAAAATCAATTTTCCCAATATTTTAATGGTGTTGTTTTTGTTACTAATTATAGATTAGGGTGTGGGTACAATAGAACATAGCAAATCCAGAACCAAAATGAGTCTTTGCTGAGCTTTGTAGGAATCCAATGCTGGCATAAGTTGAACTCAAAAGGAGCTCCAGCTTTTAAAGTAGCAACACAACCTTTGGGTTGGAGGATGACCTGACAAATTGAATAAATAAAAATATTAGAAGAATATCCCCTGCAGAACACTTGAAGACATTATTTTAAAATATTGTAAAAACATTTGCTTGTCTGAATAATGTCAATTGCAGGTGACACAAATTATAGAGTGCATGACAAAGAACTCACATGGTGCCAAATTAGGCATTCTGGAAACATGACAACATTGGTTTCTAGACGATTCTGACTCACTTCCTGGTTTCATTACTTTTTCTCCAGTGAACTTTACAAAACCCTTGGTATTTTGAGATCTCCTCCACCCCTTCTTCCTGATGGTTTTCAGTATTCACATACCAGAGCAGCACTAAAACAAAAACCTATTTTTGTAATAAGATGACAACTGTCTACTTGTCCCAGAAAAAAGGAAAATATTTAATGAATATAGTGTCCTAAATTATTCAGCCCAGTATTTTGAAATCATACTTCTGACATTTTAATGGTAATGCTTAGTATTCTAAAGATTTGCTAAATGGCTAGACACCTAGTCTTGCCAGAGTCGGATGTGTTTTAACTTCATATTATAGAGCTGCTTTGTCCAACTAACATTTGGCAGATATGTTAGACTATGGTCCCCATCACTACCAATTAGAATGACTGTCTTACAATGCCAGTTTATATTTCCAGTTTTCTGTAGTGCTTCTAACAGAGATGTTACTATTCAGCACATTAGGGTATGCATACCTTTATTCATAAAGTGAACAGATGTGTGGTGCACACATACAAAAGGAAATAGTACACTGTATCTAATAATTCCTTAGGTTGAAAAGGGGCTTGTTTGGGGTATGGTACAATACTTTGATATCTGTTCTCTTACTGAATAGATACCCAATTCCCCCTTGCCCATGCAGTTCAAGACAAATCTAAACCATGTTTCATATACTGTTGGTATACTATGTACATCGTATACTATGGAACATATTTATTCAACCTATTTTGCAACAATATTGCGAACAGATTTTTGATATGCAAAGCTTCTACTTACTAATTCGAAAGCCAATTATCACTAAACTGTGGCCAAATTTTCCACAGCAGCAATCAAGACATGTCATCCAATAATGTATTCCTGGTTATCATATATTTTAATATCTTACTGCAATGTGTGTGGATCATCGACTGTAAAAGAATGGATGTGTTTAATCATGACACAGGAAGAACAGAAATTGAATGTGGTCAATTGGTCAAAGTATATTAATAGCTCTAGAAACTTGAGGTGACTGATCAGGTAGTTATTCTGAGATATCTGTCAAATGTCAGGGCACATCATATCTAAAAATGGCAGATGATGAAAACCAGCAGGATGTGTAGCTAAGCTGCTTGGCTTAAAAAAATGGAGAAGGAGGGAATTCAGGTGAATTAATTATGATATTAGAGAACTTTACAGTAAGGAGGGCAAAGTTCCTTCTTTTCAAGAGAAGAAGGGACCTCTCTCATCAAAATTTTGTATTGCTACAGAATTCACTTTCTAAAAATTCGTTGTTAGATCAACAACAGACTTATTGAGAATATCAATTCTTATTTGAGCAGGGCTCAACCCCCTTCACACTGCTACAAAATTTGCTGTGCTGCTTCTTTGGCATTTATTTTAAGGGAAAAGGCTTTTCATCCCACCTTCCCTTGGTCAGAAGCCAAGTAAAATGAATACAAAAACAGCAACACTGTACAAATATAGCTGGGGAAAAAAATAGATGCTAACACAGAGAGGAGTAAAAACAACAGTGGGAAACGCCCACTGATGAAACATTTCCTTGATTCATCTTCTTAAAATTCAATCTTAAATGAATGAGTAATCACACGTGTAGGCATTCCTGAGCATGACTTTGGTTCTCAATGGTCAAAGGATAAGGGAAAGGAGCAAAATCTTATGGCATTACATTGAATCCCCCTCCTATCCCATATTTATAATACTTTTCCAATGTGGTGCCACCAAATCTGGTGAACCAGTTCTGTAATTACCCCCACATAGCATGAGTGTGATGTTGAAGACTGTAGCACAGCAATCTGAATAATGTGTGATTGGTTATGGTTGCCACATGGGCTGTACAACACAACAGTCTCCAACTCTCTTGAGAATTCTTTATAATCTCATTCAAGGGATCTAGCAACCAACAAATTCTCGGTCAGGAGTTATTGCTATGACTCTGAAGTTGCCTCCAGTAGTTGATATTAGGTATCATGAAATAGTTATTGAATATATTTCTAATGTATTTTAATTGCCTAGGAGGGCAAAATCTCTTTATACTTCAGTTGTGATGATAACGTGGATATTGTTATGTATTAGGCAAGCGTGTCACTGTTGTCTCCAGCAACATAAACTCTTGGGCCCACCAACTCCATACAGAGCAAACCTTTGGTTCTCCTAGCCTACAATCACTTTTTAAAGGAAGCAATGAACAAGTTTCTTGTGCATGAGAAGATGTTTATATGGCTCCCATAAAAATAAAATTTTACTTTCCCAGTCTTTTTAATAGACTAATTTTGCCTTCTACTATCTTAATCAGATGTCTAATATTTTCAGACTTTGTGGAAGATTGCATTATCAATGGTTATTCATCTTGATAGCTGCATTTTACTTACAGAATCCGGGGCCATTTCATAAAGACCAGTCAGTAGGGAAAAATAATAGAAGAAAGATATTGTCTTTCTGTTTGTGGATTTCTCCTATGTATCTGGGTGACACAGCATGACCCAAACATCATACTAGATAGACTCTTGATTCAATCCAGGAATCTCTCTTTATTTTCTTTTCATTTGGCTGAAGCGGGTCAGTTTGTAATTTATTATTGCACCCAGTGCTATTTTACGAGTCTTTAATCAGAACTTTAAGAAAAGAAATCTGGTGTGCCTACAGTAAATTAACACAGGATGATGTAATTATCTCCACTCAAATGACACATATAATTCTCTGGAACAACTACTCCATAGATGAAATTCCAGATTTCTTAGAAAATCCTGAAAGTTTGGGCTATCCCAGGGAGATATAAAGCTGTAGAGAGAGATTGGGAAAGAAACAGTTGAGCAAGAACTGGGACTGGTTTAATTATAGGATCCAAGGGCTATATCCAACTAATATATTGCAATACAGGATCCAAGAATTGTAAATCAGTGTGGATCAGCACCTGTAATCTAGGGTGTATTTTTGTTTTGTTTTTATGTATAATTATATCATTTCTTCTTTGAATCTGGTATTTTTATTTATTTATTTTTTTATTTATTAAATTTTTATACCGCCCCTCTCCCGTAGGACTCGGGGCGGTTCACAACAGAGTAAAAACATAAAAACAATAAATATTTAAAAATAAATTAAATTAATATTAATACAAGGCTGTTGCTAAAAACCTGTTAAAAACCCAATTCTGAAACCCAAACAGCCTTGTTTAAAAATTTTAAAACCCGAGGAGATCTAGGCCAGGCCGGCTTGATTGAAGAGATGAGTCTTCAGTTCTCTTCTGAAGGTGCGGAGATCATGACATGTCCGGAGTTCTGGGGGGAGCTCGTTCCACATCGTCGGTGCCCCCACAGAAAAGGCTCTCCCCCTGGGCGCCACCAGCCGACACTGCTTAGCCGATGGCACCCTGAGGAGGCCCTCTCTGTGGGAGCGAACTGGTCGATGGGAGGTATTTACTGGCAGAAGGCAGTCTTGTAAATATTGGTATTCTTGCTCAATGGCTTCTAAGTGTTGCTGAAAGCCATTCATTTCATGTATCTGCTTTCTTAGGCAAAAACATGAATGTTAACCTCATTTATTTTTCTATTTGTTATTATTTTCCTTTAGTTTAGCTGCTGTGGCAGTTCAAAAAAGATACAGTACGGTGCAACCAAAGATAGGAAGTTCCATTACAAAAACAGACTAAACCTTCCCATTTTGTCTGCAGACATGGGGTAATAATAGTTACATTAGCATTTCAACAATAGCGTTGAAAATATTTGGATTTGCTGCATCCAGCAATATTGGAAATCTTTTCTCAGAATTTTACCACTACCAATCAATGCCACAGTATAAGTGAATTTCAAAAACTTAATTTTGTATAGCATCTGAAATATTTGAGCAAGACGGTGTTATCCATACAGCACATTTTAGCCGAGAATAGTTTTCATTGTAGGGGTTATAAGCTATCCAGAGTTTGGTTTTTAAAATGGGAGGGTAGAACATCTTTTAAATAAATAAATAACACCACATATTAGATGAATTTACAGATATCTCCATTATTTTGCACAGAGAAGTTTTAAAATAATCGTAGTCCGTTAATTCCTAATCATGCAAGTTTGTACATAATATTAGCATATTTCAGTAGGCATTATCAAATGTTTATAATTGATGGGGAGTTTTTCTGCTACTAACTTGACTAAGAAATGGTCAGGATTAGAAGCGTCTACTTTTGCTCAAAGTGCTTTCTGATCTCCGTTTCTTGAATTGTGAATTGCTAGAATGACTGAAGAATGGATAATGTAATATAGGATGCAAATATGAAATTGGAATGATTAGGGTTCTAGCTAATGACTTCAAATTTAGCAAGTAATGGTTCATGACTACCAGGTAATTCAATAAAAACATGCTGAGTTGCTTATGAGATAACGTAATCTTAAATTTAAGATCTTGTCCAACTTTTTTATACATTGTCTAGACAATATGCTATTAATCACACTTAATGAAGTCTTACAACATTTTTGCCCATTTTTATTAATGTGTTTATATTTTATGAAACCTCTAGTGTCTTAAATAATGTTGTAAAGTGCCAAAGAACTTCAGTTACTGGGCAAATTAAGCATGATGAATAAAATGCATAAATAATATTCATAACAACTTTACTGAAAGGCGGAATTTGCAAATGTCATAATCATAGTTATTGCTATTTTTATCTAGCATCAGTATTTTTATTTTATTTTTTTAAAGCAACCAAACATTTCCTTATTTTTCCCTTGTAATTTTTTTTAAGAATTTAGTCACTGGAGCTCCCCCCCCCAAATACTTTATTTTTAAAATGGAATATCTTAGGCTCATCTTAGCTCAGAACGCAGAACTTTCTTTTTCCTGTCAAATGTTTCTTTGTTGCAAGGGCCCATCTTAATAGCAAAATTATTATCAATTGCAGGAAATATGAATAAAACAACAAATAATGTAATATAATATTTTACTGCTAATGTAGATTTAAAAGTTCTTTGTGTACTGAAAATGAAAATTAAGACAAAGAGGTCCCAGATGATAATTGTCTCTTAAAGCTACTATTAATCTGAGTTTTTTTCAATATGTTAGCAAGCGTGGTTGCAACTCTCTTTGACTAACACCCAACTAAAAGAATGTAATCAGTCAGTAAATTGTTCTTATGAATTTTTTTCATTAATGCAAACTCCCTTGAGCTTGGAAGCTGTTAGTTAATTCCATTAAATTTCATTTTTTAATGTTAAACAATAAGGGTTTCTGCAGGCACTTCATTTTATGCCTTTTGTAAAATTGGATTGGAGACGAGTCATCACATTTATAGGCAGTTACATTGGATTTGTGATATAATTGCCTTATTATGTTCATACTTTTTCTCCCTATCACAATTTGTTCAGTAGCATGAGCACATAGAGCCATTCCAATCTTTGTGTCAGGCATTTGGCAATTTGATGCTTAACCGGATCTGATCACTAGAATTGTATTGATAGTAAACTGAATAAAACATTTGGCAAGGATTGCGATTAACAACTTGGCCCCAGAGAACAAGGATATTTCTGAGGCATATACACTGTAGCCAGTCTGGCCTGCTTCTACATTTCTGGAATCTCACCTTCTGAAATATTATTCAAAAGGCAATTAATATTGTTGGAAACGTGATTAAAATATTAACAAAATTGGATTGGTAAGAAAAAGAGTTTATTCTGCAGAAAATAGAAAAGCGGTTTGCAAAGCGCGGTGGATCCTGGTGAGAGACTTCAACAGGAAGTTCTAAACCCAGAGACCACACCAAAATATTCAAACACATAACATTATATACACTCCTATCGCGACGCCCCTGTCCCCTCCTCTTAGGTCCCATTTGAGAGGACTTCTGGGGGCGTAATCTGTCTGATCCGCTTAGCCAGAATACATCATCCCTCCCCCTCAGTTACATTGTTTAGAACTTCCCTCTGCCATCCATTTGTCTTGTTGAGTGTGTCTTCTACCCAAGCCTGCTGGAATCTAGTGCCTACCTGCAGGGCTTGGCTAATCTTTCTATTGTTAATCAATTATGACCGTTTTATTTTTAAACTTCTTCCTTTCTCACAAATCCACCCTTTCCATTTTTTTATACTAATTTAAAAATAATTTTTTTTCCTCAAATGGTTTTAAACTTTCCCGGATCTCCTCTGCATTCTGGAAGTGAAGTAGTGCCGCATGTCCAGTCACCTTGTTTAACATCAGCATTTGTTCGTCACTCTTATTGGTTGCATTTACCATTCCCTCCATTGTGTTTTGTACAATACTTCTTATTATAGGGATCAAATAGGATAAGCACATTAACACGAAAAATACAGCTGCTAACATGAATAAAGCTTGTTTCCAGTTTCTAAAAATTCCTCCCAAGAACCTCTCATCAAGTATTCCAGTCCAGATTTGGACCAGTACATGGGCTATTTTCTTCATCCTGTTTTTTTTTCCTCAATGGCTTTCCCTTCATCGTCTATTTGCAGACAACACTTGGTTAAATTAAATTTTCCACAGACCCCTCCTTCTTCTGCCAATAAATAATCCAAGGCTAACCTATTTTGATAAATTGCAGTCCTCATTTGGGTATTTTGTTTAGCCATTTTGGTGGTTCTAATACAATTACAGTTATTAGAGGTATTTATACTTTGACCTTTGCATATGTTCCCGGACCCTACTACTCCCACTATAATCCACATCTTAATTACTCCTGTAACCAAGGTCATATTGAGTTCTAACATTGTCACAATTCTGTCCACGCCTGGAAAAATACTTCTTCCCTTTCACTTTTGACACCACCACCTGTAATGGGCTGAGATTGGTACTCGGGACACCAGTCTTCGATGATCACTATATCACACTCTTCTCTGCAGTCTCTGTGTATCGGTGTGCAGTCTGGGCAATTGGTACAACAACAATTACACCAACATTTACAGTCACAAAACCAACACATTTAACACCCCCTTTTTTTCCTAATGTCTCTATATTTTACTTTTTCTTATTATCAACTTCAAAGGGTCAGATTGAGGCAACTTTCCCACTTGGTTGGAGCGTCCACTGGTCCTTTCACACGGGTGTAGTGGCTCCAGCTTTTCCCTGATGTTCATACTGCTGTTTTGGATTTCAGCAGCACCTGGAAAAGGCCTTCCCACTTCAGAACCAGCTTCTCCTCCTTCCAACTCCGGATCAGCACCCAATCTCTGATCTGGAATCTGTGGACTGGAAACTCCAAGGGAGGTGTTTGTGCCAGCAATCCTTGTTTCCTGAGAAAATCAAAATATCTGGACAGTTTATGCACATATTACTTCCAATAGTATTTTAAAAACCATATTAGTTGTTGCATTACTACACTGGTACTACATGGGTAGTAAAATCTACCTGAATGCACTGAAATGGCCTAAGGGCTGGAGGCTTCCCTCCCCCTTTTTATTTCCTGATTGCTTGCCTATTTACCTTTTTACATATCAAACATTTATCCACCATTTGTCTTGCTGGTGTATAAATTCCGATACATCCATAATGCTTCAGGAGCTCATCCACCAATGCCTGAACTCCCCCAGTGGCTTCCTTCATGTAACTTCTCCAATAACCCTCATGCTATGGGTTTATTGATTACCTGACTCCCATCCTGGAGAAACCATTTACCCTTCTCTCCTTGTTGCCCACCTATCTACATTATTTCTTTTCTTCTGTTTCTGAACACAGGGATCTCTTCTAGTGTTTCTACAATGGGTATTAAGACATTTATGCTTTCTTCATTTGCTGCCCTCTTGGCTTCCTCATCCACAATCCTATTTCCCACACTTTCAAAAGAATTGCCCCTCTGATGTGCATTCACATAGGTTATGGCAATTCTTTTGGTCAATTCCTTTCCTTTCCTGTTAATCATTCCCCTTTCCACCCAAATTTTCCAAAGGTATGGCCCATCCACCCCAAAGGCGTACTTTGAATCTGTATAATCAGTTCCAGCTTTGTTTTCTAACAATTTTAGGGCCTGATTTAATGCATAGTTCACAAGTTTGGGCTGACCAGTTCTTTGGCAGGCTACCGGATTCTACCAACTCTTTGGTGTGTCCATTTATGATTGCATACCCATTTTTCTTTAACCTATTCTCTACCTGGGAGGAGCCATCTATAAATAATGCCTCCCTGCCTTCTACTTCCCATTTCATTCATTCATCTCTCTTTTCCCCCACTTCTGGGTAAACCCCCCTTCTCCTAGCAATTGTTTTGCCTGTATTTACAAACAAATTGGTTAATAAAGAACAAAGGAGCACTTTACCAAAAACTCTGCTTGAGTTTGTTTGCACACTAATCTTTATTCAAAACAACATAATCCCAAAAAATTTCTCAACTCCTTTGTTTTAAACAAGTGTTGAATTCCAATTCCTTCTTAGGTATTTTTTTTTATCAGTATGTCCTGCACACAGACATAAAAACATTAAAAAAAAATAAAACAACAACAACAAAAACCAACTCCACACACACACAAAAAATCTGAGTTACTGAAATAGTTTTGTATCAAACTCTAATATCAACTCTTTGATTTTAATATAAATTTAGTCAAATTCTAATTTAATCAGATTCCATTCAGATGGAAACAAATTTCCATTAAGTAGGTTAAAACACCCATCCACCCCTCCTTCCTCAAACCAGAATTCTAAACAAAAAAAAATAGTTAAAAAGATCAACCCCCCCACACACACTTTTCTTTCTGTCTCTCTTTCTCTCGCTCTTAAAGCAACACAGCCAGAAAAAGCAGGGGTTTTTGTGCCTGCAGACAGAAGTTGAAAAGGCATCCTGCCTGAGCAGGGGGTTGTATTAGATGACCTCCAAGGTTCCTACCAACTTTATTATTCCTGCTAACTTTGGGCTGTTCTTAAGAGTATATATAGAGAGAGGGGGGGGGAGAAAAACAAACAAACAATCTTTCTTCACTCTTTTTGTTGGCCAGACAAACAAAATGAAAATATTTCCTTTCGGTAGCTTGTCACATTTACCTCACACACAAAAACTTCGACACACATATACGTACCACGACAAGGAAAAGAGAACAGAAAAGAAAACAAAACTTTTAGTTCTACACATCCTGGTCATTCCCACCACAAATCTCAGCTAACTCGAATGAGAGAAGGCAAGAATCTTAAACATACCATGTGATTGCATAGAAAGATAGAGAGAAAAAGAGAATCACTACTTCTTATTTTTCTTTTAGGTACCTTTATTTAGCCAATTCCATTTTCCTAACTTTGCTTTGCTTTGCTTACAGGAGGACCTAACCAGCTGGTTACTCAAATCCAATTCTTTCATTCACCCATTCCATTCCATTTGCACACAGCCTTTCCCTTTTCCCTAACAAAAGGTCCTGCGCTCTGGCCAAACCCCCATGCTTTCCAGGTTCTGACACTCCAACAGATCCTTTCTGTGGCTAGGAAAGACCAGAAGGAGCAAAATCCAATTGTGATTGGGGAAAAAAGGTCTTCTCACTCACACAGAGACATACACACATTTCTCTCATTCCCCTTCTTTCCAAAGCAGTCCTTGAGCTTAAACCCAAAACTCCGTTTTCTACTCTGGCTACAGACACAAAGGGTCTGTGCCAGCAAGATGGGTTTATATTTCCTTTTCCTGTTTGGGGCTACTCAATTTTCTCATCCCCCCCACCATACGAAGCAGCACAAATTTACCATATCTTCTTTTGTTAAATTTAACTTAGTAATCAGATTGTTGTATGGAGGTTTCCCCCAGTTTTCTAACAATTTTCCTAATGGGCTGTGGGGATCTATTTTTAGTTTTGGATTTTTCCTAACCTTTTTAACACATTCCTTTTCCTGGGACCCTCCTGAATTACCCATGATTGGTTTACCACACAAGTTTGTTGTCCTTACCAATCTAATGAGATCACGGTTCGCTTCACCAAGCCTCTTTCTCCTTTTACTCAGGAGTTCCCTCACTCCGCCTTGCCAGTCCAAACCCTTGGGACATCCACAGCTTGTGTATGTCTTGCCAGTCCTGTGGACCCTTGGGACATCCACAGCTTGTGTATGTCTTGCCAGTCCTGTAGACCCTCGGGACATCCACACATACCTCTCACAGATCTCAGACTCAAACTGTGCTACCCAACCACCCCCGACTTCCTAGGTTTTATTCCTTGGTTTACCCCAAGTTTTACTCACCTAGGTTCGTGCACGAAGTTGCCCGGTCCTTGTCCTGGTAATTCTCTGGTCCCCTCTCCTCAGTTCTTACCAATCACTATTTGGTCCGTGGGCCTGGCTCCATTCTGCTTCCTTGACCTGCGACTGCAACTTTGGACCATTGAAGTCAATGGGGCATGCCTTCCTCAGTTGACCTCGGCTCCCGAAGATGCAGGAACAGATGCCCCACGTTTGGGCAGCCAATTGTTGGAAATGTGATTAAAATTGGATTGGTAAGAAAAAGAGTTTATTCTGCAGAAAATAGAAAAACGGTTTGCAAAGCGCGGTGGATCCTGGTGAGAGACTTCAACAGGAAGTTCTAAACCCAGAGACCACACCAAAATATTCAAACACATAACATTATATACACTCCTATCGCGACGCCCCTGTCCCCTCCTCTTAGGTCCCATTTGAGAGGACTTCTGGGGGCGTAATCTGTCTGATCCGCTTAGCCAGAATACATCATCCCTCCCCCTCAGTTACATTGTTTAGAACTTCCCTCTGCCATCCATTTGTCTTGTTGAGTGTGTCTTCTACCCAAGCCTGCTGGAATCTAGTGCCTACCTGCAGGGCTTGGCTAATCTTTCTATTGTTAATCAATTATGACCGTTTTATTTTTAAACTTCTTCCTTTCTCACAAATCCACCCTTTCCATTTTTTTATACTAATTTAAAAATAATTTTTTTTCCTCAAATGGTTTTAAACTTTCCCGGATCTCCTCTGCATTCTGGAAGTGAAGTAGTGCCGCATGTCCAGTCACCTTGTTTAACATCAGCATTTGTTCGTCACTCTTATTGGTTGCATTTACCATTCCCTCCATTGTGTTTTGTACAATACTTCTTATTATAGGGATCAAATAGGATAAGCACATTAACACGAAAAATACAGCTGCTAACATGAATAAAGCTTGTTTCCAGTTTCTAAAAATTCCTCCCAAGAACCTCTCATCAAGTATTCCAGTCCAGATTTGGACCAGTACATGGGCTATTTTCTTCATCCTGTTTTTTTTTCCTCAATGGCTTTCCCTTCATCGTCTATTTGCAGACAACACTTGGTTAAATTAAATTTTCCACAGACCCCTCCTTCTTCTGCCAATAAATAATCCAAGGCTAACCTATTTTGATAAATTGCAGTCCTCATTTGGGTATTTTGTTTAGCCATTTTGGTGGTTCTAATACAATTACAGTTATTAGAGGTATTTATACTTTGACCTTTGCATATGTTCCTGGACCCTACTACTCCCACTATAATCCACATCTTAATTACTCCTGTAACCAAGGTCATATTGAGTTCTAACATTGTCACAATTCTGTCCACGCCTGGAAAAATACTTCTTCCCTTTCACTTTTGACACCACCACCTGTAATGGGCTGAGATTGGTACTCGGGACACCAGTCTTCGATGATCGCTATATCACACTCTTCTCTGCAGTCTCTGTGTATCGGTGTGCAGTCTGGGCAATTGGTACAACAACAATTACACCAACATTTACAGTCACAAAACCAACACATTTAACACCCCCTTTTTTTCCTAATGTCTCTATATTTTACTTTTTCTTATTATCAACTTCAAAGGGTCAGATTGAGGCAACTTTCCCACTTGGTTGGAGCGTCCACTGGTCCTTTCACACGGGTGTAGTGGCTCCAGCTTTTCCCTGATGTTCATACTGCTGTTTTGGATTTCAGCAGCACCTGGAAAAGGCCTTCCCACTTCAGAACCAGCTTCTCCTCCTTCCAACTCCGGATCAGCACCCAATCTCTGATCTGGAATCTGTGGACTGGAAACTCCAAGGGAGGTGTTTGTGCCAGCAATCCTTGTTTCCTGAGAAAATCAAAATATCTGGACAGTTTATGCACATATTACTTCCAATAGTATTTTAAAAACCATATTAGTTGTTGCATTACTACACTGGTACTACATGGGTAGTAAAATCTACCTGAATGCACTGAAATGGCCTAAGGGCTGGAGGCTTCCCTCCCCCTTTTTATTTCCTGATTGCTTGCCTATTTACCTTTTTACATATCAAACATTTATCCACCATTTGTCTTGCTGGTGTATAAATTCCGATACATCCATAATGCTTCAGGAGCTCATCCACCAATGCCTGAACTCCCCCAGTGGCTTCCTTCATGTAACTTCTCCAATAACCCTCATGCTATGGGTTTATTGATTACCTGACTCCCATCCTGGAGAAACCATTTACCCTTCTCTCCTTGTTGCCCACCTATCTACATTATTTCTTTTCTTCTGTTTCTGAACACAGGGATCTCTTCTAGTGTTTCTACAATGGGTATTAAGACATTTATGCTTTCTTCATTTGCTGCCCTCTTGGCTTCCTCATCCACAATCCTATTTCCCACACTTTCAAAAGAATTGCCCCTCTGATGTGCATTCACATAGGTTATGGCAATTCTTTTGGTCAATTCCTTTCCTTTCCTGTTAATCATTCCCCTTTCCACCCAAATTTTCCAAAGGTATGGCCCATCCACCCCAAAGGCGTACTTTGAATCTGTATAATCAGTTCCAGCTTTGTTTTCTAACAATTTTAGGGCCTGATTTAATGCATAGTTCACAAGTTTGGGCTGACCAGTTCTTTGGCAGGCTACCGGATTCTACCAACTCTTTGGTGTGTCCATTTATGATTGCATACCCATTTTTCTTTAACCTATTCTCTACCTGGGAGGAGCCATCTATAAATAATGCCTCCCTGCCTTCTACTTCCCATTTCATTCATTCATCTCTCTTTTCCCCCACTTCTGGGTAAACCCCCCTTCTCCTAGCAATTGTTTTGCCTGTATTTACAAACAAATTGGTTAATAAAGAACAAAGGAGCACTTTACCAAAAACTCTGCTTGAGTTTGTTTGCACACTAATCTTTATTCAAAACAACATAATCCCAAAAAATTTCTCAACTCCTTTGTTTTAAACAAGTGTTGAATTCCAATTCCTTCTTAGGTATTTTTTTTTATCAGTATGTCCTGCACACAGACATAAAAACATTAAAAAAAAATAAAACAACAACAACAAAAACCAACTCCACACACACACAAAAAATCTGAGTTACTGAAATAGTTTTGTATCAAACTCTAATATCAACTCTTTGATTTTAATATAAATTTAGTCAAATTCTAATTTAATCAGATTCCATTCAGATGGAAACAAATTTCCATTAAGTAGGTTAAAACACCCATCCACCCCTCCTTCCTCAAACCAGAATTCTAAACAAAAAAAAATAGTTAAAAAGATCAACCCCCCCACACACACTTTTCTTTCTGTCTCTCTTTCTCTCGCTCTTAAAGCAACACAGCCAGAAAAAGCAGGGGTTTTTGTGCCTGCAGACAGAAGTTGAAAAGGCATCCTGCCTGAGCAGGGGGTTGTATTAGATGACCTCCAAGGTTCCTACCAACTTTATTATTCCTGCTAACTTTGGGCTGTTCTTAAGAGTATATATAGAGAGAGGGGGGGGGGAGAAAAACAAACAAACAATCTTTCTTCACTCTTTTTGTTGGCCAGACAAACAAAATGAAAATATTTCCTTTCGGTAGCTTGTCACATTTACCTCACACACAAAAACTTCGACACACATATACGTACCACGACAAGGAAAAGAGAACAGAAAAGAAAACAAAACTTTTAGTTCTACACATCCTGGTCATTCCCACCACAAATCTCAGCTAACTCGAATGAGAGAAGGCAAGAATCTTAAACATACCATGTGATTGCATAGAAAGATAGAGAGAAAAAGAGAATCACTACTTCTTATTTTTCTTTTAGGTACCTTTATTTAGCCAATTCCATTTTCCTAACTTTGCTTTGCTTTGCTTACAGGAGGACCTAACCAGCTGGTTACTCAAATCCAATTCTTTCATTCACCCATTCCATTCCATTTGCACACAGCCTTTCCCTTTTCCCTAACAAAAGGTCCTGCGCTCTGGCCAAACCCCCATGCTTTCCAGGTTCTGACACTCCAACAGATCCTTTCTGTGGCTAGGAAAGACCAGAAGGAGCAAAATCCAATTGTGATTGGGGAAAAAAGGTCTTCTCACTCACACAGAGACATACACACATTTCTCTCATTCCCCTTCTTTCCAAAGCAGTCCTTGAGCTTAAACCCAAAACTCCGTTTTCTACTCTGGCTACAGACACAAAGGGTCTGTGCCAGCAAGATGGGTTTATATTTCCTTTTCCTGTTTGGGGCTACTCAATTTTCTCATCCCCCCCACCATACGAAGCAGCACAAATTTACCATATCTTCTTTTGTTAAATTTAACTTAGTAATCAGATTGTTGTATGGAGGTTTCCCCCAGTTTTCTAACAATTTTCCTAATGGGCTGTGGGGATCTATTTTTAGTTTTGGATTTTTCCTAACCTTTTTAACACATTCCTTTTCCTGGGACCCTCCTGAATTACCCATGATTGGTTTACCACACAAGTTTGTTGTCCTTACCAATCTAATGAGATCACGGTTCGCTTCACCAAGCCTCTTTCTCCTTTTACTCAGGAGTTCCCTCACTCCGCCTTGCCAGTCCAAACCCTTGGGACATCCACAGCTTGTGTATGTCTTGCCAGTCCTGTGGACCCTTGGGACATCCACAGCTTGTGTATGTCTTGCCAGTCCTGTAGACCCTCGGGACATCCACACATACCTCTCACAGATCTCAGACTCAAACTGTGCTACCCAACCACCCCCGACTTCCTAGGTTTTATTCCTTGGTTTACCCCAAGTTTTACTCACCTAGGTTCGTGCACGAAGTTGCCCGGTCCTTGTCCTGGTAATTCTCTGGTCCCCTCTCCTCAGTTCTTACCAATCACTATTTGGTCCGTGGGCCTGGCTCCATTCTGCTTCCTTGACCTGCGACTGCAACTTTGGACCATTGAAGTCAATGGGGCATGCCTTCCTCAGTTGACCTCGGCTCCCGAAGATGCAGGAACAGATGCCCCATGTTTGGGCAGCCAATTGTTGGAAATGTGATTAAAATTGGATTGGTAAGAAAAAGAGTTTATTCTGCAGAAAATAGAAAAACGGTTTGCAAAGCGCGGTGGATCCTGGTGAGAGACTTCAACAGGAAGTTCTAAACCCAGAGACCACACCAAAATATTCAAACACATAACATTATATACACTCCTATTGCGACACCCCCGTCCCCTCCCCTTAGGTCCCATTTGAGAGGACTTCCGGGGGCACAATCTGTCCGATCCGCCTAGCCAGAATACATCATCCCTCCCCCTCAGTTACATTGTTTAGAACTTCCCTCTGCCATCCTTTTGTCTTGTTGAGTGTGTCTTCTACCCAAGCCTGCTGGAATCTAGTGCCTACCTGCAGGGCTTGGCTAATCTTTCTATTGTCAATCAATTGTGACCGTTTTATTTTTAAACTTCTTCCTTTCTCACAACATGAAGTATGAGATCTATAGAATTTTCCACCATATTCATCTAACCCAGAAGCCTTACTCTGCTGAAATGTTTCAATTGTTTCTTTGATCTTGTAATCTTAAAGAACTCTGTTTAAAAGTTAATAGACTTTTTAGTTAAAGTGCCAAGGAAACTGTCAATGCTTTCAAAATAATATTTGTGTGATTTATACATTTTATTTTTTAAAAAAAGTTTTGGGAGATTCCACTTGTTTCCTTAGGTCAAATGTGAATTTGCCAACACTGGCTTTAAAACCTGGATTAAAGTATCATTTGGTTGATTGGTTTGTTTGGCTGATGATGTTGACTCTTCCTTGTGGGCCAGAGAGGCAGTTGCTTTTGCTTTTGCATGGGCAGAGCTCTTTCAAATAAGGAATTAAAACAGGAAATAAAAGGGGACTAGAGAACTTGGCAGGAACCTTGGGAAGAATTACCTGCTGAGCCCTGGTAAGTTTGTGGGGTTTCTTGTTTAATTACAAATTCACCTTTTTTCTTTTTTTAGAAGCCATAAAAGGGGTTTCTCCTTCCCCTTTCTTCTAAAGTTTGCCCTCAGCACAGGTTTGGAGGGGGTGGAGCTTTCTGCTGCAGCCCCCCTGCTGGCTAATCCCTGGTAGCTGGGAGCAAGCAGCTCACTTTTCCTTGTGGGGCAAGGAACCTGCTGAGCCCTGGTAAGTTTGTGGGGTTTCTTGTTTAATTACAAATTCACCTTTTTTTTTAGCAGCCATCACATCCCTGACGGCCTAAAACAAGTAAGAAAAAAAAATCCAAAAAGTAAACTGAGACCAAAACAAAAAATTTGAACAACCCAAAAAAGCTGTGTGTTTTTTTTAAATAATAACTAGTATAATAATAACAGCAAACATATAATAACAAGAAATGGAGATAGATAGCCAGCAGACGGAGGGGAGCTTCCCAGTGTTTTGTATTGAGTGTCACATGTATGACTATCTGTCTGCTGGACAGAAGTCTTGGGTGTGTGATCGGTGCAATGAGCTCCTGGCTCTCAGGGAACAGGTTCTTTCCCTTGAAGCCAAGGTAGCAGACCTGGAGAAGCAGAGAGAGATAGCGAGGCAGGAGAAGATCTTCAGGGATGCAGCAGGAGCGTCCCACTCCATGCTGAGCAGCTCTCCAGCTGCTTTGGAAAATGGAGATCTTGGGCAGGGAGGACATCAATCTGTGGAAGAGGGACAGGCTCCCTTAGTTGAGACCCCTTCCCTGGAGGATGTGCCCATATCCTCTTGCACTGAGGATACTTCTCCGCGGGTGGTGGGAGGGGGGCTTCTTGTAGTGGGTGATTCAATTGTTAGAAATATAGAAAGACGGGTTTGTGATGGAAGCGTTGACCGCATGGTAAACTGCCTGCTGGGTGCAAAGGTTGCGGACATCACGAGGCATCTAGACAGGCTGATAGACAGTGCTGGGGTGGAGCCAACTGTTGTGGTAGATGTCGGTACCAATGACATTGGAAAAGCTAAGCGGAAGGTCCTGGAAGCCAAATTTAGGTTGCTAGGTAGAAGATTAAAGTCCAGGACCCCCAAGGTTGCATTCTCAGAAATGCTACCTGTTCCACGCGCAGGGCCAGCTAGACAGGCAGAGCTCAGGAGCTTCAATGCATGGATGAGGCAGTGGTGCCGGGAGGAAGGGTTTAGATTCATTAGGAACTGGGAAACATTTTGGGACAAGCCATACCTGTACAGAAGGGACGGGTTACATTTGAACCATAATGGAACCAGACTGTTGGCGATTAATATTAAAAAGGTTTCAGAGCAGCTTTTAAACTGATTCATAGGGGCAAGTCGACAGGAGCTGGGCAGCTTCCAGTTCAAGAAGGCGCACTGCCTAATATGGAGGGTGGAAGTTATGCACACATTGGTGAGTCAACAGGAAAACTAAATTGTAATAGTCAAGCAGAAGGACATGGTAGACCATCTACAAATTCTACAACCAAATTCTACAGTCAAAATCCACAGTCAAAGTTGAAAGTGCACCAGAAAATTACATATAAAGGTCTGTACACAAATGCTAGAAGCATTCGAGCAAAAATAGGGGAATGCTTGGTGAAGGAAAATAATATTGATATTATTGGCATAACAGAAACCTGGTGGACAGATGAAAACCAATGGGACACAAGGATTCCAGGTTACAAATTGTATAGGATGGACAGGAGAGGGAGAAATGGTGGTGGCGTGGCCTTGTACATAAATGAGGAGTTAGAATCTCATGAACTCGAAATTCAAGAAAATTCAAACTCACCCACAGAAACATTGTGGATAAAAATCCCAGGACAGGAAACTAATCTGACGTTAGGGATCTGCTATCGCCCTCCCAACCAAACTCCAGAGGCAGATTGCTATTTGGAAAATGAATTTAAGGAGGCCTCAAAAAGAAATAGGGTAGTCATAATGGGGGACTTCAACTATCCCCAAATAGATTGGGTAAATTCTTGTTCTACACATGAAAGAGAGACAAGGTTCCTTGACATGTTAGCCGATTATTCCCTTGAGCAGATGGTCATGGAACCTACCAGGGGAAAGGGGATCCTGGACTTGGTTCTAACTAACGCACAGGATTTGCTTCATGATGTCCTTGTAACCGAGCCCATAGGAACCAGCGATCACAACACAATAACCTTCAACTTAACCATGGATAGCAAATTTCAGTGAAAACTAACACAGAGACCTTAAACTTTCACAGAGGAAATTTTGACAAAATGAGGAAAATAGTAAAGAAGAAACTAAAAGGAACAGTAAAAAAGTCAAATCCCTCCAAAATGCTTGGAAACTGTTTAAAAATACGTTACAGCAGGCTCAAATAAATGCATTCCTAAAAGAAGAAAGAGGAATGGAAAGTCCATGAGGATACCAGTATGGCTTACGAATGAGGTAAAGAAGGTTATTGGAAAGAAGAAAAACTCATTTAAGAAATGGAAGGCTCTTCCTACCGAGGAGAACAGGAGGGATCACAAACTCTGGCAGACCAAATGCAAGGCGATAGTTATGAAAGCCAAGAGAGACTTTGAGGAGCATATAGCCAAGAATATTAAAAATAATAACAAAACCTTTTTTAAGTACATCAGAAGCAGGAACCCAACCAGAAAATCAGTTGGGCCACGTGATAACAATGGTCAGAAGGGGATAATCAGAGAAGACAAGGAGATTGCTGAGAGGCTAAATGACTTCTTTGCCTCCGTTTTCACCGAGGAGGATAGAGAACATCTGCCTGCCACTGAATTAGTTTTCCCAGGGAGGGAAATAGAAGGATTAAACCTGATAGAGATAAACAAGGAAGATGTTCTTGCATGCCTTTCTAAACTAAACGTCAACAAATCGCCGGGTCCAGATGGCATCCACCCTAGAATTCTCAAGGAACTCAAGTGTGAAATTGCTGAACTTCTAGCTAAAATATACAATCTTTCTCTAAGATCAGGCACTGTACCGGAGGATTGGAGGGAAGCAAATATAACCCCGATCTTCAAGAAAGGATCCAGAGGTGATCCAGGAAACTATAGACCAGTCAGTCTAACCTCAGTTCCAGGCAAACTGATGGAAACCATTATTAAAGATAAAATTACAGGGCACATAGAAAAACAGGCATTGCTGAATGAAAATCAACATGGTTTCTGCAAAGGCAAATCATGTCTTACTAACTTGTTAGAATTCTTTGAGGGTGTAAATAAATACATAGATAAAGGGGCCCCAGTTGATATTGTATATCTTGACTTTCAAAAGGCTTTTGACAAAGTTCCTCACCAAAGGCTCCTAAAAAAGCTCTCCAGCCACGGAATTAGAGGACAGGTCTTGTCCTGGATTGGTAACTGGCTAAATTGTAGGAAGCAAAGGGTGGCAATAAATGGACAATTCTCCGGATGGAAAGAAGTGAGAAGTGGTGTACCCCAAGGTTCAGTTTTGGGACCTTTACTTTTTAATTTATTCATCAATGATCTGGATGTAGAAGTTAATAGTGAGGTAGCCAAGTTTGCTGATGACACTAAATTGTTCCGGGTTGTGAAAAGTGAAACTGATTGTCGGGAGCTCCAGAAGGATCTCTCGAAATTGTGTGAGTGGGCAACAAAGTGGCAAATGCATTTTAACCTAAACAAGTGCAAAGTTATGCACATCGGGGCAAAGAACCCCAATTATACTTACCAACTGATGGGGACCAAACTTTCTGAGACAACCCAAGAAAGGGATCTTGGGGTTTTGGTGGACAGCTCGATGAAGATGTCAACCCAATGCGCAGCAGCAGTAAAAAAAGCAAATTCCATGCTTGGCATGATTAGGAAGGGAATCGAAAATAAGTCAGCAAGTGTTGTATTGCCTCTGTACAAATTGATGGTGAGACCACACTTGGAGTACTGTGTACAGTTCTGGTCACCGCACCTCAAGAAGGATATAATGGAACTGGAAAAGGTGCAAAAAAGGGCAACAAGAATGATCAAGGAAATGGAGCGCCTCCCTTATGAAACCAGATTGCAACGCCTTGGTCTCTTCAGCCTTGAAAGACGGCGTTTAAGGGGTGACTTGATCGAAGTGTATAAAATCATGCATGGGATAGAAAAGGTGGATAGAGAAAAATTCTTTTCTCTATCACACAATACCAGGACAAGGGGGCACTCCCTAAAGCTCATAGCTAAGAAAGTGAGGACAAATAAAGGGAAATATTTCTTCACCCAGAGGGTCGTTGATTTATGGAATTCACTTCCTGAAGGGGTTGTGACAGCTGTCAGCCTTGACAGCTTCAAGGCAGGGCTAGATAGATTCATGGATACAAAGTGTATCGATGGTTATTAAAACGGATGTCCATGTGCCGCCTCTATGTGGGTTGAGGCAGGCAGGATTCCCTTGGGTACCATTTGTTGGGGGTCAAGGGAAAGGGAGGGTTTTGCCTTCTCTTTATGCTCAAGATCCCCATGTACAATTGGTGTGCCACTGTGTGACACAGAATGCTGGACTTGATGGGCTTTGGCCTGATTCAGCATGGCTCTTCTTATGAAATTCTTTCTTTTTTATTTTTGTATATGTAGCTTATTAAATTTCTAGAAAAGATAAAATATATATAAAAAAGAAATGGAAAAGGAAAAAACTAAGATGAAGAAGTGCAAACAATAAGAAGAAAAAACAAAAAAAGAAAAGAGTAACTTC
The DNA here is from genome assembly GCA_034064705.1 of Bothrops alternatus. Taxonomy (NCBI): domain Eukaryota; kingdom Metazoa; phylum Chordata; class Lepidosauria; order Squamata; family Viperidae; genus Bothrops; species Bothrops alternatus. The sequence goes on from JARGCV010000040.1 coordinate 459,649, forward strand.
CTACTTCCTTTGATACAGTTACAAATATAAAATGAATCAACTTTTTGCTCTAAAATTCAATGGTATACAGTATTTCATAAACAGTTCTAATCATCAAATCCCAAAATTAGATTTTCATTTCTTTCAATTTTCAGCTCTTTCTACTTCTTGTTCAGAAATTGATTGTATTGATGATTGAAACGTAGGTAGACTATAGCCTTAAAAGTTTGTTAAATTATGCTTCCTAGCGTCCCTCATTACTTATCATACTCCGTAAGCCTACCAGAGGTTGTAGGTCAGCAATGTCTAGACAGCCATAAAACGACCGTTTACACTAAAGAAGATATCCTTCAAGTAGCTTTTGGTGTGTGAACCAGGGAAACATGACATCTGTAAGAACTGCCAGACTGGAAAGTAGCCTAGAGAATGAGATGCTTGCTTTGGAATTTAAGGCAAAAAAATAATAATTAAAGAATCACTATGATATAGCAATAAAGCATTGGTATTTACATCTATTTATCTTCAGACACCACAAGGCACATCAATTTGCAGGTTACTCCAGTCAAAAAGGTAGCTTTTTTTAGTCAGTTATGAAAGACATAGGCAAAAACCATATAATATAAATTCTCTATGGTGATTTAAACTGACTATGGTGGCAGCCCCTCAAATATAGCAGTGTTGCAATATTTGAGGGGGCTGCCAGAAAGAAGAGGTCAACCTATTTTCCAAAGCACCAGAAGGCAAGACAAGAAACAATGGATGGAAACTAAACAAGGAGAGAAGCAACATAGAACTAAGGAGAAAACTCCTTTTATTGGAGTCTTGGGAATTATCTGGTCAGAAATAATTAGGAAGTGTTATTTGTTTTAGCAGAGCTTCACTTCCTCCTTACTGCAATCAGTTAGAACAATTAACCAGTGGAACAGCTTGCCTTCAGAAGTTATGGGTGCTCCATCACTGGAAGCTTTTAAGAAGAGACTGGACAGCCACTTGTCTGGAATGTTATAGGGTCTCCTGCTTGAGCAGGAGGTGGACTAGAAGACCTCCAAAGTCCTTTCCAACTCTGTTATTCTGTTATTTAGACAAAACCTTTACAATTAAATTAATTCAGTCAACTAGGAATTCAAGTAACAGGCTACAAGTTGTACTAGCATTTAACTCCTTATTAACCAGCAAGACTAAAAATGAAGAAATGGAAAAACATGAAGTATCTGAATCTTTTCCCTTTCATACAGATGTGTGATATTGAAGCATATAGGAAAGGGGGACAACTTTGATCATAATGCTGTATCTGCCATGTTGCTCATTTTGACCCTTGCTCCCCAAGCAGACCAATGCCTGACATCAAAATAAAAAAAAAATGAGTTGTGGTGATGCAGTGGTTAGAATGTGGTATTACAGGCTAATTCTGCCCACATTCTGGAGTTCGATCCTGATGGGCTCAAGGTTGACTTGGCTTTCCATCCTTCTGAGGTCGGTAAAATGAGGACCCAGATTGTTGGGGACAATATGCTGACATTTTTCAACTACTTTGAGAGTGCTGTAAAGCACTATGAAGCAGTATATAAGTCTAAGGGCTATTACTATTGCTATTGCTAAAATATAAATATTTACTACATGAAATCCATATTAAAACCTTCTTGGGAGATATAGATTCAAAAGTAACCTGGAAAAGGAATAGGTTAAAATCATGTTGGATTTAAAAACAATAATGAAAGATACAAGGATGAGAAATGGTGGGACAAACCATTAGCAGATTGTCTCAAGATTAAATCATGGGAATAAATGGGAACAGGAGAAAAGGAACAAGATGTAAAGTTGCATGAAAATAGAATGAAGGTAGAAAGAGAAAATATGAGTTGTATACGAAAAGGTATTGGAAGATCAATACATTTCTTGGCAGAATTCATGGGAATGTATGTAACAAAACAGGATATAGAAGCTGCTTGCAAGAGAATGAAAAGTGACTGAGAACCATGTGAAATTACGTTAATAGGAAATATGAAAAACTGCCTCATGAATTATGAAAGGCTCTGAGTAGAAAGAATGCATACTGCATAAAAATGATTGTTTCAAAAATGAGATTGAGAAAAAGAAGAGTATGGAGAATAAAAGTTGTTAAGTTTGTAGTCAAAGAGAGGGAATGCAGAAAAGAAAATTTTAGACAATTGCATAGAAACTACTGAGCTATAACAGTAGAATTAAACAATATTAGAAGTATTAGTACCCAGGATAAATGATGAAAGGGGAGGGGGAAAATGCTGTAAGAATGTTTTAAACAATGGTTAGGCTGCAGAAATGATGGGGGAACATGAAAAAAGTTAAAATATGGTTGTGGTTTCCTTATGAAGAACCTGAGCAACTTGTTAAATGTGAATATGAAAATATCATCTGAGGCTCATGATTGGAACCTGATTATTATTATTCCCCCATCCAAAGAGATAGTTAATAAGAGGGAATGCAGAAACTCCTAGTCACCCCTAGTCCTTCTCTTCATTAAACTAGACATACCCAATTCCAGCAACCGTTCTTTATATGTTTTAGCCTCCAGTCCCCTAAACATCTTTGTTCTTCTTCTCTGTACTCTGTACTCTTTCTAGAGTCTCAACATCTTTTTTTACATTGTGGTGACCAAAACTGGATGCAGTATTCCAAGTGTGGCCTTACCAAAGCATTGTAAAGTGGTATTAACATTTCATGTGATCTTGATTCTATCCCTCTGTTAATGCAGCCTAGCACTATGTTGGCTTTTTTGGCAGCTGCAGCACACTTTAATGCAATTTAATGCAATAAGGAGCAGGGATCTGAAAATTAATGAATTAAAGACTGGGATAGTTATAAAGACAATTAAGAAAATAGAATTGTGAAACAATATGTGAAGGAATAATCAATGGGCAGAGAGAAAGTAGATGTCTGAGAAAATTGTAGTTGAACAAGTTGAGATCTTCAAAAAGAGAAAGATAAGACAAATAAGGCAGTTTGTGAAGTGGTATATAGAACCTATGATAAAATCAAAGATGATTTTCAAAAACAAAAGCTATGGAAAGTATCATGAATGGAGTTTACATAAGCTCATGTAGCTACATTTCCTTTTCCAATCACATGTCTTACTTGATCTGGCTTACTAATTCTTACGCTTTTTCTGTAGTTACAAAATATTGTTTACCCAAAAAACACATAACATAATAGGTCTGCATATGCACTCATTCACCAAAATTGGAAAAAATGTTCATTGAACACAGTGCTGGAAATGTAATGGAAACCTTGTTACAGGTTTCAACATAATGAATCCCAAATTCCAATTTAGTTTCAAGCAAGTCAGGTGAATTCCCATGTAATTTATCTTACTAGTTAAGACCATTGAAACAGTGGTTTCATTTATTGTTGAAAAGCAAGGTGATCTAATCAATATTACATAGAAATTTTAAATTAAGCATGAGAGTCTTAAGAATCTTTCCAAAAACTCCAAGAGAGTGATTTGATAATATAGCATAAAATTATTTTTAAATCCATGTCAACCGTTTATCAAGAATTAACTGTGGACAGAACATAATAGAATAGAATCTTTATTGATTTAGTCATGTTCTTACTTACCATTTTTAGGGCTTTCTAAAATGTTATGAGGGCAGAAGCCATTAAAAGAATCTCATTGAAGAGGACAGGCATCTCATGATAAGAGAAGGTACATTTCTGGAATCCCCAATAAATGGCACTGCTTGATCAAAGGAACCTAGCAAGCAACTCTATTGGATCTCATCTCAGCCAGACTATGTGAGACAGGAGGTCCCTTGCTCAATTTCCTTAACCTTAACCAGTTTCATTTCTTTTATTCTGGATGTCTAAGAAAATCTAAGTCTTATCATGAGTGGAGTTAAACAAATCAACGAGGGGGTGTACAGTGGGCACTTTAGAAGGATGCCTGAAATAGACCCAGATGTTTCAAAGGCAATAATGAAAGTGTTTATTTAAAGCACTAGTCTAGCTTATAAGATCCATGTTATGCAAGGTTACTTTTATAGGGTTTCTCCCTTTTAGTTGGTTTTTCCCTCAGCTGATTCTCCCCCAACTGAGTTATTCATAGATGTATTAACAATGCGCTGTATTTATAAAATTGTCGGTGACTTTTGCTGTTCTTTCCTGATTTTGAAAGATCTCAAGTTCTGTCAGCTATGTAACATGCAAATTGAGTAATTATCTGCAGCAAAAAGTATGTTAGAAGATCTTTCTTTGCAAGTGTATATTTCACTAATTTTTTTTACAAAAAAATCCCAACGCAGCTATAGTTGGAGTCTGGGGAATCTGTCTTCCCAAATTTCTCTTTCATATAGAATTGTTTTCTTAAAATACCAGATAAACTGCCTCTTTGTGTTGTTTTTATTTTTGGTACCCCTTTGAACTTCTAAGACGGCAGCTTTTTATGTTTGATTATCCAATTACTTGACTGGAAGCTCGTACTAGCATTTTTTTTTCCAATGAGAGCATTTGTGGGAAAATTGATATTTATATGGTATTTCTCTGAACTGGATACATGTAACTTCTTATATATTTGTACCTCTGGGGAAAGATAATATATGAAACAATAAGCTGTTTTCATCATTTGTCACGAAAAATAGCAACTGTTACCTAACCTTATAAATCTGAATTGTTCTTTAGTTGTCATATAACTGAAAAGCTGGTGGCTTTTGCTGGGGTTTCAGTTTTCATTGGAAACATTTTGTCCAGCCTAGCACAGCAGTCTTTTTATCATCACACCTAATCTGCATCAGAGGCAACTGTTACTGTTTGTCATTCTAGGGCAAATATGACTTCTTGGTCTGCCTTGCTATGAAAAGAACCTCTGTATTGTCTAGGAGAAGCAGTACAGCTCCACGACCTGTACAGTTAGAAACTAAGTGAATGCAGAACAGTTTTTCATGCTGTGTTCCAAAGCTCTGAAATTATAGATTATAATTTATCACTTGGCTGCTGTCTGGGGTGTTCCAAAGTGGACTGACATAAAATCAATTTTTGAAGAAGTTAAGTCTGGAACTCTGGGACTTCATAGAACTAGATAGCTTCCTAAAATTACCATTGAGTTTAAGCTGGAGGCTGGTAAAATTCTGTGGTTTTATAACCATACCTAAACACATATTAAATTAATTAAATACATTTCAGTATAACCATACTGATAATTAAATCAAATTTACTGTTCAAATGTTGCCCAATTACTTTTCTTCCCTGCCCCCAACTGCTTTTTTTGTTTTGTTTTGTAATGCCACCCCTCCTAACTGAATGAGAAGGAACTGTTTCTGTCATCTGTAAGGTCACATTGCAGAATAACAGAATAACAGAATTGGATGGGACCTTGGAGGTCTTCTAGTCCAACCTCCTGCTCAAGTCAAGAAACTCTATCCAGGGGTTCTCAACCTTGGCAACTTTAAGACTTGTGGACTTCAACTCCCAGAATTCCTCAGCCAGCAAAGCTGGCTGAGGAATTCTGGGAATTGAAGTCCACAAGTCTTAAAGTTGCCAAGGTTGAGAACCCCTGCTCTATACCATTTCAGACAAATGGCTATCCAATCTGCTCTTAAAAACCTCTGGTGATGGAGCACCCACAACTTCTGAATGCAAGCTTTCCCACTGATGAATTGTTCTGATTGCAGTACAGAGGAGATGCAACTCTGCTAAAACAAATAACACTTCCTAATTATTTCTGACCAGATAATTCCCAAGACTCCAATAAAGTCTTTCAATGCCTTTGGAGAGTTTTTCAATCCATCCTTTTCGTGTGGCAAGCCAACTTTACCGTCTTGATTACTGCCAGTGCCTTTTTTTTTCCTCTCCCCACTACTCAGTCAAAACCACACATTTACCTATTCCTTTCAGGCCATAGAAAAACCTATTGTCTCTTGTGTGATAAAATGCATCGTATTAAGATTGACACTGCCAGACACAAAATCCCTTCTGTGCACATAACAGAAAACCCAGCTAATATGTTATTCTGATGAAAAAACAGAGAATCTATAGTTGGTTATTTTAAAAACAACAAAAGGAAGCAAATTTCATGGCTAAAAAGGAGGGAGTGGGACATAGAACTCCAGTCTTTGACCCTGTCTATCTCCAAGACCCGTAACCACTCACTGAATTAACGTTTTGACCCCTCCAATCAGTTGCAATACTGCATCTTTCTCCCTAGGAATTAACAGTAATTATTCACATGGGCCATGGATGCAAAAAGTGTCCTCTGCAGAACATAATATAAATTTTCAGCCTTCAGAAGGGGCTGAGGTCTAATACTTGGCCCCATTTTTTGCATTTAGGGCAGAAAGTGTCCTTCCAAATATTCTGAATTTCCCCCCATCAGGTCTGCCCTTGCCTGCTTTGAAAACATGGCTCTCAACATGTCAGCCAAAAACTGAACACCCTTAAGCCCAATACAAGTTTTTTTTTAAAAAAAAATAATCAGTGAATTATTTTGAAAAGGCAAATTATTCTCTGTGGCAATGTTTCTCAACTTTAGCAACTTTAAGACGTGTGGACTTCAACTCCCAGAATTCCCCAGCAAGCATGTTAAAGTTCACATGTCTTAAAGTTGCTAGGATTCAGAAACACTGCTCTGGATGCTAGCGGGGCCTCTGTGCTGGAAGTCATGCTGGTTGGAGAATGAGTGAGTTAGAGGTGAGGATGGGAAGTCATGTAACTCTTTGCATGTGAGGTTTAGGATTATATGTAAATCTATATTCTCTCATTTGAGAGCTTAAGGAAAAGAAAAGTGGACTGTACATACCATTCTAAAGATAGACTCTATATATTCCTTCTTGCAGCACTGCTGATAAGAGTTTCTGTTTAAGTACTAGAGCTTGAAAAAAAAAGAAAATAAGGGGAAAATAAGGAAGGGGAAGGGGAAGGGAGAAGAATGTAGGGTAGAGGGGGGAAAATAAAAAAAAATGTTGACTTCTGACTCTTCTCCCTTCCCCTTTCCCTCCCTTATTTCCCACTTCTTTGTTTTTCCTTTGTATTTTTGTATTTCTATATTTATATTTTGATAAACTAATAAAAAATTTGAAACTCAAGCACTAGGGCTTGGATAACTTGTAAAATTAATGTTCTGTATTTAGTACAATAACTCATGGGGTCAATTCCCGCTAGAAGGTTGGGACCCATAGGAAGATCTGTGGCTGTGGTGGTCAGTAAGGAGGGGAAAAAACTTGTCACTGCCTCTTCCTAATCAATATAAGCAGAAATTCTACATAGTATATGCAAATTGAGAAATTGGAAATAATATAAAACCTAATCCATGAAGGCATGACATGTGTAGCATCTACATTTCCCCAGTTTGAGAGCATCAATCTAAGAAAAGTGGATTGTATGTGTGTGTCTGTCTTGGTGTGTGTGTGTTGTGTTACATATACAATATTGTTGTGTATTATAGTTGTGTATGCACATGCATACATACATACAAACATACACACATACACACGAACACACATACTACTACTACTACTACTACTACTACTACTACTACTACAACAACTCTCATTATCTTGATCTGGGTAAAACAGTGTATCATAGGGCAACAATTTTTGAATCAAGATACCTCAAATGGATTAATTTACAGAATGGATTTTGGGGAAACCATGGCTGCTGCTGCAATGCTGGGCTGCAGCTGCAGTCACACAAGCTTCATTTTCAACAGTCTGTGACAGTTTTCCAGCCAGTGTCGCAACCTTTAATCCCTCCCCTACTCACCAGCAGCCACTTACCTTCCCGCTGATAAGGAAGGGAAGGGAAGGGAAGGGTTGGGGTTTGCAATGCCTCCTGCCAGATTTCTACAGTGGGGAAGCCAGCAGGAAGTTGAAAGTCACTCCTGCTCCCACTGCTTTTTTGCCCACCCTTGGCCATTCTGTTTCTCTGCGTAATGAAACCTCTCTGAAACAATGACCCAATAGACCATGGGTTGTCTAGTAGCATTCTAAAGATAGTAATATCCATTGGGATACTCTGATCATGTTCATGGACCCCACATTTTAAAAAAAATATACATATGAGTTATTTTCAATTTCATGCTTATTTTGATCTGAAGAACATATCAAGCTTATGAAAACATCTGGGTCTATACTGTATGTGTACATTCTTAAATTCTGTTCCTGCCAGTGTGAGTCCTCTTGGTTGATTCAAGATATGTTAATTTTTAGAAAATCAGTAAAAATGAAAAACAGAAATATAAAAACAGAAACCACCTTCCAGAGTTTAGTAATTTCTCTGCCTCCTTTCCCTCTTTTCTAGTCACAGATCTAAATAATTTGCCTAAACAGAAATCAGCATTGAGGTTAGCTATAATTCAGAATCTTAGCTTTTCTCAGCTTGGTATTCTCCAAATATTTTAAAACTGAATTCCTGTAATGAACCTGGATTATGGGACTTGGTTCAGCACATCTGTAGAAGACAGAGTGTAGTGGCCCAACCAATGGATCAGAGAAAAACCAATGACTGCCTCTGTTGCCTAAGTTTGAAATAAAATATTGCAAATAAAATAGGTTTTATTTCAAGGATAAACTGCTGCTGCCATTTGTAAAAGCCTTGTGAAGTCATAGCACTTCAAATAAAAATTATTTTGGGGCTTGATGGCATTTCTGTGGCTTCTGAAACTGAATGCAAACACATGACACAGTTGAATTCTCTTGGCAGATATTTAGGCACTTTGATTTTGTACTATAGCAAAATGACTTATCTTTTCAGCTATTTCCTTTATAAGAGACAGAAGAACCTGCCTTTATACTGAAAAAAAAAGCTTCTATATGTTATGTGTTTCTGCTGCCTAGTGACAAAGAAATGATACTTCAAGGATGAGATGCATTAATTAGGGAGCATAATGGACTTCCACTAAGTTTCATGGTGCCTGGATGGGAGACCACCAAGAAATCCCAGGGCTTTAGACTAGACCAAGAAGTTAAAAAATTAGATCCTGGCAAAAGACAGAATGGCAAACTATATCTATACTGTTACCAAGAAAAGTGCAATGGAGCTGTCCGTAAAGTCACCAGGAACTGAACTCAGTTGAAAGAGAATTCAAAACATACTTTTCGTGATAAACAGAAAAAATAGCTAGATTTGATCCTCAGCAAACCAAGAACCATTCTAGGTAGGACATGTACTTCTTACTTGTGTACACACATTAAGCATTCCATAATTTCTGCATGTTCCAGACTACCTTCAAATTTCGCAATAATGACTGGTTTAATTGTACAACCAGAGATTTGTTTCAACCTGGGTCAGTCCCTGGGACCAGAGGTTTCGTCTTCCGAGCTTTCGGGCTTGTGCCTAGAGAGACGTTCCCTGAGGATGGGCTCCAGGATGAGTCCAAAAGCTTGGAAGACAAAACCTTTGGTCCCAGGGACCGGGCCAGATTAGATCCTAAAACATTATCCTGGGACACATCTATTGGCCTTCATTCGTGAGAGATTTGTTTCTATAAAATTGATAAATAATTTTCTGAGTTCCAATTTCCAGTTGGTCATGAAACTCTTGGTGATTATCAACTGGACTTTCTCAGTCTATCCTCACAGAGATGTTGTTTTCATAAGAGTTTTGCAGAAAAACTGGCCTACAGTGCAAATGCAGAGAAATAAGCACTTTTTGGTTTCTTCCCAGAGACATTTAGTCTTCATTGTGTTGAAATTCCTGATGTATTGAAAGATCCAGTTTGTTTTCAAGACTCAAAAGCAGCTGGGAGATGGTCTTCCAAGGCTGAATGCTAGCTGCAGAAGGATTTACATGCCTTTAAGTAAATATTCTTTCAGTCCTTCAACCGGCCATTTTACATCATTGTCTTAACTAGCTGCCATCTAATGGATGACCTTTTAAATAAGAAATGGTTAGCTTGGCTGATTTTTCAAGAGATATTTTGCTGATAAACAAACTGATTTTCATTTGCTTACAATGTTCAAGTGGTCTACTTTGTAGACACCATAGAAGGCAAGCCAGAGGCCTTGAGAATAGAGTGCCTGCACCTTTTGGCTTAATCATAACTTATGTACTTAAAGCTTATTGATTAAATTTGCTCTTAAGCAAATGTGTATCAGCAAAACAGGACTAACTGTAGGGGCTTCAACCCAATGTGCAGAAGCAGCACTGGTTAAACCTTATTTTGAGAATAGTGTTCAGTTCTGGTTGACAAACATCAGGTGAAATTTAGACAAACTGGAATGAGTTCATGAAAGATGGTCAGGAACTGGAAACTAAAGAGGAAGCATACTGTGACCCTTCCATCATCCTGTGGTTCTATCAGAGACTCTACATCCCATATCTCCTGGAAGAATAATTATATATAGGTATCCTGCCTGGCTCCAGTCTCTGATTAGTGAAGGACAGCTTCTGGTAAAGCTGAACCAAAGCCTGACCTGCAATTTCTCAAAAACGCTCATTCAACAGAAACATGACCCAGTTGTTCTAGATATACACGCTTCCCAACTGAAGCAAGAGATTACATCATGATTTTTTTTTTTTGCCTTGGTACTGAACTGATTTTTGCTGGCTACTATAAAGGTGGTTGTACAGTGAAAGTCAGAACATTTGCACATGGCCAATGTAACACTGAGTAAGTGTGGGAATATCATCCTCCACCCTTCAAAACTATTTTTTTTTTCAAAATTCTATTCTCTCTTGAAAATTTTTTTAAAAGCTTTGTGTTTTTACCAAACAAAATGACAACTGGCAAGAAAAAACGCAGGGTAACTTTTTGTACAATACTACTTTAGAGATCCATTCTCTACCAGAAAAGAAATAAAGAAACAAACCCATGCATTGGTCAAGGTCTAAAGGGTGCTGTTTATCTATATAACTGTTGGCTTTTGTATTATTGCAATAATTAAATTGAAAGACAGAATATAAATACAGATGGGTAATCATATCTCCATCAGGCCTGGAATGATAAGCTGTTAGGGGGGTCACATGCCAAAAAATTGAGGGGGGCTGAAACCAAAAAACTAGATGTGCATCCCTTCTCTCTGGTGTCTCTTTTTCTCTCGCTGTCTCCCTGAAACCCTCTTATCTCTTTCCCAAATTGCTGGGAAAGTGACATATTATCTTGACATGTTATCTTGCCTGCTAGAAATATGTTCTGATGAATTGTAGAGGGGTTTAGAAATCACGCTAGAAGCCATAGAAAAATAGGCTGATGGCTGCACAGGACCATAGATTGCCTCCTCCAGCATAAATATTTAAAATTAATAAATGTGCTCCGTGCTGCCTTGGTGAGACCACGGTACCGAATGCCTTTCTCTCATAGTTCCTGCAAAGTCTTCCATGTCATTTTGCTACATAACAAAGGATGTTTGATTGGATCTCAGCAACGGTGGTTGCACATGTTTGGTCACTTTAGATTCAAATACCCTTTGATACGTAGCAAAGAGAGTTCTCTTTCTGCTACTGCAAGGGGCTCTGAAGTTCAATCTGTAGATGCCTGCAGCTTTTTTAGCAGTTCTAAAAAAACTGTTGTTTCAGAAGGGGGGGGTTCGATTTGTTTGTGCAACTGATCCAGCCTTGCCTGCGGAGGGACTGACGATACATTTGGATAACTACGGTACAGCCTTGAGAAAGCCAAATCTCTGCAGTTTCTCACTGTGCAAGCTTTTTAAAGTTTGTTACGTTTCTCAGGTTGAGGGCCTCCGAAGCCACATTCCAAACAGTGTGCAGAGCTAGGAGAAAAAATAGATTTTATAAAATGCACATGCCTCCAAATGGATTCAAAATGAATGCTTTAATTTCCCATTGTATATTTAATAATGTGAGCCACACAAGACAGCAAGTTTTGTTCTCCTCTCTTAAAGACATAGAAATACTATGTTAGTGGGGAGGTAGCAGTCTACATCCATAAAGAAGTAATGAGAGTTAATGAGTTTCAACATTTGACAGATTGTATAGTCGGAATGTCGACAGAAGTAACTAGACAATGTAGCTAACCTTGTTTATGTTTAGTACAACATCAGTAGAATTAAAGCTTTTATGATGTGACCTTTTTTCAGTGACCTCTATAATTCAATTACAATGCTTACCGTTTGTGAACAGTTTGGACAAGTGTTCCACGGGAAGGAGAAAATGGTGGGTTTTTCATAAAGATGCATTGTTAGTACTACCAAATAGCTTTTCATTGCCAAATGGAACATGGGGTGTTTATCTCTGTGTCCAGGTGTTTACAATATACAGCTAGTAAGGGCTCCAGTGAAAAAGTAATCAAATTGGATAGGAGTCCAAAAGTTGTTTATGCCAGATGAATATTGAGGGGACATTTTACAAAATAAGAATCTTTCTGACATTGCATCTGCAATTTCCACTAAGAATGGGCTCTGTGTAAAATCCCGGTCATATTGGAGAAGTCAAATTCCACAAATTAGTTGTTATGTGTGTTATGATACCCTTTGTGTGAGAAAAAAAATCACCCATTCTGTCCTTCAACAGCACATATGTTGTACCGAGTTTCAGGTCCATTCTTAGCTACCTGTCTGTCACTCCAACCTTCCTCATTCCTTAAGGAAAAACTGGAAACAAGAATGATATGGATGATGTCTTGCCTGAAAGAAGAATGAGAAAATATTATGAATAAATGAAACAGTTCTTTAGCCATCTCAAGTGCTGTTCGGTCTTTCTAAAAAGCGAAGCTATGAACAATAATTTTTTCTCCATTCATTCTCATCCAGCAGGCAAAGTTTTAGAAGAAAGGAAGGTTTCTACATACACCCTTATATCAATATACTAAGTGTCCCTAAAGAGGCAAGTTCAAGACATACAATATGGGTTTCTTCAAATCATTTCCAAATTGCTTTAGCAGATGCATAGTTTTCACATTGGTGTAAGAAAAGGAACCAAAGTAAATCTCCAAAGACGGGAAGCTATGATAGGTGAAACATTAGAAGACACAATTTAGGTTTGGAGATGTTAATATAGGGTTGTATTTAGGAATGGTTTGGGGAAAGAAATTCCTGCCTCGAGTAATCCAACATGGCACGGATAAAATTCTATGCTAAATGTGTTTTTAGATGTACAGATGCACACATTTTCTTTTCTTAAATGTGGGGTATCATTCTAAAATATACATCTCCCTTATCAGAGAATCTCAAGTGGCACAGTCTAGAATTCTCTTTCTGTGTAACATGTTGTTGAGTTCTGAGTTCTGACTTTTTAATTAAAACAGTAAAGATCAGAAGAATTCATTGTATATTTTTTTTTCTAGGCAACTACAGGTTTACTCATGCTATAATACTGCATAAAATGGGGTCTAGTGAATGGCTACTTATTCATTAAATTTCTAGCCACATTGTTACTTCCTTCAATGACTTTCACTCCATCTTTGTCAATCCCCAGGCAAGTCACATAAACGTGCTTATAAATTGTTGTACGTAGCATCCATCACTTGACAGCATTCCTGTGAGAAATCACCCATTTCAAATAGAAGACGTCTAGTGCCCCTGCTAATGTGATAATGAAATTTATTTATTTATTTATTTATTTTATTCGGATTTGTATGCCGCTCCTCTCCGAGGACTCAGAGCGGCTCACAACATATATATAAAACAATTTCGACTAAATCCGAACAAAAAAACATTAAAAATAAAACCCCATACATACTCATCAGTCACACCACAATCAACAATCATCCCCAGGCCTGGCGGCAGAGGTAGGTTTTTAAATTCGTTCGGAAGGCCGGGAGAGTCGGGGAAACGCGGACTTCAGGAGGCAGTTGGTTCCAGAGGGCGGGCGCCACAACAGAGAAAGCCCTCCCCCTAGGGCCCGCCAGACGACATTGTTTCGCTGACGGGACCCGGAGGAGGCCGACCCTGTGTGCTCTCACCAGTCGTAGAGAAGTATGTGGCAGAAGGCGGTCCCGTAAGTATCCTGGTCCCATGCCATGAAGGGCTTTATAGGTAATAACCAACACCTTGAATTGGGCTCGGAGACCAATAGGCAACCAATGCAGCATGCGGAGAGTTGATGAAATGTGGGCACAACGAGGAAGGCCCACAACTGCTCGCGCAGCTGCATTTTGCACTAGTTGTAGTCTCCGAACACTCTTCAAGGGTAGCCCCATGTAGAGAGTGTTGCAGTAGTCGATCCTCGAGGTGACAAGGGCATGTGTGACTGTAAGGAGAGACTCCCGATCCAAGTAAGGACGCAACTGGTGCACCAGGCAAACCTGGGCAAATGCCCCCCTCGCCACTGCCGACAAATGATGATCCAATGTCAGCCGTGGATTGAGGAGGACTCACAAGTTGCGAACCTTCTCTGAGGGGTTTATAGATTCACCCCCCAGGGTAATCGAGGGACAGATAGAAGTGTCCTTGGGAGGCATAGGATATAAATAGGATATAAAAGCATAAAAATGTATTAGGTAAAATGTCAACTCAATGTTTATTTTTCTGGTGGACACGCACATCTGTTGTCATCTAGAAATAGGAATGTCATCTGGAAAGAGCCCTAAGATACAGTGAAATTACGAAACTAATCCACCACTTCCATTTATGTAAATTAATCAGTGAAGATATCCATTGTTGGTAAATTGAAAAAGTATTTTAATAAGCCACAACTTATTTCATCCATTTTGACACTAATAAGACTCAATGGGAAGTAAATTAATTAATTTACTTAATTTAATTAATCAGTGCATTATCCATTCTTGGTAAATTGAAAAAATATTTTAATAACCCACAATTTATTTCATCCATTTTGACACTAATAAGACTCAATGGGAAGTAAATGTAGTCACCTCCAGCTTGTTATTACTGTTTAACCCCATCATTCCTATTATCATTGTCACCGTCATTGTTATATTCTATCAAATTCACTTCAAACACTATTTTTACTTTGCTTTTCCACAAAAGACACTCAGATTGTAATTCCAAACTGTGTTTAACATGACAGGGCAGACCTCTGAAGGAACTTGCACAGTTTGTGAGATTGAATAGACTGTCTCTTGCCATTGTCTGCTCACATTCATTTTAAACTTTTTTTTTGCTTTTAAACCTGCAGAGAGTTACAGCCTTTCCCTCCCCCCGCCCGCCCTTTTGTTGCTAGGCTTGCAAATAGGCTTGAAATGAGAGTGAGGATTGGTGAAATGACTGCTGATGTCATAATGGCTGTAATGATTCATTCTTTTATGAGTGGACAATCTTTTGGGTTGCTATGACCCTCTTCAGTTGCCTCCAAAAAGGAAAGTCATGCTATTTCCTACCATTTTGAATTGAGGAACTCATAAAATGGCAATAAAGCCCTACAATAGGAATCATGAACTTAAAAAGAAAAAAGCACACACATTCCTCACTGGAGAAGGGGGAAGAAGAATTCTAGCTTTATACACGATATGGCTCTACTAAGCATGGTTCTTGCTTCCCTCCTCAGAATTAAAATTTTGACTAAACAACCAAAGGGTTCTCCATTTTTATTGGGAAATTATTTCTTTTATAATTATTGAAAACTGCCTTAGTCTGATAGAGTATGACAGCTGTTACATTCATGGATATAAACCTCTCTGTGTATCTGTGTAAGATGATGGGTGTGTGTGAGAGAGAGAGGGGGCAGGCAGGCAGGCAGGCAGATAGAGAAAGGTGCATGCCTCCACATATCAAAACCCTATGCTGGGCTTTATTGGTGTTATTAGATTCCTACAAGCACCCATTTAACCCAGCACATTTAGTATGGTTGAAACACTTTTGGTTTCATTCAGAAAATCTCCCAGTTTTGAACTCCCCACATACAACTGAAAGAGATTCAATTTCTCTGATTCTGTATTTTCACCTGCTTTATGGAGGATTTGGGATATCTATTACTTGACTGCAGCCCCTCTCTCTATCTCACCTAGATATTGATAAGTTTAGGCCCATTTTTATTTAATATGTAAGTTAGAAATAGGCTTATACTGGATTCAGCAAACTCTGGACACTTGCTCAACTCAACAACTGAAGAGTGGCATTCCAGAGCCTATTAGCCTGGCTGCTCTGTCTTCCTGCTGCTCTCTGCAAACAAATGAATATTGACAGTAGAAGGACAAGGAGGAAGTGTGGAAGATGTCCTCCCATCCTGAGCAACATCTGAAAGCTTCGACATGGGTAGCCACAGGGACAATAGGGAGGAGGTGGAGCCACTGGGGATGGTATGGAGTAGTATGGGGCCAAAGGAGTGGAAATGAAAGGCTGAGCTGAAAGAACACAGCAGAGGTAGAACAGCAATAGAGAGCAATTAATAGAGTCACTGTTGATTTGGGTGGCCTTGTAAATCTGCATAATAAATAAATATATAAATGTTACCAATTGTGAAAAGGGATTGTTCTATTGGCTTCTTGCCAGTGGAACTGTTGTCTTGAAGTGGTGGGAAATCCATTGTTCTAAATGCTTCACCGTAATATAAGTAAAAGGGTGGCATAAGTAAGTAACTGAGAAATAGAATAAAGATATAAAGTTTTTTTTAAAAAAACCTCCTTGACATAAAACAGGAGCAATGAGAAATTTATGGCCATAACCATATGGGAAATACAGCCAATGCTTCATATGTAAGGTTTTTCTTTGTGACTTTTGTGTTCTCCCAAAGTGATGAGATCTCTTAGCCCTGAAAAAGTTGCCTGCCTCTACTTCATAGATAATTTATGCCTCTGACACTCAACCGAATGTATCTCAATTATATGTGAAACTGGAAAACATATTCCTAGAAGACATGTTCCATAGAAAATAGGTATTTTCTTAAGGTGAATTTATTTCTTCATTATGCAATTTAATATTCATTTAATTCTCATTGTTCAACAAAGAAAAAAACTGCTGAAAGTGATAGAAAAACTGATGCTTTGCTTATAAACAATTTTCAGTTTCGGTATCACGGACATCTCGAGGTTAAAATGGCGTTCTTCAGCTCAGGATTCTTTATTTGTGTTGAGATTATAATTTGTTGAATTTGAGAAGTTTTTGTTGAAATATATGTGGAAGGCATCTGGTTGGAGAAGGTTGGGGAAAGAAATCACAGATAGTTGACCTAAGAAAACCTCTTCCGGAGATCTTGAAGAACTAGTTCCAGGAAGAAGAGACAATATTGGGGCAGAGCAGATCCGTAAAACAGTTCTTAAAGATCTAACTTGTGATGTATAAATTCAAGGTCTGGAAAATGCCAGGAGGCTTTCCCCTACACACACTTTAGCAGCATGACAGTGTTTACTGACTTTGTTGTGCTCATCAAAGACAAATAGTCAGGAAAAAATATCTCTACTTGTTGCAGATCCATGCAGAGACTTTTTTTTCTTGACTATTTGTCTTTGATTAGCACAACAAAGTCAGTAAATACTATCATTATATGTGGCAATATGCTACTAAGCTGAACATGCTTGTGGTTAGTTGGTAAACACTCTACTCTTTCAACAATCTCATTGTTGGAGTGAAACAGGCTTATAGCCACTGTTGTAAAAACAAGACATTATCAAGGGTGAAAGATGCCGTGTTTTCACCTTTAAGGAAAAAACTAAGCCAAGTTTCCAGCATGCTTTACTTAGACAAATAGAGGTGGGGGTTAGACTGAATTGGGCATAATCTTTATTCTTGCCTGTAAGTTAAGTTCTACTTTATCTGATGCTCCTGCAAACTTAGCCTCTGAGATCACACAGTGTTTTAGAACCATTAGTTTCTACTGGAACCACCCAACAGTCCTTAGGCTTGGCTCATTCTCCCATTGCATAGCTGTTGAATATTGCCTACTACTCTATCAGCCTCATATTTCCAGGGTCAAGAAAATAAATATAAATATATCTTCCTGTCTTGCTCCATGGACAGCTCATGCAGGAACAATTCATTATCAGGGTTTCTGTTAACAGCATAATTATGAGATGGCAGAAGAAAATGGCCTTTCAGCAGCTAGTTGGCAAAATGCTTCCTGGTACATATGCTATTTATAACAAGCAAAAAGGAGATGTTAATGGAAGCATTTTTACCAGCAGCCCAATCATAGGAGGTCATTTGAGATTCCAGGTAGAGTTGCATTTTTTTTCCTAGCAAAGTTTCAACGCCTTTAAGAGATGCGTAAGAAGCAGAAATTCAAAAAGCAGCATTTTTACAAAGAGGGAAAGCTGAACCTGTTGGGTTTATGTCCACTGTGTGGTTTTTGAAAAGCACAAAATACTACTCCAACCTGTAGAGGAAAGATGGTGCATTTATTTTTGATCAGAAACACACTGTTTCAAATTTTGCTCCAGTCATGGAGTAATTCTGGCTGATTTTCAATGGGCCACCATATCCCACCATTCTCTCTTTGTTAATTCAAAGATCATCATTTTTTCCCAAAGGATTTCTTCCATAAGTGCTTTATTCACACTATCATCTATCAACTAAACAGTTATCTAGGAACCCACTATGCAATTTAGATCCAATTTTGGATAGAGGACAAATAAGATCCTAAAATAATACTGTTCCTTCGCAAAACCGTTATTAATGGTCTGTTTAATGTGTATACACTAGCAGTTTAAAGAAAGAAATTGAATTTGGATTATTGCCTTTTAATGTGTAAATACCTTATTCTACTTATCTTGTAATCAATTTTCATAATAACATAACATTAAAGGAGAATATTTGTAGCTCAGGGTTGAAATGAGGCTCCTTGGTGCTATCTGAACTTGGTTGTTTTTCTGAAGATATTTTATTACCTAAACTAGATGACATCATCAGTGCTCATTAAACAAGAAAAATTGCTCAATAAGAAAATGTTTTCTTTATTTTCTATTTACGCTCTCAGTTCAAAATATTATTTGCATCCATCTTATCTAAACATCTAAAAACAGGTCAGCGATGTAATCAGAATTATTCTCATTCCATATCTGAGTAGAGCAAAAATAACTCACTACACTCTTGGAACCTTTCCCTACTGGGCTTATAAATGTCTCTTTTTTCTTCTCTATGTCCTTAAAATTGTTTTCATCTGGCTCTCAACCCTAAAATATAACAGCTTTAAATTATCCTTAACTGTACTGATATTAAACCCGCGCTTTCCCTTTAGTCAGTGGTCAATGCACCCTCAACTGCCGATTGTGGCAGAAGCTAAGGCAGGTGGCCCATTAGGAGTGGGATCAGAATGATGCTTATTGGTAATTTCAGGCTCATGGGTACATGCATGCCCCCTACCTAGCCATCCTCATCAGCTGCTATTCTGCTGCCCCAAAGACCTGGACACAGTGATCTACCAAAGGCTGCACTGTTGGACTATACAAATGTGTAATCATCCTAGACTGCTGAATGGGCTATCTGAAATGCTTTAACTTTATAACTGTTTGTGGTTGAGCACTAGACTGAAATAGTAAAACAGATCTCTCTCTCTCTCTTTTTCTCACATCTATCCATCCATCCACCATCCCACCCACCCACCCACCCACCCACCCACCCATCTATCTATCTATCTATCTATCTATCTATCTATCTATCTATCTATCTATCTATCTATCTATCTATCTATCTATCTATCTATCTATCTATCTACCTACCTACCTACCTACCTACCTACCTACCTACCTACCTACCTACCTACCTACCTACCTACCTATCTATCTATCTATCTATCTATCTATCTATCTATCTATCTATCTATCTATCTATCTCTGAAATCCGAAATAAATATGCTTCTTGTAACTTCTCTCATTCATGACAAATTTATTGGTTGTTGTTTTTTTTAAAAAAAAAACATTTTATTTGACTCAGATTATGAAAGGAAGAGAGAGGGAAAGTATAGAAATAAACCTAGCTCGATGGAAGAGGCTGCATATTATATTCTCTTAAAGTCAAAAAGACCCACCCTCTGAACTATATGCAGAATTACTACCTGGGCATTTACCTTTTTAAAGTCAGTGGTGGAATACTGATACTGTAGGGGTCAGTATTGTGGAATGTGCTGGGAATTGTATTTGAGCAGCACAAAGTAGAAAACAACTATGTCTGGAATAAAACCCAATTTTTCTTCAAGATTTTCTATTAGTTTATCTCAACCTATTTTCTCCCAATCTTTCCTAATCTAAAGCTACTTAATTTTAATTTTTTTACCAAATGAGGGCAGCTGGGAAGGGGTTGTGGGCCATGCCAATGTTGGGGGCTCCAAGGCAGTAAGTTATGCACTGTCTTTTATTAGAAATACCTTTATTAATATATATACTACCATGTAACTAACACTAAATAAATTTTGAACACAGTTGCTAAGCATAAAGAGCTAAACAGTACACTAAGATTAGCTGAACAACTGTATGACAGCACTACATACATAATGCACAATTAAAAGGCTAAGGAAAATAAAAGAGGTTTGCTTGAAAAAAGAAGAATGGACATCAGTGATGAGGGTAATTCTAAATTAAGTATCATATACTGTAGATCTTGGCATCTTCTTCCAATTCTGATTCTTTCAATATATATTCAGCATAAACAATAAATGAAGGAAGAACATATAGCCTTGCATGCTCCTTTGCTGACCTGCAGCCAGTCTGTTTCACCATGTTCTGCGTGTACTGTAGGTTCCTGACATTTAAAATTATATTGCGGAAACTGGATGGCTTTCTTTTGTTCTTTAACTTGACTCAAAATTAGCTCATGAGCAGTTTGTGATCTGTTCCTACAGTTAGACCCTGGTCACATTTTTGCTGTTAAAACTAGGCTCCCTTCTACCTTCTTGTGCCAACAGTTCAATCAATTCTATTTCTTTGTACTTCATCTAGTAATAATCATAATAATAATAATAATAATGTTGGAAGGGACCTTGGAGGTCATCTAGTTGAACCCCCTGCTCAGGCAGGAAACCCTATACCATTTCAGACAAATGGCTGCCCAGTCTCTTCTTAAAAACTTCCAGTGTTAAGAGCACTCACCGCTTCTGGAGGCAGGTTGTTCCACTGGTTAATTGTTCTAACTGTCAGGAAGTTTCTCCTTAGTTCTAGGTTGCTTCTCTCCTTGATTAGTTTCCATCCGTTGCTTCTTGTCCTGCCTTCAGGCGCTTTGGAAAATAGTTTGACTCCCTCTTCTTTGTGGCAGTCCCTGAGATATTGGAACACAGCTATCATGTCCCCCCTCGTCCTTCTCTTCGTTAAACTAGACATACCCAATTCCAGCAACTGTTCCTTATATGTTTTAGCCTCTAGTCTCCTAATCATCTTTGTTGCTCTTCTCTGTACTCTTTCTAGAGTCTCAACATCTTTTTTACATCGTGGTGACCAAAACTGGATGCAGTATTCCAAATGTGGCCTTACCAAGGCATTGTAAAGTGATATTAATACTTCACGTGATCTTGATTCTATCCCTGTTAATGCAGCCTAGCACTATGTTGGCTCTTTTGGCAGCTGCAGCACACTGCTGGCTCATAGTTAAGTGATTGTCCACTAGGACTCTGAGATCCCTCTCACAGTTACTATTATTGAGCAAGGTACCCCCTATACTATACCTGTACATTTGGTTTTTCTTGCCTAAATGTAGAACCTTACTTTTTTCACAATTGAATTTCATTTTGTTAGATAGCGCCCAGTGTTCAAGTCTGTCCAGATCCTCCTGTATCTTAAGCCTGTCTTCTGGGGTGTTGGCTATTCCTGCCAGCTTGGTGTCGTCTGAAAATTTGAGGAGTTCCCCATCTATCCCCTCGTCCAGATCATTGATGAAGATGTTGAAGAGCACTGGGCCCAGAACAGAGCCCTGGGGCACCCCACTACACATTTCCCTCCATGTAGATGCGGTTCCATTGAGGACCACATGCTGAGTGCGGCCGATCAGCAAGCTACAAATCCATCTGGTGGTGATGCTGTCTAACCCACATTTTCCTATCTTATCGAGTAGTAGGTTGTGATCTACTTTATCAAATGCCTTACTGAAATCCAAGTAAATTATATCCACAGCATTCCTCTGATCCACTAATTTTGTCACTTGGTCAAAGAATACAATAAGATTTGTCTGGCATGATCTGTTTTTGACAAACCCATGTTGGCTTTTAGTAATGACTTTGCCTCAAGGTATTCGCTGATTCGTTGTTTGATTATCTTTTCCAGAATCTTCCCAGGTATTGAGGTCAGACTGATAGGTCTATAATTTCCTAGATCCATTTTTTTCCCTTTTTTGAAGATGAGAACTATATCAGCTCTTTTCCAGTCCAGTTCCCCAGTGCTCCAGGATCTTTGAAAAATATAGTTCAGTGATTATGAGATCACATCTGCCAGGTCCTTGAGAACCTTGGGGTATAATCCATCTGGTCCTGGTGATTTGAACTCGTCTAGGCTGGACAGGTGCTCACTTACCGTTTTCTTGCCTATCTTGTGTTTCTATTCTGTTTTTATGGCACCATTTTTGATAGGTTGGTCTGTTTTTGTGTAAAGACAGATGCAAAAAATGAGTTAAATAGTTCTGCTTTCTCCCTATTTCTTGTCACCTTCTTGCCACTTTCACCCACTAAGCTAGGCAATTGGTGGTACTTGGATGTTGCCATATCCTAAAAGTGGTACAATGGGTGAAAAAGTTGAAAAGCCCTGTTCTAGTAGATGTTGTACATTATCCAACTTGAGAGGCTGATCACATGGCACTGTGTCATCCATCATTTTATCCATGTGGTTTTCTTCGTAACATCCATGTGGTTTTCTTCGTAACATGCACTCGCTACCTTCTCCCTTACAGTATGAAATGATGGTTTTGCTGTGGTTACTATAGTGATCATCTGCCTCCAGAACATTTCTACAGCACTGCTGCACTTGGGAGCTAGAATGACTCTTCATGCCTTGTGTGATACTGATGGGATTATAGCAGTGGTGGGATTCAAAAATGTGAAAACCGGTTCTCTGCTTCTGGAAGTCCGTTCTGGGCCTGGGCAACAAAATATTAGGTACCGGTTCTGCCAAAGTGGTGCGAACCGGCTGAATCCCACCACTGGATTATAGACCCCTGGTTTAAAACTTCCAGAGTCTTTCACTCCTTCTTCCCAGGAACACCCCCCCACCTCCACCACAATGGGACACCCTAGCAAGATTTAGGTGAGATTGCTTTTCTACTTAGACTGCTTTTACGCTTACATATGGCAAACTGTTGCAAATTCAGTAGCTCTGTTTAGACCAGCACTTACTGTAGCTCAACAAAAAGGGTATTCACTAGTCAGATTTTGTTTGCCCTTCCAGAAAAAAACATTCCTTTCTCAACAATTTCTTTATTTTAGGTGGGAGGTATGCACAGGTGACTTGGAAGAAGCTGCAGCTTTTATTGGGAAAAAATTAAAAAGTTAACAAACATGGATGATTTGTGTTTGGTGCTTTATATGATCTGATTTTTTTTTTTGCTAGATTATAATTATGGACTAAAAACCAATGTGTCTGCAAAACACAGCAGTTGAATAAGAGCTTGGCTAAAGGCCATGAAATCAGGAATCGTGCATACAGAGTGTGGTATCTAATCCAAGGCTCTTTGAATTGAATATTAAATTACTTTTGTAGCTCCATACAAGTGTTCATGAGACCAAGCAAGTTTGCAATGGCTGACGCTACCTCCGCTTCTGTATCTATCCCATTTGGTCCTATAAACTTTCAAATGTCGGAAAACAACACTTCAGCAGGCAGCTTGATTCCCTGTAGAATTCAATTCCCCAATGGCGTTACATCTTCAATCTCACATGCCTACAGCAGACAACCTGTTTCAGGACTTTCAATACAAGGCAAGTGTTGGGGTTCTTTTCTCTTCCATTCATTATGGGAGGACAAAACTATCTTATCTTCAAAAGCAATGTAATCTGTGCCGTAAAAAAACATTCATAGATGAACATTTCCAGGTAAAATTCTAGATTCTGGCCAATTTTTAAAAAAAAAGCTGGGAAGAGGATGGGAGCGGGGTAGGAAATGGCCTGCTATGCATGCATTTAATATATGCTCTACAATTTGACAACAACTATTCAGGAGTGTATTCTAATACTGGATGGGTTCACATTATAGCAACCATGAACTACTTTGTCTCCAAATCATGTAGAACATCCTTCCAAAGCCTCACAAATTTCCAAATTTCAGAATTTCCCATCCCAGCAGAGCTATTGTTGAAAATTCTTGGAGTTTGTCTGTTTATAGTACTTATGGATTGTCCCAACTGCAAGTCCTCCAGTATCTAACAAAACTAAAACAAAACAAAACCCCAGAAAACAATGAGAGTTAAAACAAAGCATACACGCCAAGGTGGATTGCCCAGAGTCATTTGATTACAGCTGAAAGCATGGGGTGTAAAGAGAACCTTTTAACAGTTTTGCTAAATGTAAGGGGACAGAATACAATATATACTGTAGGACAGTGGTGGCGAACCTATGGCACAGGTGCCAGAGGCGGCACTCAGAGCCCTCTCTGTGGGCACGCATACCATCGCCCTAGCCCCGCTACCCCCCGTAGCCCCCTCCTCACCAGCAGCCACCCTGGAGGAGAGTCGCCCCGGGCTCAGCCTGCACGGACTAGTGCAGCCAAGGACATGACACCCGGGCAGTGGGGACAAGACTCCGCCCTCGCACCCCATCGCATACAGATGATGCTGCGGGGCACGGACAGAGGGCGTGGCCACCATGACACTGCTGGGCTGCCTGGGCAATCTGCTGTGGCGGGCCGTGGAGGTAGTGGGTGGCCCTGCGGGCAGGAGAGGTGGGGTGGGGCAGGGGCAAGGTTCGTCATCACTGCTGTAGGTAGTCCTTGACTTATAACCATTCATTTAGTGACCATTCAAAGTTAAAACAGCACTGGAAAAAGTGACTATTATGACTGATCACAATTCAAGCATTTGGCCACTCACATGCATTTATGACACTTGCACTGTCCAGGGGTCATGTGATCACTGTTTGTAACTTTCCCAGCTGGCTTTCAAAGAGCAAAGTTAATGGGGGAAGTCAGATTTGCTTAGCAACTGCATGATTCGCTTAGCAACTGCTGTGTGATTCATTTAACACTTGTGGCGAAAAGGCTATAAAATGGGACAAAACTCACAGAAATGCTGGCCTCAATTGTGACATCAGTCCAGGATTAGTTGTATAGAGTTGCTTAAACATTGGTGAACTCTTTTTGAATTTTCAATGTTCTGCATAAATAGGACCTTAAATGTGCTCTGTTTTCCACACCGGTCTTAAAACTAGATAAAGGGAATCCAATTAAACAAATGAATCAAAAGCATTCTACTTGTTCATTGATGTATCAAGGAAAACGATCCAAAACTCCATATTTGTACATGGCAAATACGTGACAACCTTTGCTTTCGGTAATTCATGTGCCCCTCCTTAGGTAGCAATAGCTGAAACTAAACATTTCTAATAACTGTTGATCAATCCTGCACAAGGGTTTGGAGGAATTTTAACCCATTCCTCCTTAGAGAACAGCTTCTACTCTGCAACACTGATGGACTTCCTTGCGTGAAGTGACCTCTTCAAATTCTTCCACAACATTTATCTAGGATTAAGGTCAGATCGTGGACTTCCCAAATATAACTTTCTTTTGCTTTAACCATTCATTGCTTGTACAACTTGTCTGTTTTGTATTGTCGGGAGAATCATGGAGTTGATACAGGTAGTCCTCGAATTACAGTAGTTCATTTAGTGACTGTTTGAATGTACAATGGTATTGAAAAAAGTAACTGAGGACTGTTTTTCACACTTACGACCATTGCAGCATCCCCATGGTGATGTGATCAAAATTCAGACGCTTGGCAACTGGTTCATATTTATGACCATTGCAGAGTCTCAGGGCCATGTGACAATCTTTTGCAACTTTCTGACAAGCAAAGTCAATAGGGAAGCAGATTCACTTAACAACCATGTTACTAACTTAACAACTTCAGTGAGTCACTTAAAAAGCATAGCAACAAAGGTCATAAATGGGGCAAAGTTCACTTAACAACTTTTGCTTAGCAACAAAAAATTGGGGTTCATTTGTGGTAGTAAGTTGAGGACTACCTGTAAGTTGAGGACTACCTCTAAGCTGTTGGAAAACACAGCAATTTCAGGAAAATAAATAAGATTTTATAATTGGAGGCTAATTTATCAACATGCAAATCCTTAAAAAGTGAGCTTTCCTCTATAGCAAATTCTCCATGTCTTAGCTGAGGCACTTATCAAGAAGTATGTTTCTGATTAAGGCCACAGACAGAAATTGGAAAGGGAACCTGATGGAAATATCTGATGCTTTATAGAGTCATTGTGACCAATAAATAGGTGATTCTGATCTTGGACCCAAAACAATGCGATAACTTGTGCCAACCAATGCACAAAATCCCAAACATGAGTAGTTCAAAATGTTTCCATAAATGTTTATTAAATAATCAATTATGTAACTTAACCATTCTGAAAATGAGCACTCAGCTGCTTAGAATGATCACCCCAGGGCCTCTGACTTCATTAACCAGACCTTAGTTATTTTAGAAATCAAGAATCAGCTGATTTCTTTTTCAGCAGTTTGGTGGAATTACCAGTTTGTATCAGTGCAAGTCAAATCTACAAAGGTTAATGTGGCAATGCCATTGGGCAGATCCAACAACAGCAATAATGCTTCCTCCTGTCACATTATTTGGGCATCCCATCCCCTCACTTTCAGCAGTGATACTCTTTGTTGGAAATAACCATGCCCTGTATGTATGAAGGGCATAAGATGAAGGTATTAAAAAGCTGGGTGGAACCCCAATGTTTGCAAGCGAACCAAACAGTATAAGGGAGAAGTCTTCTATAAATCAGAAGATAAAGTATGCATAGTCGTTATGGAGTCCAACAAGATTATGAACAGGAAGGGGAAATGTGTATAAAGGAATGGAATGGATTATCTGAATTCCTAAGTGAGGAACCCTGAAATATAAACATTTTATTGCAGAACTCAAGTTAACCATTATAATCATGCATCATTCTAAATGGCATGTGGTTCCACATCCAGATTCCAAAACCATTGGTGGAACATAATATTGTTTGAAAGCTTAGCTAATGTTGGAATACAGCAGTAAGAATACAAAAGAGAAGTTATCCCGGGATTACGTCTTTGGCAAATGACTAAGCAAATGAGCTCATGGGTGCCTATTTGCTGCAGAAAGCTTCAAATCCCCAATGCTTCTATAGATTCCTTTCATTATCTTAGTAGAGCTCTGCTGAGAAGTTGGGATGTTGCTATCCAACCAGGGACAATTTTCTGCCTCTGTATCTCCAATTTCCTTCCCAAGCCACTGGGAAGCTGCACACTGATAGCTGCCTTTTATTCCTCTGTTTTCAAAAGTGGCCTTCACTTTCCAAAATGAAACAGATAACATTACCTACATTGTACATGTTTAATGTACCTTTGATGCCCATTTCATGCCATGCCCAGGCTGCATCCTGCTCTCGTTAACCAACAAAAATGAACCAAAAGTTTACAGCTGGGTCTTCAATCTTCATAGTCTGGCTGCAAAGGGGACAGAAGAGCTTTAGAATAGATGCAGCTTTGTTTCTTTGTGGTGCAGTTGAAACTGTTGAGAGAAATCTGCATAATAACCAGCCAGTGTAGCCCCCCCCCCATGCTAATAGAATGCTTTTCACGCAGAGATGGTCTGGAGCTGAAGATGGTTGGATCATTAATGCCTTTCTTGCCATTCTGCAGGTGTTTAGCTGAAAGCATACAGCAACATCTCCTGGCCAGGAATGGTTATAGCAATGCATTCCAAAGAAGGTTTTTTTTAAAAAAAAAAAATTAATTGTTTGCGAAGATAGCCAGAGAGAGAAGCAAGCCAGCAAACAAGAATGAAAGGCCTGCAAAAGTATAATCTCCTCTGTGCAAAAACTAAACAATTCTTAGATAGATAGATAGATAGATAGATAGATAGATAGATAGATAGATAGGTAGGTAGGTAGGTAGGTAGGTAGGTAGGTAGGTAGGTAGGTAGGTAGGTAGGTAGGTGGGTGGGTGGGTGGGTGGGTGGGTGGGTGGGTGGGTGGGTGGGTGGATGGATGGATGGATAGGTGGGTGAGTGGATGGATGGATGGATGGATAGGTGGGTGGGTGGGTGGGTGGATGGATGGATAGGTGGGTGGGTGGGTGGATGGATGGATGGGTAGGTAGGTAGGTAGGTAGGTAGGTAGATAGATAGATAGATAGATAGATAGATAGATAGATAGATAGATAGATAGATAGATAGATCATGTAATTAACCTATTAACATTAGAGTAGGTTTCCTTAAATAGGAAAAACAGGAAATGAAATCCGTATTTTGCAATACAGGTAGTCCTCGACTTATGATTACAACTGAGCCCAAACTTTCTGTAGCTAAGTGAGACGTTGGTTGAGTGAAGTTTTGCTCCATTTTACAATCTTTCTTGCCACGGTTGTTAAGTGATTCACGGCTGTTGTTAAGTTACTAAAACGGTTGTTCAGTGAATCTGGCTTCATCAACTTTGCTTGCCAGAAGGTCGTACAAGGTGATCACGTGACTCCGGGACACTGCAACCGTCATGTCGGTTGCCAAGCATTTGAATTTTGAACTCGTGACCCTGGGGAGGCTCCAATGGGTCGGTTCAGTGTGTAAAACGGTCATAAGTCGCATAGGTCAGTGCCGGTGTAACTTCAAATGATCATTAAATGAACTTTACAAGTCAAAGACAACTTGCGACACCTGACTGAAATTTCACAGCAATACAACACTTGTTCAAATATAGAAAGGCCTAGTTGTATAATGGATACAGAAGGAGTGTTTTCCCAATCGCTGTAGTATCATTCTCTTTACCAGGGCTCTTCAGACTTGTTCAAAGGCATGCTGGCTGAGGAATTCTGGGAGTTGAAGTCCACAAGTCATAAAAGGGACAAGTTTGAAGAGCCCTGCTTTTAAAAACTTCAAAGGGCCAGGGGAAAAAAGGTTCATTTGAAGTTCCTCTTCACTCATTGCATCTGGGTTGATGTAATTTTTTTTTTTTTTTTTACTCAGGTCAAAAAAAAAAATGCTACAGGTACCTATCATTCCCTTAAAATAAAATTTAAAAAAATCATGTTGACCCCAGAATTAACTGAATAGCATACAGTATTCACATTTTATACCTTACCATTAAAATAAAATATATATACCAATTGCTTTCACATACAAAGTATAGTCGTATTGCCAATTGTCATCTTTTTCACTTTTCATAAATGACTGGAAACAAACAAAGCTTGTTTGACATTAAGCCTGAATTCTATCCTATTTTAGTATTGCCCAAATTGGAAATTAATAGAATTCTAGAAGATCTGCGTACTCCAAGAATCATCCCCACAGTAAGATAATTATAGAAGGCCAATGGATCCAAAAGAGTCTAACCTTTATGAGTAATTGATATTGCATGTTATTCTTTGGAATAATGCTGGCTTGTTCTGGTGGACAAATCAATAAGGCAGAAACAATTGCTAGTCACCTAGATGCCAGTCATGACCTTTCAAAGGGATAGTCATGTTGCATTCAAATGCAGCAAAGAATTGACAGCTAATTGGTAGAAGGAACTTCAAGGACTAAAGCCCAGTTTATTTAGAACTGAATTAATGAGCAATAACAGGATACCTACGGGACCGTCTTCTGCCACATACTTCCCTTTGACCGGTGAGAGCGCACAGGGTCGGCCTCCTCCGGGTCCCGTCAGCGAAACAATGCCGTCTGGCGGGTCCTAGGGGGAGGGCCTTCTCTGTTGTGGCGCCCACCCTCTGGAACCAACTGCCTCCTGAAGTCCGTGCTTCCCCCACTCTCCCGGCCTTCCGGAGGAATCTTAAGACCTATCTTTGCTGGCAGGTCTGGGGTTGACTGTGGAATGTTGAGTGAATGATGAATGCGTCTGGGGTTGTATTTTTTAACGATTTTTAGATTTGGACTTAGTTTTGAAGTACTGTTTTGTTTATGTTGTAAGCCGCTCCGAGTCTTCAGAGAGGAGCGGCATATAAGTCCGAAAAATTAAATTAAATTAAATTAAATTAAATTAATAGTTTCCATGAATCAGAAAAGAATGCAGAGTTATAATCCTTTAGACCAGGGGTCCCCAACCCCCAGTCTGTGGACTGGCACTGGGCCACAGCATGCCAGCAACCGGTCCGCACAAACAAGCAAAGCCCCATCCATGGGATGCAGGCAGCATACAAAACCATGTACTCTGCGGTCCGTGGAAAAACCTTTCTCCACGGAACCGGTCCCTGGTAGCCAAAAGGTTGGGGAGCTCTGCTTTAGACACTCCAGCCAGGCTATTTTACACATTAGAGTACAGGTAGGTCTCAACCTACAACCGCAATTGAGCCCAAAACTTTTATTGCTAAATGACATAGTTGTTAAGTGAATTTTGTCCCATTTTACGACCTTTCTCACCATAGTTATTAAGTGGATTATTGCAGTTGTTAAGTTAGTAACATGATGGTTAAGTGAATTTGGCATCCCCATTGATTTTGCTTGTCAGAAGGTTGCAAAAGGGGATCCCATGGCCCTGGGACACTGCAGTTGTCATAATATGAACCAGTTTCCAAGCATCTAAATTTTGATCACGTGACCATGGGGATGCTGCAAACAGTGTGAAAAATGGTCATGTCCCTTTTTTCGTTGACATTGTAACTTCAAACGGTCACTAAATGAACTGTTGTAAGTTGAGGACTACGTGTAAAAGCAGCTATTTTTGTTGATAGATTACTGGAATAATTGATTTCACTTTCTTAGGCAAGAGAGTAGACAGAAGTACTTTTTGTTGCTGAAATGCTGATTCCAATTCCAGAACATGAAGTCTGACTGTGATTAGCACCCTGCCAACCCTTGCAGTCTCAATTTCTAACATGTGCTTAGTGGCATTATTTCTCCATGGAGAAAAGAGGTTTGGGATTTCTTTCTTCCTTGTTCAAAGGCTTTAGAAATTCAAATTAATGAGGTTTTAAAAGGTGAGGAAAGGAAGGGAATTTACCACATTAGCAGTGCTGACTATCCAGAACTTTAACCAAGATTGATTTAATTAGGCCAAGCTGGGGAAAGCTGGGGTTGCAAGTTGAGTAAATTGCAAATTGAACAATGTAATTAATGGCTCAGTAAATGAAGTAAGTGCAGAAATATTTCTGGGTTCTGAGGTTGTACTTGATTTGGTTGCTTACTTGCACAGAAAACATAAATCTGAACATTTCAAATGCCGAATTATATTTTCAGTGCCAGTAAATGAGGCCATTCCCCTGAAAAAGCTGGGACTGTAAAAATATTCAATATCAATTTAAACTGTTCTATCTTGGTTTCCAAACCGTATAGTTCAACAGACCATAAGCATTTTCAAATAACAGTGAATCTTTCAGGACCAAAGTTTGATTAATGGGATTGTTTTACGTCCAATATAGATCCAAAATCTGGTAACTCTTATTATGATGCTGACAGGCCTCAAAAAAAAAAAAAGGTTTTGGACAATTAAGAGTAGATGAATATACTGCTCTTTACTGAGCAAAGGACACAAGTGAAACCAAGATTATACAGCATTCTCTACAAGGTTCTGGTTGTTAATATTCAGAAGTGTAAGTATTATAGAACTGTGGAATTGGAAAGTACTGTGAGGATCTTCTGGACTGTTTTTCTGTATTCTGCAGAAAAAAACAACAGTTAAACCATTCTTGGGAGCTGGTCCCAAGAGTTGGACAAACCCAGTCGGTAGACTATTTCACTGCTGCAACTTATACTTACTATGACTATGACTACGATAATGCAAAGTAATTCAACACCCCATGTGTCATCTCTGGCATACAATTCCTGATACAAGAAGAGTTTCCTTTCTCTGATAAATTTACATGCCAGCGTGGTTCATATGCAACTCATATTTCAGAAAGAAAGGAAGGAAGGAAGGAAGGAAGGAAGGAAGGAAGGAAGGAAGGAAGGAAGGAAGGAAAAAAGAAAGAAAGAAAGAAAGAAAGAAAGAAAGAAAGAAAGAAAGAAAGAAAGAAAGAAAGAAAGATGGAACTGCAGTTTCCTGCAGATTGCAATGCATTTTAACCACTTGAATAATGCTTAAAGTATGCATAATAGAAAAAAACGGGTTTATGATACAATGGGCAAGGAATTTTGGTTATAATGTGATGCTGGAACAATGGGGGAATATGTAAATGAAAAGTTTTAACACCAGATAAGCTAGCTAGAATGTATAAAGGTATTTCAAATGAATGCTGGAAATGTAAAGGTAAAGAAGGGACTTTTTATCATTTATGGTGGACATGTGATAAAGCAAAGAAATATTGGAGAAGGAGTCACATTTTGATACAGAAAATCCTTAAAGTAAAAATAAACATGAAACCAGAAACTTTTCTTTTGGGTTTAATGGGAAAAGATTTGGGGGAAAAAATTCGGAACATTGATCCTGTATAAGTTGACGGCAGCAAGACTACTGTATGCACAAAATTGGAAGGACATTTCAATTCTCACTATGGCTATAGAATGGCAGAGATGACTAAACTGACTGCTTTGATAAAAGAAAAGAATACAAGTACCTTCATTTCTTCATGGAGACCACTTCTGGACTTTGTGTTTGAGGTGGAAAAAAAATGAAACTTTGATTCTGGGTTTCACTGATTATATTGATTTGTTATAACAGAAATAGCTAGTTTTACTATTGTGAAAAAATAAAAAGTTGAGGCTCAACGTTAAAGATTTATTCTACTGCAACAGGGGAAGTCGCAAGTCAATCTCTTTTTTTTTCTTTTTCCTCCCCATTGTGTCCTACTATTTGTTTTGTATCTTGTATTTTACTTTACAACTTAATAAAATGTTATTTAAAAAGAAAAAGAAAAAACACAGAGAAAAATAAGCGAATAATAGGTAAACTGTTTACACGAAAAGTTTAGAACCATTGAAAAACTGTACAATAATGCAGTAATGCAAACATTGTGGACAGACTGTTTATGCTGGGTTTTTATTTAAATCTGAAAACCGATGTGGTTATGGGATGAGATGCATTTAATACTGGAAATGTGAATAAAACTAGGGCTCTTATGCAGAAAAAATGGGAGGAGGTAGCATTGTACGTAAACGTTTTATTAAATTTAATTTTAAGCATGTAATTTCTAAGTGTGGTAATATAGACTTTTAAATGGCTGCAAATATACTTCACAAAAAATTATTGCTGTAATCTCAAACATGCCAAAGTTGGAACATCATTTGAGGGGGGGGGAATATTTTCCCTATAACATAAATTGATAAGTGGTGATTACATTTATTAAGGTGAATATTTCTGTTTTGTTTAAAACAACTATAGTATAATTGTTTTTTAAAAAAAACCTCTCCAAAATATTATTCTAGAAATAAATTCTGATTCCAGATAGGATAGCAACCATCTCTGTAGGATAATAGGCAAAATGATGAAATGTGCATTATATCAGAGCTCACAATAATACAATATCCATTTGTGATCAAAGAGAGATAACATTATTTGATTTGAACCTGCAAACTGGAATTTCCACAATCTATTTAGCTGAACTGAAAACACAAATAAATCCAGACACAATCAACAAAATGTGGTGCTATATAGTTAAGTTCCTTAAATTCTATCTATTTCAAGGTCCATTAACTCTATGAAATAGTGTCATTTGAATTTGCTGAATATAGTTACAAAAATACATTTCCCTCTGATAAAGTGTAACTCAAATTCAGGTTCCCAAATGGCTTTTCTTTTTTCTTTTTGTCCTCTATTAAGGTGACCAACCATCCTCCTTTAGGGAGGACAGTTCTCCTTTTGTAAGGTCTGTCCTCCCTCGAAAAGTGTCTTCCTACATGTCCTCCTTTTTGATATTTGAAGACTAATCTGCAGGGCTTTTTTTTCTCATAGAACTCTCAGAATGGCGTTCTGACATCTTTTTTTGATGGGTTTTTTTTTCAACTTTTGCATGAGCTGTGCTACTCCCCCTATTGGTTTTCGAAAGCCAATAGGAATTGCTGCTGAACACGCCAAAACACCCGGCTGGCAAACTTTGCACATGCAAGTTGTCTGCAGCGAAGGCGAATTGGCAGGAACTTTGCACCCCTCCCTGCTACCTAACTACACCATCTCCTAGTTAGTTCCGAAGATACCTGGAGGAGACTGGAGTGGTAAGATTCTCTTGATCTTCGGCTCTGCTAGGGCAATAATGGGTGCGGGCGCAAGAGGCAGGGGTGGCAAGGGTGCTGTGGGCGGAGATGTGAGGGGCGGCAGCGACTGGCTGCCCCCAGTGCTGTGGGAGCCGCAGGGCCCTCTCTACACGGGGCTGCGCAGGGTGGGTGTTGGTGTTGGCGGGGAGGCTGCAGGCAGGGTCTGTCAACAGCGGGCTGCCCCCAAGGGCTGGAGCCGGCTTGGCTGGTGCTTTGGGAGCTATGGGGCCCGCTCTACACGGTGGGGCAGCGGTGCTGGCGGGGTGGCTGCAGGCAGGGGCGCAGCGGGTGGTTGACCTTCCATGGGCCAGGCCAGCTTTTACGATATTTTTTTCTTCAATTTATTTGTGTCCTCCTTTTCATTGTAAAAAAGTTGGTCACCTTACCTCTATATGTTTACAGTCCAAATTAGCTTGCCTACAGATTACGATTCCAAGTTTTAAATTAATAAATATTAATATTGTGTTAAAACAGAAGCTTTTGAACCAATTCAAAGAGGATTCTAAAACTACATTTCAGCATCTAGACCAGCATCTGTACCTATCCTTTTAATGCTAATAAACATCCTAGGAATTTTGAGAACATATTTTGGGAACTCTTCCCAAAATGGCCACCATGAGAAATATCAGTAATACCAACCTACTAAAATGTTCCCTGCCATTTCTGTCCCTTGCTTTACTTCTTTCAGTATACATCCTTATTTCCTTTTCGTCTTTTTCTGGCCAAGTAGTTATTTTATTGAATGAATTATAGGGTTCAAATCACCTCACATTTTTGTTTCTTATGAAAGCTTATTGAATCTGTTTTAGGCCCAACAACATTTAAAGATGATTCAGCAAGGTGGCACTTCTCAGCTTCCCATATTTTTTTCAAAAATATAACCATGAAAGGCATGTTATTGGCTGCAGCAAAATGGCTGTGGTGAGTTGCCTAGACCAAGGGTGTCAAACGGCCGGCCCACGGGCTGGATGCATCATAGCAAAACCATGCCCACCCCATTGCCAGCAATGGAAAAAGTTGCAATACGTCGCAACACGTCACGTGACATTGCAAGTTTGACACCCCTGTCCTAGACCTTGAAGATATTCCAAAACAAATGTTTTATTTATCAAATACAAAATGTTTCAGTTCTTTTTCTTTTTGAACAAGCTAATTATAGCAATAAAGGAGTAAATGTTGGTGGCAAGCTCTCCAACAGGTCACCACATCCTTACAATCATCCCATTTTAGGGGTTTAAAGGATAGTCCTATTACTTTTCTCTAGGGATTATGGCAGATTTCTCTAAGTTTCCCTTCTTTTGCTTCTTTGGGCTTAAAAATGTTTAGGTTCAAGACTGAAGACAAACAGGAGCTTTTCTACTAGGTGGGTACTGGTGAACTGTCAAGACTTTTGCATTTGTACCTTAAGTAGGAAGCGTATTTAGTTTTGTTCACAGCTGCTGATAAGTCATCTTTCTGCAATGTGTCAAATAAGTTATTTAAGGACATTGATCCTTGCCATATCAATTATATTATTCTGAACTATGGCTAACTTTAATACGGACTATTTGACACACAGTTCTATAAATATAATTTAATTTGAAAATATTTACTACTTTAGGCATAGAAATAATAGCTGCAATGACTTTAATAAGCGTTGAATATAGCCACTGGCATGCAATCTTTTTAAAACCTGTTTTAAAAGAGCAAAAAAGCTATTTTTTCCTATTGACAAAAAGGAACAAGTCTTTGAAAAGCAGTGAGGCAGTTGAGAGCTAATGAGCAAGAAAGCAAACAGGAACACTGAGTTTTTTTGCAAGGGAATTAGGGTATTTGTGGAGTTTGTCAGTTACGTTTTTAATACCGGTAAATTGTTTGGATAACTGGATGAAGTTGTGGTGAGGCTTTTTTGGGGAGAGGGCTGAATGAGCTGTTTGTTTGCTCTTTTGCCCAACACATAATATAAGCAACAGGGGGTATACTGGAATTGACTCACTGATGAATTGAATGGCTGGTACCCTAGGTTGTCTGCATTCTCTGTCAACATGTCAGTCCCAGTCAGCACTCTTAAGAAGAAGAAGAGGCACTTTTGGGAGCTTACAATCAAAGCAAGCAATTAGAAAGGCAAACAGGAAAGTTTTGTGACTTTATGGGGGAAGAGAACACTGACTTCCCACCTCCAGAGAGTAAGCATTAAAGTGACTTCAGAGACTTGTGGGAGGAACTCCATGCCCCAAGTGCTGTAAAAGTATGATGTGGCTTTATAATATATGACAATTGTTAAAGAAGAAAAAGAAAACTATATTTGAAACAATACATAGAATGAAGGTGGAAAGCCAGCAAGAGGAAAGGTGCTTTTTAGTTTATTGTAAAGAGTGTTAATATATGTTGGGCATTAGTCAAGATTCACACTCAGGACAATAAGCTCCTGGTTTTGAAAAAAATAAGTTGGTGGAATGGGAGATGTTTTAAAGTACTAGAGGGATGTGCAGACATGATGTTATTGGATGTAATAGCTTCCTTCACGCAATGATGGCTCCCTTGCTGTCTGAAGAACAGATGTCTTGGGGTAGAGAACATTATTTTAAGGATTATATTCCTATAGAAGGAACCTAATCCTTGGTGTTCCTTCTTGAGTGACAGATTTTTGTTATGCACACTTCAAGCATTAGAAACACAGGTGTGTGAGTTTGTGACCTGTCTGTAGGTCCTATGATGGTTTTTTTTTTCTTGGTAGTGGACATCATACACTGTTTTGCTTACTTGGTTGTAGACATCTCTTTGGGTGAATTGCTAGATGGTGTTGGGGAGGGGGCAGTGGCTACAGTTCAGAAAATATAGACAAAAAAACCTCTCAATCTGGCTGCTATGAAACAGGCTGAAGTTCGCGACTGCCTAGGTAGAATTCCTAGAAATGCTATAAATGCAAAGCATGAAAGCAACCAGTAGCAAAAGCTCAAAGGGTGGACATCACTATCGGGGTATTTTTTTTTTTTTAAAAAGGTCATAAACTGTTTATGTCAGGGCTCTCCAACCTTGCTGGGTGGGAAATTCTGGGAGGTGAAGTCCTCAAATCTTAAAGTTGCCAAGGTTGGAGAGCTCTGATTTATGTCAACAGGAATAAGGACACAATAATTCTATTCCTATGTTAGAAATCTCTTTTGAAAAAAAATGAAGGATGAAGAATGTTTTGTTGTGAATAAGACCATAAATATAGTACATGGAATAAAATAAAGTGGGATAAGGAGATACGGTCATTCATGGATTCAAGCTTCAAAGAAAAGGCCAGAAAGGCACCCCGGGGGTCTTTCTATCAAACAGGGTAGCAAATGTACTTGGAAACCTAGGAAAAGCAGGCTTCTCCATGGAATAACAGAATAACAGAGTTGGAAAGTACCTCAGAGGTCTTCTAGTCCAACTGCCTGCTCAGGCAGGAAACCCTATACCAGGGCTTTTAAAACCTTTTCATCGATTGTACCACTTTTAGGATATGGCAATATTCGAGTACCACCTAGCAAGGTGTCAAACTGGATGACCAAAAAAAAAAACCTGTTCAAAGTTACAATTGCACTGAAATGACTTATGACCATTTTTCACTTATAACCATTGCAGCATGCCCAGGGTCATGTGATTTATATTTGGATGCTTGGCAACTGATTCATATTTATGATGGTCACAGTGTCCCAGGGTCATGTGATCCCCTTTTGCAACCTTTTGACAAGCAAAGTCAATGGCAGGGCTGCTGATGGTCAAGTGCTAAGGCGGGACTTCCTTCCCTCCTTCCTTGCCTCCCTCTTTCTCATTCCCATCTCCTTCTGAAGGAAGAATTTGAAACCCGCCCCCCATATTTTCCCTCTTTCATATATTCATCAAACAAGGAAAAGCCTCCAGAGGCAGAAAAGACAAATTGCTGAGGGAACTAGCTTAAAAAGGCACATTCCCCTTTAAGAATTAGCTACTGGCTAGAAAGGAAAGTTAAGGAGCCAGCAGCCAGCACTTAAAGAAGAAAAAAAAATGTGGCAAGTACTGGCTGCCGGCTAAGGCAGCGTCCCCAAATGGTTCCATTAGTAAGTAAAGGAATGCTGCAGGCAAAATCCATTCAGGAGAAAAATATTTCAAAATCCCTTGCAGCAAAACTTACAGCTAACAATAGCAGAGCAATAAAAGCTAACACAAGACATCAGCCATCAGTCAAATAGAGATTGCCAAACACTCCTTACGAACACAAAGCCCACATTGCACAAATCCCAGAACTTCAAAGTCACAAAAGACATAAGAATCCTTCCTCTCTCCATCTCACTCCCTAGAGTCAGTTTGGTGTAGTGGTGGTTAAGGCATCAAAAGAGGAACTGGCAGACCATGAGTTCTAGTCCTCCATTAGGCACAAAGCCAGTTTGGTGACTTTGAGCCAGTCACTTTCTCTCAGCCCTAGAAAGCAAGCAATGGCAAACCATTTTTGAAAAATCTTGCCAAGGCGCTTGCCCAAGCAGCCAACACTGACCCCCACCCCACCCCATTTTCTCACAGAAGGGAAATAGGTTTGCACTGACATTTTTCAGAGAGGAAATCCTAATTCTGTTTTGCCTAATTTGGTGAAATGGATATAAAACTAAACACAGAGAGCAACTAAGCTTGTAGAAGGAAAATCACATGGCTTTTGCAAGATAAATTTTGAGTCACCAGCTTCTAGTTATTAGAGAGTATTGGCAAGAATATGGATGAAACTGACCTTGTCAATTGGTAGCCTTGGATTTTGAAAAAGCTTTTGGCAAAGTCCCTCATCAGAGGCTCTTGTGTAAACTTCTCTGTGTATAGAATCCATTTAAATACCAGCTATGGGGGACTACGAGGAGAAATGAATATGTCTCCATATTTTTTTAAAAAAAGATTCTGCTATAGAGAATCAAACTGCTTCCAAGCAATCTCCACTCCTATTCAACATCTACATGAAGTCATTGAGTGAGATCATCCATCACCATAGACTGAGATATCATCAATATGCTGATGAAACTCAGCTTTATGTTTCAGCCTGTGACCTCCCTCTCGCAGTGATTGGAGGCTGTTAGGGGTTTGGATGGGGAGCAACAGGTTGAAACTGAATTCTGGCAAGACCGAGTGGCTCTGGGTTTGGGGTTCTTTGGTCCATGGAGACTTGCCACCTTTGGTCTTGTCCCAAACAGACCCTGTGTGTAATCTGTGGGTTCTCCTGGATTTGTGCTTGAAGAGTCATGGCAAGGAGGGCCTTTGCGCAACTGTGGTTTATGCACCAGTTATGCCCTTTCCTCGACCAACAATCCCTAGTCATGCCCTAGTCACCTCCTGACTAGACTATTTTCAAGGCTGCCCTTGAAAAGCATCCGGAAGCTCCAGTTGGTGAAAAATGCAGCGGCCCGCATGGTTTTGTGCAGACCTCGGTGTGCACATGTATAACCTCTCCTTTGGGAGCGGCATTGGTTGCCAATTTGCTTCCAGGTGCAATTCAAGGTGCTGGTTGTCACCTTTGAAGCCCTTCCTGACTTGGGACCAGGTTATCTGAGGAATTGTCTCTTGTCGGTCACATGCATTCGACCTACTAAAGCGTGGAGGCAAGGCATATTGTGGGTCCCGTCCCCTAAGGAGGTACATCTGGCGGGACCCAGAAAAGGGGCCTTCTCCATGGTAGCTCCCTCCCTCTGGAACATCATCCCTCCAGAAATTAGACTAGCCCCCACTCTGATATCCTTTTGGAAGGTCCTGAAGACGTGGTTCTATCAACAGGCCAGGGGAACCCAGAGCAGGATGGAGTCCATTAAATGGCTGGTATGAGTGTGTGTTGTGGCCAGGGATGGGGGTGGGGTGGGGATTATTATTTTATTATTATTTTACTTTTTTATTTTTTATATTGGGTTTTTATTTCCTGTAAGCCGCCTTGAGTCGCAAGTAGGTGGCAATATACATTTTCCAAATAAATAAAGAGATGGAACTTCAATTACCTCCCTGGGACTTTGCCTTGAGGCTAGAGCACAACCTGAGGCAGATCTGAATAATTTTGTTTGACAGCTGCCTATCTCTGGCACCACATTCCCTACATGATCTTATACAGTGATTTACAAAAATCACAGCGACTTAGTGATTCAGCCATGAATGATGATCAAGCTGGCTGCAGATTTTAGGGAATGTACAGTCTCCTTTTATTTGGAGGATGTGGGTTAGAGCTGAGTGTGATCACTGGAGAACCCAGATGGAAGTGGAGGTCATGATAATTGCTTCTCTTTAGTTCTTTAGCTGAGACTAGCAGGTAACTGTTGTCTAAGCTGGGCTTGCTTTTTTGCAAAGACTGATAATGCTGTAGGCAGGGATGCAGCAGACAAAAGAAATCTCAGATCCCAACCTCCTAGACCATTGGAATGCATGTCATTCAGACACACCATGCTTTGTAAGTCAAGTGTGTGTCCTCTAGGTTCTTTTTTTTAAAAAAAAATATTTATTGAGTTTTATAAAGGTAATAAGGCAGTGGTACTCAACCTTTTTAATGCCGCGACCCCCAACCGGTTGTAAGTCGAGGACTTCCCAACCAGTCGTAAGTCGAGGACTTCCCAACCGGTCGTAAGTCGAGGACTTTCCCTGCCCGGCAGCTCCGCGCATGCGTGATGCTGCCCCCTGCGCCGGCCGAGGCATAGCTGGCAAGGGGCAACGACAGCGCAGGGCGACCACCAGCTGGGCCACCAGCTGGCCCAGCCCAAGGGAGGTAAGGCACCCACCGGGCCCCCCGCATGCCAAAAACCCTCCCTGCACCCGCCACTGCCCCGCTAGCCTTACCTTGGCCACCTCCCATTTGGGGCGGTGGCAGGCAGGCCCAGGCGTTCCTGGGTGGCCGCGGCAGAGATGACGCAGGGCAACCACTGGCTGGGCCACCAGCTGGCCCAGCCCAAGGGAGGTAAGGCACCCGCCAGGCCCCACGCGCGCCAGCAACCCTCCCTGTGCCCGCCGGCCTCCCACCTCCCACCCCTGGCCCTCTTTTACTTACATTTTTAGTAGTTGCTCAGCCGGGAGGGGTTGAAAGTTCTGGAAAGCTCGCCTTCGCTGCAGACAACTTGCATAACCGTTTGCCGACTTGGACTTTTGGCGGGCTCAGCAGGGCAGAGACAGCCTGGACAATTCCTATTGGCTTTTGAAAGACAATAGAATTAGACTCAATTCAAGAGAGTCTATTCTATTGGCTTTCAAAAGCCAATAGAATAAGAGGGAGTAGCACAGCTAAGGAAAAGGGGGGGGAAATGGCGGACTGCATTGTTTGGCGACCCCCGTGATATGGTCGTTTGACCCCAAATGGGGTCGCGACCCACAGGTTGAGAACCGCTGTAATAAGGGGATAGGGTCAAAAAGGGTAAGACAAAGGGAAACATAAAAAAAGGTTAGACCAGGGAAAAGGGATAACACAAAAGTGGGATTAATCCCACAAAATAACATCGCTTCAGCAAGTCTACCAGTCCGGGTTTACATATTAAATCTTAATAATTACTCTATTATTAAACAACTTTCCACATAATCACGTAAATAACAAATTTGTCAATAAATCTCATTCATTTCACTACTTAATAATGCTTAATATTAATTAATTATAATCACCTTAAAATAGTAACATACTACATATTAATTATAGTTTACCATATTATTTAAGATCACAAATATACAAAGAGGAAGAAGAAGAAGAAGAAATAAGAACAAGTTCATACAAATAATCATGGAATATAAATACAAATTATCAATTATCTCTTTAAATTTCATAACCTTTTCTCAGTCTAGCGTGTTTCTAACCAATAATAAAATTTTCCCCATGTTTTAAAGTAAATTATGTCTTCTTTCTCTTTCATTTCTAAAGTCAGTCTATCCATTTCTGCACATTCGAGTATTTTTGTTATTATAGCCTGGTCAGATAGTAAATTTTCATTTTTCCAAAATTGGGCAAATATTATTCTTGCGGCTGTCAGCACATGCAATATTAAATACTCATTCTCTTTTCCATAATTCAAACCTAATATTCCTAACAAACAGAGTTCTGGTTTAAATTCTATCTGTATTTTAATCATCTCTTCTAGCCACATATGGATCTTAAACCAAAACTTTTTAACATTAGGACATATCCACCAGAGATGGTAATAAGTGCCTGGTTGTTGTTGTTTACATTTCCAACACATATTTGATACATTTTTAAACATTTTCTCTAATCTAACTGGTGTCATGTGCCATCTATAAAACATTTTGTATGAGTTTTCCTTATATGCAGCTGCTTTAGTAAATTTAATATTTCGGTCCCATAGTTTTTGCCAAGCTTCTAAATCTATAGAATAACCAAAATTCTTTGCCCACACTATCATTGTTTCTTTCACTTGTTCTTCTTCCATCTTCCAGTTTAGCAGGAATATATAAAGTTTCTTAATCAGATTTTCATCTGTTTTCAAAAGTATTTTATCTAGCGATGTCTGTTCTTTGTAAAATCCCATTACTTTTACATCTTTTTCATATCTTGTTTGAATTTGCAAGTATGACCACCATGTTAAATCAATGCCAGTTTGTTGCAGTTCTTGCCTATCTTTAAGTTTTCCTTCTTTATCTAAAATGTCTTTATAGGCCACAAGTTTGTCATAGTTAATTAAATTCGGATACGCAAATGCTTCCATTGTGGAAAGCCACTCAGGTATTTTCATATAAATTTTCTTTTTAACTATCTCCCACTCTGAAAGTAATACATTCCTTATG
The DNA here is from genome assembly GCA_034064705.1 of Bothrops alternatus. Classification (NCBI taxonomy): domain Eukaryota; kingdom Metazoa; phylum Chordata; class Lepidosauria; order Squamata; family Viperidae; genus Bothrops; species Bothrops alternatus. Next base: position 502,383 of record JARGCV010000040.1, read on the forward strand.
GCATGGGTTTGGAAGTATTTATGTACTTTATTTTTCTCGTACCAAAGGAAAGCATGCCAACCCAGTTGCAAAACATGTCCCTCTAAGTAAAGAAGTCGTTTATTTCTCAGTGTGATCCATTCTTTAAGCCACAACAAAATAGTGGCTTGGTAATAAAGTCTCCAGTCTGGGAGTCCAAAGCCCCCTCTGTCTTTTGATTCTTGTAGCAGTTTAATTTTAACTCTTGCTTTTTTCCCTTGCCATATAAATCTCATTATTGTTGCATTTAAATCATCAAAAATTTTCTGGCTTAGCTTAACTGGAACCATCTGAAATAAAAATAACAATTTGGGTAGGATATTCATCTTAATAGTCGCTATCCTTTCTAGTAATGATAACTGAAAGTTTTTCCACTTCTCCAAATCCATTTTTATTTGATTCAATAATCTTCCATAGTTATTTTCTTGTATTGTTATACATTTTGATGTTAAATAAATACCTAAGTATTTAACTTTTTTAACTATCTGGAGATTTGTTTTTTCCACAAATTGAGCTTTCTGTTTTTTTGTTAAATTTCTTGTAGGTATTTTAGTCTTTTCCCTATTTATTTTCAACCCAGCCACTTCTCCAAATTCCTCTATTTTCTGCAATAATTTAGTGGCTGTTTCCAAAGGCTCCTCCAAAATAAAAACCAAATCATCTGCAAAAGCTTGTAATTTATATTTCTTATCTTTTATCTCCAGTCCTTTGATCTCCCCATCTTGTCTAATATTCCTGGCCAACATTTCCAGTGTAAGAATAAATAACAAGGGAGACAGTGGACATCCCTGTCTTGTACCCTTCCTAATCTCAAAATTATCTGTATAGTCTCCATTTATAAGTATCATTGCTGATTGTTCCTTGTAAATTGCTTGAATTACATTTATAAAATTTTCACCAAAGTCCATCACTCGCAATTGATGAAACATAAATTGCCAGTTAAGATTATCAAAAGCTTTTTGTGCATCCAAAAATATCAATGCCATTTGTTTCCCCAGATGTTTTTCATAGTATTCTAACACATTTAAAATAATTCTTAAGTTATTCTTTATCTGTCTTTTAGGCAAAAAGCCATTTTGATCTGAATGAATAAATTCATTCAAAAATGTCTTCATTCTTTCCGCTATTATTGCTGTAAATATTTTGTAGTCCACATTTAATAGTGATATTGGCCTATAGTTTTTAATTTGTGTGAGATCAGTATCATATTTGGGAATCAGAGAAATGTTAGCTTCTGTCCAGGATTTTGGTATTTTCATCCCCAAAAAAGATCTTTCGGTATCGGACTTATTATATCTTGTAAAGCTACATAAAATTCCGCTGGTAAACCATCAGGTCCCGGAGTTTTATCTTTTTTTTGTCTTTTTATAGCCTCAGTAATTTCCATCATTGTTATTTTCTTGTTCAACATATGTTGCATGTTCTCTGGTATCTTTGGAAGGTTTGCTTTTCTTAGATATTCCTGTATTGCCTCCTTGGAAACCACCTCCGCCTTATAAAGTGTTTCATAGTACGTTTTAGCAATTTTTTTCAATGCGTCATTCTGACAATGTATTTCGCCTTTTGAGCCTTGCAAATTACTTATCAATTTTTTTCTTTCTTTTTTCAGTCTATATGCAAGCCATCTTCCTGGTTTATTGGCATTTTCAAAGAAATTCTGTTTTGAATATTTTATCTGTTGTGTCCTTGTTTCCATCTCCAATAAATTTAGTTTGTGTTTTATTAATTCCATTTGTGTCTTAAGCTTCTTCTTTTGTGGATCATTTTGTAACTCAAGTTCTAAATTCCTAAATTGTCCTTTCAAGTTAAGTTGTGTCTGTCTCTTTTCTTTATTCTTTTTAGCAAGGTAAGTTATAGCCAAGCCTCTAAAATACGCTTTCGCAGTATCCCAAAGATTTTGAATCGAAGTTTTTTCTTTTATTTATTTGAAAAAAGATTTCCATTTCTTTCGTTGCCCATTGTAAAAATTCTTTTTCTTTTAATATTGGTTTATTCAATGACCATCTTAATTTTTTCCTAGTTCCTTTCAAAGTCATTTTAATTGGATTATGATCAGCCCAAACATTGGGTTCAATTTCCACATCTCGTACCATAGTCTTTAAACCATATGAGGTCCATATCATGTCAATTCTTGACTAGGATTTATGCCTATTTGAATAAAATGTATATTGTCTTTTCTCTGGATTCATTTCCCTCCATCTGTATAAACAATTCATCTTTCATCTTTAAAAAAGATTTAGGTAGGGTATTTCCCCCCTTTTCCCCTTGTTTATAGCTTTTATAATCCCGTATTGCATCAATTATTACATTAAAGTCACTAAGTATGCAAAGATTTTGATAATTTAACTCCACTAATTTATCATATAATTGCTGAAAGAACTGATCTTGTTTCTCATTGGGAGCATATACAGTCTCCTTTTATTTGGAGGATGTGGGTTAGAGCTGAGTGTGATCACTGGAGAACCCAGATGGAAGTGGAAGTCACGATAATTGCTTCTCTTTAGTTCTTTAGCTGAGACTAGCAGGTAACTGTTGTCTAAGCTGGGCTTGCTTTTTTGCAAAGACTGATAATGCTGTAGGCAGGGATGCAGCAGACAAAAGAAATCTCCGATCCCAACCTCCTAGACCATTAGAATGCATGTCATTCAGACACACCATGCTTTGTAAGTCAAGTGTGTGTCCTCTAGGTTCTTATAATGCCTTGAATGCTGCTCACAGTCTAAAAATAGTCAGCTGACCTCCCAAACATACAAAGACAAACTGGGTCTTATCAAGCCATTCCCTTTCAAGCTAGCTCCTCAGTGAGTCATCCTGCCACTTCTGTAGCAACAGCAGACTCCTAGTGGTTATTCTTCCCTCTCCAGTCATTATTTTTCATTATATTCTGTTGATTTTTGGCCCAGTTAGTTCCTGACCATCAATCCATCTTCCTCTGCAGCTGCTTGGCTTTGGAGAACTGGATTTCAGGCATAAAATTAAACTTCTTGTGTGATAGAGAAGCCTTATTTGTCTCACTATGACTCATTATTGACTCCCCCCCCCCGCTCAACATGGCCAGTGGGTGGGGTTCTACCGGGGAACACTGCCAATTACTCACAGAGCAGCATGTGAATTGATGAGCTGAGTCTGAGCTCAGCTATCTGGCTGGATAGTGCATTTATAATGTGCAGTGTTTGAAAATAAATATTGTTGCTAACTTCCACGCTTATTCTCATCCAAATGAGCTTTGTATCTGGAACACAGGATAAGAAAACATTGGAATAGTTACTTTCTGATCAGGTGGCATTCCTAATGGGAATGTTATAATCAAAGAATAATGAAAGGAAGAGATGATATCCGTTTGCTAGGAAGAAATCAGATCATGCCAGACAAACCTTATTGCATTATTTGACCAAGTGACAAAATTAGTGAATCAGAGGAATGCTGTGGATATCATTTACTTAGACTTCAGTAAGGCCTTTGATAAAGTAGATCACAACCTATTACTTGACAAGATAGAAAAATGTGGGGTAGACAGCATCATCACCAGATGGATCCGTAGCTGGCTGACCGGCCATACTCAGCATGTGGTCCTCAATGGAACTGCATCTACATGAAGGGAAGTGTGTAGTGGGGTGCCCCAGGGTCCTGTTTTGGGCCCAGTGCTCTTCAACATCTTCATCAACAATTTGGACGAGGGGATAGATGGGGAACTCATCAAATTTGCAGGTAAGCCTCCGTTGGCCTAGAAGTCCTCCAGTGTCTCCTTTATGATCCTGTGTGTCCGCTCTGTTGGATGGGGAGGCGCTCCGGTTCCTCTTCAATGGGCCTCCGGTCTCTTGGGTAGGCCTCTGAGGTGCAGCTGGGCCTCTCACAGCCTGGATGGAGTTTCATGCAGAGAGTCAGATGGCCAACCGTTAAGCTTGCTATCTTGTCGGTTTGCTGTCTCCAACAGTCTCCCTCCTTGTCTGCTATTCAGCTGCCAGTTCTGTGCTCTCAGTTGCCTTTTTTCCCCCCAGCATTGAGCTGCTAAGCTGTGCTCTTGAGCTGGCTCTCTCGTTCTCTGCTGCCAGCTGCCTCTGATTTCACGTGCATCCGTTCGTTCGCTGCGCTCCTGTTTGCTGGTGTTTTCCTCCTTGCTCCAATTTCTTCTTTTCCTTTATCCTTTCTATCTTCCTTATCTAATGTTCTGCTTCTTTTTCCTCCCTCCCCCCATCCTAGTACCTTCCTACTTAGTTTGTTACTTCTCTCCCTGTGATCCGATGCTGTTTCCTACGTTGCCGCCATCTTGAAGCACAGTTTATGTATGATATGCATAAAAGTATTGGTTCTGCACAAAGATTAAAAAGAAAACAGACAGGTCCTGACCTCATAAGCTTATAATCTAATTAAATATGTGTCATATTAGCAAGGAATGAGGGGGAAGGGAATAATCAATCAAGAACAGCCTGGCTAAAGAGATGTGCGCAGATATCAAATTAAAAGTGACAGCAGCAGACACATTTTTTTATTTACATGTCTACACAGTTTATTATAAAGCAGGGAGCAGAGTGACAAAATAGCACACTATTGTCAAGCATCAGCCAGTCTCAGAAATGTTGTAGAATAAATGCCATAACAGGGAAACCAAGCTATAAAGGCTAATCAAATAATTTGGTCAAAAACTGGGCACTGGACAGACAATAGAGTAGGTTATTCTGTCTAGGAAATTATGCCTCCAAGTGTCAGGGAACAGATTTCTTCCCCAAAATAGAAAAAAAATCTCAATTTTCAGGCAGATTTGGGATAAAAGGCACCTATTTTGTTACTTAAAAAACAAAAAGTCTAGATATTTTGGTTTCACCAATTCTAGAATACTGTGTGAACTATAAAAGAGACACTGGGACCAATCCATGGTACAGAGCAATCCATGGCCTAGAGCAGTATTTCTCAATCTCAGGATGGTTGAGATTCTGGGAGTTGAAGACCCCCCTCCCCAATCTTAAAATTGCTGAGAGTGAGAAACCTTCATCTAGCGCAAGGGTGTCAAACTGCCAGCCCGCAGGCCGGACACATCATTTGGAAGCTGCACCCACCCCGTTGCAGGCAATGGCAAAACCGTCCCGATACGTTGCGCAATGTCACATGATGTTGCAAGTTTGACATGTCTCATCTAAAGGGTCCTGACTGTTAGTGTTTGTTGTTTATGATGATTATGAAATTATTATTGTACATTTGTTATGGCTACCCATTTCAGCAGACCCTGAGTGGGGACAAGACACAGAAGTTAGCTCAATTTGGATACTACCGGTAAAAAGTATCTTGATACAGAGAAACAAATCTTGGGCCTTGTTGGTTCTGACAATCTCTAAAATATTGAGCTCAATGAGACACAACGGGAAAGGGAGAGAATGGGTTTAATTCTTGCAAACAAATCAGACTTGCCACTTCCATAGGACCTGAATAGTTTGATAAATAAATGAACACAATTACTCACTTTTCCAACTGAAGGAGTCCTGGAATATGATAACCAAACAAAGAAACTGAATGTTGGATGAATGTGCTTTCTGCTGCAAAGAAGGCTGAAGATAAAAAATAAAATATTAAGTGTAACTAAAAGATAGTATCCATTGAGGAGGATTTTGAGGAGCATGTTGAAAAGAAGAAAAGTAAATTTTAGTGATGCTCACTCATCTCCAAATGCAGTTTGGCCTGAGTGATTAACTGTGTACAAAGGCAGCATTTCAGATCAAGTCCAAATCTTTTAACAGAAACAAAGCAAGAACAGCAGAAACAAAGCCTCAAGAATGAGTACATTTTGACAGAAAAGGGCACTTTGCCCTTTCAATTCAACCCCTGCTTCCTTTTTTGTCAATCCAATTCACTTTACCTCACCATAAACAGCCTTTGCTGTCTTTGAAATTCCAACATTTACATTACTTGCTTCAATGATTTTTCACTTACTGAGTAATTCCATAAGTTTATTGTTTTCTCAGGGAAATATTTCAGCGTAGATTAAACAAGCGTAGTCTGGGACATGCAATGAGTTTCAGATGCATCTTGTTTCATCTTGAAATGTGATACCAATACTGCCTTTTATATTTACATTTATATATATTTTCCTGGCTGCAGTTTTTCCTGCTTCCTCAAACTTCCCATTTGTATCCACCCCCAGGCAAGCTCAGCTGATGATGAAAAGTCTGTTACTTTGCTGAGGGTGACAGTTGTCTCAGTGATTTATACTAGTGCTACAGCTTAGTATGACCTTTTACATCATGATTACTCTAACCACCTCCATGCTTAGCACTTCAAGATGTGTTGGGGCTGCAAATCCCAGAATTATCAGACAGCATAATCCCTATGCAGATGTTTAGCTGCTCATCTGAAGGCTAAGAGTGGGATTGGGATAATAGTATATATGGAATCTCTAAAAATATTCTTGATCGCTCAACCCTGAATCTTGCTAGCTTCAGTGGAAGAGCTGAACAGACTTTGATTTCTCTTTATCTAACCTTGTGCAAAGTTGGCTTTTATCCTGAAACTTGTCAGGAATTCAGATCTGCTCTCTGTCATTCAGATCTGCTCCCCACTTCCAGAATCCTCATCTATCAATTAAATTGCAGGGCTCCAATCATGTTGCTCATACCAATACAGACATTAGTTTTAAAAAGCATCGAGGCTTCAAGTTCAGCCCCACTCCAAAATTACATTGTTCTTCACATCTCCAAATTTCATTATTCTCCTCATCTCCACCCACAATGCTTCTGGAGCCAGGAGTCCTACCTCATAGTTTAACATTCTGTGAGAGACATTCAGATTCAGGCATTAAGTTCAAAACACACACATCAAAAATAACAGAGGGAGAAGGAATGAACATGACTAAGGAAATTAGTCCTTTACCCTTTCCTGGCATTTGCTCTATTTGTAAAAAATAATGTGTGAAAAGCCATACGGTGCACTGAGGGTATCAAGTGCCAAACTGAACTCCTGTCAGTACTAAGATTTTCTGAGCCTTATCAGACCCCCCCACAAACACTTTTCTTTTCCCAGTTATGTTCAAAATCAAATAAGAATTCTTCATTTTTTAAAAATTTTCTTTTTCCAGATATGTACTGCTATTCCACATAACAATTAGGCATATCGATATCTTCTTTTAGAATGTCTCTTTGACTTCTTAGCTAATCTCTAGCTGTAGGATTTCCTGGTGGTGTCTTTTCTCAAGTCTCAGCCAGATCTGGCTCTGCTTACCTTTTGAAGATGAGCCAAGCCAATCCTGAATCTTATTTTAATATTCTTAAAGTGTATTTAATGCAAAAGAAGAAGATAAAAGTCCAACTGAATTCAGTCAGATTTACTCCCGGATACATAGGCTAGCTTGGTGTAATAAATTCAGTAGTCATAAGTATACGTCTATTTGTATTTATATCTTTGCTTATACATAATAGCATAAAAAGCTTTCACACTTAAGAATAGGATTTTAGAAATAGGGAGGAGGAGAGGGAGGCAAGACACCCATTGATGTAATCATGCTTTTTCCCAGAAGTATTACAAAGTAACATGTTTTTCATGCCAATAAGGGATTCCCGCTTGGTCATAGAAAGTATCATCACCATCTTAAAAATAATTAAAAATACAAAAAGGAATACTGTAATCAGACTATTCTTTATATATATATATATAAACATTTGTACATGTAAACAAAGAAAAAAATCAAGTTAAATGCCATTCAACTTAATACAATCATTTTAAATTTGTAGACCTTCTTCTTAACTACCACATTTTTGGATAGAGGCCTAAGGAAGCTACAGAAAGTTGCTGGGTGAATTCTATTATGTGTTGTTGTTGTTTTAAACTAACTTTGCTTCTTATAGCTTTAGAAAAAAAAAGTCTAAGTTAGATCAGGTTGAAAGCAGCCCTAATGGTATCAATTTATGCATTTTAAGGGGGGGAAATCCCTTTTCCTTTTCACTACATATACACTCTGTTGTCATGGCTACTGCTCTGAAAGAGGAGCGTCCTGTCAGATGCAGAATAGGCTTTGGGGCACAGTGAGAACATTCTCTGAGGGTACACAGAAACCTACTGTTGCATTCAAGAACAGGTTTTGCAAATTACACTATTGATTTAACTGTGATTTAAATTAAATTAAATAAATAATAATAATGAACAAAAATTCTTTTACGGTATTAATGTTTCCTGTTCCTAAAATGAACAAAGAGTGTTTTGAAAGAATCTGGGCATTAGTTAAGGTTTTCTTCTTGTTTTTTAGAGGATCCTAAGGAATAATATTCTTCATCATTCATAATGGCATTGCAGTTTTGGAATATCTGGCCTTCAAATCCTGTTAAGTAGGTAGCAAATGAAAGTATTCATCATCAAACCCACAGTTTTTTCATGTTCTATTGCTTCTTATCTTCTTAGCTAAGAATCCAGCTTTGCTTTCATGTTGAATTTTGGTCCAAGAATATCCAGCACTTCCATTATAACCATTCTTATATTTTCCAAGAAATAATGCTGGGACTGACAGTCTATTCTATTCAACAAATGCAACAAATACTGGGTCTGTCATTGGACAAATTGGCAATTTGTTAAAGTGGCCCCTCAACAAACCTGGGGCTGCCAATATGTCTTTTGGGTTCTTAACAACCTTCTTAACAATCTTCCTCCTATCATTAAAAGACTTCTCAATATTATAAAAACAAGAGAAACCTGCCACATTATGTATCTGTCTGGAAACTCAAGAGTTGTATTATTAAAGAAAAGCAGAACAGACTATTGATAGGAACAAGAAGATGAAACAGAAACCTAGGCAAGTCTTAAATTAAAACTAGAGAATTATAATTAATCAGTGGTGCATGAAAAATATGATTTGGATTAAGAGTAAATAGAAATATTGGTATATGCTGAAAGGGGTGATTTTTCAGGACATTTTGTAAATGAAATAAACTGATTTTTCAGATCATTTTCTTGTATCTCTCCTTCTACACATCTTGTATAGTATATCAACTGGCTAGGTTAAGCATCATGAAAATTCTATCTAGATTAATTATGGGTTAGTGGTTAAATGACATATGTCTTAGTTGGTGCAATCTCCTGAGTTGTAAGCATAATTTTAATGACAACAACAGGGTTCACATAATGTAAGAATCTGATTTTTTTGGTCTTCAACTGTACTTCAAAACCATGTTACTGAAACTGGACATCAACATTCCCTATTTTCAGTGGTGATTTTTTTTTTTTAGCATTTAATACAATAAAAAGTGAAAAAACAAATGTCAATCTGAACAAGACTTCCAGCATATAACTAGAAAAAGATTGCTATCACTATGCTAAGCAACATCCCCTAAGAAACTATTTTTGGGGCTTAGTCCAAAGTATGAACCTAGCCATACATGTCTTGCATTCCTTTCCCTCTACTCTGTGATGTTATTAACTGTTATAGACTAAATTGTTCATTTATTTGGACTTAGGCACTGCCCAACTCCAATTGACTCAGGTTGACTATCAGCATAAAATCAGAACATCAAATATACAGTCTAGATTAAAAACATAGTAATTAGCAGATGGCAGATCTAATTTACACAACGTATTGTACGGCCAATTGTTTCCTTAAGCCCAATTTCAACCGGAGTGCCTCACATCTGGTTACCTGTGCAGCAGAGCTTCTGAAAACTAGTAATGATTCATGGATGTTGTCAATCACTCCTCCTCCCTTCCCTCAGGTCTCAGCTGTTACAAACTCTAAAATCTGGGTGGGCACAATTCTGAGATGGAAATATTCTCTTCTGACTCCAGCCAGATCTTAATGAAATATGTCAGGTTGGTGTCCTCATCCATGATAAGACAGGAAGACAACCCATATTAATTAACAGAAAGAAGAGATCCTCTGTGTGAATCTTTTCACATATTCTTTGGCTCCTGATACATGTTCTCCTAATTTGATCACAGGTGGGGAAATGCTAAAAGGATGTGAGCATTCACACACCAATATTACATATTACCATTATGTAATAGGACTCTTCACTCCAAATACATTCAAATACCACTGCAGGCTCTATGAATGCTTTCAGAGGCTTCTCGGCTCTCCACATAATTCTGCTTTACATTACTTCAAATACAATGTTTTCTTCATAACTAGAACTACTGCTGCCCCCATTACTACCACTTCAAATTCTTGATTCACTCATAGATTTTGAGTTCTGATTATTCTACTTTTCTCCTGGGCTGCAGTAGTAGTGGGCTGATTCTGTTTTTTTAACTGAATTTATATGCCTACAAGTCTTTTCATATCAAAACTGATTTTCCTTCTTCCCCCTCTCTCAATTCTATTTCCTCGTCTGTTTCCTATTCTGACTACAAGGAACCATTACCATAGCTAGCTACAGGTATGCTATCTGACATGGAAGTTCATCTCTTCTTAGATTCATTAACCCATTGTCTAAATCTTTTTTTCAGACCTCTTTCCCTTGCTGTGAGAAGGAACCTCTTCAAACCTTTAGACAAAGAGTGGTGGCTTCCTTACCCTGTTAGATCCTTTGCCCTTCCAAGTTCTTATCTGTTCTAAGACATGAATACGAATTTTTTGTGCCTTTATATGTCATTCCAAACATTCTTATTAATTCATTTGTATGAACTACATCAGTATCTGAAGTTTGGCAGTCTTGTACTGTGGTGCATATTATATTATTAAAAACTGAATTTAGTACTCTCATTAGCATGAAATGCCAATTTAAAAACAGACAGAAGTATTGTTTTTGGCAAATCAAGTTAAATATAACAACAGAGACAGATTGCTCCTGTAACACTACAATGCATGTTTGGGGATGGGGAGAGAGGGAGAAAGGGATATAATGATGTCTGGTTGCCTTTTTGGTCAAAGTAGTTTTTTTTTTTTTTACAGTTTGGTTTTCATAGAAGCAAAAACAAAATGCTCTTTTCCTTCTCTTATTAGATCTAAGGAACAAGGGTGCCATCTCTTGAATCAATTCAGTACCAATAGTTGGCAAATGATAAGAAAGACTGAATATCAAACCTTCAGTTTTCTTTTTCATTTAGTACGGTATCATAAACTCCCCCCTTTTCCTCAAAAAGTGCCTTTCATAATAAGTTTATTACAAATGCAGATGGGTAGGTCAGTCCAATTATATACATCTGTTAGACAACCTGTGACCCCTTGACTCATCCTTTCAGAAATATCTCCTTAACAGACTTCCGGTTCCGGATGCAACGCCTTCGGACACGCAGGGGGAATCTTCTCTCTGCTGTCTGGTTTCCCTTCGTCGGAAGACCCTGGAAAGGGTCAAAAGTCACCCTGGAGGGATGACCACCATTGGGGAAGACCCTCGCAAGATCGCGGAAGAGCAGCAGCCTTTCCATTTGATCCGAGACAGCTCCCTAGGACCGACAAAGAAAAGATCGGCCATTAACGTGGCCGATCACTTAGTCACACCAGCCAAAAGCCCCAATAACAGCTAAACATATGAAGCAGGAGTGGAGGATTTGGGTGAGATCCTTTGTTATCTCTCTTTTTCCCTAATTACCTTCCTATGAAAGCCTTTTGAAATTCGTTCCCCCGCTCTCAATTCAGCAGCATTTGCATACGTGGGATTTTACAGCTTGGAAAGAAAAGGAAAGAACTACTAATTTTAACAACCAAATGATTGGATCTTTGTTTTGTGGATACCTTGGGGGCCCAAAACTTTTTTTATAGAGACTTAGCATTTTTTTAACTTCTTTAACTATTAACTTTGCAAAATATTGGCGCTTTTTGTATGTGTCAACTAAATGCTACGGTATTTGGCAACTGGGAAAAGATTTTGTGGTCTGCTGGGGACATCTTGTGGCAAAATTTGGCATAGCAACTGGAATTTCTCTTCAATTGTGCTTGCTGATCACTTTGATTTGTCCTTCATACTATCAAAAAAGATAAGATGTAAAAACAGCTGTGGTGACAATAATTCTTACAAATTGTGGGCTCAGGCCATTTTAAATTATCTGAATAATAATTTTAGTGAAACTGTGCTAAACATGTACATTGCACCAAACAAGAATTTGAACTAGATCTTGTTGTTATTTGTTTTTCTCTTTGAACAAAATGAGATTTCCTTAAAAAGTTACAATCCATGTAATCAGGCTAATACTCTGTTAACAACCATGTTTTTTTGTGACCAAAGTTACAATGGCATTGGAAAAAGTCCTTGTATTTATAACCACTGCGGTGTCCCCATGATCACATGATCACGATTTGGATGCTTGGCAACCAGCTCACATTTATGATAATTGCAGCATCCTGCAGTCATGTGACCACCATTTGCAAATTTCCCAGCTGGCTTTTCGCAGAAGTCAATGGGAATGATGGCAACTGTAAGCCGCGGTTACATCATGTCTCATTTCATGACTGTGGGTGATTTGCTTAATGACCATGGCAAAAAAATTGTAAAATCAGATGTGGTCACATGGTGCCTCACTTAATGACCTCACTGCTTAACAACAAATTTTCTGGTCTCTGTTATGGTTATTAATTGAGGACCTCCTAAAATGTTAAGGTATTGCCAATGCAAACCTCTTGAAAGTAATGATGGCATGTTTTAGTGACCCAGAGAAAGATGCATAATTTTGACTAACCTTACATAATGAGTGCTTCAATATGAGGAAGCTGCTTAAAAGTGAAAAGAAGTGCTAGCTAGACATTCTTAAGTAGTACACTTACAAATTAAAAGGAGGAGGAGGAGAAGGGGGATAACTTGAGGAAAGAAGTGAATTTTAGAGAGTGAATGTCTTTTTAAGCTGGAAAGCAGATTTTCTAAAACAGGCATGTCAAACTGCTGGTGTGCGGGCTGGATGCATCATACTGAAACCGCACCCACCCCATTGCCGGCAATGGGGGAAAAGTTGCAATTCATCACGCGATGTCATGTGACATCGTGCATTTGACATGCCTGTTCTAAAAAGTGCTAAATGTTGAATGATGCAAAATCAGCCAACTATTTTTGTGGCTCATCTAACTTTTGTCACACAATATTCCCTGTGGTGACTGCAGTGCTTCTCCCCAAATTTACCTCTGGAAGATGACCCATTAATATACAACATTATTCTGCCAAGATGACAAAGTGTTTCCCACTATGAAAAATGAAGCCATTCTCAAAGATGTCAAAACAAGAGTTTCTAAAATGGATTGAATATTTTGATTCTGAATTTTTTGTGATAAAGATAAAAGTAAATTTTAACAAATATATGGGAATTAAATGATATAAGGAGTGAAGGGTAACAGATGGACATTGCTTATGTATCAGTTAAAAACTGATCACTATCAGTGTATGCTACATCCAGATAATGGTAGATGTTACTGTATTGAAAAAAAATATTGTGCTTTCTTTATATAGTTCAAGGAAAATTATAAAAATTGTAGTGTTTGGAGACTCCAATATATAATCTAGAAAAGAAAATACTAAGAGGATAAGCAGTCTATAAATATCTGAGGAATGTTTAAGGAGAACATCAGACAAAATTGTTCTTTATAAGGTAATAGATAGAAATTGCAGATAAGTCCAAATTATTGGGACAAAAATCAGATTGGTAAAACGTTTTTCATGGTGGAGCAGGGTTTTTTTTTATGATGGGAGGATAGAAGCTGGATATGTTCTTGTTCTTCCACTGCTTTGAGGTGAGAAGATAAAGTGTTCCATCCTGAAAAATATTTTGACCCAGCCCACTTGGTTAGAGACTTCATCTATGTCCTAATAATAGATTCAAAAGGCCATTTACTAGATCTGGGGTGCAAAACTCCAGATGACCATTAGTTGGCAGCAATACTCTGTAAGAGAAACCTACACAAACTCATTTTGTTAAAACTATGGCAGGATAACGTTGCTAACTTTACTTTCTGGCAGGTTTGCTCTTAGTAAGTGAATCTCAGTCCTTAGAAAACTTCACCTGCTACTTTCTTAATAGCCATGTAGGCAGCAAACAGATTAAGAACCACAGCTGGGTTTATTGTGCTTTTTAGATCTCCAGGGGATGATTAATTCAAGTCAGTGTTGTCAACTTTGTTTTCCAGCAGGTCTTCAGCCTAAGAGATGACATGCTGTCTTGGAAAAAGTCATGCAACTTTTAGGAACAGAATGAGGGTACAGTTGAGGCAAGGGCTTTCAATCAGTCTTGACTCCTAGCAACTGCCTGGACAAGCCCGATGTTTTCTTGGCAAAATTTTGGGCAATTGTTTACCATTGCTGCTTTCTATAGCTAAGAAAGAGTGACTGGTCCAAAGTCCCCAGCTTCCTTTGTGCATTATTGACAGTCTCCCACTTTCCAGCCTGCAGTCTTGATACCTATGCCAAGCTGATTTTGGGGGGCACAATTGATTCAGGGTGTTTGTTAGATTTCAGATGAAATTGAAATGAAATGGGCAAAACTGATGATTTTTTTTTCTTGGTAAGAAAGATCACGAAAGATCACCCTGGCAATAGTTGAAACAGACTGTACAACTGTCTACTATAAATTGACAGATGGTTTCTGTTGTGTTGTCCATTCGCGTGTGAATGATGAAGACACATGGTGACAACTAACAATGCTTTATTCTCCTACTCCAACTCCAAGCAAACAGCAAAAGGCACGCAGGCCTTTTTATAGGGCTTGAACCGGACAGAGTGAACCAATAAGAGTTCTTCTTTATTCGCGCCTTGTGCATGCGCACAAGGCTGGCGCCGCTCTGTCTGGTCCCAGGCAGCTTTTAGAATGCCCGGGACCATTTGCAACAGTTTCATAATGCCAGGACACAACAGTTTCATAATGCCAGATCATCCGGACAATCCTGAAGATGCAGACAGCAAACAAGGGAGAAAGAGAAAGAGGCTGTTGAGATGAAAGAGAAGCGAATAAGGATTCTCTGGGCTCTTCTAATGTAAATCAGTTTGGCATTAAAAGGGGCAGCTGGGAGTTGGAGCATTTGTTGGAAAATCCTCAGTAAAACTTGAGAATTGGCAAGATAAGTCTGCTTTTTGTAATTCTATAATGTCATAGACCAATTCTAGACTCTGTCCTCTATTCATAAGTAACCTCAAAACTGTAGCTGTGTTTCAAAAAAACAGCCTTTGGAATAAAAGAGAAAGCTACCTTTTATTTCTGATAAAACAATTGCCATGGAGATGCTTAATTTTATAAAATACCTGCTTTTTCTAATGAATTTCTTTACATGAATTACAATAAATTATTCACAGCCCCTGATGTATTAAATTGTTTGATTGTGAGCCCCTTGCAGAATAAAGAAGTGTGCAACAAAGTTTATTCGCCAGAAAAATATAACTTCACTTAATGGCACCTACTGTTTCCAGTATTCCCAATACCATGACTTTGTTTCTAGATCAGCGGTTCTCAACCTATGGGTCGTGACCCCATTTGGGGTCGAACGACCGTTTCGTGGGGGTCGCCGGACACCGCGGTCCGCCATTTTGGTTTTTTTGGGTTTTTTTGTTTTTTTTTCGTCACATGCGCCGTGCATGTGCGGTTCGGGCCGTCGTGCGCGCGCCGCGCATGCACGGATCGGCCCGTCGCGGTCTGCCATTTTGGGTTTTTTGGGGGGGTTTTTTGTTTTTTTTTGGTTTTTTTTTTTTCGTTGCGGTCGCCGGACACTGCAGTCTGCCATTTTGGTTTTTTTTGTTTTTTTTGTTTTTTTTTTTGTCGCACGCGCCGCGCATGCGCGGTTTGGGCCGTCACACACGCGTCGTGCATGCGCGAATCGGCCCATCACGGTCCGCCATATTTTTTTCGTCACGCGTGCACCGCGCATGCACAGATCGGCCCATCGCAGTTCGCCATTTTGTTTTTTTGTTTTTGATTTTTTGGGGGGGGTTTGGTTTTTTTTTCATTGCGCACGTACCGCGCATGCGCGGTTTGGGCCATTGCGTGCGTGCGCACCGCACATGCGCGGATCGGCCCGTCGCAGTCCGCCATTTTTTAAATTATTATTATTTTTGTCGTGCACGCACGCACGCGCCCGGATCAGGGTCACGGCGTGCATGGGCGGCACAAGTGGGGTCTCAACCTGAAAAAGGTTGAGAACCACTGTTCTAGATGAATCTAGATGTTATACACTTTCCAATGTTTGAAACATGATTGTAATATAAGTTCACATTTCAGGTAGTTCTCAACTTACCACGGACCCAAAAAAGCTGTTTACAATCCA
Source organism: Bothrops alternatus (assembly GCA_034064705.1). NCBI lineage: Eukaryota > Metazoa > Chordata > Lepidosauria > Squamata > Viperidae > Bothrops > Bothrops alternatus. The sequence continues at coordinate 518,539 of JARGCV010000040.1, forward strand.
GATTCAAATGGTTATCCACCCTGGGTTATGTGACTGCATTTTGGGTGCTCAACAATTGGCCCACATTTATGGTTGTTTGCAGCATCCCAAAGTCACGTGACCATGATTTATGGTGTTTTTTGTTGGAAACTGGCAGTTCACTTAATGACTGCTGCTAAAAAGGTCCTAAAGTAGGTGCAGTCACTTGATGACACACTTAACAACCAATAGGACTTATGGCCCCAATTGCAGACTCAATTATGGTTATACAAGTTGAGGGATATACCTGAATTATCATTATGGTACACAAGGCAGAATAGAATGGAAGTGGTCACCTCTCTATTTATGACTAAAGTTTTCAGAGAGTTCTCCATTTAATTACAGAATGATGATATTCAACACATTTTAGGGATCTCTTGGGGTTTCTAGCTGTTCTCTTACAAGTTCTGCCTAAGAAGTTCTCTCTGTGTTGCAAATCTGTTAAATATGTTAATGTGGTTAAGGACCACACAAGCACTTTTCCAAGCACAAAGATTACTTTTGAGTTCAGAAACAGGATGTGAAGAACTGCACAGAGCTAAGGGACTGGAATTCATTTTCTCAGCTGTATGTATTCTTAGCCTGCCAATGGTGAGCTGCTAAATCCAGAGGACCATTAGATACACCAAAGAATTAAGCATTTCCTGTAGTCCATTATCCTAGCACTCATTGTGAATTTTTGCATCTCAGAACTAGCAGCCTTAATCGGTATAATTAAAGTCTAAATTTTTCAGCAGAACCACAGCTGATTTACTTAGAAGCAAGATTAATTTTCATAAGGCCTACTCTCTAGTAAGTGCATAGGGCTGTAGACCTATTTGATTTAATTGATAGATTAACAAAAATATATGAAATTACTCACTAGGCCAGCAATTTTTATCAGTGACACTTTAAAAAAATATATAAGAAAGTTTATTTATCCTTTTGCATCTACAGCTAATTATTTCAGAAAGCGTTTTTCTAATCTAGCCAGATCAGGACAGAAAAATACTTATTTGGCTAATTAATTTGATCTTTACTGGTAACAGAACTCTTCGCCAGGAAAAAAAAACCTCTGAGGAAGTTCCTTTAGAGTTTAATAGCGTACTTTTAAACAATATCTATTTGGAAGTAGATAAATCCCATTGTAGTTGGTAGGACTGATGCCAGGTCAGTGTGTGCACAACTTTAGCCTCAAATTGTCTAATTCTGCCAGACAATACTATGCAATTAATGTATCCCTTAGAACTCTGTCTACTGTTGTTTACTAGAATGGTTTACAATAAGCATGTTAGACAATAATGAACAAAAAGGTAAAGACTCTCTGTTATACTATACAAATGTAATCAATAACTATAAAAAGCAGTAACCACAGCTAGCCATTCAGAAAGCTGCTTGTCTATAGGGGAGGCTTCTGTGTGACTCCACATTTTGTCCCAATAACTTTAGTGGATGACTTTGTGAATGTTATCTAGACATCAGTGGCTCAGGAAAATAATAGATGCTTAATGCTCCTATATAAATGAATGAGTCCGAAAGCATATTAGTTAGACTAGGGTGAAGAGATTTTAGACTTTGTGGATCTATTTTTCTTTTTAGCAGAATCCTGAATTGTAACACAGAAAGGTAAAAAATATATTTAGAGATGCAGTGTTCTGTGCTCAGGGACTGAGGATGGGTAGCCTTACTAACAACAACAACAACTATTATTATTATTATTATTATTATTATTATTATTATTATTATTATTATTATTATTATTATTATTATTATTATTCCACATAAAAACCTTCTCTTAGCTTCCCCCGTGACAACTTCCTCAGTTCAGCATTAGAACTGGGAGTGGGGGAGGAATATTTTATTGCTATTATTATTAACACATTGATGATTTAGCGCAAAACATTCTGCTTATGTCCTCCTGCACCTTTCCGACTTACATTATACACAGTGTGTTATCTTCACTTATTTTGCATCCTATATGAATTCCAGATCCTGGTATGTAAACGTCAGCAGTGAAGATGTTTTAGGTGATTACTTTAAAAAAGCTCACAATCCATATGAGGCATTTTAAAATTCCATCCTTGCACTATTATAAATGTCATTTTCTTTGATGTAGACTCTGATCTTTCAGTACCTCCTACGTCATTTGGTTCTTTTCTAAATGTCTCCAGATGGTGCTTTAAGTCTTTAGGGACTGTGTTGTGAGTTATTTTTAGAAGATTCCCGCCCTCCGTCTGCCCAAACCAGCGAGCTGAAGCATCTTCCCAATTTTATAAAATTATCATGATTTACCTTTTATCCATTTTTCATCCTATCCTATTTCTCGGTCTCTTTAATCCTGTCTCACATGTTTGTGCATGCACACAGACACGCACCCACTATAGCTAGAATAAAATTTAAAATTAAATTCAATGATGGCCACTTAAACATATGATAGTTATATATACTAAACTGAGCTACTACAAAATTAATTAATGTTTCATTTACAGATAGTCTTCAGCATACAAGTGGTCATTAATTATCATTCAAGTTATGACCGACTTTTATGTCTCATCCTTGAAGTTATAACAGAATAACAGAGTTGCTAGGAACCTTGGAGGTCTTCTAGTCTAACCCTCTGGTCAGGCAGAAAACCCTATACCGTAGCATTTCAGACAAACTGTTGTCCAATCTCTTCTTAAAAACTTCCAGTGTTGAGGAGTATTCACAACATCTGGAGGCAAGTTGTTCCACTAATTCATTGTTCTATGACTGCTGCCCCCCCCAGTCATATGATCGAATTTTGGGCACTTGGCAACTGGCTCGTACTTACAACTGGTTGCAGCAGCCCACTGTCATGTGACTGCAATTTGCAACACTTTTTGGAGGTTTCCCAGAAAAAAAATGAACATTTGGAAGAATGGATTAAAGACCATTTATTTGCTTTATGATAATCATAAAAACAGTTGTACAATCAAGACCAGACAAGCGATGCCTTAACTTACGACCACAACTTATGACAGAAATTCATAAGTTCTCATAACTCTTCATAAATTGAGGATTACTTGTATCCACCTGCCTAATGTTTGCTCCATTACTATCAGGATGCACTGTGCTCTACATCATGATATAATCTCTTCTTCAACCCTAGAATTGGGGAAGTCATTGAACATTAATACACACACACACACACACACACACCATCTTCTCTAAAAACATTTTTTAAAAAAAGAAAACGCTATGTGGTAACATATCAGTCATATACTCTATTATCCAATAAATGCAACTTTTTTTTGTTCTCTAAGAGAAGCATTATGTAAAGTTATAATGCTACTTTTTTGTGGCTGTTTGTAGCTATGCTAAATATGTGTATGACATTAGTGAACACTTTGCCCTTTGGTGTAGTTCAATCCACCCTTCTCCAGTCTGAAGTTATTAGGCCAACAACACTCAGAATTTTATGTTGACTGAGAAAGATTGGGTTAGAACAAATTCAGCACTTACCTTGCATTACCCAAATGATTAAAAATGCATTGTGCGATTATGTTTTAATCTTTGATTCACTGTACATGCTTTATAATCCATAAATGCCAACTCAACAGATTGGGGGAAGAATTTACTCATGATCAATGGCAGTAAATATTGGGTTAGAGCTGAACACAATTTTCTTATTATTAATTTATTAGACTTATTTCCCACCACAATCTAATGATACTTGCTGACTTCTATAGTATATAGAAGTATATATCAAAAATGTTAAAACACCCATAGTAAGACTATAAGATAACGTCATAAAATGCAGAAATGAAAATAATACTAACAATGAGAGAACAATTCCTTCAGTGAGAAAGAAGTAAAAGAAATGAAATGAATTTCAAAGTCTCACAGTCATTAAACTAGGAGAATGGCCTCTAAAAAGGCCCCATTGTCAACATCTTCCTGAAAGTCCATAAGGGGAGAACCAGCCTCATCTTCATCAGGACATTGTTTCAAATAATCAGTTTAATCCCCTCACCTCTCAGAAGTGGAGGTCCAGAAGTAATTTCTCCCTAAAGGATCTAGCGGGTTGAATCAATTCTGGTTATAACAGATAGTCATGCAGATATCCAGATGCCAAGCCCTGGAAGGCTTAACAGGTTAACATTAGCACCTTAAATTGTATCTGAATTACCACTGTATCACGAGAACCATGCTCTGACCAGAGAGCCTAGTTGCAAACAGGGCTGCGTTAACCCCCTGGTAGTTCCTGATACATTGATCTTTGTGATAATTTTTAGGGTTTGAAGATATTCCCTGGATCTATATTTTTCAATTGACTGCAAAGAATATGTCATAATAAGTATATGCATAATCTCTTTTAAATAATATCTTAATATATGTTTAATGTTAAGATACATTAATTTTGATTTTCAGGATTTCACAAGGGTCTTATTTTTTTAACATTTTTATGGAAACCCCAAATTTCTAGAGTATAGATATTTTATTGGTTTTTAACTATAACACTCTCCAGTACCTGGTGTACAGCGTATTGTCTTGGTTTATATTTTAACAAGACAAAAAAGGACAGTAATAATTAACAGTCAATAATGATTAAATTTGATAATTCCATAATTAATATATTAACTAATAATACATTTCTTTGATCTTCCCTTCTCCCATTTGTATTTTCCTTCTTCAACCTTAGCCAAAATATAATTCTTAATATTTTCAGTATATAAATGATTAGGTATAGGCATTTTTTATATTTATACAAATAATAATAATCTCTCTCTATAACTTTTTTTCATCTTATATTATTCTCATAACCATCATCTCATTAGTTCAGCATACATCCTATTTTTATAATTTTTGTTCGCTTAGATTCCCTTATATTCAATCCAATTCTTATCAGTCATAATTTCTTCATATTAGTCATCTCACTGTCTGAATTTTCCCATTTAGGTACATCATCCCAATATTTTATGTCATGCATTATAAAAATATTATACTTTTTATCTGTCTTATAGTATCTATATATAACATCCTTTTTAATCAGTTTATATTTTACTTATATATTAATAAAAATTATATCATAAAATTATATTATAAAACATACTATATTACTTAAATCTCATTATCCTTCTTGTTATAAGGCCCCTTTATGTTCGAAATTCTCTGTTCTTTTAGCCATATTCAAACAAATGTTTATTCATGTAATAGTCCATCTGGTAGGGCTATAGAGTCAAATTTCTTGTATCTGTTTCTGATCTTCTTTTGCCAAGTAATTTTCCAAGTTAATGTAATCCACTTACCCAACAGTTCCTGTATTTTTACAAATGTTGTTGGGAATACAAAAGATGAAGTAAGTAAGCTAAATTCTTTCTGTCCCCCAAACTCTAATAATTCTCCTAATAATTCCATTTTTCTTGTTGTATCAGAACCTTGTAGATTTTTTTCCTATTTGTGTCAAATTGTAATTCTTTTCCTTTGTTATTTCATCAATTTGATCATACTCTTCTAGTTTGTAATCTGTTGTCTGATTTATTGTTATTTCCTGGGTATTTTTAATTGTAGATTTAGATTGGAAATATGCTTATTTAAATCCTCAAAGTTGTTTCAAATTTCGTCGTGGTTTGAATCTATTGTCATTTGTATTTGTCCTAACATTACATATATTTTGTATGGGAAACTATTTTTCTTGCCTCGAAGTATTGCTTCTGGAGGCCCTTGATTTTCCAGGCTAAGTCCTTCAGGAGAAAATATTGAATGTGGCATCCTGTCATTTTTGGATAGGTATGTGGTGCCCATGTTGTCTCTCCCCTTCAAATAATCTTTCATCAATGTTTTAATTCAAAAGTCAATTTATCAGTCAGTCAAAATTACAAATTCAGTATATTAAGCCACTTTAAATCCTTCCTGCAAATTCTTCTCTAAAAGATTAGCCAAAAAGCCAAGGTTTTTTTCCATAAACAGTTCTTAGGTTTAAGCAACAGTCCAGGTGTTGTTTTTTTCTTTCAAACACTTTTTAATCTTATAGCTGGCTCTTCCTTTGTTCCCAGCTGTCCTCAAGGTTATTTGCAATTCAAAGGAACAACTTTTTCTTTGTTTCTGGACATTCTGCCAATTTCTGGGTCCTTGTTGTTAGTATTCTATTCTCCAATTCTCCACTAGATGTCAGCAGTTATTTCTTTTTTCAGTTTTTCTTTCAATCAAAAAGTTATTTTTGTTATATATTTTTATAATTCCATCAGAAATTTTTTAGGGTATAATTTTGACAGTTTTTTAGTTCCTAGATTTGTCCAGACTGAAATATTTTAAATCAAATTTTAGTATATCTGTTTCCACCTTTTATGTTAATTCACCACTTCCATTTGTAAGGGAATGGGGATATAGTCCCCTCCCTTCACTTCTGAAGGTTTTCTTGCTTTGGGGATCTTTTCAAGGATTTAAACAGTAGATAGAAGAAAGAAGATCAGTACTCTCACCAATTCCAAGCACACTGTTCACCGATGTTTAGGTTCGTGCTCTGGGACTTCGGCTGCAAGCAGCTTGGGCTAGACTGATCTCACGCTAGCCTTTCTCCTGTCAGGTTCAGAGGGCTTTCTCCGGATCAAACAAAGTGATTGCCGTCACTTCGTGATCAGTGGGGCGCCCCTCCTTCACAGTCATCTCTCTGGGGCAACTTTAGACCCATCTAGGGTCCCCCAAGCAGGAAGAAACTAGCCGTGGAGAGCGGAGGACCGCTCTCGCACGGCCATGTGCTGCAGACGCAAAAAACAGAAGTCGGAAATCCCAAATTTCTGTAGGACCTATGTACTGTGCTTATTGTGTATCTGGAGAATATGGGCATGGTTCCCAGTAGTAGAGAATTGTATGAGCTCACCAGCTGCATAGAAAGAAGCTATCCATCAGTTCTAAAAGCACTTCCCCCAAACATTGAGGCCTGTTGCTGCATCGATAGGAATTCTTATTATTGCATCCAGCTTTTTCATATGTTTGGGGGACAGTAAATGTGGAGAGAGTGTAGAGAACCAAGATTAAGGTACAAAATCATCTGGATGCTATTAAACTGGTTGAACTGAAAGTGAAGATAGGGTGACAAAGCTTGATTGAGTTTCAGATTAAATGTATTGATAAGAATGCCATTTTAGAAAATAATATATTGGTAGACCTTTACTCTGTTGGAAAATCATATTGTATTCAGATTGTTCAATTTGTACCAGGTGTGTGTGTGTGTGTGTGTGTTTGTGTGTGTTATATGGGATCATCCTTCCCTGTATTTCCTCCAACACACTCCAAGTATTTTATTTTGGAAGGTTGTGTTGTCCTTGACTTCTGGTATTTGTCTTTACAGTGGCAGCCTTAAGTGTAATGTAAGCATTAAAAAAAGCTTTCAACCTCCTGGGATCTTCCAGATGTGTTGAACATGTGACTGTGGGATTCTGGGATTGAAGTCCAACAGGTCTGGAAGACAGAAAATTGGAGGAAGCTTCTGTAGAATTTCAGACAGCAAATATAATTGTGTGTAACAATTAGTAGACTATACCCTGATTATATAATCAGATCAGAGTATGTAAACTATATTTCTTCAGCTGAGGAAAGCAAATTTCAATTAAATATAAAAATATGTTTGGGACACAGATCTAACTAACTAAATTAGTTCTCAATATGCAGAGGAGCTATAGACATCTTAAAATATTTTTTGGTAGCTAAGAATGGAGGAGTGTCTTAAATTGAGATAAAACAAAGAAACTTCCTCTCAAAAGTTGTTCTTCCATCAAGTCTGGAATAAAGTTTTGTTTTTCTATATGATATATGTGTTTCAAACTTACTTATGGAGAATGTGAAATGCTTCTATATTAGTTGAATTACTGGAAGTGCACAAAAAGTTCAGACTGGGTTTTCCTCTTCAACAAAGGCCAACTATATGCTTCTAGAAACAACTGTTCGGCTTCAGACATCCAAAACTGACACTTGTTGATAGAGACACATCCCTTGTGGGGGTTTTGGAAAATAAGCACTGCCATATTTGGGCTACAGAATACAGATGATTGTTGAATAGCAGGACAGGAATTATAAAACTTCTTTCTGGCTATCTAATAGTTTTTTTAATTTAATTTTTATTTTATTAAAAAAATTAAAATACAAAACTCTCCCCCCCCCAAATTAACAGAAATAAACAAAAAAATCACAAAAGAAGCAAGACATTAAAAAGATACATTTAAAAAGCACTAACTCATACATACCATGTTTCCCCCAAAATAAGCCTCAGTCTTACTATTATTATTTGCCTCTAAAAGGTCTTATTTTCTGGGGATGTCTTTTCCACAGTCTCACCTTATGGCGGTGGCACTGACAGTCCCACCCAACTTGCCCAGTTCTTCTGTGACCGCTCACCACTACTAGCATGCACGCGTCACCCCCAGCCTCCATTTCATTGTCAGGGCCTTCAGGAAAGGCCTCTGCAGCTGAGAACCGAGCTCCGGACTGACATGTGCATCACCCCCGGGCTCCATTTCACCATCAGAGGCCTTCAGGAAAGGCCTCTTCCGCCGAGAACCGAGCTCCAGGTTGACGCACACAGTGTCCCCTGGCTTCCACCATGCATGTCAATCTGGAGCTCGGTTCTCAGCTGCAGAAATGACAAAATGAGTCTGGGAGGTGATGTGCACGCATGAGCAGCGGCAAGCAGCCACAGAAGAAGTGGGTCAGTGAGGCGAGGCAGGTGTGGGGCATGGGAGGCCTGGCTGTAAGGGTAAGTGGATGTGGGGAGTGTGGAGTAGCTCCATTGCCCCACCCTAGCTTGATTTTTAGGCATGCACCTCGCCCCAAAACTAGGGCTTATTTTCAGGGAAACACAGTACATACAGTATTATCCCCCCCTGTTGAATTTTTTTACAACCCTTTAATCCCTTTATACGGGCAACTGAATGGAGCTGAGTGTTTATTGGCCAGATGCCCTTCCTGATGCCTACGTGGAGTTTGCAGCAGATATTTTCTCTTTGTGCCCTGATAAACATCTGTCGCTGCCTAGGATTGAACATTCTCAACCTTCCAAATGGGAGGCAAACATCTTCACCTCTAGGTCACCACACAGCTCATCCCTCCTAGTTGAATATTGATAAATATATTACAATAATATGAATTTCACACACCCTTGCAAAACAAGTGTTTTTTAAACTATTACTTCTATTTGCAAGTTATTAACCTGTCATCTATCTACTATATTAATGACAAAATAGTTTGCAGGTAGAACAATAATAAACAAAGCAAGATTGAAATTTCAAAACCTTCTGTTAACAAACTGCTATTGTTATCAACTCATAGAAAGTTTACCATGGTTTTTTATCTATCCCAAATTGTCCCAACAGATTATCCTGATTTGTCCTGGATCAAATATCCATGTTTGCTTCTTAATACCATCTCTTATCAATTGTTGCCTGGTTAAATATAATAAATCCATTCTCCAAACTTGATTTACTGTATCTTCCCAAAAGAGTCCAAATGAATTTATTTTCTAGTTAAGTATGATATATCCATTCTAATAGTTTTTTTTCCACTTTTGCAGCCCAGATAGGACAGCCCTTAATCTATCAGTTACTAAAACTCTCATGTCTGTTTGCCTATTTATAATCTTCAATTGGGCAAAATGGTGCATCATAAAGGAACACTTTTTGAACCTCAAATGGGCTAACTTATAAAAAGCCATTACTCCTGTGGAAATGACATTTGGGGAAGTTGTGGTTGCGTCAGTAACACCGTACTGCTACTGCTTCAGCTCACCATGCTACTATAGTCAACAGCAATCATGTGATCATCATTTTCAATGCTTCCTGACAAGTCACTGTGAAAGCCAACAAGAAGTGTAAGCTTGATTGTGTTTGCAGGCATTCTCTGCCAGTTTCCCACAAGCAAAGACTCCCACACCTGTACAATCTCTCCATCCCCCTGGCACTGAAACTGCATCAGACATTCTTGCATCTTTTCTGACCCATATGGCATGTTTCACATGCTACTGTGCACACCACACACACCTTTCACAACCGCACTGCACCTCTGCATACCAACACCAACCCATGTAGCATCTCTCGCACACCTCCAAGTGTCCTCTCTAAGCCATGTCACACTACTGTGTGGCCTTCCCACTGGTATGGGCGGGGGCTGTGCAAGAAATGCCCTGCTGATTGGGGAGGTTACATGATGTGCAGTGTCAATTGGAATGAATATGAAGGTGTGTGTGAGGGTATGAGAGAGACACAGCAAGGGTCAGGATGGGTGCACAGGAGTACATGGGTATTATGTAATGAAATACCTCAACAGGTCACTGGTTATCTAGTAAAAGATTAAATCATTCCACTTTTACAGTTTTCCAAGACAACAGGATACCTGCTGGATGGAATGAGACTTCAGATGTGGAATATAGTGGCCTGGGTACTGCTGCCATTAGCACATGTCCTGCCAATTCCTCTAACACACTTCACATACGTACTGCTGTTTTCCTTGATTAAGACCCAATAGGATTGTGCCTCTGTATGTAATTGGTTTACACATCAAGCAATTTTACCCTCAGCATCAGAAAGCTAGTGACTGTAGGCATAATCACTTAGGAACATGAACTCAGGTTCCAATATTTTAAGAGAAAGTAAACTTTAAAGAAATTTGACATCTCCTATAAACTAGGCAGAAGACATCAGCACCAGACACCAAGATACATGGTAGCTGGGTAAGAGAGGTAGCCAAGGGAGCTACAGGGTGGGTGTTTCAGAAATAGACCACCACGACTCTGCTTAAAGCAGTAATTCAGGAAGTTGGTAGGAAATGAAAAACACAAAACAAAATACAGGTTTTTTATTCCAGTTCATAGCAAAATATGCAGATGATGTTTAGAGCATCTGAAGCCCATTGAAATTGATGATTGTTCTTATGAGGCCAATGGAAACAGAGATTCTGGTCCCAAAAAAGAAGAAAAATTGAAGAAATGTGCTACATGTATTCTTCATTCCATAGTCTACTCTAACACAATTGAGGAAAAATCCTCAAAACATGTAAGGATGAAGACTTTGGAATAAGGTACATCTGCACATATTCTTTTTGCTTTTTTTTTTAAATATTATGTGGCTATAAATGTCTACCGAGTCACAACTAGAAGAGCATGAAAACAGATGGACCAAGACCTCCCAAAGCAGTTTTTTAAAAACAGTTGTTTGTGAATGAAGACAAATATATATGTGTCCCAGGATAACGTTGTAGGCTCCCATCTAGATCGGTCCCTGGGACCAAAGGTCTTCCGAGCTTTCAGACTCATGCTGGAGCCCATCCTTAGAGAACTTCTCTCTAGCAGAGTGTGTGCTTTGGACTGTTCTGTGTGTGGTATTTAAATAGCGCCTGTTGTATATGGCTCTTTAGATGCTGATTGGTGTATTGATGGCAGGCTTTTCTGTTAGCTGTCATTTGTTTGTGCTGCCCAGCCCTCGCCTTCTAAGTATTTCATAAGCTGGTGGTAAATCATCACCCCTGTTGACTGATGAAGGGCCTATTTCCCAGGCTTCAATCACTTCTCTGGTTGTTTTTGTGCCTGTTCATCGTCAAGTTTGTTTGATTACAATACTACCCGTTGGAATCAGACCAACTATAATAATGAAAACAGCAAAAAAGACAAGAATGAAGACAAAAGAAATTCAGCACACCAATATTCAGGAGGAAAAGGGGAGTTTGCCAGAAGGCTCTCAACCTTTTGGGGGCTGGTGGCCCTTTGAAAATATGTTGCAGGTATTTTTGCAGAAAGTTGATGGGTAGCGTAGATGAGTTTTCCCATCCACCAAACAGTTGCCATGAGGCATATAATTAGTTACAAAGATCCTATTCACCAGAATGTTCCTTGCCATCCTTCTGGCCCTCAGTCTCACAGGAAATTATCTCCCAGCCCTGCATACCTTTGTTCTTTTTTCACAAGAAAGCAAGCATCCTCTCCCTCTGGAAAATGAAAAAAACAAAACAAAAAACCCACTCTGCAACAGCTGCTTGTGTTTTGCTTTTCTAAGGAGGCTTCTGATCCCAGTCTGGTAGATTGCTGTCCTTGGTTGCTAGGTTGTAGAGCCAAGATGTAGAGGGCATAGAGAATAGCCTTAAAGGACAGAGGGAAGATTTGTTACCAAGGCAACAATCAGATTTGAGCTCCTTCTAAGAGACAAACTTAAGAAAATACTTCAGACAGGCCCTCCTGAATTCACACAAAGATTAAAGGGGGGGGGGGAATGGGAGCACATTCAGAGTTGAAAGCTTCTATTCCTCTAGCTCAGGGGTGTCAAACTGCCGACCTGTGGGCTGGATGCCTGAACCTGTACTAGTCAAGGATTGTATGGTAAAGTGGGAACAAGATTTTGGGCAACCTATCACGATGGAAACGTGGGAGGGAATCTGGGTGAGAAATGTAAAATTTACGCAAGCGCAACATTTAAGGGAGAACTTTTATAAAATGTTCTATAGGTGGCACCTAGATCCGAAAAAATTATCGTATATCTATCCAGACATCCAACCTAAATGTTGGAGGTGTGATAGTATGGAGGCTACATATTTTCATGTATGGTGGACATGTAGAAAAATTAAAGCCTTCTGGAGAAAAATATGGTGGACACTCCAAACCATTTTGAAAAAGCATATTGAATTTCTACCTCAGTTGTTTTTGTTAGGGATCATAAAAGACTGCACTACCACAGAGACGAACTTAATTCTGAACTTGATCACAGCAGCGAGACTGCTGGTGGGACAATACTGGAAGAAGCCAGAAATATCACCTATAGAAGAATGGACTTTGAAAGTAATAAATTTGGCAGAAATGGCTAAAATATCGGCATATTTGAAGGATCGCTCAAATGAACAATATATGATAGACTGGAAACAGTGGATAGACTACATACAAGAGAAACACCAATCAAAGAAAATGTATCTGGCTTATAGTTAAATCTTGACATAAGGAGTGAAGAATGTTTACAAATTTAAATCGATTGTATTAAGTTGGATAGCAGTTAGCTTGAACTTTCCCCTGGTTTACATATACAAATATATATCTATTGATTATTGGAAGATATATTTCAAATAGACTAAGAATGTACTTGTTGAAGGGATGGGTGTATTGACATGGAAATTATTAACCTTAATAAGAGGACTTGTTTGTTTGATGTCCAATGGATTGATCTGAAAAGAAGTGAAAGTTAAAATATTTAAAATGTAGTTGGTTTATAGTTAAACTTGGATATATGGAGTGAAGAAGGTCTACAAATTTAAAATGATTGTATAGAGCTGAATGGCTTTAACTTGAAATTTTTTCTTCTTTGTTTACATGTACAAATGGATATCAAATAATAATAATAATAAAAAAAAAACCTCGCCCACCCCATTGCCCGGCAATGGAAAAAAAGTCATATGTCGTGACATGTCACGTGACCTCGCGAGTTTGACACCTGTGCTCTAGCTCTTCCAATAAAAGGAGTTTTAAACCAATATGGCTTTTGTTTCTTAATCTGGTCTACATTTTAGAACTGACATAAATGTAAAGGAGACTTGAGAAAGTATCTGAACTATCCCCAGCCAGACCACAAGTTACCAGCTAGCACTGAAATTGTTAAGAAAGTCTGGAGCTATAATTCAGTCTTTGTTTTTTCCCAACTCTGCACAAGGAATGTTCTTGCCTCTGGTGTGTATCAGTTTTGCACTCTTTTGCAGTAATTCCTTCAATTTTCCTTCTTGATCACACAGTTTTGGTGGTATTTTGATAACGATGCCAACTAATTTGCCCCAATACAATACAATACAAGAAGCAAACATGTTACAAACCATGGTACTGTTGTGATTCCATCCTTAATTCCCTCAGAAAACCTATGTTAAAACACTTGTATTTTTCATGAATCATCTATGTACTCCTCTCTGTCTGTTTCTCTGTTTCTCTCTCTCTCCTTCTCTGTGTCGTGTGTGTGTGTGTGTGTGTGTGTGTGTGTGAGAGAGAGAGAGAGAGAGAGAGAGAGAGAGAGAGAGAGAGAGAGAGAGAGAGAGAGAGAGAGAGAGAGAGAGAGAGAGAGAGAGAGAGAGAGAGAGAAAGGAACCCATCTCTCAAATTTTATTCTCTTAAGATTCTTTTATTTTTTATGATTTGGTGTTCTATTTTTTAGTGCTAGTCTTTAGTTTGAAAAAAGCCCTATTATTTTAATTTTAAAAATCAGATTTTTTAAAATTAAAAATAGAATTTAATTCTCTTTTCCAGACCTATATGGCAGTTTTCTAGGGCTACCAGATGTGGTGTGCAAAAATCTGAATGACCATTAGAGAGTAGCAAAGGATTAGAGTTTCGTACTTTCTAATTTCTGAAGCAGAGATCTGGTTGTTTTAGATTTACTGATATTACAGCAGAAGACATTTATTTTATGAACTGAAACACTTCAAGTATTCACAATCCATTGTTGTTGTGGCTCACTATCGTGTGTTTTGATATTTTGTTATTGCTTATTTATGAATAGCAAAAGTTCCATTTATTTACATTGGATTATTTCTTTATGATTACTATTAAAAGTAATAGTAATTAAAAGTAGAGTATCATGATTTCAAAGATTTGTGTAAAAGCGCCCTCTGGTGTATACAAACAACTATGTTTAATTTTTTGGAGAGGAAAAATGTATGTGAATTTGACTTTGTCCAGATATAACTCTTTTGTGTTAAAAATTTATTCTTACTTATACCAGGAGAACACAAATGGTAAACCAAGTATATTCTGAAAGACCTGCTCTGGAACACTTTGTATTTTGTTATTCTGTATGTTTCAAACAAATGCTGACCCAGTGCAAGCTAAGATTGGATAAAATATCCCATTGCAAAATGAGAGGTTGCGGTAGTGTGTCAAGAAAATATTTCAAGTTTTTCTTTTTAATTTAATGTTGCTACAGTCATGTGTTGCTTAAAAGTAATCACCAGTGCTTTTGATCTCATTACTCAGGATCTCCCTACTTTCCACTTATGCATCATCTCCCTACTTTCAGCCATGCCATTATTACCACAAGGCAGGAGAGACAATTTTGATTTCTTCAGAAATTGAGAAACAAATGAAGCTACCACTCTAGATCAAACAATATCAGCAAAACATGTCAAGCAATTTACATCAAATCAAACATTCCTCAATAAAGAACCTGCTTTGCTTGGGCTTTTATCCTTTGAACCTGGATAGACATTAAGTATCAATGCTGTTCAAAGTATGGGTAGATACGTTGGAGCAAAATGTGGAAAAGTGGAGAGGCAACTGGACTTTCTTATTTTTGTTTGAAGACGTTTTGCTTCTCATCCAAGAAGCTTCTTCAGTTCTGACTGGATGGTGGAGAATAGAAGGATTTGTACTCCTTGCAGACAGCTGGTCATTTGCATTCTTTTAGAGTCATTGAGGTCACTTGGAGATTTATCTGTGTCCTCAGAGTCATTTGAGAAGTGCAAATGGGTGTGGAGACTTCTTGGAACTATTGAAAGAACTGTGTTGTAGACTAGAGATAGATGGTGTTGTATCCCTCCCGCTCTGTTGGGAGAGGCCTGTTCAATTTTGACATAGCTTTACAGAAAGGGAGGAAAAAGTCAGCAAAATTAGCTTGGGAAATTTATTAGAATGGGTGCCTGATTCTTCAGAACCATATTTGCACAGTGTTAAGGTTGTCCCACTTAAGTCAAATGAGACTTGCAGCAATATACTGTACATCTTTCAAACATTTTTCAAAATAACATATTGCTACAATTACCTCTGATTTCAAACATCAGACTAGAAAACAGATAAACAGCAACACTTGTATAAGCTCTCTACATTCAGACTTTAATTATATAGTCTAAGACTGCTGGATCTGGGCTGCAAACATCCGTTAAGTGCTAAATGGGAAAAGCGAGCTACAGAAAATTCTTAACTCCCTGTTGCATCTAGCAGTTCCTTGGATTTTTGCAGGTGCAAAAAGAGAGAGAGAGAGAGAGAGAGAGAGAATGAGAGTGCACTCACAGTGTTCTCTGAGTAGCTGAAAAGCTTATTGGGCGGAGCTCCTCCCTTTGCTGCGGTCTCTGCAGGAAGCAGGAAGCACAGGAGACAGCTAGGTAGCCCAGCTATGCTGACTCAGGAATTCTGGGAGTTGAAGTCCATGAGTCATAAAAGAGCCGAGGTTGCCTACCCTTGAGCTTGTTGAAGCCATATGTCTTTTTAAATGCTTTGTAGATTTGGTTTTAGATTTTTTTTAAATGCTGAGATGTTGTTTTTGTTTATGTTGTTAGCCGCTCCAAGTCCTTTGGAGAGGAGCGACATAAAAATCTAATTAAAATAAATAAATAAATAAAATGGCACTAGAACTCACAATCTCCCGGTTTCTAATCTGGCACCTTAACCATTGGACCAAACAGGCTCTATACCTATAAAGTAACTACAGGTTGTCCTTGACTTATGATCGCAACTGAACCCAAATTTTCCACTGCTAATCAAGACAGCTATAAAGTGAGTTTTGCCCCATTATCTGACTTTCCTTGCCACAGTTGTTTATTGAGTAATCAGGTTGTTAAGTGAATCTTGACTTTACATGTCAGAGGGTGGCAAAAGGGGATCACATGACCGTAGGACACTGCAACCGTCATAAATACATGCCAGTTGCCAAGTGCCCAAGGTTTGATCTTGTGAGCATGGAGATGCTGCAAGGCTCCTAAGTGTGTTTCTTCAGTGCTGTTGTTAACTTCGAATGGTCACTAAACAAATAGTTGTAAATTGAGGACTACCTGTATGCTGACTATAACTATTTTCCATTTTTTAAAAATGAAAATCTTAAGAGTAAGGCACATGGGAAAAAGCCAAATTGCTGAAAGTATAGCATTCCCACCAAGCTGCCATCAACAGAGATAAATCCTATTTAGGGTTACAATAGAAGAGCTGTCTAGGAATGTATAAAAGGTTAAAAAAAAAAAGGTAAAGGAGGCCCTGCAGATTTTACTCCACTAGTCGTTGCTGACTAGAGAGGGCAGTGCTTACTTGGGTCTCGTACCTGGGTCGCCAGCTTTTCAGGTGACAAGCCCAGCATCTTAACCACTGATCCCCCCCCTACTGCTTATTTAGGGACCTGTGAAAAGATATAAACAAATGCCCAGCATTAGTGCATCACTTCAAGTCACAAGAAGATTATTCCTCTCACTCAACCACCACACAACAAAAGACCTCTCCTATCTCTATCTAAGACTCCCTAATGAGCAACCTAATGAGGACTGAAAAAGAATATCCTCCCACTACTCTTGTAGTAGCATCGCACTACCATACTTCAAAACTAGTCCATTGATAATGTTACCTACTTGGGACAGCAAATGTCTACAATCCAAACTTGGGAGAACTGCGATTACGCAGCACGTCCAACCCAAGTTACATGTATTAATTTACCATCGCAACCTGATCTTCATTGGTTTATCAGGAGGTGATAATTCCATTCCTTTAGTAGAGGATTCTCGCAATAAACCTTAAAAAGGTAGAAGATATGGTACACAGACTGGATTGTGCTATGTAATATTTCTTATGGTTCTAATGGTTCCCGGAGAATCA
This sequence comes from Bothrops alternatus, assembly GCA_034064705.1. NCBI lineage: Eukaryota > Metazoa > Chordata > Lepidosauria > Squamata > Viperidae > Bothrops > Bothrops alternatus. The sequence continues at coordinate 536,075 of JARGCV010000040.1, forward strand.
TCTCCAAACAAGATCATGGTATTGAGAATACTGGCAACTATCAGTACCATTAAGACATCTTTTCCAGCTACACCAGATCTGAAACAGAAAAAAAGGGGGGGGACTTGTCCCTCCCTTATATGAGTGTGAAAGATAACAAATTTTTACTGCATAATTCTTTATTCTGCAAGGAGACTGCAATCATGCAAGTAAATACAGCAGGGACTGTGAATACTTTAGTGTAATACACATAAAGCAATTCATTGGAATAAACAGTTTTATTTTATAAAATTAGTACCCTTATTAGGGCAACTGTTGCCTCAGAAATAAAAAATAGATTTCACTTTCACTCCAAAAAAGATGGTTTATTGAAATACAGCTACACTGTTGATATTACTTGTGAATAGAAGACAGATTCTAGAACTGGTCTGTGACATCTTTGATGTCTGATTTTGTTACAAGAGAATCTTGCCAATTCTCCAGCTTTAGTGGGAATTTTCCAACAAATGTTCCAACTTCCAGCTGCCCCTTTTAATATCAGACTCATTTACATTAGAAGAATCCAGAGAACCCTTATCCACTTCCCCTTCATCTCAACAGCCTTTTTCTCTTCTTCCTCCCTTGTTTGCTGTCTGCATCTTCAGTATTGTCCGGAGGATCTGGCATTACAAAACCATCCGTCAATTTATAGTAGACAATTGTAGAGTCTGTTTCAACTATTGCCAGGGTGATAGAAAGTGGGGAATCCGGTTTCGCCTGCATTGTGCCTGTGTTCTTCATGATCTGTCTTAACCTGGAAAAATGGAAGGAAGGAAGAAAAGTCATCACTGAGACCCATGTCATTTAAATTTCACCTGAAATCAATGCAGCATGTACTCTGTATTATTAATACCCACCCTCTGTTTCTAAAACAGTGGTTCTCAACCTGTGGGTCGCAACCCCATTTGGGGTCGAACGACCATTTCACGGGGGTCGCCAAACACCGCAGTCTGCCATTTTTTTTTGGTTGGCCATTTTTTTCCCCTTTGCGATGCAGGCCGTCGCGCCGCACATGCGCGATGCAGGCCCGCCAATTTTTTTTGGTCCGCCATTTTTTCCCCTTTGCGATGCGGGCCATCGCGCCGCGCATGCGCGATGCAGGCCCGCCATTCAGAGAGGGGCGGCATATAAATGCGAATGTGAATAAACATTTTTGGGGGGTCGGCCATTTTTATTTTATTTTTTTTGGTCTGCCATTTATTTTTCCACCTTTGCGATGCGGGCCGTCGCGCCGCGCATGCGCGATGCGGGCCCGCCATTTTTTTTTGGGCCGGCCATTTTTTTGGGGGTCCGCCATTTTTTTCCCCTTTGCGATGCGGGCCGTCGCACCACGCATGCGCGATGCGCCCATCGCACCGTGCATGCGCGATGCGCCCGTCGTGCTGCGCATGCACGATGCACCCGTCGTGCCGCGCATGCACGATGCGGGCCGGGGTCGAGCCCCGGAAAAGGTTGAGAACCGCTGTTCTAAAAGCTTTGTGATTTTTTTCTCCCCAAGGACTGCATCTATTATAATGAAAACCTGCTAGAAAACAAAGTTGACAATACTTGCATCAGATGCAAATTATGTGGACTACTACAGGAAAAAGTTAGGAACTTAAAGGCAACTCTAGCCAAACCCCAACGTACGAAAGAAAGCTCCATCCAAACCAAGCTGTTCCCCCTCAATTCAAATATTCCTAAAAAAGCCACATTAGCAAACACACCTGAGATAAACAGAAAAGCACTTCAGACTGCAGCCCCCCAAAAAGGAAGGCAAGTGTTGGTAAGAGATTCTATCCTCAAAGGAACAGAATCATCCATCTGCAGACCAGACATACAATCCAGGGAGGTATGTTGTCTCCCTGGAGCAAAAATCAAAGATGTGGCTGAGAACATAACCAAAATAATTAGGCCTACAGATTACTACCCCTTCTTCCTCCTCCTCCACATTGGGATGAACGACACAACACACAAACACTAGCAACAGAAAACAATCCAACCAGTGTCTTAAACTTCAAAAGAGCTGACTTTAACAAACTCAGAGAGAACCTAGGAAAGATTCCATGGATGAAAATCTTAAAGGAGAAAGCAACTCAAGAAGTGTGGGAAACCCTGAAAAATGCAATCATAAAAGCCCATACCAGCATAATACCATTGATAAAGAAAAACAAGAAATTCAAGAAGAAACCAGCATGGCTGCACAAAGATCTCTCTGACAAACTGAAAGACAAAATGGATAAATACAAAAAATGAAAAGAGGGGCACATAATTAAGGGCAATTATCAGCAGACAGCCAGAACATGCAAAGATGAAGTCAAGAAAGTAAAGGCTCAGAACGAACAAAGACTTGCCACAGAAATCAAGGATAATAAAAAAAAGTTTCTTCCAACATATTAACAAGAAGAAAAAAGTCAAGGAAATTAAAGAGAGAAGATGGCAAGGAAATAACAGGCAACAGGGAGAAAGCAGAGCTGCTTAACTCATACTTTGCATCAGCCTTCACACAAAAACAAACTATAGCCCAACATATCAAAAAAACTACTGCAAAAGACATACTAAAAACAAAAACTAAGCAAGAAAATGGTAAGAGAACAGCTATCCGACCTTGACGAATATAAATCACCGGAACCTGACAGATTACATCTCAGAGTTCTGAAAGACCTGGCAGATGTTATCTCAGAACCATTGCACCACATCTTTCATAAATCCTGGTGCACCGGGGAAGTACCTGAGGATTGGAAAAGGGCTTGTGTGGTTCCCATCTTCAAGAAAGGAAAAAAACGGACCCAGGAAACTACAGACCAATCAGTTTAACATCAATACCTGGGAAGATCCTAGAAAAGATAATAAAAAAACAGATCTGCGAACAACTAGAAGCAAACAAAGTCATAAGTAGTAGCTAGCACAGGTTTGTTAAAAACAAATCATGCCAAACCAATCTTATTTCATTCTTTGATAAAGTGACTAAACTAGTAGACCAGCGAAACGGTGTGGACATAATATACTTAGATTTCAGTAAGGCATTTGATAAAGTAGACCACAATCTACTCCTTGGTAAATTAGAAAAAGGTGGAATAGACAACATCACAACCAGATGGATCTGTAACTGGCTGACAAACCATACTCAACGAGTAATCCTCAATGGCACTACATCCACATGGAGAGAAGTAAGCAGTGGGGTACCACAAGGTTCCATCTAGGCCCAGTACTCTTCAATATTTTCATAAATGACTTAGATGAGGGAATTGAAGGGGCACTCATCAAATTTGCAGATGACACCAAACTGCAGGAGTAGCCAACACCCCAGAAGTCAAACTCAGGATCCAAAAAGATCTAGACAAACTTGAACAATGGGCCCTATCCAACAAAATGGGTTTTAATGTGAAGAAAAGCAAAGTTTTACATTTAAGCAGGAAAAATCAAAGGTACAAGTACATATTAGGTGAGACTGGGCTTAAAAACAGTAACTGTGAGAGGGACCATGGAATCCTAGTAGACGATCACTTGAATATGAGTCAGCAGTGTGCAGCAGCAACCAAAAAAACTAATACAATCCTAGGTTGTATAAACAGAGGCATAGAATCAAGATTACGTGACGTATTAGTACCGCTTTTTAAAATCCTAGTAAGACCACGCCTGGAATACTGCAGCCAGTTTTGATCGCATATCACAAAAAAGATGTTGACAATTTGGAAAAAATTCAGAGAAGAGCAATTAAGATGATCAAAGGCCTGAAGGCTAAAACATATGAAGAACGGCTGCGTGATTTGGGTTTGGCTAGTCTAAAGAAAAAAAGAAATAGGGGAGATATGATAGAAGTGTTCCAGTATCTGAGGGGGTGCCACAAGGAAGAGGGGTCACTTTTTTCACAAGAGCACCAGAGGGAAGGACAAGAAACAATGGTTGGAAACTGATCAAAGAGGGAAGTAACCTGGAATTAAGGAGAAACTTCCTGACAGTGAGGACAATTAACCAGTGGAACAGCTTGCCAGAAATCGTGGGCACTCCATCACTGGAGATTTTTAAGAAGAGACTAGACAATCACTTGTCTGAGATGGTATAGGTTCTCCTGCTTGAGCAGGGGATTGGCCTAGAAGACCTCCAAGGTCCCTTCCAGCTCTCTTCATATATTATGTTGCTTCAGTCTACTAAGGTAGAGGTAGCCAATAGAACATCAGCACGCTCCATTCCAGAACCATTAGAAGGCTAAATGACACTACCACGAAGCAGCAAACTTTGGTAGACCCAATGAAAACTTGGTAGAGGTCTAACCCATGCTCGCCCCACAACCTTGACCACAAAGAGCCATTTTCCTGTTGCCATTAAGAGTGGGTGTTCAGCCTAACTTTAGATCCATCTCTTTGTGTTTTGAACTAACACAAGCACGTAAGGTCTGATTCAAATCAGAAGACCGGTGTGGGGGAAATGAAAGTTTAAATCTTTCCTCTTCCTGTCCCTGCTGTTCATCATCTAAATCTCTTGTACTTATAGTAATTAAAAAGTCATGAAAAAGCCTACATGGTGGAAACCTCCTCAGGAAAGTAATTAATGGGGGGGGGTTGGTACTCAGTGATTCTAATCCAGAGTGACAAAAACTTTCTTCAAACATTATAAGAAATAGGGAAAAAAATGAAAAAAATAAGTTCTGGTCTTAATATAAGGTGCTAGTTTAACCCATACATTTACGCTTACAATGTTATATTAACCTCTTTCACTTCATATCTATTATTTGTTCCCCTTAGTTATTCCAATAAACTTGTACACTGAAGTTTTGTCCCCCTCGGAGAGGGTTCGCAACTTGGGTGTCCTCCTCGATCCACAGCTAAGTTTAGAATATCATTTTTCGGCTGTGGCGAGGGGGGCATTCGCCCAGGTCCGCCTGGTGCGCCAGTTGCAGCCCTATTTGGACCGGGAGTCACTCCTCACAATCACCCATGCCCTTGTCACCTCGAGATTCGACTACTGTAATGCTCTCTACATGGGGCAACCTTTGAAGAATGTCCGGAGACTACAAGTAGTCCAGAATGCGGCCGTGCGAGCTGTCTTGGGTCTCCCAAGACATGCTCATATCACTCCAGCTCTCCGCGAGCTGCACTGGCTACCTACTGGTCTTCGAACACAATTCAAAGTGTTGGTTATGACCTATAAAGCCCTTTATGGCAATGGACCAGGATACTTGCGGGACCATCTTCTGCCTCATGAATCCCAGCGACCGGTTAGGGCACATAGGGTTGGCCTCCTACGGGTCCCGTCTGTTAGACAATGTCGTCTCACGGGGCCTAGGGCAAGGGCCTTCTCCATTGCTGCCCCAGCCCTCTGGAACCAGCTTCCCTCAGAGGTTCGTACTGCTCCCTCCCTCCTAGCTTTCCGGAAACAGCTGAAGATGCATCTGCCCCTCCATCGGTGACTGTGGGCTGAATGTGTTTGTATGTTGTGTGAATGGAATTAATTTTTAAATTTTTAATTTAATTGTGTTTTTAATTGTGTTGTTGTTGTGAGCCGCCCTGAGTCTTGGGAGAAGGGCGGCATATAAATTAAATTAAATTAAATAAATAAATAAATAAATAAATAAAAAAAAATCTCAAAAGCTGAGATGGGTCAGAGCATATGGAAATGGACGAAAAGGCAGCAATGACAAGCCACTTACATACTATCCAAAAAAGCTGCATTGATGTGACCCTGAGGTCACTAAGTCAATTCACCCTCGGACAGTCCCATCAAATTCTGCAAAGCTTTTAGTTTAGGGTGGGAAACTTCCAAACCTCTGTATTTTTGCTGAACTGTGGTGCCCAAATACCCTTCACTATTGGCCATGCCTCCCTGTTGTCCAGTGTCAATATCAGAAATCAAATCTATCATTCTAACTCCAAAATGGCAAGAATCATCTCATTCCCTTACAGATTATCCTTGACTTATAACCATTCGTTTAGTAACAGTTCAAAGTTATAATGTAAGTTTTTCACACTTACAACCATTGCGGCATCCCCATGGTCACATGGTCAAAATTCAGATACTCATCAACTGGCTCATACTTATGACGGCTGCCGTGTCCCAGGGCCATGTGATCTCCTTTTGAGACCTACTGACAAGCAAAATCACTAGGGAAGCCAGATTCACTTAACAACTGTGTTACTAACAACTGCAGCAATTCATTTAACAACTGTGGTAAGATAAAATCAGGCAAAATTCACTTAACAAATGTCTCTCTTAGCAACAGAAATTTTGGGTTCAATTGTGGTCTTAAGTTGAGAACTAGCTGCATTTTTCCATCCTTTCCCATTTCCACAAGTCTTATAATATAATCACATATAAAGTTCCCTTTGAATTCTTAACTTCAATGTCCCTTTCTATACCCCATTGCAATTATTCAAATGCAGGCATATTCTTTTTTAACTGAGATCAAGTTTTTTTTAAAAAAAATCCAAAACCAAAACAGGCAGTCAGCACAGTAGCAAAGATGTCATTGTTATTTCACCTGAAACAGGAATGTGTGAGGTGATTGTCTGCATACTACTCTCTGCTGGTTATGATTTATGTGAATATCCTATACGGGAAGTTATCTCTGGCACTAAGGAAGTCAGCATTTCTGACGCCCTCAGGCATCACTGTTGGGGCGGAATTCATTCTACAAAGATTATTTGTTAAAGGAACAGAGAAAGGAATCTGACTGTGAAGCTCTTTATCTGTAAATACACTGAAAGCATTGTATAGCGCATCTGCCATGAATGGAGATTTTGACCAGCTCTATGGTGAACCAAAGAACAATCCAGAGACTGGGCAAGCTGGTTTTCTACTTGAAAAGCCCTGTAGGGCCGAAAATGAAGATTCCAGTGGGAAAGAGGAAAATTGGATACGCATTTCCATATTACCTGCACCTTCATTGTTTTTAGGGAACGTTGGTTATATCAAATAAGGGAAATTACTAAGGGAATAATTTTGTGAAATGGGAAAAGCACTCTTATTTCAGGCATTAAGAACTGGATAGATACTGTTCCCATTTTTGAAAAGGCGTTTTTTTAAATAATAAATGATCATTTCTCTTTGGCACAGATTTCATGACATTTTACAACAGTGTTTATTTCTTTTTAATTTGAAATATTCATATCTTGTTTAATACTAGTTATACAAGTGGCATATTCATTATTTTTCTCTTTTCCTTGTTTCCTCTTTGTTCTTATAGTAATTATGTTCCTTACTTCTGTTTATAGTTTGGTTTCAAATATATTTTAGTTAGTTGGGGGTGTTTTTTTTGTATTTTTAAGAAACTTGTAATAAAGTAATTTTAAAAAAAAATACCTGCACCTTCTACACTCATGTGAAAATTAGCTCCGATTGCTATGAATGTAGAAATTTTACTACCGGTAACAGGAAAGGAGAGAGCAGGAATGAGAAAGCCTATTACAAGGCAACATTTATTACTTAATTTTGAAAATAAAGCCAAATAGAACCTGGGGCCCGCTACTCATTTTCATCTACTCTGATTACTATAATCATTTGGAGCATGGTTTTAAGCACTCTGAAGAAAATCCTCTTGATTACAAAGAATTTATTTTGCATTCAAACCCGGGTTTGAACCTCAGCATCTTGGTTTCTTATATCTTTGGGACTCCATAAAAAGCTATAACAGAAATCAGCACCCATTTCAGGTGGAAGCATCATTACATATTTTTGTGTAATCAGATACGTGTGTGTTTGTGTATATGTATGTTACATAAGAATACAGAGCTCTCACGTGTTTTGCCAAAACATGAGATTTTATTATTTTACTTAATTGGATAGAAGTTTTCAGCACCTCCTTGCTGCCATTTAGATATTTGCAGTTCTAATCTGGTAGTCCTAAAATGGTGCATAAGTACATAAGATGATGAGCACAAACTGTTAGAGAAGAAATCCTGCTGTAGCCACACAGGGTTGCTGGGCAAAAGATCTTCATGAAGCAGAAACCAAATGTAAAAAGAAGCCCGCTTGAAAGAATTATCCATTTAAATATTTGCTGTACTAAAAAGATTGACTACTAAGTGATCTTTCAATCTGCCATCCAGCAATGGGCCTCTTTCATTCAGATGCCAAAGGCAGAGCCGACAGTCTTCACAATATGGATTTACAGACACACAACATGAAAAACATAATGAATGTAGAAGATGCAGGGATGATTTCAGAGGTTGGCAATATAGTTGTATTATAATTCTCCTACCTGGCTGAGGCTTATGGGAGTAACACTTCACAATTTTGCATCCCTTTATCTGTCCCTGATTATAACGCCAATCAATAAAAATGAATTTTACTAAAAAGTTAATACATGTATGCATTGGGCCATTAAACATGATTCAGAAGGAATAAGAGCCTTCCAACAACACCAATTAAACTGAATGCACACTTGGAAGTCAAGTGCCAGATATGTTTCATAATTTGGTGCTAGATCCAGAAATCAGATCAGAACAGAGAATTCCCATTGTTTATAACTGCAATAATGAAATTCAGATATACCCCCAAATGTAAAACCATTGATGAATCTTTCATTTCCATTTTTTACAATTTGGTTATCTGTTCTACTCCTCTAAACTTGCTGTGCTCTAGTTTATAACAGCAAAGAACATCAAACAAGGAAGACGCAAGACTGGGCATTAAGCAAAGCTCCATTTTGCAATCTCTGTACAAATTGTGCACATTGAAATTATTCTATATAAATCAGTCATGGGGAGAAGCCCAGAACTCTCTGGCCTATCTTTCTACTAATCCTCTCATGTATCACTTTTCAGTTACTAGAAGGACCAAGGACCACATCTATTTTACAGGGATAACTTTTCCATCTGCACATGTTTTAAAGGTGCTCTGTATTTGGGTACTCAATGGGTATATTTAGAAAGCCTCACAGATTTTTCCTTCTTCTTTCCCACCCACAGAAAGAAAGGATAGTAATGGTATGAGTGAACTACCCTTCTTTGTTATCCCTACTTGGTGAGGGGAGAGGATAGGAAGGAGGGAAGCTAATAGATGGAGAAAAGCTACTTAAAAGCTAAACGCTAAGCTATTTTGCTTAGAAAACAGACAATGTAGTGCCGTAGTGAAGGTGCTGTATTCAAACCAAGGAGATCCAGACTAAATTTCCTTTTCAGTTATGGAGTTACCTGGTGATAATATTCTTACTCCAAAATAAAATAAAAAAAGATCTCCTGATACACATTCATACCACTGTGAGTTCTCAGAGAGCTCTCATGTAAATCAAGTCTGATATAACTGCAAAAATAAACAAATAATACAACACCTCTGCAGACACTCACCTCTCATGGCTGAATGATACCTGGGCAGGAGTTGGCACCACTACCTGAAAAGGCTCGGTTTCCTTCTCACGTCCATGGAGGCACACCAGCTGGAACTCTGCTAGCCCAGTGAAGGATACCTCGTGCCAGTTCCGAACTGAAGGGTATAGCAGAGCGTAACAAAAACCAGAATGAACTATGAAACAATGATGATAACCTTTTCATTGAAGGATCTCAATGTTCTAGCCAGCATTTACACATTTAGTTACCATGGTCTTACAAACCTCAAGATATAGATTAATTACATCTGCCTTGCTCTCTTCCCTCAACTGTGTTTGTTCTCTTTCTCTTTAATTTCACAACAACTTTCTGAAATAGGTAATCTGATTGAGTAAGCTACCTATCCAAATAGAGAAGATTGGCAGGATTTGTTTTGCAGACTACACCCAGAGAAAAAGAACCTGTGGCCCTCCCAATATTGGTAATTGATCTCTCCTAGCACCCTTCCCAATTTGCTATGTGGGCTACAAATACTAGAAATGGTAGTTTAGCAACACATGGAAGCCATAGAATCCCTTCATCATGAGTATGTTGGTGTCAGAGAATTTGCAGGGCTGCCCTCTGCCCCCAAAAGTGCTAATCATGTGTAATTGCATGCAATGGCCTATCAAGAAATCTGAACTGTGTGTGTGCTATAGTGTGATTCCAGGAGTGGTAATCCTAACATATCAAGAGGACATCAGTCAGTGGCCATAGAACATACTGGGTTCCACCCATCTGTTGCATATTGAATGAATGGGCTCTATGTATGTATGTTTGATATTATGTTCATGGCATTAACATATTACCGGTAAGTCTTACAGCCTAACAGACTTCTTTGAGAGCAATATAAGCAGGGCAAAGTAAAAGAGTCCCTGCAGATTTTACTCTGCTAGCTCATTTCTGTTTCAAGGACATTGAGCCAGCGCTGTCCAAAGACATTTCCACACCTATGTGGCCAGCATGACATCACAAAGCAGTGTTACCATCCCTCCAAAGTGGTGCCTATTTATTTACTTGCCTTTGCATGCTTTCGAATTGCTAGGTTGGCAGGAGCTGATGCAAGGACAGGCACTCACCCCGTCACATGGCGCTCAGGTCTCAAACATGGGCTGATGGCTTTCCAGCCAACCAGCCCAGCGTCTTAACTGCTGAGCCACCGCGTCACTCCATATAAGCAGGGAGGCACATCCTAATGCTTTTTCTCCAACTCACAAGCAAAGGCACTAAAGCAAGTGGACACTCCGACTACTCCAATTTCCAGTATCTCCACTACTTTTAACACAGGGAAGCAACCTTTTCAGGACTGTAGTTTGGGTGTATGTGCATGTAGGTTCACTTGTATATGCAATGCTAAGATTTGCCCAGGGAATCTAAAGTTGGGAGGACTTGTAGACATTTAAGATAACTGGAATCCCAGTCTTCAACAGGACACAGCTTTAAACTGTAGCTGCAGAAATCCAAGGATTTCATGAAGCACATGAAAACTATTCTTGGCATTTGTTTGGCAATGCTGCACATACCACAGCATTTACACACACATACACCAATCTTATAGGTTGCCCTTTAAGCTATCTCTACTAACTTACCTTCTAGAAGGTCCAAATAAACTAAGAAAGCAGCATATACCCCTCTGCTGTCAGCCACTTCCAATGACATCATTTTTGTGAACTGAAACAAGACAATGGAGAGCAATAGATGTAAAATCCATTAACAGAGTTCTCAGAAATTATACTCTAGGCCAGGGGTCCCCAATCCCCAGTCCGTCAACTGGTACTGGGCCGCAGCATGCTAGAAACCAGTCTGTGCAAACAAGTGAAGCCCCATCCGCGGGATACAGGCAGTGCATGAAACCACACGCCCCCTCCGGTCCACGGAAACAGTCCCCGGTGCTCAAAAAGTTGGAGACCTTTGCTCTAGGCAACAAAATCCAAACAGAATTGTATCCACAATTTCTGAAAGTATTTCCCCATCAATTGCAGAGGGTTTTCTTTTGGCAGAACTCTTGAGAAGAAAACACAGCACTGTTCTTTCAAAAAATAGGGGAGGGGGAAAGGTCAGTGAAAACATTTAACGCTAGACCAAGTCTGTTAAAAAAAACCTTGCAGATTGTGTTTTAAATGCCAATAAAACTATCCTCCAAAAACTGTAGCCGGCAGGGAATAATTTATTGCAGCAGCATAGATGGTTCATAAAACAGCTCTAGTTCTGCCTTAAGCTTCTGGGCTGGAACTGATTTATTTCTCTGTTTTGCTTAGCACCTGGCACAAGAAGACATTATAGATGATTGTGCCAGAATCCAGACATGGAAGGATTTGACCCAAGATTAGTGTGTGTCTTGTTATAACTGGGGATATGGTCTGTTGCTGTTATTGGAATCTAAGTATCATCTGGAGCTCAAAATCTGGAGCAGAAAACCAGACAAAAGTATGAAGTCAGCATATTATTGTTAGAAGGAAGGAGTATTTTTATATATTTGTCATTTTGAGTAATAAAGGTGGAATAAAAATCTAATAAATGTTAAATATCAAAGTACTTAAACTAGTAATACCATCATACTTTTCTCATTGCTCATACCAATAGGGAACACAGGAACGAGTATTTTATTACTGCTATTGATTTCATGATGATGATATCCAGAGATTTCCCACCATCATAGGGGCCAAGACTGTCAAATCTTATTTTCTTTTGATGTGCATGCATAATTCAAAATAAATCACCAGATTCATATCCAGTCTATCCTGATTGTATATGAATATCTAGCAACAGCCTTCTGTTGGCAAATTTCACCCACATCTGGCACAGTTTAAAGCTTCAGCCAATTTTAGAAGCAAAGTATCTTCTGTATCTTAAGAATTTAAAGTCTAAAAACAATTGTATTATAAAGCTTTTATTTTGTAGGCTTGAGCAGACTAATGCAATCCTACTCCTCAGATTATTTGTGTTATAAAAGCAGCAAAAACGTGCCCTTTCAACAGAGCAAAGATATAAGAAGGATTATGGTAATACAATGAATCATGGGAATTCTGCATTCTGTCAAAAATCTGCTTGTTAATCTAAATTCATAAAGAGAAGTATTGTCAAGGGTTCTGAACTTATATATACCTAGCCTTAAAAACACTTCTTAAAAATATATATATTTAATTTACAATCTCATTGAAGAATTTTTAAGAGTAAAAGCCACAAAGAAAAATAGTAAATTTTGGGGGGGGGAAAGTAGAAAAAAGCAGCTTCTGATGTTTTTAACAGCTATAAATGCATTCATATTTTGTACCCTCTCTCTAAAATTATATCATAATTTCCTTTTTCCATAAATCTCAAGTTCATTTTTCTTTTCTTTTTTTCAGCAAAAAGTCCACAAAGGATTTGTAGTCACTAATAAATGTAGTTGTTGATCTTCCTCTAATCAAACATTAATTTTGCCATCTCTGCTAGTTATGTCATCTTCTCCAACCATTCTCCATTCTGGGTATTTTAGCGTCGTTGCATATATTGCATCAGTATCATCTACTGTATAAACATAATCTTCCATGGCTTTTTTCTAACTGACTGTCCATTACATCCAGCAAGAAAAAAAGTTCTGGTTTAAATTCTTTTTATCAGTATATGTATTTGAATCCAGAAATTTCTGGCTTTTTAAAAAAGTAGAGCAGGCATGATAAAATGGCTTTTCATGTTGTCCACATTTCCAACACAAATTTGAAGTATTTTTATACTTTCTAGATGATTTTTCTGGACTCATATACCAACAGTACTGTCAGGCGCAATAAATTAAGAGTCAGGGTTAGATCCAAAAAGAGTACAAGTTTATTCCATGCTTCCTCTATACAAGAATTGGAATTACTTACGGTCAAGACAAATTGGTAATAGATAAGAGTCAACAGAATTCATTCAATTGAGTCTGATTTTACGTGATTCTACAGACCAGCTCTCTGATCATTTTCTGATCTTGTACGGTTTGTTTCAATTTATGCTCTGACTGGTGTCCACTTTAATAATATCTAGCCACTGTGTTTTTTGGTGGCCTTGTTTCCTTTTTAACACTGATCAATCTGAACATAACTACCTTTTCCAGTGAGTTTGAGTGCAGGACATGGCCAATATAAGTAAGGCAGAATTTTGTGATCTTTGTCTTCCAGTGATATCTCTGGTTTTATATGCTTCAGTACTTGCTTGTCACCTTTGCAATTTGAACAACTCAATTTTCCTCCTGTTCTTTCATGGTAAATTTCTTAACCACATATTTTTCCACTGTTCCATCAGTGTCCCTTTTTGTATCTCACTGGGGTTTGTTAATTTCCTATTCAGAATTTTCTGTGTCTTTTGTGAAGTGAAAATTGATTTTATCCATTTAACAAAATTATCACCAAAGTCCATATCCTCCAAAATTTTAAGCAAGAAAGTCCTATTCAAATTGTCAAAAAAAATTAATTTATGAACTTATCTAAATTAAACATTTAAATTTATGAACTTATCTAAATTGACAATTTTGACAGAGTTTGACAATAACTCTGGCAGCTTATAACTAAAAAAAAAAACATTGTATAAATTGACCAGAAACAAAATACCAGAACAAAACCAAAACAAACCAGACCAAAGCAAAACAAAATGTGGGGAAAGGCGGGTCCATAGTCACCATGTCAGCAAAACCTGGGAAAACAACCTGGTCTTCATTAATTTCCTGAAGATCATATGGATGGGAGTTATCCAAACGGGAAGGAGACCATTCAAGAGGGCAGGGACTGCAACAAAGAGAAGAATCTATCCCCTGAAGATGTCCTTGACAAGTAATGAAAACAATCCGCTTTGACCTGGACTAAGTGGGCTACCCAAAAGAGAGGGCCTTCCAGAAGAGAACCATATCATATCATTATAGCGAGGAGATGAAAATACTTCCACATATATTGCACTACTAAGCTCACCCTCTTTACTTGAAACCAGCCTTCCTTCTCCTTCATTCGTACATGCACCTGAAATCCAGGTTCTCTGTCAACCAATTCCATTGATTTCTTCTTATGGAACAACCAATTTTCACATCAAAAAAGCATTCTGTTTTTTTCAGACTGGCAATCGGAAAATAGTTCTTTAAAAAAAATGCTCCAGAATCCTTCCCCCCTCCTTTTAATATCTTCTTCCTTAATACTTATACATCATCTTCATGATGATAAATTACAATTACGATAAATTTATTGGCACATGGCCACAGTATAACACACCAGTTCCTTTTCCCCTTCCTTCAGGCTTGGTCAAACTTAACACATGGTCAAGTACTAATTCTGGGGACTTGTTTTCTTTTATGTACGCATTATCACTTCAGGAGATTTAATGTTGCTGGACAAAGATTACAGTCTTTAAAATATAACATTTATCCTCAGGGGAAATGTGTGTTATGGTCAAAGATCCTCCAGCTCCAAGATCCAGCTCTGCACATTTATTCTTTTATTTTCCGTTTTACTAGAGACTGAGAAACATGACCATTTCAAACTTGCACTGATCAAAAGTCCAACATAAAATAGGTTACTTCTCATTTCGTTTACATTTTAAACTTTCATGTTAACTTATGGCACATATACACCATTCCTCGTCCTAAGAGAGTATATTATTGTTATACCTTGTACTTGAACTTCTTTAAGGTGGCTTAAGAAATTATTACTCATCAACGACATCTTCACCCTATTTAAACACTAAATTTCTACATTTTATTTTAGCATACTTCAAGCTGTCGAATTGCAGCTCTGGGATTTACGAAAAATGAATGATGAATTTAACTTTGCTACAGATAGATGAGCAAGCCAGGTATCAGAAGGGAGATTTTTGTTCCCCCAGTTCTTCTTCTACTAACCGTAGGATGAGTTGCTAGCCAGTCCTCTCGATGGGCCCATTTCCCGGGCTTTGGGGTTTCCTCCTCCCGACCAAAAAACCCGGAGCATCCAGCAACCGAACCCTCCTCCTCCTTTGATCCGTCTCCGCAATCGCTCTTCGACTTTTCCATTCCCAATTCGCGTGTCATTCAGCTTCGTTCCGGTTGGTGTTGCAACAAAATAGTTCCTCCGCGAAACTTTTAAACAGCTTTAAGGTTCCTCTTTTCAGCAAGCAAACGTGTCATTCTTAAGAATATTTTTTTTCTTATCTCTTTCTCATTTTTTAATTTCTTCTTCCAATCTCTGATTATTTTTTAAAACTAACAAACCTTCTTTACCAGCTCCTGATCTGCAAGACATATTTTTGAGACAACAGAATTTGAGACGAATCTATGTACCTCAAACACATTAGACTAGCACTAAATTTTCTCACAGCTGCTAAATTACTGTGCTGGATATATATTAAACAGTATGATATGGCTTCTCAAGCAACTAAATTTAAGTATCCTTATTTGTAGATGTAAATGTTTCTGACTATTTACTTCAGACTAATACTAATATAAAAAAAAAATTTAAAATCCCTGACTTTATAGGGTAAAATATTGATACTATTTCAAGATTGATAGAGGGATTCCTGTATTAATATCTTAAGGCAGAGGTTCCCAACCTTTTGAGCACCAGGGACCGGTGCCATGGAGAAAGGTTTTTCCACAGACCACAGAGGGTGTGGTTTTGAATACTGCCTGCATCCCGAGGATGCAGCTTTGCTTGTTTGTGTGGCCCGCTTGCTGGCATGCTGCGGACCAGTGCTGGTCCATGGACCAGGAGTTGGGGACCCCTGCCTTAAGGTATACCAAATTAATAGTTAAATTGCTGGGAAAAGTTTTATAGGAAGGAAAATTTCATAGATTTTCTTCATCTAAATCAGTGGTTCTCAACCTATGGGTCGCGACCCCATTTGGGGTCGAACGACCGTTTCGCGGGGGTCCCCAGACACCGTGGGCCGCCATTTTTTTATTTTTTTATTTTTGGGCGTGCGCGCGCCCTGCCTGCCCGGATCGGCCCGTCACGGTTTGGGCCGTCACGCGCGCGCCGCGCATGCGCGGATCAGCCCGTCGCGGGCCGCCATTTTGTTGGTTTTTTTGTTTTTTTGGGGGGCGCGCGCGCGCCCTGCATGCCCGGATCGGCCCATCGCGGTTCGGGCGTCACGTGCGCACCGCGCATGCGCGGATCAGCCCATCACGGGCCGCCATATTTTTTTTTGTTTTTTTGGGGGGGGTGCGCGCACGCCCTGCATGCCCGGATCGGCCCGTCGCAGTTCGGGTGTCACGCACGCGCTACGCATGCACGGATCGGCCCGTCGCGGGCCGCCATTTGTTTAAAAAAAATTGGGGGGGCGCGATGCACGGATTGGCCCGGTGTGTGTGCGCGCGCGCGCGCCCCAGGGTCACACCGCACATGGGCGGAGCAAGTGGGGTCTCAACCTGAAAAAGGTTGAGAACCACTGATCTAAATTATGGTTATCATATGATGAGAAAGATTTTAACTTTTATCATTTTATCATTGTGCATAAATTTTTAACTTCTGTCAAATGATCGTCTGACATCAAGGTGGGGGCAACGGAGTTTGCAAAAAATATCCTCCCATGTTTGCATCCTGCTAGTATTGCACCAAAGTACAAATCCAGCAATAGAATGTGAAACAAAGTAAGAGAACAGGACATCTCTGAAAGCAGCATATAAAAAGCAGTTATCCAAAATGATTTGGATAACGTGGAGAAGAAAGAGATCTTTCTGTAAAGATTCTAGAATTGTAAGGATTCTAGACTTCTACACGCAAGCAATAGGTATTCTGAATATTCTTTCCCTACTGGAATGAACATTGAAATATGAATTACAGGTAATCCTTGATGTATAACAGTTCATTTAGTGACCATTTGGAGTTACAACGGCACTGAAAAAAGTGACTTATGACAATTTTTCACACTTACGCCCGTTGCAGCATCTCCTTGGTCACATGATCAAAATTAAGATGCCTATCAACTGACTCATATTTGTGATGGTTGCAGGAGTCATGTGATCACCTCTTGTGACCTTCTGACAAGCAAAATCAAGGGGAAAGCCAGATTTACTTAACAACCATGTTGCTAAGTTAACAACTGTAGTGATTCACTTAACTGTGTCAAGAAAGGTCATGATATGGGACAAAACTCACTTAACAAATGTGTCACTTAGCAACAAAAATGTTGGGCTCAATAAGTCATAAGTTGAGGACTACCTGTATCAGTTTTGAATGTTTGCAGATTAAACCAGTGAAAAGATTCAAAGAAAAGTAAGCAGTCATAAGTTTATGTTTTAATAGGTGAGATGTTTGCATACAGTTGGATCCAAGCACCACAAGTCAGAAGACCCCAGGTAGCTATTCTATTTTCTTCTACAGACAATGACAAAACCTGGGTGAGTTACAGATGGAAACCCATATAATGTAGACTCCTTTCCCCCAATAATAAACAGTGGATAATTATATATTAACAGATAAAAGTAGCCATGTTATTTCAGAGTTTTTCTTAAACTTCTCATTTTATTTGATTCCATTTTCTGTTCTTTGCACACATTTCTTCTTTACAGCTAATCTGTCTGGGAACATATTTATTAATGGTGCTAATACTAAATCAAATCAAATGTATTACAATTGTGAGGCTGAATGTAATGCTTATATTTTTAATTCAAATCGGATTTATATGTCATCCATTTATTTACATCAACTAAAGGACATCAATGCAAAAATCTATCAGAAAACATTTTTTTAAAAACTCTCGGTGTTACAAATTTTCTGCTATTATTATCCTTCTAGATTTCTATCATTGAATCTAAATTGTATTTTTCTTGAATAGAAATTGGAGATTAAATCTGTCTGGAAACAATTTGGGATCTTCTCTAAGTTCAACTGGAGGAAATATGTAATAAATAAAGAACATCTGTTCAAGCTCTTTCATTACTCCTTTTACAAGAATGGAAGCTGAGTGTTCAGTTAGTTCAATCTTGTGTTACAAGTATGAAATTCTAGAAACATAGTCTTATTAAGTGTTTCCTAAAATTAACCCTATCAATTGGCAATGCCGAGAAGAAGCTGTTGTGCTTCCAGAGAATATTAATTGAAAATATAATTTGAGAAAGATAGTATCTTACAGATTTGATAAAATGACATTCTACTTGGTGGAAAATGGGTCCTTCATGTATTTAAATGCACTGCTACTTGCAGGAGATATTATATTTGAACTATTTAGTAATCTGAATCTCAGTAATTTAACAATCTGGCTGGATTTTGCTAAGCTATGAGATGATTAATTTTAACTTAATATGTAATGTGGATACAGGTATTTTGTATAAGCCAGGATTTTATGATTTAACACATGGAAATCAAGCCATCTGTGCCTTAGTCAATATATCATGATTAAGTTAACCATGATTTAAGATTTTATATGAGCTCTGTTTATTTGCTAAACCATGTGTACTGTATTTTAAATTATATTTACTTGGAAGCAACTCAGGCTGAACGGCAGTGCTAAAATTTACTGCAGTGGGACCTAATTTCAATAAAACTGGATATTTGAAGATAAAAGAATTGCAGGGATACGAGATAATAAAATCTGCATTAGCTATGCTGTAACATTGGGAACTGCCCCAAATGTTAACAGTTTTCTGGAACTTGTTCCCATTAGTCTTAACTGGTAAGGAATAGAGATCATATTATCATGTAAATGTGTTGAACTTTCTATATTAGTTAGGAAAAAACCTTAATATTAAACATATACTGATGTTACTGATTTAAAATTGTCCTTCCTGTGGTAGATTTTTATGGATTTTTGTTTAATATTGCTCCAGTCATCATACTATATTATACAAATGATTTTTTTTCTTTATTTATCTATTCTAGAGGATTTCAGGGAAAGACCCTTTTTTCTTTGGTTGCTATTCTTGGTTCACTTGTTTGAATTAAGCAAAGAAAGATGCTTAATCCAGTTGCTTTCTGTTAACATACCTGAATTGGGTGGTAGCCCATTTCTGCTTCAGTCCAATGTAAATGTGCACTTGAGTCCTATCAAATTTGACAGGCTGCCTAATGTATACCTGGAACTGTATCCTGTAGATTTTGTGGGTGATCAGTTCTAATGGACATATGAGATCGCTTTCAATGAATAAAAGGATGGTTAAGTAAGTTTCTAAATAGACTTCTTCAAGTGGGATGGCATTATTCCCAGGTGACCATTACCATGCCCTCAGCATACTACTCAGTAATGAGAACCTTGGGAACCAGATTTGTCTGGGATTCAGTTTCCTATGAAATCAGATCACAGATGGTTTCCATGAAATGCATTCAGGCTGAGAAAAAGATGAGGGACTACTTGCAGAAGTGCACAAACATCGTGGATTATCCTTCAATTTCTCTTTCCCACTTCAAACTAAAGTGTATCAGATGTAAATCCTTGAATATTTTATTCTCCCCTTATATGTGTATTAAACACTTAACGAAATTGTGTATTAGAAATGTATGGGTGAGACAGTTTTCAGGGAGCAAGGGAGAATACCAGAAAGTCGGGGACAGTATGGTTTCCCCACCACATTTTTTACTAATAATAATAATAATAATAATAATAATAATAATAATAATAATAATAATAATAATAATAATAATAATAAAAAAGCATTACAATTCATAAGAACATAAGAAGAGCCATGCTGAATCAGGCCAAAGCCCATCGAGTCCAGCATTCTGTGTCACACAGTGGCCCACCAAATGTACATGGGGATCTTGAGCAGAAAGAGAAGGCAAAACCCTCCCTTTCCCTTGACCCCCAAACAAATGGTACTCAAGGGAATCCTGCCTGCCTCAACCAACATAGAGGCGGCACATGGACATTTGTTTTAATAACCACCAATACACTTTGCATCCATGAATCTATCTAGCCCTGCCTTGAAGCTGTCAAGGCTGACAGCTGTCACGACCCCTTCAGGAAGTGAATTCCATAAATCAACGACCCTCTGGGTGAAGAAATATTTCCCTTTATTTGTCCTCACTTTCTTAGCTATAAGCTTTAGGGAGTGCCCCCGTGTCCTGGTATTGTGTGATAGAGAAAAGAATTTTTCTCTATCCACATTTTCTATCCCATGCATGATTTTATACACTTCGATCAAGTCACCCCTTAAACGCCGTCTTTCAAGGCTGAAGAGACCAAGGCGTTGCAATCTGGTTTCATAAGGGAGGCGCTCCATTTCCTTGATCATTCTTGTTGCCCTTTTTTGCACCTTTTCCAGTTCCATTATATCCTTCTTGAGGTGCGGTGACCAGAACTGTACACAGTACTCCAAGTGTGGTCTCACCATCGATTTGTACAGAGGCAATATAACACTTGCTGACTTATTTTCGATTCCCTTCCTAATCATGCCAAGCATGGAATTTGCTTTTTTTACTGCTGCTGCGCATTGGGTTGACATCTTCATCGAGCTGTCCACCAAAACCCCAAGATCCCTTTCTTGGGTTGTCTCAGAAAGTTTGGTCCCCATCAGTTGGTAAGTATAATTGGGGTTCTTTGCCCCGATGTGCATAACTTTGCACTTGTTTAGGTTAAAATGCATTTGCCACTTTGTTGCCCACTCACACAATTTGGAGAGATCCTTCTGGAGCTCCCGACAATCAGTTTCACTTTTCACAACCCGGAACAATTTAGTGTCATCAGCAAACTTGGCTACCTCACTATTAACTTATACATCCAGATCATTGATGAATAAATTAAAAAGTAAAGGCCCCAAAACTGAACCTTGGGGTACACCACTTCTCACTTCTTTCCATCCGGAGAATTGTCCATTTATTGCCACCCTTTGCTTCCTACAATTTAGCCAGTTACCAATCCAGGACAAGACCTGTCCTCGAATTCCGTGGCTGGAGAGCTTTTTTAGGAGCCTTTGGTGAGGGACTTTGTCAAAAGCCTTTTGAAAGTCAAGATATACAATATCAACTGGGGCCCCTTTATCTATGTATGTATTTATTTACACCCTCAAAGAATTCTAACAAGTTAGTAAGACATGATTTGCCTTTGCAGAAACCATGTTGATTTTCTTTCAGCAATGCCTGTTTTTCTATGTGCCCCGTAATTTTATCTTTAATAATGGTTTCCATCAGTTTGCCTGGAACTGAGGTTAGACTGACTGGTCTATAGTTTCAAGACGATCACCGTACCATCTGACCTTTATGGAATGAGATATAAACATAAATGAATAAATGAAAAGCTCTTCAGGATTTCCAAAACGATTGCACAAATCTGCTAGCCAGATGCCTGGGATGGTGCATTTCTGGCTTGTTATTGGTCGGCTCCGATTAGCTTTATTCTCGGGACCTTGGGGCGACTGCGGAGAGAAAGGAAAGAAAGAACGAGAAAGCACGCATTGTTTGTTTTGATTTGCGCCAAGAGTAGCCAGGAGCTCACGATTGGCTGCAGGTTTGCCGCCGTCACCAATCCGCCTTTGGCAAAGACAGAACTCCCCCCACCCCACCCCGCCTCCTCTGCCTGGAGCAAATAATTAAAAGAAAGGGGGGGGCAGAGAAGCGCGTCTTCGTTGGAGCGGCTCTCTCGCCCGCTCTCCTCTTTTCCCCGTTCAGCCGGACCTGCAGGTACGCCGGGAGGTCTTTGCCGAGCTTCCCTTCTACTGTCGCAGTAGCAGCCGGTCCGCTTCTCTAGCCCTGCTCGAAATTGCGATCCCCGCGAAAAATGGCTGCGGTCCCAGCTTTTTCCGCCGCCACCTCGCTGCGCCCGCGGCTCCTGCTCGTACTTCTGCTTCACTTTCCTTTCGTGCTCTGGCTGAAGGGGAGCGGCTGTGTCGCCAGCACACCGGAGGAAGCGGCGGCGATGCTCAGCTCGTCCTCCCTACCGGAGTCCGCCTTGCAGAAGCCCACCGTCTTCTTAGCCATCCTCGCCAGGAACGCTGCCCGCTCCCTGCCCCATTTCTTCGGCTGTCTGGACAGGCTGCGGTACCCGAAGCACCGGATCGCCATCTGGTAAGGTTGCCAAAAGCGCCGCCGGAGAAGAATCGGATAGGGATTTAGTGGAGATCAGGGGCGAACTGGGGGAAAGATTTGAAAACATCGCGGGGGGGGGGAAGGAAAGTTATTTCCAGTTACTTGGTCAAAACGTGAAAGGGAGACGGAGCAATGGGCAGGAACTGATGCCGCCTGTGTGTCAGATATGGTTGCTAACTGATGGGGTGGGGAGGGGAGAGACTCCGTCTACTTCTTTACCACCGTCTTGCTCAGAATCTTCAAATTAAGTTTTTAAGGGCACGGAGTCACAATGGGATGATAATGATCCCTGGTAGAATGGTGGCAGGAAGGATAAGGGGTCCTTTTTCATTCAAAGCATGGATGATCCCCTTAGCCTTCCTGCCAACCATTCTACCAGGGATCACCCATGGTTTGAATGAAAAAAAAAATGTAACGATACTTAATAGGGTAAGTTTAAATGAAGGGAGGAGATAAGCCAGACTTCTGAAGCAAGTGCCTTTTAAATATGATCTGTTAATGTTGTTAGATTCCTGCTTTTTGGCTAGTGGCTGTCCCCCTACAATGTTCTCTAAATTTAGTAAGATATCTATATCTTATTAAAATCACTATATATACATATACATCTGTCTGTCTGTCAAATCTATCTATCTATCTATCTATCTATCTATCTATCTATCTATCTATCTATCTATCTATCTATCTATCTATCTATCTATCTATCTATCTATCTATCTATCTATCTATCTATCTAGGATTGTAATATGAGTTTATTTAAGGAGACAAGATACGAATGTCTTTTGTATGACTGGAAAAAAGAAGTGATCTCTTCAAGCCTCCCCCCCCCACCACTTCTTCCAAAGCACGACATTAAGTTACGACTGCCTGCATTTGAAAGGAGCTTCTGGGGGCAGCTGAAAGGCAGTTTGGCAGCCTGTGGATAAAAGTTACTGCTGAATCCAACTGGTCAGGAATGATATTGCAGGGAATTATTCCCTCTTAGGGCAATGTCCCCCAACCTTTTGGGCACCAGCTACCAGTTTTGTGGAGAGAGGCTTTTCTGTGGACCAGACGGGGTATGGTTTTGTGTGCTGCCTGCATCCTGTGGATGGGCCTTTGCTTGTTTGTGCAGCCGGGTTTCTGGCATGCCTGGGCCCAGGGGGTTGGGGACCCCTGCCTTAGGGGAATACCTGGCTAGATCTGCTCTTAGGTTTTAGACGTTCCCAATTGCTGCTGTATGAAGAGACTTCTTGGGTTCAGGTATTAGTGTACATGCATATACACTACAAAGAGAAACATAGAAGCCCTTAAGTCTTCTACTTTGTCAGCTCCAAATATGGGTCTCTATATTAATATGAAGGATACCTTCTTGGTGATGCAGGTTTAAGTCATGTGACTGATGCTTTACTGGTCTATGGCCAGATCGGAAATTTCTAGGGGAAAAGAGCTCATGAGAAGTCCTGACTTGAAACAATTAGGAACAAGTTGGATATTCAGCCTTTCAACTGAAAGGATGTAGTAACAGAAACCAACCCTCTTTTCTCATTTGTTACACAACCTAATCACCCATCTTGGGTTAGCAGAATAATTTTCTCTTGACTTCGGTGGTTACTACTCTTCCTTTGTGTCCTTGTTTTGAACCAGAGGTGTAATCCTTAATCCTGTGACTGTTGAATGGAGCCAACATGTGCCACCGTAGACCATTGTAGAGTTCAGTGATGTACAACTGTTTCTTGTATTTGCTAGGGCACATCATTCAAGTCAAAGTGGACATCTCTTTTAGCATAATACTTGCAGGTTTTAATGATTTAACATACGGAGAGACTTCCTGTGGTTAAGGGCTCTTCACTTTAGCAAGGCTATACCTCAAGAAAGAGAAAAAGTGGAAAACAGTAAATCAGGCTCAGTTTTTTGTACTCAGTCCATATTAAACATGTTTTTTTCCAGTTCTTGGAGCCTATAAAATAGACAGTATCTGGAGTTTTAATAGTCCTATTTAGTATTTTAGTCTTTGAACTGGAAAATGCAAAGGATAAACAGGGCTTAGTGGGGAAAGCAATCTGTATGGGAGGTATGCCAGTTAGGAGCAGATTGTGAAGTTTTGCAGTGTGGTTGTCAGTAATTTGCCAATTCCAACAATGATGGTTTAGTAAAGGACCAAATGCCCCTTGCATGTAGCTACCGGTATAACATTTTAGCTCTCCAGTTGTAGTGCAAAGCGTTTGTTCAGAAGGTCATTCTGAATCATGCACTCTGTCAAGCAGATAACTTCTCTCCTCTTGTATATGAACTAACCACCATTTTTAACAGACCAACAGTGCACATCCATGTTGTTTTCCTTAGCACATCAAGGTGGCTTCCAATCAGAAAAGAAAGTACTGTATGCTTTTGCCTTCTAAATAAAGAGTCACTTTGAATAAGCTTCAAACTTTATTTTTGTTTTACATATTCAGAAAAAGACATTATGCACTCGGAAAGGTTTTATAAATGAAAGTGACAATCCTGTTTTGTTACTGTTACATGACATCAAGAGAAGGCAGTTGTAGCTCAATGACAGAGCAAAGTTCAGATACAAAGGAAGTTTGTGAAATCCCAGATAGCTTGGATTAGGATTAGCAAACACCAATGTGGGAAAGAAACTCTGGAGAACTCCTAACCTCTGAGCTAGGTGCAGCAGTGTTTTAACTCATTATAAAACACTTCCCCATGTTTTTGTGAAGGAATTGCTTTGCTTGCTTTTAGACAACTGCAAATCATTTCTAAGCAAAGAGTTCAGTTAAGTATAACTTAATATGTGCTGGTTCAGGAAATATAACTATAAGTGACGGCAACATAGGTAAAGTCTAGAATATTTTAGACTTCAGCAAACCACTAACCAGACAAGATTCAGCAATTGTTGGCCCTTGTAATAAACCTTTTCCTTAAAATTAAACTTTCCCAAGCTACAAAAGTTTTAAATATGTGGATCTTGAATTCTCAGAATTGTCAACATGGCCATTATTGATAAGGAATTCTGAGAGGAGGTCCACATATATCATGAGAAGCTGAGAGGGGCTGGCTAAACAGCATTTATGATACCAAACTTGGCTATTGGCTAGGTAGAGCGTATGGCTTGTTCCTCCTTGGCAGAAGTCTCTAATCAGGATTTGATTTATTTTTTTATATGTCCAGGATTTTATATATTGTATGTTTCTGTGTATGTTTGTGGAATGATTGGTTTTTCTTTTTTAACTTAGGGGTTTTTATATTCATGTATTTTACTGTGATTTCTATTATGTTGTGAGCCGCCCTGAGTTCTCCGGAATAGGGCGGCATAGAAGTCAAATTAATAATAATAATAATAATAATAATAATAATAATAATAATAATAATAATAATAATAATAGATGTATACAGCACTTTTTTTTTCTTCCTAGCATTTCCCCATAAATGAAGGGTCTGCTTTTTTTAGAGCAACCAAAGGCTGAACCATATGGTGGTGACAGGAATTGACTGACATGTCATGGTCTAAAGAGAGTAATGGGTCCAAAGTCAGCCAGCCAGCTTTCGTGGCTAAGGCAAGACTAGAATTCACAGTCTCCTTGTTTCTAGCCTGGTCTTTAACTGTTCCATCAAACTGGCTCTTTAGAAACATCACTTGTGGTTGAATTCAGGTAAGGGAAATGAATATGTACTCTGAGTAGCCTTTTGTTAGAAAGGACACTGAATAATATTTTCTCAATTTTAGATGACTGATATGTGACCACAATAATGGTTGCAGGTTGATAGATTCAAAACTGAAAAGGAAAAAAAATGGGCTTTCTGCTTTTTTAAAACATTTGTGTACCCGTTTTAAAATGGAGGGATGCTTATTAGCCATAACAAATGTTTGTATTGAAGATTGGGAAGAAAGAACAAGCTTTCTTTCTTCTTATATTTGTCACTTTCCAAGTATAACTACATTCTTCTGCTAAAAGTATGAGCAACACTTAAGGAATCTGAAAACCCCTCTCTAAGGGCCTGTGAATATGTCATAAAATCATCAATGACATACTATAATTATCCACTGACATCAGCTTTCTTGTCATTAAGTTGCTTGTAACAGTATTCTATACTCTTTAGTTTAGATAACTTTGAACTAATGGAATTTAAAAGATTGTGCTGAGAGACATCCAGGCTGTAATTCTGGAAATTATCAAGGGGAAAAAATAAATTCCTTTCAAACATTGGCTTTTGCTTTATGCACAGCTATGGTTCCAATATTACATGAAAGTAGAATTGAATTGAGTTACCTTGCTTTGTTGCAGGTTTCCATATCAAATGGCCAGATTTTTAACTGTCGAAAATAGTGATTTGTGTCCAGATTTTGAAAGGTGTAGATGACAAGACTGCAATACCTGTATACATTGTAATGGTAGACAAATCAAAAGGAATAATTTAAAACAGCATAGATAAAAGCATTTTTTTTCCTGGGAGGAAAGATTGAAATCATTCAGAATTTTTTTTTTTTTACCTTCAGAAATAAAAGTGACATCCTGTGCAGTTTTCTGCATAACTCATTTATTTCCTAAATTAAAACTATAAGTAATTCCACTGTATACGTAGTCCTTGCCTTATAATCCTTCTTTAAGCGACTGTTTGAAGTTACAAGAACACTGAAAAAAGTGACTTATGACCCGTCCTCATTCTTATAACCGTTGCAGCATTCCTACATTTTCATGTGATTAAAATTTGGACACTTGGCACCCAGCATGTATTTTTGATGGTTGCTGCATCCTGCAGGCACGTGATCATCATTTGTGACTTTCTCAGTTGGCTTCCAACACACAAAATCAATGGCAGAAGTTGGATTCACTTAACATCCTCACGATTCCCTTAACAACTGTAGTGATTCACTTAACAATTATCTTGCTTAGCAATTGAAATTCTTGTCCCAACTATGGTCATAAGTCAAGGACTACCAGTATTCAGTGGAACTTCCTCCTTAATTGATGTGTGTAAAATTACAGGCTAGTATAGTAGGGTGAAGTACAATAGAGGAATTTATAGGAATGATGTGAAGAAACAGGAGATGAGATATTCCCCCCCCCTTTCTCTGTAGCTCTGTAACTTGTGTGCCCTACTGGACAATCTTTTTAAGTCTTTCAAAACATTAGCGGCAGCTCAGAATAGATTTGAAGTTGAAGTACTATTTTGAATTTCCATCCTTTGGAATAATGTTTTTGATATAATTAAAACAAAAACTGAATGTAACTATTTACATTAAATGTCCTTTTTATACAACTCAGAGGTCAAATAAAAGCTGATTATATTCCATTTCTATCACTATCACTCTTTGGTGTCTTTTTTTTTTTGTAGTCCTTCTGGATTTTTTACCTTTTAAAAATTACTTAAGTAGAATCCAATGACCCATAGTGCAGTTTTATTTCAAGCCCTAGTAATCTTGTCCAAATTGCCTTCTTGAGATTAAACCAGAGAATCTTGGTGAATGTCTGCATTTTCATAGGGATTTTACATTCTCCATATAGAGTTTGCAATAAATAAAGAAAAAGTCCTAATCCTGGTTTGACTTCCTCTTCTTAAACAGCTTTTTCCTTTAGGTTCAAAAATCTGCTGGAAATGCATTGTGGGAATTGCTGTCCGTCAGTATAGGACAGCTTTATTTTCCTCTGCTGCAAAAAAAGAAGAATTGACGGAAAATTGGGTTTTCTTTAATATAGTAATAAACCAGACAAGTGTTACTTTGCCCTCCACTAAAAGTATGGTTTTTTTTTTATTCTTTTGCACTCCTCCCATGTTTTTGTTGATTCTCCAGCAGGCAAAGGTTGCGGATGCCTGCAATCTGTTCTTAATTCATTGCAGAATGGCCCAATTGTAACTTGCAGTTCTGAAACCTATGAAAGGCTGCTGTGCGCTGTGGCTGGCAGATGATCCTTTGTGTAAAGGATCAAAGTTTCTGCTGATTTGGGTTGCACAGTAGCTGCTTACAAAGCAGAAGACAGCCAGGAAGTCAAGTTGAGAAACATCTCTGTGTGGAGTACTACAGATTAAGGGCAAAATGAGCCATTGAGGCTGGGTTTTTACTAAACAACCGCAAAACAAAGTGCATGGGTACATGAGGAGGGCCAGTTTTTAAAATGGAAATTTGGCACATTTAAGCCTTAATTTTGTGGCTTCCTTTTTTTCATCTATGTTTCAGAAAGAAAATGCTTGTGGAAGGCAGATATCTGGAAACAATAAGTTGGGAAGAAATTAATCATATTAATCATATTGACTTTACCTTGAAACAGTTTTAAAAGATGTCCATTAAATAGTCAATTATTATTTAAAGAAGAGCGTAATGTTCTTCCAAGGAATAGACACTGGATGGTTGTCTTTGCATGATGCTTCTTCCCTCTAGGCATTTGGTTTCATGGATTATTGATAGTGAAGCTCCTCCAGCCTCACAATAGCCATGGAGAGGTGGATTGCTTTCATAATTGGAGAAGGTATAAATTGGGCTTGATGGAAGGAGTTGAATATGAGTGCAGCAATTGCTAAAACAGGTCACTTTTGTTCCTGGAAATCAGTGCAGGAGAATCTTAGAAGCAACCTGGAAAGAAGAGCTTTAATTTCCTGTGTCTGAAGCTGGGATTCTGTCAGGCAGAACAATGTTTCTGCTTGGTATATCAGCCTTCTTGTAGTGGTTGAGGAAACTTAATGACAAAGCATCCAGTTTATTGGAGTTAGCTCTTGATATACTTCCTTCCAATCTGTGTATGTAAAATAACAAAGTACATTCATAAAGTATCCCTTAATGCTGAAGAATAGGGCAGTGTTGTTATAATTGTTGTTATAGCAAAAGATTGTGACTTGCCTACATTCTTTTCTTTTTTCCTCCTCTACTTCTCTGTCCTCTCCTGATGTAATTTTAGCCAGTGACCTTTAGCCTGGATTTCTCATATGGCCCAATTACTAGGAGTCCAAATTCAATACCAAGTCTTCTAAAAAAATCAGCAGAGGTCCTGGCTTGTCTCTTCAGTCTCTAGCATATATCATATACTGTATATGTTCAGATGGGTAAACGCGAGCCCCTAAAATACTCAGTAATAGTTGTGATGATTAGTTTATGTCCATATACAGCAGTGGTTCTCAACCTTCCTAATGCCGCGACCCCCAACCATGTGGTCATAAGTCGAGGACTACCTGTATTTCCCTGCAGGCGTGGGCAGGAGGAGGGGTGGAGTTTGCTCGCTCTCATTCATCTTGGCCACCGCCTGTTCGGGGCGGTGCAGGCAGGCCCAGACGCTCCTGGGCAGCCACGGCAAGCAACAGCGACGGCGCAGGCCGACCACCGGCTGGGCCACCAGCTGGCCCAGCCCAAGAGAGGTAAGCCACCCGCTAACCTTACCTTGGCCACCGCCCATTCGGGGCGGCGGCAGGCAGGCCCAAGCGCTCCTGGGCGGCCCTCCCACCCCTGGCCCTCCCACCCCTGGCCCTCTTTTACTTACATTTAGTAGTAGGTGGAAACTTCACGACAGCTCGCCTTCGCTGCAGACAACTAGCAGCAACGTTTTCCGACTGGGACTTTTGGCGGGCTCAGCAGGGCAGAGACAGCCTGGACAATTCCTATTGGCTTTTGAAAGCCAATAGAATTAGACTCTATTCAAGAGGCTCTATTCTATTGGCTTTCAAAAGCCAATAGAATAAGAGGGAGTAGCACAACTCATGAAAAAGGGGAAAAAAAACAAAAAAAAAATGCCGGACTGCGATTTTATGAGGAAAAACTCCAGGACTTAATAAGTCAGCAAGTGTTGTATTGCCTCTGTACAAATCGATGGTGAGACCACACTTGGAGTACTGTGTACAGTTCTGGTCACCGCACCTCAAGAAGGATATAATGGAACTGGAAAAGGTGCAAAAAAGGGCAACAAGAATGATCAAGGAAATGGAGCGCCTCCCTTATGAAACCAGATTGCAACGCCTTGGTCTCTTCAGCCTTGAAAGACGGCGTTTAAGGGGTGACTTGATCGAAGTGTATAAAATCATGCATGGGATAGAAAATGTGGATAGAGAAAAATTCTTTTCTCTATCACACAGTACCAGGACAAGGGGGCACTCCCTAAAGCTTATAGCTAAGAAAGTGAGGACAAATAAAGGGAAATATTTCTTCACCCAGAGGGTCGTTGATTTATGGAATTCACTTCCTGAAGGGATCGTGACAGCTGTCAGCCTTGACAGCTTCAAGGCAGGGCTAGATAGATTCATGGATGCCAAGTGTATTGGTGGTTATTAAAACAGATGTCCATGTGCCGCCTCTGTGTTGGTTGAGGCAGGCAGGATTCCCTTGAGTACCATTTGTTTGGGGGTCAAGGGAAAGGGAGGGTTTTGCCTTCTCTTTCTGCTCAAGATCCCCATGTACATTTGGTGGGCCACTGTGTGACACAGAATGCTGGACTCGATGGGCTTTGGCCTGATTCAGCATGGCTCTTCTTATGTTCTTATGTTCTTATGACTTTGGTGACCCCTGTGAAATGGTCGTTCGACCCCAAAAGGGGTCGCGACCCACAGGTTGCGAATTGCTGATATACAGTATCTGGAGGGTATCTAAGTTGAGGAAGTTTGTCCTAAAAACCTTTCGGAGATACAAAGACGCTGGACAGCATTGGAACACACTAAACCTTTGTTAGTTGAGAGAAAAGAGGTATGATAAAGCAGGTGAAAGGAGAGGTAAAGTAGCAGATGGCGTACCCAAGGATATACAATATTTGTGTTTACTGAACACATGTTCAGCTATAAATATATACTATTCCAGTTTTTATATTTGTTTCATCAGTGCTTCTCCTAATTTACCCACTGGGCCAGTGTGAGAAATTTTGCGTAATGAAGTAGAACATCAGTAGAACTGCTGCAATATCTGCATTCTCATATTCACCAAAGTTGCTCTTGTTCATTATAAGATTAGGTGTTTTTCTATATTCTGTTTCCAGTCCTTCTGATTTAGTGCAATCTCTGAAGCATGCCAAATTGTATTTGGCTAAATATTCTCTTTGACTACTTTTTGTTTAAGCTTTAATTCAACTATTTTGTCCTTCCTTCCTTCCTTCCTTCCTTCCTTCCTTCCTTCCTTCCTTCCTTCCTTCCTTCCTTCCTTCCTTCCTTCCTTCCTTCCTTCCTTCCTTCCTTCCTCCCTCTCTCCCTCCCTCTATTCCAGCTTTGCTGGCTGAGGAATTCTGGGAGTTGAAGTCCACAAGTCTTAAAGTTGCCAAGGTTGAGAACCCCTGCTCTATTCCCAGTGATGCGGGGTGTTTTATATTATAAAAAATTTTCTGCATTTAGAAAAAAGAAGAACCATCCAAAAGAACCAAATTTAACAGAGCTCACATGTAGTCCAACCCCCTGCTGAAGCATGAGACCCTATATCATTTCAGACAAATGGTTGTCCAATATCTTCTTAAAAACCTCTAATGATGGAGCACCCACAGCTTCTGGAGGCAACCCATTCCACTGGTTATTTGTTCTCACTGTCAGAATTTCCCCAGATTTAAATGATTTTATCCCTTAAGACATTCTACAGCTCTATGTTATACTGTGGCTCATGTTACACTTTTCTGCAGGGGTTCCATGTGTTTTAGTTACTCAAAATTGTGGCTTGTCACTTCTCTTTTGACTTGGAATTATGCTAAGGGCTTCTACATGTCGAAAAATAGTTGCATTGATTCCAGAGCCTCGAGAGGTCAAAAAGACTCCGTGGCTGTATAGGTTCACTCATTATGGATAAACGTCAAAACCTTTGAGTTACCCCAGGAAATCATTTGTGGAATTTCACTGACTAGCAATGTCCTCTCATCTTTTTAGTGCCATGCTTGTAGAGAAGTGACACATGACCTCACAGTGCAATGTGTTGTCCTCAAGGAAAGTTTATTCTGTAGAAATAATAATAATAATAATAGTAATAGTAATAATAGTAACAATAGTAACAAGAGCAACAACAACAACAATAATAATAATAGGGTTGGAAGGGACCATGGAGGTCTTCTAGTCCAACCCCCTGCCCAGGCAGGAAATCCTTTACCATTTCAGACAAATGGTTGTCCAGTCTCTTCTTAAAAATTTCCAGTGTTGCAGCATTCACAACTTCTGGAGGCAGGTTGTTCCACTGAATAGTATTCTAACTATCAGGAAATTTCTCCTTAGCTCTAGGTTGCTTCTCTCCTTGATTAGTTTCCATCCATTCTTTTATTTGTAAGAAGATATTGGGTAGATTCCCTAATTCTGGTGCCTAAAGTTTGCTAATCTGCATATTTAAAACTATATCTAGAGACAAAGTCACCATTCACTTTGAATAACTTTCTTTTGGAACGTACAACAATCCATCCAGATAGCTGCAGAGGAAGCTACGAGTCTGTTGGATTAACGCATGCAACCTAA
This sequence comes from Bothrops alternatus, assembly GCA_034064705.1. Classification (NCBI taxonomy): domain Eukaryota; kingdom Metazoa; phylum Chordata; class Lepidosauria; order Squamata; family Viperidae; genus Bothrops; species Bothrops alternatus. Next base: position 568,677 of record JARGCV010000040.1, read on the forward strand.
TTGAAAGAAAATGAATCCAGCGCTCTGGAACCAGCTTCCCTCGGAGGTTCGTACTGCTTCCTCCCTCCTAGCTTTCCAAAAACTGTTGAAAACTCATTTATGCAGACAGGTTTGGGGCGTGTGAGTTGCACTCTGCCCCTGGGCCTTTGACTGTGACTCTGTGTGATATGAGTGAAATAAATTACTTAGTTTTTATATTGTAAATTTGTAATTTTAATTGTTTTATGTTTTTTGTACTTGTATTCTTGTTGTGAGCCGCCCTGAGTCTTGGGAGAAGGGCAGCATATAAGTTAAATAAATAAATAAAATAAATAAATAATGAGGTTGGCACCCTCATTAACAAATGGTGGCTGAGGGCAGATTTATTATGCACCAAGCTAGCATTCAAAAGTAGCAACCAGAGCTCAGGGCCACCAAGGATCTGTCTACCTGGTCCTAAGAGTGAAGGCTGGATGCCAGATGTCAGGATTGCTCTCAAACAGTGTTCCTGGCATCTCTGAGTTTGACCCAGCCCCAGATTCCTACCATATCTCCCTCTGCCCATCACAGTACTAATAATACCTCTCACTCTCACAACTCTCCCCAGTCCATCCTCCCCTGGGCTATTCTGTCCCAGGCTCACCCTCCAATAAATTCTCTACCCACACTGAACAACCACCAACAATACAAATTTCAACCACATACATCTCCGCATGGGCCCAGGGCCTCATCTGCTGATCTTCCAACTGTATCCCTCTGGGTCTGGCATTGAGATGACGCCAATGGCCTCTGCCAAGACCTCTATTGGGCACCACCATCATTAGCCTCTTCTTGCCATCCTGTCACTACAGTGATCCATTGTCCCATTTGCCAGTGGGAGCCCAGCAGCTACGCAAATGGCCCGAAGAGTAGCTCTGTGATGCCACTTTGCTGCAAGGAGCTCCTGGCACACCCAGTTACACATGAACAAACAGATGGGCAAATAAACATAACAAACCTTAACTAAAATGTAACATTCAAACATTAAAAAAAAAATCAAAATCAGCAAACAAACTCAGCAAGTCCCTGCGAACACAACACACTTCTGGGCCCCCATTTTTCCTTCTTCTCTTTTCCTTCTATCCGTTGCAAAATATTTCTATTATTTTGGGTCTCCTCTGAAAGTTAATGCAAACAGTAAAAGAGAGGGATGGTAAGACAGAGAGGTTCCTTTCTGGCACTTGAAGAGATTGGTTTCTTGGCCAATAAAACAAATTGACTGTCCCAAAGAGTTGTAATTTTAGCTTGGTGAGATCATAGCTGTCTGCTTGGCAGCCTCCAGCTTCCAGGAACTGCTTCCAAAAGAGTTTATTGTCAGAATTCATCTTCCATACCTGAGACTTGAAGGAGAACTTGAAGAGGTCAAAAGAGGGTTGATAATAGTTTTGTAATGGAAATTTTCCTAATATGGGTCTCTGGTGAGTGCAAGTGTTTAAAGAACAAGATATGTATTTGCATTGGTGATCATTGTTGAGGATTAAAATTGGGGAAAGGAACAAGGTTACTTTTAAAATATCTTGTCTGTCTTTTTTCTCTTGATTTGCTGAAATCCTGCCTTCTTTGATCACAGGTTTTTTTTTCAAAGAAATTACTGCTCCTCTGAAGCCCATCTAGGGCCTTTAGTTCAGTAGGTGATAAAATGTAAGATGAAGGGCCAGTTCTGATAGCATTTCCACTCTTTGTACATTGGATGTGTGTGGTTTGGTTGCAACAGCAGGACTTGTTGGAAACTCACTTTATAGAAAGATGTTGGGAGTCCTCCCCATCTCCCTTGTTCCCCCCTCTACAAATGGATGTCCATCAGAACTGGGTGCTGAGGAGAATTGTAGTTCCAAATTTGTTTTGCTTGTTGCTTATTAAGTTTAGCAGTGACCTGCCTCTGCACTGTTCCTTTAACCGGGGATGACTTCTGTTGCTCTAGCTTATATTAAGGGAACTAGGTATGTCTAGTCCAGGGGTAGGCAGCCTTGGCTCTTCTATGACTTGTGGACTTCAATTCCCAGAATTCCTGAGCCAGCTATGCTTCCACGAGTCATAAAAGAGCCAAGGCTGCCTACCCCTGGTCTAGTCTAATGAAGAGAAGAATATGATAGCAGTTCTTCGAGTGCTTGAGAGGTATCAGAGAGAAGAAGGGGTTGGTTTATCCACTTGAGGATAGGACAAGAGGTAATCAATGAAAACTTATCAAACGGAGATCCAACCTAGAGGAGAAATTTCCTGATAAGTGAGAACAATTAATCAGTGGAATTCCTCTGGAAGTTGTGGGTGCTCCTTCACTAAAGATTTTCAAGAAGAGACTGGACGGCCATTTTTCTGGAATTATATAGAGTCTCCTGCTTGAACAGGGATTTGGACTAGAACGAGGGTCCCCAACCCCCAGGCCACACAAACAAGGGAAGCCCCATCCATGGGATGCAGGCAGCATGCAAAACCACGCCCCCTCCGCTACACAGAAAAACCTCTGTCCGCCTCTGTCCTGGTGCCAAAAAGGTTGGGGACCACTGGACTAGAAGACTTCCAAAGTCCCTTCCAACCCTTTTATTCTACTGTATGCTCTATGTTCTGGCATGTTTATTTCATTCTTGATCAAATGCACATCTCCCATGAATTTGTAAAACAAATGCATAATTTTTGATCCCAGTACTGGTTGAATTATATCTCAGTACATACAGAAAATCATGGTTTAGCAGATTTCTAATGCAGTGGATAAAATATGTCTATATGGTATATGATTCTGCATGTAAGTAAAATATGCATGAATAAAATTTCATTTATAAGTATATCTATGCATAGAATCCCATTGGATTTAATGGTTATTTTACATTACTCTGTTAAACTGAGAGTTTACTTCTGCATACTTCCCTCCAGTTTTAGGTAAACACATACTATATGCAAGGTACCGAGGATATTTCTTTCTTGCACATAGAGATTGATATTGGGGTTCATTTCCATGTTATCTTTTTTTAAAATTTTATTTATAATACAGTTAAAAAAAACATTGGATTTAACGTGAGATTCCAGTACATACATTCTTATCAGATTATTCCACTTTTTACAATCAATTCTTCATCTCTACATATACATCTAAGTTTTATATACAATATTTATTCTAAAATAACATATATTTCTATCTTAACATTCATGGAAGGGAGGCGAATTCGGGGTGGAGCAGAAAACACGGGGGTGGGGAAGGTGTTAGGAAATAAGCACCAAGGTACATGGCGCCTTGCAAGGGATTCCCGAGTGTTCCGCAATTGTTTTTCCTCTCTCCTCTGCATGAGAAAAACTTTTGCGGTGTAAATCTGCAACAAGGTGTTCCTGTGAGGTGGTGCAGGAGGTTCTTGGGAGAGGCGAGGACAAGCTTGGCGTTTCCTCTCTCCCAATCCCCTTCCTCTTCTTTACCCCCTTCCCCAGCTTGCCTGCGATCTTAGCTCACGGCTCAGTGGCTTTTCTTTGCCTAGCCTACACCCGCCCCGTTCCCGGAAGCGCCAAGGAGGTACGGCAGAAACACATGAATTGGGATTGCCCTTGGGAAGCTGATCCTGCTTTGAACCTTAGGAGAGGAGGAGGGGAGGGGTCTAGGACAACGTGCGGGTTGGCTCCACGGGCATCCCGACCAACAGCTGAGCAGCTCCAACTTCCGGCCACTGAACAGCTGAGTCCTCCGGGAGGCAACGTGAGGCCCTGAGGGGTATTGCAAGCTTGCAGAGGGGTGGGAAGGAAAAGAAGATGGAAGAGAGTGAGGTTGCAACAGAGACCGGTGTCTCGGTTCCTAAGACCATCGGAAATATGTGTTTTCCGATGGTCTTAGGCGACCCCTGTGAAAGAGTCATTCGACCCCCAAAAGGGTCGCGATCCACAGGTTGAGAACCGCTGCCCTAGAGATTAATAACTTATTCCTCCCCACCACTACAATAGGTCTTGCTTCTCAGTTGTATATTGAATTAAAAACATTGACAGGGGGCAGAGACTATTCAACCTGGAGCAGAAGATAGATTTTCCTAACTTTTTAAGAACATTTTGGGGTTGTGGAAGACATTTGAACATGTTGAAAGTTTGTCAAGGCTGCGACCACAAAACGACTGTCGTAAGAGAATAAATGTTTACCAAACGGTTACCATGGAGGACACAGCCAGTCTCATAACATCTAGTTCAAAGAAAGGCTTTACAGTTAAGGTTGAAAGATAAATATCATTCCCTGGAACCTGCATACAAGACAGGTTCTCATCTGAAAAACACAGCCTCTCTATTGAATCCTTCATGTTGCAAAGAAAAACCACATGCTGTCTCTCACATACACACTCACCCTTCCAAATTACATTTAAATTCTGTCTAGAACAACCCTAACTTATATTTTATTCACCGTCTCAGCATCACACAAAATGCTCCTCACACAAACACATCCCTGCATCTTCCTCTGTTTGTCTGCCCAGTTTTTTGCTGGCTCCTTCGTCCTTTTTTGTATTCCTTCCTATTTCTGAAACTTTTGATTTCTTAACACAAACGACATAACTGTTGCCTCTTTTCTTTGAATCCGATATGCTTAGGCTCGTGGCAGGAAAAGTTTGAGCATTCAATCATCCATTAATGTTAATTTCCTAAAGAATGATGCTGAGGTTTTGTGATCTCAAGGAAATTCTGGGTTGGCAAAGGTAGTCTGTAGTTGGAGGTCTTTGCTTTTCTCTGTAGCATGCATGCCTATTATTTAAGGTGAGAGCTTAAACACTTTATAAGGGATGCCAGAGGAATTTTTGCAATACATAAGTATGTATATACTAGGCACGCACACATCTTAATACATGCAGCATGGACTCTACAGTAGTGTGGAATGAAGAAGTGAAACTACTAGAGTTTGCAAAAATATATTTAGAATTCATGGACGGTGGCTGATGAAATAATGAGATTGCCTAATAGCACTGCAGACTATAGAATTGGAATTTGGATTTTGCAGAGCTGCGTCTCTAAAGATACGATGTAAAAAAAAAAGAGTGATAGAGTTTAACCTTTACTGGGTGAAGGCTTTAGGTATATGTATATATATTTTTATTAATATTAGAGAACTGACATTTTACCTTTTACATTTCTATTCGTATCAGGAGTAACATCCTTCTTTCTTTATGAAAGAAACTTTCACAAGTGAGTTAAAACCTGAAGAAACATTTTCAGTTCCCTTAACTTGTTACTTCACAGTAATCACGTTGAGAAAATTCCTATGAGTTCAAATTTGCTGTTTATAGCATGTAAGAGAAGACTTGCTACACACTGTGAGCATGATCCAACAAAATGTCCCCGCCAAGATCTGATGGACATATTTACTGGGCTATGTTGCTCCCATTCAGCTGTTGCCGTTGTTTTTCTTCTTCCCAAGGTTGGCTTGCTGGTGGAATGAGGACTATGTTTACATGACTTATATACCTCTGGACTTGTAGCTTGCTCAGACCAATTTTCTGGTTGTATTCATTATACTAAATTATAGACTAACCATATGGGTCAGTTCACTCACTCATTGGACTAAAATATTGGCTAATTTATGGTTTGGTTGTTTGTATACAACCATTGACTTGGGCCTAGTTAATACAGACTTGACTATATCAAGCATTCCAATAACAATATATTTGATTGACATCCATGATTAGGTATTTTATTTAACCTAAGATGAACACTTTGCCTGATTCTCTGCTCAATCTGTCCTATAATATAGGTGCATTGTGGACAAACAGACAATAAACATTATATGAAAACCTAAACAGAACAAACAACCTACTACCCTTCAAAGGTTTTGGACTGTAACTGCATATAAGTACAATTAATTTATTAGACTTGAATAATCTCTCTGTGTCTCTCTCCTTTTCTCTTTACTAGAATCCTATGTTAATCTACTTCCAGTGAGTGCTAAATTTAAGAGAGTAAGAATGAATACTTGACATCTCAAGAATTAAAACTATTTACTGTAGACAAATTAATAAACTTTGCGTATGCTGGATATTTGAAGACACAGAGAAATGCCTGTATGGATTAGCCCCACATCCATTTTAATACAAAAACATTTCATTTAGGTGAAATGTTTAGTTTTTCATGTAGAGAATTAAGGACAATCAAAAATCCACTTGCATAATTAAATTGTGTTCATTATTTCCATAGATCTTATCTTGTCTTTTTCCTGTACGTACGTGTATGTGTGTGTGTGTGTGTGTGTGTGTGCGTGTGCACGTGTGTGCACATGTGCATACCTTTGAGTCAGTCTTGACTCGGGTGACGGCCTAAACCAGTGGTTCTCAACCTTTTTCAGGTTGAGACCCCACTTGAGCCGCCCATGCACACCGCGATCCCGACCTGCGGTCCGCCATTTTGTTTTGTTTTTTTTATTTATTTTTATTTTTTTTCATCGCGCGCGCGCCGCGCATGCGCAGACCGGCCCGTCGCGGTCTGCCATTTTGTTTTTTTGTTTTTTGATTTTTTTATTTTTTTCGTCGCGCGCACAACGGGCCGATCCACACATGCGCGGCGTGCGCGCGACGAAAAAAAATAAAAAATAAATAAAAAATAAAATAAAAAAACCAAAATGGCGGACTGCGACAGCCCGATCCGCACATGCGCGGCACGTGTGCAATGGCCCGCACTGCGCATGCGCAGCGCGCTCACGACGAAAAAAAAATCAAAAATAAAAAAGTAAAAAAAAAAACAAAAAACAAAATGGCAGACCGTGACGGGCCGATCCACGCATGAGCGGCGCGCGCACGATGGCCCGAACCGCGCATGCACGGCGCGCGCACGACGAAAAAAAAACAAAAAAAACAAAAAAAATGACGGACCGCGGTGTCCGGCGACCCCCGCGAAACGGTCGTTCGACCCCAAATGGGGTCGCGACCCATAGGTTGAGAACCGCTGGCCTAAACAATTTCCCGCAGTTTCCTTGGCAAGAATTTGAAAGTGGTTTGCCTTTGACAGCTTCCTAGGGCTGAGAGACAGTGACTGGCCCAAGGTCACTCAGCTGGCTTTGTGCCTAAGGCTGGACTAGAACTTGTGATCTTCTGGTTTCTAGTCCGATACCTTAACTACTACACGAAACTAGTTCTTTTCATCTTCATCTCATCTTACGTGATATTAAATAGAGTGAGTTGGAAGAGAGTATTGTGGGCTGCATCAAGGAAGTTTGGGTATGATGCTCAGTTTTTGCTGTTTCTGTTTTCATAGGTTTTATTTTTTTTTGTACCCTATTTTTTTTTTTTGTATAGTTGTGAGCTCTTCCAGCAATCTTGGAGACCCCACAGGTAGCCTGGTGGATGGTTGTGATGTATTTAGTTGGATATTCTCCTGCAGTCTTGTTTCTGTTACTTTATTTATCTTGTGCTTATTTGTTCTTAAAGTGCCATCTAGAGTCATCTTTTAGTTTTATCAATGTTAAATGAACAAATAAAAATTCAGAGTTCCGGTTTAAAGATGAGTGACCATAAAAGTATTTTAAATTAAATAAATAAATATCTGGATAGAAATAGACCAGGGGTTCTCAATCTTGGCAACTTTAAGATTTGTGGACTTCAATTCCCAGAATTCCTCAGCCAGCTTTGCTGGCTGAGGAATTCTGGGAGTTGAAGTCCACAAGTCTTAAAGTTGCCAAGGTTGAGAACCCCTGCAATAGACAAAGAGATTCATTCAGCAGACTGTTGGTATTCTGACGAGAGGAGAAGGAAAAGGACATTGGCAAACTCAGCTTTCCTGAAAGCAGGTCCATTATTGTTAAGAAGCCCTTGTACAGCATTTCAACCCAAAAGAGATAAACTGATATTCATTTCTTGAACAAAGCTGCTCTTTTGTGTAAACTTAAAACTATTTTTCTCTTCTGTTTAATCTGGAGAACCACCTAATAATCTGTGCAACCAGATCCCTGTGCAGCTGAATGGTAAAAACAGTGTCTATTCATTCTTAAGTTTCCTTGGTTTCATGACATTAATCATGGGGGGGGGGTCTGCTTACCACTGAAAGTAAGAATAGCTTCTCTATGCCTATCTGGATTTACTTAATAATCTAGGGCAGTAGTTCTCAGTCCCTGATACTTTTTCAGGGGATCTATCAAGTCAAATAAATAAATACGTACAATATTTCTGTTTTAATTTCTAATACAGTAAATATTGATAGATATAACCCACATAAACCAAAGGTGTATGACAGTGATGGCGAACCTTTTAGAGACTGAGTGCCCAAAACTCACCCCTCCACCCGTCCCCACTCCGCCATGCCCACTGGGCCACCCACCACCTCCACAGCCCACCACAGATCACCCAGGCAGCCCAGCAGCGCCATGGAGGCCACACGTTCTGCCCGTGCATGACGGGGTGCAAGGGCGGAGTCTTGTCCCTGATGCCCGGCTACCATGTCCTTGGCTGCACTGCTTCACATGGGCCATGCTTGGGGGCAACTCTCCTCCGGGTGGGCTGCTGGTGAGGAGGGGGCCGTGGGAGGAGGCGGGGCTGGGGCGACAGCACGTGTGTCCACAGGGAGGGTTCCAAGTGCCACCTCTGGTACGCGTGCCAAAGGTTCGCCACCATGGGTGTATGAGGTCCTCAGCCATCTGTAAGAATGTAAAGGTGTCAGAGACCAAAGGATTCAGGAACTGCTGATCTAGGGCAGACCTAAGTAGTTGACATATCCCATAATATTTTGTGACTCAATTGGAAGCTAGTCCATTTTACCAAATGGTCTGACAATTAATAGACACAAGGTCCTCAACCGCCCCTGAAGACCACTGTAATCAGTTAACAGTTTTCCATTTCCTAAACATGAATCTTAGCAAGAACACAAAAATGCAGCATTGACACCAACCTCTGCCTCCTGGAAGGAAAGGCAATAATTAATAGAGTGAATTTCTCCCCAGGAGCCAGGTTAGGTCATATATTTGCGCATGGGGTGTGTGTGTGTAAGTTTGGATTTCACTGTTTTCATTGTAAAGAGTGGTAAATAGTTTTGTTATGCATGTCTATAAAAAGGCATATGTTGTGGAAATTATATTGTACAGAGTTTGGGAGAAATTGTGGAAAATGTAAGGGCTGTGCAAAGAATAGCATAGCATAGCATAGCATAGCATAGCATAGCATAGAGCTGGAAGAGACCTTGGAGATCTTCTAGTCCAGCCCCCTGCTCAAGCAGGAGAACCTATACTGTCTCAGACAGATGAATGTCTAGTGAGCCTCTTCTTTAAAAACTCCAGTGATGGACTGCCCACAATTTTTATGGGGTAAGCTGTTCCACTGGTTGATTGTCCTCATTGTCAGGAAGTTTCTCCTTAATTTCAGGTTGCTTCTCTCCTTGATCAGTTTCCAACCATTGTTTCTCGCCCTTCCCTCTGGTTCTTTGGTGAACAACCTGCCCCCCTTGTGGCAGCTCCTCAGATACTGGAACACTGCTATCATGTCTCCCCTATTTCTTCTTTTTTTTAGACTAGCTAAGCCCAAGTCCCGAAGCCATTCTTCGTATGTTTTAGTCTCCAGGCCTTTGATCATCTTAGTTGCTCTTTTCTGAATTTTTTTCCAAACTCTCAACATCTTTTTTGTGATATGGTGACCAAAATTGGCTGCAGTATTCCAGGTGTGGCTATATTAGGGTTCTATAAAGCGGTACTAATACTTCGCGTGATCTTGATTCTATGCCTTTTACACAACCCAGGATTGTATTAGCTTTTTTGGTTGCTGCTGCACACTGCTGGCTCATAGTCAAGTGATCATCCATTAGGACTCTTTTCTCTTTGAAGCATTGACACAATCTTACCGGCTTAGCACAGTTTTTTTTGAAGATGTGGTTATCTGCATGTGTATGCCCATACCATACATGTCCACCAAATGCTTGGGAATGCTAGCCAATGTGTATGTGGAGAGTACCTGGGGCAGGGCCCTTTGGAGCAGCCATGTCACATCTTTCAGAGAGTACAACAGTCTTGAGATGCTTTGAATGGCGTAAGTAGCTTCCTCCTAGTAGATACCATTTCAGAGAATGAAATCTCTGCTGCTTAGCGAATTTAATTAGTTCTTCTCTTTAATCTCTGGAAGCTTGCTGGAGATATTTGACCTCAGTTCAATTTCTTGAACAAAGTCAAGAATGAGTATGAAGAATCAAGAGTTAGATTGAGGATTAAAGATTGGGTTGTTACACTCAGGAAGATAATGCAGTAAGTGGGAATGGATCTGAAACTGACTTACGTTTCCCACTGCAAACCCCTGTATAAAATATCTCTTATGTCCTTCATTTATGTATGTTAAAGTCTGTAAGATTCAGAATTTGGCGCTTTAGTTTAGCATATAAGTTATATGAGTTGTAGTGCAACACTGCTAGAAGACTGGCCTTACCTGTTAAAAGTCTAATAATTCACACGCCATGTTAAGCCTGTTCGACAGAGTATTGTATGAACCTACCATTGTGGCTTGTAAAGTGTGGTTCATAGCTTTGTGCAAAGGTAGACAACTGCTTTGGGGCTCACAGTCCTCCCAATACACATTTTTGGTCCTCAAGCGAACTCAAGATAGATTGACAATGTTTGCTGACAAAATTTGCTGATTTTAACAGCATGATTCCTAATTGGTTTATTTTAAAATAAGACCAGAAATGGAAGCATGAGGCTAGGACAGGGGTAGGCAACCTTGTCTCTTTTATGACACAAGGACAGCATGGCTGGCTCGGGAATTCTGGGAGTTGAAGTCCATGAGTCATAAAACAGCCAAGGTTGCCTACCCCTGGGCTAGGAGATAAGTCACTTCCATTTCTACTTTTAATAATAAATAATCAACTGCAAGAACCAAAATTGTAGTAAGTGTTTTGCCATTAAATATCAATAGCTTTTGCTGTTAAAGGCCATTCAGGAGAGTTTTTAACTCTCCAGAGGCATTTCACTTCCACCCATAACTCCCTCTCAAATCTCCTCCCCCCCCCAAATTGAGCAAGAAATTACTAACATTGTTTAATCCATAGCTAAGGGCTGCTTTAACTGAAAACAGAGTTGCACAAAATTCAGCCTGTGCCCCCAGGTTTCTTCAACAAGCAAGCTATTATGAAGCAAAATCCTGAAGACCTTCTGACCTTAAGGCAGGGGTCCCCAACCCCCAGTCCGTGGACCAGTACCGGTCCGTGGCATGCCAGCAACTGGTCCGCATAAACAAGCTAAACCCCTTCCACGGGATGCAGGCAGCAAAACAAAACCACGCACCCTCCGGTCCGTGGAAAAACCTCTCTCCATGGAACCGGTCCCTGGTGCCCAAAAGGTTGGGGACCTCTGCTTTAAGAGATGATCTTTGAGGAGAGTAGAAGAAGGATTCCAGATAGTAAGTTTGGATGTACGTCTGGTGAAATTTCTTCCTGCTATCAAAAGCACTATGACTTCAGTTAGAGTGACAAGCCCATTAGATACAATGTTTTGTAGTTGTTGTATTCCCCACTTCCAGTAACATAATATTCAGCTTTTTGCTCCTCTATCTGAGGAAGCTCAATTTGTCTCTGCCTTTTTATTCATCAGACAAGGGGTACCTTTCAAGAGGACAAAATGCAGAGTCATGTTTAGAAATACAAAGGGCTAAAGAACTAACTAGGTCTTGTCTGCTTCTTAAGGTAATTTTCCAAGAAGCTGCACCACAGGAATATAACTGACATCAGAATTAAAACAGACTGATTTTGGCAATGTTTCTCCTGCAATGTTTCTCTCTGCTAGCAAATCCCTGATTCTGACTAGATCACCAAGATCTACTCACTTGCAGTCTTAGATATATAGACATATAACTTATCTGTTGGAACTGTATGCTTATGTGGCTCTAAGCTGTGTGAACTTTCTTTTACATGGAATCTACACAGATATACTTTACAGTAGAATGTTTACTTTTGTGTACGTTATTGCACTTGTTTTGTGATGAGTTGTTAAGTAAGGCTAAGCAGGACATTGAGGAGCTGATGGAAGAGGTGATACTTTGGTCTCACTCTTGGCCTAGGAACCTGTAGGTTCACTAAAAACAGGTGTTAGCAAGCTCTGCTAATACAGTCTGATATTGCATGCATATACAAAAGGGAGAGAGCTTGCAATGCACTAGGGCAGGGGTGTCAAACTGGCAGCCTGCGGGCCAGATGCATCACGTGCGGGCAACGCCTGCCCTGGCTCCGCAAAGGCAAAAAAGTCACGATGCATCACGTGACACGATCGAGTTTGACACCCATGCACTAAAGGTTGTGCTGTTGTCATTGTGACAAAAGCATCAGATCCTGTGGATGCCCCTGACTAATAAGTTTGATCGGCCTCAAGAAAACTGCAGTCTTAATCATGAGTTGGGATGGGGTGGGGTGGGAGAGGGAATTAAGCATGGCTAGATATATTGGTTGTACAGGATTTTGTGCTTGTTTATCTTTCCTGGTATCTTTTCTGTCCCTTTTTAAAATGTCTGCATAAAATCCTAAATGCTCCAGTGCAGTGTATGTCAGCCTTAGCAACTTTATAACGTCATCTCCCAGAGTTCCCTCAGCCAGTATGTTGAATTAGTGTTTGTAAATAATTAAATACAGATTAATATATATATAATCTTGCAGAATTTCAAGAATAGTGGGGTTCACGAAGATGCGTTGTGATTGGCATGACATCCACATGGTCCTCACTAGCCAAACTCTTAAGGCGGGATTTCTCAACCTTGGCAGCTTTTAAGATGCATGGAATTCAACTCCCACAATTTCCTAGCCAGTGTGCTGGTTGGGGAATTCTGGGAGTTGAAGCCAAAATATCTTAAAGCTGCCAAGGTTTTAGAACAACTGCTCTAAGGTAAAATATTCCATTCTGTTTACATTTCCGTTTGAATCTTGGCAGGTGGTACCTGCTCAATTATATAATTTGTACATTGTTACATGGATCCAGATGTCTGGCTGGTGTCTTTATTCTGCATTGTTCAATCACTCAATGCCTATTATTGGTTCAGCTGCATGACTGGTAGAAAAGGAGTGTGCACTTTTTTTTTTTTTTTTGAAACAAGAATTTTAGATAGATTTTTTCCCAAAGCCCTAGTGACTGGTATTCTGGAAAACAGTTACTTGACAGTGAATTACCTGATTACTTCAATTACCTGAAGCTGTTCTGTCAGACTGGAAAATGCCTGATGAGGAAAAGTGAAAGAGTAAAAATGCTCTTTACATACATCATTTAGGATAGGAAGGCTAATGCTGACAGGCTGGTATTTAGGATTGCAATTACTGAGTTTTAAAAGCATTTTTTTCCATGTAGCTCTCTTCTGAGAACCATTCCCCTTGTCAGAGTAGATCTTCAAGAGGAAAGTAAGATTAAGAGCAGAATGTCTAAAGGAATTTGTCACCTTGAGAACCGTGAAATGAAAAAAGACATGCTTTAAAGAAAATCAACATTAACACACTGTGAGGTTTGTAAACAAACTATTACTTTCTCCTTAGAGAAAAGGCAGCTTTCTCCTACCGGTATCTAGTCTGAAATTAGGCTCATTGACAAGCAGACTGAAAGGACCTTGAAAGTAAATGAAGTACAATCTGTGCATATCAGATTCCCATATTTCTTAACACAGAAAGAAAAATCACTTGATATTCAGTGCAGAATTTTTGTTCTGATATCTGCCTTAAGAGTTTGCTAAAATTAGGTAAATTGCAGTGAGTTTGCATTACCCACAACAGAGGATTGGGTGCTGGAGATGGGTGGAACTTGCAGAGATGGCCAAACTGGTGTCTTTGATATCAGAAAAAGATATTAACTAATTTTATGGTTGACTGGAAATATTTATAAACATTTTGGATGAAACAAAAAAGATGAACTTATGACTTATGGTTTTGATGATTTTAAAAATGATTATAGAATAAATAAAAATTATGATGCAATCATAGAGTAAAAGGTAAATTTATATTTACATTGAAAATAGCTATAAAGAAAATTGGAAAATACTTCTTTATACTTTCCTTTTTTCTTTTGTGTACTTTTGCCTTTATCCCCTTTCTCCTCTGTTCTTTTTTTATTCTATAGAATAGAATAGAATAGAATAGAATAGAATAGAATAGAATAGAATAGAATAGAATAGAATAGAATAGAATAGAATAGAAGCTGGAAGGGACCTTGGAGGTCTTTTAGTTCAGCTCCCTGCTCAAGCAGGAGGACCTACACCATCTCAGACAAGTGACTGTCTAGACCAGGGGCAGGCAACCCAAAACACTCAAAGAGCCACTTGGACCCGTTTCCCACCAAAAACAAAACACTGGGAGCCGCAAAACCCTTTTGATATCTAAAAGGAAGATAACACTGCATATATCCTTTTTTACCTTACATATATATATATGTAGGTCTTTGGTTCTTCGGGTTTTCTCCCACGTAGAATTTGAAGTGTCTTGGTGACGTTTCAACAAAGTCCCATTCGTCATCTTCAGGCTGGTGCTTTCGGCTTTGTGCTTCTAGGAGCAATGTGATTTTTGTGTAAAGACAAAAGTATGTTAAGCAGCTCTGTTTTCTCCCTGTTGCCTGTTATTTCCTTGCCAGCTTCTCTCTTTAGCAGACCTACAGTTTCCTTGACTTTTTTCTTGTTGTTAATATGTTGGAAGAAACGTTTTTTATTGCCCTTGATTTCGGTTGCAAGTCTTTGTTCGTTCTGAGCCTTTGCTTTCCTGACTTCATCTTTGCATGTTCTGGCTGTCTGATGATAATCGGCCTTATGTGCCCCTCTTTCCATTTTTTTTATTTCTCCTTTTTGTCTTTCAGTTTGTCAGAGAGATCTTTGTACAGCCATGCTGGTTTCTTCTTGAATTTCTTGTTTTTCTTTTTCAGTGGTATTGTGCTGGTCTGGGCTTTTATGATCGCATTTTTGAGAGTTTCTCACGCTTCTTGGGCTGTTTTCCGCTGTAGGATTTTCATCCATGGGATCTTTCCTAAGTTCTCTCTGAGTTTGTTAAAGTCAGCTCTTTTGAAGTTTAGGATGTTGGTTGGATTGTTTTCTGTTGCTAGTGTTTGCATTATATTAAATTCCAGTATGATATGGTCATTTTCACCCAAGGTTCCAGCAACTTCAACTCCCTCTATCACTTCAATTACCCTTTAGCCAGTGGTTTATTTCTAGAATTCTTTTTTTCTCTCAATTGGTGTTGGCCTTTCGTTGGGAGTACTGATGAGAACACTACTTGTGCTCCTAGCTTCTTAGTTTTGTTGCCTAGTTGTTTGTAGACACTCACTATTAGTTTCTCTTTTTATCTTTCTTTCTAACAATTTTAATAAAGTTATGTTATTCCCAAAATTAACTGCCAATTTTTCCTCTTAGGCTTCTGCAGAAAGCTGGAAAAATTACATCCCTTAAAAGACTAGTGGAAAACGCCAGTGTAGATAACAGTTCTGAGATGTGGTTGGGGACATCAGGGAGAGGGGTAAAAAAATTAATCAAAGATAGTGATTGCAGTTGCATAGTTGAAATCCATCCCTTTTTGTGTGCTATAGGTCAGAATTAAAAAGGGTGGGGCCTCAATTGTGAGATGTAGTTGCAACACATCTGGAAGTTGCCCAGAAATGAAGACTAGTTTGTTGTTTCCTTGGCTGAGTTAGAAGACTAGCCATACAAATTTTTAATTCAGAAGAATTGTTTTTCTTTGGTGAAACAAACTGTTGGCAGTTCTGAGTGAGAATTATGAGTTTTGATCCTGTTATTAATCTTTTCTTCATGCCTTCTGTAGTCTTACATATTTGTTCATTTAGAAAAGTGACTACTGTTGGTCAGATGTGCCTCCTCATAAGTCTTCTGTTGTGCAATCACTGTGTATTTGCTGGAAACTAATAGTTTTCAGGAGCTGGTCAAACAAAGTTGTATTTCATTGGCAAGCTTTCTGAACGTTCCCACTTCTGCTGCTTCTGCTGCAGTTTTCATTTCTCTTTCCATTAGCAAGGAGAATGCAAAATAGCTGCTGCATAATACCCTTTGATTGTTAATACTAAGAGGTTTTTCTTTGTAAGCATATTTAAAGCAAGGTTAAACATGTAGCAACTAATTGCATGGAGTATCCTATATAAATAACCAGAGTAGCCCAGAATATGTGTTATTCTCTAGAGCAAATCTAAAAAGGTTCCCTTGGTGGAATTAGTATAATTTTTTTAAAAAAAACATCTAATTGAACATTTTTCCTGCTATGTATAGAAGGTGAATGAGGAAAAATATAGTATTTTGAAAGTGTAACAAAATATTGAAAACATACCTTTTGCTCACCCTATAAAAATGTCATGGTGATTGCTTTGTGTGTACCACTGTGATCTTCAAACGTTTGGTACAGTTATGATGTGCAGGTATACTGGAATTTAATTTTACTTTTTCTCTGTAATGTTTCTCTGCCCACAATAATTAGTAGAACACAATTTTTTGTGTGTATCCTATATCCTACCCAAACTAATAAGAATATTGCATTTCATATTATGTTGGGGAAATAGGGGAATAAACATTTATGTTTGCATTAGGGGTGTGTTTTCTCTCCTGTTCTGCATAAACCACAATGTGGTACTTAATCTTGGAAACCAGGAAGCACAAAGTGTTTCTTTTGGTAGGAATTAAGGTACTTTTCCTACCAGGATAAAAAATAGTAAAGTAGGCTGTTCTCTGCTCCCTGACAAGAGTCACAAAGCAAATAAGCAGAGGCTCAAAACAGGGATGTACACATGGAAGAAAGATGGAAAAAATTTGTTAATTCTCTGACTGATTTGCTGAATATTATCTAGGTGTCATAACGTTCTATTTGTTAAATACAAAATCGCTATAGTTCAGCCATTTCATTGCCAAATAAGAATGTTCCTCTTTTTTTTGTTACCTTTCAGTAAAATAAATGTCTGATTAGATATCAAGCTTTCAGTTATCACCCTCAACCTATAAATGACTTATTCTAAAAACTTCCTTCCTTCCTCCCTCCCTCCCTCCCTGATTTCTTTTCAGAGAATACTGACTAGAATTGAGTGCCATAAAAAAAGACTAATTTTAAACATAGGTGTGTGTGTGTGTAGGGAGGGGTAGATTTGATACAAAGAGAGCATAAGCATTTGTGTACATGATAATATGCTTATTGCTTTTAACTAAAAATATTTTACAACTGTTTGGTTTGTAGAAATGTTCTCCGTCTGATTTTCTAATACAAGAGCTAGAGTCATAACTTTTAGAAAAATGACTTCTCAAAAGTTTAGGTCTTGTGCCTAATTACTTGCAGCTTTATGAGGGAAATATTCTAAGGCTACCAATGGCCATTAATCAAATATCCTAAATATGAAATATGAAACAAGTGTGAAGGAGAAATGAAGGTGCTATCCCATTTGTTATCTCTTTTTAATAAAAAAATGATGCAAAATCCAAACTGGCAACACACAGCAGTTTTTGTATTCTACTCTAAATTTCATAAAGTTTGCAGTGAATGTATTTATCTCTTCTTGGACATGTTATCTATTCTAGCATTTTCACATAATATCACAAATGACCCAGAAACTTTCTGCCACCCCCATGAAGAGAATGTTTCGTAGTCTCTTTCCTCTGCTTGACAGGTTAAACACGAGCACAGATGTGCATGTAGTTTTTTTGTTGTTGTTTTTGCTTCAGTAAAAATTTCTACATCCATATTTCCAAAACAAAGAAGGAGGGGAATTATTTCAATAAAGCAGAAAAGGTGATATACTGAAATTGGTATGTTTATATTTCCACACTGAGTTGTTGTTGGCTAAATTGCTATCATCTCCCCAGTTTAAAAGGTTTAACTTTCCATAAGCAGATCTTGTCTTACATCCACAGAATTCAATTGCAAGAACCTATTAAATGATAAGGAAGATTAGAGACATGGGCTGTCTTCTGTTGATAGGGAAATACATATTCCCAGCTGTCACGAGCTTTTTTCATATATAATCAGAATTTGCACCAAATGTGACTTTAACCCTCTCTTCCTCCCTCACTATCTTTTGAAAAATTTCATAAGATTTAAAATATTATAAGCTACAAATTTATAGGATAAAAGGATCAACAAAAGTTGACTAAAAATAGTATGAAGTCTAACATTTTGTTTGTAAGCCACCCTGGGTCTTAGGAGAAGGGCGGCATATAAATTCGAGTAATAAATAAATAAATAAATAAACATCCTGGGCAAAAACTTTTTTCTCAACATTGAAGAGCAGGGGTGTCAAACTCAATTTCATTGAGGGCCGCATCAGCATTGCAGTTGCCCTCAGGGGGCTGGGTGGGTGTGGCCAGAGTGGGTGCAGCCTGGGTGGGCATGGATGGAGTGGGTGTGGCCTACTGGGTGGGTGTGGCCAGCTCTACATTGTTCGCGTCAAGGGTGTCTGTGGGGGCCTGGGCAGGAGTGGGATAGATCTGAGGGTCTCTGGCAGAAGGGGGTGGGACCAGGGCAAGTGCCAAGGCATGGTCCACTGGAGGAGCCTCACTGTTCCTCTCAGGCCATGGGGAGGGGGGCTTATGGAGCTAAGACTGAATGCGTTTCAGCATAGATGGCCACCACAAAATTGTACATTGGCTCCCAGCTGGCCTGGGCCAGGGCCAAGGCAGAGGGGGCCGTTCCCTCACTGTTTCCAGGATGGCTTCGCGGGCCACATGAAACCACTTTGCAGGCCTTGTGTTTGACATGTCTGTTGTAGAGCCATCAGGCTGAGTACCAATGATCTTAGTGTCTGGGAAAGGTGTTTCAAAATTAAGAGGGGTGGAATAACTGAACCAATCATATTCTGGCTCATTACTTTAAAGTCACTTTAAAGGGTTTGCCTTCAGAGTTTGCCCAATTGCAAAAGATAAAGGGCTGTCCTTGGTTGATCTTGTCTGATCTTGTAGAACTATGGAGGTAAATAATATGGAATGTTTCCTCAAACAGAATAGAAAGACAGTTTTCTGGACCAGGTGCCCTCATCAAAGTGGAACATTGAGAAATGTTGTACCTTTTGTCATTTGAATTGAATCTAAAGGTACTATTCATAAGTAATCTCTCTGATCTTCTAAGATATTATTGCTCCAAAGTATCTGTGGGCCTCGATCAGTGTCAGCCTTACTTATCAGATATTGAAATCCTGGGTTTATGACCAGTCCTTACCAGAGTTTTACTCTTTGTCCCTCTCTCTGCCCTGCCTTTGGGTTATTAGTTTAATTCACACAGCATTTACGAGCATAAATATATGAATATGAGCATGTGTCTGTTAAAAATGTTAACGGTATTGTGTTCGGCCAAAACCTAATTACTTTGTTCCCGCTTATGAATTATCCTGACCTTTATTAGTATGCGGTTGTTCAGAATTAAAACTTACCCAGTGAACTATGAGCAGTTCAACATTGGAACTAATGACCCAGAATGGCTCTCTTTGATTTGGCTATTTTTGGGCAGAAGCTTGACAGTCATCTTTCTGGAATGTTTTAATTTGGATTATTGTGCTGTGCAGAAAGCTAGACATAATGGCTTTTACCAACTCTAGGGTTCTCTGATTGTTGTTAATATCCTTTTGAAAGGATATCCTGCAGAGGTAAGTGCCCTGGAGTAGGTGCCCTCTAGTATTTCTTCATTTTTCAGGAAAGTCTTAATAGTGTAGCTGCTGCCAGCCAGCAGTTGCCTTTTCAAAGAGGTGACAGAAAAGAGGCAAAATGCAAATAATTGTTTTATATGTCTATGTTTTTCTTCTTAGGGTGGCCACTGATCATAACATTGACAACACAACTGCCATGCTCAGAGAATGGCTGAGGAACGTACAAACACTCTACCACTATGTCGAATGGAGGCCAGTGGATGACCCTCAGTAAGTGTTGGAGCAAAGAAATGCAATTTCTAAGTTACTTGATGGAACAAGTGTCAGCACATGAATCTTGGGAATACAGGTTGGGATTAAAATTCTTGGCTGTCCTTAGGTATTTTGAACATTGGGTGGGTTTTCCTCTCCCTAGAATCCTCCTGAGGTTGCTTAATGGGTAGCGAATTGAGAATTAGATGGCTCTCTACCATACATATAACAGAGGTTTTATTGGGTTGTCAATTAGGTATTTTGTTTGTGCAGGGAAAAAAATGGAGGATTCCATAATTTTCTCTCTGCCTGCTCCGAAAGGCCCTCTGCTTTGATCTTCCCTGACTCAGGTTATATTCTCAACATCCTTCAATCTAGAGCAGAAATTTGCCAGGAAAAGTTGCCGTGCTAGGCGTCTGTGCCAGATCTTGGCACTACTACAGAATACATCTCCTGTTCAAAATGCCTAGGCAGAATATTGAAAGTGCATGATTTTGTTTCTGAGGTTTGCCTCACACTAATTTTCTGTCTCTCCTGGAAACTAGTAGTAAAAAATAGGACCACCTAGACCAGATAAACTTTAGCTATGTGTGTGTAGAAACTTTTTTCTTAACCACTGTTACAATTTGCAAATAATGGTGGAATAATATAAGGCAACTAGCTGTACAATGCCTATTCATAAGTAAGCTCATTGCATTCAGTGCTACAAACTCCTAGATAAATGCAGAGAGAATTGCAGCTTAAGAATATCTTTTTAAAAAGTCCTCCTGATTTATTATTGCTGATAGCAAAGCAGGAGCCTGAAAGGTATAAAAGTGAGTTGCCCAGACCTCTTTTACAGGCAGCAAGTAGAATTGTTTTCAGATGTAGAGGTTGCAGATCAAAGCTCTTGAGAGATCTAAAAATATTGCTTTTATCTTGCTGGATCAGACTAGAAAATAAGTAGCCCACATTCTGCTTCTTGGTCAGCCAGTGATTTCTGGAAATATACAATGTGGGCTGTGCAAATGATGGTTATCTCATAGTTTATCATGCACCTGATAGTATTTCTATATGTGGTTTTCTCTCTTCATAAGCAGTTTGACAACAATTTCTTGTCTATGACTTTTCATAATCCTTTATAAAGCTGTTTATGCTGTAAAGGTCCACACCTGGATGGAATTCTGCATGCAACCTCATGTATGGTGTACCAACTTAGCGTGCTAGGTCTATGGAATTTAAAAAAAATCCATATTTATGTACAGTTTTCCGTCATTCACAAGCACTCATATAGGACAGGCAGTGGAGTGAAGCTCTATGTTCCAGTCGGTCCTTGGTACACACTCCAGGAATAAATAAATAAATTTGGAAGTGTTTGCTCAGAAGCATCACTGACATTTTCTGCTCTAACCTTTTGGGAGCATTTGAGGTGACTGGCTATATTTGTTCCACCTGATTTTTTAAAAAATTAAAATACTAAACTAAGAAAAAAATGATATTCAGCCTGGGAGAAAACACAGATTTCTTTTACTTTCTTCATTTGTTAGGTTTTATCCAGAGGAAATTGGACCGAAGCACTGGCCAAATTCCAGATTCACTCATGTGATGAAACTAAGGCAGGCTGCTCTGAGAACTGCAAGGGAAAAATGGTCTGACTACATCATGGTAAGATTAAAAACCTTCCTTCCTTCCTTCCTTCCTTCCTTCCTTCCTTCCTTCCTTCCTTCCTTCCTTCCTTCCTTCCTTCCTTCCTTCCTTCCTTCTTTCCTTCCTTCCTTCCTTCCTTCCTTCCTTCCTCCCTCCCTCCCTCCCTCCCTCTCTCCCTCCCTCTTGTTCTTCCTTCCTTCGTTATTTTCAATTGATGTAACTAGGAGTGCCGGGATTGCAGTCGCTATGCAATGCAGAAACCCAGAATTTTACAACCTCTTCGCTTAGTGATAGAAATTCCAGTTTAATTGCTGTTGTAAGGAATATTTCTATTTCTTCCAGAGTATGTTCCAAGATTATCAATAGGTCACTCATAAATGCCTATTATTTATAAGTTTCTCTTTTAACCATCAATCCAACAATTCTCCCATCCTTCCTTGTATCTCTGTTTAATATTTCCAAAGTTAACAGAAATAACAATGATGACACAGAACATCTTTGATTAGTCCCTTCCTGTATCTCACAAGTTTTGTTAATTCCCCATTCACAACTATGTGTGCCTTTTGTGAAATGTAAATTGATTTTACACATTTCGTAAAAACCTCACCAAAGACCTATGAGGATTGATTTCTGTTGGAAATATTTTCATTATGTTCTTTTTATTACTTCACAAGAATTGAGAGAGTGATAGCTTTTAAAATCCAGTTTGTGATTAAGAGGACATCAAAACGGCTTTATTTTCAGTAGAATTTAGTTGGATAAAATGTAATGTTTTTTCCTTCCTATTTTTCTAGTTCACCGATGCTGACAATTTTCTGACAAACCCGGAAGTGTTGAATCTAATGATAGCAGAGAATAAAACTCTTGTGGCCCCAATGCTTGAATCTCGAACCCTGTACTCTAACTTCTGGTGTGGAATGACACCTCAGGCAAGTAATGTTACTGTTTTATCTACTTAAACAAGATATATGAGCAAAGGAAAATAGATGGAATCCGAGAGAATTTGGATTTCATTTTCAACTCTCAAGGGGAAAAACAAGCATGTGATTAACATATGAATGAGATACAAATCATATGAATGAAATATAATTCTGGTGAATCAAACCGAAGGCTCATCTAGTTTCTCACTTGCCCCTCCCCCAGCCTGAAGAGTCTCACCTACAAATTTATGTTCACATTCTTTCAAAGCCATTTAACTACATCTTCTGCAAATGACGTTGTGCAGTAGTAAAATTAAGCCATTAAGGGAAGAGTCTTAAAATGTAGTAGTAACTTTGGGACCATTTTTTTCTCCTTCTCCAGTTTTTATGTTGTACTTTCAATCCAGTGACTTCACTCTTAATTTTATGACTTTCTCTTCTGGGGATTAACTGCTGATTTACATATTAAGTTCAGATGTGCAGTTGGCATAGGATGTGTCAATTGTTTTATGGAACAGGAAGCCAAAAACTGTCTTCTGTTTGTCATGATGTTGGCCAGTTAACTTGATTTGTGTACATTTCTGGGTTTATATTCCTTCAAACTAGGAACAACCATATGTAAATTCCAGTGCACTGTTGAGAGATAGCTAAGACAGGTTAATAAAGAGAGAAAACACTTTAATTCTTCATCAGAATTCTATTTCAGTTTGAATATTTTTGTGAATCATATTTTGGAATAGTCTTAAGATTTCTCTGTTTTTGTCATGATACTTTTGCATCTTGGAGCAATGTTGGAAAGTTGTGTTTCTAGAACAGACATGTCAAACTTGCGATGTCACATGACATCGCGCAACATATCGGAGCTTTTTCGCCATTGCCGGCAATGGGGTGGGCGTGGTTTCCCGATGATGCGTCTGGCCCACGGGCCGGCAGTTTGACACCCCTGTTCTAGAATGTATTGTCAGATAGCTGTTTATATAACAAAAAGAGCTAGTCACGTAACTAGCACAAAATATTTACCAGTTCATGTCAAGTAGAGCTACCTAGAGTGGGATAGCATTTGTCGCCTTAACCAAAGGAGAATCCCATCATTAATGATGTGATGGAATATAATCTAGATTCCCAGGATGGAAGGAGTGCATTCCAGAGGAGCAAGGGACAACTCAGTTCAGATAGTTTGCATGAAAGAGAGAGGATGAAGATGCTTCTGCCTAATAGTTCCTAGAGTATATGCTTTATGGGAATGGTAGCATGCTTTACTTTGGCAAAATTCTGTCTATAAGTGAGAAACAATAAAGAAATCTACTTGGAAGAATCACAACATGTCTTTCTTGGTTTTTTGAGCCTGATGTAGACTCTGTGTTGAATGTAACAATAGTTTAGATAGCTTTCAGCTTATGGTCAGATTTTTGAATAAATAAATTGGCAAACAGGATGAAGGTCATTTGTTATAGGCAAGCGATTTTAAAAAAGAGTTTAATACTATATACTTTTTTTTAGGGCTATTACAAGAGGACACCAGATTATCCTCTGATCAGGGAATGGAAGAGAACTGGTTGCTTTGCAGTCCCAATGGTACATTCCACATTCTTGATTGATCTGAGAAAAGAGGCATCAGATAAGCTGGCATTTTATCCCCCACACCAAGACTATACCTGGACCTTTGATGATATCATTGTTTTTGCCTTCTCAAGTCGCCAAGCTGGTAAGGAGCCATTGAATAACCCACATTTAAAAATTGTGAGTTCAGGACAGTTTTGATATCCTGCAACATCATTCATAAAGAGAACTTCAAAAATTCAAAAGAAATCATAAATAAATTACAGCACTATTTGAATAATAATAGAATACTTATTGTTCCTCACATATAGACAGAATCCTGGCAAACTAAAACATACTATCATGATTGATGATGATGATGATGATGATTTTACAAAATAAAGTAGATAAGAAGCTGGAAATGAGGATACCAGATACCTGAAAAATATTTTCACCTCTTCTCCATTATGGCATTTAACAGATGAACTGAGAACTGACAAGAATTGTAGTCAGCTGCTTGGTTTAGAGTATGGCAATTGTAAAGGAGCAGACACATCCAATAACTCCTCCACAAACAACCCTGTGATATTAAAATGTCAGAAAATGCTTCTGTTATTAATAAACTGGCCCACAACTAGACCAGATGACCAAGTTTGAATTCCTCTTTCTTTTCCCTGCTGGCTAAAAAAAGAACTTTAAAAAAAGCTCAGATTTATTTTCAGCCTCATACTAGGAATGTACTTCGTTTTGTCTGGAGCTTATTAAATTGCGTCTTCTGGAACTTTTAACGGCTGCTTTGATTTTGCAGCCCACTGCAGTAACTGGGACATGTTTTATTTTTCCCTTGTTGGTTTCGGTGGTTTCTAGTTCCCCTGCCAAGCCCCAAGAACCAAAGAAAAGACAGGTGTGTATTGGAGCACATCTTGCACATCCATGGAACAAAAATAGCATGTCAGGTTGCAGCTGGTTCTTTGGCCCAGCACTCTCCGTCAAGGGTCCAGTGTTTCTAAAGACTCTTGCATTCTGGTTTGGGGATGATGATTCTGGGATAAATCCTGTACCCGATGTTTTGGTAGTTCAGGAGATTCACAAGAGGTTATATTTTGGCACAGCCAGTTGAAAATGCAAAGCCTGAACAAGCCAAGGGCAACTTCATTGCACAAACACGGTCAATGCATTCACGTTCATTAGGAAGTTAGGATAGACAATTACTCTTTACAGAGGGTAGTCTAGTTGTAATTCTTGGTTTGGCATTACAAGCAAGCTGTTAATCTGGCATGTGTAAAGCTACAGGAAAGCCAACTGATTGTCCTTGTAGATCAGTGTTTCTCAACCTTGACCATTTTAAGGCATGTGGACTTCAACTCCCAGAATTCCACAGCCAGCATTGCTGGCTGTGGAATTCTGGGAGTTGAAGTCCACATGCCTTAAAATGGTCAAGGTTGAGAAACACTGATGTAGATCAATATGCCTGCTCACCCGGGAGCTCATCTTTCAAATTAAAAGTTATGAAATTTTTCATGCAAGGCCTTAAGACCTCATTTGTTAAATAAAATCATTGGCTGGGAGATCTAAAACCACTTTTCCTCAATTGTAGTGTAGATCAGGGCTTTTCAACCTTTTCACCCATTGTACCACTTTTAGGATATGGTAACATTTGAGTGCCACCAGTCGCCTAGCAAGGTGTCAAAAACTTGATAACCCAAAAAAAAAAAAAAAAGGAAAAAAGCGGTGAAGTACAGGTAGTCCTCGACTTACAACAGTTCACTTAGTGACTGTTTGAAGTTACAATGGCACTGAAAAAAGTGCCCCCCAAGCCACAGCCGAGCAAGACACCTGCCTGCCCGCCTGGCGGCGCTCTTCCTCCTGTCCGAGGTTTTCATTGTTGTGAGCATTTCTGTTGAGGATTGGCAGTGGGGGTGGGGTGGGGGGTGTTTGGTTTTTATCCCCCCCCCCGTCTGCTGGGTGGTTGCATCAGGTTTTGGTCCCTTCACATGACCCTGGGACGCTGTGACCATCATAAATATGAATCAGTTGCCAAGCATCTGAATGTAAATCACAAGACTCTGGAGAAGCTGCAACATTCCAGCTGATTGGCGCTTCTTCTGGGCTCAGCAGAAGCGCCAGGATCAGTGCTGCTTTCCAGCTGATCAGTTCTTCTTCAGGGTTCAGCAGAAGAACCAGGATCAGAGCTGAGCTCCAGCTGGAGCCTGGCACTGATCCTGGCGCTTTCACTGAGCCCTGACAGCCCCGTAGGAGCGCCGATCATCTGGAAAGCAGTACTGATCCTGGCGCTTCTGTTGAGCCCTGTCAGCCCTGCAGCTCCAGCCATCTCTCGCTCAGGCTTGTGCGGAGCTGCCACCGGTTCAGCTTATTCCCTTCCCCCGCTACCACTTTTCTAGGATGGTCGTGTACCACCTGCCAGGTGCCAATGTACCACAGGTGGTACCCGTACCACTGGTTGAAAAGCCCTGGTGTAGATGCATCAGTGACTGTGGCAGTAAAGGAATGGGATATAATAACAGAACAAAATAACAGTACGAAGGGACTTTGGAGGTCTTCTAGTCCAACCCCCTGCTCAACCATTTAAGTTTCTTAAAAACTTGCAGTTTCAAGATTCAAAAATTTAGCCATCTTTATTTTTATCCCCTCCACTTTCTTTTATTGGTTTGTTGGGCTCTCCTTTTAATTAACTTTGTGCTGCTTGAGTCTGATTGACTCTAAGCTGCTTACGTGTTTGTATGTAGGTCTTTGGTTCTTCGGGTTTTCTCCCACGTAGAATTTGAAGTGTCTTGTATACACACACACACACACACACACACACACACACTCCTTTTCTCCTGCTGCCCTTTTCTTTTGTCTCCATCAATGAGGCAGTGGGCAGAGATCTGTTCGTTGTGTTCATTGTCTGAATGCATCTGATGGCTCGGCCATGTGGTAGGGACTCTGCAGCCTTTGATCTTGTAGATGAACCTTGAGGAAGGTGGAGTTCAGTCTCCAAGACTCGGCCAAAGCGACCTGACAGGAGTCCCATACTTTCTTTATGAGCACAGTTTTTCTCCTATATCTCCTATATCTCCTTCTCTTTCCAGACGTTCAGATGTACATTTGCAACAGAGAACATTATGGTTACCTTCCTGTGCCGCTGAAATCACACCAGTTGCTAGAAGATGAAGCGGACAATACTGTTCACATGCTGAGTGAAGCAATGAGTAAGTTACATGTTTGGCCTCACATCCCTACTATTTTGGATTCCAATAATATGGATTTTGTGTTTTTATTGTGTTTTGGAAATAAACATTCCTATCCCTCTCTCCCATTATGATATCATTTCTTTAAATAATGAATTAGAATTTAATGAGTTCAAATGATGGAAAATAATACAGGTTGATTATCTGAAAAACCTATTGTATGTATGTATGTATATATATGTGTGTGTGTGTGTGTATATGTATATATATGTATATATATATGTATGTATATATGTATATATATATGTAGGTCTTTGGTTCTTCGGGTTTTCTCCCACGTAGAATTTGAAGTGTCTTGGCAACGTTTCGATGAAGTCTCATTCATCATCTTCAGGCTGGTGCTTTTGGCTTCTGCTTCTAGGAGCAATGTGTGGTCTAAGCTGTTTTTTCCTTTTAACTGCCAGTGGGGGTTTGAACTGATTGGCTGGGAGCTTGGCTATGTTCTGATTGGTTAGGGGCTTGGCTGTTCTCTGATTGGCTGGGGGGTTGGCTGTGTTCTGATTGGCTGGGGGAGTGTTCTGTTTGGGTGGGGGCTTTGTTGTGCTGGAGAGGTTCAAAGTGGCCAATGTTGCAGCTCTGGTCTGGCTCCTGGTCTGTGGTCTTGCCTCATCATTGGTGTGGGTTTGGGTTTGCTTTTTGCGTGGATGTGTGGAGGTGGCATCCTGTGTGTTTCTGGTGTCAATCTTTGTGTTAGGAATACGTTTGTCAATAAGGGCGGGTTTCCAAATGGCTGGTAGGCGGGAGGTATCATCTCGTTTGTTCATGCTGTGGGGGCGTTTTTCTATCTAGATGGCTTCTCTGATTATTCTGTTATTAAAATGTTCAGTTTTGGCAATTGTTCTGGTCTTTTTGAAATCAATTTCATGTCCTGTGGCTTTAAGGTGTTGGACCAGGGAAGAAGTTGGTTCCTCTCTTTTGACTGAGTTTTTGTGTTCTTCAATGCGTGCATTTATCCTTCTGTTGGTTTGTCCAATGTATGTAGTGGGGCAAGCAGTACATGGGATTTCATATACTCCTTGATTTTCTAACTCAATTTTGTCTTTAGGGTTTCTTAGGATGGTGGATATTTTTCTGTTTGTGCAGAATGCTGTTTTGACATTATATTTGTGCAGGACTTTGCTGATCTTGTCTGTGGTGCCTTTTATGTATGGGAGGAGGGCTTTGCCGTTTTCTTGTTCTCTGTCATGGATTTTAGTGGGAGTTTCTTTTTGGATTAAGTTGGAAATCTTATTTCTTGGGAATCCATTGGATGTTAGTACATTAGTGAGAGTGTGTAGTTCAGTTTTTAGGTGTTGTTCGTCAGCTAGGCATTTGGTTCTGGAGATGAGTGTCTTGGCTACGGAGTTGATCTGTGCTGGGTGGTGGTGTGAGCGTGCGTGCAGATAGCGGTTTGTGTGTGTTTTCTTCTGGTAGATGGTGTGTCCTAGGGAGCCATTGGATTTCTTGTAGACTAAGACATCCAGGAAGGGAAGTTGGTTATTAGCTTCTGTTTCCATGGTGAACTGTATTTTGGGGTGTAGGCTGTTGAGGTGTGTAAGGAAGTTGTCCAGTTTTCCTTTCCCATGTGGCCAGATTACGAAGGTGTCATCTACATATCTGAGCCAGAGTTTCAGTTTGTGATCAGATTTTTCTAGAGCTTGGGTTTCAAAGTGTTCCATGCAGAGGTTTGCAATGACAGGTGAGAGAGGTGATCCCATGGGTGCTCCTTCTATTTGTTTGTATTTTTGTCTGTTATAGATGAAGTATGTGTTGGATAGACAGTGGTTGGTCAGATCTAGGATGTGTTTGGGGGGGTTATATATATGTATATGTAGGTCTTTGGTTCTTCGGGTTTTCTCCCACGTAGAATTTGAAGTGTCTTGGCGACGTTTCGACGAAGTCTCATTCGTCATCTTCAGGCTGGTGCTTTCGGCTTCTGCTTCTAGGAGAAATGTGAGATTTTAGCATACATATACATATACATATACATATACACACACATATACATATACATATACATATACATACATATACACACACATACATATACATATACATATACATATATACATACATACATACATATATGTAGGTCTTTGGTTATTCGGGTTTTCTCACGTGTAAAATTGGAAGTGTCTTGGTGACGTTTCGACAAAGTCCCATTCGTCATCTTCAGGCTGGTGTTTTCGGCTTCGTGCTTCTAGGAGCAATGTGCACGAAGCACAAAGCCGAAAACACCAGCCTGAAGATGACGAATGGGACTTCGTCGAAACGTCACCAATACACTTCAATTTTACGTGGGAGAAAACCCGAATAACCAAAGACCTACATACAAACACCCACGAAAACCTCAGAAAACAAATATATATATAGCGAGTTTTAAAATCTACCTACAAATGAATTAGCAATTTACACAGAAATGTGTGTGTGTGTGTGTGTGTGTGTGTGTGTGTATCGAAAACCTCAGAAAACATATATATTTATATATATTTCTGTGTCTGGCCAACCATTAGATGGCAGCAAACTATTAGGTCTATGCTCCAGAGTTTTGCAGTCTAGCTATAGTAGCCCTATTCATTGTGTGATTTTGATCATGGCAGACATAAATATTTCAATATTACATTATCTATTATTGGACTAGAAACATGCAAAGAATGGAACAATGAATCTAGTGCCATTGGCTCGCAGAATCCCCTTGTTTGGCTTAATTTCTACCCTTACTTTGAAGTATTTTTGTAATTATGGTAAAACAGAGACTAAATAGTCCCATGTTAAGCCGCACTATAGTTTGATATTGACTTAGCATGCTGAGTCAATGCTTTCCATGCCATGGTCAAAACAACCATGGTTTGGGCCAAAATACTTACCCAGCTATCATTCTCCATCGTTGCTAACCACAGAGGGGCTATGCAGCTCTTCAGATTTAAAGGGGAAAAGGCAGTTTGGAGTATACAAGAATTCATGAAGCAGGTACTGGCAACTCCTTAAGCAGCTGTACCTTTTTGTGGAATTGCACAGCTGCTTCACAATCCTTGAAAGAGATGCATTTGGTTAAAGGCGTTGACAGATGCTAAGCAGGTACTAACATATAAACCAAAATACTAGAAACTCCTAAACTATATTGATTAATCCTAACAGGAGCTGATGCTGTAATTTGAATTGGGAACTAGATCAGAGTTTTGATGGATGCATTCTGGATATTAGTTACACAAGCGTCTCATTTGTCTTAACTAATCACAGTGCCAAATTGCAGGTGGCACGTTAAATAATAAATTCCTGGACTTTTTCTTCAAATGTAACCTCTTGTGAACCTGTCCACTGCTCTCAAGGAAGTGTACTCATAGCAATAGATATAGATCTCAGAAACTTAGCAAGCAACTTTTTAGAACTCCTCCAATAATTATATTACACATTATGATTCAGTGATAACAAATGTATGGGAAGAATAACCAATTTTAATTAATGCTAGTTACATTAAATTAATCCTCCTATCCATATTTTATTTATTTGTAAAACTTATTAGCCACCCATCTTACCACAAGGTAACTCTGGGCGGCTTACAAACTACAGAACCTAAGGATGTAAATACAATACTAGGAAAATCCATAGGGTTAACCTAGCTTAAAGATGAGGAGGGAGGGAATAGGTTGAGAAAGGGGAAGGGGCGGGATCTCTTGCTAATCTATCAGCCACCCCTCAATGTGAAGCCCCGCCATTGGAGTCCCAAGCCAACTGGCAGATCCAGGTCTTGAAGCTCTTGTGGATGGTCAGGAGGGTTGTAGCTGACCCCTTTCTGGGGACAACATGTTCCAAAAGGCAGGTGCAACCGTAGAGAAGGCTCTTCCCTTGGACCGCACCAGCCGGAACACATGGCCAATGGGGCCCTCAGCATGCCTCCTCTGTCAACAATAGTGGCAGGGGGGGACGATCCCAGTGGTATGAGACAGTCCTTCAAGTAGCCTGGACCCATGCCATGAAAGGCTTTAAATATGATAACCAACACCTTGAATCGCAACCAGAAGCAAACTGACACCTAGTGCAATTCACAAAGTAGAGGTGTTACCGTGTTTCCCTGAAAATAAGACCAGGTCTTATATTAAGTTTTGTCCCAAAAGACGCATAAGGGGTTATTTTCCGGTTGGGTCTTATTTTGGGGGGAAACACAGTACTAAATGTGTCTGTCTGGCTGACGATCTTAACTTGGGCTTATTTTGGGGTAGGGCTTATATTATGAGCATCCTAAAAAATCATACTAGGGCTTATTTTCGGGGAAACATGGAACACGGGCCACCATTGGGGCACCAAGAATTGCATTGCTGCAGTCTGCACCAGCTCTAGCTTCCAAATGTTGCATATTTGGAAGTGCAGTCTTTCAAAATCAAGAATAGCCCATTGTTTGAAAAAGAGTTGCATGGTTTGCTTTTATTGATAAGCTTTTGTTCCTTTGCTGTAGCAATATTCTAACTATACTTACAAAGGGGTATGTTTAAAACTAAAGAAGAATTCTTGCTATATGCTACTGACTAGTGCCTCACAGCTATGCTATTCAGCAATACGCAGAGCTCTGTACAAGTCTGCTTTACTCAAAGCATGAATATGTTTAAAAACTGTCAGTATTAATGTAATAGGATGAATGTTGTTAATCTCTTCCAGTTGACCATCCTCCAGTTGAACCCTCAACGTTTGTCACAGTTCTTCCAAAACACCCTGAGAAGATGGGATTTGATGAGGTAATGCAAAAAGGAGAGTGTCTCATTCAGCCTGCCAATTTTTGCAAAAGTGAAAAAGGCTGAGGCAAAATCCAGTAGGAGTTTAACTCTGACCTCAGTAACTTCCAATACTGAATGTCTCACCCAGCCTT
Organism: Bothrops alternatus; assembly: GCA_034064705.1. Classification (NCBI taxonomy): domain Eukaryota; kingdom Metazoa; phylum Chordata; class Lepidosauria; order Squamata; family Viperidae; genus Bothrops; species Bothrops alternatus. The sequence continues at coordinate 600,606 of JARGCV010000040.1, forward strand.
CCCTAAACTAGGGGGTCTCCAGATGGTTGAGTTTCAGCTACCATCATTCCTAGAAAATGTGGCCAAATATGTTTGTTGGGCATGATGGGAAATAAAAACATCACATATACTGTATAGAGCTCAGTGATGGTCCACGAGAACACAGTGAACGTAACATGACTCCACCTTCCATCCTTCTGAAGTCGGTAAAATGAGGACCCAGATTGTTGGGGGCAATATGCTGCCTCTGTAAACAGCTTCGAGAGGGCTGCGAAGCACTATGAAGTGATATTAAGTGCTATTGCTATTCGAAATGCTGGTTTCTTTTTTTAAAGCAAAGCAGGGATTTAATATCTACTGTAGGGTAGTATTACAGGCCACAAAAATCAATTTTCTAAATTTGTTTTTCTCTTAAATGTGCTATGGAAAAGAACTTAGGAGAAAATTGACAGTATGATAATGATACTTAATCTATTCTATGCCTTTCCAGCAATTCCACCTTGCAATATTGCATCACTGGTTTTGAACTACATTTCCTGGAGCCCAGAAGTATCTACATTCTAGTATGAGAATTATTGCGCAATTTGAAAGCTATTGATACAGGGACTCACCACATAATTAGATGAAGAGGTACAGTTAGTCCTAGACTTACAATGTTAATTGAGCCTAAAATTTCCATTGCTAAGCCAGACAGTTGTTAAATGAGTTTTGCCCCGTTTTATGACCTTTCTTGTCAACAGTTGTTAAGTGAATTGCTGTATTTGTTAAGTTAGTAACACAGTTGTTAAATGAATCTGGCTTTTCCATTGACTTAGTTTGTCAGCAGTTTGCAAAAGGTGATATCACATGAACTGGGACACTGCAACCGTTATAAACACATACCAGTTACCAAGCGTCCGAAATTTGATCATGTGACCACGAAGAGGCTGTAACAGTTGTGGGAAAACTGGTCATAAATATTTTTTTTCAGCACTATTCTATCTTTGAACGGTCACTGAAGGAATGGTTGTTAAATCAAGGATTACCTGTACTCTGCCTGACTCTTTGTGTGCTGAATATAACCTATGTCACCCAAGGCATTTCAATCGGGGAATATAATAGAGGGCAAGTGTGATGAAACCCAACTATGCCAACTTGCCTTTAACTTTAATCATGTGGATTTCTAAGAGGTCTCCATTGATCTGATTTGCAAATGTGGCTGTGTGCGCGTGAATGAGGCCATGAGCATGTGCGCTCTGCAAATGGGGATGCTAGGGCCAGTGAGGGGCTCACAGCTCATGGCTAGGCTAGTGCTGGTGAGAGGCTCGCTGCTTGGCTAGCACTGGCGAGAGGCTTGCGACTCGGCTAGCATGGCGAGCGGCTTGCAGCTCAGCCAGTGCCGGCACAAGGGGGAGTGAGCACGCGCACATGGGCGTGCACACTGGCCAGCCATTCACATGGCCCAGTGGCCAAGAGGCCACGGACCATTGGTGGGCCGCGGCCCATAGGTTGGGAACCACTGAAATACAGAACTTCATCTGTCTGGCTCACTTTTTTATTTTAAAAATGCTGTTATTTGTGATCATGCTTTGTTCTCCAGCCTTGTTTGGATAACGCTACTAAAGCATGTTCTGCCTACTTGAGCTTGGGGTACACCATCATACTTATTTTCTTCTGCACACTCACAACATATATTAATTCTGTCGGTTGATTTAATCCCCTTAGAATCCTTTCTCTGATATCCATCATTTATGCAGGTTTATCAGTCAGCCCTGACTCTTCGTTCTTAAAGCCACCACATTTAGCCATAAGGGTCTGCTATTCAACTCCAAATTCCAGGTACAATTCTACTGAGGTTGCATTTATTAGGGGCTGGTCAAACTAACCACAGGTGGAATTCTACAATCCACCCTGGTCCATCGGGAACATCTCTGCTGAGATAGCCTGCATTTATTTTATCTCCCACATAATCATAGGGTTCAATCAATTAGAGGAGAGCAGAGTCTGATGTTCATAGGCGCAATAATACTCCTGCCTCAGCAGGATTTATTTATGAGGGAGCAGTTCAGACCTTTCTACCTGCTGCTCATATGCTCTTTTTCTTTTCATCTTAGAATGAATTCAGAGTTAAGACAGGATAGTTGTTAGTAAAGTCTGGCAGAATAATTAAAAGGGCACACACGTTCCTTTTTTCCTACAAAAACAAAACATGGAGAACTCAAGGCAGAGAATGTGACCTTCACATAGAAAATCTCAGATTTAATTATCGCAGTCACCAAATCTGGCTGGAGACCCCCCCCATCCCCATATAGGGGGATGTCCTTTTCCTTGAAACTGAATTAGCAATTCTCTCCTCCCTCCAAGATGGGAAGTTATATTTTAGCATTGGCTGTCAGTAAAACTTAAAGGGTTAGGGGGGACCGCACATGTTATTGTTTTGGTATTCCTCCATGCTTCTGGTCTCTTCCTTTCTAGATTTTCATGATCAATCTGAAGCGTCGAAAAGACAGACGGGATCGAATGCTGCGGACTTTATATGAACAGGAAATTGAAGTCAAGCTAGTGGAAGCTGTGGATGGAAAGTGAGTTGAGTTGATAAAAATTGCCAGGCACGGAGCTGTAAAATTTGGGGAATGGGGAGTGGAAGGGGGTTGGGGCCACTTAGTTTAAGGACTGATCATGGCATCCGGCCCTCTCAATTCCTGGCAAATAGATGGGGAAGAAATGGAGGTAGCGACAGATTTTATCTTCCTGGGCTCCAAGATCACCACAGATGGGAACTGCAGCCAAGAAATTAAAAGACGCTTGCTCCTGGGGAGGAAAGCTATGGCAAATCTAGACAGCATACTAAAAAGCAGAGACATCACCCTGCCAACAAAAGTACATATAGTTAAGGCCGTGGTTTTCCCAGTTGCAATGTATGGCTGTGAAAGTTGGACCATAAGAAAGAATGGACCGCAAAAGAATAGAGGCCTTTGAACTATAGTGCCGGAAAAGACTCCTGCGAGTCCCCTGGACTACAAGGCGATCAAACCGGTCAGTCCTAGAAGAGACCAACCCTGACTGCTCTTTAGAAGGCCAGATCCTGAAGTTGAAACTCAAATACTTTGGCCACCTAATGAGAAGGAAGGACTCACTGGAGATGGGCCTAATGCTGGGAAAGACTGAGGGCAACAGAAGAAGGGGACGACAGAGAATGAGGTGGCTGGATGGAGTCACTGAAGCAGTAGGCATGAGCTTAGATGGACTCCAGAAGATGGTAGAGGACAGGAAGGCCTGGAGGAACATTGTCCATGGGGTCGTGATGGGTCGGACACGACTTCGCAACTAACAACATGTTTAAAGACTGCGAAAAATTAAAGTACTTTATGTGATTTGGGATACATTTAGCAACTACCGGTATTTCTCAATTATTCACCTGGGATCATCAGTAGGTGTGAGATGCACCCATTGATAAAGACAACTCCCTCTCTGTCACATTGTTTCTGCTCCAACATTACTGCTACCAGTGACTTACTTTGTCAAATGTGAGCCATGCTGTGTATCTCTGTGCTTGGGAAGACTAAAGCATTAAATCAAGCTTGATTCAACAACATTCTTGCTCTGCAAAATAATTGCCTGCTATCTCTCTCCCTGAGACACTGCTTACTTTCTCCCTTAATAAGTTTTTTTTGTGTGTGCAGATATATGGTGTATATATTTGTCAGAGGATAGATAATTATCAGTTGAGCATCTTCTTTAATCTCTTTAAAGAGCAAAAATATTTGTCTCCCACCAGCAGCTATTTACAATAGTGTTTTGTACACAAAAGATTCTCACATCGTCTTTAAATAATTAACACTTTCCTCCTCGTTTGTAAAACTGGGGAATTTTTAGTATCTTAACCATGTTTTCTTCTTCATTTCACCTGGGCTTGCCTAGGAAATATTTTCTCTTCTGAACTCCCTATAAAAATTCTACAAATCCAGCTAAATTCTCCTTCAGTGGGGTCAAATCCTGTACATTTCGTATTAGGCACAATTCTGCAAAAGAGAATCCACATTTTTATTGAGTTTCTAAAGTGTTACAAATGAGATCTTGTAAAATATGTTGTGAGGAGTGACAGTACCACTTTTGATTGCAAGTAGAAATAATTATTTTAAAACATTGGTTTATGAAAACGGTACTTTGAAAGCTGAAAGCAAGAATGTTAGAAAAAAAAATAATAACTCCTGTTTTACCACGCTGCATTGATTTCTATCTGCAGGGAAAGTTTTTTTTTTGTTACACATTGCCTTATGTTTTTTTTTTAAATAGGTTGTGGCTTTCTTTTCCATCTTGAAAATGTTTGGCTAAGGAATGTAATCATTGTCTCTTTCAGGATGCTGAATACAAGCCAGCTGAAAGCTCTAAATATAGACATGCTACCTGGTTACCAGGATCCATACTCTTCTAGAGTGCTGACCAGAGGAGAGATTGGCTGTTTCCTTAGCCACTATTATATTTGGAAGGAGGTAACCAAAATTTGCTTATCCTCATTGTAATTGACAGAAATGCTTCCTCTCCTCTCCCCTTCCCTCTCCCCTCTCCTCTCTTCTCCCCTCCCCTCCCCTCTCCCCCTTTCTTCCCCTCCTCTCCTCTCCTTTTCGCTAGTCTTGGAGATAGGCTCATGATGATGACTCTCTTGGAAGACAGGCATTTCTATTGGCCCACTTACATTCTTCCAGAGAAGGCTACCACAGATAAACAGCTCATGGGATGATTTTATTATAGTCTTTTCTAATATGGTAGTCAACAAATAAAAACATATTCAGTTTAGACACTGCTCAACCCCAGCTCAGTTCCAGAAAGTATACAATAAAACCAAACTGAATGAAAATATAGTGCAATAATTATGAACTAAATTTAAAAGGCATTAAAAAACCAAGAACTGATGGGAATCTGGCAAACTATATCCACACTCAATCCAAGGCCCAGAAGAATAGATATGCGTTTAAATCTTTCTGGAATATTAGCAGAGTCAGAGTCATATGAATATCAGAGGGTGAAACCTTATTCCAGAAGACATGTTTCCTGGTTCTTGACAGATGAGATTCATTAATTGAGAGAAGGAAAGGAGAGGATGGGAGAGGAGAGGAGAGGACCCCGAGAATGCCAACTCATGTCGGATCAAACTGGCAAGGCTGCTATGGAACATAGGCAATCCCTCAAGTTACCAGGCCCTATGCCAGTGATGGCGAACCTTTTAGAGACCGAGTGCCCAAACTGCAATCCAAAACCCACTTATGCATCGTCGGGTGCCGGGTGGGTGTGGCCATTGGGTGGGTGTGGCCCGTTGGGTGGGCGTGGCTGCGATGGTAACAGCAGACTGGGTGGGACTAAAAAGTTCAATCAATCAATTCCAACTTTGCAAGATTTTTTTTCCCGTGAGAAGTTGAAATTGACTGATTGATTGAACCTTTTTTTTGCACATGATGGTGGAAGCCTAAAGCAAAAAGGTTTTATAAAACCCAGCTGAAGGCCTAGGACTGGGGTGATGGCATGCGTACCCACAGAGAGGGCTCTGACTGCCACCTCTGGCACCCGTGCCATAGGTTCGCCACCATTGCCCTATGCCAGCAGTTCTCAACCTATGGGTCGTGACCCCATTTGGGGTCGAACGACCGTTTCGCGGGGGTCGCCGGACACCGCGGTCCGCCATTTTATTTTATTTTTTCGTCGCGCACGCCGCGCATGTGCGGATTGGGCCGTCGTGCACGCGCCATGCATGCGCGGATCAGGCCGTCGTGCACGTGCCGTGCATGCGCGGATCGGCCCATTGCGGTCCGCCATTTTGTGTTTTTTTTTCGTCGTGCATGCGCTGCGCATGTGCGGTTTGGGCCGCCGTGCGCACGCCACGTATGCACGGTTCGGGCCGTCACGCACGCACTGCTCATGCGCGGATCGGGCCGTCGCGTGTGCCGCGCATGCCGTGCATGCGTGGATCGGGCCGTCGCGGTCCGCCATTTTGTTTTTGTTTGGTTTTTTTCCCATCATGCGCGGTTTGGGCCATCGTGCGCATGCGTGCGCGCAGGGGTCAGGGTCGCGCCGCGCATGGGCGGCGCAAGTGGGGTCTCAACCTGAAAAAGGTTGAGAACCACTGCCCTATGCCATATAAGAACTCATAGGACATAACAGCACCTTGAATTGTTCCTGGAAAAATACTGGCAACCAATGCAGCTCACAAAGCAAAAGTGTCAATTGGGAATATGACCATCACTGCATGTACCACTGCATTCTGGATCAGTTGAAGTTTCTGAGTGCACTTCAAGGGCAGCCCCATGTGCAGCATATTCCAGCAGTCAAGTAATGAGGGGATATGAGTGATTGAATTTAATTTGAATTATTTCAAATTGTTATTTTAAGATAGTAAGCAGGGAGATGGAGAAGTGCCTAGTCATTGAAGATGATGTACGTTTTGAGCATCAGTTCAAAAAGAAACTCACAAAGTTAATGGATGACACTGAGAGAACGCAGCTTGACTGGGAGTTTATGTAAGTAATAATCCACTAATCTTGCTTCTGTCTTCCCTTCCATGGAACTGAGTGCTCTCTATTAAGGAAAGGCCATACATTTGGGTGCATTTTAGCTTGGAAATAAAAGTGAACAAGGAGATAGGTGAAAGTGGGCTCTAAAAGTTGCAGTGAGGAAAATTAGACAGGGAGAAGTTTTTGTCTCATCATACAGGTGGTCCTCAACTTACAACAGTTTGTTTAGTGAACATTTGAAGTTAAAATGGGACTGAAAAAAAGTGACATGACCATTTTTCACAACCATTGCAACATCCCCATGGTCATGTGAGCAAAATTCAGATGCTTGGCAGCTGACTCATACTTACGACGGATGCAGTCTTCCGGGGTTTTGTGATCAGCTTTTGCAACCTTCTGACAAGCAAAGTCAATGGGGAAGCCAGATTCCCTTAGCAACCGTGTTACTACCTCTACAACTCCAGTGATTCACTTAATAACTGTGTCACTAAAAGTCGTAAAATGGAGCAAAACTCAACAAATGTCTCACTTAACCACAGAAACTGGGAGCTCAATTGTGGTCTTAAGTTGAGGACTTACCGGTAGTGAGGATGCTAAGAGATTTAAGACTAAAATAAGGAGATTTCCTTGCTGAGTGTTTTAGTATAACCTTCTGAATTAATTACCATAAAATGTAATGATAGCCATCGACGTGAACATGTATTGCACATGTTCATGGAGGATAAAGCAACCAATGGCTGCTAGTCACAATATCTGTATATTGTACCTAATAGTGTTTTCAATCCCAGTTGTCGGGGTATACAAGTAAAACGGTGCTTTTCATGCATTGTCTACATGCAGGATCCCACTGTATGGCAGAAATCCCCAACCTTTTGGGCACCAGGGACCGGTGCCATGGAGAAAGGTTTTTCCACAGACCAGAGGAGTGTGGTTGTGCATACTGCCTGCATCCCGCTTGTTTGTGTGGCCCGGTGCTGGTCCACGGACCAGAGGTTGGGGACCCCTGCTACAGGGAATGAATATTGGGCCAAGTGGCCTTTGATCCAGGGCAGGAATTGGGAAGCTTTTATGTTAACTCCACAACTGGATGTTTTTTTTTTGTTGTTGTTAATTCTTACTAGTGCTTTTAAAAAGAGGGTTTACATGAAGCTCCTGGTGATCTGGCCAGAGAAGCTGGTACCACAGATGCTGAATTTAGATGTTTCTACACATCATATCGGCAAATGGAATACGGTCCAATGACTCAACTTTCTCTATATAGATATATTGGTCGGAAACGGATGCAGGTAGAGCATCCAGAAAAGGCTGTGCCCAATGTGATGAATCTGGTGGAAGCCGATTACTCTTACTGGACACTGGGCTACGCGATCACCTTTCAAGGAGCTCAGAAGCTAATTGGAGCTCAACCTTTCAGCAAGATGCTCCCTGTAGATGAATTCTTGCCGGTCATGTACAACAAACACCCAATGTAGGTTATTGGCTGTGCTTGCGTTAAGCATATGTTAGCTTTATATTATGATGCATATTTATCTTCTTTATTTATCTTCTTATCAGTAAATAGTTGCTTCCTGCAATAGTTTTGGAGCTTCAGGTTCATGGAATACTTTTTGATGGGGATTGAACATCACTCCTCCTATAGCTGGTGTTAATTATATTATCTCTTCAACAATTACATTATCACTTCTACAAACTGCTGTTTTATCTGTGTTGGAAATGACTGGTCATGATATATATTGGGAATGCTTTGTGGGCAGAGCCCATCTGTATTGGGCACATTGCTTCTGGGATTATGAAACTCAAGTCACATTTTTTTAATTTAATAATTGTGTATTTATTTTCTTTCAAACAGGCTCTCATGACAGTTGACAAAATTAAAACTTTTCACAAAAAGTTGGAATGTAATATATTAATTCTAATATAGTAATTTAAAGTATGACAAAAGTGCATTGTCAGAGTTTTTGAAAGGCTAAGAAAAGTGTTCCACAGCTGGGGAGAATGACAGGTGGCTGGGCTTCTGATAGCAGAATATTTCCAGAAGGGCTTTTCCCACCAATCTTAAAGATAGAAGACTATTTATCGCTTTACAGATTAGTTGTTCCTGTTAAGCAAACAACAAGCATTGTGGATCTTTGATCCCTATTCCTGGCAGTGGTTAGCAGCCTTGCTGCTTTGTCACTTCCAGGCACTTTTCATGGACAGTTCTACATGGAATGTTTTATAAAGATTATGTTGAGTGTTTATAAAGATTAGACAAAGCCAAGGCATGGCTAACTATTGCTAAATGTAACCAGCTTGGAGAGGTTTGCAGCTGGTACACTAAGTGAAATTGCATAAAAACACTCTTTTACACCAGCTTAGCCATTGCCAGTTGAGGATCAGTGAGCACTCCCAGACTGCAGAACTGTTTTCTCAGAAGGTGTTTAATCCCTTTCGAAGTCCAGATTCCTGTAGAGCAGTGGTTCTCAACCTTCCTAATGCCGCGACCCTTTAATACAGTTCCTCATGTTGTGGTGACCCCCAACCATAAAATTATTTTCATTGCTACTTCATAACTAATTTTGCTATTGTTATGAATCGTAATGTAAATATCTGATATGCAGGGTGTATTTTCATTGTTACGAATTGAACATAATTAAAGCATAGTGATTAATCACAAAAACAATATAGCAATGCTCGCTGGAGAAGCTTACTCTTCCTTGCTTAAAAATGTTGGGAGGGAGGGAAGGGGAAGGAAGATTGAAGGGGAAAGGAAGGAGATGGAGAAGGAAGGAGATTGAAGGGGAAAGGAAGGAAGGAGAAAGAGATTGAAGGGGAAGGGATGGAGATGGAAGGAAGGAAGGAAGATTGAAAGGGAAAGGAAGGAGATGGAGAAGGAAGGAAGATTGAAGGGGGAAGGAAGGAGAGAGATTGAAGGGGAAGGGATGGAGATGGAAGGAAGGAAGGAAGATTGAAGGGGAAAGGAAGGAAGAAAGGAGAGAGAGATTGAAGGGGAAGGGATGGAGATGGAGATGGAAGGAAGGAAGATTGAAGGGGAAAGGAGATGGAGAAGGAAGGAAGATGAAGGGGAAACGAAGGAGATGGAGAAGGAAGGAGATTGAAGGGGAAGGGATGGAGACGGAGATGGAAGGAAGGAAGGTTGAAGGGGAAAGGAAGGAGATGGACAAGGATGGAGATTGAAGGGGGAAGGAAGGAAGGAGAGAGAGATTGAAGGGGGGAGGCGCTGCCAAGGAGCAGCTCCGCACAATTGCCCGGGGAGGGGGGAAGGCTCTGGCGGAGAGCCTGGTGGAGAGCCAAGCGGCAGTACATCCGGGGCCTCAGAAGCTTCACGGAGGATCTGCACGCCTCGGAGCCGCCGGCCGCCCTCTCACACCCGCCAAGGGATGGAGATGGAGATGGAAGGAAGAAAGGAAGGAAGATTGAAGGGGAAAGGAAGGAGATGGAGAAGGAAGGAGATTGAAGTTGGAAGGAAGGAAGGAAGGAAGGAAGGAGATTGAAGGGAAAGGGATGGAGTTGGAGATGGAAGGAAGATTGAAGGGGAAAGGAAGGAGATGGAGAGGGAAGGAGATTTAAGGGGAGAGGTGCTGCCAAGGATGCACAAGCAGCTCCGCACAATTGCCCGGGGGGAGGCTCTGGCGGAGAGCGTGGTGGAGAGCCAAGTGACGGCACATCTAGGGCCTCGGAAGCTGCGCGAGGCGGCCTCTGACGGCGAAGGAGGCTGGCTGGGCGGCGCGGGGGAGGCTCCTGCACGGCACGAAGGGCGCCCGTGGGCGGAGCACGGCAGGGCAACCAGGAGGCATGGAGACCGGCTCGGCGCTGCAGCTCAGTTCAGCTGGCAACGGCAATAGCGGCCCAGACCCGGCTCGGCCCGGCTGCTGAGCAAGCCCAGGGCGGCGGCGGGGGCGCACGCAATGGTGCTGCGGTGGCAGGAGCAGGTGCTGTCGGAGAAGGGCACCCTGGAGATGGTGGAGCCGGTGGAGGAGGGCAGTGGCGGCAGACGGATAGAGGAGCAGTGTCTCAGTTTCTAAGACCATCAGAAATATGTGTTTTCCGATGGTCTTAGGCGACCCCTGTGAAAGCGTCGTTCGACCCCCAAAAGGGTCATGACCCACAGGTTGGGAACTGCTGCTGTAGAGCAACAGCACATTGTCTTTTCTGGATTTAATTTCCATCCCATTATTGAATGAAGGGTACCTGCAAGAGTACTTGAATTCTTCTCAAGATATAATTATCTGAGATACCAGTCTTGAGCTATTGTTCTCCAAAATCTCTTTCTAGATTTGGCCTGACATAAAAAATTGCAGTTGCTGCAAAACAGTCCTTCCTAAGGTCTAGTCCCCCAGCGAGTCTAAAAGAGAACCTTATTTGATAATATTGAAAGCCTCCAAGAAAACTGAGGGCAGCATTTGTTCCCTTGGGTTTCCTATGTAAGTCATCCATTAAGATGACCCAAATGGACTTGCTACCATATTCCAGCTGGAAGCTCAAATCATTGCATCTCTATATACATTTAAAGCTTCCAGGGATATTGAAAAGTTTTAATAAGGCCATGTAATCTTATGAGGAGACCAATGATAGCTTCAGATATCTTTTAGTTGGTGAATGTATTTCATATTAAAGCTTGATTACATGTCTTTCAATCAAAATTTGAAATAAGGTAAATTATATTTGGAAGAGGTCTTCTTGCTAGCTGTGAGTTAATTTGTTATACCGTTGCTTAATAATTAGCTGTGAACCAAATTCTGCCAATACTTTCTTACAGTTAGTATTGAACTTGCTTCTTGTTCCTCATTTTTTTAATTATTGACCATGTGTTTATTTTTACAGCTGATCTGCAAGGCCTTTATGCTGAAAAGTGGCTTATCATTGTAGAAAATATAGCAGTCCTCCCAACACTTAAACAAAGTACATCAATATATTATCTCCAGATGTTTAGAATTGAGGGATGTGAATATAGGTTTACAACATTGATAAGAGAATGTTTAATGAACCACTCATTTTATAACCATTATAAGTTCTCCTGCTGTGAGATAGAAAAGATATCAAAAACTCATAAATTGGCAATCTTCTTAGTGATTTCTTTTCTTTTCCTTTTTAAGTGCCAAATACATGGAACACTATGAACCTAGAGATTTGAAAGCTTTCTCTGCAGAGCCTTTGCTGATCTATCCAACACACTACACTGGACAACCAGGTTACCTCAGTGACACAGAGACATCCACAATCTGGGACAATGAGACTGTGGCCACTGATTGGGACAGGACACTTTCCCGGAAGTCGCGGCAACAGGGCCAGATCCATAAAGATGCCCAGAACAAGAATGCCTTGCCACCTGGACATTCCCTTGATGCATCATCTACCAGAGACGAACTATGATTGTTAAACGGATCATCTACAAGTTACTGGAAACATCAGCGGGACTTCTGGAATTTCCAGAGATACTAATATGCTATCTTCCTTGGCAAAATAGTTTGATATGACTTGCTTGAACTGAGGATGTGCTTGTCTCATTTTTGCAGGGCGAGTGGATGAACCTGACTGAATCAAGGGTAGTATATTTTAAAACAACCAGAGGAGTGTGGTTCAAATTATTGAAAGGAGCCCTGGTTTTGGCTGATTGGCTTGTACTAAAGGAAATTCTACAGAGCTGCTGGAGGACTCTAAAAGAAATAAGGTTATACTCAGGACAAAGATTCCTTAACCAATATCTTTCTACAATTCTTGGTGTAGAATTGTTGTATTTATAAAAAGTAATATATACAAGAGTTAGGGTCTACCAAGCTTTTCCGTGTTAATTATCCATCTATTGTCTGCTGCATTGCCTGTACTCTTGTTGGTTTTGATTTTGTGAACCATATTCTGAAGCAGAAATGTTAGAATGTTCCAGTTCCTAAGGTTAAATGCTAAATAGTATTGCATGTATTGAAATTATCAGATGATGCACAAGATTTCCCTTATGCTCATCATATGAATTCCCAATGATATTATTTGGTTTCATTTTTAATCATAAGCTATGAACAACTCATTTGTCACAAGAATTTCTGGAGTTCACGATTTTTAATATTTATCAACAGTTTTCCATCTTTATCCTTCACACCTTATGAAATTTAGTGAAGATCTCTACTAGATGGAGAACTGAGAATTAGACCATACATCTTCCTCAGCCAGCAGCTGGGAGTGACATGCATTCTGATAGAAAAGAATATATGTAGCTGAGGGTTGAACTGTGGAATTCTTGGTGCCATAATCAGAAATGTTACTTAGTTGGGTAATGAAACATCTGCAAGCAACCAACCAAGCTCAGAGAGCATCAAGGACTCCACAGCACATGGGCAGGTTCCATTACAAACTGGATTTGAATATCCTTTCAAATATCCTTTTAAACACAGTGCTCATTGATAGCTTTGAAACACACTTTCAGTCACAAATGGTACTGTTGATTGCAGTAAAGCTCTCGGTAATTTATCTTTCATGCTTTTATGACAAGAGGAAAAATTTCAGCTCACATATGTAAATTCAGGCTGAGTGTATGAAGGAATAGATAATCAATGAATAATGGACTTGAAAATAACAGTTACCTTTTCCAGCCCTTTAAAAATCTGATGGTATTAAGTATTTTGATGTAATCGTTGTGTCACTTTGATCTCATTTGCATGTGAACTATACTGAAGGACATGTGACAGCTCTTTTCTTTTTATGATGCTCAAACTTCAACATTTGAAATGAGCTGTAATGTTCACTCCACTGAAGAACATCTCCGTATGCAAAGTCTACCTTTTTAGAACCCACCATAAAAGTTGTCTGTATTCATTTACCTCAAGTGTTTTTTTGATAATGCAGACTTCTGAACTGGATAGGAAAAAAAACATTCAGAGCTAAAATGTTTAAAAAGACAATCAAAAGAATCTGTATGTGTTGAACGTGCTATAGATGTTTTACTCAAGAATTACTGTTCTGTTGTATATTTTTCTAAAAGGCACGTGTGCAGCTTATCAGCTGGTCTGATAATATATATAGCAATGAGTGCAATGATTTGGTGTCTTGGTCATTTATTTATGACTTTAACATAGCATCATAGTCTGGAGTGATCTGTGAGAATAAGAAACTGGTTTGAAGCTTTATCTATCTAGATTAAAGAAATAAAAGCTTAGAATCTTGAACGTACAGTATAGATGACTGAATATTCAACATCTCTTCCTGCCCTGTAACTCTTTTACTGTACTACATTTCATTACATCCAACAATAACAACCTGATTCTAGTTCTTTCCGATATTCCCTTACCATGCCCAAAATTAGGGAAAGCCCTCATAGTCATTTTTTGTCATACTTTATATAATTTTTAAAACCAAATTGCAATGATCACAGAAATAGTGGGATATATGTTTTAGGACCAGGTAGGCAGAATTGCAACAGGAAAAGTTAATGAGAGGCAGAGTGATTTTTAAAGAATCTGAATTTCCAGGTCTGTATCTAGTGATTTATATATTTATTTCTTGGCAAAATATGCTTTGAGTACAAGTGAGAAAATCTGGTGGGTCCAAATACATTTTCTGAAAGTTTTATCATTATGGAAAAGTAGCACAGGCCTATTGAAATCAAATGGCGAAAGAAAGAACATAAAATCTGCCATCAGTAATAATTAGAGGAGGTATGTATTAAAGAGGGTGTTACATCATACCTCTTCGATCTTTTTTTTTTTTTAAAGAAACAGCTCTCTTTTCTATGCAACTTGAATAGTAAGTTTCTTAAAAGAAAGGGTGATGGATAAGTACGGAAGATTGCTATGTTAGCAAAAATCATTGTAATAACAGAGGGCATCTTTTAAAGCCACCTGTGTGATACAATGAAAATGGATAATTTGTCTGGGGGGATTTGAACACACTCAAAATCCTCTCATCAGTCAGAAGTAAAGTTTATATATGTTCATTATTTAGATATATGGCAAACACTTATAAATCTGTTTCAGATTTCCAGATGTATTGCAACTTCAGTTTCTAGCCAGCTTATCCAGAGACTGGATAAAAATTCCGAGTTAGTTTCAGCATATTTGGGAGACCCCAACACATGGATAATCATGTGGGCAGAAATCTAATGCCAGCAGTAGGGAGGTGTAAAAATGTTGGGTGGGGGAGAAATAGAACAAAGGCAGCCTCAGATCAGGTGGTCCCAAGACCTTTCATTTGTTAAATAAATTCCAGAAATGGATTAATCCTCTAAACTGGACTGGGATTTATGCATCTAACTTTCCTCTCATACTAATTGGAATTGGAAAGGAAAGGATTAACTGGGGAGAGAAAAAGAGTCTACCAAACGTTCTTCCTATCCTAGCAACCAGGAGCTAAAAAGGCTTTGTAAGCTGTGATGGACCCTATTTTATATTCACCCTGCCACATAGGACTGGAAGCTTGTAATTCTGTGGTACAGTGCTGTTTAGTATTCACAACCCTGCTGAATTCATTATTCGAAGCACTACCAAATCAAGAGGTAAATAATTCTTGAAACACTGGAATTGTGAGATGATTATTGTTCTAATCTGTGCTAGATCTAAAATTCTATATACAAAGTTTAGATAGTGAAAGTGAGTTGAACGTTTTATTTTTTCTAATGATATTTTTTAAATAAATCTTTTAATAGAGATCCAATGAATAGGTTAAATCACAGGGATAAATAAAAGACTATTTTATACAACAATTTTTAATCAGTCTTGTCTTTGTTTAGAAAAGATGGCCAGCACAAGCATAACAATGTAAAAATATAAAATATAAAAATCTAGCTAATTCTACAATTCTAGCTAATACAAAGTATGAATATGTGCATATACTTACCCACTTAATGCTTTTGTGTATTGCTTATTTTTCAACAGAAAACCTAGAGAATGAATCTTGGTTTTCTGAATATTCATCCAGGTTCTGGATACTTTTAAAGCTTATTGTTAAATAAATATTTGTACATACATACATACATACATACATACATACATACATACATACATACATACATACATACATACATACCCATCAAGCTATTCTATCCCAGAGTAAGCAACCTTATGCCAAACACAAAATGACTAAGAAATATTAAGACAAATATGTTAAATGAATGGAGTGAGAAAAAGAAATAGATAAAACTAGATTACATTACCACCACTATATCTCACAGTAGCCTTCTGTCTTCAGAAACCATTCTTGCTTCCCCCATATACATGGTGCCTTGTTTTGCACATTGCCCTTTGTTGTTAAAATTTTTGTTCCCAACAGTGAAAAATATATATGTAGCTCAGGGTTGAAATGCTGGTTCCTAAGGTTTCTCTGATCATGTTATCTCTGAAGAAGTTACTTAGCCCATTAATGAAATGGAACCGGAAGAACCGAGTGGTCTTTAAACTTTTAAACTTCTCTCTTTTAAGGTTATCTTCAGCTTAATCCAACCACAACATTTTTGATCTTCCCCTTCTCTTGAGTCATTCATCCTTCACATATTTGTTTTGCAATTTGATCTTCATTCATGTTCCTACATGACAAAGCCTCAAAATATTTGTTTCATACTGGTCATTCAATCGTATACATTCATTTTATATCTGATTAAATTCATTCTTAACCCTATCTGCTTTGGTATTTCTCTTGACCTCTCCAATTCCCATTAAAAAAAATCTTACCGCTATTTTTGTTTCTTTCATTCCTCACACCCACCATGTATTACCTTACTACCAATGTTTGTACTTCCTAATGTTTTCCCATCCATTTCCCCCTCTGTACTAAACTTTCTACCAAGGTGGACAAACCTGCCCACTCAATGTAGTTTTTTCATCCTTTATACAAAACTTGCAGTTATTAACTTCATTTTCCCTGTGAGCACATTTACCTTGTTTGTTGTCACATTAGTGCTTAGCTTCATACTCCTTATGGCTCCATATAATTTAAGTTTTCATCCAATAACATAACAGTATCTGCATATGAAAGTGGATGTATCTCAAATCAACACACCCTTTCCATCACCACAAGCATCCCTTATAAATATAACAAACCACTAAGGTGATATCACTTATTCTGGTTGTACTCCCTGATCATGATGAAACACTGGCTAGAATTACATCTGTCACATTTCGCATATCGTTACATCTGTCACATATTGCTCGTACATATTTCTCCATGACATGCAGAAGAACTTGAATCAAACTCGGGGAGCACTAAAAATTGGGGAGCCCTGTGTGGCTCTAGGTTGGGCAGTGAATATGCAGATACATTTTTTATGGATAAAAATGTGATTGTGCTCCCCAGTTTTTCCTCACTGTCACCTATGCAGCTCTTCAGTCAGATTGCTGCCATTCGACTTCCTAGCAACACTTTTAACAGATTAATCCTGCAGTACGTTTTGCATTCTTTCTTGCTGGTTTTATTTCTGTAGAGGAAAACAATCCTTCTTCCAATCACCAGCCACAAATGCAGTCTTTGCAAATATGCCGCCAAAGTTACACAATCACTACTAAAAAGTTCACCTGCTTATTTTAATATTGCACCAATTATATGAATATACTGTCAGGCCCTATTATTCAACATCCTCACAACATTTACAATTTAACTTTTCATCCTTTTTCCTGCGTGCTAATAATGTTCACATCCATTTAAATCTCACTCTTTGATATACAATCATTCCCATACAAATCTCTAAAGTACCAGTTTCAGCGTTCCCTCCATTCAGTTCCAGACCAATTCATTTCGTTACAATTTTAATTCCATTCACTCTCCTTGAGACTCTTTAGCTTGTTTCAGTCATTTCAGACAATGTTTTTATTTTCATTTGAATTGTGCAACATTTTTAATCTTAGTATTTCTTTATTCTCTTAAGATTAAAAAAAGGTAGCTATCTTTCTCTATACAGATAATCCTCAGTTAATGATGGGAATTGGGATGGGAATTGCCATTACTAAAGTGCTGAAGTTGTAAAGCATGATATCACATGATTGAACTGCGCCGTGATAATTCTAGCAGTCTAGAATTAACAAGAGATAATTCTGTTGTTAAGTGAATCACTGTGAGTCGTTAAGCAAGGACATCGTATGGTTGCCAGTTGCCACCTCCTTCCAGCTTCCCCACTGACGTTTAGTGTTGGAAGCCAGCAAAGAAGCTCACAAATGGGTGACGTGGCCATCAGACTCTGTGTTGTCATAATTGTGAGCTGAGCACCAAGCAGGGATGCTGTGACAGCTAGGTCTCTGAGAAGCAGTTTTAAGTACCACTTCTTCAGTACTGTTGCAAGTTTGAGCAATCACAAAATGAGTGTTTATCAACTGAGGATCATCTGTAATGTATCCTTTTTCTCAACGTTTTGCAGCATTTTTTCCTCATTTCCAACCCTTTTCATTTCATTGGTCCACCAAGCATTATTTTGCATTCTTCCCACTAATCTCCACACACTGTTGGAGTGTAAATTTGTTTTGACTCTATTCCAAGCAGGTTCTACATCCACTTTCCTTATGTCTGCTTTCCATTCGTTGTGTTATCCACTTTCTTTCCTTTCAGGCTAGTTCCTTTCACTTCTTTGCTTTTGTTCCTGATCTACTTTCTCCCAAGCTCAGTTTTAATAATTAGTCACAACTTTATATTTTTCATAATTTCTTTGCCATATGCAAGTACAGACTTGTGCTTAAATCACGTACTCAAAGCAAACAATTTCCTAAGCAGATATCAATTCCCTTTCTCATTCAGTTCTGCATTTCCAAACAATCTAATAACTTTGTTCTGTACCATCTTGTCTTATTCCCATCCATTGTATCATACTACCCACCCCATTCCCTGCCCATGGACTGCAAAACCCATTGCTGGTTGTTCTGTTACCATTGTACACTAGACTAGAGTATAACATGCAACTCTTCCTAGTGTATGGATTTTTATTTTCATCTGTACTCACAATGTAACATGACACCAATTCATACTTTCTGGCATACATTTTAGCTCTGTTCCTTCCCTGCATGGATTCTTCAGTATTACCCAGAAAAATCTGACCATAGTACTCTGTTACAAACTATTGACATCTTCCCCATTCTTAGTTTCCCAAATGCACAACATACTTAGCTTTCTTTCACTTATTAATTCATGTTCTTCCCACCTACACATTTTTATTTCAATCTTCTATTTGCCATAACCAACATCAGAAAGGCCCACCTGTATTAAACTTTTTGCTTATCACAGTGTTGGTCAATTAAAGTTCTCACCCAGGGCTTTTTAGTAAGACAGAGAAGGTGTACATTAGAATACTCAGCTTAGCTGGACCATGACACAAGTAACAGTCCCTCCTTTTGCAACAACAGGACCAGTCAGTTGTATATTCTTTCATTGGTATACCACAAACTCAGAACTCAAGCAAGCTCATACTCTTACATGCAAGCTAAGGTCTCTAATCTAGAGACTACCTTGCAAAATAACCTATTGTTGCCTGCAATTGTTGCCTGCAGTATAGGGACATACTCACAATCTCTTTTAGACAATAATATAGAGACTTTAAGTAAGTGGCTCAACATATAAAGCATTTGAAACTGAAGATTTTACATAGTGCAAATATATCACAATCTGATAAGTATTAATTTAAACATATACCTTGTCAGGACTGGGGTTAGGCTCCTGAATAGCAAAATTAGCTTTACAAAGCTGAAATTGGTAAATCATTTCCAGCAAAAAGGCTTGGTATATCTCATTCTGCTAGGCAGTAATCTTAATTCTACTCACCCCGTGTACATATATGCACAGATGTGCACCACATACAAACATACCAATGGGAATTGCAGGAAACTCTTGTCCCATTCTATTTCAAAGAAAAGCAAATATATTTTGCTGGCTCAATTCTGATTCTAGATCTCATTGTGCTTCAACCACCCATTCCCTTTCCTACATGGACAAAGCTTGAAAACATGCTTTGCTGAAGTATTTAGGTGTTACTTTCAGTGTCAATTTTCTATTTTTTCTATGATGGTGCAACTAACTAACCTACAAACTCTCGTGGCTGTGATTATGCATTACTTTCTTTGCAGTGATTTATTTGAGGATGCAAAGAGCTCTGAACTGGAGTATGATAGACTTTCAGTGAACCCAATTAAACCTGGTAATACGTTCGAGTTGAGGTTGCAAATGAAGCGAGGGGAAAAAAATCTTCCATGTAAATTTACAGTCATAAATATTATTGCAAATGAGTGGATTCTATCGAATTGAGTACAGTCTGCTTTATGGTGATTGGGTAGCTCTGTTTGGTCTTTATAAGTGACCTACAGAAGGGGTGAGGAATGCTGCCTAGTCTTCAAAAGGGAAAGGCTGATGCAGCAGCAGACTGCTAGGTGAAGAAAGTGGGGAGAAAATGGAAATCAGAGAAAAAGTGTCAGGAAGAAGCTTCCTTATCACCCATGTTTATAATCGGTACCATCGTCACTACTTTAATTTCAGCATTTCCCTGATTGTACGACTGTTGTGCAGGTCTGACATACTGAAAACCTGACCCTCCAAAAAGTCAATACCATCATCTCTCATTCCAGGAAACCAGGTCATGAGGCAAAGAGGTGACTAAAGCAGTACCATAAGTCATTTAAAACAACAACAATAATAATAATGACTGAATTCTAAAAAAAGAAAGGGGGGGAATTCTTTAAATGTGCTTTAATCAACAAATATCTGGGATCTTTTCAAATGATGGCTATTAAGTAGGTTTATTTTTTTGTTTTGTGTTGTTTCTCAGACTGAGTACGGTATAAAATATAACTGTTATAGTTTACTATAACGCCAATATGGCTGAATACAGGTAAACAGCTCCACAGCTGAAAGAGGAGTAAAACTGCACACTCCAAGGAAATATATTTTGACTTTTTATATATTTATATATATATATATACACACACACACACGCTCACATACCTGCACACATACATTCACACATTTTTTTTAAAAAAAATAGCAAAGCATAAAGAAGACAACATAGTGGCATTAAGAGCAAGTGGTGTGCATTCAGATAGTCATCGGTGAATAGCTGATTCCTGGAGCAAGAAATGGATTCTTCCAGCATGTCCAAAAGGACTGGAAGTTGGGATGACTTTAAAAAAAAAACAACCCAAAACTGCAGGGGAAGAATTCTAAGATAAGGCTAATTCCCCTTGTTTCAGAAGCTGTGCTGCCTCTACCAAAGCAGCCCACCTTTACCAGTCCTTTACCAGCACTATCATCAGTCAGTGGTTAGTCTGATGCTCTTCTCCCTCTGGTAAGAACACAAAGGATTAAAATGCCTTTTCCCATTTATAAAAGCGCATCTAAAACACTCCAAATTAATACTGTCAAAACTGAGAAGAGGCGAAGAGTCTGTGGTAAGGCTAGAACATCAGCTGCATATTCTTTGTTTTCCTGATAGAAAGTGGCTTTGAATTCATGGACTGGTTGTAAAAGGGGGAAAAAAACAAAAGTGCCTACGGGGTGCATATCCGCTCAGGACCCTTCTGTCTGTTCTTTGTAACTAACTAAATGTGTGCCTATTTATAGCAAGTGTTAGCTTTGTACTCTCCAAAGCTGAATACTGACATGTTCATCTCCATACAGGCAGTCTCTGCAATGGTCTTTCAAGCCCACCTCTTGGGTGTTGGGCTGATCCACACTCAAAGGGTAATTTTACTGTTTCTGTTGTTCCAGCAGCCCCTTCTGTTGGTCCTGGGAAGAGTCAAGCTGGAGCGGCTTCTCAGTTTCACTTGCCCGTCGAGGGAGTTTTTCTTCCGCAAGACAAAGTCAAAATTCATCTGGCTGTTCATGGCATAAAAGACGTTTGCACTATCTGGGATGACCAGTTCTGGAAAGAGCAGAAACAATGGTAACAAATGATGGGCAGATTCCTTCTATTCATGTCATCAGGATACTTGGGGCAACTGTTAAAGATGCAGCTCTTCTTCATTGAAAGAAGGAAAACCAATAGAGCTGTCCAAAATTTTCCACCCACGACATGCCCCAAAACATGCAAATGAGCAAAGCACTCCAGCCCACTCGTCCTCCAAGCACTGAAACAGCCACATCTTCTGAATGTTTGGCATAGCTGTTTTGTGGGCTCCTCCATCTGCCTGCAGGAGAAGGTCCACGTGGGCCACACTTTTTTTTTAAAAAAGAATTCTTTATTAGCCAAATATGACTGGACATACAAAAGTAATTTGTCTCTGGTGCATGAGCTCTCAGTGTACATTCGAGCAACAAGGGATAATCATAACCATAATCATACAATGCAATCCTCATAAATCATAGATACAACTTCAGGGTTAGTCATGGGATATTAAAGCAATCAACATAAATCATACTAGCATACTAATAATCAATCAACTTAACTCATGACGTGCACAAACATATGCAATCAGTCATAGACATCCTTTGATACAGTCTCACCAACCCTTCCAAAGACTGAAACTTATTTACTGCTTTGATGTGTGTTGGGGGAGGATTCACTTTCACCAACGCACTTTGGAAAACACCCTTATCCATCAGCTCTAAAATTAATCTACCCAAAGACTTCTGCTTATCGAGCTAGTGATACACCGATGTGGACTTGGTGATACATTTCTGTGGGGTGGAGTGAGTTTCTGCTCTCTCCCAACATTCACTCCACTTATTTTATGTCAAAACTGAAAAGAACCACCAGGGAACAGAAGGTCAGTTACTTGTTATTCAACTCCCTTCTATCACTCTCTAGGCTAGAGAATGGCAACCTTTTTTGTGGTTGCTGGCTTCACCATCATTATTATGGTGACCTTTGAAGGTCATGCTATGCAGCAGCATGGCGATGTCACCAGAGATATTTTCCTTCTTTGTTAGATTTGAATCCCAGCTTTCCCCTCCCAAGAAGAAAATATGCCTTCCTCTATTTTTTTTTTCTCAGCAACAACAATCTTGTCAGGTAAACAGAGCTGAGACCAAGGAAAGGCAAAAGGTTGAGCAGCGATCCCAATTTGTAACTTTTTTTTTCTTTTTTGCAATCTTTTCAGCCTATCTCAGTAGTCAAACTAGCACCTATTTATGAAGTAGCGAGTGGGACAGCAGTTAGGTTCTTAAAAATTTGAAGGTATACATTTCTGTGAACTGCAGCTCATATCATCAGATACACCACTTCATCAGATTCAGCTCACAAAAGTTAATAAAATATACCAGTAGGAAAAGATGCTACCAGCCACTTGGCTTTTGGCTACCATAGATTAACATGTATATAATGACAGCACCAGCTTCTTCAGCTGCTCTTACTTGCATGTCTGCTACCTCAGATCTGTTTCTTTGGGATCTCTTCATAGAAGATTTCTGTAAATCATCTCAGTGCATACAAAAGGGAAATATTCATTTCATCTCTTCTCTCTCTCTCTCTCTCTCTCTCTCTCTCTCTCTCTCTCTCTCTCTCTCTCTCTCTCTCTCTCTCTCTCTCTCTCTCTCATATCTATCTACCTATCTATCTATCATCTCTCTCTCTCTCTTATCATATCTATCTACCTATCTCTCTCTCTCTTTCTCTATCATATCTATCTACCTCTCTCTCTCTCTCTTTCTCTATCATATCTATCTATCTACCTCTCTCTCTCTCTCTCTCTCTCTTTCTCTATCCTATCTATCTATCTATCTATCTATCTATCTATCTATCTATCTATCTATCTATCTATCTATCTATCTATCTATCTATCTATCTATCTATCAACATGCATCACATGAATATCTTGGAGAAGTGCTATAACATATAGACCACAGGTGTCAAACTCGCTGTGCCACGTGACATGTTGTGATGTATCATGACTTGTTTCGCATTGCAGGAGCTGGGGTGGGCGTGGCCTCCTCATGATGCAACCAACCTGCGGGCCGGCAGTTTGACACTCCTGATATAGACATACTGTCCCTTTCCAAAGGTAGTGTATTTAGTGAGTTTCTCCTCTCTTTTATTTTATTTAATCTCCAGAAGCTTAAATTTCCTAATTTTTGACTACCCTCACTCATTTGCCAAGAAATATACAAATCTTCAACTAACATACAAAAAGGGTGGGGAGGTTGAAGTGTGTGTGTGGGGGGGGAGGGGACAAAACCCAACGATCAAAATAAGCAGTGAGAACATGTAATATTATACACTTAACAGCCACTGATTTCTCAAGTGAGTTTTTTTGAAAAGAGGTTCATGAGGAGTAACAGCTTTCAATTTTGGAAGGAGCAGTTGGTGAAGACAGTGTAAAGGAGGAGGGATATCCAATGACACATAAATCACATGTACCGCTGTGTGATAGGATGAGTAAAAGACTTGCTCTGTCTCTTCCACTGAATGACTTTGGCATATTGCCAGGAGCTGCCCTAAAGAATAGCCATTCCCTTTTTATCTACATCCACCTTAGATCTCCCCATGGGCCACACATATATACATGTGTTGTATTTCTTCAACCATTTTAGCTGCACTCAACAAAAAATGACCAAATGGCAGGGTTCCCTTGTTAAACTAAGCCATGATTTGTTTAACTATGATTTATTGACTAAATTGGCTGGCATTCACTAAACTAAAAACCATAAAACATGGTTGACTGAATATGACTGCAGATCAGCATATGCTGGTACCTTTCCCCCCTAATTTCTGAGGTTTGAATAAACCTGCTATTCTGATGAATTAAAAAGGAAAGTGGGGATTGAGAAGAGTCACCTAGGCCAAGTTGAAAATAATGACTCCAGTTAGCAATACTAATAAGCCAAAATGTACAGGGGTGCATAGAAGTAAAAGCTAAGGAAACAGCAGGAAGATAAAGCAATACAGTTCCCAAAGGTTTCCTTTCTTTCTCAAAGAGACAGCAATGGGAATGTAGAAGGTCCGAGAAGAGAAGATAATTATCATGATTATCAAGGGAAAATGAAACACAATTTATACAGGATATTACCTTACTTCTGTCAAGATATTTTGTACAAAAAAGGGTCTCCCTGGAACCACAAGGAAGTGCACTGTTACTAACTAAAACACAGTGCACACCTTGATCATGAGATGGACAGGGCAATTGACTGCTATTCTCATATTAGGTAGGTCTCTCAAGTTACACTCCATTTTAATGAGCTCAGGAATGCTGATAAAAGTCCTTCATTATTTTAATATGGACAGGGCCAGCCACCTGTTTCATTTCAAAAAGGTAAAGTTAAGAGATTTTAAAAAAAATACTATTACACAAGTGTAAGCAAAACTGGTATGCAAGTCCAGCACAAAAGGCTCAGCTATTCAACTAGTGGCTTTTTTCCAATTAGGGATAGAAGGGGTGGCTTGTGATTTCAGCTGCAATGTTATTTAGTAACCTAAATACTTGTAAGAAACTGTTTGCCAAACCATTTATCACAATGATGCCTATGTGACATGCTGTCATTCTTGATTGAGAACGAATGCTGAAGAAAGCTGGATACTCCAAAGATAATTGAAAGCATGAAAAATGTGATTCTTAACAACCCTAGTCCTGGGCAATGTACAATTTGATCAATAAAAATATTAAAAATGCAATAATTTAAGATTAAAATATAAAAACACTATAAAATTGCAAAAGATGGAGAGTTCCAAAATGGAGGCGACAAAGAATTGTTAATACAGGTAGTCCTCGACTTACAATTCATTCAGTGCCTGTTAGAAGTTAACAACAGCACAATGAAAAAAGTGACAGGACCATTTTTCACACCTACAATCATTGCAGTACTCCATGGTCATGTGATCAACATTCAGACACATGGCAACTGGTTCATATTTATGATGGTTGCAGTGTCCCCAGGTCATGTGATCACCTTTTCCCACCTTCTGACAAGCAAAATCAATGGGGAAGCCAGATTCACTTAACAACTGTATCAAGAAAAGTTGTAAAATGGGGGCAAAACTCACTTAAATGTCTCACTTAGCAACATAAATTTTGGGCTCAGTTGTTGTCATAAGTCGAGGACTACCCGTATAGGCGAGGTATTCTGCATGTGCCCTTGAGCTGTGTGTTTAAAAAAATTCAGCCCGTCCCCACCACTGCGTATTTCTTTCAGATGTTAAAGTTCAGATCTGATAGAATGGATTAATTTCAGGTACACTTGCAAATTAAAACACCCAAGAGATGTGGCTTGAGCCCTCTGCCGTCAGGAAAAAAAAAAGTCTGGTTTCCTAAATAGCAAATAAAAGTGTTGTTTTTCTTACCTTTGTCCTCAGAAATGACCTGCACGAGTTCGTAATCCTCAGCAGGATCCGATTCCAAGTTGTGTTTTAACATAGCTCGCTGGATGACAGCAGGAGTCTTGTCTTGGCTAGTTAACTAGAAAGAAAGAACAGACTGCGATGAGGCCTTCCTCTTCTCCACATCTGGATTCCAGGTAGACTTTATGTTTTGATTGCCTAGTCTTAGTGCCTCGAGCTATTTTCTTTTGAAAGGACTCTTCAAATAAGAATGCTACATAAAGTTGGCTGACAGAAACAATTGTTTCTGCAGTTTAGGTCAGGGGTGTCAAACTGCCGGCCCATGGGCCAGACGCATCACGTGGAAGCTGCGCCCACTCCATTGCCGGCAATGGCAAAATATTCCTGATACATCACGCGACGTCACATGACGTCGCAAGTTTGATATGTCTGGTTTAGGTTATACATTAAAGGGTTTCCCCCCTCCCTTGAGTTAGTATTTACAGTAGAGTACAGTCTTAATGTTGCTGTGAGTTACATACCAAACCGTATGTTATGAGAGGAATAGAAGTAGTTGTGGAAAAATTAAGCTATTTTATTGCTCTGTAACATTGCTCTTATTATTATGGGACCTGACATTGAACAGGGGAAGAAGGGAAGAGTTTCAGAATCTCCCAGAAGCATTACCTAAAGCAGGGGTTCTCAACCTTGGCCACTTTAAGACTTGTGGACTTCAACTCCCAGAATTCCTCAGCCAGCAAAGCTGGCTGAGGAATTCTGGGAGTTGAAGTCCACAAGTCTTAAAGTGGCCTAGGTTGAGAACCCCTGACCTAAAGGTTTCCACTGTATTACTGAATGAAGGGGGGCAACAGATGGTGGGAAGAAGTTCATCTGGTCCTTGTTCTGCGAAAAATATATGCCTCCAATTTTAATCCAGGAAAAAAAGAAAGAAAATCACATCTAAAATCTGGGGAAAGCTTACCTTTTTTGCTCTGGAAGCAATAATTAACTAGTTTGAATTAAATGTTTGAATTATTTGGCTTACTTATGTACTTTTCTAGGGACATTTAATCAATATGTGGCTCTGTGCCCTGAGACATTTGTATTGATGCACTGAGGGGAAGCTGTCTTTTACACACACTGGAGAAATCTCTTTCTTAAATTAGCTGCAAACAGTTCAATCTGGAAAAAAAAATGTGTTGATTCAAACAGCTTGATAAAAAGAAACGCAGTATGTGTTGTTATTGTTGTTTTCCAAAAACCAATCAGCACCTCCACTCAGTCAAAAAAAAAGACAGAGAGATCCCATCTTACACTTTTGGTTGTCTTAGTACAGCGGTTCTCAACCTTTTCCGGGGCTCGACCCCGGCCCACATCGCGAAAAAAAAATGGCCGACCAATAAAAATAAAAATGGTGGACTGCGGTGCTTGGCGACCCCCATGAAATGGTCGTTCGACTCCAAATGGGGTCACGACCCACAGGTTGAGAACCGCTGTCTTAGTATGTCTGCATTCTGCACCAGTAGAAAAGCTATTTGCACAAACCAGTGGAGATTACAACAAGAAAGGGAAATATACTGCTATACAATATACAATATACACTGCTATATTGCTTTTATAACCAAGAGTGAAGACTCTCTATTTTGCTCAACCCCTAATTAGAATGCTCTGTTATTGTTTACGGAGATTTGATATTAAAAACAAATTCCCTATAGAGACGAATATTTAAAAAGGAGAAATTCCAGTAGGTCCTATATGTTCTTGATTTAACTTCAATTCCATGTAAGTCAAAACCTTGCTTGAAAGAAGGCAGAAACTGTAAATCAATACAGCATACAAGACTCCTTTGTCTTCCCATCTCTTTGCGCTAATTCAGTGCAAATTATCTTTAGGCATACACATAAATTTGCAGAATGGTGATTTGGATAGCTGGTACAATCATCTTGCACAGAAGTGGTGCAAAAAATGATGGTGCAGTAATCTCAGGATGAATAATGGGAAATACTATTTTAACTGATATGTTTTGCCATTTTTGTCATGTAATACATAGCTTACACACACACAGTTACATAAAACATATTATGAGGTTAATTTCCCAGATCCGATGTTCTTCAGATATGTTAAGGTTATAATTCCCAGAATTCTCAGATAGCATAGCTAATAAAGAGACCAGACTAGAGAAAAAACTAAATTAGCTATTTATCGTTCTGTATTTCTCAGTGTCTGGCTTTTGACAGTTCCATGTAGTAGATTATCTAATGTTGATTGGTTGGTTATTGGACTAAAAACCTGTAGCCTCTTCCAATTCTTACACAAATCATCTTTCCAACAAGTCTTACACAAAGTCTCTTTTCTTTCATAGGTACTTGTAATCGTATGCTTAAGCAATGGACCAAAAAAATAGAAAAATTACATTTTAAAATGCCCTACAATTTGCTCTGAAGAGCCATGGAAGAAATGCATGTAAAAAACCCAAAGTTATTCAGCATGTCAGAAAGTGTTACAGTGATTGGTAGAAGAGCTTTAGGATTCTTGACAGGACTCCTCTGTGGGAGATAACAGGAAGTGAATTTGTGAATTTTTGCATGAATGATTCGGGATCTGAGTTCATCCTCAAACTGAGGTATCTCAGTGATTCAGCCCCTTATAAATTAGCGCAGTCCTCATGACATACCATAATGCTCTTATACATGTTGCCATTATTGTCTTCAACACTGATACGGATGATACAGGTATCTTCGTTCTGTTGGTTGTAAACAGGAGAGGAGACTGTTGAGGTAATGGAGGTGACAGAAATGGAGCGTTTGTGGATTCTGGGATTGCTGGCCAGTGAAGGAGGAGACACAAGGACATTGGTGAAGGATGATACTCCTGATGAAGACGTGTCCATGGAGTGGATGGAGGAACAAGAGGAGGAGGACTCTGTGAGCTAAGGAGTGAAGTCATAAAAGACAAATCAAAATATTCATTTGATTTACGCTACTTTCTAAACTGAGGATTTTTTTAAAAGAAGATGGTAGCTAAACTTTAGGGTCATTTTCACAGCACCACCTGCAGATAAAGAGGTTCCAATACTTCCAGTACAAGTTTGCCTCCACTATAAATTGATACCCTGCCAATCCTTTGTAGATGTAATTAGAATTTTCTACTCTCTTGGAAGTAGCAATCTGATACACATATGCTTAAAGCAAGTTCCACTGAAGGAGCGTATATTGAATTGTACCACTGGCAGAATTGAAGAATAGTCCAAGTTAAGACAGACATGCTCTTTTGAGCTTTTTATTTCTTTGCATATAGTATTAAATAATCTGAGAGAGAAGAAGTGTTTATAGCGTAAGGTGTGTTCAAACAAATTATATTTCCTGAATTTACAACTGACCAGCAGATGGCAGAATCTACAATTTTTTCTTAGCTTATTGTATAGCTACAGCTATATCCACAATCTTAGAAAATTCTTGCTTTTGCAGTTTTTAAAACTGATGTTCTCTCCCCTGTAGAGTAGAAGGGCCCTTTATAAAGTTTTTAAGGGTTTTATTCAACATAGAAATGTTATTTTTCTTCCAAGATCACCGTTTGTTTTTGTTTCAATCAAAGAGTATATATGAATCTCAGGATTGAACTGTGGAGTCCTTGATGCTTTCTGAGCTTAATTGTTTGTTTGAAGACATGAATCAGCCATCAACAGACACAACAACAGACACATAGAGATAAATCACATGTACACACCAATCTAAAGACAATAAGAAGGCTAAGAAGGAAACAAAAAGACCAGAACACATCCTCTCCAGGAATCAACACCCAGATAAGCAAGGATTAACACCTGACAAACAATCTAGCAAAAAAACCAATGCCCTATTCAAGGTACTACCAAGGAGTAAATCACACACCCACATGAACGCTGGCAGGGCAAGCTACTATAAACAGGCAGCAAACCCATACACTCACTAGTAGGGATGATGTTATCTAAGTGGACAAACAAGAAACAACAACAACCAAGCTCAGAGAGCATCAAAGCACTCCATTGTTGTTCTTATCTCAGGGACCTTGATTCCTGAGGTGGGGGAACTTGATCCAGGGGTGGGGAAACTTTTAACTCTCTATATAATTATACTAAAATACACTTAAAATGATGAGAGATTCTGTGAATTACAATTCAGCAATATCTGGAGGTTCACAGGTTGCTCACTTTGATTCTACAGAGAGATGAAATAGAAGGAGACAAAATGCGTTCAGATTCATATTGAGGGTAAATTCCCCCCCCCATAAATCAGTTGACAAAGTCATCAAGCACTTTCATTGCACCAGAATCTGGCTTTCTCCTACTGTAGAAAGTATCACCAATTCAACAAATGAAAACCATCCAACAAGGCTATTAACCCATTGGGCGTGATGGCTAATGCAGTGGGGGTGTTCCATTCACTTCCCATGAGGATCTGAATCCCCTTCTCATAATGCCCAAGAGTTAAAAATTGGAAATGAGTTTCAAAGGAACATCCCATGATTACACTGGGAAGCGAGTGGGGTAAAAAAGTTTCTGCATCACAGTTAGTATTTTCAGATAGACACTAATCCATGGTTTTTCAAACTCGGAGATGTACCCTCTCCCCTTGGGGAGATGCAGACAGAGTCCAAGGGAGGTATGAAGAACTTTTTAGTTGTATATTGTTACAATAAATGAACATTTTCCTAAAGTTTCATTGTATTGTTTTCATTTTGGTGTTTGGATTTTTAAGGGAGATATCTATCTTAAGATTACACTAAAAGGAGGTGTGATGGTAAAGAGTTTAAGATCCCTACTCTAATCCCAATAGCTCCTCCTGGAAATAAATTGTGCTCTTTGTGGCTCATACTTTCTTTTGGGCCTCATCAGGGGTATCCGTAGGAGTGAGGCAGATGTCCTCCGATTCGGAATGGTTTGACTCGCAGGAAGATACGCTGACTGAATCCATGCTTTCCCCGGAACTCCCACTTGGTACGGACTTGGGCTGCTCTTTGGTGGGCGTGCTATTAGCAATCACATCAGGTCCAAGAAATAATCTGTCTCAAGACGACAAAGTGACAAATGAAAGAGGACAAAGTGTTGGTAGAGACATTGCACAGAAAGCAAGACAACTAGATCTGAAGTGCAGGTGTGTATGTTGT
Source organism: Bothrops alternatus (assembly GCA_034064705.1). NCBI lineage: Eukaryota > Metazoa > Chordata > Lepidosauria > Squamata > Viperidae > Bothrops > Bothrops alternatus. Next base: position 631,347 of record JARGCV010000040.1, read on the forward strand.
TTTTTTTAAATAAGCCTGCAATGTTATTCCTTGTAACCACATTCTTGGTAACTTCAGAGGAGATAGATAACAGACATGAAACTCAGGGAACAGTTGTAAGAGCTATGAATTGAAGGTATGTATCCAACCAGTCAATTTATTGCATACCCAGGAAAGATACTCTCTGCCTGAGGCTTATTAAAGTGTTAGAAAACCTTCTTCTTTATTTACAGTTCCCAGTAGGTAGGAAATGTTGGAGTTTTACTGTGCTCTTGAAAGAAAGTGGGAGTCTTGATGGGTCATAAGAAGGGAGTGCCAATTCTGTATTCTTGAGAAAATAAAAAGCAGGTGGTGACTATCTAATTTTGTTCAGGGGAGTCAATATATTATTGCAGCCCTAGTTGATGAAAGCTATATAGCTATATCAATTTCCTTGGGAATTATGAATAAATATGTGCAGTGGTTGCAGTTCTGAGTTTTTTCTATGTTTATTTAATTATAGTAATTCATTAAAACCACATATACCTTATATCAATTTTCTAATATAGATTAACTTTGTTATTCTAAATAGCATCGAGGCTCCTGTCAAATTATTTTTCATTTGCAACATTTGATTTAAATTCCCGTGAGGAAGATTGCAATGGCAGATTGTTTATTGTTAATATAGGGTGGGTGGGGTGGGAAAAGAAAAAAGGCATTTTGCTTCAACATCTAACAATGACAGTGAAGTGAGATTGGGATATATTCCTTTAAATAAAATTATATGCTGGCTTGGACATATATATATATGTTTGCTGAGGTTTTCGCGGGTGTTTGTATGTAGGTCTTTGGTTATTCGGGTTTTTTCCAGCGTAAAATTGGAAGTGTCTTGGTGACGTTTCAACCAAGTCCCGTTCGTCATCTTCAGGCTGGTGCTTTTAGCTTTGCGCTTCTAGGAGCAGTGTGTGATCATAGCTGTTTCTTCCCTTTAACTGCCCGCCCAATCAGTTCATATCCCCACGGGCAGTTAAAGGGAAGAAACAGCTACCATCACACACTGCTCCTAGAAGCGCGAAGCTGAAAGCACCAGCCTGAAGATGATGAATGGGACTTCATCGAAACGTCACCAAGACACTTCCAATTTTACACGGGAGAAAACCCAAATAACCAAAGACCTATAGATAGATAGATAGATAGATAGATAGATAGATAGATAGATAGATAGATAGATAGATAGATAGATAGATAGATAGATAGATAGATAGGTAGGTAGGTAGGTAGGTAGGTAGGTAGGTGATAGATAGATAGATAGATAGATAGATAGATAGATAGATAGATAGAGTCAAGGAAGCATTATTTATTTTGCTTTTATTGCAGGTGAGGGAGACTCTAGTAGAGTGTTTGATTATAAGCACTCATTTTTCTTTGTTTAAATCTGTGAAAAACAGTTTGCCTCAGTTAATGACTCTTGAAGTTATACTATTAATTCCCTTGGATATAGAAGAATGAATCTGATTAGAGCAGTGTAACTTGCCAGTGAATTCATTTGGGTATCATGATATAAGCCAGTGGTTCTCAACCTTCCTAATGACACAACCCTTTAATACAGTTCCTCATGTTGTGATGACCCCAACCATAAAATTATTTTCGTTGCTACTTCATAACTGTAATTTTGCTACTGTTATGAATCGTAATATAAATATCTGATATGCAGGGTGTATTTTCATTGTTACGAATTGAACATAATTAAAGCATAGTGATTAATCACAAAAACAATATAGCAATGCTCGCTGGAGAAGCTTACTCTTCCTTGCTCAAAAATGTTGGGAGGGAGGGAAGGGGAAGGAAAGAAGGAAGATTGAAGGGGAAAGGAAGGAGATGGAGAAGGAAGGAGATTGAAGGGGAAAGGAAGGAAGGAAGAAGAAAGAGATGGAAGTGGAAAGGATGGAGATGGAAGAAGGAAGATTGAAGGGGAAAGGAAGGAGATTGAAGGGGAAAGGAAGAAAGGAAGGAAGGAAGGAAGATTGAAGGGGAAAGGAAGGAGATGGAGAAGGAAGGAGATTGAAGGGGAAAGGAAGGAAGGAAGGAAGGAAGGAAGGAAGGAAGGAAGGAAGGAAGGAGAGATTGAAGGGGAAGGGAAGGAGATGGATGGATGGATGGATGGATGGATGGAAGGAAGGAAGGAAGGAAGGAAGGAAGGAAGGAAGGAAGGAAGGAAGGAAGGAAGGATTGATTGATCGTTGGAGAGTCATGTTTTCCCAGATGAACTGCAACTCCCAGTATTTCCCCACTCTTCCACAGTGCTTTTTAGGGCTGCTGGGGATGGTAGTCCAGTAAGGTCTGGAGACACACACAGATGCCCTAGCAGAGAAAATTGGCCGGGTAATTGCTGCGGCTTTACTTGGAGGCATTCTGCAGTTCCTGAAAATCACTTTAACCAATTTTCCCTGGTTCAGCAAAGGCAACAAGTAATAAAACAAGCAACAGGTACCGGTAATAAAATAGCCCAAATTGTCCTTTCCAGTGCAGATGAAAAGAACCAGGGAAAGGGAAATCGCGTCTGCCTCTTTGACCAATGGGAGGAGAAGCAATAGGGAAAGCGTGGCGTTTCGGCTTGGGTACACAGCCTTGCCCGCAGGCGCTGCCAAGGACACACAAGCAGCTCTGTACAATTGCCCGGGGAGGGGGGAGGCTCTGGTGGAGAGCCTGGTGGAGAGCCAAGTGGCGTCACCTCCAGTGCCTTGGAAGCCGCGCAGAGGATCTGTGCGCCTCAGAGCCGCCGGCCGCCCTCTCGCACCTGCCAACCTGGAGCCCTCCATCCTCATCCCGGCACCTCTTCCCCTCTCCCAGCTGCCCCCCCGGATCTGCCCACTCCTCCAGCCTCCTAAGCGCCATCACAGTGGTGGTGTTGCAGGAGCCCCTTTCCATGCTGTGCAGCCCTTCACCGCCAAACCCTTAACCGACTTGTTGCACGCGAGAGGGGCATGGCCCCTCCCAGCCGGCCTCCCGCTTCTCCCCTCCCAGCCAGCTGGCCTCCGACGCACATGCGGGCATCGCCGCCACCTCGCCCTCTTCCCCGCCTCCTGGCCGCTTCCGAGGCCCAGAGCCTGGCAAGCCAGGAAGGAGCTACTCCTGCCCACGAGCTCCAGGGCCGCGCTGGGTGCCGGAGAGCCGAGGCGGCCTCCGACAGCGAGGGAGGTGGGCCGGGCGGCACGGGGGAGGCTCCGGCACGGAGGGCGGCCGGACAACCAGGAGGCGTGGGGACCGGCTCGCCGCCATAGCCCAGGTCAGTCAGCAGCGGTGGCAGCGGCTGAGCAGCCCAGCGGCAGTGCCAGTAGTGACCCAGACCCGGCTTGGCCCTGCCACCCACGCAGCTTAGCTGGCCCGGGGTGTCATCGGGGGTGCCTGTGATGGCGCTGCAGCGGCAGGAGCAGGCACTGTCGGAGAAGGGCGCCCTGGAGGTGGAGGAGCCGGCAGAGGAGGAGGAGGAGGGCGGTGGCGGAGGCCGGATAGAGGAGTGGTTTCTCGGTTCCTAAGACCATCGGAAATATGTGTTTTCCGATGGTCTTAGGCGACTCCTGTGCAAGCGTTGTTTGACCCCCAAAAGGGTCGCGACCCACAGGTTAAGAACCGCTGATATAAGCCCTTCTGAGGCTTAGAGAGATATCCTATATTTTAAACAGGATGAATTGTTTACCTGCCTCTAAAACAAGGGAGGAAGCTTTTGAAATATCTGTGCTTCCAAACACCTTTGCTTTCAGCAAGGATCCGCAGTAATAACATGGGAGTTCATTTACACAGGTATAAATGGGGGTTTTGCGTATGATTTCAAAGTTGTCCCATCAACCGGGAGAGCAGATATTCTCTCTTGGGAACAACCCTCAGCTCTTCAGGCCGAGTGGCTCCCAACCTTCACCCCCACTCAAACTCACAGGCTCAGTCGTTTCACCATGCTCTTCCGTGGTTTGGGGGATGTGGTGGTTGTGTCGATGGCTGCTTCAACCTCACAGGAAAGGGCATAGCTGGAAGATTAGAGACCACCTTCTGATTAGAACTATATAAAATACTGCTGCCATAAAATCAAATCACTGAATTAAATCCACATCTAGGGTTTGTTTGTTTTTTACTTTGGAACAAGGCTTTATATCTAATATAGACATTACTTCAAATTAAGTAGCTACGTTACTAGGAGTTATTCCAGTTTTTCTCAACCCTGGCAACTTGAAGACATGTTCAACTCCCAGAATTCCTTAGCAAGCATGTATTAAAATTGCCAAGACTGAAAAACACTAAGTTATTCGATAGGTTTTGAGTATAACTGCAGTTTTCTTCCTTTCAAAGATATATTTTGTGTTATATAGAAACTAGGATACTTCTTGGGTTTATTCTTCTTCCTCAGCTCCCATTTCTCTATGACCCAAGATGGATTCTTTTCAAGGTACATGCAATATATTCTATATTTTAATATAATGTATTCTAACATTACATGGCATCGGACCAGGTTACTTACGGGACCGTCTGCTGCCCCATGAAACCCAGCGACCGGTTAGGGCCCACAGAGTCGGCCTTCTCCAGGTCCCGTCAGCCAGACAGTGTCGCCTGGTGGGGCCTAGGGGAAGAGCCTTCTCTGTTGCGGCCCCGGCCCTCTGGAATCAACTCCCCCCGGAGATCCGTATTGCCCCTACCCTCTCCGCCTTTCGCAAATTGCTAAAGACACATCTTTGCCGACAGGCCTGGGGCAATTAACATCTTGCCCCTAGCCAGTGTATGTTTGTGTGCATGTTTGTTTGGATGATTGATTTTTTAATTAAGGGGTTTTTCTTATAAAGTATTTTAATGTTAGATTTCTATCTATGTTGTGAGCCGCCCTGAGTTCCTGGAATAGGGCGGCATAGAAATCCAATTAATAAATAATAATAAATAAATAACTCCGTGAGCAGATGAAATTCTGAGTACCAGAACTGAGTGGGAACAAATAAATGTTCAAGTAACATGTACCCCTGGCCTTATATTCTAATCATGAACTAAGAAGAGGGAGAATCATCAGTGCACAGAAGCACAGACATGTACACAGTTGGCTTTTCTGTAATGGGTTAGGTCTGTAAACAAAATCCATAAAATGTATACTGCATACTGAAATTTAACCTTTTATGCTCACCATTAAAATCCAAACAAGATAATATCAGGAAAAGAGAAAAACAAGCCTTGCACCTGTTTAGTGAAACTCAAAATGTCACGGGAAAAGGAAGTTGATATAAAAAGACAACTTCATGTGTTATATATAGCTGCATATTGCTGTGAATGCTGGCTGGTTATTTTTGGAGAAGCCGAAAGTCAGAAATTATTAACAGACACTACCTTGATCGATTATTTCAGTTTTAACAAAAGAATGCTGAAGAGTCTGGAAGGCTTAAAATAAACCTTTAGCTCAGCCTTTCTCAACTAAGGTTCTGTGTGAGATCATGATTGAAAAAAATAGCATTTTTAAATTTTATGCTCTATACAATAGTAGCACTTGCAGTGGTGGGAACTTTTATGTGCCATGGCTCAATTGTTGGCCAGCCATTTTTCTGTTACGGTAAACATTATAAAACATGGGTTGGATAGATTAAAAGTTCATTGTCTTGTGACATGTTGGCATTTTTTGGAAAAAAAACTGTCAAAATAATCATTTTTATGTAGAGGTTCTCCCAAATCTAAAAATTATTTCAAAGATTCCTCTGGGGTAAAACAATCAAGACAGACTGCTTTAGGTGGTGAAATTATCAGATCTTGGGTGAGCGACAAAAATGACTTAGGAGAAAAATAAAGCTAAGAACACCATCTTACAGGGAACAAAGGATACCATCTTGCAGGTGATTGGTTTCCTGCTTCCTGCAGCATCGTTTGTAGTATGTTCGGATATTAAATTCATAATAACATTGCTACAAGGTTCCCAAGTAGCATCACCCAAATTAGAATTAGCTTCTCTAGGACTGTACCTGGAATTCTTCACTGCTTAATGATGTGATGAACTCTAAACTTCTCCAGGTTTGATCCAAAAACTTAAGGTGGCAGTCCAAACAAAGTAATCAAAGTTTTGCTGTGTGTGTGTGTATGCGCGCACATATTTATATGCATTGCACACAAGTACAGGATCATACTTATCCCTCTTTATGAAGGCAGCACGTGTGTTTCTTGTATACATTTCCAAGCTGCTTGAATGTCTTGTGTTTTCCACAATAATTTTAAAATACAGTTTTGTTATTTTATCTCAGATGATGGGAGAAATAAGGAAAGAGCTGGATTATGCAAAAAAAAATTCTGCCTGTTACAAATCAAAATTTTATCTTACCTTTCTTCCTCTGTTAATTGTCGCTGTTTCTGGAACCACTGGATGAATTTTTTGTTTGGCGTCATGCAGTAGCTATTACAGGAAGACTGTAGGAGTTTAATCTGAGCAATTACTTCAAATTCCTGAAAAAAATAATGGAACAAGAGGGGAAATCTGAATGAGGAAAATGGAAGCCCAATATGGATTGTCTCACAGTCAATTGCAGCAGAAGGACGTGGGATAATTGGAGACGTTGAAAAACTCATGACAAGTTCACTGACAAGCATAATATAATTTGGTTCTGAATGGCACGAAGCATCTGTGCTTTCTTTTTTTTTAAAAAAATAATTTGATTAAAATTTTTAAAACTTACAAAACTAATATAGAAAAAAGAAAAAAGAAAAAGCCACAAATGCAGAAAGACAGAAAGTATAAAAAATTGTGTTTGATTTTCTTTACAGCAGTTATAAGTATACATTTATCTCTTAATCAATGGTTACAGCATGACTCTTATTTTTTCTATAATCTTTTTTCCTCCTAAACATCAAAAGTATAAATCCTGTTTTATGCAAAAAATCTATGAGGGCTTTCCAGTCCAGTTCCAATAAACATAATGTCTTTTCTCTGGTCAAAGAAGTCAATTTGTCCATCTCAGCAAGTTCTATCATCTGCATCCATTCCTCCTTGGTGAGTAGTCTCAAATCTTTCCATCTTTATGCATGTAGCAATCTCACTGTGAAGCCTCTATACTTTTAGATGAATTAATGAATCTAAAGCAGCGGTTCTCAACCTTGGGGTCGCGACCCCATTTGGGGTTGCGACACCATTTCGCGGGGGTCGCCGGACACTGCGGGCCGCCATTTTGTTTTTATTGTTTTTAATATTTTTTTAATTTTTTAAATTTTTTTTATTTTTTTTTTGGCCGGTGCATGCGCAGTTCGGCCCGGCGCGTGCACGCGACGGGCCGAACCACGCATGTGCGGCACGCACGACGACCCGATCCGCACACGCATGCGCAGCGGAAAACTCCGGCAGGCACACGGAGGAGCGGTCCGGAGCAGGCGGGCGCAAAGCTGCCTCCTTCCCGCTCCGCTCCGCCACGTCCCAGGCCTGGCCTCCAACTCGCCCTCCGGCAGCCAGCCAAGCGGTCGGGGCAGCCGGACCTCGAGGCGGGCCTGCACTTCACCGAGACTGGCGTCCAGGTCGCAGCGCTCCGTCTGCCAGGCTCGTCCGGGACTCCCGCGCCTTCTGCAGGGCCGGCAGCGGCCGCAGGTAGGTAGGCGGGCGGCAGGACTGGGGAGCCCGCCCGGGCCAGCTCCCTCCCTCGGTCGTCGGCGGCGGCCGAAGCAGGCGGTAAGGCGCCCAGCCAGCGGATCGGCAAGATGAACTGGTGAGTCCCTGCCGGGCGTGGGGGGGAGGCCGAGCCGGGGAGGGAGCCGGGCGTGGGGAGAGGCCGAGCCGGGGAGGGAGCCGGGCGTGGGGAGAGGCCGAGCCGGGGAGGGAGCTGGGCGTGGGGAGAGGCCGAGCCGGGGAGGGAGCCGGGCGCGGGGGAAGGCCGAGCCGGGGAAGGAGCCAGGCGTGGGGGGAGGCCGAGCCGGGGAAGGAGCCGGGCGTGGGGGGAGGCCGAGCCGGGGAGGGAGCCGGGCGTGGGGGGAGGCCGAGCCGGGGAGGGAGCCGGGCGTGGGGGGAGGCCGAGCCGGGGAGGGAGCCAGGCGTGGGGGGAGGCCGAGCCGGGGAGGGAGCCGGGCGTGGGGGGAGGCCGAGCCGGGGAAGGAGCTGGGGAGCCTGGCCAGACGCCCCCCGCCCGGCTAGCCAGCCCGACCCGAGCGGGACTGGCGCTGAGAGCGAGCTGGCCCGGGCGGGCTCCCCAGTCCTGCCGCCCGCCTACCTACCTGCGGCCGCTGCCGGCCCTACGGAAGGCGTGGGAGTCCCGGATGAGCCTGGCAGGGGAAGCGCTGCGACCTGGACACCAGTCCGTAGCGCGGACTTGGGGGCCGGAGGCGGCCGCTGGGCGCCTCTCGCCATAGCCGAGCTGGTCTCGGTGAAGTGCAGGCCCGCCTCGAGGTCCGGCTGCCCCGACCGCTTGGCCGGCTGCCGGAGGGCGAGTTGGAGGCCGGGCCTGGGACGTAGCGGAGCGGGAAGGAGGCAGCTTTGCGCCCGCCTGCTCCGGACCGCTCTTCTGTGTGCCTGCCGGAGGCGAGGCCGGCCTGGTCTGGAGCCGGTGGGCCCGCCGGTTCTGCGCATGTGCAGTGCGGCGTTTCCCGCGCATGCGTGGTTCGGGCCTGTCGCACACGCATGCGCAGATCGGCCGTCGCACGCGCACACGCAGATTAGCCGTCGCACGCGCACGCGCAGATCGGCGTGTTGCGGGCCGCCATTTTTTTTCGGGGGGCGCAGCGCGCATGGGCGGCGCAAGTGGGGTCTCAACCTAAAAAAGGTTGAGAACCACTGATCTAAAGGATGTTCCTTGCTTGATGGTCTAGACCAGGGGTAGGCAACCTTAGCTCTTTTATGACTCGTGGACTTCAAGTCCCAGAATTCCTGAGCCAGCATAGCTGCCTCTGGAGTTCTGGGACTTGAAGTCCACGAGTCATAAAAGAGCCAAGGTTGCCTACCCCTGGTCTAGAAGGTTGGGTGAATGGTGGAGCACACAGGAATCAAAAACAGACTTGCCCACATACCACAACAGGAGACCTGGCAAGTTTTTGCAAGTATACTAAGCATCTAGCTCCCTCTTACCGGTAATACTTGTGTTAAAGAGAGGGAGAAATGATCTTCGACATGGGCGTAATCATGGGTTTTAACTCTGTACTTGCTGGATGCAAAAAGAGCCATTATCTCTACCTTCCAGAGGCAAAGAAAGCCTATTTGCCTCCTCTTCTCCTTATTAGCTCTGCACAACAAATCTCTGGATTTGCAGGACAGATTGTGCCCAATTGCCAATCCAGCCACAGAAAGCCTAAAAACTTGTGTTACCCTTCATCCGCTACAGGCCAGCAAGAAGTAGCAGAGGCAATGCCCTGCTACATTTTAGAGGAGTTTCACAAGGGCAAAAACATGTTCTAACATTGACTATTAAAACCTTCATAACGTGTTAACCCTACACTGATCTTTTTTTTAAAAAAAAAAAATAACTTGAATCCATGTGGCTGCCCATAGTGTTTTTATAATAAACCGAGTTTATTTTTCTAAAATCTATATTTTAAATGAATGGTATATCCTAGATAGATTGATTGAAAATATGTTTACATTGGTTATCGTAATTACGGTGATGACAACATGCAATTTCCTACCTAGATGGTATCTATCCATCTTCATCTTTTTTTAAAAAATGAATGGGTGAAATCTTACGTAAGAGTAATTTTTTTTACAAGGTTTGGATTTCTCGCTAAAGATTCTGTGAGATTTCAGAGAGAATGTGAAAGTCTTGTGAGATTTCAGGTGACAGCACAATATTCTGGGGATAAGCTATGGAGAATCCTACAAAAAGTAATCTTGAAACATTCCTGCATCTAAGCTGATGTGCTCAACATACAATATTACGTGAAGGCAAATTGTGCAGCCAACCAGATGAAGAGTAGGACAAATTGGTCAAATTTTAGTTGAGAGGAATCATATTTAATATTCCAACAGTCTGTTTCCCCTGGGACATACTTTACAATTCTGGTTGAAAATGTTAAGCTCTGTAGCTACACTGTCTCCTGTTTCTCTCTAAAAACAAGAAATCAATCCTCAGGTTTTTGGGGACCATTAAAATGTGACTGAATGCTGGAAATAAAATGCAAGCTTACCCGCCTTCTCTTCTCAAAATTTATTAGCCCTCCCTGCAAAAAGAATAAAAATAAAATAAAGAAATGTATTGTATAGTTACAAAATCTGCATTTTTAATGGAGATAATAAAATGATTACAAAGGAATAAATTTTCCAAAAGGCCAAAACTTTCAAGACTGATTCCATGAAGATGCTTTTAAACCTCACTCTGCAATCAATCGTGGCCTCTCTGCCAAACTCCCTTAAATAATTTGAAAACATGTATACATTCACACTTTAATAATTTAATCATGCTAGTGCTGATGTACATGCCTATTAGCCTGAACCAGTTGCTTTCTTTACAGCTGCAGGGTATCCTTCCCTTCCCACAGAGCATCTGGGAATTTGGGAGGAACAATTTTGACTTGAAGACATTAGTTAGTTTTGGGTTTGTAGTTTTTTTATGCGGCACAATTTACACAAGTTACAACTGTATACAAGTTGCAAAGCTTGCTCAAGTGCAAGTATGGATACCTTGAAACATGGAGTTACAAATCCCTTTTCTACAGCCTCAAGGTCCCTTCTGTCCAGAACTATTATAAAGCATTATTTCACCACCTATTGAGCTGGGAGGCACATGAAAACTGTAGTTGCAAATCCTTAATCAATTTAACAGTGGAAGAGAAGAAGGAGAAGGAAGAAGAAGAGGAAGAATCACTGTACCTCCAAAATGTATACTCAAGCCCAGGAACAACAAAAATTCTGCCCACTTGTGTGATTAAAATTGATCTACTTGGCCACCCAAAATGTTCTGTGTAGGTCTCTGTTCCTGTCATAAAAACTGGATCTATCTTTTTGCCATTTTTTACTGAATTGATTAAATAGAGAGGACACAGTTACGGTAAAAGCATGAATAAAACAAGATCTATTATGCTTCTTCAAAGCCTGGAACAGTAGCAATAAGTTCTGCTGTTTTCTCAAAGCTAGCGGCCTCAGTACCCAGTAAAGCTCTTGAGATAGTTCCAAAGGAAGAATAACCACAGTGCTGGAGTGGACTGATGCAGAAGTGAATGTTTCTGAAGAAAGATATGGGATAAGCTACAGTATTCTGGGCTTCTAGGTAAGCACTAAGACAGCCTTCCATAACTTGGTGTCCTCAAGAATTCCTTAGTCCCTTATGTCTGATTTGAACTTCATAGTCAGACCTCTAAACAGGAATGAAATGAAAAACTAAAAGCATAACTAAAAACGACATAATTTATCCAAACACAATGGAACAATCATAGCCCATATAACACAGTTTCACTCTGCAGGAGATACAAAACCAGCCATGATGCTAAAGGGCATCTGGTTGATAAAGGCTGCAGTTAAGATCTAGAACGGAATTAAAAACTGAACTGAACAGAACCAATCCAGTTCTTTCAAAAAAAAGTCTGAGTGTTTTCAAATGTTCATATATTTACCCTTTTGGATCCTCTACCATCATATTTTAAAATTCATTTATTAGTTATAATTCCTAGTAAATCTACTTAATAATCAAACTGATCAGTCCATCACTTATGAACTATATTCAAAAATATCAACAGAAATTTTTGACACACCAACATAGTGGCAGCTCCTGATGATAGCTCTAACCTAATGCATTACAACAGAGGTCTTCAAACTTGACCCTTTTATGACTTGTGGACTTCAACTCCCTGGCTGAGGAATTCTGGGAGATGAAGTCCACAAGTCATAAAAGGACCAAGTTTGAAGACTCCCGCATTAGAACATTTCTGCACATCTTTGTAATCTATAAAATCTTGAGATACCATAAATATAAAACTTTATTAAAAAAAATCCCTCATGTGGCATACGACTTATTTCCTTCCTTCCACAATGCTTATTTAATATTTTATGGAAACATCTTTCCAATTTCTCTTTTTGTGTGTCTCTTCTGCTCATAGCTTGAATGACATTTTATATCATTCTGCTAATGAACACATTTGAAAAAACATAGTGATTATTTCAGACACAATTACCTATGCATGTTATTTGTTAAAAGTGTTTTTTCTGAATGTCTCCCATTGAACCAAGACATAGCTACTCTTTCTTCTGCAAAAAAATCCCTCATGAAGAGATTGGTACTTCCAAACATTACAATCAAAATATACCTTATTCCAAAGAAAATGTGGAATTTGTAAAGAAATTCTGCTGTTAGCCTAAACAACAAGCATTGGTATATGTTATCCTGTACATATAGATCAGATTTTACCAGGGGAACAAACCTGTGCAAAACTACTAATTCAAGGCACAGAATTTAAATTGGGGGAATTCTAATAATTTAAACTCAGTTTTATAACTGTTCCATTTCCTAATTAAAGTCCTGTGTTTGGTCTGTGCCTACTGAAGGCAAAACTATTAACAGTATGCATGAGTGAGTGTTACAAACCTACCTCCACATAGTCCTGGAGAGCTGTATCAAGCATTGTCAAATCCGTTAAGAAAGTACCAAGATAAGGAACGGTGCCTTGCATTACACCCTGTGCAGGATGAAAGCACAAAGAGATTAACCATCCTAGCTCTGATTCATTAAGTGCTTTTTGACTTTGGATCCAGTTCAAACTCCTCTGATGATCAGTGATCTATAGCCCTCTATAGTCCAGATATCTATACTAAGTTCTATCTACACTATACTACATATATTTATTTACTCATGAACTTTTCCATGTTGACACGTCTATCATGAAAGAGCAATCAGATTCTGGCCTAGCAGTGGCTGCTTTTGTGGCTGGTTGAGCTAAGCTGTAAGAACCATTCATCCATCAAATGTGATCCAACAGGAAATGAATGAAGTTATTTCAATAGAACACAATATTGTGGAATGGCCTCTCCGGAGAGATTTATTGAGGCTACTCGCACTATTTCATTAAGAAACTTTTTTATTTTTCTCTTCTCCTTGTTTCTTTCTCCTTATACTTTATATCAGCATATTATTTCCCTTATACAGTACATTGTTTGTTATTGTAAGTAATTTGCTTTGAGGGAATAGTATATACATAAAAATAAAATGGCTTGCCACTTGTAAAATTATGTCACCTTATTTTTACAGGGGAAGAAAAAATGACAATCAAATTGGTAATGTATTATTGCAATTGTAATAAGTCTTCTCGTTCTAAATTGTTTTTAGAATGTTTTATAGAAGTAATACAGGAAAACAAGCAATTTTTTGAAAGTAGAAAAGAATATACAAACTAGATTTAAATATTTCATTTAATAACCCCCCAAGAACAGGGGAAAAAAATCTTATAAAATCATAAAAAAGTATTATTGTTAAGGAATGAAACTCAAGGGAAGAAGTTTACTTCAGCTGCAATTTCAACTTCAAATTTTCTACACACAAATCTGATTGTTGAAGTATCCATGGCATTATTCAAACATAATGGATCAACTATTATTCTATGAGAAATTACAAGTGTGTGTCTCAAAAGAAACTCCTCCACTATTGTAACCTAATGTATTAGTTCATTATTATCTTTTGATCGCATTTTTCTTCACAAAGCCATGAAAAAAAAAGGTTCAAGATTTGGTTGAACGTACTTGTTCCCACGGTGAGAATTTGTGATTTCCTGGTTTTATTTGAACTTAATTCAAGTTGAACTTAACCATTTTGCTTGCATCTAGGTAAATCTTAAAATAGTTATCTTTGCTATGACTGTTTCTGTATTTTTTCAAAGAGGAGCATCTCATGAGAAAAATGAAAAAGAAAGAATTACCATATCTTTTTGCAGTTGGAGCCGCCTCTGGGTTCTCTTCTGGTTTTCTTTTACATTGCTGTCCAAATTTGCAAATTTAGATGTTCCTTCCTGTGATGAAAATAAAAGGACAATGAATGGAAAAGGCCATAGAACAGGCTCGCAAACATTTCCTATGCTAACTGAATGCTACGTCCTTCTCTCTTAAGCTGAAAAGATATGTGACTCATCTTACAAGCAAAAAGATAATAAAAAGGCTCACACAGAAATGTTTCAGGAGTTTCCTGACAGTGAGGAATGGTTGCTCCAAAATGCAAGTCAACTTGACTTGCAAAATGCTTCTGAGCCAAGTCAAGTATTTGTCCATTTCCACTTTTCTCTGAATTAGGCACATCTGGATCACAACCTTATTGCTTCTGGACAATTAATATCTTGTTATTCTTAGTTTGTTTCCAAGTTATTTCAAACTATTATTAATCTTTTCCTTTCCATTATATAATGCTCTGGTTTTTTTCTTATACACTTACATTAAGATATGACTAATATTTTTGGTTTGCTTACTAACAAGGAGACAGTCAGGAAATGAAAATGTTTCTGTGTTCCAACAACTTGAGCCTTGGGGATCACTTTACCAGTAACATTATGATTTCAGGAGCCATATTTCACAATATGACTTGGTCCTCTGAAACAGAGTAAAATTAACTTACTGCCATTTAACTTGTTTTTCTGCACAATTTTTTGTACAACTTGTTCTCAGGTGCATGATGATGAAAAAAAGTCAGTAATTTGTTCTTATTTCTTTAATTGGTTTTCTCAGCTTTTATCTTTACTTTTTTCTTCATTTTAATAAGTACGTTAAAGAAATGACCTCCCTTTTTATGGGCTTCCATTACACTGCTATTTAACTTAATGATGCTGTCATCCTCCTGAAAATTTCATGTCTCCTCCAATCCATTTCATACATTTAAATAACCGCCAAACTTCCTAAGAAAATTAGATAGCCTTCTGACCTTCTCTTACAGTAAATCTCTGTATTTTTAGAAACATCATTTCCTAAAATTAAAGATGACTCCTCTAGACAATCAAGGTAATATTCTATAAATACTGTACACAGATAGAACTTCATTGTCCTGTGATTATTGCTCCAAGTATTTCAATAATTTCTACATCTTGAAATCTCAGATACAACTCAGTATTAATTCATAGAAGTTTTACCCTTTTATCAACTTGATGCTTAATGATCTACAACACAGATAAATATTGTCATGCAATGTCAGCCTGTGGATGATATTCAACTGTACATCTCCACCATGGGTTGAACAGAGGATGCAAACAAGCATTTATGTGGAGACTATCAAGACGTAGATGGGAGGTAACAGACACAATTTCAACCCTAGAAAGTTGGAGCGCTTATTTATTCAGAAGCTTGCTGATTTTGGAAATATAAACATTTTTGTGCTTTGCTGAAGTGAACAGGCTACACTTCTTGGAATTACACTTCCTGTTCCAGTTGAAGGCCATGATCATGAAGATTTGCTCAGCTTTGGCTGGTACACCCATTGTAGCCTTATTTTTCTCAGAGTTGCTGACATTGGTCACTCATACCCTTGACATCTCCTGCATGGACTATGTTCAATTGTATGGTCATCAGTGAATCTCAATATTGCTAGTAACACAGCTGCTACAGAAGCGGTATTAGCTATTATACATTCCGAATATAATATATAAGGTCCTGGTTATCAGCTATAAAGGTCCTGGGCATCTTCAAGACTACCCATCCCATATAGATATTGCCCACACAATCTGTTGGTACAGAGAATGCCTGATGAAGATCCCAACCATTCAGGAGGTTCAAATGGAAGTGTCCAAAAGTGAACTTTCTCTGTAGGGGCTCCATTCCTTTCAAGACAAGAATAACACCAACTCTCATGATCTTTTAAAAGGCTGTTCCAGAAAGCCTTCAAGACTTGACTATTGTTAAGCTCTGGACACCAAGAACATTATTATTTTTATTGTGGTCAACTGCAGTACTTTAATTATATGTTGAATTATTTCTTGTTGTACGTCATTATTGTTACTTTGGTTTTGGTGGTTGCATTTAAATTCAGTTGACTAAAGAGATCCATACAGTCATAAACAAAATAAATAAATAAAACTCCATTTGCAATCATTTCACTTATTTTCCGTCATTGGGATATTTTTTCCCCATTAATAATTCAGTTTACATTGCCTTTGGCTTTTCAGGGAATAGATTAGAGTCATGTATATTGTACATTTGTATCACTTTTTGTTCATTTTATATGTAATTTTTTTCCTGTAACTACCTTTGAATAGTTTAATGACTTTTCACAGTTATCATCTTTTATCTCTGTCTCACTGGAAGAGCACAGAATATTCAGATAATTTCCTATGGGATGAGTTATCTCATACCACATGCATCTCAATCCTTGCCAGCTTTCTCTAACAAAACATTTTGAAAATCACTCAAATGACCTTTAGGTTTTCAATATTAGCAGTCTGGTTCAATTTCGAATCAAGTGGAATCTTCTCTTCTCTCAAAATATTGCACTTTGCATAGCTAATCTAAACCCCATTTATTTTTTAAATGCATGCACGATGAAAGCCACCTGCTTTTAAGTCCACGAGGAACAATAGAGTCACACTCTGCCTGTCTTTTTCTTGGCCCAGTTCATCTAATAGACAGATCTGATAACCAAGATAGTTCATAACAAGATCTGAGAGTGGATTAAAATAGATCTGAAAAATCAGTTTTATACAAGAAAGTCTGCAGCTGATTAGTCACTACTCACTCAGGGCCCTTATCTAGGAAAGGAATATTGGCATTAGCTTATAGCTGTTTTTATCTTCCAAATCCAAATCTGGCATCTTTAGGAGTAGCCTGATCACAATTTCTTTCCAAGAGGCTGAGACCTCTTTCTTTTTCTCTCTCTCAATGAGGCATTTATGGCCTTCTGGACTCAAATGGGCAGTCTCTTCATACTAGATCTGATAAGCCAAGAAGGACAATTCTGAGACTGGCCATTCAGTAAAACCAAAATAGGACTTGTAGTATCTTATATCAGCAGTTGCCTGCTTTGACGTTTCTGCTAATACACGAAATTTTTATTTTCCATTCATAAACTGGACCACTGAATTAAACATATACCTTATATTCACATATAGAGAACTGCTTACTCAAGATTTAAGATAATCTTTGTTATTTAAAGTACTTCTACCAGCATATCTATTCACAAGTTAATAGTATATATTGGAAGTTATTTAGCCAAAATTGAACCCTGTAGTTGTAATGTATTACACTACCATTGAAATATCTGTTGCTTCTCACCCTCATTAGCAGCTCCCGACTTGTCAAATAGTTGTCATGATCTGAGAAAATTTCTGATAGTTCTTCAAACATCAACATTTTGTCTCTGTACAAAATAAAATGGAATGATTTTAAAGTTTTCAGTCTTCCTAAAATAAGCTAATGATAATTTGCTCCATTGATTAAAATTAGGCTGTGATGATGGTATCATCTTGTAACGAGATTTCTTGGTTTTAGAATCCAGGCAAATCCCTAACTACATTTCTTCTTTTAGGTCGGCGTCCAAGCAAGAAGACTATTATTCTAACCATAATGTTAAACAAGAAGAAGTTAATTGTACTCTCTTAATAATTTTTCTGATGCGATTTTTCTGATGCAATTTGTCCCCTAAGCTTCTAGGCTCTCTGAAATGCAGGCATTTATACTCCACTTTTTGTTCAGAAGTTTAAAGCAAAGTAACTGCTTCTTTTCCTCACCACAGTCATGTGAAGTAGAGTAGGCTAAGAGAATATGATTGGCCAAAATCATCCCAAGAGATTCCTTGGCCGAGGATAGATTCCCACAGTGTGAGTCATATACCTTAACCACTACACCACACTAGTTCTCACTGTTAATGGATTTCCTAACTTTTTTTTTGTTTGTTTCCTTAGTATGAGGACTTGGAGAAAATTTAGATAGTTTTGTAATTGAAGAACTGTAGAAGGGACGTTGTCTTACCTGAACGCCTTTTCTCAGTACGGAGATGGAGAATCCACCAATGGGTTTTCTCTGTCTGCCTGCTCTTGAGACCAAGTAGCCAAACTTGACACGCCCCCTCTGCTAGGAGATCCAGTCTTAACGAGGGCGAAGTGGCTGAAGGTGGACGAGGTGTTGGCTCTCAAACCCTTAAATAAGGCCTAACTGACCTAAAGGGTGGGTGTGGATTCTCCATCTCCGTACTGAGAAAAGGCGTTCAGGTAAGACAACGCCCCTTCTCCAGTACAGGAGATGGAGAATCCACCAATGGGACATACCAAAGCCTCACTGTCCCGTTGGGTGGGAAACTGATAAGGCCGGAATGGTGTCCCCGGAGACCACCTGCTGGAGGACCCCCCGACCAAAGGAAGCGTCTGCTGAAGCAAAGCGGTCAATTCTGTAATGGCGAATAAACAGAGAGGGTGAGGACCATGTCTCAGCCCTGCAAATCTCCCCGATAGATGCCTGAGTGGCCCATGCCGCTGAGGTCACAGCACTGCGAGTGGAATGGGCAGTAAGATGTCGTGGAGCCGGCAGGGAAGATGCTTGATACACTTCCGCAATACAGGCTCTGATCCACCTGCCAATAGTACCAGTGGAGGCCCTTTGGCCCAGCGAAGCTGAGCGGAAGGAAACGAATAGAGCCTCGGACTTACGAAATGGTTCAGTGCGCTTCATATAACGCCACAGTGCCCTGCGGACGTCCAACATGTGCCACTGCCGCTGCAGGTCATGGGAAGGATTGGGACAAGAATTTGGTAAAATCACTTCCTATGCTCTATGAAAGAGCGTGTTCACCTTGGGTACAAAGGTGGGATCTAGGCGAAGAACCACCCTATCGCTGTGGAAAATGCAAAGGTCATTTCTGACCGATAAGGCAGCTAGTTCAGAAATACGCCTGGCCGACATAATGGCGATTAAAAATGCCACTTTGAGGGACAGATTCCGCAAGGGAATAGCTGCTATAGGTTCGAAGGGTGGTTTAGTCAGAGCCCGAAGGACACGGGGCAATTCCCACAAGGGGTACCTGTGCACCACGGGAGGCCTGGTGTTGCACGCACCTTTGATAAAGGCGTGAATTCTGGGATGGTGAGCCAAGGGAACTGAATCCGCGCAGGTAAGTATTGTAGACAGGGCTGCCACCTGTCGGCGAATGGTCGCTGGGGCAAGGCCCTTGTCCAGGCCGGTCAAAAGGTAATCTACTATTTGAGGAATGGACAATTTGGAAGTATTCAGATGCCTCCCGCGACACCAATGGCAAAAATTCTTCCAAGTGGAATTATAAATACGATTGATCGCTGGCCGACGAGAGGCCTGAATCATGTCAATGGCTTGAGGGGAAAACAGTTCTTCAGTCATTATACTGCGCTCAAGTGCCAGGCGGTCAACTGTAACCATTGAGGGTCCGGGTGTTGGTGTTGACATGCGATGAGGGAGGATTCGCCAAGGGGGGGACTGGGAAAGGTTCATCAGGTCAGCAAACCATGGCTTCTGTGGCCAATAAGGGGCCACGAGGATTACTTCTGCCTGCTCCTGGAGCAGTTTGCGGATGGTCGCCTGTATGAGTGGCAGGGGAGGGAAGGCATAAAGGAGGCCTGGTGGCTACTGAGTTCGCAGGGCATCCATCCCCTCCGCCCCTGGCAGGAAGTAACGGGAGTAGTACCTGGGAAGTTGGGCATTGGTTGATGATGCAAACAGGTCCAATAGTGGCTGGGCGAACCTGTGGGAGATCTCGGAGAAGAGGTCCAGGTGCAACCCCCACTCCGAGGGATCGACCGTGGAGCAACTTAAAAAGTCCGCTTGCCGATTCATAACCCCCGAGATGTGTTCGGCCCTTATCGAGGCTAGGTTGGATTCTGCCCAGGAACCCAGGAGCCGTGCCTCGGACATGAGGGCCCTGGATCTGGTGCCTCCCTGACGATTGATGTGCGCCTTGGAGACCACGTTGTCTGTGAGTATCAGAACATGGCGACCCCTGATCCAGTGTTTGAATTGGCGTAGAGCTAGGTGAATGGCCCTGAGCTCCAGCCAATTGATATTGTGTCTCAGATCTGCGTGGGACCAATGGCCCTGAGCATACTGCGACTGTAGATGGGCTCCCCAGCCGAACAGACTGGCGTCTGTTGTGATCGTGATGCGCTCCGGTTCCTTGAAGGGTGAGCCTTGCGAGAACCACCAGCGCAGTGCCCTGCGAAGGTGGATTGATACCCTGACCTGGCGGTTGGATGCGCTGGCATTCGCCCGCTTGAACGGAAGCAGGAACCATTGGAGATCCCGCAAGTGGAGTCTGGCCCAGGGAACAATGGCTATGCAGGAGACCATCTTTCCCAACAATTGTGACAGTAGAACCAATGGACTGGGTCTCTGATGCTGGTTGTTCACTCCTGGGATAGGCAAACCGTGCAGTTTGTGGTGTCTATGACAGCCCCCAGGTGTAGAAGCCTGGACGAGGGGACTGTCTGGCTTTTTTGAAAATTTACCGAGAAGCCATGTTGTCGAAGGACCTGAATGGTGCTTTTTACGTCCGCCTGAGCTGCCTGAAATGTGGGTGCTTGAATCAGGATGTCGTCCAGGTAACACTGGACGCGTATTGGTATTTTCCTCAAGTGGGCGGCTAACACGGCCAGGATCTTTGTGAACACCCTGGGTGCCGAGGACAGGCCAAAAGGAAGGGCCTTGTACTGGAAATGCCGGCCTCTGTAGCAGAACCTTAGGAACCGTCGGTGTGCTGGATGAATGGGGATGTGGAGGTACGCTTCCGTGAGATCTATTGACGCTAGGAAGTCTCCCTGTCTGATGCCCCCCAGGATGGACTGGAGAGAGTGCATCTTGAACTTTTTGTAAGTGATGTAATGGTTGAGCTGTTTGAGGTCTAAGACCGCTCTCCACCCTCCTGAGGCTTTGGGGACCACAAAGAGGATGGAGTAGAACCCCCCGCCCTTGTAGTTTGACAGTACTGGCTCTATGGCCTGAATTTCTAGAAGGTGTTGGATGGCCTCCTGCATGAGGCCCTGTTTGAATGGTTCCCTGGAGACGGAACAAGCAATGAATCGGTCCGGGGGTGTGGCTAGAAACTCTAGAGATAGACCGAACTGGATGGTTTGTAAAACCCAGCTGCCCATGGAAGCGAGTTCCCACTGGTGGAAAAAATGGGTTAGCCTTCCCCCGATTGGAAGATTTGTGCAGGGGTCACTTGGACCTCCTGTAGGGGCGTCCTGCCCCTCAAAATAGCTGCTTAGTCTGGTTCTGTTGTCTGGGTCGAAACCCGGGCCTGTCATAGGGACGGTCATACGGCCTCTCCTGTCTGGGAGTGTATGAACGGGAGGGTTGAGCGCCTGTTGTACCTGTTGCTGGCCGAAAGGACTGCCTGCGAAAATATGGAGTGGGACGCTTGTCGGGCTTTTTGTTCAAGTGGCCCATAACCTTGCGCTTATCCTTATTTTCCACAAGGTACGGGGTCAGGGCCTCCCCGAATAGGTTGTTACCTAGATAAGGGGCCGTCGCTAGACGCCATTTGACCCTGGCATCAGCCTGCCAGTGTTTGAGCCACAGCATCCGCCTGGCGGTGATATTGGATGCTAGGGACCTGGAGGCAAAATTGGCTGACTGAAGAGTGGCATCCGCCGCGTATTCTGTGGCCGCCACCATTTTACTTAGGTCCTGGTGGGTCCTAATGTCCTCAGCGGGAGCTCTGGCCTGTAACTGGCGCAGCCATAAAAGAGTAGTCCTAACAAAAAAGGACACACAAGTGGCCGTTTTAATTGCCCATGCTTCGGACTGATGGGTCCTCCGGAAGGTCTGCTCCCATTTTTTATCGTCTGCCTTTAGCGCCTCCAGGAGGTCCCCAGCTATCGCCGTCTGGAAAACCAGAGGGGTCCAGGCCTCATCAACCTTTGGGACCTCCAATGCATCAGTGAGGTCTGTGGAGGTGCTAAAGAGCTTTTTATTGGTCCCGCTTACAGCAGGGAATGAGGAAGGGGAAATCCATTGTTTCTTGATTCCTTTGAGGAAAATGGAGGGGCACGGGACATGGTGTTCCGTTGCCACTGTTTCAAAAAAGATAGGATTGGGGCTGGAATCTGATGTGGCCTGCGGTTGCGGGAACTGATCGGATCCAATGTTGGCTGTTGATGTGGCCTTGCGCAACAGTGTGAGAAATAGGGCTGGGTTAAATAGGCCCCCCGAAGAGGAGGGTTCTGGAGGAAGTTCCTTCTCCTCTGACAGATTAAAGTCTGGCTGTTCCTCACCTTGAGGGGAGGAGTAACCGCTCATGGAGGAGTGCGCTGGCGAAGTGGGCTCCTGAATCATGGGAATCTCTGCAGAGGGGACCATAAGATGGCATGGCTGACGCGGAGTCCCCCTGATCTGGTGTATGAACGGAACGCTGCGGTAGCGTTCGGTCCACGACCTTGGAAAGCAAGGCTTCCAGGCGGCCATCGGAGAAAATATCCGCAATGTCCGGCCCCGAGTCCTGCAGCCGTGGGGGTAAATGTGGCCTCTGGAGCCATAGTGGCGTGCTGAGTCAGTGCGGATGGAGAACTCAACGTGACTGACGTCTCTGAGAGGGACCACACGCCTTGAGCTTAAGTTGAGAGACCTAAGGGAAGGTCAACTTCAGGTGCCACCAATTGAGCAGGATCCAATCCGGCCTGCCTCTGTGCCCTGGAGAACTCCTTCTCCAGGGCCTGGTGCCTACGGCTGGCTTGCTTCTCCGCCAGCTTGGAAGGCTTCTTAAGCATGTGCTTCGTCTTGGATTTGGACTTGCCTGCTGCCCCCTGTTTAGAGGATGTGTGGCAGCCGTAAACAGAGGATGGAGAGACAGTACTCGAGGTTTGAGGCATCGAGGGGCCCTCCATCCCAGTTGAGCAATCCCAAACAAGTGAGATAATAGCTCTGGCAGGCAAGTAGCTGGTGGGAGCGAGATTGGAACAAGCAACAAGACTGTTCCCCTGACCACCCGACCAGAAAAAAATTCTCTCTGGGGTCTAGGTCACGGCACTTGAGTCAGATGCCGAAGGCACGTTTGGGGCCACTTTCTGGAGGCCTTAGGTGGCCAGTCAAGGTGCACCAGTAAAAGAAAAAGGAAAAAAATAGTAAAAGGAACCCCCCAAAAGGGCTAGAGGCCAGAGTGGACAAGGGTCCTGACAAGGGAAGGATCAGTCTCAATTGGCGGCTACTCAGGTGATGTATGCAGTCAGTGAAACACAGTCCAGATGTGGCTTAAGCCGAGCCCAGTATTGTAAATAGATATACTTGGGCCTAAGATGCACGTGGAGTACAAGGTGGCCGTTAACTGCAGAAGGTAGGCTTCGTAGGCCTTGCTAGGCCCCACCCACGTGGATACGAACTGGCATTAAGGGGTGATCCGGTAACTAGGCCCCCCAAAGGTAACAACTGAGGCGGAGGTAAGGCTTTAAAGGAGTCGTGGGCGGGCCACCAATTGGATTAGGGCCGCATGCAAACAGTAATATAGGCCGAAACGGCCTCCGCGTCCCTTTCCGAAATCCAAGATGGCGGCCGCGACTCGTTCCCTTAAGCCCTACCTCCGTGGCCTCAACTTTCCGTCCCAGGCTTGCGCACGGCCTCCTTGTAGTTTGCGGAGGCCATGTGGCGCGTTGTGCCGAAATTAATCACCCTGGGGCTGCCTGCGAGTCTGCAGATGAAGAAGGGCTTGATTCGGCTTCGTTGCCTTTTTTTCGGCAACCAAGATGGCGCCCGCGACTATTCCCTGCTGCCTGGGAAGCTTTGGGGATGATCTGAAGTCAGGAGTTGACTTTCGGACCTGCAGCCAGGTGAAGGAGAAGGGGGAGAGGGAATCTGGAAAAAGTTCCAAGCAGACCCTGCTTGGAAGCTTTTCCCCAGAGCCCTGGGGAAAGGAGCGCAGGGAAGCTGCAAAACCTCCCCCCCACTTCCACCCCACACACCTCAAATAAATGCAAGTGCACACTGAGCCCAGTGTTTGTGGGGAAATTTGTTAAAGGGGAAGCCAATTATTTTAAATAAGTTTTATAGGGATGAGAATTCACCAATGGAGTTTTTCTAACCTGCTATCTGCTGAGAGCCAAACCTGATACGTCTTCAAGAGCTGAGACCAAGTTAAGACTGGATCTCCTAGCAGAGGGGGCGTGTCAAGTTTGGCTACTTGGTCTCAAGAGCAGGCAGACAGAGAAAACCCATTGGTGGATTCTCCATCTCCTGTACTGGAGAAAAATAGTAACATCAATAGCTAAATTAGGCATCCTTAGAGACATTTCTGCTAGTCAGAAATTAAAAGTCTTGTTATTGCTGATTACTAGCTGCCTTCATTTTTTTCTTCCATCTGCATCAGCCCATCATCAACTCTATAGGAATTGTAAATTACAGATTTCCATGACTTGAAGTCCCAAAGGCTAAAAATGCTTATATGGTGTCATGACTAGCAACCGTCCAAAAATAGGTGGGAAATTGATCTTACTTTGCAACACATGCCCAGCTTTTCTTTAACCGATAGATGGAATTAGACTGAAGTGCTGAAACGATGGCTCTCAAAGAGGAGAAATTCTTAAGAATCCTACATTCCTATAAAGGGAGGGAAAATGGAACAGAGAAGGGTTACACATGACTCAGTTACTCTTTTAGGAGCATTGTTGCTCTGAATTTTTTTTTTTAAAAAAAGAACCTGTCAACTGCATAAGCATTGGCCAATTCTTTTAAAAAAATGTGTTGGTTTTTCTGGCTATGAAAACATCTTCTAGAGTTGGGTTACTGTGTTTTTGCTTTCTTCATCTTTTGATCATTAAATTAATATTATAGTTTCCATTTATCACAACTGAAACATGTATAGTCTGCATAAGCAAAGTGAAAATAACTAAATGTAATATACACAAAATATTGTTATCTCATGAAATGCCAGTATTCAAATTATAAAACACTTTATAAGCCATTCAAAGTCACTTTGGATAGCACAATAATAAACAAATGAACGAAAGAACAAACAAATGCAATCAGAAAGTAATGGGATTGGAAAGGTTTGGAATTACTTCCCAAATTAAATTGATCAACAAATGTCAAAGCCTTTCTACCATCCAGGAAAAATTGACTCTATTCTATTGCTCTTCCAAGGTCATCTGATATGTTATGCCCAAAGCTAGTCTACCTGTTATCCATATTATTGGGGGAAGAAAAAAACATTCAAAAGATAGGGATTAGATGAACCCTGATATTTATGCATGCTATAATTAACACACACAAACACATACAATCCAGCATTTGTATAAATGGCAAATGGAACAAAATGAGTCTTTACATGGGCAATATTGATCCACTTCTCTATGATCTTGGCGCGCTGATGGGTTTTCAGCTCCTTGCCATTCAAAATTATCCTGATGACGCATTTGGTGACTGCATTGAACTGTGCAATGGTGGCTCTGATGGTGGAAGCTAAGTGTTTGTTTTCTTTCTTATCTCTCCGAGACCAGATGCAGCCCAAACAGTGGTGTGGCACCACTCTTTTAAACAGTGTCTGAAACAACACATAAAATATCATGTCAAGGCTATAAGACCAGTTGTCTTTATTTCTACTAGACGTATTGTGTTGAAATACCCAACATGGCAGTCATTCCAACCTTTCTGACAACAGGCACAACTTTTTTTCTCTTGAATCTCATAGACAGCAATAGACTTTTTTAGTAGTGGTGGTAATATTTATTGGGTATATGCTTATATGCAAGAACAGTATAAGCAAACAAAAATATGAGATAATACAAGAGTCAGTTTAAACTTTTCCAATGTTTACTTTTACAGTGTTCAAAAGGAAGAGTTCTCCCTCTCCATTTTTCAACAAACAACCTCAGAGGAATGACTCAGAGATGCAACAAAAACTTCTTTGCAACAGTATAAATCTGCCATGGTTCTAGTTTGTGAATGATCAAATACCAGAATGCAGCAAATATAGCAAGAGCAGAGTCTGAAAGGAAAATGAGTCTAAAACATAGTGTGTCAGCACTAGTGGTTACTCAATCCTTTATTTCTTGTAACTATAACTTCCACATGGAGCAATTGCTTGGGAATCGTACAGCAAACCCAGTAAAAAGCGTAGACATAAATCTACCAATGCAAATCCATGGTTTGTTCTTTTGCAACTCATGTGTTATTTTATGTGGCACAACTCTTCCTGCAACATTAATAGTGTTTTATTACATTGCATAAAATGGAAAGAACATACATGTGCATTATTGGGCTTTATGATTGATTCATATATGTTCATATCAATGAACAACTTTAAAACCATGGATTTGAAGAATTACTTCAAGTATTTTTTATGCACATATGCATGCATTCCTTTAGCTAATTTCATCCAGACTATTATATTGCTGAGAAATATTTGTTGTTTGTTTAATTTTATTAAAATTTATAAGGCTGTTATGAGGAATGAGTGGTGAGTTAATGCTTTTTAAATATTCTACAATAATTGCCTGCCTGGAATTGAATAGTCAAGTCCAATATTTGGCAATTTGGTTTAGGAATAACTTAACAGTTGAATATCTTTTATTATTTCATTCCATCTATTAGCCCTACAGAAAAAAGGTTCAAACTGATTTAAAAAATATCAGACAAATAGTGAGAATTCAGCCTGTTTAACTGAACTTCTGGCAATCAATTTTCATAAAGAAATATTCTGATTTCATAAACACAGTAATGTTTTAGCTGGCTCTACTTAACCTGAGATAAGTCACTGATAGCTAAGACTGACAATAGTCTTATGAGAGTTTTATTTTGAGAGTTTTATTTTGTTGATGAATGTAGAAGAGATATACAATCTTGAATTCTGATCTACCTGCAAAGTGTTAAATGTGTGCATTTAATACTTCGTTTAATTATGTTTGACATGATTTAGAACAGGTCAACAGATATGTATGTGAGACATGAGGCTTTTTAACCATGAATAATAAGCAAATACTGCTTGGTCTATATTATTTGAAAACAGAACGTTCTTTGAAATACAATATTTGGAAATAAAATATATAAACTTAATCTGAATGCTCTTCTAGATTATAGTTATATGAGCTTAATTAAGTTTTACAGACTGTAAAACATAATTAGTCTGTGAATTTACTGTAATTAACAGACTGTCTTACAGTTAATCAAATAACCAGAGTAATAAAAGGATTTAAAATGGTTTTGCAAACCAAGACTTGCACTAAATGTAGCCTGTCACAAAGTCTGAACTAACAAAACATCATTAAGGTTATCATTCTACATCTGAACGTCACTGTAACAAAAAAGTCAAATGAGAGGAAAAAAAGCAAAACAAAAACAGGTTCAGATCATGGCTTGCCTATGTACTGTATTTGAAAATTCAGGTCATGGACTGCCTTGAACTGAATGAAACCCTATCCACTTAAACTTTCATGCAAAGTTCTGCAATTCTTTTGAACATTTTTATCAGTTTCCAACTGCAGAAAAACATCTAGCACAACAAAATGGACTGGTGAGCAATCAGCAATTAGTAACATATGACAATTAATTCAGATAAACATATTACATAAACAAACTTGCTTTAATCAAAATTTAGAGAGAACAATCTATGTCTAAAGAGTCATTTAACTGGTTCACTATTTGCCTTAAGCTTTGCAATATTTTGCAATATAAAAAAATCAGCAATTTTCTACTGTAATTTTGTTATTTTTTATCAAATGCTGTTATAAAAGTATCTTTTAAGAAAATTTCTTTCAAGTATCTTTTAAGTATCTTTTAAAAATATTTAGTTTATAATCAAAACATTTAATCTTAAAGAAAAAGTTTAAAATTTTTAAAACGCATGCTAATGAGGAAAAGAAAAAAGGGGGAAAAGGAAAGAAAAAAAGCAAGATAAACCCCCTCCCCCAAGTATTATGTATTTTAATCAAATGTTGCTTGGTTTTGAAAAAAAAATGGATGTTATAAATTGATTCCAAGTTTTAAAACAGGTACATAATAACTGCATAATCTTAGAGAAGACTGATTAAGAAAAGTTACAGAAGTTGGATGTGCAAATTTCCCAAATGAAGGAAATTTGAACAACCAGAGATTACTTAAATGGCTCCATTGTTGAAGTGATCATTTTTATCCCCCCTTTGCCTTTGCCTTTATGATAAGCATTAATACAGATTCCTATGTTTCATATTTGTAGTTTTTACATGTGTTGTTTTCATTTGATTGTTGTGTGCCTCCCAGAGTTGCTTTTGATGAGATGGGTGGTTATATAAATCTGATTAATAATTAATAATTTCTTCATCCAGTGAGCCTACCAGGAAAACTGATGAAGCAATTTAACAACCCACTTTGCCATGCCATCAGTGTAAATAAAGGGCAATTTTACCTCAGGTAGGAAAAACAATAGAAATAAACCCAGCACATTTTCCAAAGAGGAATCAAAATGTCACATATGGTTAATTAGCTGTTTGCATCAACTAAAATTGTATACATTAGTTTTCTGATGTTTCATCAACTTGTTTTTATATTTTGATTGTTGGTTTATATTTGACTGTTCACTGTCTTGGATACCATATGGTTGGAAAGCTAAATAAAAATTTAAGGAACAAATAAAGCAAACAGTTCAGAATCATCTCTATTTAGGCTTACATAAGTATACATCTGTTTATACTTACAGCATCCATGTAAGTTAACTGTTCCGCTACAAGGTCTTCTGGGAAAGAAGAAAATTCTTCTGATCTACTGATCTCTGTTTCTTCTTCAATTGCAAATATATCATGAATCTCACCTGTCAGGATATAAAGTATTGTGAAAATTGACTAAATGTGTCTTCTTGTCCTACTTCATCTAACTGAAGTTAGATCTTGTGCTGAAGACTAGTTTGAGACGAAAGTAGGATTATGATTTTAATCACAAAAAAGGGTAGAAAAGGAAAGAGAGGGCATGGCCACATCAGAAAACTGTTGGCATGGTCAAACAAAGCACACCATTTTAAATGTTGTTTAATGAAAACTTCCATTTCCTGTAGCTGAACATTTCCTAAATGGGATAGAGATTAAACATACATTCATGAAACAAGATGATAGAAGGAGCGTATTTTATGAGACTTCTTACATCCTGCTTAAGTGAAGCAAGGAGTCTAAAGACCAAAAGGCACTACCCATCAAGCACTTGTACATAATGTGCTGAGGACAGAGCGATAGGACCACTTATAGCAATAGATGGGGAGTAGCTAAGAGGTATTAAAAGGAAAACGTTTGAGTGCTATGAGTTTATGGTGACTAAGACCTTTATACTATTTATACTTTACATGAATACGCTTAGAACATCCAAAAGGATTATGGCCAAAAAAGAAAATAACCATTCTAGAAATTAAACGATAAGATAGGAAAAGATAGAGCGAAGCAATGAAGTCCGTGGTATGCACATAGAAACACTACAGAGCATTACTCTACTTAAGAAGTCGTTTTATTTCTCCTTCCCTTATATTTAACTTTTAACAACGGGGATAACAAACCAATGGCTTTGAATATATGCAAGACTTCCTGAACGCATCCTTACTTGAATCAAAGTGTCAGCTCTTCTAGCAAGAGCAGACAAATAAAATTGCTACAGAGGCTGATTTAAAATAATGGAACTGCAGATAGTTTTCCTTGTTTTGCTTTCTCCTTTATTTGCTATTCCAGGAGTTGTTGAGAAACAAACTGCCCTAGATTCTAAATTTAGGGCCTTTAGACATAACCAATTTATTTTAATACATTCATATCTGGCAATAGATAACTGGCAGCTTTCTGATTCTACTGAAATTCCCTGACTTTGGCAGAAAAATACATGAGGGGAAATGAAAGTTAAAAAAAAGAGGCTGCATAAAGTAGGTCTTGATCAATGGATTAGCAGAGTGTCTTAGTAAATATGGTGCTGATCTCCATTTTATGGAGGATGGAGTTTTTAGAACTAGATAAGTTGAAAGGGAGATAATGAATACAGGTAATCCTCGACTTATGATCAAAATTAGGACCAGATTTTTGGTTGTAAGTCATTATGGCCATAAATCAAGGCACAGGGTCATAAGTCAAATTGTAGTCATGCGAACACAAGATGCAGCAAACTAATGGTAAAGAACCAAGTGTATTACTGTTGCATCCATACCTGACTTTAGGAAATTTCATGGAATGAGCAAGAGATTGTCCTGCCAACTTTCCCCCTAACCTTATGAGATATCTTAAGAACCATGATGTTGCCTGCTCAAAACCTGTTCATGCTGAGCAAGAATTTGTATACCTCTCGGTTTGATTTTAAACTGTGAAAAAATACAATATATGAATGTAATAACAACAGGAAACCATATATTCTCATACCAGGTTCAATATTATATCACAATGAATTTGTGGATTTCTCTCTTTTACAATTCATAGAGAACTTCTATGGATCTTTAATTTTGCCAAGGAAAAAAAAACTTAAATGGACCAAAGTGTACTTTAGTGCAGGGGGCCCCAACCCCCGGTCCGTGGATCTGGACCAGGCCGCAGCATGTGAGCAACCAGGCCATACAAACAAGCAAAGCCCCATCCACATGATGTAGGCAGCACACAAAACCACACCCCTTCGGTCTATGAAAAACCTTCTCTCCAACTGAACCGGTCCTGGTGCCCAAAAGGCTGGGGACCTCTGTTTTAGTCTAATTCTCTATTGCAGGATAAGGAATATTTATTCCTCACTGATATTTCTCCCCTTCCTGAATCCAGCCCCATCTTTTTAGATTTGTCCCAAATATATACATTTTTTTCCTTTTAAACTTCCAGCAGAATTCTCTTTTTGATTTATCCTATGCTTCAATTATGACTCAGTGTTACAGAAACATTTTTTAAGTAGAGCACTGAGGGAAGTATTTTACTTGTGGTATGTGGTGAAAAGATCCTTAACCAATTCAACCAAGTGAAAAGTTAAAGGGGTAGGTAAGATCAGTGGTGGGATTCAGCCGGTTCGCACCACTTTGGCAAAATTGGTAGCTAATTTTTTGTTGCCCAGGTCCAGAATGGACTTCCGGAAGCGGCATCACACAGAGAGCTGGTTGTTCACATATTTGAATCCCACCACTGGGTAAGATCCAAAAAGTTATTCAGGCTTCTGCAAGAGGTCTCCTCAGGGCCAGGGGAAATTGATTTCTTTCTTCCTCTAAATAGCTGATATGCATGTTGTATCAAAAGTACAGAATCTCAGAACCTTCTCCACTGGTGCAATCATGATTCAAAATCCCAAACTGTGGAGACTTCCCTCATCTCAGAGAACCAATTTCATTTAAAATGCAACCTCTATTTTATCCAGACTGCCTAAACTGGTAAACATTTCTGAAGTTTTAGAAAGCATTATTAATAGGGAAAGAAACTGTACTTGTTCTATAGAATCTGGTTCCTGACCGCTGCTGTTAGATATTACACAAGCGACAGCAATTCCTGTATTTTCTTTTCTGTAAAACTTGTATGTACATTTAAACTTTTTTTTAATGTGATGAAGATCTCACTAAAAACATCTTAGATTCAGCTGAAATAATGTTCCATTTTTTTTCAGTGAGAAATTAAGAGACAAGACTCCTATACCTAGAATATCTGCTGTGCCTAGGAAATTCTGTGGGAACTTTTTATTCTGTAAACAGCTAATTATAGTTCTCAGCATTTAGACTTCCTTCGTTTGATATATGCGTTCATTAGGTACAAATTAACAACCCTAGGAGATTTTGAAATTTCGGATGAGAAGAACAATTTAGATGTTTTGCTTTGGGGAAAAAAAGTACATTTATTTGGTACCTAGGATGACTAATTGCATAACTGGTACATTTTGCAACATTCAGATAGATAATATTCAAAGGGGAAAGAATTCCTGAAGTTTATAGCATTCATTCCTTATTGTGTGTGCTATCATTTCCTATCCATTTCCTACTGCTTCTCTGTGAAAATTGACAAGTTCGTTTGGTTGTGTTCATCAGGCAAGTTCCAATGGCTTTCTAGCTATGCTAATTATGCCCATAGGAAACGTTCTGTCTTGGGGGGGAAGGGGAAAGGCTATTTATCAGTCCTGACATTGCAAGCAACATTCCAGTGTCACTACTGTTCACCATTGTTCCAGTGGCATTTTGACCTGCTAACGTAAATTTTCCTTTTGTCCTCGGATGTCAGCACCAGACCATTCAAATAGGAAAAAACAATCACAGACACTTCCTTTTGTCATGATAGGAGCAAAGGAAAGTAATAATAGAAAAATCCCTGCTGGATCACGGGAGCGAACAATTTTAAAAGTGAAAAATCAGAGCAACAGTGAATTTATTTTGAAAACCTGCAAGCTGCACTTAAGCTGATAATCATCTCAAAACAGCATTTTAAATGTTAGGGAATTTGGCAGAAGCGTTTGGCTCCTCGCATTCCTACAGAGCAAAATCAGAAAACTGGTTGACTAAGCACACTAAATTAAAAGTTTACAAGCCACTTTTCCTTTCCACCACCCCCCTACTGTATTCCAAGTGATATCACAACATAACAAATGCCCAAACAGTCCAATGATATAATCTCTTTCCTTATAAAAATTGGCTGTTAAAATGTTTGCGGAATATCCTTACTGTTGTTTACTACTTCTTGTTTTTGAAACTGCTCCAAGAGTTGTTGTGCCCTTCTTTCAGGGTCCGAGCCTGGCATGATCCTGGTCAGATAATCCAGCAGTTTCTGCAAACAAAGGAAATGAGGTGGCTCTTGGAAGTCTTCCGAGCATTGGTCTAACCAGGCTCTCAGTATTGAGGCTATGGCACTGCAAAAAAAAAAAAAAAAATACATCACATATAGCGAGCTGTATCAGTATCATTAGATTCTGGGTCACGCAACAAAACCTAAAAACCCAAAATAGATTAAAATCAATAGTGCTATAATTCTGATATAATTCTAAAATGTAATGATGTGCTGGGTTCAACCGGTATCTCTGTCCACCTCTAAATAAATTTTCACTCTGGGAAAACTATCATGGGGCTGCAAGATTTGGAATCTCTCTTTTTAATTGTTTCCAAGTTCGGTGACTGCTTAGGACTCAAAAGCCAACACAGTGCTAGGCTGCATTAACAGAGGGATAGACTCAAGATCATGTGAAGTGTTAATACCACTTTATAATGCCTTGGTAAGGCCACACTTGGAATACTGCATCCAGTTTTGGTCGCCAGGATGTAAAAAAGATGTTGAGACTCTAGAAAGAGTACAGAGAAGAACAACAAAGATGATTAGGGGACTGGAGGCTAAAACATATAAGGAACGGTTGCTGGAATTGGGTATGTCTAGTTTAACGAAGAGAAGGACGAGGGGGGACATGATAGCAGTGTTCCAATATCTCAGGGGCTGCCACAAAGAAGAGGGAGTCAAGCTATTCTCCAAAGCACCTGAAGGCAGGACAAGAAGCAATGGATGGAAAGAGAGAAGCAACCTAAAATTAAGGAGAAAGTTCCTGACAGTTAGAAAAATTAATCAGTGAACAACTTTGTCTCCAGAAGTTATTCTATTCTATTCTATTCTATTCTATTCTATTCTATTCTATTCTATTCTATTCTATTCTATTCTATTCTATTCTATTCTATTCTATTCTATTCTATTCTATTCTATTTCTATTCTAATCTACTCTACTCTACTCTACTCTACTCTACTCTACTCTACTCTATGCCAGCTCAAGCCAGGCTGGAGAACCTGAACTAGTTATCTGATTCAGGATTGTAACCTCTGATCCCCACTTCCTGGAACCATCTCACCAGAACTACATATTACCACAACCCTGTTTGCATTTCTCAAACCAGTTAAAACTTGATTGAATATGCTTTCAGCCTTAGTTATTTCATGGTGTCTTGTCCTGATTTTTGGCTTTTTTTTTTAGTTTGGATTATATCTTTTATCTTGTTCTTACCTGCCCAGAATCTTGTTAGGATTTAGGCAGGATATAAATATTGCAAACTAAATAAATACATAATAAGATGTGCTTAGGAAAGCCAGGTCAGCTCCACCATGAAACTGATACAAATCAGCTATATGAGCATGTTCCCCAAAGTTGCTATCCAAAGTAAAGGAATCAGGAAGGTACTTAATAATCTCCTTCCTCTATTCTCACCCAAAACTAACTTTTAAAAATCACACTTTGCAGCATCCAATACACTGTGCTAAAACATCTCAGCTCTTGCAGAATTTCAGGGCTGAATCACATTCTCAGTATCAAGTGGAGACTTGCCCTAGATTTCTGTCTGTAACTAAGGTCTCTTATATATTTATTTATTTATTTATTTATTTATTTATTTATTTATTTCATTTTATTCGGTCTTGTATGCACTTGCAAGCAAGTACAACTGAAGTTAAAAAACTGAGTGTTCTTGTTATTCTTTGAAAAGGAAAACAAAAACTATATAAATCCTGTAGTATTAACTGTTTTAAGCTCAACAGCCCTCACTGTGACGATATGCACATTGCAAAGGGCAGCAGAAAACTACTAGTCAACAAATTGTTACTGATATGTTGATGGGAAACACTTCGGTCTTGTTCTCTTTCTCTACAGTGTGCACATTCCAAGCTCAGACCACTCTGCCTTAGCAAAGCCTTTAAACAGCAACCTCCTGATACATTAAAAGAACAGCACCTATCAATTTTGGGCAGCTTGGACAAAGCCCACACTGCTGGGAATACTGGGAATTGTAATCCTGCCCATTTGGATGCCACAAGACTGAAGAACGTTGCCCAAGGATATGAATGAGGATCTTAATGCTGTCCCCTAATTCTCATTTATGAATGCAGTATTTTCCACTATGGGGTACTCCCAAACATGAGATTCACCTCCCAAAATTCAATAGCCAGCAAAATTATTGCTCTGAATTCTAGAAACTGAAGTCCACATATCTGGAAGTCCCATAATCAGGAAGCATTGCATCAATGTGCTTCAAAAGGTTTTGGTAACAAACAATTCTGACAGCCCCTCTGCAAAAAACAATAATTTGGCTTAGCATTAGTGAAGGGGATGTGCAGAACTGGAAAAAAAATTATAGCTTTTAAAAAAGCATTGATGAAAGTTCTGGAGAAAGGAAGTTGATTCATGTACATTTTCATCAACATAGGTTTATTTTATTTATTAAATTTATATAGCTGCCCATCTCATCAGAAATGACTCTGAATGGTGAATATTAGATAAAAACAATAAATAAAAACAAAAATGTATAAAATTTAAAAAACCTTTTTTGATAAATATCATAAAAACAAAAAATACAAACCATAGCACAGGGAGGATAAATATGGCCATCTTGACAATGGAGTCATTTGTGCAGGCCTCCAGTTGCCTGACAACATAGCCATGACTTGAGGGTTTTATGGAATATCAAAAGCTAATCTAATTTTGGGGGTAAGAATGTTCTATAAGGGGGCGCCGCAGCAGAGAAAGCACATCTCCTGGGATCCACCTAAGGAAAGTCTCTAGCTGATCATATCTGCAACATGGCTATCCTGCCAGATCTAGTGAGGTAGGCTGATGTAACTAGGGAGAGGCAATCCCTCAGATAACCAGTCCCATGCCAAGAAGGATTCAGAGGCTAAAAACCTTAAATTGGACCCAGAAGCAAACTGGCAGCCAATGCAGCTCACTCTGCTGCATTCTGTACCAACTGAGGCTTCAGGATACTCTTCAAGGGCAGCCCCATGTAACGCGCACTGCAATAGTTCCGTCTGAAGGTGCCCAGGGAAGGAGTGTCTACTTACATAACTATTTATAGCCTTAAATTTAATACTTACAGTATTAATGGAGTTTAATCCTGTCTCAAAAATCTGCAACACCTATTTTGGGGCATGGTATGAATGTTACATGAAATTGAATTTCTGTACTCTTTCCTAATGTCTCTTTAAATCAATATGGCTGTATCCTTTATAGAGCAGGCTTTCCTTTTTAAAATTGCTGTCAGCTGGAAGAGCTGCCTCATCTACCGGTAAGTTGTACTTAAAGGCAGAAAAGCCATAAAAATGGGCAACAGGAGCTTAGAAGTTGTCTAACAAAGCAAAAGCTCAGCATTTATAACGATCCCCTCCTAGACATTGTTTTACCCATGGTACACTGATTCTATATATGTAAACTTTCCATGCACAGTATAAATTTGCAAACAATTATTTGCCCATAAGTAATCATAGGAATCACAAAAATATATGTGAACCCTTTTTTTCAGAAATGTGAAAATGACCACTCTACTCAGAAAGTGATAGTCTTTCTCCAGCAGATAAGATTGCAGCTATTTCAATGGAATATCAGTTATCAGTTAAATACACAGTACAAGCGTATCAGCCTGGAGGAAATAAAATATTTTATTGTTTGGAAGGTGTGAAGTTTCTCCCTTTGTATGCTACTCAGAATGTGAGTATTATTAAGCATAAGACATGGCTGCGCTCTTAGTAGAGTTCAAAC
The DNA here is from genome assembly GCA_034064705.1 of Bothrops alternatus. NCBI lineage: Eukaryota > Metazoa > Chordata > Lepidosauria > Squamata > Viperidae > Bothrops > Bothrops alternatus. Next base: position 667,561 of record JARGCV010000040.1, read on the forward strand.
TTACAGTAAGCTCTGAGTTTCCCTACAAAATCATGTCAATCAACACAGAGGCAATAAAACACACTATGCAGACTGCCCTTATAACTTACCGGCCTCCCATCAGCTGACTGTTTAATCAGCTCATTAGGGAGGAAAGCTTTCCGGAAAAAGGCTGGATGGAAGGCCAAACCATGTAGCAACCTCAATGTTTAATGTCCCTGAAAAGTAACACCCTGTTTCTGCCAGCTGAAAACACAGACAGAACTAGTTTCCAAGATCTTAAACAGAAAATAAACCAAATGAATTTTTTCTTTCCTGGGGTGGACTTTTTAATTTTTTAACACTTTGTCTGTCCATTTGTTGAAAAAACTGATGTGGAATCATGGGCGTACTTTCAGAAAACCGTGCTTTTTAACTGGAAGTCTAGAATCTTTCACTAGCTCCTCTGTAGTCCATACTGATATAAACATAACAATTCAGGCCAGGAGAGAAAAAATCTAAGATTTAAAAGCTTGGAGCTCAAGTATTATTAACCCAGATTTTGTTGGGTTTAAATGAGACCGAAAAAAATGCAATCATCCATTTGGCAGCCATATTTATCAGGGCTAAACTAGTCAATGAACATATGACCAAACTGTGACATATTAAAAGCTGCACATAACGGCACCATTCCCTTCAAGAATAAATATTCTGCAAGGCGATAGTCCAGAATGTGGCCCCATACAAAAAAAAATTGAAAACAGGATCTTGAGATGAAAGGATGCATGTTATAATAGGTCTCTATAATTTCATGATATTGGTATTTATGTGGTCTGTACTAAACCACTATGATCTCATTCCTCTCTTTTCCCATTGTCCAAATAATTTGACTTGTTTTGGAACCTTCCCCAATTTTCCAGTTCTCTTAATTGTCACTATTTGGCCTTTTTTCTCCTTAGGTCAGCCAGAGTGGTTTCTTTTGTTATTTTACCCTTTACTAGAATGAACGTAGATTGTACTCAACACAAACAAAACTTAAAACAGCTCTCCCACTGTGGATTTCCCAGGCTGTAAAAGAAGTCTTTCACATTCATTCAGTGGTTGCTTCAACGAACTCCATTCTTTCGATACAATTATTTATATAACAGTGAAAGAGGACACCCTTGCTTTACTGGAGGAATAATTAACAGGAGACAAAGACAACAAAATCCTGACCACAGAGAAGTAGTAAACTGGAAAGTGCATCATTAAAACAAAACCAAAGGCAATGATACTTCAGAAAAATCAGAGTAATCCTGCAATTTTATCCTCAAAGATTCTAGTATTTGACAAACTAATTACTACATCTAAAAGTCAATTTCCTAGGTCTTTTTTTTTTAAAGTTAGTTATTTATACTGTCATTTGCATACCATAATCCTAGGTCTTTCTTTAAAAAAATATTTATATTGACACTTGCATACCATAACTGGTAGCCATAGAAGTGCAAAAAGATAACACATACTTTCAAAATTAAAATTTAAATCATTTCCCAAAGGAAGGCAATTATAGGAGACAAGGAGGAGAGAATTCAATACCCACTATGTCTCGGAGAAGGAAAAATAGGTATCTACAGTTCAATTTTGTAGCTGAATTTTCAAAAAATATACAATGATCAAGAGAGTTGCCCAGCACCAGAAGGAAATCAATAGCTTAGGCTGGAGCCAAGCCCAGCCAGTTTATCTCTCCACCATATTATGCCAAAGTCCCCGGCATATCTGAGATAGCTTAAATTATCTTGTGAGCTACAGTGAGTACTTCATGACAAAAGGGCAGAGGGAGAGAATAATGCAGGGACTATTTTCTGCCAGACATTGAAAAATCAGAAAGCCTAACCCAAAAAAGACATTGTGTCAATGCCAAGTCAGGACATTTCTCAAGACCTGAAAGGTTAATAAATTAGCTCAGAGTCATGCTACTTTTTCTGAAGGGACAAAGGAATCAGACTATGGGCCTTTTCAGATGCTGGAGCAGGAACTTCAAGTTTCTGTTTATTGTAAGAAGTTTAACTTTTATAGGCAGTACACTGTTGTTCTGAGATTGGTGCTTGGAAACCTGGTTTGGTTAAAAAGTCTTCTCATAATGAAACTCACCGAATTATTTCTCCCTCAGTCATACTAAATTCACGGGGTTATAAATGAAAGTTGAACAAGCACAAGTCTTTTCCCTTGATTTTCCTAAAGAAAAAGACTGACTTACTCTGTGACGAACTTTTGAAAACAGCAATCTCTTTTATCAGATGGATGAATCCGGGCTGGAGTTCTAGGAGATATATATGCCACTTATGTTGCACTATTAACTTGTGAAGTGAATAAAATTGACTTTAACGTAATATGAGGCAGGGGTCCCCATCCCCCGGTCCGTGGACCACTACCGGGCCGCAGCATGCCAGCAACCGGTCCGCACAAACAAGCAAAGCCCCATCTGTGGGATGCAGGCAGCACACAAAACCACACATTCTCTGACCCGTGGAAAAACCTCTCTCCACGGAACTGGCCCCTGGTGTCCAAAAGGTTGGGGACCTCTGATATGAGGGACAAGAAAGGAGCATTATGCTTACTGAGAGTGATTTTGGAAATTACTGTACAGCATTGCAGAGAAAGCCGAACATCAAGGCAATTTACATTTCGTATATGTCCAGATCATCATTAGCATTTCACATCCTGTCAGCCTTACTGGCTGTCCCTGTTTCAGAGAAGTAATCATTCTTACGTTCAAAACATGCATATTTGAGAGGAAGAGGAAAAGCTAAAGTTGTTTCATGCATGGTCCATAATAACACGGTGTGTTCTACTTAACAGATCAGTGAAGATGGAACCACTCTTAGTAACAGTGACTCTGACATCATGCTTAAATGTCCTTTCGATGATTGCCTATGCAGCACACCCAACTATAGGGAAAGAGTCTTTGTACATTTTAAAACCAAAAATGCTCTCTATTTCAAGCTGGTATGTTTTCTATAAGGTTGATAGTTAAAAACAGCTTCCAGCTTGACTTTGTCATAAATGCAATAACTGGGTGTTTCAGTGAAATTTTGCATTGAGATGACTAAAATCCTCTAAGCACAATGCTGAAATCATTCACATATTAAATCAAACATAAAATTTAAGATAATTTTTAGTTAAGTAAATGAGCAGAATAGAATAAAGTTGTGATTGTTGTGAAGAACAGGCAAAAGGATTACCAATCCAATCATATTTAAGCCCCTTATTTCAATGGAGGGATGCTGAAGCATGTATTTCCTAACTTACTTATCAGAATTAATTTGGTTGGATAATGCCCACAAGTATTTTATCTACTAATTCTAGTTTCTAATGTTTGGCTTTATTTTGAGAATTAACTTCTCATTTTTCTAAGATGTTGATCTTTTGTAGAGTTGTGACAACGTTCCTACATTCCTTTGTATAATAAACTGATTTGTGTATAATTTCCAGATGAACACTGACCACATCCTTTTCTTGGTATTCAACCTTGGCTATGATTCTTGCTGTTCAGAGAAATGCAACACTTACTTCCTGAGTACTGTTTTGGTCTCGGTATTGTTCTGGCTCCCATCTTCTTCACAGTTTGAGATCTCCAGATTTCCATATCTAAAGGCAAGAGAATTATAAGAATATCAGGCAGTGAGAATAAATAAAGTGGGAAAAGCTATGTCTAAGGATATTAGGAAGTGCTTTGAACTCAGTACTTAATTTGCAGCAGAGACGTTAACACAACTAGATTCCGGAATTTGGTCTTTTCTCCTTGTGCATCCCATACCATATGCTTCCTGGGCCTCATTACTTCCTTAGATTTAAGAAGTACCATAGGAGAAATAGCATTTAATTTATATACAGTACAGCTCTTAAGGATTACAACAGCCCTGTTTTCCTTGATCTGACAATTTCCAGATGTATTGGATTCCAACCCCATTACCCACACTTAGCAGGGAAATAGGCTAACTCTTATCTGTCAGTCCTCCAAACTACTTCTTCCCTTCCATTTTCTTCCAGTAGCAAATATCTAATCCTTTTGTCAGTCTTCCTCTACCTGGTACCCTCCAAATGTTTTAAAAACAACTCTTGGAATTCCCAGTGAGCACAGCTATTAACTATCTATTAGCTAATCTTTCTTAGCTTCTTAAGCCAGCCTTCTTCTGTTTAATAAAGAAGGCTGGTCTAAGAAGCTAAGGGAGACTTTGCCACAGTTCTTTTTCTCACTGCGCATCCAAAATATAATTTGTCTTGGATCCTTGTTTAACATGGCCAGTGCTTAAATCAGCTTCCTTAACTCTCCTGTCTCCCTCCCCTTAGCATAAACAAACAGCCCACCGGAGTTTGTATAAAAAAAGTTTTCTTATAAATCTTTTTTCTTTAAGTTCTTAGAGCTTTCCTATTTTTTCTCAACAGTACTCAGATTTTCTTCTTAGAATCCTGGTTCCCAGTCCAGACGTTCACTCCAGGTTCACTCTATATACTAGACCCTTAATTTTTCCCATTACCACATCTGTATCCTCACCCAAACTCATATTCCTTCTTCTGGGCTTCTGTGAATTTTTAACTAGAAAAACTGTTTGAGAAAATCTAAACAAATTTACTTCCAGAACAACTGAAATGTTTGTAAAATTCTCTCCCGATATAAGGTAGAAAAGAAAATGTAAATAGAGTTCAAATGTTAGAATTTTGATATTACAATAATGAACCTATATTATATTCCATTCATAAAGTCATTCTTTTTCTTATGATCAAATATTAGGAAATAAAGAGAATTGCACAAATAGATCCTCGGGAAAAAATCATACATCCATACTGCATTTATTTATACAGTTAAACCTTGTTTATTCCAAAAGATAAATATATATCAGTTTTAAAGCAAGACATAAATGAAATCCAATAGAAATATCTACAAAGTAAAATCCTGATTCAGAATGAACTTTTAAAAGCCAAGTGATCCACCATGGTAAAAACAAAGGTTTAAAACTTGCTAAATATATTCTCACACATAATGTATCTAATATTACGTGATTGAGGAGTGTTAAACTTGCTGTCTGTCTCTGCCAGTACTGAATTTGAACAAAGTACCAATAATATTAATATTTTTCACAGTAAATGGTATTTTATTATCCTTTCACTATTCATCCATGTACAGCAGACATGTCAAACACAAGGCCCGGGGACCGGATGAGGCCCGTAAAGTGGTTTCATGTGGCCCGCGAAGCCATCCTGGAAACAGTGAAGGAACGGCCCCCACTGCCTTCGTCCTGGCCCATTTTGTGGTGACCCTCTATGCTGAAACGCATTCAGTCTCCCTCTGACTTTGCCCTGGTACCCATCATGAACAACCTGGCTAAGAAGAGCAAGCACAGCAGCAGCAGCCTTGAGGAGGAGGTAAGTGCAGCTGGGCGCCCCCTTGGGGAAGTGGGGCTGGGCTTGGTGCCACGAGTGTTCGAGGGCCAGGCTGGGCATTTGATCTTTGCTGCCAAGGGCTCCGGGCAGCCCGCACCACCATCCATCCCCTCTATGGCCTGAGACGAACAGTGAGGCTCCTCCAGTGGACCATGCCTTGGCACTTGCCCTGGTCCCTTCTGCCAGAGATCCTCAGATCTGTCCCACTCCTGCCCAGGCCCCCACAGGCACCATTGACACGAACAATGTAGAGCTGGCCATGCCCACCCAGTAGGCCACACCCACTCCTTCCACACTCACCCAGTAGGCCGCACCCACCCTGGCCACACCCACCTGCCCCCCAAGGGCAATCGCAATGCTGATGCGGCCCTCAATGAAATTTTGACACCCCTGATGTACAGTGTCCCTATGAATTTGATTTTAGCATATCCTCTCCTGATGACGTTATCTACATTTTGCTTGTGGTACAAAGAAGACTAAAAGAAGGAAAATAATATCCTTTGCTTTTACCACTAAGACATGGTGGGAATATCATATTTCACCACTTCTGTATATGACACAGAGAATACAATATGCAGCCAGAAATGGACTGTTTTCAAAACTGGTGCACAATAAAAATATACAGAACATAAATTTTATGAAGGATTGCTTCAGACACTGGGATTTGACTACAGATTCCTGTTAGATAGTCTTTGCCAAAGATATACTCAATAAAATACCAAGTCTGCTACATCATGAGTGAATATTTAATAAAAGGCTTATGATGAAAAAAGTGCATCCAAATTACTTCAGGATAAAGTGAAAAGAGGTAGTATTTGAGAAGTAGTGCAATCATGGATGCATATCCATCAATGCCTATTTCAACATATCAGTTTAGTCCAGATCAATTTCAGAAGCATAACTCAGCTATACACAGTCTTTAGTGGCTAACTTCTCTTGTATTAAGAATATACCTGCCATGTCTTGATGGGGCAATTTTGTTTTCAGGAATACATAAGTTTCAAATCTTCATAAATTGCAGATGGCTTATGATCCTTTCAGAAATACCTTTTATAAGATGAAAAGTTTATTCTGAACTACTGGGAAGAAAGGACTACTAACTGGGTTAGTATTTCAGTCTCTATCAATGTCATTGCAAATATGTCCGTGTTTCTGAGAGCACCCAGGGTTAGGGTATATAGGCTGAGTGGCCACATAATTTTTAAAAATAATAAATAACTTTAATATTAAACTTTAATATTAATATTACACATGCATATTATATATTCATATTTTCCTCTAAAATATGAATCCAATAAAGCCTGATTTTTGAGAGAATTTTTAAGAGCAGATTAAGTTTTATATGTAGAAAAAAAAACAGGACTGTATCAGGACATTTTTGCCAGTAGAAGGGATGATCAATGCGTAGGTCAGTATAAAAGTAAAAAAAACCCCTCATTATATGTAAATCTGATATGTTTAATAAAATATATACATATTCATATAAATGCCTACTCTGAAATAAGCCCATTAAGTCTTGAATGACCCTATTAGATGCAACAAAATTCATTTACAGATTAATGAAATGTAAGACTGTAACCTTCCATTTGTTAAAATGTAATGAGATTATAAATGCCAGATTCCTAAATGCTGCTCAAAATCATAGATCTATTATGACTACTCAGAAGTGATGCTTACCCACATAAAGTCATTTTGCATTCCTGAAGTGTAAAGCTATAAACTTCATAAGTGCTGCAATAATGCTTAATGCAACTATGTGATAAGTAATCAAGAAGCCTCAGAAAAAAATGGGAAGGATGAAATAACCTCATTCTGTTTTTTTCCTAGTATAGTCTAGTGGTTAAGGAACCAGATTAGAAACTAGGAGAGTAGTTCCTAGGAGACTGCAAGTTCTGGCTGGGTGACTTTCAGCCAGCCATTCTTTCTCACCCCAGCTTACCTCACAGAATTGCTGTTGTGGGGAAAATAGGAGGAGGAGGAAGAGTTAGATAAGTCTACCACATGGAGTTCACAGTACTGAAGGTGGTACACAAGAAACAATCCCATCTGATCCCTATGGTCCAGTTTCACAAACAAGGTCTCACGTCTAGCTGTTTGTGGAGAAGCAACCCCAAACGCAATTAAGACTCCCAGACTATAAGACTCCCAGTGACTATAACCCCCCACCCTGTCCAAGAATTTCGGATGATACCACACTCAGGATCCAGATGGGCATATCCTTGAGAGACTCTAGGAAACGGCTCACATTTATGGCCTGGCTGCAGAGTCCGGCAGTCATTTTCTGACCCAAAAAAATGCTAATTTATCAAGCTGCATTTAGACTTACAACCATATTATTCATTTAATCACCATGGTGACTCACTTAACAATTGTCATAAAAATGGTTGTAAAATCAAGACTAAACTTATGACTACTGCAATCAAAACTCTTAATTGTGGTTGTAAGCTGAGGACTACTACCTGTATACATGTCATTTATACATCAGATAGACAACAAAAAAATCTCTCTGTTCAACCTGATTTTTCATATCTCTTTTTCTACTTATGTGATTTTTTTTTAAAGGAAGATATACTGTAGTAAATTTTACCTTTCAACAACCTTGTAATTTAAGAACGGAAATACCTACAAGAACGTGCAATATTTAAAACTGAAAATATGTTTATAAGTTTTATATGAGGACCATTTTGGTGTATTTGTTAAGCCCTGGCTAGAAACTGGGAACTGTGAATTCTAGTCCCACCTTAGGCACAAAATCAGTTCCATGGCCTTGGGCCAGTCACTCTCTCTCAGCCCTAGGAATCACGCAATAGAAAACCACTTCCAAAATCTTGCCAAAAAATGTGCAGTGACGTGTTCAGGCAGTTGCTAGAACTCAACACTGACTCAAGGGCCACCCAGCCTCCCACAAAAAGCTTTCATGGATATACATCAGCCCAAACAAGTGAACACAAATTCAACTAAATACATCCAGAAAAGGAAACATTATGGATAAGAAATGCTGAGAACAGATTCTAACAATGGATAACTGGAAACTTCCTTTCTTTTTTCCTTTCCTTCTCCCATTTCAAATTATAGGAAAATAACAGAAAAACAACACATGTAAAAACAGACTTATAACAAATAAGCAAATCTTGACTGAAAAGACTATCTCCTACCCCTTTTTCCAAATGCACCCATCCCCATTTTCTTTCGCTTGAAAGCCCACCATACCCATTTGTGTTCTGCTGAACACAGTGTGCCATCAGCAGAAACATCCATTTAGATCTGAGTGTTTACCTTATTTTCATATATTTTCTCTCTCCAGTTACTGTATACCCTGCCTATAAATCTCTTCAATTGCTGTTGCTTATTTTAAATACTACATATTTCTTGATCTTTTTATTGCCCATCTTTTCTCCCCCTTTTTTCTGCTTTGTAGTAGTTTTCATTTTCCAACAGGAAATAAAACTTCCCAATATTGTCTGGTTGAGGTTATTTTATATTTGCTGTCTTTATAGTTCTACTCTTCCTCTAAATCCCAGTGGGGTTTTTTTTTTTGTTTATTTCTGCTTGTATCTTCATGTTCCTTACTGCTGAAATCCCCAACTTCCTGAGATCAAAACTTCATCAATCTTGGTGTTTAAATTCCACTAGAAGAAAGTTTTGTTCTCCTTGGTTGTTATCCGTTAGGAGAATTCTACTTTTTTCCCCCCTTCTCTCTTGTTTGCATCCTTTCTCCCTTTTTTTAAAATTGTAAAATAAATACAATAAAAATAAGACAAAGTACACTGTTTTGAAGATGGTGTTGAAATAATGTGGTCAGGTATCATTGCCATTATATTTCTAGAAATAATTTAGATCTGTCACTTTGGCAGTTGTTGAAATCAAGTCAAGCTATATCAATCAAATCCAACTTCATTACAGTCACAGAAATTTACCTTGATTTCACTTCAGTTGCCATGTCAAACACAAACACACGTGATCTCAATGCATCTTTAATGAAAATGTCCTACATACAATCCTCAAATTAAGAAAAGGTCTACATTTAACATTTTCAATTATTATTTCTCATTTAGAATACTGCAGTAGAGGCAGGGCAAGGATGCAAAATAATTTGAGCCAGTTTTTTCGGTTTCTTTCTTAGATCAAGGAATGGCACTTTGCTTCTTCTTTTTAAAACCTTAGATGAGCATTTTCACGTGCATCCTGCTTCAAGATTATAAGATTAATTAGAAATTTAGGGGAAGGAGCAAAAAAGTGAGACCTCCTGTGCATTTTCCATACTGATTTCATCACATATCACATATCACAATTGTAGCATCCAAACTATTTGAGAATTTAGTGGAGGGAACAAAAGTTTGCTTGATAAACTCAGATTTCTTTCAGCCAAAAATCATCCCAAAGTGACTCTTACAGTTGATTATTACTTTTTTTGGGGGGGAACCCCAGTAAGAGATAATTAAGAGATAATTAAATATATCAATATCATAAAAAAGCAAAATAGAGCAAAGAAACAAAAAAAATCAGAATAGTTTTCGAGCAGCAGCTTATAAAGGGCAGAAGGAAATCTCTCTCTCCAAAATTACCTGAAATATAACTGTTTTGTTGCAGTCAAGAGCAAACTAAGTTAGCATGAACTCACTCATTCACAACACAGGGCATTCTATCCACATAATAACAAGAGTAATAATAGTAGCAATCTTTATCACTTTTTCTGGTATGTCATGTCTTCACTATAATTTCACTTCATTTAATGACCATTTGTAATTATGATGGTGATTAAAAAAAAGTAACTTTATCACCCATTTACAACCTTCGCAGGTCTGTTAAGCAAAGGAGATAAGACCATAAGCACAGTTGTGGTTTCACTTAGTGATCACTTCACCAGTAGCTGGTTCCAATTGTGGTTGTTAAACAAGGACTACCTGTAGTAATATCTGTAAGTTGCCTGTGTAGCTTTCCTGACTAAAGAATAAGATTAAAATTCATGAAATTATAAAGAAGGAGGAAATGCATTTTTAATTTACTGTCTCCAATAGAAGAATAATTGTGGAGTCCCTGGAGCTTGGTTGTTTGCTTGCAGACATTTCATTGCCTATCTCTTTAACATCATCAGTGTTGCACTAGTCACGCTAGTCACACTGATGTTATTTAGTTGAGTAATGAAACATCTGCAAGCAAATAATCAAGCTCAGAGAGTACCAGGCCTTCATAAATTACTATCTGTTTCACATACAGTATTTCTACATTTATTGCTCTTGTGCAGAAAATACAGAGGGAGAAAGACTGACAATCATCAAAAAGACTCCAGTATTCCAGCATTTGGTCACTTGAGTAGCATGTTAAAGAAGGATTTAGGATCTTCTACTTCCAAAAAAAGATGAATAATACAATATTTATCGATAATATATTTTTCATCAACTAATATATATAAATTCTGCATTTGGACCAAAGTACTAGGCTTATAATTGCTTTTAAACACTAAGTCACTATGACATTGAGTTTAACCCTACTGAAGACAATCTGTAGAACCTGTAAAAAAACTAACACACAACTCTCAATATAACTGAACCTTTCTAAAAAGACTTTTTAATTGTCTGTGTTATCTTGTCTGAGTTTTAAGGGGGAAAAGGAAGCTTTTTTTTTCTTTTTCAGGGAAATTTCACTGAAGTCACATAAAGACAGCATCTAATCCAGGCCTAATAAAGGAATTTTGTGAAATAGTAAATTATAAACAGATTCCATGTTAAGCAAATTATATGTCTCTCAGGAATATCTGTCTCCTTTGTGTAATTATGCAGACGGACCAGTAAGTTTAATTAAGGTTATTTCCAAGTTAGTGCACTCTCAGACTGAGATCATCAAAAGAAATACATGAGGATACATTCCTTATTGATGGCGACAACAGAGGAAACCTTTCACACAATGAAACAAAGGGCTCTCTGGCATCAAAAATGAGACAGTGAGGAGGATCATACTTTACCATTAAACATACATCTATTAAATAAAACCACTTACTGCGAAACAGCTCTTAAAGACAACCCATTTCACTTTGGCCATTAATTGGCAGCACTTTTTAGGAATCAGAACAGAATGTTTGGATTTATTATTGGGTTGATATATAATATTTTGTTCAGAATCATATATAAGATAAATAACCTAAGAATGCCATCCTATCGGTGTCAAAATCTTGTTTTGGTTTTTCTGTTGTACTTGCAGAGGACATTTTTTCTTTGGTCTTTTTCTCATTGGCTTTCTGTCTCTTCATCAAGCAGTTTCCTTCTTTGCTTAGGAGGGAGATCTTCCCTAGCAGAGCCTCTTCTGGTGAGGTGGCCAGAGCTGGCAAGCTTCATCAGCCACTCCTACTGCTTCTTCTCTCCCCTAAATAACATCAGCCTCTTGGCTTGCTTCCCTAGCCAATCCTTGCTTTCTTGTCGTCATAAGAGCCTCATTCCACCTGAGAAATGGCATCTGTCATGGATGTGCAAGAACAGGCATGAGTTCCTAGAAGGTAGCCTTGCCCAGAGCAAAGTGCCAAGTGTTCAACTGCACAGATCAGCCAATGGGATTCCACTATTGCTAAGAGCCCATCGGTCATTCCAAGACTGATTGTTCCTCCTGCCAGAGTGTTTCCCAAGATTCAGTCTAGATCAGACATGTCAAACACAAGGCCCGGGGGCCAGATGCGCCCTGCAATGTGGTTTCATGTGGCCCGCGAAGCCATCCTGGAAACAGTGAGGGAACGGCCCCCTCTGCCTTGGCCCTGGCCCAGGCTAGCCGGGAGCCAATGTACAATTTTGTGGTGGCATTCAGACTTAGCTCCATAAGCTCCCCCCCTGCATGGCCTGAGAGGAACAGTGAGGCTCCTGCAGTGGACCATGCCTTGGCACTTGCCCGGTCCCACCCCCTTCTGCCCAGGCCCCCACAGGCACCCTTGACGCGAATGATGTAGAGCTGGCCATGCCCACCCAGTAGGCCACACCCACCCAGTAGGCTGCACCCACCCTGCCACCCCCCCTCCCCAAGGGCAACCGCAATGCTGATGCAGCCCTCAATGAAATTGAGTTTAACATCCCTGGTCTAGATGGCACAGAGTTAGAGGATATTGTTGTTGCTGTTTGGTTTTGGGACCCCCAGTTTACTAGATTTCAGACTTAAGTTCTCCATAAATATTTGAGCATTACAGAGGAATTCTTTAAAAGGGCATTGCTTCTGCAGTGTACGATTGTGAAAAGATTAGGGAATGTATATTATAAAATGACTGAATAAATTACAGGAAATTTAAATAATAGCAAGGATACTAAAGGTCAGAATAAAACTGTGTCTAACACAAGGCACACCTCCAATGTTTCCAAAGAATCAGGTTTTTAATTTTTAAAATATTAATTTGTTTTGATTTTATTTATTTTAAATTTTTATTATTTGTTTTATAAATAACATAAGGCAGCAAACATTCCTAATACTCTTCCTCCTATTTTCATCACAACAACAAAGTGAGATGGGTTGGGCTGAAAAAGAATTAGTCCAAAGTCTTCCAGTTGGCTTTCATGCCTAACATGGGACAAGAACTCAGTCTCTCAGTTCCTAGACTGATGCCTTACCTATTAGACAACTGACCAGCTGCAGTTCAGTCTTAGGGTGAATTAGTTTTTTAGAAATCTGCCTAAATTAATTAATTTATGTATCTTTATGAGTGTCTCCTAGCCATTTCTTCATGATTAAGGAAGCTGATTTCTCATTATAAATCCTGACTCCCAAGCCACGATGTGCAAACCTGACTTTGCTTATTGAAAGCTGGCTGGGAAAGCTACAAATGGCAATCAAATGACCCTAAGATGCTGCACCTCTTGTAAACACATACTGCTTGCCAAGTGCCCCAATTTTAGTCAGGTGACTGTGGGGTTGCTGTAACAATCATTAAGTACGAGGACCAATCATAAGTAATTTTTTTTAGTGTGCTGTAACTTTGACCATTTGCTAAATGAATGGTTGTAAATCAAGGACCACCTGTAATGAATCTCATAGATTTCTCTACTGATAGGAATAACTTCAATTGCTGATAATTAGAATTTAGTTTTATTTGTGGAATGTATCTTCCACCCAATCTTAAAATGCTGCTTCATTGCATTTCTTAATTGCAAACAACCCCTATCCCGAAGTTCATTCCGGTTTGTCCCAAAGCATTCCAAATCACAGCTAGTAGCTAGCTGTGTAGGTTCCTGCTGGGTTACTGGAAAAGTGCTTCTCTTTTCATGTTTCCATTGACACTCCTAAAGCTCCCATCTGAAGGGAGTGAACATACTATATATAGCTTTGTTTTATGAAAGTGCTGGATTGAAAGTCTGCAAACTGATGTTCTTTGTTAAACTACAAAGCAAGAACAACAATGCACAGCTGCAGTATAAGCTTGCCTTCTGCCACACACACACACACACACACACACACGCACACACACACACACACACACACACACACACCCCTCCACCACCCCGATCCTGTGTCTCAGTCAGTCAGCCTGAGTAAGGCAAATCTGCCCACAGGAAGTTCAAGCCTTGTCAGGACAACATAAAGACAGCTCCAGTTGCTTTGCAATGCACTTTCAGGAAAACAGAAAGTTTCCAAAGAAAAGTCATCCTTAGCAGAGAACTCTTTGATAATATTCACATGCTTGCTGATACTTTTGTTTTGCTTTTAAAGTAATTTTCAGTTCTTGTTTTACAATACAAACCATGGGAAACCACATGAGTTATGCAAAACCAGCAAAGCAGGCGATAGGAAGAAGTTACTTTAGTTACCTTGGCCAGAAAAGTTATTTCCTTGCAAGGACAAAATGAATACTGTAAGACAATATAGTTATCTTTTCTTCTATTGTTTAGAAGACACTGATTTTCAAAACTATCCTGGCAGAATGTAAATCAGGAGACAGAAGTTCTAGCCTAAATATAATGTGATTTTGGCTTCATAGTAACTTTAAAAAAATATGCCGAAATCCAGTGCTTTTTTTCTAAAAAAAATAGGTGCCGGAACTCACACATGTCATACAACCTGCCTTGCCTACCCTACAAGGTTCCATCGAAAAAAGGTGCCGGAACTCCGTTCTGGGCATTCTATGAGAAAAAAAGCCCTGCCGAAATCATTATGAAAATGAAAAGTTCTTAAGAATCTCTCTCTCACTCACACATACATTCACCCACCCCTCCATTACCATAATTTCTTGGGAAAAGGCAAAAAATAAAATGTGATTGTGTCCAGTTATTTTATTTTTTCTTTTTTAGTGTGAGAAAAAACAACTTACTTTATCACACTGAAGGCTTTACTCGACATGGCTTTTATAACTCATTGTATCTTCTAATATAAATCAGGCAACAATATTTTAACAATCAATGGTACATTCCAGCGTTCCCTAGCTTATTGCCTTCCAGATGGGATGGGATGACACATACCCGGGAGTTAGTACTCCTTCCAGGGTTGATTTCTGTGTAGACTTGCCTAATGAATGGAACTATCAGCAACTATGAACGCCTTGGTCTCTTCAGCCTTGAAAGACGGCGTTTAAGGGGTGACTTGATCGAAGTGTATAAAATCATGCATGGGATAGAAAATGTGGATAGAGAAAAATTCTTTTCTCTATCACACAATACCAGGACAAGGGGGCACTCCCTAAAGCTTATAGCTAAGAAAGTGAGGACAAATAAAGGGAAATATTTCTTCACCCAGAGGGTCGTTGATTTATGGAATTCACTTCCTGAAGGGGTCGTGACAGCTGTCAGCCTTGACAGCTTCAAGGCAGGGCTAGATAGATTCATGGATGCAAAGTGTATTGGTGGTTATTAAAACAGATGTCCATGTGCCGCCTCTATGTTGGTTGAGGCAGGCAGGATTCCCTTGAGTACCATTTGTTTGGGGGTCAAGGGAAAGGGAGGGTTTTGCCTTCTCTTTCTGCTCAAGATCCCCATGTACATTTGGTGGGCCACTGTGTGACACAGAATGCTGGACTCGATGGGCTTTGGCCTGATTCAGCATGGCTCTTCTTATGTTCTTATGTAACCTCACATGGAATAAGGTAAACTCTCCACTGACTTATGAGAAGAAGAGAGAGTGACTTGCAAAACAGATGTGCCATTCACTCTTATGCTGTTATACTGTTATAACATTGTCATGAATCAGAAGCTCAAGGTACATTCTAGATGCAGTGCAGGGAATAAGTGAAAATAATCAATTTACTTGTAATTATTTCCACAAGAAAATGGGCACAACGAACCAAGAAAGTTTGAGAACCTCTGCCTAATCTACTATTTTTAATAAATGATATGTAAACATGTTACATTTATTGAAACCAGAAATTTGGATTATGTTTGCAAATCTGTCTGCAATGACCTATTGAACTCATTGGCATGAAGTTTCAGACTTTTTAAAAAAAATAAGGACACAGAATAAAGACTGATGCCTAAAAATGACACGAGAGAAGGTATTACATATAAAAAGACTGAGACATATACATTGACTCAGCATTAAAGCTGCACTCTAAAACCATACTTATTTTCTATCTTCTTACCGTACTACTCAAAAGAATAAGAACCCTGTAGTTTCTTTGAGGAATAAATGCTGAGATACTTGAGATGCTAAATATTGCATATTAAATGTTAAGCTCCCACAGTGAATTCATACTGGGAACAGAATAAGACAGACTTGATTATACAGAACTGGAATAGCAAATGATAGACCCTTACTTTTAAAATGAATGTTCAGAACCAAACCCTAATCTATCAATATGCAGCTCATTATAATCGCTTGAAACACACCATTGTTTTAAACAACTGTTATACTAATTTATTAAATATATACTCTTTCTTCATTTCTTACCTATCAAGGAGCAATTCCAGAACTTCCTTTGTAGATGCAAATCCTCGGTATGTTGACAGAAATATGCTGATGTAGGTAAAGTCATTGTCCCCAAATGCTGTCAATAGATTTTCTACAAGCTTCTCTAGAGTACCTGCCTTTATTGTCCTGATCTTACAAGTTTCATATTGGCTGACAGTGTGTCCTGGCGGAAGTTGGTCCCCTTCAACCTGTGTTAATAGACAAATCAAGAAAAGGGGGGGGAAGAATTATTAAACTCTTAATGGTAGAAATAAGACTGCACACAATATCTTTTTAGGTGTAATGAAATGGTCTGAAGATTTAGAGTAGTTACAAAACAGAGCGGGTGCTTGAGAACACCTGGAGAAGAAGAAACCACAAAGCAGCTGAATGCATACACTGAAGCAAACAACAAATAATGACAAATAATTCAAACATCTTTTGATCATTATGAATTCTGAGAGATCTAACTGGACTCTACAGGCATTGCGAGTCAGAGAATATGGTATAACAATTGACCAAGGAAGGGCCAACAGCTTTTAAGGGTTGAATATCCTCGCTAATCAGTTCTGACACCCTGTGATTGAAGCTGAGCTCAAGAGAGCAGATGGGTTTGTTGCAACTTCATTAACTTTCTTACCATTTAGCAACATTTCTATCTGAGCTGCTTAATTTCATCCATGCATATATTTTACATATCAGAATGCTAGAGAACTTTGCTCAACATAGCAAAGCTTGCTGGCTTGAAACATTTTAATCATAATTTTTCTTTTCTTGAAGAGCTAAGTTTTCCCTAAGCTTTCTTCTTTTTAAAATAAATCTAGGAGTTTATTATTTTACCGTTATTCTAGGCAACCCAGGCTTCACACCCAAATCTGACATAATTCAAATAAACTCATGGTTGCAATGTTACATTCCTTCATTTGTATTTCAGGGATCAGACACGATACTGTACTTTCTAGTTTCATTCTTGTTGTTAAATGATTAGCAGGCATTTTTTTTTCTCCAGTGGTTCAGCATAGTAGGATCTCATTTCAAAAAATGAGATGGATGAGGAATCTGCATTTCAATGAACTAAGAAAGAAAAAAAGTACAGAGAACCCTAATCCATTAACAAATAGGATGGAGTATTTCATCAGATAAAAGCAATTATTCAATAGTCATAAGTAATTTGAATATGTGCAAAAGTGTTATATTATTTTTCTATAGGAATCAAAGATAACTTAGATCAGCCATGAAAGACTTTCAAAAACCCCTCATGCTGAGTAAATAAAGTGTTCATAGATAAATAGATCAGTCATTCTAAGTCTGCAGAAGATGGTCTTCCACAGTTAAGCATCTAGCACAGGGGTGTCAAACTCGCAATGTCACGTGATGTGTCACGACGTATCGGGATTTTTTTTTATTGCCGGCAATGGGATGGGCGCAGTTTTGCCATGACGCATCCAGCCTGCGGGCTGGCAGTTTGACACCCCTGATCTAGCAAAATGGACTCACAATTTCCAGCTCATTGGAAACCAGTAACAGAATAACAAAATAGCAGAGTCGGAAGGAACATTGGAGGTATTTTAGTCAAACTTCTAGTGTGATGACATGACCTGGCCCATAAATATAAGGAAAAGGAGAAGTCAACACTTCACCAAACATTAGGAGGCAGAGCTAGCAGTCTGCAGTGGTATCTTTCATCTGTCTTTACTTTAAAAAAAAAACCCACACACACCACTGTTGTTTGTGAAACAAAGATTATATATGCATTATCTTAGTGAAATATGTATTTCAATATATCTGTATCATATAGCAGGCATGAACTGCATGTGTATCAGACACAGTAATCAAATGTATGCTTAAAGATGAACCCATAAAGAAGCTGACCTGGCATATGTACTGCTGAGCCAAACCACATGGGCAGCTGTTCATATAAACAGCTAACCATGTGGCTAACTTTGTGCACAAATTTGTTTTCCAGCAATGTAGTTTCCACAAAGATAATGAATAAACCAGTCTGGGGAGATGGGAACTGAGAACAAAAGAGGAAAGAAAAAAAAAGGGAATAGATTAGTACTTAGGCGATATCTAGGAAGTGAGAAATATTTAATTTTTTTCCACCATTTGTATTGAATTACAAGATCATACTCCTAGAAACAGAACATATATGTCCATCCCCTTAGTGGTAACAGATTCCGGAAAAGAAACGCTACCAGGCAGTATTTTAAGGCAGCGAGGTCTACTCTAGAAGACACCAGCAATCTCTTAAGAGAAGATCCATGCATATGTTATAGAGAGAATCCAACTGAGAAAAGCTCCAATTTCTGTTACAGTATCAAGATGATAAGGGAGGTGAAAGGGCCTTTTCCATTGCATACATTTCACTACTGTATGCAGTTATATGAATTTGCACACAGTTGTAAAATGTGCAGAGCTACCTTCCGTGTTTATGTTTTTATGGTGAAATGGAAAAAGCAACATGAAAGACTTTTTCATCATTTCACCGTAAACACATAAAACACAGCTTTCCATGTTTTAAAATTCATACAACTATATCTCTGCTTGATGCTCCAATGTGATATACTGTATGTCACCACCTGCCAGCAATCCCCCTCTGGATTCTATATAGGACAAATAAGGAAACTTTGTACAAAAGAATTAACAAGACACACGTTTGACATCAGGGCTCCGAACAAGGCCCACATAATATCACAGCATTTCAACTCCCTACAATCGGACTTTCTATTGTAGACTTCAGAAGTAACCATTTTGGAAAACGTTAACACCACCATCAAATGAGAATCACTCACATACTCAAAAGGTTTTCAGGCAATTTCAGAATGTCTCAACAAATACAATGGGTTTGTAACACATTGTAATTGTGAATGTATAAGATACTTGTACTCCCTTACACATGTAACCTGTATCTGCATAACCTATCTTCCCCCTCCCTTCCTCCCACCTCATCCTAATTTAAATGTCACAACAACCCAGCTATCCCATGCATCTAATGCAGGGGTTCTCAACCTTGACAACTTTAAGACTTGTGGACTTCAACTCCCAGAATTCCTCAGCCAGCAAAGCTAGATTCTAATGAATGCCTTTTAGCAAAATGTATTATTCTGAAAAAGTGCTCTTTTGATTTCCAGCTTCCCAGTAGTAAGCTTTACTGCAGACAGTCATGATTATTGCAGCAGAGACAGGGATTAAGATTCCTTCTTTACATGCCACAATCTCCATAACATTTATCAAGCCATTAGGTCTCTGATTAAATGTGTATGCCACTAATCTGTGAGATTTTTTTTCTTCTGTATCTTATTCCTATTTTTCCTACTGTATTTCTTCTCTTTGGAGAAATAAAAATCAGATTGTGGCTTTAATACTGATGCCCAGAGTCACTGAGAGTGAGTGGGTGGCCATGTAAATCTTCTAAATCAATCAATAAAATAAAAACATGCCAATAAGCTTTTGCTATACTTCATTCTTCATTTCCATTTAATGCATTAGTTCAGTTTATAACTTTGACCAATAATGTTTGGTAGTTAGCATTTAGAAATAGCACCCACCCTCTGCATACAGCCCAAAATACCAATCAGAATTCAAGTTACCACACCTGGTTATTTAGTTCAGGCTCAAACAGAAACTTGAGTAAAGCGCTTCCCGAAAATATTCAGACTTGGGCTTTAATGGTTCTCTAGAGGAAAGGAATGCTACAGTTGTGGGGGAGACATAAAAAAATGTTTCCTTGCATTTGTGTGCTTAAAAAAACAAAAGTACATTTTATCAGCTACCAACAACAATATGCTTGAAGTCATTTGAAGGAACATCTAAGGCATAATTTTGGTCTGCGCTATTAAAGCAGTTCTGCCCCCAAATTTTTAAGAGAGCTTTGGCAGGCAACCATTCAATAACACTGACTTGTGGAATAAGACACTGCAGGCTGAGTTAGCACGCTAACAGGAAACAGCTCAATCTGGATTCAATCAGAGACTGTCTCTTTTCTGAATGATTCCTGAAAACAAGAGGGGAGTTTTGGGTTTGCTTCTTGGCCAGCTGTCCGCCTACAAGTAAGCCACATTGATTACTTTTCAAAGGGCACTTCTATTGCTGAAGGGCAATTTTCCATCAGCAGGACTTAAGAATGAAGAATGTACGATACCTCATTGAAGGTCAAGAAAAGTCATGTTGTTTTTAAAGAATTACTCTCTTACTTTCACATTTCACTTTTAACTCAAAGTTCCATGGAGATGCTCTTTACCTGTTATGAGTTTCTACTGTTCTAAATCAATATCTCTAATGTGTGTGTGTAGGGGGGGGGTTCAGAGTCTTCAAATCAGACTTGATTCCTGGCAACTGCCTGGAGAAGTCACTGGAGTTTTCTTAGCAATAATTTGAAAGTGGTTTGCAACTGCCTCCTTCCCAAGACTGAGAGAAAGTGATTGGCCCATGATCACCTAGCTGACTTTGTTCGTAATGTGGGACTTGTCTCCCTGTTTCTAGTCTAGTCCCATGAGAAGGTGGTGTTTAGCAGTAAAAAGGTTGCCAGCTCTAGGTCTATATAGATATAAGAAAAATATACAGTTATAGGTAGTCCTTGAGTTACCTCCACAATTGGGACTAGAATGTTAGTTGTTGAGCAGAGCAGTCATTAAGCAAAACAGCCCGTGACTGCTTTGGTCAATGAATGCAATTGCAGTCTTCCCAGTCATTAAGTGGACAAAGTGTCAGGTAAGGAGCACAGAGTGCCTCAAGGATTTGGGGGAGACCATAGGAGGTTTGATGCAGGCTGCATGTGTGTGTCTCTGCTCAAAAGCTGAAAATCCTCCCTGCCAAGAAAATATTTTTAACCCCTGAATAGAGACATACTTACATGTGTCCTGTGCCAGCCCCCAAGTCCCATGAGGCACATCACATTCCTTAGCTTATTGTGCTGTCTCACCATTCAGGAGCTGAAAATCCTGCTTGGATTTTAGCTCCCTCTAATCAATGGGGTCTGAGTGAGAGAGCTGGCTTCTGAAGGATTTCAGCTTCAGGCCAATCCAAGCTCATATGGAATTGAAATCCTTTGGTGGGCAGCTCTTTCTCTCTGGAGATTGGCTGAACAAACTGCCAGCCAAGAGATTTCAGCTCTATGACTGTTTGGTTTGGCCTGGAGCTGAAATCCTTCAGCAGGCAGGTCTTTCAGCCAGCCATCAAAGACGAGAGGGAGTTTTATCAGGAAGCAGCAGCAACTTGAAAGTTTTCCTGCTGGCTTCCCCATTAAACGTCTGGGGAAGCCAGCAAAGAATATTGAAAACAACGATCACATGATCACCGGGTACTTGGCAACCACTTGCGAAGTATACAGATCACAATCACATGATCAGATATGATGTGTGTGTATCTGTGTGAAATGTTTTGCAAAGGTCAGAAGTGCTTTACAGGCCATAAAGCAACCTTTTCTGAGGTTGTTATTAATTCAAACTGTTATTAAGTGAATGGTTGTTAAGTAAATCAAGGACTACTGTTATTCTATTATTATAAATAGCTGACTTTTCCTCAGAGTAAGAAAAAACCCTGCAAATTAATAGCCCAACACTATGAATATGCGTTCAGAAGCTAGATACTTCTAACCTCAATTATACTTTCTCATATTTCCGTGGAAATAGGAATCTGTCAGTATTACTCCATGAAGAGAAACATGATGGGAAAGTGAGTCTTTAATTTTTTGTGACCATGCTCTTTTTCGAACACAATTACAAATTCCTGCAAAGGTAATTGTTTCTGCCAGCCAAGGAGTGATACTGGGAAACTGACTGAACCAACAAAGAGACTGAGAAACATAGCAGGCAGACTCAGAGAAGGAAGATTTGCAACAGACGATTAGTAGGTCAAGGATAGGTTAAACACTTCCCTCCTCAGTCTCCTGACCAGCTACACATCCCATCCCTGCATTCATTTTGCATCAACAAAACATGGTAAGAGAACACATGCTTCCCCAAAGAACAAGTAGTTCCATCTTTAAAGTGTATAGAGTAATTGCTGATAATAATCATCTCAGAGTGAAAATGTTCTGTAGGCAGAACATTTATTTCAATGAAAGTGAGTAACATCTGATTAGGAGTGTACCTGTATGTTCTCTCCCAAATGCTTTTGCTGCTTGCCAAATATTACAGTCTGAAATCCATGTGTAAATATGTAGGAAAGTTTTCTCAAGTGGCTGTTGGCCAACACACTATCCAGTGAGATGCATGCAGTCTGCTCACTTATTCCTCACCAGACCAATGCTGTGTATATAAACAATGTATATACAGAAAACAAGTTGCTCTCTATGGTAATTAGCAATGCTGGAGGTTATAGGGTAATTTCATCTAACCCTAAAATGCTATGGGTATTCATTTCATGGCTCTACTCTGTCTCCAATTATACACAGCAACTCTTGTATGGGGATACAGATTTCTGTCCACACAACAAACCATTTATTCATTTAACCCTGGACACTGCATTGGGTGTCCTGGGCCTGATGAGGCAGCTCAGCAGGCCCAGAAATGTTGCAAATGGTCCCGGGCAAACCAAAAGCTGCCGGGACTAGACTGGTTGGCACTGGCCTTGTGTGCAGGCGCAAGGCGCAAACAAAGAAGATTTATGATAGGCTGTTTGGGAAACTATAAAAGGCCTGTGAGCCTGTTGGTTACTGAGTGGTAATGTGGATCAATTAAAGAAGAACTTGGTTACAACACGAGTGTGTGTGTCGCTTCAATGCCGCGAACCCCAAGATGTAAAAGTGGCGACGAAGGTGGGATCGCTGCAACAAAGAAGACAACCCGAAGAATCTAGTCTCTAAAAAGAGCTGAAAGCCGGGAAGTCGGCGCCCAGATCTGCACTCACCTGCCAGTACGCGAACGCTGGAGGTGAGCTTGGCAAACGGGCCTCTTCCCCGCTGAAGTTGCAGCAAGGCTGAGAGAAGCTAGTAATGTCGAAGATCGGCTGGCTGACCGAATTCGACGTGTCTCACCCGGAGCGTTGGAACTCTTACGTGGCCTGGGTGGAAAACTACCTGCGAGTTAACCAGGTTAAAGAAGACGGCTTGAAGGCAGCGACCTTGCTGTGCATCTGTGGTCAGGACACTTTCGACGTAGCCGAAAACTTAGTAGGTCCTGCGCCGCTTGAGTCTGTAACATATACAGACTTGAAAAATATGTTAAAGGAACATTTTCATCCAAAGCTATCTATGATCGTGTGGAGGCACGTTTTTGAACAGAGAAGCCTGGTGAGTCTGCTGCAGAATTCATTGCTGCCTTGAGACAAGCAGCCAGGCCTTGTGAGTTCAAGGACCTGGAAGAATGCTTACAAGACCATTTTGTCTGCGGCCTTAGAAGCAGAGAACTGCAACAAAAAATATTTGCTAAAGCTGAAGTCACCTTCCAAGATGTCTTGCACGAAGTTGCGGCTGAAGAGATAGCAGGTGGCGTTGTGAAGGCCTTGCGACTCGCCAAAAGCGCTACCGCCGTCGCGTCCGTCCATCAAGAGGACGCTCGAGAAGATTCAGAAGAGGAAACTAAAGAGGAAGTGGACAGACTTCACCAGCCAGCAGAAAGAAGGCCAAAAGGGCGTCCAGACAAGGCCCCAGCACTTCTTCAGTGTCTCGGGTGCGGAGGACGCCACAAGCAAGCTGACTGCAGATTCCGCTCCGCCATTTGCAGGGCATGTGGAAGGCAAGGCCACATTGCCTCCATCTGTTTTGGTCGCCAGAAGGTCCAACCTCGGGAAGAATTGCTTCAGAAAGGAACCAGGGTCCCCAGCCAACACAGGGTGGGTTTCTGCGCATTGCGCAGTAGTATTCTGAGGACAGGGACACACAAGCCCCTTAAGAAAAAACTTTGCATTGATGTGAAGTTGCAAGGGGTTCCCTTATCAGTGGAGTCGGACACAGGGTCCGCTCTATCAATCATTTCACTTGACACTTTCAAAAGGATTTGCAGCAGTAGTGGCCTTCGAGTCAAACTCAGGCCCTCAAATTTAATCCTCACTAACTTCCAGAATTCCAAAGTCAGTGTGAAAGGTACAGCATAAGGCTTTTGAAAGTTTCCTAGATGTGGTAGTTGGGGGTGAACGCAGAAGTCTTATTGGACTCGATTGGTTCGAGGCCCTTGGAATTCAAGTGACTGGGCTGCACAGCATGCAAACGTTGGGCCATGCAGAAGTCTGCAAGGGGTTTGCTGATGTGTTTAGCTCAGACCTTGGTTCCTACAAGGGGCCCCCCATTGCATTACGTTTAGACCCAACTATCATGCCCATCAGGATCAAGCCTAGAAGGGTGCCTTTTGAACTCAAAAGCAAGATAGATGCAGAGTTGGACAAGCTGCTCCAGCAGGGCATTTTAGAACCTGTGGACTCTAGTCCATGGGAAACCCCTATAGTGACAAGTTGAAAGGCTAATGGAGAAATCCGCATATGCGCAGACTATAAGTGTACATTGAATAAAGCGTTGCAACAGCACGCATATCCAGTTCCTGTGGTGAGCCATATTCTGGCCTCCCTCAAAGGGGGGCGTCTTTTTGCAAAACTTGATTTGGCACAGGCCTACCAGCAACTACCTGTTGATGAGGCAACTGCAGAAGCCCAAACAATTGTAACACATAGAGGGGGCTTTAAGGTTAAAAGACTGCAGTTTGGGGTTAATGTAGCCCCTGGCATATTTCAAAGTGTCATGGAACGCATGCTTCATGGTATTCCTGGAGTCTGTCCCTACTTCGATGATGTCCTCATTGCTGGGGAGTCATCTCATAATCTTGCAGAAAGATTAAGGGCTGTCTTGTTGCGTTTCCACCAAGCAGGCCTTAAATTAAAGCAAAACAAATGCAAAATAGGAGTCATTTCCACTGACTTCTTAGGCTTCAGGATTGATGCTCAAGACATTCACCCTG
Source organism: Bothrops alternatus (assembly GCA_034064705.1). NCBI lineage: Eukaryota > Metazoa > Chordata > Lepidosauria > Squamata > Viperidae > Bothrops > Bothrops alternatus. The sequence goes on from JARGCV010000040.1 coordinate 692,673, forward strand.
CTGTATCTAAGCTTCAAGCAATTCAGCAGTCCCCAAGGTCCACATCCAAAAGTGAGCTGCAAGCTTTCTTGGGGCTCTTAAATTTTTACCATGCATTTTTCCCACATAAGGCTGCAGTGGCAGAGCCATTACACTGGCTCTTAGACAAACAGGCTCCATGGCAGTGGACTAAAGTCCATGACAAGAGTTTCAATGAGGTTATAGCCTTGCTCTCTTCAAATGCTGTATTATCGCATTTCAATGAGCAACTGCCTGTGTGCATCGCATGCAATGCATCTCCTTATGGGGTGGGAGCAGTACTTAGCCACCTGAGAGCTGATGGGACACAAGTCCCTGTAGCCTATTATTCAAGGACTCTGCCATCTGCAGAGCGGAATTATGCTCAGATTGACAGAGAAGCCTTGGCCGCCGCTTCACGGTCTACACAGACCATAAGCCTCTGCTGGGTTTGTTTACTACCAACAAACAGACACCACACATTATTTCCCTGCGTATGCTGAGATGGTCAATTTTCTTGTCAGCGTATGATTACACACTCATCCACAAATGGGGAAAAGAGATGGGTCATGCAGACGGCCTCAGCAGATTACCTCTCAAACAAATAGAGGCAGATCCTGCTCCTGCTATTAATATTCTTTCCATTCAGGAGTTGTCTGAATCTCCCCTCAATGCTAGGGACATGGCTGCAGAAACTGCCACAGAACACACGCTCACATGTGTGCTGACATGGGTCTTGTCAGGATGGCCTGACACGTGTCCAGATGCTGCGTTTCAAAGCTTCTGGCAAAGAAGGTATGAACTGTCTACATTTAAGAGGTGCTGGTTATGGGGTAGTAGAGTAGTTATCCCAGCCTCTCTGAGGTCTACAGTCTTGTCCTCTCTGCATGAGGGACATCAGAGCATTGTATGCATGAAAGCGCTTGCACGCAACCATCTTTGGTGGCCAGGGCTTGATAAAGCTATCGAGGCCCAGGTGCATGAGTGCCAGGTGTGCCAACAATCATGGCCTGAAATGCCTCAGGCCCCTGTACACAGGTGGGAAGAGACACAACCCCCTTGGTCAAGGGTACATTTAGATTATGCTGGGCCCTTTCAGGGTCAATTCTTCCTTATCCTGGTGAATAGCCATTCCAAGTGGCTAGAGGTTGTACCTGTCTCCTCCACTACTACTGCCAGGACCATCCAGGTGTTGAGAGGAATCTTCGCTACCCATGGACTCCCTGATGTCCTCATTTCTGACAACGGTCCTCAATTTACTTTTTTTGAGTTCCAGGTTTTCCTTCAGGCCAACTTGATCCGGCACGCAACGTCAGCTCCTTTCCACCCTTCCACCAACGGGCAAGCTGAACAAATGATGTGCACCATCAAAGACTCACTCAAAAGAATCGCGCACGGTAGCTGGCATCACAGGTTAGCAGATTTTCTTCTTGCACACTGCACTACACCATGCACTGCCACTGGAAAGAGCCCAGCTGAACTCCGCTGGGGTTGCTGCCTCATCACGAAGTTGGACAGACTGCACTCAGACCGGGTGACTTCACAGGTGTCACAGCCGCGGGCACCTAGGAGACTGCAGGTGGGCGATCCGGTCTGGGCAAGGAACTATGGTCTTGGACATCTCTCGGGGCCGTTATCATACTGTCACGGTTCCGACTAATAAAACATTTCAAAGAACTTCCAGGCATGTTTATCCTAAAGCCTTCAGGTGGCTTCAGACAACGGGTATCCCTTCCATTGTACTAGGTACTGCAATTTCCCTTTAAAGATTCTAGAGTCAAGAATACGTTTCACTTCATAGTGGGTCTGACCCACAACTACGAGGGGCCCAGGTGCCTTCTTCGGGGGAGGTCTTAAAGTGGAGCCCCGATAAGGTTTCAACAAGCTACAATGGAAGACTGGGTGAATTCTCCCTAAAAATCTAGGGAGTTTTAGTTCTACGGTGACCGGATTGATGATCCTTACTATGGGGGAAGGCCCCAAAAATTTTGGTCCCAATTTCTTGCTGGGCAATTTGAGGCGTAGATATTTAGTTGACAAATAAACCTTTTCTCCAACTTGGAATGTTCTTTGGGGAGCCCTCTTTTTATCAGCCTGCTTTTTATAGGTTTCAAAAGTCTTTTTTAAAGCAGTTTTTGTGTTTCTCCAAACTTCTTCCCACCCCCTCACTCACTGGTCAAGTGTCTGGGAAGCAGAGGGCACCTGAGGATATTCAGGTATTGGGCTGAACTCTTTTCCTGTGGCCACTCTGAAAGGCGTGTAGCCGGTGCTGCTATGCTCAGAATTATTGTATGCCACTTCCGCAAAAGGGAGGAGATCAGTCCAGTTCGTCTGTTGGTAAGAAATATAGCACCTAAGATATTGCTCCACCATTTTGTTAGCGGCTTCTGCGGCTCCATTGGTGGCTGGATGAAAAGCAGATGATAAACCTTGAGATGATCCAATTAATGTAAGGAAACTTTTCCAAAACTTCGCTGTGAACTGCAACCCCCTGTCCGAAATTATTCCCTTAGGGGTGCCATGCAGCCAGTAGATATGTTTCAGGAACAATTTGGTCAGTCGCTGGGCAGATGGGAGTCCTTTGCAGGCAATGAAATGAGCCTGCTTCGAGAACAGGTCTATTACAGTCCAGATGACAGTATTTCCACTACTTTCAGGTAGGTCTACTATAAAGTCCATAGCTATTTCTTCCCATGGTTGAGAAGGGTCTGCCATGGGTTGCAGTAACCCAGGGGTTTTCCCTGGGACTCTTTTCATTGTGGCACATACAGTACAGCTTTTTACATAGTTTTCCATATCCCTTTTCAGCTCCAGCCACCAAAATTGCCGGCGGGTGAGGTGTAGGGTTTTCAAATATCCAAAGTGTCCAGCCTGTTTTACATCATGGCTGTGTTTGAGAGCATTGAGACGGAGGGCTTCTGGCAAATATAGTTTCCCCCCTTTGTAAGCCAAACCATCCCTGCACGTTAGGGAGGTTTGATTATCTTTGAACCATTGGTCGGTGAGGAGTTCTCGTTTTATTTTCTTTACTCCAGGGTCATCAGGATTGGGAACCCTGCGAGGTGTAAGTTGAGCGGCAGTTTGTGGATTGGGGATAATTGCCTCATTAATCTCTTCCCGTTCGCTTTTGTATTGGGGTAGTGAGGATAGCGCATCAGCTAGGAAGTTCTTTCCTCCTGGTATGTACTTTAGAGTGAAGTTGAAGCGGTTAAAGTACTGTGCCTACCGCACTTGCTTTGGGGACAATTTGCGGGGAGTTTTCAGTGCTTCTAGATTTTTCTGATCTGTCCATATCTCAAATGGCACCTTGCTCCCTTCTAGATAGTGTCGCCAGTTTAATAGTGCCCATCTAATCGCGAAGGCCTCTTTCTCCCAGATTGCCCATCTCTGCTCGTTCTCAGTAAATTTCTTAGAGGTGTAGGCGCAGGGTTGCAGGACCCCACTTTTGTTCTTTTGCAGTAACACAGCTCCAACTGCCACATCGCTGGCGTCGGCTTGAATTACAAAGGGTTCCCCTTGGTAGGGGTGTTTTAGGACCGGTTCAGCAGCGAATAGTCTTTTTAAATCCTCAAAAGCTGTTTGACAGCCCATTGTCCATACTAGTGGATGAACCGGCCTGTTTTGAGTAGTTCCGTAAGGGGTAGGGCAATCTCGGCAAAAGAGGGGATGAATTGACAATAAAAGTTGGCAAAACCCAGAAAGCTCTGGAGTTGTTTGCGAGTCTTTGGGGGCTGCCATTCGATTATAGCTTTCACCTTGGTTGGATCCATTTCAATACCCTTGTTGGAAATTCTGTAGCCAAGATAATCTAATTGGGTTTGGTGAAATTCACATTTCGACAATTTGGCATAAAGCTTGACATTCAATAGTTTCTTTTACATTTCTCTCACCAGCTTTATGTGATCAGTCATATTCATGCTGTATATCAGGATGTCATCAAGATACACCAAAACCCCTTTGTACAAGTGATCGTGTAGGACCTCATTAATCAACTGCATGAATACAGCTGGGGCCCCCTGTAATCCAAATGGCATGACTTTGAACTGATAGCTCCCCATAGGACAGTTGAAAGCAGTTTTCCTCTCGTCTCCCTCTTTTATTCTCACCCGGTAATATGCCTCTCTCAGATCTAATTTAGTGAAGACACTCCCCTTAGCCAGATGGGTTAATAAGTCCTTTAGGAGGGGGAGGGGATATTTATTTTCCACACTCACAGAGTTGAGACCCTTATAGTCTATGCAGAGACAAAGAGACCCATCTTTCTTTTCTTTGAACAACACAGGGGCTCCCACAGTAGATTTGGCCCATTCGATAAACCCCCCTCGCTAGGTTTTGTTCACATATCGCCGCATCTCCTCCATTTCAAGGGGGGACATAACATACATTCTTGGTCGTGGGAGATTGGCTCCTGGCACCAGTTCGATGGAGCAGTCATTGGGTCTGTGGGGGGGGGGGTAGGGCATCACATTCTTTTTCACTGAATGCCTCCGCCAGGTCCCAGTATTCATTGGGGATGACTGGTTCGCCTGGAGGCGGTGAGGCGGCCATGTGCGCTCGCTCATTAGGTGGCCTAAGATGCCCTGCAACATCTGTTGAATCAATGGGGGCATTAGGCCCTATAGGTAGTCTCACGGTTCTCATTCCTTTCTCCCACCAGATAAATGGCTTCCATTTGTCTAACCAGGCTAGCCCTAGGATTACCGCCTCAGTCATTTTGGGAGCCACCAGGAAGTGAATAAACTCCCAGTGTGCACCTATTTCTAGGCGTAAGTGCTCGGTTAATTGTGTGACAAAAATCCCTCACATCAGGGAGCCATCGGCTTCCTCAAACCTCACAGGTTTGGAAAGCTGTTTTGCCCGTATGCCCATTTTCATGGCAAACGGCAGACTAATAATGCAGCGGGTGCATCCAGAATCAATTAGCACGTTTAAGTCCATTTGTGCCCCAGACTTAGGGATTATAAGTTTGGCCGCCAGTGAAAAAGGCGGGATTTGTCGACTCACCATCGGGTTGTTCTCTCCTTCATCGTCGCTGTCAAAGAGTCTCGGCGTTCTCCTGCGTGGGGGATATAATCTGGGCAACAGATTCCTGCGTGAGCTGGTTGGATTTTTCCCTCGTTAGCCGCTGAGCAGTTTTCTTTCTCATTGCTGGTTCCGGTCTGCTCTGCAGTTGGGGGTAGGCGACTGGACAGGTTGCCACTCGATGTCCCTCTTGTCCACACCAAAAACACTTAATTGATGGGCCTGTAGGTGGCCTGGATCTCTCCGCCATTGCAGTAGTTGAAGGCTTTCGTGGGGGTGATTACTGTCCAGGTAGCTCTGGTTGCTGCTCGGGTTCGTGTGGGGGAGGCTTCTTATAGCGGGCGAGCCGAACGTCTAGCTTCACTGCTGCCTGGTACCATTCGTGCACCTGATCAGGTATGGCTCGATAGATGCATGCCTGAGAGAGGTGATCGTCTAATCCCTCAGTGAAGTATTGGATCAGGGATTGTTCAGGCCACCCCTCTATTCAGCCTGCTATCTTGCAAAATTCCCGCACGTACTCCTGGGCAGGACTGCCGGCTTGTTTTATTTTGTGGATCTGTTCTCTTGCTTTAAGACCAATAGATGGGTCCTCAAATCTTTCCCTCAGCCCTAGGAGGAAGAGTTGGGGGTTTTCCAATTCAGGGGCTTGCTCCTTATATAAATAATTCAGCCATTCGGATGCTTCTCCCTCTAGGTTGGACGCAATGACATCGACCATGGCTCCCGGGTCCGGGGAGAGATAGGCCCAGCAATTCAAATGAGAGCGCACTTGGTTGAGGAAAAAAACCAGCTTCTCTGGGTCCCCATCGAAGGTTGCTCTGAAAGGGGGTGCCATTATAGGCTGTTGAGGCCCCCACTGGGGCTGTTGCTGTTGGCTCCATCCTGGCTGCAGATTTGTGTCCAGGGGTTGCACGTTTGGGGGCTGTGGTCAATCTCCTCGCTGCTGGCCCCATCCTGGGTGCAGATTTATGCTTAGGGGTTGCACGCTTGGGGGTTGTGGCCAGTCTCCTTGCTGTGGTCGTTCTCCCACCAGCTGCTGATCTCCTGGCTTCTGTATCACCCCAAGCCACTGCAAGGCCTCTATTAGCTGTGGTATGCTCAGCTGCTGCTGATCATCTACCTATGGGGGGTGCCAATCTGTCCATTGCTGCAGAGGCCTCAGTCTGGGACTCCCTCTGTCTTCAGGACTGCAGTTCCTGGCCGGGGGAACCAGGGTCTGATCTACGAGGAAGGGGTTGTAGGCTTCTCCCTGTAGGAATCGATTTCTGCTTTTCACATCTGGCATTTGAAATCTCTCCAGTAACTCACCCAAAGCTTCGTTATCTCTCCATTCTGCTTTCGAAGTCTTTACTCCCAGGTAGGAGATCTGCCAGAGTTCTTTCTCCCCTGGCTGGCTGGCTGCTGCTCCACTTCCTGGGGAAGCTGCTGCTGCTGAGGGGCTGGCCTCAAGCCATCTCTCCCCTTTCATAATGAGATCTTCCCCGAACCTTTATCAGTCTACCCCTTAGTTTAGGAATAGTGATTGGAGTTCAGGACCCCTTAATTGGTTTGAAAAATTTGTAGATTCTGGCATGATGTCATGGTTCCAACTAATGAAACACTTCAAAGAACTTCCAGGCATGTTTATCCTAAAGCCTTTATTAACAGTGTTACAAATTGACGGCACATCATGGAGGTTTATGCCAGAATCTGAATTCCTCTTGCTGGCATCTAACTTTTCTTGCTAAACCCCTCCCTTATCTTGCAGTCACAAGTCACATCTTCCAATTAGCCCAGAGGGCAGAGATTCACTTCCGTTCCCAGGCTTTTGTTATTTCCCCTCCCTTTTCTCTGCCATCTGAATTAACTCTAAAAATACCAGACAGTTCTGCATATTTTGTCAAAGCAAGAATATTCAATATTAGCAGCATTGACACATATGAAGTGACCTTGGGAGATGGCCGCGTCCTTCGGCGTCATATTGACCAACTGCGCTGGCGGTTGTTCCCCTGACATTTCCGCTCCTGGCTCTGCTCTCGGGGGGGAAGGGCCCCAGGAACAAGGTCACACTTCAGGTCAAAATCCTGGGAACCAGTCTTCCTGTGCCTGGGGACTTCCGCAGGTGGCTGTTGATGCCCCAGTGGATGAGCAAGGGCATCCTCAGAATTCAGCTATTGCTCCGAACAAGGAGTTACCCGGAGGGGTGGCCTGCACATCAGCAAGTGCTCCAAACAGGAAGTCATCCTGGGGGGTGGCCTGAGCATCCACAAGAGCGCCAAACAGGAATTCTCCTGAGAGGGGGGTTGCCATTGAGGCAGCTCCTGACTCTGGCACCTCGGGCACCTACACGGGGGACTGGAACTATTGGGGCACAGCTGCAACGCAGGGTCACATCCGAGACTGGTCGCGGGCTAAAGGGACTAAGTTCCCAGGAGCAGTCCATGGTGGAAGGGGAGACCTCCGCTCCACCATTGGGCTTGGGGATTTTTTCCCCTCCAAGGGAACCTGGCCAGAGTCCAGATGACTCAGCCAACCCGCCGCAATGGGGGTCACCTGTCTCATATGGGCATCAAAGTCCTGGTCTATCATGCCCAGCAGATGGGCCGGTAGGCCAGCCACCATTAAGTAAAAGTCCTGGTCTGTCTAGCCGGGCAGGTGAGCTAACAGGCCAGGCACCCTCCCTGACCTTGCATAGGTCGCAAAGGGCTAAGGCCCCTCCCAAGCATCTGGGAGATTATGTGAGCTTTCTGTCATCACAAAGGAACCTTGCTGGTCTATAACTGGGTGATGGGGATCTACACTTGGTAGAGCATGAACACACTAATTATAATTTTGGAGAGCGGGTTGTTTAAGTTAACTTTATTATTTTATAAAGAGATACTGCCTGTGTGCTGGGCAAAGGAATTCCTCTTGTTTTTGCCAGGGAACAAATGTAATTGTGTGCTTCATCTAGGGGAAAGGGGTGTTGTGTCCTGGGCCTGATGAGGCAGCTCAGCAGGCCCAGAAATGTTGCAAATGGTCCCGGGCAAACCAAAAGCTGCCCGGGACCAGACTGGTTGGCGCTGGCCTTGTGTGCAGGCGCAAGGCGCGAACAAAGGAGACTTATGATAGGCTGTTTGAAAAACTATAAAAGGCCTGTGAGCCTGTTGGTTACTGACTGGTAATGTGGATCAAATAAAAAAGAACTTGGTTACAACATGAGTGTGTGTGTCGCTTCAATGCCGCAAACCCCAAGACGTGAAAGGTGTACTATAAGATGAGGCAGAAGATGAGTAAACCAGTGACTACTGATATATACATCCCCCCGCCCACCCCAAATTTGTATTTTTAGTTTGTGTGAGTTTCTCATTTCTATTTTTGAAAGTTTTAGAAGTTTGAATATTGTTTTGTGAATTGCATACATATTTTAGAAAATAAAGAAATTAAAAAAGATGAGGCAGAAGACGAGCTTTAACTCATACAACAAGAAGTGAGTTCACTCATCAATCTAATAATAAAGCCAGACATACATAAGAAAAAGGTTTTTTTTCTGTCAATACCATGCAGAATGTGAATATGGGGAGAACTTCCAGAGTAAAAATTGGCACTGGGTTGTCTTCTAGTTTACATGCTTAATAGAGCTTGGTATTCCCTTCAATGCTAATCAAGGAGAGAAGCAATCTAGAACTAAGGAGAAATTTCCTGACAGTGAGAACATCAGTGGAACAACCTGCCTCCAGAAGTTGTGAATGCTCCAACACTGGAAGTTTTTAAGAAGAGACTGGACAGCCATTTGTCTGAAATGGTACAGGGCAGGGGTGTCAAATTCGCAACGTCATGTGACATGTTGCGACATACTGCAACTTTTTTTCCATTGCCGGCAATGGAGTGGGCGCGATTTCACCATGACGCATCTGACCCGCGGACCGGCAGTTTGACACCCCTGGTATAGGGTTTCCTGCCAGAGCAGGGGGTTGGACTAGATGACCTCCAAGGTATCTTCCAACATCATCATCATCACTTCAGATTCAAGGGTAAAACTTCACACCATATAGGAGAATACATGGAGCTCTTCTCTTCAACTCTTTAAACCACTGTTTCTCAAAGTGTGGCTCATGGCCATCACAGTGTGCGATTATAAGAGAAGGAAGGGATGAGGAATGATAAAAGAGGATCCTCATGGCAGAAGATGTGCAGGCTCATCAGTGTAATGCAAAAGTATACTGAAGCAACATTCCCACTGTCTTGTGGCAAGACTAAGTGTTTGCTGTGTGTTCACCTATTACATCTGGAGGGCACAAGTCTCCTATGCAAGCTCTGTCTGCCACTTGACCCTCACTCTGAAGAGGGGATTATATGGGTGGTCCTCAACTTACAAGCACAATTGGGCTCAAATTTTATGTTGCTAAGCAAGACAGTTGTTAAGCGAATTTTGCCCCATTTTATGACCTTTCTTGCCACAGTTGTTGTGAATCACTGCAGTTGTTAAATTAGTAGCATGGTTGTTAAGTAAATCTGGTTTCCCCATAGACTTTGCTTGTCAGAAGCTCGTAAAAGGTGATCACCTGACCCCGGGACACTGCGACCATCATCAGTATGAGCTAAATTGCTTATGCGCCTGAATTTTGAGCACATGACCATGGAGACGCTGCAGCGGTCATAAATTTGAAAAACGGTCATAAGTCACTTTTTTCAGTGCCATTGTAACTTTGAACGGTCACTAAACAAATGATTGTAAGTCAAGGACTACCTGTAATAGAGGGGAATGGAAGAAGGTGTAGCTAGGATAGAAATGCAAGAACAGGGGAGAGAGATATAAGCAAGAGATGTGTAAGTTGTGTCTTTGGCCCTTTTGGGAGGAGGCCCAAAAGCACTGCTTGCCGTTTGTTGCAAGCTGTAGATTTTTAAGAGAAACTGATTTAAGGCAATGAAGTGTTTATTACAGTACAGGACAAAGGAAACATTTTCTTTTCTATTTTCTTTCTGATTTTAGTGACTAAAAATAAGGAAAGAAGGAAGCAGGAAGAGAATAGTAGCAAATTTCCGCATTTCTTTACAAGAAACAACAAACAAACTGGTATCAAGTCATTCCCTGCCAACAGGTACATCACTACCACCCTCTACATTAGGGGTGTCAAACTGCCAGCCTGTGGGCCAGACGTGTCACGTGGAAGCCGTGCCCACCCCATTGCCGGCAATGGCAAAACCGGCCGGATATGTTGTGTGACATCATGTGACGTCGCGAGTTTGATATGTCTGCTCTACATGGAAAATCTTTATTTTGTCTTCCAGCTGCAAGATAAAAGCAAACAAGCATTCTTCCCATTACAGAGGTACTTTTAAATTTGATATGTTTCTATTTCCAGTGAAATGATTTTATTTTTAAAGTTTTAAGATTCTATCATGCTATTATAAAATATACAGATTAAAATGATGGGCGAAACAGTTCTGGTTTGTAACAACCCAATTTTATGGATTAGTCTCCCCCAGAAGTACAGTATATTCAGTCTCCTTCCCCCTGCTGAGTAAGCAAGTTAAAGATTGTTCCTTTTAATCACAGCTGAGTGCCTATCTTGGGTTTTCTTTGGGGTTCCATTCTTAGTATTCTTTGGGTTTGTTTGTTTTTTTGCTTTTGATATTGTTATGATTTAGATATGTATTATTTTGTTTTTGTTTTGTATAATGTTGAATACCACCAAGGACCCTTTCAGATCAAGTTGAGTTGCAAGCACTGTCAAATAAATAAAATAAACACATTTTGTATCCTTAATAATAGCATTCAAATGTAATGGAACTTTATGAAATGTTAGCAGGAATAACATGGATTCTTTTATTGGTTTATTCTTTTTAAAAAAATACATTTGCTTAATAGCTGCTGCTATTAAAAAAATATGTGGATTTACAAATAGTCCTCCACTTATAGCCAATCGCTTAGTGACCATATCAGAACTACATAGAACCCATTTTCAAAGTTACAATAGCCCCTTTGTTCATGTGATCACATTTTGGGTTCTTGGTAACCGGTTCACATTTATGGCTGTTTGCAGCATCCCATGGTCACATGGACACAATTTGTGACAGTTTTTGCCAGTTTACCTCTAGTTTCTGGTAAAAAAAAACGCCCATTGGGGAAAATAAATGCACTTAACTGTGGTGCCTACTTAGCAACCACAGCGTTCACTTAATGATCACCATTAAAAAACAGTCATAACTCTGAATCCAGTCACATGGTACCTCGATTTATGACTGCCATGAATCATGACTGTAATTCCAGGCTCAATTACAATTATATGTCAAGGACTATCTGTATCCTGATATTAAAGAAGTGTGAGGTAAAACCACAGTAATAACTGTGATCAGTGCCAAATTGTTTGATGAAACAATTGCTGTAAAGCTTTCCTCCAAAACACAATGGGATGGAATTTCTTCTCTGTGTTCTCTGTTTCCCTTAAGGAAAAGGGGAGACTGCTAATTGCTTAAATGCTAACTTAAGATAAACCCATAAGATTTTCTTCAGAGATGTATCTCTCCCAAACCTTGGTGATTTTTAAAAGTCATCGCAAGGGGTAAAGTTTCTAGTTGGCTAGCACGGCTTCTTTTTGTCCTTTGACAGATAGTATTTTCAGTTCTTTAAACATGGTAGTTTTTACAATTTTTGAAAAGAACCTTGAGTCTCAAGAAAATACCATACTTAATTTAGTATTTAGATCTTTCACACCAATCTGACTAGCCAAAGCACTACATGCACAGAACAGGGTGTGCTGATCACAACAGGAAGCAGCATCTACAATATAAATATGAACTACTTAGATTTCACCAGACAACTTTTTTAACAACTCAGAGAGCATGAATGAAGAGAAGCTTTGAAACTAGATGACAAATAAGTTTAATAAATAATAATACTGATATATTTGTACATCAGACATAACTTTGCAAGTAAGAGCAGTAATGCTGTTACCCTCACAATATACACTAGTTAATAATCTTAAAATAGACTAGAAATTTTACAAATAATTTAGAAATGTGTCGGAACTATGTGTTACTAATAACTCTAAAAAACCCCACCAACAAACTGAATCTGCAATTGTCAGAACCTGAGACATATTAGCCATCCTTAAGAAGAATCAATTACTGAATCTAGCACCCATACCTTTGTTCACATGTGTATGGAAACTTATATCTACAAAGGTTGTGCTTTAAGAGGTGTGTGGCAATACAAAAGGTATCTCATTGTCATGTAACCAGAAGTCTGCAGGTGCAATGGAAAGTCCCTTTAATCTTGCAGTTCCCCATTCAAAATCTGTTCTGGATGGTGACAGGAGAGAGCTGCCAAATAAGAAATGGGGAGGCTATCTCTGAGACCAAACTTAGTGAAAGTAGCAGCGTTTCATTTTCTATCCAACTGAACAAAGGGAGTGTAGAGAATCAGAAAACAAACCATTATGTAAATCAAGAGGACAGAACATTCCTTAAGTCCTGGGAAGGGAGATAGTATTAAGAACAGAGGGAGACTAACTCCTCCACGATTCAGTCAAAGGAGGGAAGGAGAATCACAATCAGGCTTGCAAATTCTGTTATAATGTAGCCTATCTCAATGAATATAGCCATCATGTGAGTTTTCTGATTTGGTCTGCCTTGAAAAGCCGAAAGGAAGATACAGCAATATCAGAATAAACAAAGAAAATTTCAGATTATAGAGTATATTAATTTCTTTGGGGGGGGAGGGTGTTCACACCAAATTGGAATTCCATGGCCTCAAAGTTTTGATCTTGGGTCTCCCAAGACATGCTCATATCACTCCAGCCCTCCGTGAGCTGCACTGGCTACTAATTGGTCTCCGAATACAATTCAAAGTGTTGGTTATGACCTATAAAGCCCTTTATGGCAATGGGCCAGGATACTTGCAGGACCGTCTTCTGCCTCATGAATCCCAGCGACCGGTTAGGGCACATAGGGTTGGCCTTCTACGGGTCCCGTCTGTCAGGCAATGTCATCTGGTGGGGCCCAGGGCTAGGGCCTTCTCTGTTGCTGCCCCAGCCCTCTGGAACCAGCTTCCCTCAGAGGTTGGTACTGCTTCCTCCCTCCTAGCTTTCCGAAAACTGTTGAAAACTCATTTATGCAGACAGGTTTGGGGCGTGTGAGCTGCACTCTGCCCGTGGGCCTTTGACTGTGACTGTGTGTGGTATGAGTGAAATAAATTACCTAGTTTTTATACTGTAAATTAGTAATTTTAATTGATTTTATGTTATGTTTTTTATACTTGTATTCTTGTTGTGAGCCACCCTGAGTCTTGGGAGAAGGGCGGCATATAAGTTTAATAAATAATAATAATAATAATAATAATAATAATAATAATAATAATAATAATAATATAATCAACCTTATAATAAAGGGTGAAGGAATGTCTCTCTGTGGACCTTGACTAGATCAAAGATAATAATGAATGCTTAGCTAAGAGTTGGTTGCATGTGACTCTGCATATCCTATCACAAATATGCTGCCCCTATTAATTACATTGCATAATAAGAGCACAAAATTTATATTATTCAAATCTGTTGCAGTTTGGGTCAACCAGACTGAAAAAAAATAACTCTAGTTTGAGACAGGAGAATATACTTTAATACTATAACAAGAAAGCAAAAAAGCTTTCAAAAAGAGAAAAGCAATGCGAAAGATTTACTCAGGAAATTCGGAAACAATTTGTTCAACCCTTGAAAGAATGTTCCAGATCTCTTTGCTGGTAGTATTGCAAGTGACTAACCTGACTTTCACTCTGGAATCTGTTCTTACTTTTCATCGTTTTTCATAGATGATAAATAAATGTTCTTACCAGGTTGTGCAATTGTACAGCCAAACTACCATAACACATAATATATAATTATTGAATAGCCCATGATTTTCCATGTTGTAACAGATGTGCAATCAGTGAAACTTATTCATGATTTCACACCATTCCGTGTCCCTGCTCTATTCTGTGCCAGTGATGCAGGCAAGTGACTATAGAACACAATACCACACATTCTATAGTTTTTGCTTTCAGAAGTTGTGGGTGGTCCATCACTGGAGCTTTTCAAAAAGAGATTGGACATCCATTTGTCCAAAATGGTATAGAGCTGACAAATTACAGTGCAGGGGATTCCCAATTGCAGGGCAAGATTACTGCTAAACGCCTAAATAATAAAAAATTGTTTTGGAAATCTGTAACCCAAGACATGACTTATACCTGAACATCAGGCAGTACTTTTGACAGGAACAATTATCTGTGCAATAACGACTGTAAGAGTAATATAGGATGGAATCACAAGAGAAACCACATATAAGAACATGAAACAAAAATTAAGGAGCAAATAAAAACATCTGCTCTCAGTTCACAAAAAAAGCAGACTAGCACTAAATCTGCTCAAGAAAAATAGAAAGATCAGGAATAATATTATTCTAAGGAAGTACTTGGAATACCCACATTTAATTAACATAACTGCCGTTCAATAGATAGCAGTCTTGGCACTGGACTATAAAGCTGTGGGTTCAAATCCTCTGCCAGCACCCTTCATCCCAGCTGCTGACTCGACAGCTCGTTTCTCAGAAAATGTGTTTTTGCATGAAATGCTATTCTGGGGCTTGGAGAAGGATGGCACATAGAAAATGGTGCCACAAAGTCCAAAAGTACTTTACTTGTGAAAATAAGTGGATGTAGGAGAAACAGATAATTAAAAATGATACAGATGAGAAATACATTGCTACAATTCACTAAATCTTGAATTCCTTAAGGTTATTTCAGAAGGGAAAAAAGCTTTGTATTTCATTAACTTCACATTGATCTCAGTGAGTAAAGTACATTGCAATAATTCACTTACTAGATCTTGACTCCCACAAAATATTTCAGAAGAAAAATGATTTTTTTTCATTAACCCCCTATCTCATCTCATGTTAGTTAAAACTAATAAATGTGGAGTTAATTTCAGCATACCATCATGGCAAATTTCTGAAACATTCAGGATGACCTGGGCTTTAGTCACAATAGACAGTTTAATGTCTAGCTTGGTTTACATTTTGTCTTTAGGCAAGAAATTCATGGTAGATTTAGTGAAATGTATTATTATACGCTTGGAGATACTTCTGAAATCATAAATAACACGAAGGCGATTATTATGGGACAATTACTTTCCTTCTCATATTACAGAAGTCATGCAGGAATGGATGAAATTATTATGAAATAATTATAGAAGATGCAACAAGCTCATTTACAGTTGTACTATGCAAATGACTGCCTTGAATTAGCAACTCTTTGCTTACTGCTGTTGTTAACATTCCAGGGCTGAACAAGAGATCATTAAATAACTGTGGCTTGGTCCTAATTTCATATAGGACCATATATAGCTACCAGGACTATATATAGCTACCAGTTTCAAATAAATCAGTAAATTTCAACCACAAAATGTCATGGGGGAGGAGAGAGAGAACTAGGCTAGCAAAATCAAAATCAGTATCAAATACCTGTTCCAACTGATGGTTCCTCCCCACCCCCAGCAGAATGCTCCATCAGAAAGATAAACACAGATGAATAACTAATATCTTCTGCTCCATCCCACTACATAAAAGTAACAGGAGCCCTTTCTCATGTTCCTCAGAAATCAGCACTAACAGATCCTCTGCCTCTGGATGCTATAGTGAGTCATTCTGCTTAGTCAACAGTCATACATATTTGTAATTTTTAAATCCTCTTTCAAAATTGTTCAAGTTAATTGTTTTACCTACATCATCAAGGGGTGATGTCCATAATTTGACTATGAGATAAAATTCTGACTTTAATCAGTCTTGAGCCACTTCCAGTTTAGATTACTTAGTTGCAGTTCTTTTTTTTCTTTTTTCTTTTAGAAAGTTCATGCCTTTCTTGCAACATTTCTACTTAACTTGAGCGCTGCTCTAATTCTGGGGACACAGGACTAGCGGAACAATTTTATTGATTATCTGAAAGGTGTGCTGATTGGTTCAGGGTATCATTCCTTGCCAGTCATATAATTCTGAATAGATATGGCCATGATTATCACTCCAAGCTTTGGACCGAGAACATAATTCAAGGGGTTTAGAATTAGTGTTGGGAATGTTGGAACTGAAAATAGAATTCGGAAGTGGTACTAGGGCTCTTATGCTGGATCATGTCTATGAAAGGGGGAGATAGTGTGATGGGAAGCAGCAGTTTGCCAGGAAAAAGAGAAAACATTCCAAGAGACAAGAGGCAACACAACTTCAAGCTATATCAGAGACAGAAGAAGAGATTTAGGGTTGCCAGTCCCTAGAATCTCTCACTGTTATATCTGTTAGAGCAGCGGTTGTCAACCTGTGGGTCACGACCCCATTTGGGGTCGAACGACCATTTCACGGGGTCGCCAAATGACGCAGTCCGCCATTTTTTCCCTTTTCCCCTCGGCCGGTGCAGGGGGCAGCACCGCACATGCGCGGGGTAGCACCGCGCATACGCAATGTGGGCCGTCGCGCCGCACATGCGCAATGCAGGCCGTCGCGGGTGCATGCGCAATGCGGGCCATCGCGCAGGCCATGCATGCGCAATGCGGGTTGTCGCGCGGCCCGCGCATGCGCGATGTGGTCCGGCCCGCGCGCCGCGCATGCGTGATGCAGGGCATCACGCGCGCACCGCACATGCACGGTGCAGGCCGTCGCGCCGCGCATGCGTGGCACAGGTCGAGGTCGTGGCCTGAAAAAGGTTGAGAACCGCTGTGTTAGAGTATAAGAGTAGTATAGATCACAATTGAGTCCAAAATTTCTGTTGCTAAGCGAGACAGTTGTTAAGTGAGTTTGGCCCCATTTTACCACCTTTCTTACCATAGTTGTTAAACAAATCACTGCAGTTGATTAGTAAGTTAGTAACATGGTTGTTAAGTGAATCTGATTTTCCCATTGACTTTGCTTGTCAGAAGGTCACAAAAAGCTGATCACATGGCCTCCGGGACACTGCAAAGTCATAAATATGAGTCAGTTGCCAAGCATCTAAATCCTGATCACATGACCATGGGGATGACACAATGGGCACAACGGTGAAAAATAGTCATGTCACTTTTTTAGTGCCGTTGTAACTTGGAACACTCACTAAATGAACTGTTGTAAATCGAGGACTACCTGTATGAGTTTATTCTGGCAAGATTTTCTCTATATGGCATAAGCAATTAAAAGGGGCGTTGTCTTACCTGAACGCCTTTTCTCAGCATGAAGATGTAGCATCCACCGGTAGGGTAATCTCAGTCTTCCTGCTCAGTTGAGACTAAGACCAAACTTTAGCCACGCCTCCCTTGGGCGGTCCTTTCCCCAGTTTTGACGAGGCGAACCATTCATGAGGTCTGACACAATGGCTCCTCCTGTAATCACACCTGCCTAGACTGACTGTTAAGGGTGGGTGTGGATGCTACATCTTCATGCTGAGAAAATGCGTTCAGGTAAGACAACGCCCCTTCTCCAGCATGATAGATGTAGCATCCACCGGTGGGACATACCAAAGCCACCCATGTCCCTGCCGAGACGGAAATAGTGATCCGTGTGTAGAAACTACCTGCTGCAAGACCCTTCTGCCGAAGGAGGCATCTGTCGCAGCAAACTTATCAAGCTTGTAATGCCTTATAAATGAAGATGGGGAAGAACAGGTGGCTGCCCTACAAATCTCAACAGAAGCCTGGGTTGACCAGGCCGCAGATGTGGCCGCGCTACGCGTAGAATGAGCAGTAATGTTGGCAGGAATTGGGAGAGACTGAACCTTATAAGCATGAGAGATGCATGCCCTGATCCATCTTCCAATGGTTGAAGATGACACCTTCAGACCCATGGAAGAAGGTTGGAAGGACACAAACAGTGCCTCCGTCCTGCGAAAATTTGAAGTTCACTTTATGTAGTAAAGCAAGGCCCTGCGCACGTCTAATGTGTTCCACAATTTTTCCAGGCGATGTGACGGGCGTGGACAAAAGTCCGGAAGAACCAGATCCTGAGATCTAAGGAACCAGGTATTGACCTTCGGAATGAAGGAAGAATCCAGTATGAGGACCACTCTGTCATCCAGAAACATACACAGGTCAGTCCTGACCGAGAGCGCGGCCAGTTCCGAAATATGCCTTGCCGATGTGATGGCTACCAAAAAGGCTACCTTTAAGGAAAGAAAGTGAAGTGAACAAGATCTAATGGGTTCAAACGGTGACCCTGTGAGGACTTGCAGCACCTTTGGTAAGTCCCATGTGGGATATCTATGTACCACAAGGGGATTAGTGTTAACGGCTCCCTTAAGGAAGGCCATAACTGCCGGATGTTGTGATAACTGAACCTGATTTTCACATGTGAGCACAGTGGATAAGGCCACAACCTGTCTGCGAATGGTATTATGAGACAGGCCCTTGTTCAGGCCCTCTAAAAGGTATTCTAATATGACTGGGATGGTGACTGCCAGTGGATCAATTTTCCCTGTGCTACACCATGTGCAAAAATGCTTCCAAGTGGCATCATAAATCCTATTGGTTGAAGGACGTCTGGAGGCTTGAATTACGGCAATCACTCCAGATGAATAGGACTGCCTAGACAAGCTCTCCGGCTCAAGTGCCAAGCGGCTAGTTGAAGCCACTGTGGTTCTGGGTGCTGAAGTTGACCCTGAGTGAGATATGATCTGGTGGGATCTTCCACGGCGGGGAGATCGACAGATCCATGAGGTCGGCAAACCACGGTCACCTTGGCCAGTGTGGGACCAGTAATATTATTTCTGCCTGTTCTAGGAGAAGTTTTTGAATGATCGCTGGGATCAGTGGAAGTAGAGGGAATGCGTAAAGTAGTCCCCTGGGCCACTTGCTGTGGACAGCATCCGTTCCCTCTGCCCCCCGTGACAGGAACCTCGTGAAGTATCTGGGCAGTTGGGCGTTTGTTGGCGAGGCAAACAGATCCACCTGAGGCTGTCCGAAATTTTTCCCTGAACAGGGCTGGGTCCAAGCGCCACTCTGAGTGGTCTACCGTCGCCCTGCTTAGTGAATCGGCTTGGCGATTCGCCTCCCCGGATATGTGTTCTGCGCTGATGGATTCCAGATTGGACTCTGCCCACAGACCCAGGGTCAGGGCTTCCTGCATGAGGGACCACGATCTGGTCCCTCCCTCCTTATTGACATGTGCCTTGGCTGCGACATTGTCCGTCATTATCAGGACATGTTTCCCCACCACTATGTTGGAGAATTGGCGAAGTGCCAGGTGTACTGCCCTGAGTTCTAGCCAATTGATGTTGTGCATGAGATTGGACTGGGACCATTGTCCCTGTGCTATGTGTGTCTGTATGTATGCGCCCCATCCAAACAGGCTGGCATCCGTGGTCAGTATGAGCCTGTGAGGCTCCTTGAAAAGGAAGCCCCTGTTCATAGCTGACGATGCCCACCAGTGGAGGGACAGCAGTGTGTGATGCGGAACCCTCACCTTCCGTGTGGATACACTCACATTCCGCTTCTGGAAAGGGAGTAGGAACCACTGGAGAAGTCTGGAGTGTAGTCTGGCCCACGGCACTATTCCCAGATATGAGACCATCTTTCCCAACAGCTGAGACAGCTGGACCAGTGGAACTACCCTCTCTCTCTGGACCTTGTGAACTAGAGATCTGATGCTGTCCTTGCGTTCCTGGAAGAGATACGGTAACCCTGCACAGGTTGGAATCTATCACTGCCCCTACATGTAGGATCCGAGTAGTCGGAGTCGTGTGGCTCTTTTTGAAATTCACGGAGAAACCGTGTCTCTGGAGTGTTTCTAATGATATCGTCCAGGTAGCATTGTACTCACACCGGCATCAATCTGAGATGGGCCGCTAATACTGCCAATATCTTTGTGAACAGCCAAAGGGTAGAGCCCTGTACTGATAATGCCAGTGCGCGTGGCAAAACCGAAGGAATTTGCGGATGGGAACGTGAAGATAAGCCTCTGTCAAATCTATGGAAGAGAGGAAATCTCCCTTCCTGATGCTGGCCAGAATGGACCTGAGAGACTGCATCTTGAACCTCCTGTAGGTTAGGAAGTAGTTTAGTCCCTTCAGATTCAAAATTGCCTTCCAACTCCCTGAGGCCTTGGGGCCCACGAAGAGAATGGAGTAAAACCCCTTTCCTCTTTGGTCCAGAGGTACTGGTTCTATGGCCTCTATTTCTAACAAGTGTGATATGGTCTTGGATACTAACTCAGCTTTGCTTGCGTGCCTTGAAGATGGGCACTGAATGAAGCGGTCTAGGGGAATGGATCTGAATTCTAGGGCTAGAATCTTATGGTCTCCCTTGCCCAGGTATCATTGGTGGTGACCTCCCAAGTGTCGCTGAACAGAGCTAAGTGACCGCCTATAGGAGGATCCAACTTGGCGTCACTTAGATTTCCTGTATGGGCGGCCCCCAGCCCCACAGAAGGGACGCTTAGATTGGAATTGACCCCTGGTTCCTGAACTTTGGCGGTCCTGTTGGCGATCCTGTCTGGGGGAGAAGGATTGGGAACCTCTCGGCCAATCCCAGGACTGCCCTGTTCGAAAAGGCTGCCTCCATTCCCAGGAACTTCCAGCACGAAAGGACTGCCTGAGAAATTCCTGTTGGGATCTCCTATCTACCTTCTTGGAGGGGTGAGCCAAGGTCTTATGCTTGTCCTTCCCCCCTATGAAGTACGGGTCCAGGACTGGACTGAACAGTTGAGTACCACTGTAGGTTGATTTTAGATCAGCCCTCCATTGTTTGGGCCACAACAGCCTGCGAGATGCTACCGTGGCCACAATAGATCTAGCGGAATACTTGATTGAATGGAGGGATGCATCAGCCATATATTCCGCTGCAGCCACTAGTTCACCTAAGGCAGTGGTTCTCAACCTTGGGGTCGCGACCCCATTTGGGGTCGCACGACAATTTCGCGGGGGTCGCCGGACACCGCGGGCCGCCATTTTGTTTTTTTTATTTTTATTTTTTTTTAAAAAAATTATTTTTTTATTTATTTTTTGGCGCGCACGCGCGCATGTGCAGACCCACCCGTTGCACTGAAAATTTTTTTTAAAAAAATAAAAAAATAAAAATAAAATAAAATAAAACAAAATGGCGGCCACGATGGGCGGATCCACGCATGTGCGGCGCGTGCGACGGGCCGATCCGCGCATGCTCAGATCCGCCCGTCACGCCAAAAAAAATAAAAAAAATTGGTAACAAAATTTAAAAATAAAAAAAAATGGCGGCCGCGACGGGCGGATCCATGCATGAGCAGCGCTTGCGATGGGCGGATCCGCGCATGCGCAGATCCGCCCGTCGCGGCCGCCATTTTGTTGTTTTTTTTGTTTTGTTTTTTAAAAAAATTTATTATTTTTTTGGGCGCGCGCGCATGCGCGCACACCCGGGTCGGGGTCGTGGCGCGCATGGGCGGGGCAAGTGGGGGGTCAACCTGAGAAAGGTTGAGAACCACTGACCTAAGGTCTGTTGTGCACATACCTGATCCGGAGGGATTAGAGCCTGTAACTCACGGAGCCACATAATGGAAGTCCACGTGAAAAACGACGAGGACGTTGCCACCTTGATTGCCCAGGCTGAAGCCTGGTGAGCTCTGCGGAGAGAAAACTCGAACCTTCTATCCTCCGCTTTGAGATTTTCCGCCATATCTCCAGGAACCGTGGATGGGAAGAACAGTGAGGTTAAGGGAGCGTCCACTGTAGGCACCTCTAGGAGGGAAGAAAATGCAGATGAGACGTTGAAAAGTTTCTTTTCCGTGTTATTGGGTGGGGGAAGAGTGGCCAAAGAAGCCCACTGCTTCTCCACCATAGTGCAGAAAACAGCCAGACAAGGGACCTGTTTTTCCTCCACAATCTGTACCGCAAACAATGGATTAGACTCCTGTGCAGCGGAGGTAGATGGTTTTGGCTCCTGTTCTGTAACCAAATTGGCCGTGGTGCAGGCCTTCAACAATAGTGACCTAAATAGGGAAGGATCAAAAAGACTTGATGTTGGAGTTGGATCTGGGGCCATCTCTTCATCTTCTGACTTAGGGATGTCAGTTGTCTCCAAGTCCACAAACTCCGCCTCGCCTAGCTGAGAGAAAGTCTCAGAAATACACGAGCCCACTAACTGGACATGGCCAGTGTGACCTACGGACAAGGGTGGAGGAGGCAGTATCTGTGAGGCCCTTTGACCCATGGAAGATGTCATAAATTGATCAAAGGCCTGGTGCATAAATGTCTGGAACTGTTGTGCCCAAAAGTTTTGCTCCGCAGAACCAACACCAGCTGCGGTGGTTTCAGGAGCCTATGGAGAGATGGTAGCAGAAGAAACCGAAGGAGTAGGAGGAGGAGGTGGAAGAATAGGAGGAATACGAGGAGGGAGACCAACCTGCTCAGTTCCCCCTTGAGGAGACCAAGCTCTGGGGGCTTGAAAAGACGGCACTAGTGGAGGCTCAAATGGTGAGTTGTCCAACGAAGCAGGGGGAACCACTTCAGTTTCGCTGGACCTGAGCCTTTGAACCTTGGAGAATTCTCTCTCCAGTGCCTGATGTCTCCTCGAGGCCTCTCGCTCAGCAGCCTTGGAGGGTTCTTTGGTAGTTAAATCTTTGGTTTTAGCTTTTTTTCTCCCCCCCCCCGTGCTCAAATCAGAAGATCTGCGTTTAGATTGTGGGGGGGGGACATCAGAACCCTGCGATGTCTGAGGAGTATCACCATCTGCCATTGCGCACTGGACCTTCCAGATAGGAGAAGCCCAAGAATGGGGGGAAATTACGTAGATCTACTTGTCCGGGAGGGAAGCTTCCCACGCCCTGAACAACCGCAATGACAAACAGCCAGACAGCTCACTAGAACTGTCCGCTTAGGCCCTGCAACACAGCGCCGCGAGCTAAGAACAGGTCTTACAAATTCTCCCTCAGAATTATCAGCCAATAGTATGTAGGTCAGCGGTTCTCAACCTGTGGGTCGTGACCCCATTTGGGGTCTTCACAGGGGTCGCCAAACACTGCATTTTTTTTTCATTTTTTTCAATTTTTTTCATTTTTTTTTCAGCCGACGCATGCGCAGTTCGGCCCGTCGCGTGCACGCGACGGGTCGAACCACGCATTTGCGGCGCGCACGACGACCCGATCCGCGCATGCGCAGCAAAACGGGCCGAACTGCGCATGCACAGCGCAACCGGGCCGCTCGCCTCCCACCGCTGCCTCAGAGACTCCAGCAGGCACACCGAGGAGCGGTCCGGAGCAGGCGGGCGCAAAGCTGCCTCCTTCCCGCTCCGCTCCGTCACGTCCCAGGCCCGGCCTCCAACTTGCCCTCCGGCAGCCGGCCAAGCGGTCGGGGCAGGCGGGCCTCGAGGCGGGCCCGCACTTCACCGAGACCGGCTCGGCTGTGGCGAGAGGCGCCCGACGGCCGCCTCCGGCCCCCAAGTCCGCGCTCCTCTCCTCGCCCTCCTCCCCGGCCGGCCCTCGCCAGCGCTGCCCCCTTTTCTCCGCGGCGGCCAATGGGGCGGTGGGGCTCCCGGGGGCTGCCTGCCTGGCTCTGGCTCGGTCCTGCTCGCTCCCTCCCTCCCTCGCTCGGCGGCGGCCGAAGCAGGTGGTAAGGCGCCCATGAAGCGGATTGGCAAGAAGATGAACTATTATTTTTATTTTTTATTTTTTTTGCGCGCGCGCACACACACCCAGGTCGGGGTCACGGCGCGCATGGACGGCGCAAGTGGGGTCTCAACCTGAAAAAGGTTGAGAACCACTGATGTAGGTGATCAAATAGTTAAGCCTTAATGAGGCTTGTACCTCCTTTCTGCTGAATTCTTATAAAAATGATATTTAATATCTCCAGGAACCCCCCTTGAGAGCCTAGCATAGCAAGCTCCTTGAAAGAGAAATGGCCAGATCCAGGCCTCAATCCACGTTGCTTCAAGATGGCGGCCACACCCAGTGTGAGAAACAAAATGGTGGCCGCTAGTCTCCTTGCCACCCAAAATGACGATCTCACAGAGATTAGTAATTAAAACTCCGCATGTCCTCTCTCCGCCCTGGAGCCCAAGGGAACCTTAAGAAATTATTCTCTATTTCCTCCTTTTCATTTGTAAGGCAATAAGACTTGCGGTTAAGCTGCGCAGCCCTCGTGCGATCAGAATGTTGCCGGAGCCTCGTGGCCACGAGGCAGGCAGGCTGCAGCCCGGTCAGCCACTCCGATCGCTAAGCTCCGAGAATGAAAACACGTCTGTTTTCCCATCTGGAAACCTCCGTCGTCACTAAATTCAGCTGGGGAGAGCTGAATTGACAAACTCTCCTGCGTGGCTCCAATCGATCCCCTGAGGCCAGGCAGGCCTCCTGGGACCGAAGCTCTAACACTAATCAAAATCCTTCTAGCTGGAACTACTACAACTATTAAGTAAATAAAAATTATTCTGAAACAAAAACCTGTCTATTCTATCCTAAAAACAACTTTGAATTGCTTTTGAATTAGCCTAACTGAGGAGCTACAAAAATTGTGTCCTACTGAGCTGAGACTAAGACAAAACTGGGGAAAGGACCGCCCAAGGGAGGCGTGGCTAAAGTTTGGTCTTAGTCTCAACTGAGCACGAAGGCTGAGATTACCCCACTGGTGGATGCTACATGTATCATGCTGGAGAAAACTGAGTTTTAGCTGGATTATTTTATGTCATTCTTCAGCTGGGGCTAACAGTTCTGGAGCACCTCCTCTCTCTGCTACTTTAAAATCTGACAAAAGTTTGCTAAAAGTAACAAACTAAGGACGTGACAGGTCCACAAGGCCGGCAAACCACGGACATCGCGGCCAATGTGGAGCAACTAATATTACTTCTGCCTGTTCCATAATCAGTTTGCGGATGGTGGCCTGCAACAACAGAAGGGAAGGCATAAAGCAGACCCTCCGGCCACTTGCACCGAAGGGCATCCGCTCCCTTGGCCCCCCGCATCGGAAACCTAGTGTAGAACCTGGGAAGTTGGCCATTGGACGGGGAGGCAAACAGATCCAGACTTGGACTGCCAAACCTGTTCACGATCATGTCGAACAGCTTCAGGTCCAGGCGCCACTCCGAGTGGTCCACGGTTACCCGGCTCAGCGAGTCTGCCTGTTGATTTGCCTCTCCCGATATGTGCTCTGCCCTGATTGAGTTCAGGGATGATTCTGCCCAAAGACCTAGGTTCAGGGCTTCCTGCATGAGAGCCCAAGAACGAGTCTCTCCCTGCTTTTTGGTGTGAGCCTTGGCTGCCACATTGTCTGTCAGGATCAAAACATGTTGTCCTGACACCAGGGAGGAGAAATGAAGGAGAGCTAGGTGAACTGCTCTGAGCTCCAGCCAATTGATGTTCTGTTTGAGATCCGACCAGGACCATCGTCCCTGGGCCAACTGATTCTGGAGATGAGCCCCCCAACCGAACAGACTGGCATCCGTGGTCAGGGTGAGCCTGTGAGGCTCCTTGAAGATGGTCCCCGTGGTCATGGCTGAGGAAACCCACCACAGGAGGGATGACAGAGTGTGATGCGGAACTTTGACCTTCCTGGTGGAGGCACTGAGGTTCTGTCTCTGGAAAGGGAGAAGGACCAACTGAAGGCTCCTGGAGTGAAGTCTTGCCCACGGGACTATCCCCATGCAAGAAACCATCTTTCCCAAGAGCTGGGACAGCTGGACCAGAGGAACCAACTTTTCCCTCCGAACCTGGAGTACCAGCTTCCGGATGCTTACCCGACGCTCCTGAGAAAAGTAGACCTTGCAAAGGTCAGAATCTATTAGGGCTCCTAGATGGAGGAGATGCTTCATGGGATTTGTGTGACTCTTTTTGAAGTTCATGGAAAAGCCGTGGTCTTGTAGGGTCTATATGGTGATCATCAGATCTGAATGTGCTGACTGGAACGACCGGGACTGCACTAGTATGTCGTCCAGGTAACACTGCACGCGCACTGGCATCATCCGAAGGTGGGCTGCCAATACCGCTAAGACGTTTGAGAAGACCCTTGGGGCCGAGGACAGACCAAATGGGAGGGCCCTGTATTGGTAATGCCGGTGTGCATAGCAGAAGCGCAGGAACCTGCGATGACCCGGGGAAATTGGAATGTGGAGGTAAGCCTCCATGAGGTCTATGGAGGAGAGGAAATCCCCTTTCCTGATGCTGGCCAGAATGGACTTTAGGGTCTGCATCTTGAACCTTCTGTATACTAAAAAGCGGTTCAGACCCTTTAAGTCCAGTATTGCCCCTCCATCCTCCTGATGATTTTGGGACTACAAACAGGATGGAGTAGAACCCTTTTCTAATTTGATCCCGAGGGACGGCTTCCATGGCCCTGATTTCTAGAAGATGTGTGATGGCCGTGGTGACCAGCTGCGCTTTGGTCGGGTTTCGCGATACTGGACACTGTATGAAACAGTCTTGGGGGAGCGATTGAAACTCCAGAACCAGACCCCGTCTGATGGTGTCTCTGACCCAAGAGTCGGTGGTGGTGTGCTCCCAGACCTCGTAAAACTGTTCCAGGCGCCCCCCTATCGGGAAGTCCCCTTTGGCGTCACTTAGAGCGCCTATATGGATGGCCTCCTGAACCCCTGAAGCGACGCTTGGCCTGTTACTGGCCCCTGGCTCCAATGTTCGGGCGGTCCTGTTGCCGATCCTGTCTCTGGGGAAAGGATTGCGAGCCTCTGGGCCAATCCCAGGACTGCCCTGCCCGAAAGGGCTGCCTCTATTCCCAAGAACCAGAGGGACGGAATGTCTGTCTGCGGTACTCCTGTTGTGGCCGCCTGTCTGACTTCTTGGAGGGGTGTGCCAGGACCTTGTGCTTGTCCTTGCCTTCGACCACGTGAGGGTCAAGAATTCACCCAAACAGGTGTGTCCCGCTGTATTTTGCCGTAGAAAGACGCCATTTGGATTTCAAGTCAGTTCTCCACTGCTTCAGCCACAGTAATCTACGAGAGGCCACTATGGCATCAATAGACCTGGCCGAACACTTGGCCGAATGAAGGGATGCATCAGCCATGTATTGCGAAGCTGCCACTAGCTTCACAAGTGTCTGATGTACTCTAACCTGGTCAGGTGGAACAAGCGCTTGGAGGTCGCGAAGCCACATGATTGCCGCCCTCGCGAAGAATGAAGATGAAGTTGCTGCCCTCATGGCCCAACCCGAAGACTGGTGAGCTCTTCTGAGGGAGAACTCGAACTTCTTGTCCTCAGCTTTCAAGGCCTCAGCCATATCCCCTGGAATGGCGGATGTAGAGAATAAAGAGGTTAGAGGGGTGTCAACTGAGGGCACCTCTAATAGGGAAGCAAATGAAGGAGAAACGTGATATAGTTTCTTTTCCAAACTGCTTGGAGAAAGAGTTGTCGCCAGGGAAGACCACTGTTTCTCAACCGCAGCGCGGAAGACTAGCACGCAAGGAACCTGTTTCTGTTCTACTACCTTCTCTGCAAACAAAGAATTAGATTCCTGCTCAGTGGAGGTAGGTGGTTTCTCCTCTTGTACTGAGGTTAAGTTAGCCGTGTTACAAGCCTTCAAAAGAAGGGATCTGAATAGGGAAGGGTCAAACAATCCCGAGGATGAAATCTGTTCAGATGCAACCTCCTCGTCCTCTGACATGGGCGTGTCAGCTATGCCCAGATCTACAGATCCCTCCTCCCCCAATTAAGAGGAAGTCTCAGATACGCCGGAAGCTGGCACCGTCTCACATCCCATTTGCAAAGGAGGACTGGGGGGAGGGGGTAAAGGTTGAGGGAGAACCTGAGGACTTCTGGAGGACATAAATTGCACAAAGGCATGATGCATAAAAGCCTGAAATTGGCTTTGAGACCACATATCAGCTTGGTCCTTGGAGCTAGCCCCAACCACCGTTGGAACATGTATAATTTCAGGGCTCTGATGGATAGAAGAAGAGGAGCAAGGAGGACCCACCTGTTCGGTTTCCCCCAGAGGAGAACATGTCCATGGGACATCTTGCACAGGCGCAAAAGGTGACTCAGATATAGAGGTGTCCAGTGGGGCGGGGGGGGACCGTTTCAGCCCCACTGGACAGGAGCCGCTGTGCTTTGGAGAATTCTCTCTCCAGTGCCTAATGTCTCCTCGAGGCCTCTCGCTCGGCTGTTTTGGAAGTCTCCTTGGTGGATAAATGTTTGGTTTTGGCTTTTTTCTTTCCCCCTGCTGCCAAATCAGTGGATCTGCGTTTTGATTGTGCAGGGGGGACACCAGAGACTTGTGGTGCCTGGGGCGAAGAACTGTCTGCCATTGCGGTCCAGATAATCCCGGTCAAGGGTATCCAGAAGTGGGAGGAAACCAAGCACGCAGATCGAAGGTCAGAGATGGAAAACCGATCCTAGCTCCGACATTTTGCAATGGCAGATGCAGCCAGACAGTTTCCTAGAACTGCCTGTCTAGGCCCAGTGGCAAAAGGCCACAGCTAACTGAAACAGATGGTCAGAAAAGGAAAAAACTACTCCAGCGCTCCAATCACAGGTAATAGGACCTGTGTTTTAATGAATAATTAAAGGTATAAAGCCCAAACAATGAGGGAGACCCTCAACAGTAAGCACACACACACACACACACACATATATATTATTCTTTGTGTTTTATATTTGTTCTTTTCTTAACAACAACTGTTAATTCTCCCCCGTTCGGACCTGCCACACAGGCCAAGGCACTAGGCAAGAAAAACTAGGCCGAAAGGCCTCAAGGAGGGACGGAGGGTAAACAAAATGGCGGCCACCTTGTGTGTCACTCAAAATGGCGGCCGCTAGAGACCACGGGGTCAAAATGGCGGCCGTGCCTCCCAGTCCCTCCGAAGAACAAGTAGGAATGGAATCAATGGAAAAACAGAGGAATGAGAGCCCAAGCAAGAATAACACTTTCCCCTTGAAACAAGAAACTTGCGATTAGAAGAAGCAGCCTCCGCTGCTATCACGAAGAGATCTGCTGTTGGAAGCCTCGAGAATACGAATCCCAGCGTCGAGGGAAAATAGCGGCAGCCGCCGAATCCCCACTGACCAGCTGCTCTGCGATCCCGCAATTTTCTACGGGTGGTCTGGAACTCACCCAAGGGGCCTGCAGCCCACTACAATGGGGGGCATGGGCCTCCCAGAGCCAGAGGCTCAACTCCTCAAGTAAAGGACAGAGTCCTTATGAGAAAAGCCAAATTTGAGTCAAAGATCAATTGTTAAAAGAATCTAATTAAATTTAGAAAAAATATCCAATTAAAATCCTGAATAAAAAATAGTCTATCTATGGAGTCAAATCCTTTGCGTCCTGCTGAGTCTGAGACTAAGTCAAAACTGGGGAGACACGCCCAGAGGGAGGCGTGTCTAAAGCTCTGACTTAGTCTCTCTGAGCAGGAAGGCTGAAATAACCCAATCAGTGGATTCTACATCCACCATGCTGGAGAAAGAAACAAACCAAATGTAACAATGATTGCCTAGCAGAAATCTTTAGGCAAAAATTTGCACTTCTTTAATGTAATTTGATTTTGCTCTTTCACGCCATCCTAGTACTGCAGATTGAAATGTGAAATGTAAGAGCAGCAAAGAATATTGGATGAGTTATAAACTGAAACAAAAGGGAGAAGAGTGATGATGAATTAGAAGATGGAGAATAAGTGTATATGGAAGGAGATGGAGGAATAAATCAGAAACATTTGGTATTCATCCTTTTTCCAATTTATCCTAAATGTGGGTAGATTGGCAATTGCTGAAAGTTTCCAAAATTAATTATGTATGATTGCAACAAAACTATCTCCATTTCTGCTGAGTAACCAAGGCACCACAAAAAGTGACTGAACAGAATCCTGCATTTCCACACATCTAATTTTCATTCAGGTTGCTTTGCCTAAGAGTTTCTGAAATCCTGGAACTGATATCAGGTTTAAGCAAGCAAAGATCTTTTATTATATTTTATTTAGAATAACTATTATTATTTGGCATATGATGAGAACAAGACAGAAGAGAAGTAAACATATATACACAGTCCACGTAATTATATATAAAACTTCTAGCTGCTTTTACTTACCCTTGTGACAAGCAATATAGTTATGCAGTTAAATAGATTTTGTGCATTATTGCACACTTACATGTACATTACAATAGTAATGGGGCTGCCCTTGAAAAGTATCCGGAAGCTCCAGTTGACATAAATGCAGCTTCCGCATGGCTTTATGCAGAACTCAGTGTGCACATGTGTCACCTACCTCTCCTGCAGGAGCTGCATTGGTTACTGATCTGCCTCTGGGTGGAATTCAAGGTGCTGGTTGTCACCTTTAAAGCCCTTCATGGCTTGGGACCAGGTTATCTACGGAATTGTCTCTTGCCGGTCACATCCACTCAACCCACTAGAAGATACCGTCCCCAAAGAAGATACATCTGGCGGGACTCAGAAGAAGGGCCTTCTCTGTGGTGGCTCCCTCCTTCCCTCTGGAACATCATCCCCCCCAGAGATCAGACAGGCCCCCACTCTGACACTCTTTCAAAAGGCCCTGAAGATGTGGTTCTGCCAGCGGGCCTGGGGAATCCAGAGCAAGATGGATTCCATTAATGGCTGGTATGAATGTCTGTTGTCACCGTGTGTGTGTGTTATTATTATTTTATTATTTTTAATTTTTATTTCTTTTATATTGTGTTTTTATTTCCTGTAAGCCACTTTGAATCACCATGAGCGAATAGGCGACAACATAAATTTTCCAAATAAATAAATAAATATCTGCACGTGACAAAATCTAGAAGTAGGGCAAAGAAACCATGGAAATTAAATAGAATGCACAATGAATAAATAGCACTGTTGACTTAATCAATTGCCCATGAGAAATGATGCTAAGGCTTTCCCTCCAGTAAGAAATAGATGTGTTAGGCACACAATCTATGAGAAAGCAGCAATGCCTACCTATCGAATTCTACACTTTCTAATGGTGAGTCAGATGTTTCTGCTGGAACTCTACAAAAGATTTTGGCAGTACCAAGCTGGGATAAAGCATGTCAAAGGAAGGGATATATTACAGGCCTAAATGTAACATAGTTGGGAATGCCTTCTGGCAAGTATGACACATGTAAGAAAGACCTGGATTCATCATGATTCTTTGATACAGTAAGAATGTAAAAGTTGGTGAATCCATGTAGCTGTGGCCCATTAACATTTGGAACTCCTCCTTTCCCACACAATGTCAGGAACAAACTGACATGAAATTAGCGGATATCCCTCTTTCTCTTCCACTTTTTTTAAATTACTAAATGGCCTTGCAAAATGCGCATTATTTGCTTCCCAACCCAGTCAGAGAAAGGGCTATGTTCCACATTCACCTCTCTAAAGAAACATAAGCTTATTGCTACTAAAGGCAGGGGACAGTAGGGTGAAGTGAATCTTTTATGCTCCTGAAAAGGTGAGTATTATGAGAAGTTTTATTTCTCTGGAATAACTATCTGAACATTTTGCTCTTAAAAAGCATTCCAGAATGGGAATAAGTAAATTCTAACTCATGCGAAATTTCCATAAAGATGAAAAAGTTTTCTATAATCATACATATGTGTTGTAATGCACTCTAGCCATGTGGCTTGGAACAAAGAAGGCTTGACCATGTGACTTGACCATGCTGTTTTGGAGCAACAGGAAATGGAGGAGGGGCCAAGAGGTGGAGGAACGTTGTACCAAGATTTGAATCCATTGGCCACAGGGTGGCTTTGCCAGTGTAGCCTTGTCATTGGCTGCTGAAATAACATTGTCATTGGCTGTTTGTAACCATGTGATGCATTGTGTAACCGCCCACTGTAACAGGTAATAAAAGGGGAAGGCAGCCTTTTGTCTGTTGCCTCACGCCCCAGAGAGAAACCTGGCTGGAGTCATGCTTCCTTCTCTAATATTCGGCCCACGTGTGTAGGACCCACCATGAGAATTGAAGCGGCCTACGGAGGGCAAAGCTTCACATATGAAGATATTGTATAACAAAACGTGATGGGAAGAGTTTACAAGTATAACCATACTGGAAATGTTATGATTAAAACAACAACTCAGGAATTCAGTATTTGTGGATCAACTTATTTATTGGGAGAGGAGAACTGCTATAACTTGCAAACATTTTTGCTCTTGGCAGCCTTTATATTACGTGACCTCAGCTAAGGAGCCATTTTAGAAGGCATGAAGGGGATGGAAAGCTGGCTTCCACTCTATGGACACAAAAATGGCTTAACACAGTTCTCTGTGAACTTTTCACAGACCTTTTGACTATAATGAGACCACTGGGAGAGCTCTCTTTCAATGTTTTCTGAAGGCAGGGAACTATTTTGAACAAAGAAAAACATCTTATATCCAAGATCACATAAACCAATAGCTTCAAATTCATACATGGCCATTATGCTACAAATATGCATTTTTCTCACCCCAAGGACCAAACACATCTCAATTACAAGCTTTGCTATTTAAGGGAAGTATCCTATTATGATTAACAATACTGTGGTGCTATAAAAACTAGTTCCAACATATCCTGTTGCTAGCAAGCCCAAGAAACAAAGCTGAGGATGCAGTTCAGCATATAGTACAACTTGAATCTTAACCTGAGTTTACTAAAAAGAAGACCAGACCTTCCTCATTGTAATTTTGGCCTGAATAACTCTCCTTATTTTTTCCAAAGAGAATGAAAAAAGGGTGCATATAGGGGATTAGAAAACTTGTATACTGTATATGGAACTTCGGTGAGGGTTGAAATGGTAATAGACAGACAAGAATAAGAACCTTACTTACAGGACCGTCTGCTGCCCCATGAATCCCAGCGGCCAGTTAGGGCCCACAGAGTCGGCCTTCTCCAGGTCCCGTCAGCCAGACAGTGTTGCCTGGCGGGGCCTAGGGGAAGAGCCTTCTCTGTTGCGGCCCCAGCCCTCTGGAACCAACTTCCCCCGGAGATCCGTGTCGCCCCCACCTTCTCCGCCTTTCGTAAATTACTTAAAACACACCTCTGCCGGCAGGCCTGGGGTAGTTAACCCCAAGCCAGTGTGTGTCTGTGTGTATGTTGAATGATTGGTTTTTTTTTTAATTAAGGGGTTTTATATACATGTATTTTTATATGTTGATTTCTACTATGTTGTGAGCCGCCCTGAGTTCTCCGGAATAGGGCGGCATAGAAGTCAAATAAACAATAATAATAATAATAATAATAATAATAATAATAATAATAATAACAACCATCAGAACACTATTGAAGGAGGTGAGAAACGAAAAAAAATTACAGGTGCCTATTCTTTACTGTTTTAGGGTAAATATTTCTTCCATACCTCTCTCCAGGAGTCAAGGCATAGCATTCCCTCCTCCAATATATCCCCAATTTAGCATCCTAATGAGGTAGGGTGGGTTAAGAGAAAATGACTGGGCTGAAATCATCCGGAGATCTTCCTTGGTTAAGTGAATGCTTGGCCCTGGTTCTCACCAGTCCGAGTCCAATACCTTAATGCCAACAACCATTTGAAACAACTAAAAGAATAACACTTTGGAACCAAGAAACACTTTCAGTTTTCTCAAGGCATACGGAACAAAAAAGCTAAACAGAGTTTAGAGAAAAGGAAAGAAAAGCTGTAAATGAATGGAACGGGGAAAATGAAGCCTTCCCTTTCCACTGGTTCTCCCTATGTGAAATTATTTTGGAGAATTAAAACGTTGGGGCAATAAATGTGGCAAAAATAACCTACTTGTATACTCTTCATAAAGGAAATTTTCCTCAATGCCTATGAAAAAGAACCATGTGTTTAATATCTAATCAAATACATTTATCTCTTCTAGTCACAAAACGTTCAGACTGTCAGTGTCAAATTGCAAGAAATGTGTGATTTAGCAAGGAGCAAGGCGCAATTCAAGATTAAGTTGGTATGCCCAGGAAATCTTTAAAAATACACACACTAATAAACATATCTGATTGTTATTTTTACCAGTTAGGATCAAAGATGTCTCACAGAGTCTGGAAAAGACCCAAGAGAGACTGTGGTGGGAAGCACACCCTTAAATACAGTTTCAAAGATGAAAACAAGAACCCTCATGTCTGTTTATAACAGCGGTTCTCAACCTCTGGGTCGCGACCCCTTTGGGGGTCGAACGACCGTTTCACAGGGGTCGCCTAAGACCAGGGCTTTTTTTCTCATAAAACGCTCAAAACTGCGTTCCGGCACCTTTTTTTTGATGGATTTTTTTCAACTTTTCCATGAGCTGTGCTACACCCTCTATTCTATTGGCTTTCGAAAGCCAATAGAATAGACTCTATTGAATAGACTCTTAATCTATTGAATACATTAAGAGTCTATTCAATAGACTCCATTCTATTGGCTTTCAAAAGCCAATAGGAATTGTCCAGACAGAGCGCGCCAAAAGACCCAGCCCGCAAACGTTGCATTTGCAAGTTATCTGCAGCAAAGGCAAGTTTGCAGGAACTTTTCATCTCTCCCTGCTGAGCAACCACACCATCTCCTACTTGTAAGTAAAAGAGGACCAGGGGTGGGAGGTGGGGAGCAGCACTTAATTCTGCCCTGCCGAAAAAGTGGAGTCCATGTGCACTCCTGCCTCGTGCTCACCCGTGTCAGCCAGGCTCTCCAGGGTCGCGCTGCAGCTGGTGCTGTGGGAGCTGCGGGGCCCACTCTACACGGAGGGGCTGTACGGGGTGAGTGGCGGGGTAGCTGCAGGCGGGGGTATGGGGGCGGGGGCGGCCGGTCCGAGCCAAGCTGGGTCTGGGCTGCTGCGCTGCTCTGCCGCTGCTGCTGGCTGGGCTGAGCTACGGCGCCGAGCCAGTCCCCAGGCCTCCTGGTTGCCCAGCTGTGCTCCGCCCCCAGCCGCCCTCCACACCGGAGCTTCCCCCCGTGCCACCTGGCCCACCTCCCTCACCATCGGAGGCTGCCCTGGCCGGCCTCCACAACGGAGCTTCCCCCGTGCCACCCGGCCAACCTCCTTCACCATCGGAGGCCGCTCTGGCCGGCCTCCACAACAGAGCTTCCCCCCGCGTCACGCTGCCCACCTCCTTCACCTTCGGAGGCCGCCCCGGCTGGCCTCCACAACGGAACTTCCCCCCGCGCCACGCTGCCCACCTCCCTCATTGTCGGAGGCCGCCCCGGCCCTCTGGCGCCTGGCGTGGCCCTGGGGCTGCTGGGCAGGAGCGGCTCCTTCCCGGCTTGCCGGGCTCCAGGCGGCGGGGAAGAGGGCGATGCTGGACGGGCCGGGAGGGGAAAAGCGGAGCCTTCCAAGTGGGAGCTGGTGCTCTGGCCGCACCCCTCTCGCGTGTGATGAGTCGGGAAAGGGTTTGGCGGTGAAGGGCTGCGCAGTGTGGAAAGGGGCTCCCACGATCCCGCCGCTGCGATGGTGCTCAGGAGGCTGGAGGGGCGGGCAGGTCTCGGGGGGGCTGCTGAGAGAGCGCAAGAGGTGCCAGGATGAGGATGGGGGGCTCCAGACTACCATCCCCAGCAGCCCTAAAAAACACTGGAAGAGTGGGGAATGCTGGGAGTTGCAGTTCATCACCATTTGGGAAAACATGACTCTCCAAAGATCCTTCCTTCCTTCCTTCCATCCATCCATCTCCTTCCCTTCCCCTTCAATTTCTCTCCTTCCTTCCTTCCTTTCCCCTTCAATCTCCTTCTTTCTCCATCTCCTTCCTTTCCTCTTCAATCTTCCTTCTTTCTTTCCATCTCCATCCCTTCCCCTTCAATATCTCTCCTTCCTTCCTCCTTCAATCTCCTTCCTTCTCCATCTCCTTTCTTTCGCCTTCAATCTTCCTTCTTTCCTTCCATCTCCATCCCTTCCACTTCAATCTCTTTCTCCTTCCTTCCTTTCCCCTTCAATCTCCTTCCTCTTCCCTCTCTCCCAACATTTTTGAGCAAGGAAGAGTAAGCTTCTCCAGCAAGCATTGCTATATTGTTTTTGTAATTCATCACTATGCTTTAATTATGTTCAATTTGTAACAATGAAAATACACCCTGCATATCAGATATTTACATTACGATTCATAACAGTAGCAAGATTACAGTTACAAAGTAGCAATGAAAATAATTTTATGGTTGGGGGTCACCACAACATGAGGAACTGTATTAAGGGGTCGCGGCATTAGAAAGGTTGAGAACCACTGGTTTATAAACTTATTTGTCCTCACAACAAGCAAGAGTGCTCTCTCCACATTACCAACTTCTCTTTTCCTGTTCCTTGAATTTTATTTACTCTACAACAAATTATCAACTTTTCAAAAGGAAGGCAATATTAGCAAGGTGACAACACTTTCCTTTGTATAAAACTACTTAAAATCATAACGGAAGTGATTGTATTGTTGAATACTTTCAGCTCAACCACATTTAATCTCAGTATATCAAAGAACCCAAATACAGTAGCAATGTTAAATTCTATAAAACAAACTTATTTCTGCTACATTTGTGTGAGCAGCTACGCAGATTAGGAAAAGGATGGCTCAGAATCTGAGTAATTGAGCTGTCTATACTGCGTGTATATATTATCATGCATTGATATCCCAAAGGTGCTTTTTCACAAGGAAACTGAACTTTCTTTTTTCTCTTTGAAGACGTTTTGCTTCTCATCCAAGAAGTTTCTTGGATGAGAAGCGAACGGTCTTCAAAGAGAAAAAAGGAAGCCCAGTTGCCTCATGGAAAAGCATCTTTGGGACAACCATGACCTTGATGACTGAGAATCTCCACAGACATCATGCATTGATAGTTTTTCCTTAACTATATAATAATGCATTAATATGTTTTATGGGTTTTGCAATGTAGTGAGACTAAGCAAATATATATTTACAATCAAATGAAGCATCACAAAGTATCTAAGTAGGCAAGAGAGAACACTGACTTTTTTGTGACGTAATCTGCATAATCTGCACTGATTTATTCATCTAGAATAAATATGTCAATGGGCCATTGAGAGATTTCTAGTCAACAGGGAAGTGAAACCTGAAGCAGTTAAGTTTGTATGTGTCAGATGGAGAGGACAGTCACAAGACCTCCTGAAAAGCAGATGGACCTTATGCAGCAAAGATATCATGAATATCTCGGGGGGGGGGGGGAAGATAGTTGGAGTGTATGAAGAAAGACCACCAACTTTTCATTTGAACTTCTTAACAATAGGAACAATACTTCCATTAAAAAGAGAGCATTTGTGTTATTGACATCTGCCTGTAATAAATAGTATACCAAATCCAATTATTAGTATAGTGGATCAACTCTTATACAAGATTCTACGGGCTCTCAAATTATAACTTTTCACACCACACTGTGGGAAGTACGGTAGCTACAATAATAATTTATTCCACGAAAAAGTATTGAGGCATTACCAATTTCTACATATTCTAAAGCTATCAATCTATCTATAATTATTTTATCTTCTGCTCAACTGAAAAGTTGATATTTTTCCCTCATGAGTTTTGTGTAACTAAAGTATAGCTATATTGATATAGTTAGCACACATTTAGCTATTTTGCATATAACTTGAAAGCGAGAGAGAAATGTCTAGTTTCACAAAGATAAAAACAATTATTTCCCTGGAACAGTAGATTATGGAGGACTAGGAAATGAAACCTTTCAAAGAAACAAGACTAAATTTCAAACTGTACTAAAAAAAATCCCTTGCTGACCCATGCGGAAATTAGCAGTTCCCAGTTTTAAGTATTGCTGACAGTGAATTAAATCAACTAAAGGAATAACAAAATCCTTTTACCATCACTATAAACTGTGATTAGTTTTATGGTGGGCTGCTTTAAGAATTGTGTGCAAAAAAGTTTGGGCTAGACCTAGTTTTATTGCTCTCCAAAATGAGTTCCACCAGGTTTAAGCAAACATGAGCTATCTTTCTTGCTTCTGGATAGGTGGCAAGAAAAAAAATGAAACAATTTAAAGGATTTAGGCCAGGAAATATGAATAGCTGATCTCAGAACTAGTTATTTTCTTGAAATTCTGTTACTTCTATTAAAGCTAACTATGAGAAGAAATAATACATTTCAGTGGAAAGCAGAGGTGATCCTAATATAAGGAAAACTGCCCTAGATGGCAAATTTTCTTCTAGAAACAAACTTTTAACTATGTTCCCCACTGTTATTCCATACTTGAGAACTTAAGTTCTCCTCTTAATTCCCTCCGTTGCTTCTATCTCCCTCTCCCCCACCAATTACTTCAGAGTCTCATACCAATGTGCTATTGTCTCACTAATTTATCTCACCAGGAGTCAGTGGGATTTGGCATATTGTACACACATTTTACAAGCTGATACAAGTCAATCTGGCTGCAGATATGCATTCTCACTGGGCAGTTTGTTCCTCCAGCCCAGAATGAGAAAATCAGAAGAGTCAAATGAAGTTCCTCCTAAAAGAGGAAGAGAGGATTGTTCTTCCAAGTAGCACTATTATTTTAGGTTCACAATGACGTGATTGGACTGAATTGTCTTCCATAAAATCAAGATGCCCTTCCTAAATTATTAGCGCTGAACTAGCTAAACATTTTGGCATTCTTCATACCCCAAATCAGCCATAAAAGGTCTTTACCAATTCTCTCCTGCAACTTCATACAAAAAATAGTGGACATACAAACACTCTTGGTGGTCTTGAGCCCTAGCAAAAACTGCCATCTGTGAAAAATATGCAAATATTTCATTTTTTAAAAAACCTTTTTTTCTGTAAACAGAAGGCATTGATGGGAAATCTGCCACCAAAGGAAGGAGATTTGAATTCATCCGTTCTACTCAGAACACTTTGTATTTCTTCAGAATATGAAAAAGGAGAAACTAGCAATACAGTCTATAAGTTTTGCAAAATTTGCTGGTCCTACTTCGTTGTACCATAGTACATCTAAGATTAAATTATATTTCAAGATAGCATCAGTAATTAATTGACAGGTCTATATTGACATAAATTAACTAGCTTGCAGGATCATCTTATTTTCAATAATCCCTATCCAAATGAGAAAGAGTCTCAGAAAGCAACCCCAATTTCTCTTTTGATAAATGAGGCTTTTGTGGGTGATCAAACCTACCAATAGCTTCCATTTTATAAATATGTAAGTTCTTCAACTGCAAGCAGTTAATGAGAATGTTCACAAAATACTCGAGGTTTCAAGTGTGTTCAGTAGCTTAAAACATTTGCCTACTTTTACCTAGTCTGTCCTTAGTCAAAACAAAACCTACAATTTTTTTCAATATAATAAAAATCTAAATGTTTTGTTTTTGTATACACAAATTTGTTTGTGCATATGTGTATTATGGGATAAAATGAATATAAATCCCACAACTACCATGTAAGACTTACTTTGAGATGGTTGTGTATAGAATCAAATACTCATTCTATAGCTACTTCGTTGAGATACCCATATTGGCCATTTTTTCATTGTAACTCACAGTATACATAAACCTCCAACATTTTTGGCTAAAAGAAGGATAAAAACCTACACAGTATTATTTAAGTTTGACATCTATGCACTCCCAGTTTCAGAGCTGGTATGGGAACACAGGAATAAGGCATGATCCCATTCCTCCATTGTTTTTATACTCTGCATCTAGGACACCAACATAATCTCCATTATTGTGTATGCAACTTGCATTCATACCATGTTTCCTACTTGATTTTTTAAAACTGTGAGAAATGGTATGCTGCAAAGTAAAATGTCAAACTCTTATGTTAATGTTCAATAATGGTTTACAAGCTTTGTTATGAAAAAAAAATATAGCTGGACCCAGCACTTTCTTTGGAAGTATACCCATCTGCACCAAAAGAAGACAAAAACAAGCAACAATAACGTCAGGTGGGAAGAGGGAATGACAGATAGCCATCTGTTTCATGTATGTATTAAACTAGATAGGGTGGCCATTTTGTGAATGGACAAGCCTCCTTAGAAGTTTTGTGAGCGTGCCTATACATATCCTTAAAATCTCAATTGTGCCCATCAGGCTGGGTCTCCTTGGTACAGACTATCTTTCCTGAAAGTCATGATTCAGTAAGTTGCCATATTGTGATATTTCAAAAACAATCAATCTTAGTTTCTCTAAATTAGGAGTGTCACTAAAATGCAGAAAGCTAAAAATGATTTCTTAATTCCAATTTATTGGAGTCAGCAAGCAACAAGATGAAACATTTCATGTTTTTGTTCATGCTGGATACTCTGTTAATACTGATAATCTTGTAAGAAACTTTCCATCAATCTTGAATTAATCAGGATTCAGAATCACCAACAATGCATCTTACATATATATATTGCTTTTCTTCCATGAGGCCAAGACAATATACACAGGTATCTCCATGACCTCCTCAAAACAATCTTGCCAAGTAGGCTAGACTGAAAGTTAATGAAAGATCAAATTCATCCAGGGAGCTTTATAGCTATGTATTTGTATGGTTTTCTCAAGTCATGGTCCCACATTCAAATTTATACACTACATTGGCTGCAAGTAAATTCAGATAATTTCTGATCTACTCTACTAAAAGAAAACTGGCCCAACCATAAAATATATTGCCATATCTAATTAAATTGTATCTCACTGCTCCAATGGAATTGTTGCCATTTAATTCCAATTCTGGATTCACTCTATAAAGCACAGCTTGATACTAAACATACACATTTGGATTTAATTTATCAGAAATTTTAAAATATATTAGCGGCAAACACAACATAACCATAACTAAGAGTACAGCTCCAAAATCAAAAGAAAACACATACATAACTGTTTGAAGTTACAATGGCACTTATAAAAGCAACTTATTACAACTTTTCATACTTATGACTGTTGCAGCATCCCCTTGATCACGCGATCAAAATTCTGATGCTTAGCTATTGGCTCATATTTATGGCAATGTCCCGGGGTCATGTGATCATCTTTTGTGACCTTCTGACAAGCAAATTCAATGGGGAAGCCAGAATTCACCTAACAACCGTGTTACTAACTTTAAGTGCAGCAACCCAACGTAACAACTATCTCACATAGCAACAGAAAGTTTGGGCACAATTGTGGTTGTAAGTCAAAGACTATCTCTATCCACTGTTTGTTCAGAGAAATTTAGAACTCCCACAGAAATTTTCCCACTAAGGCCAGCTTTTGACTAATGTGTCCTCTCATAGTTATCTCAAAGAAGATAACATGGAGCCAAAACAAATGAAAATTGGTCTAACTCAGAATTACTAACTTTGAAGGATAGTAATTTACAACTGCTTTCCCACACATGCACTAACTTCAGAACATCTGCATTAAAGCCCCTCTGCTACTACTGAAGAGGACCCCCCCATCTTTTTAAACAAACAAACAAACAAAATTCTACTTGTTCTGAAGCTTTGGTAATTTATTATATGCCCAAAATGATCTTTGATCCTTACTTTTCACTTCCCCTGCACAGGATGAAGAACTTCATAAAGTATTTTAATGTGAAAACCTGGCTTTAGCACAACACATAGCATGTAGGCAGCAGGCTGGAATGCAGTTCTCAGCTGGGACTCCAAAGTCCACTAAGCATTTTTACAAGATGCCAAAGTGGCAATTTCACTCACCCCTAGCCATCTTGCTCCTTTGTTGGCGGCTTGTTGAATTTGTACTCTTTTGAGGGTGACATGGTAAACTGCTCCTTCCTCTATCTCTTCACCCCAGTCTTGGATTGAGCTCTGCCACAGGAAGAAAGGAAATGCTTGGATTTCTTACAATAATAATAGAAACAAAGACATTTTCCCTAGTTGTCTCGTGTTTAGGCCAACCGCTGCACAATTTGTTTCAAAGGAGACCTTGCAAAAGGATAACCGGCATACAAAATACCCAAATCCCCTCCAACTGCAAACTATTCAATGGAGAAAAAGCTAGAATACATAGCAAGATAACTACATTTCCATGTAACTTCTCTGGCACCTTATCCAGAATTTATACATATTTCAAACAGTTCCGCGGTACCATTTCCTAAGGAAATACCCCTCTGCATCTTGTCCCCAGTAACTATTATTGTTAGCATTTAAACTGCAGCAATAGCTGCACCTTTAAA
This sequence comes from Bothrops alternatus, assembly GCA_034064705.1. Taxonomy (NCBI): domain Eukaryota; kingdom Metazoa; phylum Chordata; class Lepidosauria; order Squamata; family Viperidae; genus Bothrops; species Bothrops alternatus. The sequence goes on from JARGCV010000040.1 coordinate 734,561, forward strand.
AGGCACACAGGCATTTCAGACGGCAGTAAATATAGAAGAATTAGCTGAGTTTATTTCAGCTTTTTAAAAAAAAAAATCAGGACATGAGAAGAAAATGAGATAAGGTTTAACAGAACTCCATTAAAGATTTCTTTTGAAGAAAATTATGCGTATCAGAAAGTTGAGGGGAGAAGCTCAGGAAACCGTAGCATAACTATACTTGCTATGCAACTACAGTTTAATCACTGCACTAAACAATTCTAAAATTCTAAAAGACACACGCATATATAGGAAAACAACTCATTTTGATTGACCAAGGATTAAAGTATTTGAGATTTGTACAAAAGCTTAGTCCTTCATTCCCCCCCCCTTCCCTTCCCAACCCCCGCCGTTCTTTCCCACACTAAGCGGGAGAATTAGATTGCAGGCGGCGGCGTTTCCAAACTCGAATTCACACTCAGTCGCAGTTTTTAAAAAGATAGCTTCCAAAAAATATTTTTCCTGGGAAGCACCAGATAGCCACCAAAGCGGTTTCCTTTCGCAAAAAGTAAACCTCGGAGTCCCGAAGGAGGAATCTCTCTGCCTATGTGAGAAGCCTTTTAGAAACGCAAGGAAGCTTTTTTTTTTTTTTTTGGCTGCGATGGTGGTGGGGTTACCATTTTAGCTCTCCAAAGCAATTTCATCCTTGGGGTTCCCCTCAGCGCTCCGAAAGGGCATGGCGAGTCGTAAGAGCCCGCTTTAAATAATCCTCAGGCAGGCACTTCTTCGCCTCACTTGAAGGCAGCTCTCTCTCTCTCTCTCTCCCTTGCGCTCTTCTCTCAATTCATGACCACAAAGACTGGCGAGTGGAGAGCAGGCAGAGCTGAAGACTCCTCCCTACACACAGACACAAGAGTGATGTAAGGCTTTCCTGTTTATGCTTGTGAACTCTTTCTAGGCTTCAAATGAAGCCAGCATCAGCATCCTCCAATGAGCTCTGCGAACCCTCCCTGGCTGGGCAAACTTTCTGAAATTCGGTCTCTTTACGTTCCCCGACAAACACAAGGTGCCGAAGGAGGCATCTCCTTCTCCTCCTCCTCCTCCTCCTCTATTTTTCCTTAACCAAAAGCCACAAAGAGAGAGCCCAGGGGTAAAAGAAGAGGTTTAAATAAACTGCCATCGTTTGGCGCTAGCTGGAGTCCTCTTGGAGTGAAATTTACAATGGGACGGACGCTCCTCCCACAAGGCACAGCTAAGTAGGCTCCGGTCAGAAATACACCAGCCTAGAGCTTTTCCAATGGCTCAATCTGCCAGGCGGGAATTGGATTGTGGGAATTGAAGAATTAAAGGACTGGTGGACACCAAAATAGGGAATGCTGATTCAGGAGAGTCAATGAAAGCCTGTTAGCCTGGAGAATGAACTCTGCCATCTGAAAAATTCTTGTTAGCCTGCTCTTGTTAGTTTACTCAAGGTAGGCAAGATTAACAGTAGACTTTAGAGTTCTGTGGACTACTACTTCCAATCCAAATGGGTAGTAATCTCATCTCCACCCGGAAAATAAAAAGTAACCTAAGGGGGAAAAATATCACTGATCCCGATGAAAGTGTATGGTTTGCACTCTATAGAATAGAGTGGTAAAGATATACAAACTTGGGTAAAGTTGGCTAAGTGGCTAGGTGAGAAATAGAGTGAACGAACCTGCTGTAGAAATAGAAAAAAATGAAGAAATTCTTACATTAATAAAACTGGTGATTCATTTTAGATGATGCACAAGCTATGAAATGAATATGATGGAAACCTGGATACTTTTATGGCAGATTTGGAGCTTGTAATGATCTTTGCAAAGCCACATCGTCAAGTGATAGATTATATTTTTCAGTAGTTTTATTTGCACTACCTACTTCATTATGGTGCAGCTCAAATAAGGCCTCAGACCTGTCCTGAATTATATATCTCTTTAACTTGCATGCCACAGAATCTTACATATTCTTTCACCAGTAGCAGCAGTAGCGGCATTACTGGAAGTGACAAGATGTTTACACTAATGCATAATGCCAGTTTCCTGCAGCATGTTTACATGCACTAAAAAGACATATAAAACTAAAAATAAATAAGGTGGTGACTAGAAGCTCCTTATCCATGAAAAATAAAGAAGTTGAAAGGTAACTATTAGCATCTTAGAGGAGGGCAAAAGCAAATTGAGGGGTATCTTCAGCAAATTCCCTTTTAATAAATGGGTATTTTGTAATTGTTGACAGCCAGAATGATAGTCATTTTATGGACAGAAAATTCTCCCATGGCAGCAACTGTGTGAACTCATAAAATGCCCTCTGGCCTAAAAATGTTGTCTACCCTTTACTTATTTATTTGAACTTTCTGTCTTATAGCCAAACAGTAGTTATAAAATGTTACAGAAACATTCTGGATTAAGGAAAAGAATAATGAGAGTTTGTGCATCTTTAGTCAAAAAAGCCATTCAAGGAGAAATATTTTCAGTTTTAAAATATTTTTCTGTCTAGCACGTTACTAATTGTCAGGCAAAATAGCTGATGAAGCAAGAAAATGTGGAAGACTGAAAGCCATTAGAGACTACATTCAGAAAGACCAATTTTGAGCATTTTCCAAAATCCCGTCCTTTCTCAAATGAAATGCAGCAATGGAAGAGTTTAAGAGGAAAAGTTGCAGGCAGGTTTATACTGTATGTTCTTTACCTGACTTTGTGCAGCGTAGGCAGATAGCCCAATTGCATTGATTCTGTGGACTATAAGATCAAAGCAGCATTTAGATCAGTTGTTCTCAACCTGTGGGTCGCGACCCCATTTGGGGTCAAATGACCGTTTCACAGGGGTCGGCAAACACGGCAGTCCGCCATTTCCCCCCCATTTCTCCCCCTTTTTCCCATTTCCCCTTGGCCGTTGCGCGCACGGCGCGCATGCGCTGTTCGGCCCATCGCGCGTACGCCGCGCATATGCAGTTCGGCCCGTCGTGTGCGCGCCGCGCATGCGCGGTTCAGTCTGCCACGCCGCACATGCGTGGTTTGGGCCATCGCGCACACGCCGCGCATGCGCAATTCACCCATCGTGCACTGCGCATGCACGATTCGGGGCATCGCACATGCGCGGTTCGGGCCGTCGCGCGTGCTGCGCATGCGCTATTCGCCCTTCATGCCGCGCATGCACGGTTCGGGTCGTTGCGCCGCGTGCCGCACATGCACGATTCGCATGCGCGATTTGGCCCTTCATGCCGCGCATGCGCGGCACAGGTCGGGGTCGCGCCACGCATGGGCGGCGCAGGTGGGGTCTCGGCCTGAAAAAGGTTGAGAACCGCTGATTTAGATTCTTTTAGTCTCATGCACTTTTTGTCGACCTCAGTAACTTTAAGATGTGCAGTATGCTGGCTGGGGAATTCTGGGAGTTGAAGTCCATACCTCTTAAAGTTGCTGAGGCTGGGAAACATACTCTGATGCGTTCTTCATGAGGCTACACTTAAAGAATGTTTAGAAATTCCAATTGAGCCAGAATACCACAGTGAGAATATTAGTAGTCACTTATTGATCATTTCTGTCATACATGGTTACAGGTATTTGGTCAACAGGCTCACCGACCTTTTAAAGTCCAAATTCTTGATTCTGAACAATTACTATCCATATAATACTTTGGTATTAAGTTAGGAATGTCTATTATACTGAACTGTACCTATCAGTGGAAATTTTCATTTCATATAGGAGTTAGTCTGGAGAAATTCAAACATTAAATAATTTGTTTAAAATGAAAACTCTTGCAAGAGGGTTCAGTGCTCATAGCAAGTTGATATTCAGTCATACCACTATAGGAGATCATGCAATAGAACTGGTTGTTCACATATTTGAATCCCACTACTGAACATACCTAATTGGGAAGACCATGTTTTCTTAGTTTAAGCAATATATTTTGTTCAAATGTATGGTAATGTAGATAATACTATAATGACATTATGAAGTCTATTAATTGACCAGATGGAAATTTGTGGTACTAATCAAGGATATGGAAACTAGGTACCGGTATTTTATTTTACTGCTTTCCCTGGCTTCATATAAATTACACTTCACACATGTTGAATATCGCTATTGCTATTTAATATTTTGCATAAAGATTTGTCCTAATTCCAGATGAATTCCCATATCCACTTAATGCATTGATCATCATTATGGATGATCCTTAATAAATATGTATTCAATATTTTTATATATGCTTATAATAGGCATACTATCTTCACCTAATGGCTTTCTAGGCAAGCATTTATGGGACAAGATCTTTGCTTCCAAATGTTTTCAGTTATTTAGTCTTCAAGAAAATGCCCACATTGACTTGGAGAAAGAGTTTAGTATCTGCTATAATAGTTACAGCATTGCAGAGAAACTGCTGAACCTAGAACAAGGCAACCATATCATAGTCTTCTCTGTTAATCTTAAACTTCAACATCTCTGTTCATATTTCTTCCCAGCCCTCACACTACACTGCCACTTACCTCCCTTGATTCTAAGCTGTGTTCAGGAGTGGGAGACTTAATTATGACATTTACACTCACATTCACTAATTATATTTTAATTAATAGATATTATATGAATTGTATTAAATATTTGAGTCATTGGCAGACATTTTCTCTGTTTGTATAACAACAATAGTGAGGTAGGAAAAAATGATATATGGTAATGTTTCCCAGCCTGCACATCTTCCAGATTTCTCACCATATTGGCTGGGGGATTCTGAAGTTCACATCCCCAAAGATGACTAGGTTGGGAAACCCAGATCTACAGCATTTATGCCATGCATTTGAGCTGTGTTGGCGTAGTAGTTAAAATGCAGTATTGCAGACAAACTCTATTCACTGCCAGGAGTTTGATTCTGACTGGCTCAAGGTTGACTCAGCCTTCCATCCTTCTGAGGTCGGTAAAATGAGGACTCAGATTGTTGGGGGCATTTTTAAACCACTCAAAGAGTGTGTAAAGCACTAGGGAGCAGTATGTAAGTCTAAATGCTATTGCTATTGCTGTTACAAAGTTATGCCAACTGATTGCTGTTTCATGGGACCTACTTAGAAAAGGAACATTCAGGGAAGTCATTGGTATCCTGGGCTAAAATGTATGATGTCCAGGCTTATTTCATTTGTGGCAGTTTCAATGGGGTGGAAGAATTTCCATTCCAAACTTAACAGATAAATTGGCAAGAATATAAAGACTTTGAATGAAATTGAAATTTAGTTAACTAGGATGCAGGACTACAAGTGTCTATTGTAGTCTTAGCATAGAGAAGACTAATATTTGTAAAATGAAATATGTGCAACCTTAGTGCTACCCATGAAGATTGTGCAGAAGTTAGAGCATTTTTTTCACATAATTGCTCAATAGAGTTTTATCTTGAAAAGCAGATGCTTTCAGATGATTCTGAGAGCAAGAAGAGATAGCTTTGTTCTTGCCCCATTCCTGGGCTTTGAAGAGCAAATGGACTCCAGGAATTTTAGGAGAGAGATGAAAGAATAAGAAAAGTCAAAGAACTTATTTTCTTCTTGTCAGTCGAACTCTTGAAGGCATAGGACTCAGGCCAGAAATAAAAATAGTAAGCAGAAGATCGGGTGATTATGCCACTTATCCACTAAACGTATTTTCCAAGAATGCATTACACAAGACTGAATTATTTACAAGTGGGCAAGTCATGTCCCTACTGTTGCCAAGAAAACTACAGAGCTTGTCCAAGAGAATGTTACCTCTTGCTTGCATTAATACATACTCTTAAGTGTATCTGTTTCTGCATTTATACAATATGCATGGAGTTGGATGTGCCTCTGTGACTCATCTGATTATTGCATTTTTCACTACTTGAATTTCTGACCTGTTATAGCTATAGATAGCTTAAGTGGGGCGAGCAATGCAAGTTATGCTGATGGCCACTGATATTGAAGTGGCCAATTAGGAGAAATCATGGGAGGACAATGTTACTGAAGCTTCTAGTGAGGACATTTATATTATCTCCAGTTCCAGCATGCTTCAAAATATCAGTTGGTAGGGAACATGAATGTTACTATGTTCATGATCTGCATATGTACTTTCTGCAAGCATTGCTTGGAGATGATAGGAACAGAATCCTGGATTAAGTCAGCCTTTGCTCTTACACAACAGGCACTCTCTGATGCACTTAATACAGTACTAGGATTAGAAAAAAGACAGTTGTTTTCCCCCAGAACTAAAGCTGGTGTGATAAGCCACTATTGCTTGTGATTCATTTACAGATCCTTGTAAAACTTGTTTGACTGCAGATGATAATAGGACAGAAGAAGTGACTGTATATATAAACAGTGATAGCTCAACATAGTTATCTATCCATTTTAAAAAAAAAGGCTAGTCTCCAGCTTCAAAACTCATGAAAGGCAGTTTCTAGCCTCACCACCACCCATTCCTGAAGTAAGGTAAAGCCTAGTATTTCTCTTTTAACACAGCAAACCACAGATGCAAAAGGCTAACAAATGTGCTATATTCTTACATTGACCATACTTTTGCTCATACTTGCAAACACAAAGGAAAGTTAATTTTTAGCAACTCTTCTGTCTTGCCCTCTGTGTTTAAGAATGAACTTTCTTTCCCTACCTCTAAGTTCCTTATATTTAGCCTAGCTCAGAGGACAGGGACTTTGTCCTGTCCTCCAACTACAATCACATGGCTTAATTGTTAGTCATTCCATTCCAGTAATCACTGATTTAAAAGGAGTTATTTTAGCTATATGGGTGTTATTCCTTCCAAAAAATTTAGCTTGTTCAAAAGATTAGTTGTATGATGCTATAATATAGCATTTATGATGCTATTATATAACTTGGAAAAGTTATTATATATTAAGCTCTGTTGCCTTTCCTAAGTTATATAATAGATTCATAGTTTAAATTCTGAATTTAATTTTTGCATCCTCAATTAGGAAACCCAGATTAAAACATGCAATGACATTATGTTTATATAACAAATTTACCCAATTATTTAAGTCCAATGGGGAAAGGGATCCATGACAGTGTGAACTGTAAACTAGCTACATTTTTTGGTGTTCTTACAGTCCATTAAGCTAAAATGTCATTTGCTTATTTCTGATTCAGTATGCTTTGCAAAGAGATATGATCAAAATTGTTGTAGAACACTGAATCACCAATAAGTAAGCTATATTATTATCAACATAGTGCACAAATTGAACAACTGTGGTTACAAACACTGGCTTGCTCATAGTAGATCAATCAACACACGATGGTTAAAATTATGGCTTACCATACTGCATGAACATACTTATTTACTGTTGAGAAGATGAAATCAGCCAACATTCATAAAGGAGTACCAAGTTTCCATTTTTCCATTCTGAACAAATTTAGAATTCACATTCTAAAGAAACCTTCCCTAACGCAGTGCCCTCCAGGTATATTAGATATATGTTTAGAGGACCAAGTTAAACTAAAGAAATGCTCTACAGTTTCTAAGATGCTGGGCTTGTTGACCGGAAAGTCAGCAGTTTGAGACCAATTACCATGTGACAGAGCGAGCTTCTGTTACTTGCCCTAGCTCCTGCCAACTTAGTTTGAAAGTATGCAAATGCAAGTAGATAAATAGGTACCCCTTTGGTGGGAAGGTAACAGTGTTCTGTGCGCCTTTGGCATATAGTCATAGTCCACATGATTATGGAAGTGTCTTTTGGATAACACTGGCTCTTTGACTGAATTGGAAATGAACACCGCCTCCTAGATTCGGACAGGACTGGACAAGGGAAAGCTTTATCTTTTACCTTAATTTTATATAGTATTTTTGATGGCAAATTCTTATGTAAGCAGATTCAGGAAAACAAAAACCTAGAGTAAGTCTAAAAAAAGAATTGAATCGGGGAAAGAGAATGGTCCTCAAATCTAGACTGAACTTCCATAGTGCTACACAATTTAATTGCTATTGGAACAGAATTTTTGATTATTTAAAGTTTTCAAACTATTATCGCCTATTTCAAAATAACATCATAGTTTGCTAATAAAACTAGGTTAAAAGCTCTTTTAATATACTTTTGTAGAGCCCTTTTCAAAGATTCAGGGTCACAAAGCTTACCTTTTCAGACTTACAGATAATCATCAGCCCATTACCAGGAGCAGACTAACTTGTGATCTACCATCCAGCTTTGAAAAAAGGAATTGCATAAATGGGATAGATAGAGCTGGTGAAAGATTTACCAATTCTTTGCAAAATGATACCTGCTACAGATAGAGCCAGAACACAGAATAATGATCCCCAAAAGGAACATAATCTGAGCTATATTGTGAAAACATTTATTTTAAAAGAAAAAATCATCTACTATTAGTAGTTTTAAAAATGAACATTTTCTAAATCTTTGAAAATGTCTTCAGACCATTATAAATCCGCATTATCCCACTAGAGTTAGGAGTGGTGGGGGAACCAAAGGGTCTCCTATAAGAATGCCTAGATCTAGTGGTGGGTCAAGACCCACAGTTCAAGACATTTTGTTAATCTATGGCTTCTGATTTTTTAAGACAAAACCATGGGGATTGTAGCCACAAGGTAGGAAATCACATTCATGAGTACTGGCAATTGCATTAATTAATTTGACAGTGCAAGGCTGTTGGGGACTATAAAAAGGGATCCACAGATGGGGCAGCAACTTGCCACTTCCTGTTTTATTTTAATATAGTTATAATCTTTAATGCTAGTTTGGTTTTATACCTGTTTCATTTGGCTTAGATTTTCATGGTTTCATTTTATTAATGTATTTATTATTTCAGTCAAGGTTCACACAACTATCTACAAAAGTTATTGGTTGAAATGGAAATGCTGTAAATAAACAATAAACAGTAACTGTAGCTTAGTATTATTTATTAATGTCATAGTGAACTACACTGGATATTTATATTTTATTTAAATGCAAATAATATTATTACTTTAGTATGCAATCATCAATAAATATGGTCTATCATTTACACAGATATATACAAGCAGTCAAAAGAGGGAACCTTTTTCACAAATTTTTGGTGCTATTTCAATTTTGGATAAATATTTACTCCCTCTATATGGAATATTTGCTTAAATCAGAAGGGTATCACTAATATCCTTTTACTGAAACTTAAAAGTATACATAGAACAATAAAGAGTAATTGTCATTCTTATTAGTAGAGAAAATGCTCTGATTATGAAATAATATTTTTGGGGGGAAGCTTTAGGCATGATCTCCAACCCTGTTGGAGAAAGTTAGAGCCAAAAAGGATGCAGGAACAAAAAATATGACTATGAATTATATTAAAATGTCCTGCATATGTGTTGCTGGCTTCCTAACAAATGAAAACTTGTTAGTTTAAATTAACACGTTAAAAGTCATTGATGCTCAGTTAATTTACTTCTCTCATCATGCATTTAAACCATTATGCAATAGAGTTATATATTATACTCTATATAGATCGTCCTCAGCTTACAACCATTTGTTTAGTGACCGTTTGAAGTTACAGCAGCACTGAAAAAAGTGACTTAGGACCGGTTTTCACACTTACAACCACTGCAGCATCCCCATGGTGGCTTGGCCACTGGCATGGATTTATGACAGTTGCACAGTCTCTGGGCTCATGTGATCCCCATTTTAACTTTCCCAGCTGGCTTCTAACAAGCAAAGTCCATGGGGAAATCCAGATTTGCTTAATGACCACATGATTCATTTAACAATTGGAGTGATTCTCTTGACAACTGTGGCAAAAAGATTGTAAAATGGAGCAAAACTCACTTAACAACAACCTTGCTTAGCAATGCAAATTTTGGGCTCAGTTATGATCATAGGTCAAGGACTACCTATACTCTATTACTGAAACATGATTCACGTGTCTGAGGGAAGACAAGGTGCCATTAGCCCCAAAGGAGGTTGCACCATCCCTTCAAGTTCTGTCTTCTTGCTGTATTAGACAATTTCCTCTAAGTCTCTAATCTTCCCTTTAGGGGGAAAGTTGTGAAGAATATGTAGTAAATGAGCAACAGAAGATGTTAGTAGATTGGATACCTACCAATCTGAATTCGGATCTTGTCAATGGGCAAAAATGCCATTGGCCACTTTAGTGGGTCATATAACTTGGATGGAGAGAGCATGACCCTCCTGGTCCCCTTAGACCAGGGCTTTTCAACCAGTGGTACGGGTACTACCTGTGGTACATTGGCACCTGGCAGGGTACGTGACCATCCTAGAAAAGTGGTAGTGGTGGAGGGGAATGAGCTGAACCGGTGGCAGCACCTCACAAGCCTGAGCGAGAGAGGGCTGGAGCTGCAGGGCTGTCAGGGCTCAGCGGAAGCACCAGGATCAGTGCCGCTTTCCAGCTGATCGGTGCTTCTTTGGGGCTGTCAGGGTTCAGTGGAAGCGCCAGGATCAGCGCCAGGCTCCAGCCGGAGCTCGGCGCTGATCCTGGTGCTTCTGCTGAGCCCTGAAGAAGCACCAATCAGCTGGAAAGCAGCACTGATCCTGACGCTTTTGCTGAGCCCAGAAGAAGCGCTCATCAGCTGGAATGTTGCAGCATCTCCAGGGTCTTGTAATTTACATTCAGATGCTTGGCAACTGATTCATATTTATGACGGTCACAGTGTCATGTGAAGTGACCAAAATCTGCTGCAACCACCCAGCAGATGGGGGCAATAAAAACCAAACACCCCCCACCCCACCCCCTCCACTAATCCTCAACAGAAATGCTCAGAGCAATGAAAACCTCAGCTGTGGCTTGGGGGGCACTTTTTTCAGTGCCATTGTAACTTCGAACAGTCACTAAGCGAACTGTTGTAAATCGAGAACTACCTGTACTTTATCACTTTTTTCTTTCTTTTTTTTTGGTCATCAAGTTTTTGACACCTTGCTAGGCGACTGGTGGTACACGGATGTTGCCATATCCTAAAAGTGGTACAATGGGTGAAAAGGTTGAAAAGCTCTGCCTTAGACCACTCCATAGGTTTTAAAAGCATTAATCAGTGTCCTGCTGGACTTTGGGAGGATTAGGAGTAGAGGGTACCACCATGACGGGGAGAAAGAGTTGAGTCCATGGTTGCTATAGTGTGGGATACTCCAAGCTAATCTTAATATCTTTGCAGTTTTAACTTCCGTGCAAAACACTGGGAGATGCTATCAGATATTTAGGGCAAAATATCATTAGTATGCTGATCATAAAAAGTTATCTAATACTACTCCAGGCTGGGCCAGAGATGCTGTGAAACTTCTCAGTCAATCTTTGGCAATTATGAAAGACTGGAAAGAGATGAAACAAGCTTAAATCCTAGCAAAATTTAAGCTTGTATTATTTATCCAGAAACACATTGGCTCTGTGTGACTTCCAATGACTGTTAGATAGTTACACCCCCCCATCATCACATGTTTAGACTGCTGAAATATGTTCTACATGGGGCTGCTTTTGAAATGCAGGTAGTATAAAATGCAGTGGCCTGGTTGCTAGAAAAAGGGAGTTGCTATTGCAATATAATGCCATATTGATTACCAATAAGTTTTAAAGCCTAATTCAATGTGAAGACCTTATGGTTCCATGATTTCTTAGCAGCCATCTCGTTCAAACCAATTTGTGTGATTATGTTGAGAAGGGATGTCAAGGTCCTAATTAGGCATGAGATCAAGGAAAAGGTATGAAACACTGCCTTGCTGACTATTTTATTTAAACAGACATTATTGCATTGTGATATTTTAATTTTTTTAAATCCTAGATTTTAGAATACTGTATCTCTGGGCTACTTTTTCTTATTTAGATTCAGCAGTTGTTCTGGCTGGAAAGGAACTGATGGCACTACTTTAATAACTAATTTTGTGCTCTGTTGTGGCTGATTTATGTTTCTAGTGTTGATTAAAGTGAAGTGCTACTGTCTTGGGAGATAGGTGGCATATTGATATATAGTATAAGTCAATGGATCAGTCCATCAGTCCAAAATTATTTAGGACTTTCTGTTCTTGCAAAACAGCCTTGCTTCCATTATGTCCATATACTGTTTCATGAACTGCTTTTTGTTTTTCTAAACTTCTCTCCTTTCTCTCTTTCAGGATTACATTAGCTTTCTCCAACCATGAGGGTTTTTTTTATCTTCCCCTTGCTTTAGGTCCATTCATAAATGTCTTTTGCAATCTGGTTATTATTCATCCTCTTTCAGTGAACGAACAACCTCAGTGTATTTCTTTCATACCGGTTATTTACCTTTGTATTCAACCTACATTCATTCTTGACACTCTCTTGTTTTACCCTACAGTTTTTCCCACTGCGTTCACCTTTTATGTTTCTCATAACAGATTCTCACTTCGATATAACAAAGTAGGCAGAAGCATGCTCTTAAAGGCAGCCATTGTTTTGCTTCTTTCATCAACAGAACACAACTACCTATTGTCTTTCTGCCAGCATTAAGACTTCTTAAAATTTCTCCATCCATTCTGCCAAAGTGCAAAGGTTTTTTTTTTTGTCATTTATGTATTGTCTACAATTGTTTACTCCATTTGCCTTATCAAGCACAACAGTCTTGGCCTTTGATACATTAATTTTCAGAACCGTGGTCCTCATTACTTCGTATGATCTCTCTAACATTGTTTGCAAATCATGCAAGTTCTCAAGTCAGAAATATGACATTAGTTGCACAGAAAATTACTCATACATTCAGATTCCCAACCAACAGAGTTGTACAGTACCAACATAGCTTATACTGTAGATTTATCCATTAATATATTAAACAATCAAAGCAAAATCACACACCCTTGTTTGATTTCTTGCTCAATGCTGAAACATTTGCTAAGAATTCCATTTATGTTCATGCATGCTTTATTTTCATCATTCAGCAACTAAATTCCAGCTCCATTGTTATGCAAAACATTCCATCGTTTATGTCAATTTAGTTTGTCATATGCTACATAAATCAGTAAGAGAATAAATTTACTTTCTCATATTCATACTTTGCTGATTTTTCTGTCTCTTACCCTTTTAACTATGTAAGCTTCCAGATTCAGTTTGGCGTCCAATGGCCTTCTTTTCATCGTTTTCTTATATATGAAAATTTGTCATTTTTATTTCAATCCAACTCTTTAGCACAGTGTTTCTCAACCTTGACAATTTTAAGGCATGTGGACTTCAACTCCCAGAATTCCACAGCCAGCATTGCTGGCTGTGGAATTCTGGGAGTTGAAGTCCACATGCCTTAAAATTGTCAAGGTTGAGAAACACTGCATTACTAACCATTCCTACGTTCAAATATAGTCCTTAGGTTTGATCTCAAATATGCCCAAGGCATTTCTACTTAACTTACTTTTTAAAAATACTAATACAGCAGATATAAAAAGTTAAAATGCCAGGTTTTTGAAATGTAAAAAATCAGAAGGGACCTTGGGGGACTTCTAGTCCAACCCCCTGCTCAAACAGGAGACCCTGCCTATATCATTTCAGATAGGTAGCTAACTGATCTTTTCTTAAAAATCTCCAGTGATGGAGCACCTGCACTACAACTTCTGAAGGGCAAGTTCTGTTCCGCTGGTTAATTGTCCTCACTGTTAGGAAGTTTCTCTTTAATTCCAGGTTGCTTCTCTCCTTGATTAGTTTCCATCCATTGTTTCTTGTCCTGCCTTCTGGTGCTTTGAAAAATAAGTTGACCCTCTCTTCTTTGGGGCAGCACCTCAAGTACTGGAATACTTCTATCATGTCACCCCTAGTCTTTTTTGACTCTAGACTGGCCATGCCCAATTCCTGCAGCTGTTCTCCATATGCAGCCCTTAAACATCTTAGTTGATCTTCTTTGCACTTTTTCCCAAAGTCTCAACATCTTTTTGTAATGTGGTGACCAAAACTGGGTGCAGTGTTTATTATTTATTTATTTATTTATTAAATTTTGTATGCTGCTCCTCTCCCAGGACTCGGGGCGGCTCACAACAAGAACATAGACATAGATAAAAATCAATAACAATAATTACATCCAATTAAAAAATCGACACATACAACAAGCAAACACAATCAAATAAACACTCAGCAATGGAAGGCGATTCCTCGGCCCGGGGGCAGAACAAAGTTCATACCCCCCAAGCCTGTCGGCATAAATGGGTTTTTAAAAGTTTACGGAAAGCTAGGAGGGAGGAAGCAGTATGCACCTCCGAGGGAAGCTGGTTCCAGAGGGCTGGGGCAGCAACGGAGAAGGCCCTTGTCCTAGGGCCCGTCAAATAACATTGTTTGATGGACGGGACCAGTTCCAGTTGCAGTCTTACTAAGGATTTAGAAAGCGGCACTAATACTTCAAGTGATTTTGATTCTATGCTTCTGTTTATACAACCAAGGATTCTATTAGCTTTTTTGGCTGCTGCTCATGTTTAATTGATTCATTTAATTAACTAGGACTCCAAGGACCTAGTTAAAAGTAATCTTTTGATATGCATTTCTCTGAATATTTTGTGTAAGTTTTCTTAATGTGTGTCCTTTTGCAATTTTCTTTAAAAAAACAATTTCTCTATATACATACATACATACATGTGTGTGTGTGTGTGTGTGTACGTATGTATTTAAAATCTTCCTGTAATATGAGCATTGTTGTAGAATTGTTTTGTATTACTGCATTACAAAATTGAAAGGTGTTTTGAGAGGGCAATATGAATGACTTATATGAGCATTAAAACAGAGGCCACATGAAGCTCCCTTCTCTCATAGCCAACATTTATGTATCGTAAGTAAAACCAACTATTCAGTTCAACAGAATCATTGTGACCAAAAATTATAAAATTAATTGAATTAATTAATTTAAAAAGTGTTTAATATTATGAAAAGTCACACATATAAGATTGCACACATTGGTAAGGTTCCTTCCAACTCTGCTTTTCTGTATTCTCATAGCCCTGTTCAATCATTATTGCTTGAAGTCCTAAAACAAAATGAAATTGTGCAAATATTACTTGCTTTCTACATATGTTGACTTTCTGAGAGGCTGGTCTGAAAAATAGATTTTTAAGTGTTTAAACATATCTCCTTTATGCAAGCAGTGCCCAACTTTTAAATGACATTCCAGAGACCACTTTACAAAAATAGTTCACGGGACCAGCCGAAAGACAATTTCATTGCATTTACTTTTCTATATTTTTATTGATCAAAGCCAAAAACACTCAAGGGTTAACAAGGGATGTGAATCAAATTTCAAAGAGTAAAGTAAAGCAAAAAAGAAAGTTAAATATATGGTGTATATATGAGTGTACACAAGCAAACACAAATATATTAATTCATATGATTGTAAAAAGAAACACTATTGTATCATATTTTTATATAAATTGTACCCTGCTCTATCCAAACAGTTCTAAGCAGTGCTTTTTTTCTAAAAAAAAAAGTGCAAGAACTCACAAACGTCATACAACCTGCCTTGCCTACCCTACAAGGTTCCATGCAAAAAAGGTGCCAGAACTCTGTTCTGGGCGTTCTATGACCAAAAAAGCCCTGGTTCTAAGCAATTTACATGATTTTATTGCAATACTTTAACTCACAGCAACATTTGCATGGACAAAAGTAATCTGTTAGAAAGTACTGGTTCAACTTTTTTCATAGTTGAAAAACAGTGACTAGAGTTGATCCATTGCAACCGTGGGATTTTTTCCAACCTTTTAGTATTAATTTTTCAGTTCTAACACTCTTTCCCATGATTTGAAATATTACTGATTAAAGATGCTCTCATGTTTTAAAATAACAATCCAGCAACTAACAACAGAAACTTAATCTATTCCTTATGCTACACACTGATAAATGTATTAAAAGTGGAGAATAAACCAACATCAAGTTTCATTGTGAAATGTTTTAGTTGAATTAAATGTTCCATGACAAATTACAGCTGGACATTACATCTTGGAGATCTCGTTCAGGATAGCTTTTGGACCATTGAAACAACTCCTGCGCTTCATATGAAGCATTCTGATGGTCTTGACTGGCCTAGAAAGACTATGGGGTAGGACAGTGGTTTCCATCCATCCCAGCTCAGCGGACCGGCAGAACTGGCGGGGAGGAAAAGGGGATGGTTTTGCGCATGTGCTGCTTTCACAAATTCAGCTTCAAGCATGCGCATGCTCACACACCACTTCTGCAACTTGATTCTGAATGGGCAGTGGCCTGGCACCGAGCTGCAGAGCGGGGGTTGAGGGGCCGTAGGATAGGAGCACTATATGTAGGTATATTCTGGACAGTTATTGCCTTTGCTGCTCCCTGCAAAGTTTAGGAATGGATCAAAACTGAAAGATGAACTCATCTGCAAAATGGTAGCTGTGACATTTAAGATAATATTTGCTATGGTTTTGGTACCATTCAAATATTTTATTATTTTGCACCACTGAGAGAATTCTGTTCCTAAGCTGCATATGATATTAAAAAACATCTTTGTAGTCAGTGTCTTTTCTATGGAAATTATCACAGTTACAATAGGAAAATACATTAGTAACAATCTTGAATGAACAATACTGTATTCTAGAGCTGTGTTGGTTATTAACACCAAACATTAGTTTCCTCAAGTAAACTTTTATATCACCATTTATACAATCCTGTGTTTTGTACTCCCACAGTTAAGGATACCTCCATAATTATGAAGATATTTTTACCTTTCTTAACTGTAATTATATAATTATAGTTAAGAGGAGTAACTGTATCCCCATAGTTAATGAAGTATGTAGTTCAAAGGCTTTTCAATATGGGATTTACAAAAATATATGTTTAAAACATACCATACCTCTGACTCTATTAGAACAATCTTAAACAGATTCAGCCAGCAAACTTATAAAGAGCATAGATTATGAAAATGGAATTCTGGGATTTTCACTTTGCAGAAGATCTCACTTAAGTTTAATTACAGTTATTTCACATGAGTGAATGTTATTTTTTATTTATTTTTTTAAAAGGGAAAAATTGTTATTGTCAAATCTCATTTATATCTAAGGACTTTCAGAGAATTCTTTTTATAACAGACCATGTATAAAACTGGAGAAAAAATACCACAGTAAGATTCATAAAGCTGACATGCTTCTGCTTCATAAAGTAGATTTATAGTCAATATGAAAATGGAGTATTCTGAGAGTACAAAACGAGGCTTGCTATAAAACTAGTACAAAATGTTTGTGTATGCTTAGGGTTCAGCAATGTTGAGTTTCTAATGCTGAAATCTATCTGTGCCTCTTTAACTATGGAAGTCCAAAATCCAGATTTGAGAGATTATAGTGATAGAAACTATGGTAAATATTGGTGTTAGTTTGAATTTAATAGAATAGAATTTAATTTAATAGAACTGTGTTGACTTGCAATCCTCTATAGCTCCGTAACTCTATAGTATTAGTTATTTTGGGATGGTATAATATCAAGCTACTTAAAAAAACAATTTCAAAAAGTTTGAGGAAAATGATGGCTGTCCTCTGTACCATTTTTTAGATGATTCCTCTGATCCTACAACCTTTTTGCCTATGGCTATACTGCCCTTCCAACAGTGACCTAAGCATGCAAGCTGTGAGTCTTCATCATGGCCCTGGACACTTCTGATCTCAACTGGTGGCTGGAAACCTATGGACAAATGGGGCAACTTTCCACAGAATCATATAATTCATCTGAACTGGGACATTTGCAGCATATAAAGTTAATTGAAGGAAACAAGAGACAATTCTTAATCCAAGTAAACTGAACCACATTATTAATCCAAATTACTAAAAAATATTTGGAAAAAACAGCAAAGTTTACGTTCAGTGACCAGTGGTCTCAAATCTTCAAGTCACTAACTAAGCATTTTTCCCCACTGAGTGGGATTTTGGAGGAGAGGAAGGAAATGAGAGAAGTTATGTCTGAATTAAATTTTGCTATTTTGGGGGTTGCTTTTACCATGAACAGTTTTGTTCGTCAAGACATTTTCCGCTCAACTTCAAAAATATCTATACAGACATTAAGTTTTATTGCTATACGAGGTCCATGCTAGACTTTTATAGAGAGGGGAGGTTTGTTTGCATTTTCTATTCATGCAAATATGCTCACTAAAGAATTGAGAAAGGAGCCAAAAATATATCAGCCATAGATAATTTTTTTAAAAAAGGACAAGACACAAAACACAAGTCAATTCGGCTTCTGCCTTCAGTATTCAGCCTGAATAAGACAGGATCTTCATTTCCCCCCCCCCTCATTGCTACAGTGCAGCTAAGAAGGTTTAACAGGTGCAGCTAAGAAGGCCTAAAATAGGTTATTTTTTTCTAAGCATTTCAATATTATAGTCAGATCATTTGCCGCAGAAGCTTTTAATTTAATGAAGCACTTTTTTCCATTACTGTTACAGAGGAACATCTAAAAGTCCAGAATTTTCTCCCATTAACTGGCAATTCACCAGCTTTATTGCCGCTAATTTTTTATTGTTGCTAATTGTTCAAGAGAACATTGTTGCAATTTTGAACTTGCTGCCACTAAACAGTGATAACTCCTCATTAGCACAAACCAGCATGGTGGAACAGAGATTGGCTGCCATCACTTTCATGAAAATCTCACTTTTGCAACAGCAGGTACTTAACTGATGTCTCGATTGTTTTTTTGTTATGCCTCAAACTATTAGTCTGCTGCCTAGGACCTGACCTTTGCCTCTTTGCAGTGAGTGATTCCTTTTCTTAGTTTTGAGATATTGCTCCAGGTAAGGCCCAGCAGAAGATAATTCCATATAGCAGTGGTGGCGAATCTATGGCACGGGTGCCAGAAGCGGCACTCACAGCCCTCTCTGTGGACACACATGCCGTCGCCCCAGTCCTAGGCCTTCAGCTGGGTTTTATAAAACCTTTTCGCTTTAGGCCTCTGCCGCCGTGTGCAAAAAAAAAAAAAGGTTCAATCAGTCAATTTCAACTTGCGGGGAAAAAAAAGATCTTGCAAAGTTGAAATTGATTGGAACTTTTTAGTCCCACCCAGTCTGCCATTACCACTGCAGCCATGTCCACCCAATGGGCCACACCCAGCCAATGGTAACACCCACCCAGCACCCGATGATGCATAAATGGGTTTTGAGTTGCAGTTTGGGCACTCGGTCTCTAAAAGGTTCGCCATCACTGCCATATAGCAATTGTTCTCATGTGCCCTGCTCATCTTTCTCCCATACAATACTTGGGGGGGCTGGGGGGGGAGGTTTGGTCTCTAGGACTGTAACCTAAAATTTATGTGAAGGCATAGTTCAAAAGAGAACTGAATTCCACTGCAAAATTAGGCAGGCTTGCAATAAAGTACAAAATTATCCCAATCAAAATATCTTTGCTCTGCATAATACAGAACCCTTCCGTGAAAATATGAAAGCATATAAAGTTTTATGTACCAGGCACTTCAGGGGAAAAGGTACATGTTGCTTTTCCAATTCCTCCTTGCCAGTCTTCCAGTGCAACTACCCACAGAGGTAATTACAAATAGCGGCACGTGATATGGCTGGGAGGGAAAGAAGGCTTAGAACAGGGGTTCTCAACTGGCTGAGGAATTCTGGGAGTTGAAGTCCACAAGTCTTAAAGTTGGCAAGGTTGAGAACCCCTGGCTTAGAAAGATCATGAACTGAGCATATTGCTCTTAGCCTCTTCATCTTCCACCTCGACAAGCCACAGGGAAGAGTATTTTCAAACCATTGGAGGCTTGAGAGAATACTTGTGCAGTTGGGAAGTTGAGCGCAAATAAAAGTTTTTGCATACACTGAATAGTGCCTGCTAACATAGGAATGTCCCCAAAGTGTTGGCTTTAATCATGGTGGGATCAAGGTTCCTTGCTAGTATAATTGGTGTGGTATATATTATGAAAGATAGAGAAGCACTATTCTAGCATTACCGGACAGCATCAGGTTGAAAAAAAGATTTTTCTATCTCAATAACTCTGAATTACTTTTATATCTATTATCTGTCTGTTTGTCTGCCTGCCTGTCTATATCATCTATCTAATCATTTATCTCTTATCTGTTATGGCAGTGACTACTTCTGCTATCTAATTTACACTAGAAATGGATATTAATTCTATTTTAAATATTTTCTGCTCTTTTCTATTGTTTTTAAAATTATTTAGCCCCATAATTACATGGTGCATGTGTAGTTTTAAATATATTATATGGGTTGATTCTTGCCAGCTGCCCAGGGCTATATTTATAGGATTAGTGACTATATAAATATTTTAAATAATCTGTTTTGGGATATGGAATCATTGTTTCTTATAACAGTAAGAGGTTAACAAGGCATTATTTGCATATTGTGTGTCATTCCATGTGAGGCAGTAAACCCTCAAAGATTGCAGGCAGGCTGATACCCCAGGGAAAGAGGTGTTAATTTGTTCCCCACATAAATGCCCAACCATAGAGGCATCAATAGCATGGCAGGTGGGGAGCCTCAGTTGATATTGTAAGGAAACAAAGTGACAGTACGTGAGGAATAACTACTCCAGTCCCTAAAATCTCAGGGATCCATTTTCAGGTCAAATGGGTCTATCATCTGCTACTGTCATAAGCACGTTGGCACAGTCAAGACAGAACCTCAGTTTAACTCTCAAACCTATTCTGAAAGCAAATGATATTCCTGACTGTGTAAAAGTGATGTCTGTATACTATCTTCCACATTTTTATTTACTATTATTTTAGGGAACAATTTAACAGAAATGATATGTTTATAAAACAATGACTGGAGGCTTAACTTTTTTTGCTTTTACAGGATAAGTTGATAAAAACTCTCAGTATTAAATTAAGCTAGGGCAGTCTTCCAGTTTTTAAATAGGCAGAAATCTTGCTTCACAAGAACAGTTCTGATGCAATGTTTGGCTTTTATAGGAGGATTTCTTCAAACAATTTCAGGAACAGAAAAAAAAAAATCATAGTTCTTTGTCAGTAATTGGCTCAGACAATCCTTGAAGAAATCACAGTGGTCCTCATTGAAAAGATTTGTAAATACATGTATCAAGTCTATCAACAAAAAAACATGTTGTACTTCAGTTAAATTCTTATGAAACACCTTATTTATAATGTGTGTTTGCATTTTTTGAACTTGACCAGATATACAAAATTATATAATAACAATAACAATAATAATAATTTTATTGTCACTTTGAATGTACATCAATCAGCATACATCAAAATGAAGAGCATACAGCTCTCAAAGGGCCACCACCTTCGATATACACTCCTCGTTCGTGGCCAGCTCAAGTTTCAGAATGTCTATTTTAGTCTATAGGGAGCGAACAATGGCAAACAGGACAGATGGAAACGGAGCTCCATGTGGACTAGCCCTCAAATTAGCTTGTACTCCTGCATGACAACCTCGCCTCCTTTCCTTTTTCTGATCCTGTCTCTTCCACCTTTTCTTTAAAGGGGCCTCGCTCCTTTTCACTCCTGGAGCACACTGCCGCCACCTCCAACTCCTCCAAAAGCCTCTCTCCCATCCTCTGGGCCTGCCAATAGGCTCATCCAGTTCCTTTGCTCCATAAGCCCCGGGACCTCTCCTCCTCTGCCTCCTTCGGAAACAGCCCTGATTTGTAATAGAATCCATCACTGGGCCAGCAATCAGAACAATTTCAAACAGCACAAACGACTTTTAATGGTCTCACCAACAGTTCCGAAACAACTAAAAGCTCACCATACCAGCAAAGATTGTCGGTCATATGTTACCTTTGTCCCACTACGTTGCTCAAACACAATAAAACCTTCCCAATCATGTGGCCTATATCCCTTATAACCCTCCAAAAGCTTTTCGCCTTCGAGAGCCAATGCAGCCACAGCCCATGCAGGCACCGCCATCTTAACTTAATAGAACCCATATTTTTCATAAGGCGAAACCAAAGTAGCTTCCAAAAAAAATATAGACAATTAATTAAAAAATCTATTCAATATAAATGACAAAACCCAAATAAAATGACATCGAAGGTCTGCTATGGAAACAGTAGCACCAATTCAAGGTCTAGGACAACTTGCCCTGGACGACTTGTCCCAATCTACTCGCTGTAACCAACTCGCCACATGACAACTTGCCATGGGACAATTCAGTGCAGAATAACTCAAGATTGAGGGAGGGAGAAGTGAATTGCAGCGGGCCTTGTCTTGCTTTAGATTTGAATCATCTCAAGTTAGAAGTCCTTGAGTTGCACTTCTACTTGACCCTCTCTTGAGTTATCCCGTAGTTGAATTATCCTGCAGTGAGGTGTCCCATGGTGAGTTGGCTGGGGTGAGTGGGCCAGGGCATATTGTCCCATTTTGCCCAATTCATAGCCTAGCTCAGGAGAAGGCAAACTTTTAGTAGCCAACAGCTGCACTGACCATTTCTGGGGAAGAATAAACTCATAAAAATGTGGTGCAATATCACACTGAGTTACTTTGGAGGAGAGTTAAGGATTTCTTCCCTCCCTCCAGGTGCATGCCCCTTCAAACCCTTAAGAGAATAAAATATCAGTTTTCGGCATAGTTAATCGCATGGGATTCTGAAGAGTAAAAAATGGGAACATGTAGCTGCATGTGGGTTAACTTTACAGGTCAACCATACTTGGTCAAAAAAGAGAAGGTCTAATGCAGGGGTAGGCAACCTTGGCTCTTTTATGACTCGTGGACTTCAACTCCCAGAATTCCTGAGCCAGCCATGGAACAAAATAAAACAACTTTTGAAATACGTCAGACAACAAGGGGGCCACTAAAGAAAAGGCTTTAATGGCAGCAGGTCATGTAATATTTTGCTATATTTGGAATGAAGATTAAATGTTGAATATTTATCCAAGAAGGAACACGTGGAAAAAGCTAATCTGTAATATAACAATTCATAAACTGAGCAGATCATGGAAAAGTGCTGTTATTGTCTATTTATCTAGTAGGAGTGCCGAGTTAATTCTTTATACAGAGGGTGGACAATTAGCACATTCACCATCAAATGCAGGCAAGGTATCTGTGTATTTGCCTACAGTTGAGAAATAAAACCCATGACCTCATTGTTAATTGTGATATATGGTTTTCAGGACAAAAACATTCCTCAACATTGCTGTAACACCACATTGCACAATTCAAAATTAGCAATACATTGGTAGCTGTGCATGTGTTAAAAGCCAAGCCGTGATTAAATACAGACGGGAAAGTGGTAGAAAAATTATAATGGATAGGGAAAAATTGGTGGAAAAAATCTAATTCCTAATTGGATGCCAATTTAATATCTGTTGGAGGCCAGAAAGAAAGACAAAAAATGAAACATTTTTCATAACTGTACATGACAGATTATTCATAAATAGTAATTCTAAAATTTCAATAGAAAAGTGATTTTTTTTCAGAATAATTCAATGGGAAATTTTATTTTATAATGTTATACACAACAGTTATACTATTGGATGGTAATTTTTATTATTTGAATAGTTTCCATTCTATGCATCCAAGACAGAAGTACAAAAAGAACTTCATAATATCACATATAACCTCTCCAGAACTCATCCCACAGTAACTTCTGAATTGTGATTACAATGCAAATGAGAACATACGAATTATATATAAAGAGATTCTGTTCTGTTCTGCTCTGCTCTCCTCTACTCCTAATGGACATAATTCATTTCGTACTAGCAGTTTAACAGTCACTTTATGCTTTTTTTCCCGCTGAAAAGTTAACTGTAACATTGGAGAAGGAATGCATTCCCATATTTGAGTAGATCTTTCTAAATAGGAATATAGATAGAGAAGTTTAACAACAAACAGTGGAGAAGACACTGCACTTCAGCCACTGTTCAGCACTGTGTGAAAAAAGTACATTGTCAAACACTTTGCAACTCTATGTTTACACCCATTTGGAGGCTCATATTGTATCTATAAATGAAGCAAAAATATTGAACTTCTAAATCACAAATGTCAAACTCAACGCGTCACGTGATATGTCGCAACATATTGCGACTTGTTTTGCATTCCCGGAGCTGGGGTGGGCGTGGCCTCCGTATGATGCAACTGGCCCACGGGCCGGCAGTTTGACACCCCTGTTCTAAATTGTCTATTGTTCCTATTCCCCAGTTCATTTATTGGGAGTAGTTCCATGGGTGGACAAAGAGGAGTAAAAACCCCACAAACTACTCAGAATGCACAGCAAAATAGCTTATGCTGCTGAGATGTAGGAACGGCCCCAGCCTGACTGATGATATACACTGGAATAGTGACTTTGGGGAATAGTTTCAAATAAAGCATAGCTTGGCCTGATAATAAAATCAACAGTTTGGCAACAGTTTTAGAGA
This sequence comes from Bothrops alternatus, assembly GCA_034064705.1. Classification (NCBI taxonomy): domain Eukaryota; kingdom Metazoa; phylum Chordata; class Lepidosauria; order Squamata; family Viperidae; genus Bothrops; species Bothrops alternatus. Next base: position 758,730 of record JARGCV010000040.1, read on the forward strand.
CGGGATTCTGCTTAGGGTTTTGTTCCACCAGCTGTTCCAAAACCATGTGTTGCTTGATTCTTCTCCAACTTGGTCTCTACTGAGAAATAAAAGTCAGTGCAAAAAAATCTGCTTGGTGCATGCATATACATACCTTTTACTGACTTTGCAATTAAATACTCAAAAGTTGGAGTGTGGAATGAGAGGAATCTTCCATTCCATGGCATTCTAAGATAGATTTTTCTCCTGAGATTTCATGTATTTCATCACTCAACCATCTTTTGTTACTGGAATTAAATTTGAAAGAATAGAAACAGACTATTGTACAGTGCTCTATTAAATCTTTTGGGGGATTTATATCCACTGCTGAGCCATTCCAAGTGTATATCAAGCTCCAGGACAAAGAAAACAACTGCAGTAACCGCCCATTCACCATTTGGTCCTGGTGATTCTGTTAAGAACTTCTGGGTTTTGTTGGGATATTTTTTTTTGTCCCAGTAGGAGAAATGGCAACTTTTGTTTCAACAATTGTGCACAGCAGGGCAGAGTGAATAAAAGATAAGTGGGATGGGGGTGGGAGGTAAGGGGGGGAAGGAGTTTTTTTTGGAGGGGAACTTTGCAATTACAATGCTTCTGCAATCAAATTGGAAGGTTCCCATAGTTTCCTTTAAAAAGATCACATTAGATTTTTTTCACAGATCTCTCAATGTCTCAAGCAACTTGGCTTTTATTCTGAACTTATATTCAGTATTTTTTAAAAACAAAAAAATTCAAGACCATAACTAAGACAATCTGAAGTTGCAGAAATGCTGGGAACTGAACCATAAAATTAAAGTCCTAACAGATATGCCCTGATAATTGTTTTTGATGTTGAGCAACGTTAATAAATGGCTCAAATGCTTCAGTAAAGCAACACTAGAACAAGAAGAACTTTTTATGGACTGGGGCCTGGAAGATCAAGAGAAAGGACAGGTGCACAGGGAATCATAAGCAGCAATGGATTGTGGTCTATGAGATTTATATAGCTACATCTGGTTTTTAAAGAGAAACCCAGTTCTTTTGGATGAAAATTAAATGAAATGTTGTTACAGAAGGAAGCAATAGTGGAGGACTGTAAAAAGCAATTAAGAGTGTTTTTTTAAAAAAAATAATTTTAATAAAGGTACAAACGTAAGAATAATTTGGGATGTGAGGGAAAGCCTTCATGAAATGTTATTTTATACAACATAACAATGAATTCAAAAAGAAGAAACAAGAGTAAGAAACAAGCTGTTTTGTCCTTTGTATAACAATTTTATTAAAAAAAATACATTATACAGATAAAACTAATAGAAACTAATACAACATTGGAAAAGATAATCAAAAAACAGATCTGCGAACAACTAGAAGCAAACAAAGTTATAAGCAGTAGCCAGCATGGGTTTGTCAAAAACAGATCATGCCAAACCGATCTCATCTCATTCTTTGATAAAGTGACTAAATTAGTATACCAGCGAAACGGTGTGGACATAGTATAGTTAGGCTTCAGCAAGGCATTTGACAAAATAGACCACAGCCTGGTACTTAGTAAGCTAGAAAAAAGTGGGATAGACAACAACACCATCAGATGGATTGTAGCTGACTGACAAACCGTATTCAATGAGTAGTTCTCAGTAGTACTACATCCACATGGAGAGAAGTAAGCAGTGGGGTACCACAAGGCTCCGTCTTAGGCCCAATACTCTTCAATATCTTCATTAATGACTTAGATGAGGGAATAGAAAGGGAACTCATCAGATTTGCAGATGACACCAAACTGGCAGGAATAGCTAACACCCCAGAAGACAAGCTCAGGATCCAAAAAGATCTTGACAAACTTGAGCAATGGACCCTATCCAACAAAATGAGTTTTAATGTGGGGAAAACCAAAGTTTTACGTTTAGGCAGAAAAAAAATCAAAGGTTTAAGTACAGATTAGGTGAGACCTAATGAGTGAGCAACTGTGAGAGGACCTTGGAGTCCTAGTGGACTATCACTTGACTATGAGCCAACAGTGTGCAGCAGCAGCCAAAAAAGCTAATACAATCCTGGGTTGTATAAACAAAGGCATAGAATCAAGATCATGCGAAGTATTAGTACCGCTTTATAAAACCGTAGCAAGACCACACCTGGAATACTGCAACCAGTTTTGGTCACCATACTACAAAAAAGATGTTGAGATCTTGAAAAATGTTCATAGAAGAGCAACTAAAATGATCAAAGGCCTGGAGACTAAAACATATGAAGAACAGCTGCAGGACTTGGGTTTGGCTAGTCTAAATAAAAGAAGAAATAGGGGTAACACGATAGCAGTATTCTAGTATTTGAGGGTTTGACCACAAAGAAGAGGTGGTCAAACTATTCTCCAAAGCACCAGAGGGCAAGACAAGAAAAAATGGTTAGAAACTAATCAAAGAGAGAAGCAACCTGGGATTAAGGAGAAAGTTCCTAACAGTGAGGACAATTAACCAGTGGAACAGCTTGCCTTCAGAAATCGTGGGCTCTCCATCACTGGAGATTTTTAAGGAGAGACTGGAGAGTCACTTGTCTGAGATGGTATAGGTTCTCCTGCTTGAGCAGGGGGCTAGACTAGAAGACCTCCAAGGTCCCTTCCAGCTTCTATTCTATTCTATTCTATTCTATTCTATTCTATTCTATTCACTACTAAAGGTACAAAAGGAAAAGAAAAAAAAATGAAAAAATAGAAAAGAAAAAGAACTTCTCTCTTCTTCTGACAAAGTATGTACAATTTAAAAACTTATCACCCTTTCCATCTAACCTTGATCAAATAAGACCACTTTATATTCTTCCCCCTTATTCCCAAAATTTTTATCTCAAGCCCCTTCATATAATACCTCATAATAGTTCCCTTTTATAAATCCAATATTAAAAAATTGTAAAAGCCATTATTCTGGTCTATTATTTGCAAATCCTTTTGTAAAAGATTGCCCGAGCCATCTTCCAGTTTACTATTTGAAATCCTTTTTTGATCATTACAACTTCCACTAGCTTTGTTTGTAGGTTCAATTTGTATCCTATCATTTAAAGCCTGACCTTTAATTCTTCTCCGGGGAAGCTTGTTTCTCTTCCACAAAACTATCTAATCTTTCAACAATAGCAGAAATTTTTAAAAGATCTTCTGAATTATTTTTTCACACTTATCCACCAAGTGAATCCATTATTTTATTTGTTATTGGTGCTCTCTAGTGTCAAACCCTGAAAACATGTTTTGCCTTTGCCCCCGCCCCAAAGAAAGTAAACATCCATAGTTTCCCATGGGAAGGATTTTATAATTAATTTCCAACTTTTATTCCAAATCCCTCTGGACCTGTAATCTGTTTTTAACTTTCCACCCTGAACATTTTGAAACACCCTTTTGCTGTAATCCAAAAAATAATATTTTTCCAATCCTTAAAATCATATTTAAAACTGAAGAATCTTACTATCTCCAAAGCAATAAAAATATAATCCAACAAACAATTGCAAGATGAGATTGTCAAGCTTTTTGTCCTTAAAAGAGTACATTATAAGTATGAGCTTAGGCTATACCCATCGACTCCCCATCCACCCAATTCTTATCCTGAACCCAAAACTACACTTTAGTGCTTGTGAACTCTAATCAGAAGGAGTGGATTTCTGGAAGGTTATATGGGTTATTTTAATGGTCTCTCCTTTTTCCAAAGAGAATTCACTGCTTCAGATTCAACATTCAGCTGAGATTTTCTTCAGAAATGTCCCACTATTGGCAGGATTTCAGTTTATTTTTTGGCACTTACCATAAGTTCCAGTCAAAAATTTAAAAACATGCAAACATCATTTTAAAACTATAAAACTCAACCGATTAAAACATTAAAAACGACAAAAACCTGGTGTCGATCAGTTCCAGTGTGCACGTAATCTTCTCTCAGTGCTCGGGGGGAAAGCCAGGTCTTTAAAATCTTACAGAAGGCTAAAAGGATGGAGGTTTGCGGAACTTCAGGGGGCAAGATGTCCCATACGGCAAGAGCTGATACAGAAAAGGCACATTTCCTAGCTTCCATAAGATTGCAGCATTTAGCAGGGGTTCTCAACCTTGGCAACTTTAAGACTTGTGGACTTCAACTCCCAGAATTCCTCAGCCAGCTGGCTGAGGAATTCTGGGAGTTGAAGTCCACAAGTCTTAAAGTTGCCAAGGTTGAGAACCCCTGATTTAAGGGAAGGGACTAGGAATATGTCTACCCTATCTGATTTGGTAGGATATGCAGATGTCCTTAGGGCAGGGGTGAGCAATTAATTTTCTCAAGGAGCCACATGAGAAACTGGGGTTGTTATGAAGGGCTGAACTAATAGTTCCTGGTTGTGTTCCACCACTCACCTTCAAGGTTGTGCTTCAACCAAGACAGTGGTGGGTACCAAGCCTAGGTCCCCTCATGCAATGACTGCCACCACCACCCTTCAGGCTGCTCCAGAAGAGGTGCAGAAAAGCACTTTCTCTCCTCACCTTCCACAGTTGCCAGCTGACTGAAGGAACACATGGCAACCCCGCAGAGCCAGGCCCACCTCAATTTCTTCTCCTGCCCTCTTGGTGGGCTTATTTACATTGGATTTTTGATTTCTGATTGACCTCATGTGAGCCAGACAAAGACAAGAGAAGGCCCATATGTGGCCTGGGGGCCATAAGAGATCCTGCAAATAGTATCTTTTTGAGTAGAAATAAGTTTTCCAAAACTGCATTTTTAAATCATATGTAAAGAAAGCATGTCCCAGTGACCCTGGTGGATTCAGCACTTTAAATATTATTGCACTAAATACATACACGGCCAGATTAAGGCCAACAGGTGCCCTAAGATCTAAGCAAAATCCAACCATGGTGGCCCTCAACAGAATCAAAACTCTGATGCCATGAAATGGAGATAAATGTGATGTCTGAATGACATGTTCAAACCCAGGTTTTAAACTTTAGTCATTCACCAAGCCATAGAAAACATTTTTAATCAATGCTATAAAAGTTGAACATGGCAGGAAAGGACAATGATAAAAAAAATTAAGAAAAGTTAAATGTGGTAGTGAAAGAGTTATGGCCATGATAGCTAGGGGAAAAACTTCACAGGCTTGTTTTGCTTAGTGGCTAATTTTTACTACAGGAGATCTGGCTCTGAAATCATGGCACTCTGGTCAAGGCAAGCTATTAGACTGACTTTTTATGTGATGTATGTGAAGTTCCCCCCACTTTGTTCTTGTCTACGACATGAAATATTCAAGATATAACAACTCAACAGTTTAATGTCTGGTGGGAATGTCTGTCATAGCTAATAATAACTAGGTTAATAGAAGATGAATTCTATTTATTTATTATGTTCTTAGTGGCATATTCACCATCCCATTAAATCAGAGCTACCTAGCTAATCTTTCTCCTTAATCCACAAACAATTCCTGGAACTCATCTGCTACAAACAAGAGTGCTGTTTCCCACACTTTGAAGCAGCAAACTGCAGCGTCAGTCCTAAATTAACTTTACATTGTTTTAAAAAACAAGGAAATTTCCCCAAATACACACCAAAATACTTGAAAGGGACCAAGTCTCTCCCCCCATCCCATGTGAACTGGAGTCCCTGTCAACTAAAAAGTTTGCTTTTCTATGTGCTAAGTCATGAATTAGCAGAAAGGACATTCCCCTTTGTTTCTTGTGTTCCCATTAGATTGTGAACAGGGCCGCCAATCCCATTGGGGAGTGACAATCTTCTTCAAATTCAGATAGAAGGTCTTCATTTGGACAAAATGACTCTCCCTCATCAGCCTCTTACAGCAGTTCTATACGTTCACTGCAGCCATATACACCAACCTTTTCAGGAACATCTCCCAATCTTGAAGAGAGGCTTTCCATAGGATACCAACAGACTGTTGTGGGATGTGGAAAGTGGAAAAAAAAAATCCATGGCCTTTTAGTTGCATAATTCTGGATCCAGTTATTTTACTTATTTATTTAGCCTAGGGAGTTTTCAAAGCACTGCATATGCATTATTTCCAAAATCTTTCTGGTGACTGCCAGATACCTCTGTATTCTGTCCATATTGTTGAGAAAATGTTGATTGAGCAAGAGATTAAACATTTAAGAGGCACTTCCTGGCTGATCGCTTTTCCCATCCACTGCCTTTCATAGCAATACAGCTATGAGACATTCTTGCTAATTCCCTTTCTGTACATGTACACATCCGCCAAAATTTTCACCACAGATCAAACACAGACAGAGAGCAGACATGCACAAAGTATGCTGAGCTGCCTTTGAAAATGCTTCTATGAATCATCTAAGATACTTACAGCTGATGAGAAACATAGAGCCAGGCCAGTAAAAAGAATCTCATATATAGCAATTAGACATTTTAAAAATGCCAGATGTGCTTCTGCATTATCCTCACTGAAATATTTCTTTTAAAAATAAATAATATATCAATTTCATAACACATTTTGTACTGTACATTTCCTCATCCAGCATGTCTAAACATCAAGGATCTACATACAGCATCTCAGTCTTCTAACTGAGGAACATCACCTATATTCATCTAGAAAAAAGCTTGTTCCATTTTCCAGGGAGAAACATACTTTACTGCTGGCTCTGCTCAATCTGGCTTCAGCCTGCCTCAGTGGTTGGATAGCAACAGATTGGACACTCTGTTGTGCAGATATGGTTTTTAAAAAATTATAAGCAGCTCATCTTGGCATTGTGCCAGTGGGTGTGTGGGTGTTCTCTTTAAACATCAATGCCAACACTTTAAATTTGTGCTAAGTAAAAAATAAACTAGTGCAAATATTTCAGTACAGGTATCATACAAATTCAGCATCTTATAATATTATCAGACCTTTCATTGGTGGCTTCATATAGAGCACATTACAAGGTATGATAAAAGTAAACTCTGGATTATTATAACCAAATTCAGCCGTAACAGGTGGCTTATGAAACATAAATAGTACAAAGATGTATTTGCCACTAATGTCATCTGAGGCCTACAACTTAAACCTTTGGCGAAATGTAAACAGGCTAATAATAAATCTCAGTTCTCCCTTTGGTAATTCTTCATCAAACCATAAGTGCATCTCCAGTCTTACATCGAAAGTATACAAGCCAGACAGTAACAATATGCTTTTTTAAACTGAGAGTCCAAGCTCCAATAAGCAGTCTGCACAAATTGGTTAGGTGGAAGGGGCGTTGTCTTACCTGAACGCCTTTTCTCAGTACGGAGATGGAGAATCCACCAATGGGTTTTCTCTGTCTGCCTGCTCTTGAGACCAAGTAGCCAAACTTGACACGCCCCCTCTTGCTAGGAGATCCAGTCTTAACGAGGGTGAAGCGGCTGAAGGTGGACGAGGTGTTGGCTCTCAAACCCTTAAATAAGGCCTAACTGACCTAAAGGGTGGGTGTGGATTCTCCATCTCCGTACTGAGAAAAGGCGTTCAGGTAAGACAATGCCCCTTCTCCAGTACAGGAGATGGAGAATCCACCAATGGGACATACCAAAGCCTCACTGTCCCGTTGGGTGGGAAACAGATAAGGCCGGAATAGTGTCCCCGGAGACCACCTGCTGCAGGACCCTCTGACCAAAGGAGGCGTCCACTGAAGCAAAGCGGTCAATTCTGTAATGGCGAACAAATGGGGAGGGCGAGGACAATGTCGCAGCCCTGCAAATCTCCTCGATGGACGCCTGAGTGGCCCATGCCGCAGAAGTCGCAGCACTGCAAGTGGAATGGGCAGTAAGATGACGTGGAGCCGGCAGGGAAGATGATTGATACGCCTCCGCAATACAGGCCCTGATCCACCTGCCAATTCATTTTCATTCATTCATTTCATTCATTTATTGGATTTCTATGCCGCCCTATTCCAGCAACTCAGGGCGGCTCACAGCATAAATAGAAATCTAACATTAAAATACATATATAAAAAGAACCCCTGAGTTAAAAAACCAATCATCCAACAAACAATTGTACCAGCGGACACCCTGTGGCCCAGTGAAGCCGGGCGGAAGGAAAGAAACAGAGCCTCAGACTTACAAAAAGGCTCTGTGCGCTTCATATAACGCCGCAGTGCCCTGCGGACATCCAACATGTGCCACTGCCGCTCCAGGTCATGGGAAGGATTGGGACAAAAATTTGGTAAAATAACTTCCTGTGCTCTATGGAAGAGCGAGTTCACTTTGGGTACAAAGGTAGGATCTAGGCGAAGAACCACCCTATCGCTGTGGAAAATGCAAAGGTCATTTCTGACCGACAAGGTGGCTAGTTCAGAAATACGTCTGGCTGACATGATGGCGATTAAAAATGCCACCTTAAGGGACAGATTCCGCAACGGAATAGTTGCTATGGGTTCGGTTCAAAGGGAGGTTTGGTTAGAGCGCGAAGGATGTGGGGCAATTCCCACGAGGGGTACCTGTGTACCACAGGAGGTCTGGTGTTACACACACTTTTGATAAAGGCGCGAATCCTCGGATGGTGAGCTAAGGGAACTGAATCTGCACAAGTAAGTATTGTAGACAGGGCCGCTACCTGTCGGCGAATGGTCGCCGGGGCAAGGCCCTTGTCCAGGTCGTCCAAGAGGTAATCTACTATTTGAGGAATGGTCAATTTGGAAATATTCAGATGTCTCCCACAACACCAATAGCAAAAATTCTTCCAAGTGGAATTATAAATACGATTGATCGCTGGATGACGAGAATCATGTCTGAATCATGTCAATGGCTCGAGGGGAAAACAGTTGTTGAGTCATTATATTGCGCTCAAGTGCCAGACGGTCAACTGTAACCATTGAGGGCCCGGGTGTTGGATGGTCCCTTGGTGCAATGACACATGATGAGCAGGGATTCGCCAAGGGGGAGACTGGGAAAGGTTCACCAGGTCAGCAAACCATGGCCTCTGTGGCCAATAAGGGGCCACGAGGATTACTTCTGCCTGCTCCTGGAGCAGCTTGCGGATGGTCACCAGTATGAGTGGGAGGGGAGGGAAGGCGTAAAAGAGGCCTGGTGGCCACTGCGTCCGCAAGGTGTCTGTCCCCTCCGCCCCTGGCAGGAAGTAACGGGAGTAGTACCTGGGTAGTTGGGCATTGGTTGACAATGCAAACAGGTCTAGGAGTGGATGGCCAAGCTTGTGGGAGATCTCGGAGAAGAGATCTGGATGCAACTCCCACTCCGAGCGATTGACCGTGGAGCGACTCAAAAAGTCTGCTTGTCGGTTCATGACCCCCAAGATGTGTTCGGCCCTGATCGAGGCTAGGTTGGATTCCGCCCAGGAACCCAGGAGCCGTGCCTCGGACATGAGGGCCCTGGACCTGGTGCCCCCCTGGCGATTGACGTGCGCCTTGGAGGTCACTTCCGTGAGGATCAGAACGTGGCGACCCCTGATCCAGTGTCTGAATTGGCGTAGAGCTAGATGAATGGCCCTGAGCTCCAGCCAATTGATATTGTGTTTCAGATCTGCATGGGACCAATGGCCCTAAGCATACTGAGACTGCAGATGGGCTCCCCTGCCGAACAGACTGGTGTCTGTTGTGATCGTGATGCGATCCGGTTCCTTGAAGGCTGAGCCTTTGGTCACCACTTGCGAGAACCACCAGCGCAGTGCCCTGCGAATGTGGATCAGTACCCTGACCTGGCGGTTGGATGCACTGGCATTCGCCCACTGGAACGGAAGCAGGAACCATTGGAGGTCCTGCAAGTGAAGTCTGGCCCAGGGAACAATGGCTATGCAGGAGACCATCTTTCCCAACAATTGTGAGAGCAGGACCAATGGAACTGAGTGTTTCCTGTGTACCTGACGGGCCAGGTCTCTGATGCTGGTTATTCACTCCTGGGATAGATAAACCATGCAGTTTGTGGTGTCTATGATGGCTCCCAGGTGGAGAAGCCTGGACAAGGGAACTGTCTGGCATTTTTGAAAATTTACCGAGAAGCCATGTTGTTGAAGGACCTGAATGGTGCTTTTTACATCTGCCTGAGCTACCTGGAATGCGGATGCTTGAATTAGAATGTCGTCCAGGTAGCACTGGACGCGTATCGGTATTTTCCTTAACTGGGCGGCTACCACGGCCAGGACTTTTGTGAACACCCTGGGTGCCGAGGACAGGCCAAAAGGAAGGGCCTTGTACTGGAAATGCCGGCCTCTGTAGCAGAACCTTAGGAACCGTCGGTGTGCTGGATGAATGGGAATGTGGAGGTACGCTTCCTTGAGGTCTATTGACGCTAGGAAGTCTCCCTGTCTGATGCCCCCCGGGATGGACTGGAGAGAGTGCATCTTGAACTTTTTGTAAGTGATGTAATGATTGAGATGTTTGAGGTCCAAGATCGCTCTCCATCCTCCTGAGGCTTTGGGGACCACGAAGAGGATGGAGTAGAACCCCCCGCCCTTGTGGTTTGACGGTACCGGTTCTATGGCCTGAATTTCTAGAAGGTGTTGGATGGCCTCCTGCATGAGTCCTTGTTTGAGTGGGTCCCTGGAAACGGAACAAGCAATGAATCGGTTCGGGGAAGTGGCTAGAAACTCTAGAGAGAGACCGACCTGGATGGTTTGTAAAACCCAGCTGTCCATGGAGGTGAGTTCCCACTGGTGGAAAAAGTGGGTTAGCCTTCCCCCGATTGGAAGATTTGTGCAGGAGTCACTTGGACTTCCTGTAGGGGCGTCCTGCCCCTCAAAATGGCCGCTTAGTCTGGCCCTGTTGTCTGGGTCAAAACCCGGGCCTGTCATAGGAGCGGTCATATGGCCTCTCCTGTCTGGGAGTGTATGAGCAGGAGGGTTGAGCGACTGTTGTACCTGTTGCTGGCCGAAAGGACTGCCTGCAAAAGTATGGAGTGGGGCGCTTATTGGACTTTTTGTTCAAATGAGCCATGACCTTGCGCTTATCCTTATTTTCAACAAGGTACGGAGCCAGGGCCTCCCTGAATAGATTGTTACCCAGATAAGCAGCAGTCACTAGACGCCATTTGACCCTGGCATCAGCCTGCCAGTGTTTGAGCCACAACATCCGCCAGGCGGTGATATTGGATGCTATGGACCTGGAGGCAAAATTGGCTGACTGAAGTGTGGCATCCACCGCGTACTCTGTGGCTGCCACCATTTTACTTAGGTCCTGGGGGTCCGAATGTCCTCAGCAGGAACTCTGGCCTGTAACTGGCGCAGCCATAAAAGAGAAGTCCTAACAAAAAAGGATGCGCAAGTGGCCGTTTTAATTGCCCATGCTGCAGACTGATGGGTCCTCCAGAAGGTCTGCTCCCATTTTTTATCATCCGCCTTTAGCGCCTCCAACAGGTCCCCAGCTATCGCAGTCTGGGAAACCAGAGGGGTCCAGGCCTCATCAACCTTTGGGACCTCCAATGCATCAGTAAGGTCTGTGGAGGTGCTAAAGAGCTTTTTATTTCCCACTTACAGAAGGGAATGAAGAAGAGGAAGCCCATTGTTTCTTGATCCCTTTAAGGAAAATGGAGGGGCACGGGACATGGTATTCTGTTGCCACAGTTTCAAAGAAAATAGGATTGGGGCTGGAATCCGATGTGGCCTGCGGTTGCGGGAACTGATCGGATCCAATATTGGCTGTTGATGTGGCCTTGCACAACAGTGTGAGAAATAGGGCCGGGTTGAATAGGCCCCCTGAAGGAGAGGGTTCAGGAGGAAGCTCCTCCTCTTCTGATAACATAAGGTCTGGCTGTTCCTCACCTTGAGGGGAAGAGTAACGGCTCATGGAAGATGCGTGGAGAAGTGGGCTCCTGAATCATGGGAGGCTCCGTAGGGGGACCATAAGATGGCATGGCTGACATAGAAGCTCCCTGATCTGGTGCTTGAAAGGAACGCTGCGCTAGCGCTCAGTCCACGACCTTGGAAAGCAAGGCTTCCAGACGGCCATCGGAGAAAATGTCCCGGATGTCCGGCCCCGAGTCCTGCAGCCATGGGAGTAAATGTGGCCTCTGGGACTGGAGCTGGAGCCATAGCAACATTTTGAGCCGGTGCGGATGGAGAACCCAACGTGACTGGCATCCCTGGGAGACACCAAACGGCCTGAGCTGAAGTTGAGGGACCTAAGGGAAGATCAACTTCAGCGGCCGCCAATTGATCAGGATCCAGTCCGGCCTGCCTCCTTCTCCAGGGCCTGATGCCTACGGCTGGCTTGCTTTTCCGCCAGCTTGGAAGACTTCTTAAGCGTGTGCTTCGTCTTGGATTTGGACTTGCCTGCCACCTCTTGTTCAGAGGATTTTTGGCAGCCATAAGAGGATGGAGGGACAGTACTCGAGGTTTGAGGCAACGAGGAGCCCTCCATCCTGGTTGAGCAATCTCAGGCGAACTGAGATTAGAGCTCTGGCAGGCAAGTAGCTGGCGGAAGCGAGATTGGAACAAGCAACAAGTCTATTCCCCTGACCACCCGACCAGAAAAAAATATCTCTCTGGGCTACGGTCACGGCAACTTGAGTTAGATGCCGAAGGCACATTTGGGGCCACTCTCTGGGCTCCGCTCGGAGGCCTTAGGTGGCCAGTCAAGGTGCACCAGTGGAAAAAAAGGAAAAAAGGAAAAAAAACCCTGAAAGGGCTTAGAGGTCTGAAAGGGAGAAAGAGGTCCTGACAAAAGGAGAACAGATCAATTGGCGGCTACTCCACTTGTTTTTATGTTGTACTAGAAAGGCACCCCCTATTGTGGTCTGAATCTGCAATTTAGAGATGAGCAGGCCCCAATGTGTCTAATGTAGCTCCCATATGGCCTTCAAAATGGCCGTTCCTACTACGAGTAGGCCTCGTTGGGCCTACAGAGACTTCACGTGGGAGTGGGTTAGTGGCGTTCGGGAGGTAAACCCCCCAATATGCCCAGGTAAAGTAGTGAATTTGTTGCTATGGGGCCCTGATTAAATAGTTCAATGAGCCACCAGTAAGGCTGTAGCGCAGCGAACACCTGGGGAGGGCCATTCGTGGCTCCCTGCAGCGATCGGGGAATCCAAAATGGCGGGCGCGTCCTGTTCTCTGTTGAGAACAATTGCCTCGACCTCCAATTTTTGTCTCTGGGGCCGGTCTGATCACGGTGGCAGAGCTGAGCGCTGCACCGAAATAAGTCCCACGGGGCTGCCTCCGAACGGCAGGCAAGGCAGGAGTCTCAATTTTGCTTCGTTGCCTGTAACGGCAACCAAAATGGTGCCCACGACTGTTTCCAGCTGCCTGGGAGCTTGCCGACGGTCTGAAGTCAAAGGACTTACAGGCCTGTAGCCTGGAACGTGTTCCAGGAACTGGATGCGAAAAGGGCGGGGGAGAAGAAAGGGTCTGAAAAAAGTTCCAAGCAGACCCTGCTTGGAAGCTTTTCCCCAGAGCCCTGGGGAAATTGAAGCAGGGAAGCTACAAGGGCCTCCCCCCCACCCCTCATGCCTCAAACACGGTGATTAAACACTGAGCCCAGTGTTTATGGGGAGAATTTAGTCAAGGGGAATGCCAATTGTATTTACATAAAAGGATTTTACAAGGCGAATTCACCAATGGATTTTTTCTAACCTGCTATCTGCTGAGAGCCAAACCTGATATGTCTTCAAGAGCTGAGACCAAGTTAAGACTGGGTCTCCTAGCAAGAGGGGGGCGTGTCAAGTTTGGCTACTTGGTCTCAAGAGCTGGCAGACAGAGAAAACCCATTGGTGGATTCTCCATCTCCTGTACTGGAGAAAGGACAAGATACTGAATCTCAGTCAAGAAATATCATTGCACAGGGGCATCAACATAAGAATTATGACTGAATTTTTTTTCCTGTTTTTAGTTTTATTGTTGTTTATTTTTATACTGTTTTATTGATTGTAAGTCACCCAAAGTTGTTTTTTTTAAATGAAAAAATTCTTTTATTAAAACATTCAGCATTGAACATAAAATCATAGTATGCATCAATCATCATAGCACCTGATATACATCACTAAGTATTAATCTTTATAATCGTCTGGTTTGGTAAACATTTTCCACTCCGCACATCAAGCCTCAACTAAACACCTGTTACAATTTATTTGCTTGGTGTTTCTCTTTTCTATAGTCTATCCACAGTTCCTAGTCTATCACATTTTATTCATCTCAGTATTAGTACAATCTTTTATGATCCCTAACCAATAATACTAAGGTAGAAATTCAGTATCCTGAGGTATATATTCCGTAAGCTTTCCCAATATTAGAGCAATCAACATTAAATCTGGGTTCATATTAATAAGCTGTCTTCATAAGACCCGAAAATACATCTCTTGTATATGGTCTATCTACATTCATACAATCAGCATTGAATATAAAATCATAGTATGCATCATTCATCATAGCACCTGATATACATCACTAAGTATTAATCTTTGTAAACGTCTGGTTTGGTAAACATTTTTCGTTCCTCACATCAAGCCTCAATTAGACGTCTGTTACAATTTATTTGATTGGTGTTTTTCTTTTCTATAATCTATCCACACTTTCTAGTCTATCCCATATTATTCATTTCATTATTAGTACAATCTTTTATGGTCCCTAACCAAAAATCCTGAGGTAAAAGTTTAATAACCTGAGGTAAATCTTGTATATGGTTTATCTACTATGTCTAGTCTATCACATACTGTTCATTCACGCTTCTGAATTAACTTCGTCTCAGTAATAGTGCAATCTTTCATAGTCCCTAACCAAAGTTCCTGAGGTAGAAGTTTCATAACCTGAGATAGAAATTCAATCCGCTTTATCAATATTAAAGCAAACAACATTAAGCATAAGATCATATTAAGATGCTTTCGTCATATAACATAGGCATACAACATTAGGTGTTAGTCTTTGTAAACATTTGATTTGGTAAACATTCTTCCCTCTTTACGTCGAGTCTCAACTAAACGCCAGGTGCATTTTGTTTGATTGGTGTTTCTCTTGTATATAGTCTATCCACTGTTTCAAGTCTGGCTGCTGTGATCAAGTTCAGAAATAAGCTCGTCTCTGAGGTAGTGCAGTCCTTTGTTATCCCTAACAAAAACACCTGAGGTAGAAATTCAATACGCTTTTTGAAAATGGTTTGGAGTGTCCACCATATCTTCCTCCAGAAGGCTTTGATTTTTCTGCATGTCCACCATACATGAAAGTAGGTAGCCTCCCCGTCACCGCACCTCCAGCATTTGGGCTGGGAGTCTGGATAGATGAGTGATAGTTTTTTCGGGTCGAGGTGCCACCTATAGAACATCTTGTAGAAGTTTTCCCTTAAGTGTTGCGATTTCGTAAATTCTACATTCCTCACCCAGATTTTCTCCCACGTGTCCATGGTGATAGGGTGTCTGAAGTCTTGTGCCCACTTTATCATACAGTTCTTGACTAGCTCGGTTTCAGAGTCCATTTCTATCAGAATGCTGTACACTCGTTTGATGTGCATGATCCCCTGTTCTCTAATCTGTTCAATTAGTTTCTCATCGGTCTGGGAGAATCCCTTCTTCTTATCTTTACGCCAGCTTGATTGCAGTTGTATATATGATAGCCAGGTACCTCCTATTCCTTTGTTTGCTAGCGTTGTTTGGGGTTTCAAGGAGAACCCATTTTCTTCTCCCAGTACAAGTTTACTGTAGGGCACCACTTCTTGCCCTTGGGATGTGTTTGTATCCCCTATTGCGTGTCCGGGGAGCATCCAGGTGGGAATCTTGTCGTGTAGGAGGTGGCTGGCTACATAAATATTTTATATAAATTAACTAAAGAAATCCCCTACTATCCAAATCAAACAGGTACTAAAGCAGAATCATTTTAACTGGAGGAGATACTTTTAGGCAATGGGCTGTACAAAGTATTAACAATATCCCTACACAATCCTGGTTAGCTAGATCAGGGGTCCCCAACCCCCAGTCCGTGGACTGGTACTGGGCCGCGGCATGCCAGCAACAAACAAGCAAAGCCCCATCCACGGGATGCAGGCAGCACACAAAACCATGCACTCTGCGGTCTGTGGAAAAACCTTTCTCCACGGAACTGGTCCCTGGTGCCTAAAAGGTTGGGGACCTCTGAGCTAGATGCACTTTGATTGAACATTAGATGGAGCATCTGGTCAGCAAGATAAAGTTTTGAAAGATATGCCCATTTCTTCTCCCCACCTGTAGTGACAACCTATCACTGAGCTACATCATAGCTCAGAACTACATACTGTGGTCTCAGGACTCTGAGATAAACACCAAGTCAATCTCATCCATGATTAAAAGCTAGATATGTGATTTTTTTTTATCATCAACTGAACTGGAATTGAAGAGCACAGCATTTAGGCTAAAGGGTTGATCATCACTGTGGCACTGATTTAATTTGATCATATGAATTATTTCTGCCATTCTTTCATGGAGTTATTTTAATGTTCTTTGTCTGAAATATTGTGATTAAGAAAACTTGAAAATAAACCTATTTTCATATTGTGTTTATTTATTAGCCTTGTATATCTCACCTTTTGAACAGTTCAATGTGATATGCATGGTACTCCCTCCTTCTACCCACAACAATCCTATGAGACAAGTTGAACTGACAGAGTGATTGCCCCAAAGTTACCTTGTAATCTTCCATTGGCGGTGGGGGGGGGAGGTGGATTAGAACCTGAGTCTCTCCACTTCTAGTCCCACAACCACTACATCTAACGGGCTCTCTAGATTGAGGAAAAATTCAAGATTTCTACTGTTTGTTTAAAGACCCCTCAGAATACTCCACAGAAGGTAAGCTTAATTTGTGACTGTGCCATCACTTCTAATGGTTCTTCTCTAATACAACATGAATGTGGTATCTCATGAAAAATAAGACAATGAAAAAAGAAAAGACAATGAAATATTTGAAGATATGCCAAAACATCCTGGAACAGTTTCAGCCTCTCCTCACACTACGTTGGAGTATCTGTTGTGAGAACATAATCATAAGTTATGTTTCTATGCAGGATCCCATGGTCTTTCCAGGTTTAACTGGAATGGAACCAACAAAGATTGATCTTTTGGAAAGAGAAGATCTAGCCAAAATAATCATTTCTTAATAATCTCAACTGAAATGAACTATATGCATTTCTTTGCTTATGACCATCAGCTATTATCTTGTTCCCTGATTATCTAAATTCATACAGGACACAGACCTCTGTGCAAGTTCTATATGCATGGATGACCCAATAATAATGTTTTCTATTTTTAAAAAAATAAAAAAAATGTTCATGGTAACCATTTTAGCTTATGCACATGTTGCCTAAAGGCAAATTGATAGCAAGCTGGCTGAAAGTAAGATGATGCAATTAAACATGGTGACCTGGAAACAGAAATGAAAGCTGAGCTGTTCTTTGGCCAGATGAACTGAACAGATGGCATTGAAAATGGGTACAAATTTCCATTAAGAACTAGTAATGATAGATTTCTGAAATAAAATTTATCAAAAACACCTTCCAATTTAATCCATTTCATCACAAACAGCAGCAAATGAGAATACACCAAATACATAATTTGGGGGGAAGGGAAGCATTAAAATGTACTATTAACTCAAAATGTTAAAGCCCATTAAAAGACTGGAAAAAGTGTAGTCCCCCCCCCACTTTTTCCCCAATGCTTTTTCTTTTGTCTGTTTTTTTAAAGCAAAAAATATAGGATTACATAGGATATCCTTATGCTGTGAGCCGCCCTGAGTCCTAGAAATCCAATAAATGAAATGAAATATCCTGCTTGAGCAGGGGGTTGGACTAGAAGACCTCCAAGGTCCCTTCCAACTCTGTTATTCTGTTCAGTGTAAAAGAGACATTACATACTTTCATTGGCAATGCAATATTATAGAAATTGATATTTCTCATTCATTTTTAAATTATTATTTTTTAAAATTTATGTCATAGGTTTTTAAATTCTCTTTTCGGTTCTTGTAATTTTGTTGCTATAATGTAGCATGTTGACTAAAATGGCACATATCTTCTTTATGCTTTTTTGTTTTTATAAGCCACTGTGAAATAACTATTACTGAGAAATAACATGGAAATGCTAAATTAAATCAGAAAGAATCTAAGAATCATTTCTAAATAACATTATCAAGAACACACAAATAGAAAAAGGCACCTAGATAAGCAGAGATTAACCCCAAGATTAATACTAGACCAACAAACAAGCAGTAAACAGTACCCCAATCAAGGAACTACCAACTTAGACAATCAATCAAACAGTATAAAACCACAGCCTAATCAAGGAATGACTAAGAACACTCCCACCAACACTGAAAGGGCAACCTAGTTGCACATAAACAAAGAGCAAACCCCACTTCCTTCTAGCAGTGATGGTGTTACCTACTTGGCTAATGAAACAACCCAGCTCAGAGAGCATCAAGGACACCACAAGAACATACCATGATAGATCCAGGCATTTTCAAACTTCTCTCCTGACATTGCTCTCTACAGTTATCACACGGGGCTTGAAAGGAGGACAATATCAAACCATGTAGCAAATCATTTATCATTCCAACAAGAGCACATTATACTTTTTTTATAACCCTTCCTCGTATATTTTCATAAAGAAGCCCAATAAAATATCCGGTAGCTCATTTCGGACAAATTTAGAAAACCATTTGAGTACAACATGGTTTTTTTTTTTTATGAAGTAAACTAGAAAAAATGCAAAATGCATCGCTTCAGCAGCAGTGCAATTGGTGACCATCTTGACAGGCAATTCAGAGAACAATAAAAGATCTAAATTGTGTTTAAAATGGAACTTGTCAGTTGGTCGGCTTTCTTCCAAAGAACGCCATGATGAAAATAGCCAAGGGGAATGCTGACACTTCGAAGGTTTCTTAATGTTTTTTTTTACCACAGTAAAAATGTCAAAGGAGTGAACATATACTGCAGTTCCTCACTGATGTATTTTAACTGCAGTCATAGAGGCTAAATATAGAGCAGCTGAGATGTGTCCAATATTTAATTTGGAAGTGTAGAAAAATATCTAAGTCGCTATATCTGCACACCAGTGACAAGGGAAAAAAAACCCCTCACTGACCCATAAAAAGATGGTCAGTTAAAAAGTAATGATGGCTTGATCCTGATAGAAAAGGATCCACAAACAGCCTGCAGTTTCTCCATCCCTTCACCAAGAGATCAGTGTTCATACTGTCTTATTTCCCTGAGATATTGACTTTAAAATCTTACGGCTGTATGTTCAAAGTTTTGTTTTCAGTTTTCCCCTGTATTTATAATGACAATAGTGACGATTGTCTTAAAGTTGTTGTTGTTATTATTGTTGTTGTGAACCACCCAAAACTGTTTAAGATGGGTGGCTACATAGACCTTTTAAATACATCAAATAAAATTATCATCATCATAATTTATGCAGACTCCTGGCCCTGCAATTTTTAGAACTTACTAGACAACCTATGTACTTCAGAGATATTTATCTAAACGGGAAAACTGTTATAGATTGTTGAAAATGAAGATCACGTGATTGCAGCAGCAGCACAGCAGCAGCCAGTAACACGGAAGCATTTCCTCAGGAGTCATGCGTTCTGGATTTGGGACACTTTCTCTAAATTAGCCCATTTGAAATACTCTGTTTCAAAAATTCTTACCTTTATGATGCACTGTTTTGTCCACTTAAAAGGTCATGATAATGAGAGTTTTAGTAATATATAGATGACTCATCGTCCTTTTAGGAATTACATACAAAGCACAATCCATAATTTAAATCAATTTGATTGAAAATAAAAGGAAAATATGACACTCCTTTTAGTTTAAGGTAGTCATACAAAAAAAACAGTAGAAATAAAATTACAAACCTGTTAAAATCAGCTCCCAAAACATCACCAACAATGAGGCATTCAAGAACATTTTAAGATCCCCAACCACTGGTCCACAGACCGGTACCTGTCCGCAGCCTGTTAGGAACCAGGCTGCACAAGAGGCAGGCAAGCAAGTGAAGTTTCATCCGTGCATGTGTGGGATATAGGTTACATGTGAAACCACCACAAGCCCGGTCCATAGAAAAACCATCTTCCACCAAACTGATCCCTGGTGCCAGAAAGCTTGGGGACCGCTCACGTACGTGGACGTGCCAGAACATTCAAACATTAGTAGACTCCCATGAGAACTGTGAAAGCCATTGTATGCAAATTCATCATACCTGAGAGCCATATGAACCACTGGCACCAGGGAAATGCCAATTAGTCCACTCTAGGCACTGAGGTTCAACCGGATGACTTGGAAACAAAATGTACAGGTATAGTATAGAGGGTACCTTGCTCAATAGTAGCAACTATGAGAGGGATCTCGGAGTCCTAGTGGACAATCACTTAAATATGAGCCAGCATGTTCTGCAGCTGCTGAAAAGGCCAACACAGTGCTAGGCTGCATTAACAGAGGGATAGAAACAAGATCACGTGAAGTATTAATACCATTTTACAATGCCTTGGTAAGGCCACATTTGGAATACTACATCCAGTTTTGGTCACCACGATGTAAAAAAGATGTTGAGACTCTAGAAAGAGTACAGAGAAGACCAACAAAGATGATTAGGGGACTGGAGGCTAAAACATATAAGGAACAGTTGCTGTAATTGGGTATGTCTAGTTTAATGAAGAGAAGGATGAGGGGGGACATGATAGGAGTGTTCCAATATCTCAGGGGCTGCCACAGAGGGAGTCAAGCTATTCTCTAAACCGTCTGAAGGCAGGACAAGAAGCAACGGGTGGAAACTAATCAAGGAGAGAAGCAACCTAGAACTAAGGAGAAATTTCCTGACAGTTAGAACAATTAACCAGTGGAACAACCTGCCTCCAGAAGTGGTGAATGCTCCAACACTGGAAGTTTTTAAGAAGAGACTGGACAGCCATTTGTCTGAAATGGTATATAGGGTTTCCTGCCTGAGCAGGGGGTTGGGACTAGATGACCTCCAAGGTCCCTTCCAACTTCTTCTTCTTCTTCTTCTTCTTCTTCTTCTTCTTCTTCTTCTTCTTATTATTATTATTATTATTATTATTATTATTATTATTATTATTATTATTATTATTATTATTATTATTATTATTATCCTCGCTTGGCCAATCCAGCTCACAGCTTCTTAACATATGGAAATACAGAGGACGGAAGTAATCTCTATGTGCTCTGAGCTCTGGAACAAAAGGTGGAATATAATCTAATGAATAAAATGAAATATAATTAATGAAATATTACACTTCTCTGTCAAAATATTAATAAATGAAAAGCAAATTCTCTATTTTTTCTACCTCATTCTAAGATTGGGCTGATCAACATCAAAGAGGATTATTTCTCAAGAGAAACTGGCACTCAGCTTTCTTTCCTCTTAACAAATCTTGAATTGGTCAACACATTAAACATCCGATTTTTCTTTCCTTAGAAATATGTTTCCTCTAGCACTAATATTAATTATGAGCAAACCTGAATGAGTTTCCCCATGGTACAATGGAATGCTTCGCTGAGGCAGATAAATCAAACTTCTGCAATTCTATATCTAAATAAAAGCAATATAATTTTACTGATGTCACCATTAAATGATAGAGCCCTTCAGGTTGCCCATAGGATCTGCATGAAGAAATATAACCCTTGACTGTCATCAATAACTGGATGTTTCTATCTTCTTTATCTAGCCCTAGCCCTTAGAGATTTTCTAAGGCAGTTACAGCTGCAATGAAAGTTGAGATTTTCTGGCTTTAAATGGGGAGGAGGTGGCCATTAGGGACTTAATAACATCATTTGAAGTGCTGTTGGTCTGTGAAAGTGGGGCTTCTTAATATTTCCCATGAAGGCAGAACTTTGAACAGATGTCTAGAGCAGCATCACTGGGCAAAACAGGCAGGGTGTTCACAAATACTCCAGGGCTGGCTTATCACATTTCAAAATTAAGTAAAAGAATACATATTGCCACCATGTGCTGCTGTTAACATTATCCTTTAATGAGAATCACAGTAGCAGAGAGGGCACTTACCCAGCGGGAAGCTCTTTCCATCATGTGCCCTCTCTGCTAATCTGCTGCCTAGTGACAGTTTGGGGAGAGCTAATGTGTAAATAATAGTGCTCTGGGGGCCTTGGGGGTCAAGACCTCATTCTGTTGCTGGAGGATGATTTGAATGAGACTGTAC
The DNA here is from genome assembly GCA_034064705.1 of Bothrops alternatus. Lineage (NCBI taxonomy): Eukaryota > Metazoa > Chordata > Lepidosauria > Squamata > Viperidae > Bothrops > Bothrops alternatus. The sequence continues at coordinate 780,756 of JARGCV010000040.1, forward strand.
CACAAATGAATGTGGGTATCACTTCTATAACAAAAGGGCATCAATGTCTGTTAGTCTGGCTGGCTCAGCTGGATTGGGGACTGCTTCCTGCTGCAGACAAATTCCCTGTTTGCTCCTTATTTGATATATTTTATTACTTAGCATGAGGTGCTAAGGGATAGATTAGTGTAGGCACAGTGCTAATATTCCTAGCTCTCTAGAGAAGTTGATACTGCTAAGTAAAGTGGAAGGAAAGAGTAAAAGAGGACAACCAGCAAGACAGATAGACTTGATTAGAGTCTATCCATTAGAAAACTAAAAGGACCAACTTGGAGACAGATCATCTTGAAGGGGAAAAAATCCATTTATTTATTTATTTATTTTGTTTGGACTTATATGCCGCTCCTCTCCGAAGACTTGGAGCGGCTTACAACATATTTTTTTTAAATAAATTTTATTGGTTTTTTAATTTTAACAGAAAAGGAAAAATGCTCAAATCACATCATAGTGTTAAAGTAAACAAACATCCATAAACAAAACATAAATACATATTTCAATCAATACATCTAATAATAATAACTCAACTGAAAACAATCAAAGACCACATTTACCAAACAAATAACATAACTGCTCGGTACCCCCACCACCACATCCCCCTAACCCTAACCTTCCCCCTCTCTTACCATCTATCTACCTACTTCTCTTCTCTATCACCCACCTGTCCCTACTCTTCCCCCCTCTTACCAACTTCCTACTTACATCTACCTTCACTCCTCCTTCCTCTTCCCATCAGATGTGGTGCCCAGAGGCCACCCGAGCAACCCCTTAATAACTATAATTACATATTCTTACATCAACCCCGATTACAGTTGAGAAAACATAGTATATAAAATTATAAACCCCCCCTACCCCCCGCCCCCGACTTCCCAGAATGAATACAGGGTAAAACAAAAGAAAGCCCAATACATCAAACAAAATTATTATATAATGACTTGTTTATTTGATATCTAATGGATTGAAATGACTGTTTAGAATGTTAAGAGAGGGTGATTGTTGGAAGATATATATTAAACCCGGCTGTTTTGGTGATTCTACATAACCTCTCAATGGTTTGAAGTGATTTAAGGTTTGACTTAGATTGATGGATTAGATATGTAATATGTGAATTGATAAGGTTGAATAAATGCAAGTTAGAATTGGATTAAAGAGATGGTATTTAGTACATAGTTTAAGAAAGTATTTTTTCTTTTTTCCCCTTTTTTTATGAATTGATGGGTTTATTGTTATGAAAATTATTTTTCTTAACAAGATGATTTGTTTGTTTGATGCTTAATGGATTGAAATGATTTAAGGTTTGACATTAGATGGATTGATTGATGGATTAGATATGTATTTGAACTGATAAGGTTGAATAAATGTAAGGTAGAGAATGTATTCAGCATATAGTTTAAAATGCTTACAACATATATATATCAAACAACAATTACAATCTAAGTCCAAGCAAAAATATATAAAAAATAAAACCCCACACATATTCATCAGTCACACAACAACCCACAATCATCCCCAGGCCTGCCGGCAAAGATAGGTTTTAAGATTCTTTCGGAAGGCCGGGAGAGTGGGAGAAACGCGGACTTCAGGAGGCAGTTGGTTCCAGAGGGCGGGCACCACAACAGAGAAAGCCCTTCCCCCTAGGGCCCGCCAGATGACATTGTTTTGCTGACGGGACCCGGAGGAGGCCGACCCTGTGCGCGCTTTCACCGGTCGTAGGGAAGTATGTGGCAGAAGACGGTCCCGTAAGTATCCTGGTCCAATGCCATAAAGGGCTTTATAGGTAATGACCAACACTTTGAATTGCGCTTGGAGACCAAAAGGCAACCAATGCAGCATGCGGAGAGTTGGCGAAATGTGGGCACGACGTGGAAGGCCCACAATTGTTCGCGCAGCTGCATTTATGTCATCACTATTAGTTAACATCAATTTGATGACACATAATCAATACATAATTCATCCCAGAATTTAGGTCTTAAATTGTAGCAATCGGTAAGCAGATCACTGCATGACCTGACTGGACTTTATGACAGCATCCTGGCTTTCCCAGGCATGATTATTAAGCAACCATGCAGGTCATTAAGTAGACAAAGAGAAAACTGCCTGCTGAAAGGTTTCATTATTAAGAACCAAACAAGGGTATTTGATCCTGGACTGATCACAGATAATGATCAGAATGATTTGTGGTAAATAAGAAACTGAGTACTTCCTATGAGTAAATTACAAAAACAGATTGTTGACAGTGTGCTTTGAACTAACTTCGCTGCTGTTTAACCCGTTTAACTATTTTTTTCATATACATAAAGTATGACAAATCAATTGGGTTGCAAATAGTAGAAGCTTATAAATTTTGGACCTGCTTTACAAGGGGGGAGAGCTATTATTGTTGCAATAGATTTGTCAGCATTCAACTAGAAGGGATAATATACATTTTTGTCTTTTTTTAATTCACATTTTTAAAGTATTTTTTTGGTCTAGTTTTGTTTTGTCTGGTTTTTTTATCTTTTTTCTTTTGTATTTTAATCTTTTACATTTTTTTTTTAAACTCTGCCTGCTGAAGGGGGGCAGGCAGCTCCCTCTCTCCACTCGGAAGGGAACTGCAGTGCTGAGAAAAGAAACTCAGATCTTCGTGAAATCAATCATCCAAACAGAGCTTTTGCTCTCAAAAGAGACTGGTAAAGAAGTCCATTCCTGAGGGACCATTTTCACCCAGCCTCCTTGACAGCTGCCCGAGAGACTCTACCCAATGTTGGTCATATGTTTGACCATGGGCCAAACAGTAATTCAGTGCCATCATAATTTTAAACGGTTGTTAAGCGAAGACTACCTGTATGTATTTAAGTGTAAACTGATCTTTCTAAGAAGCTGCAGAGGAAGTGATTTCTATGTTAAATGGGGAGGCTTTTTAATAACAAATTAGGTGCACGTTCGGCTTGGGAAATTTATATCCGGTCGTATCAGTTTATTGGATGGTCAGAAGATTGTTTTACAAGCACAGTTCTCGATTATGTTGCTCTGAAGGCTTTAATGATGGACTGAGTTAAAATAGTGAAATTTCCTGGCATTTATATAGTTTAGAACTTGTTCTGAAAATAGGAATGCTGTCGTATTTCAGTACTATCTTATTTCAGCAATGTGTAATATTTTATAGACATTTTAATCCAATCCATATCCTAAAGAATTCTAAGATAATCTATATGGCTCCCTTGCAATAATCCTGTAAAATACATTAAGATGAAAGCATATAATTGTCATAAGCCAAGAGAAAGTGGAAAAACAATATACATGCTGGATTTATGTATGGTGATGAGCCATGATGTGATATGTTTGATTCTGGTTTGCTGTATGAAATATTCAACACTTCAGTGTTAGATCATGCAACAGAACACATGCAAGTGTCTCGCATGCAGGTTCCCAACACCCTGAAATTGTTATTTGTTAAAGTTTGGGATTGTGTTAAAGATTGACATGGAAATAATTTAGGACAAAAACGAAGTTCATAGATCAGGTTTTTAGAATGAATTCGAGCTATGCGAGAAGAAATAGAGTTCCCAGGGAGGTTCATGTAAGATTTCTTAAAAGATGTATGCGGGATGAGATCTTGAGAGGAACAAGAGATCAACCACTGAAATATAAAGATAAAGAACTTGTAGTTCTTAAACAGATTCCAAGAACGATAAGAGAAGCCCGAAGAGAATACCAATTTTTAACGAGGAAACTTTTTAATAGGGGAGTGAACTTTAGATGGCTGGTCCCAGAGGGATTATTAAACTTCTGTGACTCAAAAAGATATAGAATAGATACTCCATTTCAAGCTGAGGAATTTTTTAACAACCACAGAGCCTTTTTATAAAAAGGCGATGCCGAATCCAAGAAAACAGAAGAGACGATGGGTGCAGGAGCACCAAAACAATCGGAGGAGGGAGAATAAAAAAAGACGCAAACAGAGGAAGATGTAAGACCGAAAGATCAGAGACAGATCACTTCTCCTAGAAGATTGAGATCTAGATATAACTGAAACTATGGAAGAGATTGGAATTTTTTCAATAAACATAAATGGTCTTAACTCCCCATCAAAAAGGAGTAAAATATTTAATAGGCTACAAAAATTGAAAATGGACATAATCTGTCTTCAGGAGACACATATCAAAAGACAGCATTCAAAAATTTTAGAACAACCAAAGATAGGTAAACTTTATTTTTCTTTAGCACAGCAAAAGAAAAGAGGAATAGCATTTTATATAAAAGAAAAGATGAATCCAAAACAAATTTATCTTGACGAAGAAGGGAGAATACTAATGGTGGAAATTACATGGGATCAAAAACAAATTTTGATGGTTGCAATATATGCTCCCAATGAGAAACAAGATCAGTTCTTCCAGCAATTATATGATAAATTAGTGGAGTTAAATTATCAAAATCTTTGCATACTTGGTGACTTTAATGTAATAGTTGACGCAATACGGGATTATAAAAGCTATAAACAAGGGAAAAAAGGGGGAAATACCCTACCTAAGTCTTTTTTAAAGATGAAAGATGAATTGGCTATACAAGACATATGGAGAGAAATGAATCCAGAGAAAAGACAATATACATTTTATTCAAATAGGCATAAATTCTGGTCAAGAATTGACATGATATGGACTTCATATGATTTAAAGACCATGATACGAGAGGTGGAAATTGAACCCAATATTTGGGCTGATCATAATCCAATTAAAATGACTTTGAAAGGAACTAGGAAAAAATTAAGATGGTCATTGAATAAATCAATATTAAAAGAAAAAGAATTTTTACAATTTGCAACGAAAGAAATGGAAATCTTTTTTCAAATAAAGCCCAGTCCATCACAAGGCTGCTGAAAAAGAAAAATAAGAAATCCAAGAAGAAACCAGCATAGCTACATAAAGAACATGCTGATAAACTTAAAGACAAAAAGGATAAGTATAAAAAAAATGGAAAGATGGATCTTTCACAAAATGGAACTTTCACTAGATAAAAGTTGTCCAATACTGTGGTCTAAGGATGGCCTCTTGAGAAGGGGGGGGGACACCAACACTTCCTTCAGGGCAATTAGTACCATCCACTCCCACAAAGCATTAATCACAACTTGGACCCAACCACTTTCCAGAGGTCTTAACCAGCTAAGAGAGACATGGATCCAGAAGAAAGGTGGCCAAATTCACAGTCTCAAGGACCACTTTCTCAAGAGCAACTGGCTTAACCTCCTCTCAGATAACAAGGCTCAGATGCGTCTCCATCATCTCTGCCCAGCCAGAGTCTAAGTCCAAACAAAGTTGAGCGACTTCATCTGATAGATGCCAAGAATATTTCTCACAGCAATCCTACAAGGACACCCTGGCTCCTTCTTAGCTAGGAGGGACCTGGTTGCCCAAAACAGAGCTGCTGGTTAACTACCTGCAATATAATAAGGCAAAGTAATTTTACTTCACCACTTTATCGCCACAAGCTAAGCCTAATACAAGTATTGCCATAAGGTAGTGCTGGGTGTCAGTTTTGCTCTAGGTGTCTCTTATGTCTTTTCATCTCTTTGAGCCATTCAATAAAATATGAGGTTCCATAAGATCCACATACACAGCAAGATTCGATCCATGTCCTCATCACCTTCTCCACCAAATTGCGATTCTTCATGTGCACTGATGTTACTAAATACATTTGGCAATAGTGATCAAGTTTCTAACAACAGGCAGAGGAACTGATCTAACAAGTTTTTCAAGCAAAAAGAACAAGTCTCCTGTTTCTATATTGGTAACCTAGCACTTAAAATTGTCAATACAACACATTTATTCACTGCACATGTACCTTGTCAAGCTACAAGAAAATTTATTAGAAACAAGTTAAGGTCTTCTGAAATAAGTAGTTGGAGGGGTATTATCTCTATTTCTCAGGACACTGACAATAGGATTCAAGTAATTCAAGTAAGGCTGTGGCTGAGATCAACTGTTGCTGCTATTCTGGCCTCAAGAAATTTTGACGGTAAGTAAAGCTTAATATTATAAATATAATAATAAATATAAATATAATTGGCTATCGTTAGTTTCTGCATGACAAAGCATATCTTATTTTTCAGAAGCAAGTTTTGATTTTATTACACACATTTTATCATTCTGTGCTCTTTAAGAACACAAGTGAGTTCAGGGTTAAACATATTTCAAATAGTTGTAATAATGCATGGGGGGGGGGAAAGATTCATAGGTAACTTCCCATTTAATTGGATTCAGAGGTTGAAGAAGGGGCTACTTAATTTTTTTTGCCAGCTTTTATCTGCTCAATTTAACTGTCCGTGAAGGAAAAGTTGTAAGTTTCTAATATTTTTCCACCAAATGAAAAAAATACAAATGCAACTTGTTGATGTTACAATGAAGTGGCAGGATAGTGAGTTACTGCAGAAGTCCAGGTGGGGCAGAGAGGTCAAAGTTCCTTTTCCACTATCATAGTCCTATAAATACATTGTGAGAAACATGTTTAAGAGAATAAGGAAGCCCCAAGATCTCTTAATGGAGCCAGAACTGTTGCTGGGAAGATAGCATAAGGCAGTGGTGGCAAACCTATGGCACGGGTGCCAGAGGCGGCACTCGGAGCTCTCTCTGTGGGCACACGTGCCGTTGCCCCAGCCTTGCCTCCCCCCGTGACCCCCTCCTCTCCAGCAGCTCCCCTGAAGGAGAGTCGCCCTTGAGCGTGGCCCACACGGAGCAGGGCAGCCAAGGACATGGAATCCAGGCAGCGTAGACAAGACTCTGCCCTCACACCCCATCATGCAGTTGATGCTGCAGGGCGTGGGCAGAGGGTGTGGCTTCCATAGCGCTGCTGGACTACCTGGGCGATCTGCGGTGGGCCCTGGAGGCGGTGAGTGGTCCTGTGGGCAGGTGGGGCAGGGGATGGGAGGCAGAGCGGGGGCAGGGCAGGGGGAGTGGAGCCGGGGCGGGGCCAGTTTTTGGGCACTTGGACTCTAAAAGATTCGCCATCATGGCATAAAGAATTCCAGAAGCAGCAGTGTATCTAAAAGAGTAGCATGCTATCCCAAACCCTTAATTGATTGAAAACAAAAAGTAAAAAGTAAAAATTGGGGCATTGAAAGTAGAGTTCCTTTCTTTCTTATTCTTCAAAGAATACCTAAATGGCAAAATGTTTCAAAAATTATAAATTTTTTGATGATGATTATATTTCTTAATTGGATCCAAAAAAATTGTGTTTGTTTTCAGCAAACATATTTAGGCTGAAAGTGCTAATTACCCTAATTACTGTAGTAAAAAGGAGATGGGAGACGATCCAAATGAGAAACCCCCTCCCCCCAAATTTATACAGTTTCAATGAATGCATCTTGCAAAATGCATCTTGCAGAAAATGTAGGCCTAGCAGTGATAGGAGAAAGGCAACCAAAAATTTGTTGTTGGATTCCTCTTCCAGCCTAGATGTCTCAATTCTGGATCCAGGGGACTTGGATTCTTCAATAACCTTGATTCTGGGGAGATAGAAGAAAGAAATAATTGTACGGGGAAAATTGCCTATAACTATGTTCTCTATTTCTGGAGTGACAGAATGTGAATGCCTGTGTGTGTGAAGTTGGGCACTGGGGACAAGCTTTGAGTCTTGCTCTTGTGCTGGTCACACTGCTGCCTAGCAGGATCCATTCTTGAGCTCCCGGACATTGTTGCTGGTTTTAGAATTCTTTCAGCTTCTAGGGCAAATAGTTAGCAACATCTCTTCTATATCAAGAACCATTAGGAACAGGAACAAAGGCATTAAAGCGCTCCCACCCTAATATACTCATCAATAAATGGGAGATAAAACATATATGTATATTCTGTTTCAACATTATTTTTCCTGGCAGTAAACCTGACAACAAGATTAGGAATCTAGTTTTCTTGTTTGAGAATCACCATTATGGCTTGACACCTGCTATTCAACATCTGCACAAAAATGCTGGAAAAGATAATTCATCAGACTGGGTCCTGACACATTTATATCCAAGTTTTTTTATTAATTTTCCAATATTGCATTTACATATTTGAAAAGTAGCATGGCGGTTGAGCATCGTGATTCCATTACATTTAAATATCATCAGTACAAATCTCAAAGTATTTCAACAACAAAATTCCCTCTCTTTCCCCCATAAGATCTACTATCATATTCAGATCAATACAGTTCTTATTCTATCAATCAAACAAAAAATACCTTTCTAATATTCATTAATAATCTTCAGTCTATACATATCTTAATTAATTTGACATTCCATCTTTTAGACAATAATCTAATAAGTTTTTCTTAACTTTAATTTTGCATTAATATTTAAATTTAACGTTTAATCTTTATCATTTCCAGATTTTAAATGATCCCAGTTTCTCAGTCTCCTATCTCATATTTACGGCTAATAATTTTCTTTTCCTTTTTTCTACTTCTTTCCTTTCTTCCTTTCCAGAAAAAGAGAAAAATAATTAAATAGACCATCAGCATTTATACCACAAGCTAATATACAAATTTAATTATTAGTATTTATACTTCTAAGTTTTATTTAACCTGTATCTCAACTCATGACAATATCTTAAATTCTAGTCTTAGTTATCTATAAACATTCAAACTTTTAGCAAATCAGTAACCTGGTAATTGATTTTCCCTTAATATTTTAATTTAACATTTAATATTTATCTTTTTTCCAAATTTTAATTAAACACGATTCCTTTGTCAAATTCCGCATATGATCTAATATTTAAAATACAGACCTTATATGTAAAATCTATCATATATCTTAATAAACTAATAAGACAATATAATATTCTTATTTCGATATTTATATTTCTAGATTTTATAAAACCAATTTTTTATCTCAAATCATTACAATATCTTATATTCAAAATACATATTCTATCCATTTAAATATATTCTATTTTAGATCTAATATATAGATCAAAACCCCAATCCCTTTCAGTCTGATTCTAGCTTTTTTCCTCTGCCAAATCATCTTTCGTATCTTCGCTTTTAAATCATCAAAAAGATCTCCTTGTATTGTTCTAACTATTGTTTGATATTGATAAAGGCGTTCCGTTGTTGTTTTCTTAAGAGGGCTAGCTGGTTTGACAGGTCGTCTCTTTATTTTTCCAATTCGATGCAGTTGTCCCAAAGTATTTATCTTGTCTTTCATCTGTTTTTCTTTTTTGTCTTCAAATTCCTTCTGCTTTATAAGAAAAGTCCTTTCCTTGTTCTCTATTATCAGTTTCCTTCCCATGTTTTCCATAGTTTGTATTTGTTGAGTATCTAAGTCTTCTGTCATAACATTTGGTTGTTTCCCCTTTTCTATAGAATTCTGTATAGATGATTCTTTAGTTGAAGTCATAGTTTGAGTTTGCATACGGAGAGTTGGGATAATTGCTTTTAACATATAAAGAATTTGTTCCTGTACTTCCTCTGTGTGAGAAATCCATTCCTGTTCTTCCATTGTCATATATTAGACTAAACAAAGAACTTACAATCAGAAAGTCCACCAAGTAAAAAGCTAAGCTGAGTTTCTTACAGCTGGTCCTTCAAGGTTACTTTGTATCTTATTTGTTTTTAAGGCAATCAACAAGTCTTTCTTAAAGAATAGCAGGTAACAGTCTCAAATTTAGCCAGCAAATGTCATCTCAGAGTTAGTTAAATCTTTTCAGTTTTCTTTTTCCCCTCTATTGTAAGGGGGAGAAAAAGAACCCAAATCTTCAATAATAGTTAGAATAAAAATCAGAGAAGAAGAAAAAACAGAGAACATAAAGTTACAAGTCTTATAATCCACCAGTTTTAAAAAATAGAATTCCAATTAGGATCCCAGTATTTTTCCCAACGTTTTAAACTCCCAAGTGGTTGATAGCTGCTGTTTCTGGAGGGAGGGCTAAAATCCCCCTTCCCTCACCACAGGGGGGAAAGTACTTTAGCAGCTTATGCAGGTAATTAAGTAAGTAGGATGTAAGAGAGGCAGATCTCACCCAATCCTTTCCACGCTGCTTTGAAGTTGCCAGATGTTAATGTGACTTCGGCTGTTAGCAGCCTAGGGACGAGCCATATTTCTATGGCCGGTCCTTTTGTCCGCCGGTTTGGAGGAAAATGCCAGGTCTTCAGGAAAGTTGCTGCTCTCCTTCGATCCAGCAAAAGTCCCTCCTTGCTGATCGCCTCTCCGGGGCGATTTTCGGCCCTTTTCAAGGCCCCCCAGTGATGCAAAACTGAACAGGGGAGAAAGAGCAGATTTCCCAACCGTCCATGGCGGCTGCGTGACGAAACCGGAAGCCCGGTCCTGATACATTTAGTTTGCTGATGATCCACAGTTTTACATATCCTCTGTGGGTTGAGGTAGAGATGAAAATCTTAACCTATTATCTGGAGAGATATGTTAGTGCTATGCTAACAATGAAGTATTACAACCATATGGTATATCAACCTTACTAAATTGACCAGACAGGAAATCTGACTAGATAAGCTAATTCTATGTTATTTTAAAGCTATATTAGCAAAATCTTGCAAATCCAAATATACAATTCTCTCGCCATCTCCTTTACAGTTCAAGAAACTAGGGAGGATTCCTTTTGAGCCTCTTGCCCCATCCACTATCCAGCTATCGGCTATGCTCTCTCTCTCTGATTGTTGCTTAGGCAGAAGCCTCTTTTCCCTATCTCCCAGGATCTTTCCTATATACCATTACATGGCATCACCATAGCAAATCAAATAAATCCCTCCAAAACATCTTAAATAAGCCAAAAGACCCAGTTGCTCAAAATGAAAAAAGAAATGTGATACCTACAACATACAATGTAAAGACCATAACAGCTACTATGCAGGATAAACAGGCAGAAGACTAGAGAGTGCATCCATGACCAACAACTAGCAGTCATACGATGTGATAAAATCATTTCTTAATCTCACAACACAAGGCCAAATTCAACTATAGTTTCAGCTGGGAAACTGTGAGCATTCTAGATCAAGCTAAATACAAAAATACGAGGGAATTACTGGAAGCTTGACATTCCAAAATGGTTTGTCAGCCATCAATAGTCATGTAGAAACAAACCATGTTTACATACCATTCAAAATGACTAAGCTAAAAAACTAAAACAAGAAGACTAGAACATATCCTTTCCAGCAGCCAATACCCAGAAAAGCATGGATTAACACCAGACAAACAATCAGGCAGGAACCCATACCATAATCAAGGAACCATCAAGAAGAAAAAATATAGACCGAGTGGCAAATAAAATTCCAGATGAACTTTTTAGAGTTTTATTGGGATAGATAGATATATTTGGACAGGTGTACTATCCTGCACAAATACACAGCTGATTTAAAGAACTGCAAGCAGCTGCTCTGCTTTTGGCACATGGTCCAAAGCACTGCTTTGTAAACAAATGTGAAGTGCCTTGCAGCTCCAGGACACATTAAAATACAAAATGTAGTATTTTATATTTCTCAGCTTCCATGGAAATGGTCAATTATATAAAGAGTCCAGGATTCTCTAACAACCCTTCCATTAATAAAAACAAAACAAAACAAAACTGTTCTTAGCTCCTTCTCATGTAGAGTCCATTAATGATCTGTTTGGTTTGAATTTGTAATGTAGATGTGATTTTAATTTCAAAATTTCTAAACAAGCAGGGAAATAACTACTCAGATATGTCTTCTCTGTGTTTCAGGACTGTCAGCATTCAAGGTTCTCACACATGATGGACCTAGGAACAAAACCATTTTGCCAAGAATACCTAACACAAAGAGGTACAATAGTGAAGCCATATTACTGGCTAACAATGAGCCAAAACTGTACTAAGTGTCCTTATCACATACAAACAGGGGAAGAAGCACGAGTTCCTTATACAGAATTTCAAAATGCTTTTGGATTTCCATATGGGCCAATGGATTACCAAAATAAACACCTTCTCTTTTATGAGTTGAGACATGTATCAGGTAAATTAATTCAAAAGGGCCAAGTGACAAACTGTGTAGAATACAACATCCATCCAGAGTCAATGCTATTTGAAATGGATAGTTATTTAGACTCAGTTGTGCAGAATTGGGGGAACGTTGCTTATATAATTCTTTATTCAAATTATTCTCCTTGTAATGAGGCAGAGCATGGGTGCATAAGCAAAATTTACAGTTTTTTAATGAAGCATCGAGACATCACACTCTGCATTTATTTCTCACAGCTGTATCACACAGAGGAGGATTTCCCCGTGTCCATCTGGAATTGTGAAGCCTTGCAGAGCCTGGCCAGCATGTGGCCTCAGGTGACACTGAATCCTCTCTGTGGTGGACTTTGGCATTCCCTCCTCTATAATTTTGTGAGTGCTATGCCCCAAGCAAGATTCTACCACCCAATTTTGCCTATAAGAACTCTGGCTGATAAAAAAAATGCAACACAAATTCGCAGCATAACAGGAATGAAATTGCCTTTTGTTAACACCTTGTCTCAGCCAGTTTATGGAAGTTCAACTGCTGCACCAAGTTTGCAAAACTACTACTTATCAAACTCAAACTATCCAGCAGAAGTGACAAGTAAAAGAATGCCTCCAATGGAGATGCCACCATTTCATTTCACGCCTCCCCTTAATACTTTGCCCCCTTTATGCAAAAAACCTAGAAACATTGTCAGACACTTAAACATGCCAAATGAGTCATTAAGCAAATTAATGCCAAAGGAAAGATCTCTTCACAGGGGAGAAAACATTATCGAACAACTATTAAACAAATCTGCAGAACTCGAAGGCTACAGAAAGAAAAAGGATTACATTCATGTCATATAAAATTGGAATGCAGGACTGAGCAATCCTTAGGAAGGAATAGCTACAGCGGTGAGTTAAGAATATGGAGAAGAACATGAACATTTACCCCCCAAATGTAATTTATATATTGGGAAGAGTATCAACTGCCAGCAACTGAAGAGAAGGTGGGGAGGCAATCTTTTGTTTTTTTCCACAGGAGCCACCGTTAGTAACAGCAGCAAAGCAATGGGCAGCTATAAAGATTGTTTCTCAAACTGATAAGAATTTCAGTGACTGCTACCTAAAATCAGAGTGCAGATCCTCTCTCCCCCCCCCATCTCCCGAAATCTGAAAAAAATCAACCTTGCTATATCACAACGAAGCTATGAAAAAAATTAATCAGATGTCCCTAATGTAAAAAGATTTGTTTTGATTCTAAAGAGAAGACAGTTTACTTTATAACAGTCTTGTTTTCTTCTCTGTAAAATTTGCCTATGAGAATTCTGTGGGATTCTGCTTGGAAAAAAAGTTTTACTTTTGGTTGGCAGCTCTCACCAGTTGGACTGTAATCTTCTGTTTTCAACTTCAGTAGGCAATTTCTTTCAGGCCAAAGATATCATTTGATGTTGCTTATACGTTGATGAATACATAAAAAAAAATTGGGCAGAACTAGGACAAAAACATGTCTAAGGTGAAGGCCACTCTCAAAAAAGGGGAAAAATAGTATGGCTCAAATGCTTTTTTAATGTGTGTTGTAAAGTTGCCATCTTTATGATGCTGCTATAATTATGAAGTGGGTAATAAATCAACTATTCTAAACTGAACATCTTTATAGGAAAACACTCTGCATGGCACGTTCATACAGCATCTCACATAATTATTTTTCAAAATGCATTTTTGGATGATCAAGAATGCTTCAGTAAATAGCTTTTTACCTTCTGTTAATCAGTGTTAACTAATAAAATGACTTGCAAAAATTCCTGTAAAACTAAAATCCATACAATCTCTCTAGGTCAGAAATAAACAAAAGAAGGAATGTTCTGTTTGAAACAAATTTTGGCAGAAGAGATGGCTGCTCTATGAGCAGCAGAGAAGACCATCAAGTTGTATGAAACTGACCCATAAGCCATGTATTACCACAGTGGTTCTCAACCTTGGGGTCGTGACCCCATTTGGGGTCGCACGACGATTTCGTGGGGGTCGCCGGACACCGCGGGCTGCCATTTTGTTTTTTTTATTTTTTATTTATTTTTTATTTTTATTTTTTTGGCGCACGCGCCGCGCATGTGCAGACCCACCTGTTGCGCCAAAAAAAAAATAAAATTAAAAAAATAAAAAATAATAAAAAAATAATAATAATAATAAAAAACAAAATGGCGGCCGCAACGGGCGGATCCGCGCATGCACGGTGCGTGCGACAGGCCGATCCGCGCATGCGCAGATCCGCCCGTCACACCGAAAAAAATAAAAAAAATTAAAAAAATTTTTAAAAAAATTTAAAAAAATTTAAAAAACAAAATGGCGGCCACGACGGGTGGATCCATGCATGCGCGGCACGTGCGATGGGCGGATCCACACATGCGCAGATCCGCCCATCACGGCCGCCATTTTGTTTTTATTTTTTAAAAAAAATATTATTTTTTTGCGCAGGTCGGGGTCGCGGCGCGCATGGGCGGGGCAAGTGGGGTCTCAACCTGAGAAAGGTTGAGAACCACTGTATTACCAACTCTGATTTAAAGCATAATGATAGCTTAACCTCTTTTCTTTTATCATATTTTGATAAGTTATTCTTTGTTTTGATAGACTGTTACATTGTTGTGCTGTGAACTAATCTTGATCATAATGAAAGACAACTGAGAAATGGATTAAATCAGAGGTCCCCAACCCCCGATTCATGGACTGGGCTGTGCAAACAAACGAAGCCCCATCCATGGGATGCAGGCAACACATGAAACCACATCCCCTCCGGTCCATGGAAAAACCTCTCCCCACAGATCTAGTTCCTGGTGCCTAAAAGGTTGGGGGCCTCTGGATTAAATAAATAAAAACTCATTAAAGCCAGCAATCATGCTCATCTTAAATTAGTGTTTGTTAATTCTTCTGACTCTTTCTATAAATGCACTGAACTTTAGAAAATAGGCCAATTCATGTTTGGTTAAGTTCAATCCAGTACATAAAAACCTCTACTCTAACAAATAGTTGGGTGGGGGATTATCTTTTTAAGATGTTACAATATTTTTAATTTGCTAAATCATTCAACTTATCTTAATTTAGGAAGGGATGAACCAGTAATTTAAAGAGGGAATGTCTAAATATCTAAATCATACATAAATCATACAAAACCATACACCCCAATTTATTTATTTGTTCAATTAAATTTAATCCTTTTGTTATCCCCTTAAATCACGATATATTTTTGCTATTCTTTTTTAAATGGCAGATTACAAGCAGAAAGATTTGCTGAAAAAGGCATACGTACATTTTTAATAGCAATAACAAAAAGCAGTGGGGGGGACATTTCACCAGGACACTCTGCTACTGAACTAAGGCCTATTATTATTGCTTAAGAGATTCAACAATACAGTATTTCTTGAGGATTTTCCCACACTGAACATTGGTGAATTACCTCCTGCAGAGTTTGGATGACTTCAATGTTTTTGTTCAAGACCACTGTGGGAAAACTGGCTTGTTCCCCAGCTTCCTAAGATACAGGTCAATGAATGCTTAGGAAAGATGTGGCCAAGAAGTTCATCTGTGCCAAGGAAAACTTTTGTGGCGGGCAAAGATCTGCTGCTTTCCTCGGACATAGCCCAGGTTCTACTGAGGCAAGAGTCCCCAGTTCTCCAAGTTCACAGTTTCAAATATCACATGCACCACCTCTATTGAAATGTCTTTGAAATGTTGAAAGGGCATGGCTTCCATTACTGTGGCTCTTCACCGCAATCTTTTTCCATCTCAAATCATGGAGCAACCCAGGCTCATTTATGCTTAGCCCAGGGATAGGCAATCTTGGCTCTTTTATGACTCGTGGACTTCAACTCCCAGAATTCCTGAGCCAGCATGGCTCAGTTTGGAAACCTCTCCCTTCCCCTCAGCATGGCTGGCTCAGGAATTCTGGGAGTTGATGTCCACGAGTCATAAAAGAGCCAAGGTTGCCTACCCCTGCTCTAGCCTATTATGTCCCCCTCTGGGCATTCGAACAGATTAGATTATAACGTACCACAATTGGTACCAGAATTTCCATTGCTAAGCAGGGCAGTTAAGTGAGTCGCACCCAATTTTATTACCGTTTTTTGCCATGGCTGTTGAGCTAATCACTGCAGTTGTTAAATGAATCATGCTGTTGTTAAGCGAATCTGGCTTATCCCATTGACTTTGCTTCTCAGAAGCCAGCTAGGAAGGTCGCAAATGGCAAACATATGATCCTGGAATGCTGCAACCACTGTAAATATATATTGCCTGAATTCTGATCATGTGACATTGGGGATGCTGTGACAATCAGAAGTGTTTAAGTCACTTTTTTTCAATGCCATTAGAACTTCAAAAGGCCGCTAAACAAATAATGTAAATGTGAAGACTGTAGTATTGTTTTTATTGGTACAACAGTATAACAGCTGCTTTTAAAAAATATTTAATATTTTAATTTTTGTAACCCATATTGAGGTTTGCACATCTGTGAGATAGGCACCTATATACATTGGGGTGGGGTGATAATGTAATTTCTCCCCTCTCCCCGTAGGACAGTGTTTCTCAACCTTGACAATTTTAAGGCATGTGGACCTCAACTCCCAGAATTCCACAGCCAGCAATGCTGGCTGTGGGATTCTGGGAGTTGAAGTCCACATGCCTTAAAATTGTCAAGGTTGAGAAACACTGCCGTAGGATGTACAACACTAAAGGATGCTGTTAACAGAGAAAACAAGACATGCTGTGAACTTCAGTCAATCAAAGAGACCGTTTTCCTATTACAACAGTAGCAGCTTTCTTTTCTCCTTATCAGCTTTTTCACCATCTTTTATTGAACGATAATAACTATAACAGGCAGCAAGTGAACCCTAGCAATACGAAGAGCTGTAGTTCTTTACCAATATTGGAAGGGGGGGGAATATTCCAGGAATGATAACCTGAGGTTTGTATTGAAGGGAAATCTTATCTGGCTATCTAAAATCTACCTTTATAGCAGGCCCTGTTGCTCGACACACTCGCTTCAATTTTCGTCAGAAGTGGGGGAAAGAAGCTTTTTTCCTCTGCGTCGACATTTCTTCTAGAGCCAAGATGTACATCGCCTCCCCTCTCCCCGTTTCTATGGAAACCGGTCAACCCCTCCCCCCCCACTTCCATCGCGCCACTGTACAAAGACAGATGACCTCGCCCAAGAGTTCTGCGCATGACCCACGAGGACCCTATCAGGGTGGGGTTGAAATGGCTGTACTCAGGCGTGCCCAATACACTCACAACCCGAAGCGGTACTGCGCGTGCGTAACTCCCGGACAAAAGGGGGGGGGAAACAGTAGTAAACGAAGCGAAAAATCGGATAAGGCGGCAACCCCCCCCCCAACTCCTCCTAACTTGTGTTCTCCGCTTGCCGTACAAGGCGAAGAACGGCCCAGGCGGGCGTCGCGCATGCGTGGTGCCGGCGTCCGCGGTTCGTCTACTTCCTTCTTCCGGCCGTCGCCGCTTTTGGGGAGAGGGTGCTGGGTGCCGCTTTTTTGTCGGACTGGGGTGGACGCGGCGATGGCGAAGCACACGGTCTCCTCCGCGCGCTTCCGCCGCGTCGACGTGGACGAGTACGACGAGAACAAGTTCGTGGATGAGGAAGACGGCGGGGATGGGCAGGTGGGGCCGGACGAGGGCGAGGTGGACTTGTGCTTGAGGCAATATCCTTCTGCTTCCTCGGCGGAGGGAGGGAGGGAGGCAGGGCGGGCGGGGCACGCCATTCTCGGTGGGAATGCAGCTCCCCCCCCCCAGCACCGGCAGTAGCCCCCTGGGTTACGGCGAGCCCACGTCTACGGCCTCTGGAGAGCAGCAAAGAAGCACGGAAATTGCTGGGTCTTTGATGCCCTCCAGGGAGTCGTCCCAATTACTGTGATTGTTGGTTCGTTTTTTGTCTTGGTTTCAAAACGAGTTCCTTATTTAATCTGTTTCAGTGTTGCTCCTGAAGTTCGAACTCTCAAAAGGGACTTGAAAAGTTCGTTCGGTCTTGGCCTCACCCCCATCTAAATTGCAATGGGAATGGGGCTAATTAATTAATGGAGCGAGGATCGCAGCTTGGAGCGTTTTAATATACCGTAGATCAGGGGTTCTCAACCTTGGCAACTTTAAGACTTGTGGACTTCATCTCCCAGAATTCCTCAGCCAGCTTTGCTGGCTGAGGAATTCTGGGAGTTGAAGTCCACAAGTCTTAAAGTTGCCAAGGTTGAGAACCCCTGATTTAGATGGTACTTACAGGGTACGCTGTTTTACTTGTGATTAGTAGCCTGGGAACTGGAAAATCGTTTGGATATTCTGCCTGTTGCTCTTGAGATGCTGCGTCTGGGTTAGAGCAGTTCGTTATTTAACCCAGCTCAATAGCCTGCAAATGTTTTGGTTCATCATAATAGGTTTTTCAGAGAAGAAAAAAAAAAAAAACAACTATGAATAGACAGTTGAAAAAAACTGTTACTGTGTTTTAAACCACCGTATCTTATTCAAATTAGATGTGGGTTATTTTTAGAATCCTCCCAAGAAGTACTGAAATAAACTAATTCTTGATTCTTGGCTTTTTAAAATGAAAAATCATGCTGTTATTTGGAAGTATCGCCATTTTTAAATAATGTTGATGTTTGTATAAACCTATTTGTGGTGGAATTTTGCTTTCCATTTTCTTTTCTTTTTTCTTAAACAAGTTTTATTGATTTTCCAATTTTACAAAGCTCCAGGTATTAAGGAAGCATCATGGTGGTTGGGTAATCCATAGTCCAATAACAAGCTCTTTCATACATTTTCTAATAAGTTTCCATACTCCTTGAGAAAAAAATTAATTGCTTAATATGACCTGAATTTTCAAGTCTGATCTCAAATTATTAAATTTGGATTTTTCTTGGAGCTTACTTTTGCACACATTTAATAGATTTAAAGTGATGAAATTGAGAGGAGTCTTGATTATAGTTTCCCCATTTCCTCTTCTCAGAAAAGGAAGTACCGGTATATGGCTTCTGCAGTGGTTTTCTTTTTATAGAAAACAGTTATATCTACAATGCTTCTTAATATAAGAGATGTTACAAGTATATGTAGGAATAGAACCCATTGATATGTTATTTATGCCTCTTGTTCACAGTTTATTAAGGCTAGTTTTTAACCTTACTAGTAACTATTCTTATGTTTGTATATGTTGCATGGTTTCATAAGTCTAGGTAACAAAAGGTATTGGGAAAAAATGTATTCCAGTATCAGCAAGTTTCATTGTTTAATAGCTGAGTTGAAGTTCAGTGGCATTTTGCTAGTTCAGATCTATGGATCTTGTTGCACTGTGGACTTTCAGCTAAAAACTAGTTAAGCTGCCAAAATTTGTTTTGACATCTCAGTAACAAACTATTGGTTGTTTCATTGTTCAGAGACACTTACCCAAATATGCTAAATTAATGCTACTTTTAGAGTGGGCAATTGTTGTTAATTGCGAAGTTGTGTCCGACCCATCGCGACCCCATGGACAACGTTCCTCCAGGCCTTCCTGTCCTCTACCATCTTCTGGAGTCCATTTAAGCTCACGCCTACTGTTTCACTGACTCCATCCAGCCACCTCATTCTCTGTCGTCCCCTTCTTCCGTTGCCCTCAGTCTTTCCCAGCATTAGGCCCATCTCCAGTGAGTCCTTCCTTCTCATTAGGTGGGCAATAGGAGGGCATTTTTCAAAATATATCAATGAGATTTGAATTAAAAGCCACAAATTCACCAAAGAGCATTTGGCGAGCTACTTATTTATCAATTTCTGTCTCTTCTGCAGCATGAAGTTGTTAAATGTATCAAATGATCTTATATTTATTCTGTCTTTTCAACAAAGAAAAATGCAATTCGTGATTGCTAACAAGTAATATTGGCTTGGCTTTAGTGTGAAATGATATTTTCTAGGAAATATAACTTGTGCAGGAATTGGAACAGGATTTCCATTTTCTAGATCAGGAAAACTCTTGTAATCACTCACATGGCTCGTACAAGAATCCCAACTAATACATCTGAAGCACTTCTAATACTTGAAATGTGATATATTATTAGTAATAACATTGATTCTAAAGACTGGCAAGTTAGCCTTAACTGCTTTTCACAGGAAATATGATGGCAGCCTTACAGGCAGCTCTGAAGAATCCTCCAATTAATACAAAGAGTCAAGCTGTAAAGGTATGTATTGTAACAATGTTTAAACTACAAAAATTGTCATTGGTAACCTATTCTGCAGAACAGAATATTTTCAATAAACCATCTAAAGAAAACAGGGTTGACTTGTGATTTTGCAGCCTTACTTTTAAGAAGAAACAGAATAACAAGCAGAGTTAATGAGGTAGTTCTTGACTTAAAAGCACTACAGAAACTAGAAAATTAGTTGTTAAACAGTATGAACATTAAGTGAAGCATCACATGACCACAACTGATTATATGACCTTTTACATTAATGAGACATGCGACTGCACCTTGAAATCTTCCTTTCCAGCTTCCCCATTGACTTTGCTTGCTAGATGCTGGCTGGGAAGGTTGGAAAGGGCAATCGTGATCATGGGGTGCTTGCAACTGTTTTTATAAATGCACAATGGTTGTTGAACACTCAAATCACAATTACGTGATTGCAGGGACGCTGTGGCAGTTTTAAGTGTGAGGACCAGTTGTAAGCCACTATTTTTCCGCACTGTTGTAGCTTTAAATGGTTGCTAAAAGAATGGTCATAATTGGACCTCTTGTACGAAATCAGTCTCCTTAAATCGGTGACTTAATGTAACATGACCATTTTAAAAAAATATTTTAGCATGAATAGAGAACAGGCATAATTTCTCATTTGTCTGTTTCTTAATTGTGTGTTGAAGTTCTGTATTTTTATCTTTGATACATTATATTTAAATATATTTAAATAAAATAAATTTAAATAGCTTTAAATTCTGTATTCTTTAAATTTAAGTTTGTTTTGCTTCATTTAAAAATACTATTTTTCAGCTTTGGAAGTGGATACTAATATGTGGAAGGATCGTAGTCTTGCTGATATAAATGACACTAATATGAACTTTGAATCCCTAGGATTACATAAGAAAGGTTGATGTTGCTGACAATACCTGCAGCAGGGATAGGAATGTTTTTGGCATTATAAATAATTTATAATAGCACCTTGAAAATATAAGTGCTACCTATAGATAGCTAAGTGCAGTGAAGGTATTGCATGATAAATATAGGCTTCCAGTTTGGAAATATAAATGTTCCTGCACTGTTCGTTGCTTTTTCTTGGCGAGAAGATCTTCTCAGGAAGTAGGAAAGAATTGTTTTCTAATTCTTGCTGTAAGGTCCATCTTAAGGAAGGAAAGAAGGAAGGCCTGTATGCAATCTATGAATATGAGATTTCATGCTGCAATCCTATATGTACTTAGTAAAAGTCTGTATTGTATTATTGATTTCAATGGGACTTATAGGCCATACATCTAAGTCAGAGCAAGTTACAGATTCAAGGACATATTCAGCCTGGCATTAAAAATGAAATTAGTACATATATTAAAATTGAATAATGATATCTAACACAAAAGTAATACCTAGTACGAAAAAGTGGTTGTTGGAAGGACAAAAAGAGAAAAAAATATCTTTTTTTTAAATAAGATTATTGCAGTGGCCTAATTTGGTGAGTTATGGTTCAGTATACCATGGAATGCCTTTATTTCTTTTTTTGCCATCCATACATCATAATCAGAAGTCTTAACAATATATGTTCTTGAATGATTCTTAAATATTACTTATTTCTGCATTAATAAGCCATATTTTTACTTGCTGCTTGTTGAATATATTAGACATTTTAGGATAAACAATATTATAGCTTAATGGATTTCTCTGTAGAAATAAATTGTTTGAACTCAGTGGGACTTAATTTCAAATAGATGTGTACTGGTTTGTAATCTACATCTAAGTCGTGGGGCCTTCTGTATGACTCTTTCTTTCTGTCTCCAGGATCGTGCAGAGAGCATTGTCCTGAAGGTGCTCATCTCTTTCAAAACCAATGACATTGAAAAAGCGGTGCAATCTTTGGATAAAAATGGAGTTGATCTATTAATGAAATATATCTACAAAGGTTTTGAGAGTCCCTCTGACAACAGCAGTGCTGTCTTGCTGCAGTGGCATGAAAAGGTATGTTACTCCAGATAGCAGATTTTTTTTATTCTTATTAATGAGCCCCCTAAACTATTTTCTTGAGTTGGTAAGTTTATATACATTTTCAGCTTGTTCATATTTAGAAAGACTTCTGCTCAACATTGGAAAAACAGACTTTCAATACACAAGATTGGAAATGAGGTTTTCATTTCACGGTTTGCTGTTTTGTTTCTAAGTCCTCATATTAACAGGTTGTCATGTCTTAATGCAAGGGTTCTGTTATTTTGGATTTCTCTAAAGCATATAAAAAGAGGAAGAGCCACAAATACCCAAAGAATACAGCCAGAAAAGTCACATAGAAGAACTAAAAAGAAAGGTGCCCAGAACTTCAAAAAGAAAATATATGTAAGGCGTGAAGAGCTTTTACAAAAATAAAATTACACATAGGCTGGAAAATAATAATAATAATAATAATTATTATTATTATTATTATTATTTATTAGATTTCTATGCCGCCCTATTCCAAGAACTCAGGGCGGCTCACAGCATGAATACTAACATAAAGAAATCCAGTATTAAAATACATTATAAAACCCATTAATTAAAAAAAAACCAATCAACCAGAAACAGACATACAAACATACATACACTGGCTGGGGCAAGGTGTTAACTGCCCCAGGCCTGCTGGCAAAGATGGGTCTTCAATAATTTGCGAAAGGTGGAAAGGGTGGGGGCAATACGGATCTCTGGGGGGGGAGTTGATTCCAGAGGCTCTTCCCCTAGGCCCCGCCAGGCGACACTGTCTGGCTGATGGGACCTGGAGAAGGCCCACTCTGTGGGCCCTAACCGGCTGCTGGGATTCATGAGGCAGTAGACGGTCCTGTAAATAACCTGGTCCGATGCCATGTAGGGCTTTATAGGTCATAACCAACACTTTGAATTGCGTTCGGAGACCAATTGGCAGCCAATACAGCTCGCGGAGTGATGCCGAAATGTGGGCATTTCTAGGTAGACCCAATACTGCTCGCGCGGCTGCATTCTGCATTACCTGAAGTCTACGAACGTTTTTCAAAGGTAGCCCCATGTAAATAATGTCTAATCAAGAACAGTCCTAGATTACCAATGAAAAGAAATAAGATAAGATAAGATAACCTTTATTGTCATTTTTTACTGTTGGCACAATGGCACGCATCAAAAATGAAATTTAGTTGCCCGCTCAAAGTGAAACACATACATGATACACACCTAAACATACGATGAACAACATACGTATAGACCCACACATATACATAGACCCACCTACATATACGTAGCAAATAAATATTAAATACTGTCCATCTTGAATGTATAACGGAAGGAAGAAGCTTGAGAGTTCACAAGGTTAATGCTGTATGGAATGAAACTCTGGCTGAATCTGGATGTTCTGCTACGGATAACACGGAGCCCCCTCCTCCCAGAAGGTAACAAGGAAAACAGGTGAAGAGGATGGGTAGTGTCCCAGATAATCTTACGGACCCTGCTCAAGCAACACTTCTGTGCTATGTCCTGGATGGGAGGGAGGAAACTGCCAATGATCTTTTCGGCCATAATTTTCAACTTTTAGAAAATGAAGGAGCAAGGGAATTCAACGAGAATGGAAATGCCTTCCCCATTTGTAAAAACTATCATTTTCATTCATGGGTCATTCAGAATGATTTGAATAAAAGTGACAGGAACTACAAACTAAAGAAAGTAAAACAAACTTTTCAGTTAAGTTATTAAGCACGTTCTGTGTTCTCTAAATCAGCTCACCAAACCTTTCAGGGTTGGTGGCCCTGGGATGGGGGAAAAAACAGATGGTTTTCTGGGAAAGTGAATACATACGCGCATGCACGCAAACACCCGTTGCTCATGTAGGTAGTGCCGCAAATGCCCATGACACTCGCACGAGTGGGGCCGCGAACAGCGATGCTCGCGCAAATGGAGCTGTTTGCGTATGCGACATGCGCATACGTGCACAAGCCAGCCACTCACGCAGTCCGGTGGTCAATAGGCTGCGACCCAGTAGTGAGTTGGGGACCCCCACTCTAAATGTTGCTGGCATTTCCCCAATTAGCAATTTATACAATGAACAAAGACAGTGTACATTATAGCAAGAGATTTAGCTGCAAATAACAAAGGGAACATGATTCTGCCAGTGATTTCTATTGTAATGTAAGCTATTTGTATAGCTATGTCTGCCCCCCTTCATATGATACTAGATTTTTTTGTGGATTGCTGATATTTCTTATTTTCTAAATCTGTTTGTAGTATCCCCATTAAAAATTTAATAAATATCCATAATTAAATTTGTCTTGAGTTCTTACTCCATATATATGGTTTTTCTATTTTGCAGGCTCTTGCTGCTGGAGGTGTAGGTTCCATTGTCCGTGTCTTAACTGCCAGGAAAACAGTTTAAGTCCAGCGAAAAATCCCCTTCTGCCATGGGTATTGGAAATGCTGGTACAAGACCAAAAAACCAATTGCCATCACTGCCCTGTGGGTAGCATCTGTCTCTCTCGGCTTGCCTTTTTGCTTTTTCATATCTGTGGCTTAATAGATATATCAAACTTTTTGTGAAATGTTGGATAAATGTAAAAATGAAAATTTGTTTTTAAGAAGAAACCTACAAAGTGTTTTAATAACAAATGCAAATTTTTGCATTGGAGTTAAATTTTCAGAAAATCATGACAAGTCACTGCCTTTCCCTCTTCAGGTGAATCTTCTGAGCAGATGGCAGGGATTGACATCAATATTTTAAATTCCTTAGCTAGTCAGGCAGCATTCCATGTATTCTGTCGCAGGTGGGATCGCTTAAAATTGAGAGGGGGGGGGGAAAGCAGGCCTTGCATTTTTTTAGTCAAATGCTAAAACTTTGCCACTACCTGGCAAAAGGTCTGTGGAAA
Organism: Bothrops alternatus; assembly: GCA_034064705.1. Lineage (NCBI taxonomy): Eukaryota > Metazoa > Chordata > Lepidosauria > Squamata > Viperidae > Bothrops > Bothrops alternatus. Next base: position 805,755 of record JARGCV010000040.1, read on the forward strand.
GGTTTGTGCATTGTGTAAATGTTTTTATAACAGTTGAATGCAACCATTCCTAAAGACTTCATTACAATCACTGCTTTTGCGATGAGTTATTTAAGGAAAGGAACAGATCGTGTGAGGGAATTCAGTTTAATAGTTGCCGCTTGATAATGTAATATGTGTAAAAGAGGATTAGGGCAAAACTACATACTGCATTTGACTGGGGCTGCTGCCAAAGAATTTTTCTTTGGGATGACATTTTCCCTTAATTTCTAACTTTCAGTTACCTCTTGCACCATTCTCTGATACTGTTTTTGTGTGTACATAACATAAAATTTGCAATTAATTATGACACCAGAATGTGGGACCACAGATTCTATATGTTATACTGGAGCAGTGAGAGAAACGTCACATAGGGATGCTAAATTGGTATTGTTCCCCCTAGCAATTTAATGTATAGTTTTATTTGAAAATACAGACATTCCTTGATCAATATTCAGGTACTGTGACTTAGAGCTCTTGAATTTTGCTCTTATTATGGTCATGTTCCAAGTTGTATTAAGTAAGATGATGTTGATCAGGGAGGGGGAAAAATTGCCTATAACAGTAAAGCATGAATTTCCTAAAAGATGTAGAGTATTCCAGAATGAAAGCAGCTTGAATATGACTTTGGAGCAGAGCTCACTAGTATATTCCATTTACATTTAATGGAATTATGAAGATTTTGCTCATTTTTATATCTGCTTTTTTTGTAAAATGAAAAATAATAAAATGGTCACTGTTAAATATTAATTTTTAAAGTGTGGTTTTGTTGTCTGTTGCTAATGTATACTTCGAGGAAGAGAAAGGAGAATAATAAGAGTCCTAAAAGACTAATAAGTGATAGGAATGTGCAGTAATCCAGGTTCAGAGAGCAAAGTGTGATTCAGCGTGGGTGTCGTGGTTCCAACAGATGAAACTAACATCGGATGTTTTTGCTTTGATAGTGGGTTGTCAATAGCTGGCACTTTATAAGGGACACCTTAACATGCATTCTTCCAAAGATTGCACAGGAGCTGCAGAGTCAAAAAATGCCAGTGTTTTTAAATGTTCCCAACATGTGCTTGGTGCCTGCTCACATACCCTACAGATCAAATATTGCTGCTTGAGTACAGATTGCTGCAAAGCTCTATCAGTGAGCTTCCAAGAAAAGATCATAAAGGTTTTACAAAGTATAAACCACAGAAGGAGAAGGTTTTCATTGTGCAGATATGAATGAAGAATCTGCCCTTGCAGACAATGGATGTTACTCCAACTGTCTACAGTTAACCTTACACCCTATGTAACCAAACAAGGACTTCAGTGGACATAGAATTGTATAAGCATATTATGAGCACTTCAATAGCTGCCATAGAAAGTGCTTTTTTTATTATTATTATTTATTTATTTAATTTCTATGCCGCCCTATTCCGGAGAACTCAGGGCGGCTCACAACATGATAGAAATCACAATAAAATACATAAATATAAAAACCCTTAAGTTAAAAAAGAAAAACCAATCATTCCACAAACATACACTGGCTAGGGGCAAGGTGTTAGCTAGTCACAAAGTACACTTGTACTGGTCCTTCTACACCAGCGGTTGTCAACCTGTGGGTCGCAACCCCATTTGGGGTCGAACGACCATTTCACGGGGGTCACCAAACAACGCAGTCTGCCATTTTTTCCCCTCGGCCGGCGCAGGGGGCAGCACCGTGCATGCGCGATGCGGGCCGGCGCGCATGCACGATGAAGGGCACCATGCATGCGCGATGCGAGCCGTCGCGCCGCACATGCACGGCGCAGGTCGGGGTCGCGGCCTGAAAAAGGTTGAGAACCGCTGTTCTACGCCTACAGAGTATCTCATGTCTAGTTTACCTTTCTCCTTTTTCTGAGAAATTGACACATGATTTAATTGAGTTGAGTTGAATACTTTATTTGGACAAGTGTGATTACTCACAAGGAATTTGTCTCTGGTACAAAAACTACATGCAAAGCAACAAAATAATAATGCCAATAAAAGGGAATAAAGAGATTAAGAAAGATAATACAGCCACAGTACATGCATTAATAGACATTAGGCAACACTGAGAGAATTAAGTATTCAACAGAGTGATGGCACAAGGGGAAAAAACTCCGTGTCTAGTTATTTTGGTGTGCAATGCCCTATAGCGCCGTCCCGAGGGAAGGAGTTGAAACAGTTTATGTCCAGGATGTGAGGGGTCTATGGATATCTACTCGGCTCTCCTTCTGACCCTCACAATGTACTATGGAAGGCAGGCTGGTTGCAATTGTTCTTTCTGCAGTCTTAACTATCTGCTGGAGTCTGTACCTGTACCAAACCAGACATTTATAGAAGTACAAATAACAGACTCAGTAATTCCTTTGTAAAACTGTATTAACAGCTCCTGGGCAGTCTGAACTTTCTGAGTTGACACAGGAAGAATATTCTTTATTGTACCTTTTTAATTATGGTTCTAATGTTGAGTGGAACTATTTACCATAATACTAATTAGAACCTCTAATGCCAAAGCAATATTTTTATGTGCTCCAGATACAGCTAGCAGATGTTGAAACTGTTCTTAAACTGAACTGACAACACATTTATGTATATATGTATTCATTACAACATTTTGACACCACTGTATTTCAACCAGGTTGAAATTTGAAATTATCCCTTTATGTACACACAGGAAACCAGAACCGTGAACACTAACACTACCTTTCTTATAAAGTTACAGTAACAAAATCTTGCAAGTCTGAAGAATTAGAATGGTTCCTTTCTGAGATGCTTTCTCCACCTCCATCCCTTATGTAGACTCGGATGCCTCTTTTCAGACCGTTGTCTAAACTCTAGACCAGGGGTAGGCAACCTTGGCTCTTTTATGACTCGTGGACTTCAACTCCCAGAATTCCTGAGCCAGCCATGCTGAGGGGAAAGGGAGAGGTTTCCAAGCTGAGCCATGCTGGCTCAGGAATTCTGGGAGTTGAAGTCCACGAGTCATAAAAGAGCCAAGGTTGCCTACCCCTGCTCTAGACTGTTCTTCCTCCTATCTCCCAAGGTTATTTTCACAGAACATTACAATCACAGACCATTACAATAACCCATAAATCACTCCACCATAGATGCCACAAGAAATTACAAAAGAGCCCAATCCACCACTCACATTGAAACTCGGCTAGAATAGGATGGTTTTCACAGCTACGTATGTCAAAGGCAAATAAGTTGGGGATGTCCTGTGATTTGGGGGCGAGGATATTTCATAACATGGGACCAACAGTAAGAAAGGGCTTCCTTGAGTCTCCCTGTGCAGGGGAGGCCCTCAAGAACCCTTCCTGGGACGAGTCTGCATAGGCTGATTCGAGTTGGGAGATATGGTCACAGAGGTACATGAGTGCCAAACTAGGTAGAGCTTTAAAGATTGAAAGCTACAGCTTGAATTGGGCATACTGTAGATGTATATTGGGATCCAGTGAAGAAACCTGAAAATAAATGCATGCTTCTTGTGTTTCTACATGTAGCTTTCAGACAATACTGGTAATCCTTGACTTAACAAGCATTCATTTAGTAACCATTAAAAGTTACAACAGCGCTGAAAAAAGTGACTTGTGACCATTTTTCACCTGACTGTTGCAGCATCCACATGGTCATGTGATCAAATTTCAGATGCTTGGCACAGTTGCTCATATTTATGACGATTGCAGTGTCCTGGGGTCATGTGATCACCTTTTGTGACCTGATGAGCAAAGCCATTGGGGAAGCCCCACTTACTTAACAATCGTATTACTAGCTTAACATCTGCAGGGATTCACTTAACAACGGTGCAAAAAAAGTCTGTAAAATGGGGCAAAATTCAACAAATGTCTTACTTAGCAGCATAGATTTTAGGCTCAATTGTGGCCATAAGTCGAGAATTAGCTGTATTGCTGATGTTTGGTCTAAAGTTTCATAATAAAATGGCAAAACAGCCTTTTTCTGATATGGCAACTTTCAAATCAAGTCAAATATTTTTATTATGGACCTTAATCAGCCTTTACAGTAGGAAAGGAGAAATAGTTTGGCATAGGAATTCATTATCGGGGGGGGGAGGGAGAGAAAATAGTAAGACAAAGCACATTATGTGCAAGCAGTTGCATGACCTTACATCGATATTGGGCTACCTGGTATGCGAGTATAGAATTAGCATCTCTTAAAAAATAATACACATCCAATTGATCAGTGTGACTCTATCAATATGATCGGAACTACTCTTTGAAGGAGACTGGCGGTTAAGAAATAAGGAACATAAATGATTATATATAAAATTTAAAGATGACTGGGGAGATCAGAGCACTTCTTGGGGCATCATCATAAAAAGGACACCATATGAGGATATGGTCAACAGTTTCTATCTCCCTGGATCCACAAGGGCAAAGTCCTTGTATATAAGGAATTCAATGAAACCTTCTTGCCAACAGAGCAGTCCATCAAAGTGGACTCTGGAAAAGGCCCATCTATATTTGCTTAAGAGTTAGATTGTATAGATACCCTACAGAAGAGAGCTTACAGCTTTCTATCATCTGGCAATAGAGTTCAGGAACACTAGTGAAAACATTTTGGCAGTCAATGCCCCTAATTCTTTCGATATTATTGATTTGACTCTCCTTAAGAGTTGACTGGTTTAAATATTCAGGAGAGAGGCCAAGACTGTAAAACTGTTACATAGGTACGGTGCCAGTAAGATTGGTAGCTGTCTGACAACAGCAGAGGCATCAGGCCAGGAGTGTCAAAAATGATTTGGAGTCCTGAGATTAGCATCCTGATCCAGGCCGAAGCCTTGATGCTTGGCACACTCACTTCAAACCTCAAGACTGCATTGTCCTAAGTCCTTAGGTTTTTGTATGGCCCAAGTTGCATCCATATTATAGTTGGGCAACTGTTTTAGCCATAAACTATTTGATTGCCCCTGGAATGTAATTAACCCCCTGTTGCCTATAAAATTTAGTTATTGCTAGTGTACTCTTTTGGGCAGTAGAAGTGACATAATTTACCTGGGCTGTTAATTTCCCAAAAGCCTGAAATACGATATCCAAGATTAAAACCATTTGATTTGCTCTATTTCACAGGAATCAGTTTTCCACTTGTGTCTTTGTCATTTGTTGGAAAACTGATGATACGATGTGATAAAACTTTGGATATAGCATAGCTAATAATTAAGTGTTCCTCATTACAGGAGGATGCTAGGGTCTTTAGTACTCACTTCATACCTGCAGAAGACAAGGGGAGAGAAATTGCATAATCAGTGGGAAATTATAACATTTTATGGTTCATCGCATAATCAGCCAGATGTTAACACTGGATCTAGCTTTTTTGTCCAACTATCAAGTCCTTCCCAATTACCTGGGATTGGTAGATGTGGATGGTTGATGGTGTAATAGATATCACTGCAGGATGTAAGCTGTTCTGAGTAAAGCTACTTTTTGCAATTGACTGATGGTGAATTTGTCAATGCTGAAGGTGTTCAAGTGGTGCTTGGTTTGTTCTGGATTATTATTATTGACAATTTGTTGGTCAGAAAGAGAGAACATAGCAACAAAATAAATTTCGTGAAGCATCCTAGACTGTGAAATCGGAAAAGATTAACTTTAAAATTCTATAATGAAGTAGCAAGAAAATATACAGGTAGTCCTCAACTTAACGACCGTAATGGAGCCTGCCCATTATGGTCATAAGCTGTGACAGTCCTAAAGTGCATCATCACATGACTGACATGATTTTAACATTCTTTTTGCAGTGGTTGTTAAGTGAATCCCCTAGTGATTAAGTGAATCTATGGTTGTTAAGAGAATGGCACAGTTCTCAAGAGAACGCATTGCTTGCTATGGCACATTTTGGCCCAAAATTGAAAGTAAACTCCAGTTTTCAACAAAAACATCATAAATAGCAGTCACGTGACTGCAGGATGCTCCAAAGAAATGTAAATGCAGACCAGTTGCTCAGCATCTGAAATGTGTTCACATGACTACGGCACAGGAGCCATTTTTTCGGCGAGCCTTGTAACTTTGAATGGTCACTAAGTTGAGGACTAATTTGACTAATTTGAAGACTACCTGCACATTGGTTTTCTTGAACCATCCAGATGTCAACAAAGTTCTGTGAAGCGATGGTCATACTCATATGATTTTTAACAGAATAAGAGAGTTGGAAGAGACCTTGTAGGTCATCTAGTCCATCCCCCTGCTCAAGCAGGATACCCTATACCATTTCTGACAAGTGGCTGTCCAGTCTCTTCTTGAAAGTCTCTAATGATGAAGCACCAACAACTTCTGAAGGCAAGCTGTTCCGTTGGTTGATTGCTGTCAGAAAAATTCTCCTTATTTCTAGGTTGAATCTTTCCTTGATCAGTTTCCATCCATTGTTCCTTGTCTAGCCTTCGGGTGCTTTGGAAAATAGGTTGTCCCCCTCCTCTCTGTGAGAGCCCCTCAAATATTGGAATACTTCTATCATGTCATCCCTGGTCCTTCTCTTCTCTAGACTAGCCATGCCAAGTTCTTGCAACCATTTTTCATATGTTTTAGCCTCCAGGCCCCTAATCATCTTTGTTGCTCTTCTCTGCACTCTTTCTAGAGTCTCAACATCTTTTTTTATAGTGTGGTGACCAGAACTGGATGAGTATTCTAGGTGTAGCCTTACTGAGGCTTTAAAGAGCAGAACTAGTACCTTATGTGATCTTGATTCAATCTTTCTGTTAATGCACATTAGCATTGGATTGGTTTTTTTTGGGCTGCTGTCGCACACCGCTGGCTCATATTTCATTGATTGTCCACTGGGACTCCAGATCCTTCTCACATTTACTGCAATTAAGCCAGGTTTCATGTGTCCTTTTGTTTTTTTTTTGTCTAAGTCTAAGACCTTACTTTTCTCTACGTTGAATTTCATTTTGTTAGATATGGCCCAGTGTTCAAGTCTGTCAAGATCCTTCTGGATCTTGAGCCTATCATCTAAGGTGCTGGCTATTCCTGCCAGCTTAGTATCATTTGCAAATTTGATGAGTTCCCCTTCTATTCCCTCATCTAAGTCATTTATGAAGATATTGAAGAGTATTGGCCTAAAATGGAACCTTGTGGTACCCCACTGCTTACTTTCCTCCATGTGGATGTATTAAGACCAATTTCATTTAGTCCCCCTCTTCCTTCAGTTGCTCCATTCATACTTGGTGTTGCGCTTTCAACAGCCACATGAGTTTGCAAACCTGAAGTTCCTTTGTGTTGCTCAAAGTTGCTGTAGCAATCTTGGAAAAGAAAGCCTGTGACTCATTTGCTTGAGAGATTCAGAACTAGTTAGAATTTCTCATTGTTAGAAATTGCATCTTATGGGCGGTAATGATACATTACGCATCTTAGTAAAAAAAAGGGGGGGCTTTACATCACAGGAAAAAAAGTGTTTCTGTACAAAGGAATTGTCCATACTGTAAGCCAAAGTTCCTTACTTTAGCCCAAAGCCTTACCCTGTGACTCTGCTAAACTTAAAAAGAGGAAGGAAGGAAGCATTGCTTAATTTTTAAAGGTTTCTCTGCACAGACGAAGGAGCATAAGAACATAAGAACATAAGAAGAGCCATGCTGAATCAGGCCAAAGCCCATTGAGTCCAGCATTCTGTGTCACACAGTGGCCCACCAATTGTACATGGGGATCTTGAGCAGAAAGAGAAGGCAAAACAGAGCGTTTGTCTCTGTTCGGAAGAATGTGATGAATCATAATTCTCTATCTTCTTCATTGCAGAGAAAGACACACTACTGTATATAGAATCAGTTTCCCCCCCCTAAATAGAGAACATCTATTTGGGGCAGGGAGATCATAAGAGTGTATCTGTCTTGTGGGCAAGAGGTTACCATCTTTTTTTCCTTGAAAAGTAGGATGAAAGAACGATGATTAAGGATTTGTCCACCCTTGAACTATCCATGAAGTAATATGTTCAGTTTATGGTGTCTTCCAAAAATTGCTGTTTCTAAAGTAGGGATAGTAAGGACTAACCTTACTTTACTAAATGTTTGGCATTTCTATTCCATGAAAGTAATGACAGTATTTGCCCTTAGTCTCTTGTTATCTAACTGAATACTAGCATGGCCTTAATGTTTTCAAATAGTGTGGCAATATTATCTACCTCACAAGATCTCTTTCTCTGATTTCTGTATAGGGAGGCAACCCACTATTTCTTAAATGTGTTGGAGGTTTACGCAACTAAAATGTCAGAAAGTTTGCTGCACAGGAAAGACAAAGTCCTAATTATGTACAGATTTCAGTTAGCTTCATCTTTCTGAAATGAAAAGGAACAGTTGGATCATCCCTAAATACCTTTGACATGGAAACCTCCTTTGACAATTCCATGACAGATTTCCCTCTTTTCAGTGGCACAGTGTTTTGGGAAAAGAAATGTGTCATTTAGCTGGTGTCAGGCAGGCAGGGTTTGTGCGGCTTGTAGAAGCAATCAATGAAGGAAGAAAAGAGAGAGAAAAAAGTTATTGCTTTATGACAGGGGTCTTCAAACTTGGCCCTTTTATGACTTGTGGACTTTAACTCCCAGAATTCCAGACACAAGTCATAAAAGGGCCAAGTTTGAAGACCCCTGCTTTATGAGAAAGAATTGCTTGAAGTTGAGGGGGTTTAGTTCTGCACTTAGTGCATATTTCAATTTGTGCCCAATTTTATAGCCTCTTTTTTTTTTGGCATGGTTGTTACATGAATTACTGCAGTTATTAAGTGAATTATATGTTCATTAAGTGAATCTGGTTTCCCTCACTGACTTTTCTTGTCAGCAGGTTAGGAAAGTTGCAAACGGTGATCACATGACCTTGAGATGCTGCAACCATCATAAATACACACTTGTTGCCAAGAGCCCAAATTTTGATGATGGACCATGGGGATGCTGCAAAAATTGCAAGTGTGAGGACCAGTCATAAATAACATTATTCAGTGCTGTTGTAATCTTGAAAGGTCACTAAATGAATGGTTGTAAGTTGAACTCTACCTGTATAAGAAGGAGGAGGAGGAACAAAATTTGCAAGTTTTTATTATTATAGCCAACATCAATAAAATTAGTATTAGCCTTCCAGCAGAATTGATTTACTGGACTAGTGTACTGGGGGGGGCTGACACCTGTTCAGAAAGCATTGCTACCTGTCCACTAAATAGAAGGTTTACAGAACAATTTGCTCTGAATTGACACCACATAATAGTATTCCTAGAAAAAACAGTAGCCAAGTATTGAATAAGTGGGGCCTTCAATGGTACATCCCTACTTTTAATGCTTTTTCTTGCTGGAGCTGTTAGAAGAAGAACTAGGAAGTGCTCAGATAAGATACTTTTTGGCATGATGGAAATAATAAATCCAGCACATCATGGGACTGGAACAATACTTGTTCCACATCAGCCATTAATATTCCAGCATAGCATTGGCAATAGATGTTAACAAAGCTGTTTCCAGTTGCTTCTTATTTGATGTAGTCCTTCCACCCTCTAGAAAAATCTCCCTAAACTCTTTCTACCCAAATACTCATTACAGTGTAAGAATTTTCTGAATGTAAGAACAGTGTGAGGTTTTTTTTGTGTGTAAATGTAATTGTCCCCATTTGTCTGTTTGTATAAATCTAAAGGGAAGGACTGTTTCATCTTTAATTGATCTGTAAGTCATTCTTACAGATGAGTAAGCCTCTACAACACTTGGAGCCTTTCCAGATAAAGAATGGAATAAATGCTTTCAAAAATATGCAGTATGTCTAACCAGATTGCTGAAATGGCAATATTTCTGTAGCCTATCCATGACAGAGCAATACTTTTTTTCATCTTATCAGACCCATAGTCTACTTTTAAACCTAGTCTGTCATGGAGGAATCACATTTTCCCCACATAATTTTATCATTTTCCATTCTCCACCCTTGACTCATTTTTCTTCTTTAGAAAAAGAAATACACCCATCCACCCATTACAAAAGAGAGTTGGGATGGCATCAGTTCTAAGGATCAGAGGAAGCCACTTATGGTCCTTAAATTTACAGATGAAAACCAATAATAATTAAGGAATTCTATTTACCAGGAGATAATTATCAAAATAGGGGTGTGTGGTGGCCTAGCAGTTAAGATAGCTTGTCGACCAGAAGGTCGGCAGTTCAAGACCCAAGCACCTCATGATGGGGTAAGCTCCCATTACTTGCTCCAGCTCCTGCCCAACTAGCAGTTCAAAAGCATACAAATGTGAGTAGATAAATAGATACTACTTTGGTGGGAAGGTAACAGAGTTCCATGCTCCTCGGCATTTAGTCATACTAGCCACATGACCGCAGAAGTGTCTTTGGACAATGCTAGAAATGGAGATGAGCACTGTCCCCTGGAATCACACAGGAATGGACAGGAGAAATCTTTTTACTTTAATTATTAAAACAGATAAACAACTTGGGGAGAATTAAGAAATAGTTGGTCAGTCAATGCAGCTTTCTAATCTTGACAGTTATTTTCCAATAGGCAATTTTTAAAACGTCTTGTCCATACATTTTGAAAATCAACAACCACAGATTTAATATTACCCAGAAGATGAACAATTTTCTACTAAGCCATTTTTTTTAAAGGAAGAAATACCCTATATCTGGATAAATAGGTGTTACCTACAGATACAGTAGCTTGCTTGAAACAATTAGATAAAGAATCCTTTATTTAGAAAGCAGTTTCGGTGATTTTACTTCCCCCTGAGAGCTGGTCTGCTGCAGTTGCTGCTTCAGTGAGGACTGAAGACACTTCCTGATACATTTGCGACATGCAAAGCTTTCTGAAAAAATATCAAAACTGGAAGCAAAGAGGCTGTTCCGGCTAAATCAGAAAAAGACTGAACAAGTGAGGAGTGAAGGGGAGAAGCGTGATAAACCCAAGGCTGCTCCTGAATTGCCTAAGGATTTTGGTTTTACCATGTCACTTGTAGAGACCATCCGGCTTTGGAGCGAAGGCGTATTAGCTGCTGATCGCAAGGACTGGGCGGCAGCCCTTGAAGCCTTCATGTCTGTTCAGAATCCTTCTTCCAAAATCTGCTTTAACATTGGCTGCATCCACCTGATCATGAAGAATTTGGAAGAGGCACAAAAGGTGAGTGGCCGGATTTTAAAATTGTCATTGGCAGTGGCTGAACAAAGCATTCCTGATCACCTATTAGATAAAAATACCAACTTCTGTTTCCAAAAATGTACTGTCCCTCTTCTAGTGGATGCTGGATAAAGTCTGGTAATGTAAGAGAGGGAGGAACAAAAAGGAAACTCAGAAATTTGTGAATATTGTCTTCCAGAAGCTGGAAAATATTAACTTTGCCACTCCTAATACTGGTTGCATAACTGGTCGCTTAAAAAAACATAACCAGACTCGTAAAATAATAATTTGCTGTAAGCTATTGCTGTAAGCCGCCCTGGGTCCCAGGAGAAGGGCGGCATAGAAATTTAATAAATAAATAAATAAATTTGGCAGCCAAATATTAAGAACTGCCAGGTGTCTATCAATCCTTTTTTCCATGATTTGATAGGCAACCAAGTCTAAGAGGATTCAAAATGATGAATTTATACATTGTGTGGCACAGTCCTGAACTAAATATATGGCAAGACTCATAGATATTGTATGTTGATCATAAACTTGCAATCCAGGAATCATAAGCTAAGTAGATCAGAGTTCCCCAACCTTTCTGGCTTTGTGGACCAGTGTGGAGTGGAGGGGAGAGGGGATAGTTTAGCGCAAGTGGTGAGCAAACACATATGTGCGTAGCTCCATTTGCAAGAAGCGGTGGACTTGTACTCCTGCTGCTCACTCAAATGGAGCGCACGCACACACACACTTGCCACACACTTGCCCACTGCTCACACAGGGGGGATGCGCATATGCCAGCCATTTAAGGTGGTCCAGTTTTGAATAGCTTATGGCCCACTAGTGGGCCATGGCTTGGGGTTTGGGGACCCCTGTAGTAATGTTATGGATACATTTATATGACAGCAATTATGTCTGTGTATTATGTCTATTTCCTCCAGGCTTTTATCAGAAGCACAGACCATGACAAGCACTTAGCGGTGGCCTATTTTCAGCGAGGAGCTGTGGCTTACCAAATGGAAAAGTGAGCTAGAACATTATAATATTTTCCAGAAAGAATGGGTTATTACACTGATTTGTTATAGTAACCAGTTCTGCCATTTTCTGGTTGGCCAACCTTTGTGTGACTTGGGCATACAAATTCATTTTTAGTTTAAAAATGAAAAGGTCTTAGAATTATATACCAGTAAAAAGAAAACTAGACAATGGAATTTTCCCTTCTGTTCCTAATTATAATAACAGCAATGATAATCACATAGCTCTTAGTTATATGCCATTAGTGAAAAAAATTACACATGAAAAGTTTAAGACCTAACAATTGGAGAACCTAGAACAGACACGTCAAACTCGTGATATCACGTGACATTGTGCAGCGTATCAGAGCTTTTTCACCATTGCTGGCAATGGGGTGGGCATGGTTTCTTCATGACGCGTCCAGCCTGCAGGCTGGCAGTTTGACATCCCTGACCTAGAAATTCACAAGGGAAGGATGCAAGAGATAGAAACAAAGGTACAAAGAAGAAGAAATGCATTTCTTTATTAATTTAGTTACAATAAATCCAATCAGCAGATACATTGATAGATATTAATTAGACCTGAGTTTCTCAACCTGGGCAGCTTGAGATGTGTAGACTTCAACTGCATGCTGGTTGGGGAATTCCGGGAATTGAAAATCTGGCTTAGACACATCCAACTTACCTTCCTATTTGTGGGAAGGAAAAATGTGTTGTGTTTTTTAAAATAAGATCATTTAAAAATCCTGCTGGTTCTAACCAAGGCCCATCTTCATCCAATATTTGGTTTCTCAGATGCCCAGAAGGAGGATAAAGATCCTTATTTCCATGAGGTTTAGCTGTAACCCCTTCCTGCAAATAGTTCTAGTAATGTTGCTGCTTTCTGTGGGTGGCTTGAGCAGGATCAGCTGAACATATTTTGTTTCCTGAGACAAAATGCCAAGTCAGCAATTTCTTCCCACACTAGCCACACAGACAGTTGAATCTCTGGTCACCCTTGATGACCAGCTTCCACCTTTTGTGAATGAAAGCAGCAGGCAAGCTCAAGGACTACAGGACAGATCCCTGAAAGATGCTACTTTTCCTCTGGCAGGAGAAAAAAAATGGGTAGGCCTTGGTCTGTCCTTAAAGATGCCTGCTAAACAGAGATACCCAAAACAGAGATACCCAAATAGAATCTGTTCTCTAATCAGTTCTTTTCACGTCTGTGTAAATATATGGCCATATTTACAAGACATGAATTGGTATTGTTTTACAGTGGTGTAATTGTGTGCATATGTGTATACACACACACACAATTACACCAGTGTAAAACAATATAAATCCATGCCCTGTAAATAGGGTAATATTGAACCCAAATAATAAAGCTTCTTTGATCAAATGTAGTAGCATTTAGTATCCAGCAGCATGCAGATTTAGTTGCTGATTTTTAAAATAACATTGATAAACCACAAGCCCCCATCCTGTAAAATTACCTTGTTGAAAATGTATAGCATTTCTCCTTTTAATTTGAGAAGTTTGCTAATAAAAAGGAATCAAGGTTGGGATGCTGTTAGGAGAAATCAATGTTCTGTAGACTCTTGTGAATAAATGGAGGCTCATCTGGGGACTTGTTAGGAGTAAGGAAGATAATCTGGATGGAAATATGCAGGATCCATTGCCTTACGAAAGGGTCTGAATCATTTTTAAAATCCAGAATGAGATAGCATTTGAAAGTGACTCTGGGAGATAACTCCCTAATTCACTGAACTGTAAGTAGAAGTACAGCACAATCAGATATGTAAGGTGATGTTATTATAGCCAATCTAAAAAAAATTTTTTAGTCTTCCTGTGAAATGTATTTCCCAGTTGGACTTTGGGGGCTGATAGGACTGCCAATCCAGCTCTTGGTCTTTCCCTACCCTGCTACTTCTTAGCATAAGTTAGTTTATTATGCCTGTAATGCCCGGCCAACATGTCTACCCAGAGGGCATCAGCTTGAGAAAAGCTGACATTTTCACATTTCCCTTGTTCCATGATCACATATTAACCATTCCTTTTTTTTGGCTTTCAGTTATGAATTAGCTATTACTGACTTACAAGAGGCCTTGGCTCAACTACGGGGGAATGACCTTATAGATTACAAGATTCTAGGCCTGCAGTTTAAGTTGCTTGCTTGTGAGGTAAGTCTTTATTAGAAATCCCAGCCCACTAGCAAGAGGCTGAACATCGACGTTTAAATTCAAGGTTACTCTTTCAGAAATGGAATATTGGACAGGGGTTCAGTTCAATGCATAATACTCTGTTATACCAGGGAGAAAACATGTTTTGGGGAACTATTAGACTGATTCAGATTTTTGAGGCCATACTTATGTATTCCCATTAAATGAGTGCAACAGGAGAGGAATCTCCATTTGATATATAGCAAAATAGTAAGGAATGAGTGGGGTCTTATCTCAGGACTGCCATTTCAACCCCTCCAGAATTTTACCTCAGGTTTCTTTTTTTCCTGAGCTGGAGCCAAACTTCCAAGGAAAACTGGAAACCACCCACTATCTCTTTCTGTCTAAGCATGTTTTTAGTATCAGAAGGAGGTGGAACAAGGGCAGAAGCAGTCTGGTAGAGAGGCAACCACTAGTTCACAATTTGCTTTTCAGCATGCCAAGGTCATTTTAAAAAAAGCCTAAAAATCAGGTGGGCAGGGAACATTTTCAAAGAGGTATAACTGGACATTCTGCAAACATCCCATATGCTTTAACTGCACATTTCAATCCTTACTGTATTTATGGTTCCTTTTCGTATTTGAAGTTCATCAAAGAAGACCTCCAAGGTCCCTTCCAGTTCTATTCTAACTGATACTTTCAGTGAACTCAAAGGGACATATAGAATTGCCCCATTTGCTCTTACTGTTGCAACTGGTAAGTGCTGCTACTTGATGCTTCATTTAAATTTATATTTGTGTATCAGTGATTGCATGATCTCTGAGGATGCCGTACGCTAGATAAATAAATTTTGCTCTTACAACAGTTCTCTGAAGTAGGTAAGCTAAAGCTGAACCACAATCAGCATTGAGTTTGAGGGGGTTTGAAAGCAGGCCTGTTTATTTATTAAACAAATTTATATAGCCTCCCAACTCACACATTGGACTAGAAAGAGAAGAGCCATGGGAAAGATCTGAAAGAACCTCACAAGAAGGACTGCACATTGGGGCAAAGATGAGCAGAAGAACATCTATTTAAACAAGATTGGAAGAACAATGCAGTTCAGTTTTCCTTCATTTGGTATTGGACTAAAATTCCCAGAATTCAAGGCCTGCCCAATAACCCAGTGCCTGTGGAAGGCATCAGGTTGGGAAAGGCTTACCTTATCCTGGTACTCAAAATCCACAAGATTTCTAAATAATTAGAATTAAGGTTAGGCATATTTCTGACATCCATACTCTTTACTTGCAGCTGTTATACAATACCGCTCTTGCCTACGCTAAGCTGGAAGACTGGAAAAAAGCTGAGGAGCATTTGACAAGAGCAATAAAACAGAGGATGGGCTCCAGGCACAACAAGATAGATAAGGCTATGGAATCCATCTTGGTAAGAAAATGTAGAAACGGTGCATGAATTCCACCCCTTGAATACTGTTATGCATGCTGGCTGCTGCCCTCATAATTGCAAATTTGGTATCAGCCTGAAGGGGGGTCTTTATTACAGATGTATGTGACTTACCTGCACGGAGGATTAAAACTCTAACGAAGGATGAGAATTGTCTCTTCAAAACATGGCACTGAGGAGAAGCAGCTAGGATAGACCATGTAGAAAATGAAACATTCTCTTGCTTTGACTCCAACATTTTGCTCTGGAGAGCCCAATAAAGAGTCCTATCAAGAGACAAGCAGCCAAGGGTGGATTTAGGTATTCTCTTAGCCATGCAATCTTTAGTGCACACTAGGAGACTTCAGTTCCACTTCCTTTGGTCGATAGAATTCAATACTGTAAAGCAGCGGTTCTCAACCTTTTTCAGGCCGTGACCCCGACCTGCGCTGCGCATGCATGGCGCGACCCCGACCTGCACCGCGCATGCGCAGTGCGACAGCCCGCATCGCGCATGCGCTGCGTGGCGCGACAGCCCACATCGCACATGTGCTCTGCGGCGGCCCGCATCGTGCATGCGCGGCACGGCGGCCCGCATCGCACATGCATGGTGCGACAGCCCGCATCGCGCATGCACGGTGCTAGCCCCTGCGCCGGCCGAGGGGAAAAGGGGGAAAAAATGGCGGACTGCGTTGTTTGGCGACCCCCGTGAAATGGTCGTTCGACCCCAAATGGGGTCGCGACCCACAGGTTGAGAACCGCTGCTGTAAAGCTTACTGCAAGAGAAAGCGGGATTTAGAACCCTATTTACTCCACAGTCTAATTAGGAGTCTTTGTTACTAAGGGTAAAGAAGGTGTTCTTTTAATTTAAAAAATAAAAATGTCTAGATGGCCAGATGTTTAATATAAAACATTAAAAATATTTGGATACTTAATGTCCAGGTGGTGGATCTTTCTCATGTTCTGAACACATCACTGTATCTATTTACAATCTCTCTCTATTCTGGGATTCTGTAATTACATTAAACATGGATGTGAGCTATCTGAGTACAAAAAATGCTCTCTCTTTTTCTTGCTCTGTGTGTGTGTGTGTGTGTGTGTGTGTGAGAGAGAGAGATAGATAGATAGATAGATAGATAGAGAGAGAGAGAGAGAGAGAGAGAGAGAGAGAGAGAGAGAGAGAGAGAGAGAGAGAGAGGAGGAGGTGGTTGAGGAGCAGCCTGTTATGAGGTTCTAAATTAAGAATTTAGAGCAAGATGGCAGAATTGTTTTTTGTGGGAAATCACATTCTATTAGGAGGAACCTGCCAAGGGTGTGTACTGATGACAGTAGTCTCTGCAGGGGGGATTTTAAAAAATCAAGATGGTGGCCATGGGAACATAATTAAAACTCTGATCTTTTGTACATGTAAGCAACATTGATGCAATACAAAAGCAGGGATTTGATCATGCTGCTGCAATCATTATTTTAACATTTTATCCTTCATGCTCCCTACCATTAGTGATGGTGGAGGGATCAGAAGTACCGGTTGGCAGATCTGAACAAAAAGATGGCCAGAATCTGCTGCCTTGTGGGATTCTCTGGCCTTCTCTCCACTTCTATCTCTGCTATCTCATCATGAAACTTAGATGGTGCACTACAGACTCTCTTCACCTGATTTATTATAAAAGCATGGAATAAATGATGTTGGAAGAAGCTATGTTTTCACTTATTGAGTCAGTTCTTTATTTCTGTTTTTGATATGTGCAGAAGCAAAGATTGTTTGAACCCATAGTGATCCCTGAAGGAAAGTTATTTCGGCCAAACGAAAAGCATGTGGCACAGCTGGAGAAGAAAGATTATTTAGGGAAAGCCACGGTATGAATTTAACCTGTCACAAACATGGAATTATTCAGATAATTTTGTTCCTGGTATATTTCTGGAAAGGCTACTCAGGTCATATTATAATAGTTCTGCCAGCTGATTGGAAATCACTATTCTCAATTGCTATTGCACCATTAGCATTTTTAACTCTAGTAAGCAGAAAGTGATACTTTGTGTAGCACAGAGATGATCATTCTCATCTGCTGGTCAACAACTGATATTAATATTTATAAATAAATACATAAAGCGAACAGATTAGAGCTCGACTTGAAGAATTCAATGGAAAGAGGATGTGCCTGGAGTTAATGATAATTTCCTTTCAAGGTTAGGGTAAAGATTAGGACTGCAGATAAAGTACATAATTTAAAGTGTACACAAAAGCTAATTAAAAGGAATGACAAACACTCACAGACAAAAGTTGTTATTACATTTATATGGTACCTTGACCAAATTATATTTTTGTACACTTCCCTAAATGAAAAAACCATATGCCATTTTCATATGCAATTATTTTTATTTTGACTCTGTAACTCATTGAATATCAATAGTAACCATGCATTCAAATTTAGAGAAATTTAGAAAAAGATGCTATGTTTAACTCTATGCCATTTGAAAGATGTATTAATTTGTTTATTGAAGAGTTCATTGAAACATACCATTTTATCAGGGAGGCCTTAACTTTTGCAGACAAGCAAAAGTTCCATCATCCATTTATTAATGGATAAGCAAAAATAATAATAAAAATGAAAAATATACCGGTAAATGAAAATTTCTAATTTTTCTAATTTTGCACTCAACATAAGATCATCATCAGTTTTCAAGAATCTGAAACTATTCTTGCAATTCATTCTGATACAGTATGTATTAAATCCATCTGGAGTATTGCATTTAATTTCCCACTAGTATACTATGGAATCAATCCTTCATTGTCCCTCCATTCATACATAGGAGCTTCCCTTATAATTGTACCCATTGTATTCTAAGCCAGTACCCAGAGCCCACAACACTGAGAAAACTTTGGTGATGGTGGGGGGCTCTAGAAGGAAGTCTCAGCTGAAGGAAGTCAGAGTGAGTTACACCATGAATACCTTTAACATCATGAACAAATTCTATTTTTCCCATGACAGGACCCCTAGTCTGCATCAAATTGTTGTTTATTTTGAGACTAACTGTCCTTGATACTCTTGATAATCTTAAACATACTTTGAACAGGTCTTTAAAAAAATGCATTTCATTTCAATGCTTCAATACTTTCTTGCAAGATTGTTTAGGATTTCCCAGCGTTAAGAATAGAATTATTTAAGAAATACAGGTTTATTCTTCATCATTGCTGAAACAGAGAATGCTAATTCAGCTTATTTTCAAAGATCGAAAGAAGAAGCACAGAACAGGTGACTATGTTCAAATGCAAATAACTATCATTTATCTCACACTAGTGTTTTACTATTTGGATGGTCAGTTGGGCAGGATGGGAAAATAACAGCATTAGAATGCTTAAAGTTTTGACTTTTTTGGGTGAATAAAATTAGATTAAAAACAAGCCTTTCTTCTCATTCTAGGTTGTGGCATCTGTGATAGACAATGATGACTTTTCAGGTTTTGCTCCTCTTCAGCCCCAGGTAAGACAGAATCACTATCTTGCTTAGTCCCATGTTCTCCTGCTTCGATCATGAATCATGATTTAGTTTACTCCTTGGACTCCATTTGCAGGCATATTCTCAGAATATGATCTGCTTCCATTTGCTGTTCTGGCCATCATGCTTTCAAAGTCTTATCTGCTATTCCATCCCAACTGCTGAAAATTTAACTTATTTCACAAGATGAAGTAAATTGAAATGATAATTCACTTATCAAGATGCCTCCTATTTTAAAGAAGTGAGGTTTAGGGTGGGTCCTCTAGAATCCTGATTATGACGGCATCATTTGGAATAATTAACACTATGAGCTTTTAATTTTAGCCATATAAAATTCCATTTAATTAAACTGAATAATTATTTTCATTTTCAGTAGAATACAAGAAGTGTCAAAACTTGTAAGCATGCAGGGCACAGGGTATTTCATCCTGTGTAGGAGACAAGAGAAATACTCTTAAATGTTTCTTATCATAAGATAGAAGATTAAAATAAACTGTTTGGTAACAAGGACATCCTTACTATCATATTTAATTGCCCAAGAAATTGATTTTTATATGGAGGACTGTTTTTTTTTTAAGGGAGCTGGGAGACTAGAAACCTTTTCCTGTAGTTTTCTATTTTAGGAGCTAAATATGAGTTAAGGGGGTGCAGTGGCCTGGGGGTTAGCATGCTGAGCTTGTTGACTGAAAAGTTGGCAGTTCGAGACCCAAGCTCCACATGACAGGGTGAGCTCCCGTTCTTGCTCCAACTCTTGCCAATCTAGCCATTCAAAAGCATGGCAAATGCAAGTAGATAAATAGGTACCATTCCCTGCACCTTGGTGTATAGTGATGCTGGCCACATGACCATGAAAGCATTTTTGGACAATTTTGGCTCCCTTGGCTAGGAAACAGAGATGAGCATTGCCCCCTAGAATTAGACATGACTGCCAGGGAAATCTTACCTTTTTAAATGTGGGTTAACTTTTTCCTATACTTGAAAAACAAAAACCCTTACCAATTTGCTTCCTAGATGGGCTTTGGGAAGGGAAAAAAAATACTACTTCCTCTTCAGTCTAAGTGAACTCAGGCTTTCTATTAGAAAAGATTGAAGGCTTACCATTGATGGATAGGAATAACCTAATATGTGTGCTATGCTTACAGACATCAGATCCACCTTCCAGACCTAAAACACCAGAAGTCCTCAGGTAAGATCAATAAAGTCCAGAGAATACTAACATCCATCAGTTATTCCCTCAGCCAATCTCTCCCAAGACTACATAAAGAGTAGTTACAATAAATTCAGAATTCATGTAGATGCACAACATTTTATATATCATTAGCTATAACTAATTAATGTAAGATGAAAGTTTGTTATAATAGGCAGGAACATAATTTTCTAAATGAAACAAACAAATAAAAAACATTCCAGACATTGAAAAATGCAGAATGATCTACTTGAGGCCTTTTCCTCATAATGCTACCATCTTTGCATCTTAAGCATTAGACATTAGTGGAAATATTATACACTGAATGAAATGCTGTGGATGACCGATTCCTATTTGTATTCTTTTGGTTGATTTTTTTCCTCCTGGGAAATTGGAATATACAGAAAAGGAATCTGTGGATGAACTAATACTGTATACTATTGCTTACTTATGTAGGGCGCTGCAAGGAGAACCTCACAGAGTTTTGTATGAATTTATTCCTGAAACTTCAGAAGAGCTTCAAGTAGTTCCTGGAAACATTGTTTTTGTTTTGAAAAAGGAGAAAGACAACTGGGCTAGTGTTGTGTTTAATGGAAAGGTAATAAAAGTCTTTAAAACTGTAATGTGCAGATGGGCTACAGAAAGTGTGTGAAACAATTGAGTCTGTTTGACATGGGTTTTTCAAAACTCACGAGAACATTTGGCTTGGGCCAGATTATCCGACTATGGAACTAATACGATGGACAAACAATTTTCGTAACATGGTATGGTTTAGACCAGGGGTAGGCAACCTTGGCTCTTTTATGACTTGTGGACTTCAATTCCCAGAATTCCTGAGCCAGCATGGCTGGCTCAGGAATTCTGGGAGTTGAAGTCCACGAGTCATAAAAGAGCCAAGGTTGCCTACCCCTGGTTTAGACAATGATATCAATCAAAAATATTTTCAAAGTGGCCCTTTGTGCTTTGAATAGTAAAACAAAATGTAAAGGGATCTGTTAGAGAAAATTTTCTGAGAACTACTTCCATAAGAGACAATGGCTGCCTCTTTTACATTAACAGTTGGTGTCATTTTGGACCTGAATTCTAAGTGCACTGAACTGATTATCAGCTGTAGGTTAACCAGTCTGTATTATTTCCTGTAATTGCATACATAGCATTATTACATTCATACCTCAACTCAAAGAGCTCAGAGTCATGTTGCTAAGGATGAGCCTATTTCATCTCACCACAAAAACAAAATGAAGTTTGGCGAAGATGCCTACAGTAATTAAAATGCTAAATAGCTTTCCTATCCTGGTGCCCCACAAATTTATTTTTATTTATTTGTTTATAAAATGTATTTTATAAATATGTCGATTTCCAATTTTTATTAGCAGCATTAGTATGGATGCCCTGGCTTTCCTGTTTGGCAATAATTAGGCACCAGAAATCTGCCTCCAACTATCTACCTGATGCATTAAAAACATACAGAAAAATCTTTGCTGACATGTTGTAGTTGTTTGGATTTCTGCAGCCCAGATTTGGTAGTCACTAGAATCAGGGAAATTCCAATACATTGAAGGCACTAGCTTGGAAAGGCTGCTTTAAAATTTTGCCATTAAAGCCAATGGTATTGTTGAAAGAAAAGTCTTCATCATGGTTCAGTCCAAGCTGGAAATAAACATGGTGACTGCTTTAGGAATAAGGTTGTAGTTTATTGAAGAAAAGAGCCAGACAGAAAGATGACTCTGGCAGAAAAAGATGGAAAAAAGGGGGCTGAGCACATGTGGGGAATGGGTTTTTATACCCTCTGGAGCCTTTTGTTTGGAGTTGCTTCCTGTGGCATGAACTTTGACCTGAGTCTGAGGGTGCCCTTTGGTATCTCTGTGTTAATCCTATTATGTCCTATCTTAGTTTGGGTGGGGTATGTAGATTTTAGGTGTCTTTGTCTTCTTGATCTTCTAGCTGGGGCCTCCATCTGCATTTCTACAGAGCTGGTTTCTGTTTGGGGGAGAGAGACCTGGGGCTATTAAGAAAAACGTAATGTTTTCTTGCCTCTTTAAGATCCTTTGAGGAACTATATTTTTTCTGCCCTTTTAATATTTCCTTCGGGGGGGGGGGCTGACTTCCCGCAGTAATAATTAATTAATCCTTAGTTCATTCCCAGGAAATTAGTAATTTCTATCAGACTGTTAGTAATTTCTACCAGAGGACAGGGATGTGGAAAAGCAAATCTCTGTCTGTGTATCTGTGTGTCTGTGAAGGAGGTGGTAGTGTTTCACTCTATTCTCAAGAAGCCATCCTTGGATCTAATGATATTGCAGAGCATTGGATAACTTTTGTCCAGTCTCCAACTTTATCTTTTTTTGGAAGACTGTTGAGACTGTGGTAGGAATCCAACTTTGGATGGCCTTGTCAAAGCACGTTATCTAGACCCTTTTCAGTTGTACTTCAGGCTGGGTTATAGTACCAAGACAGCATTACTTGTACTTACGATCTTTGAAGGGCTTGGGAAAGGGATGGTGTCCCTTTAAAATTTTAGAGACACTGTCTTGTAGTGCTTCTCCTTCTTCTTTGCAATCAGTGTTTGCTGAGGGAAGGAGGAGGTCTGTATGGGGAGGCTCAGGGCCTGGGTTTCTTACCACTATTTAAAACCTATGTGAAACCACTGAGTGAGGTCATTTGGCAGCATGGGGCATGGTATCATCAGTATCCTGCTCCATGCTGAGCAGGTGATTGTGAGGGCCTGAATAGGGAAGACCAAATGTAACTCACCCTAGCAAGGTGGAGTGGTTTGCCGCCCTCCTTTCCCCATCACCAGTCTGGTAAGTTTGACTTTGATTGGACAGTACCTCCCCAGACCGAATTGTCATACAATTTGAGGGTCTTTTTGGATTTTGTTGCTCTTCCTCAAAGAGCAAGTACCAGCTGCGGCAAAGGAGGTCTTTGCACAAACTCATTGTGTGTTCCAGCTTTACCCATTCCTGAACTGGAGTCTTTCGTCACAGTCACTCACACCTTAAATTATTTCCTGACCGGATTGCTACAAGGTGCTCTACACGGAGCTGCCATTGAAGATCACTTGGAAACTATAAATGGTCCAGAATGCAGTGGCGCATTCAGTTCTGGATACCCTGCAATTTTCCATGCCACACTGCTGTCTTATGAGCTGTATTGGCTCCTTTTTGGGTACAATCTGGTTCAAGATATAAATGACAGAAGGCCAGGTTAGTTAGAGAACTACCTCTCCTTGAGGGCATTTGCCCATCACCAGGTCAGCCAAGGTGGGCATGCTCCAAGGCCCTTCTCATAAATATTGTCATCCAGTGGTTCCTCTGAATCATGCCTTCCCCACAGCTGCTCTGGCCTAATATTGTAGCTTAGATATATTTTAGCTTTCTGGAAGGCCATGAAGATCTGTCTCTTCGCTGAAGCCATGGGCCAGGATGGAGATGAGTCAGTGGATGTAAAGTTGATGAGATGCTATAGCACCATGGCAGGAAGTGTGATCTGTTGTAAGGGAGATACAATTGTTTGTTTTGCTGTTTTATGTTTTTTGTTGTGAGTGACCTAAAATTGAGTGTACCACAGGCAGTCATATAAATTTAATACATAAATAAGTAAATAAATAAACCAATATATTATTTCTATAGAAGCCCATTCTGAGAAATTCAACATCTAGTCACACAAATGCTGCACTGGTGCCCTCATAGTAGCGGCACCTATAGTCCTTTTGTTGTAGGTCAGTTCACTTACTCCTTAGCAACCTGGCTTCAAAACTTTCCTAAGGTCATCTAATATTACATGATGATCCCCTCTCCCCCTTGCTGTTGAACATTTCTGTTCAAAAACTGGTTTTTGATTCAGGATGTCCCGTGGCCTGGAGTTACTATCTTTGCCTAAAAGCTATACACTCTCCTTAGGGCAGTAACTTTGCTTCTCTAATTATGCTCCAAGTCCCTTTGCAAAGGAAACATGCCTCTAGAGCAGTCATGTCAAACTCGCAATGTCATGTGACGACGTGCAACGTATCGGGACTGTTTTGCCATTGCCAGCAATGAGGTGGGCACGGCTTCCACGTGATGTGTCTGGCCCACGGGCTGGCAGTTTGACACCCCTGCTCTAGTGACAAGATTGACAGGTTAAGGTAGTCAGGTTTTTCTTCTTTATACCTAAGTTGATATCAAAAATCATTAAAATTTGGTTTTTTCCACGTTGTACATCATAATCATTCTGGTAGTAAAATGCAGTATTCTTTCCGACATTAGTGATCAAACACAAACGATAGATAACTGGAACCCATAAGTGAATGTAAGGAAGCTGCTCTGTGATTTTGAACTTTCAGTTTTTCATGTAGAGGAACGACATGGCTCTGAAATAGAAGGTACCAGCCAAATAAAAATGCTGTCATAAAGATTAGAAATAAAGAATAGTTAACTGTTTTTTTTTCATTCTCATACAAATCGGATGCATCTAATGTTAAAAATTCTTGCTTTGACTTCTGTGTAGAAAGGGATTGTGCCTTGTAACTACTTACAGCCAATGGAACTGCAGAACCAGCCTGTATTCCAGGTGAGAGCTCAGTGATTTTGTTGGTAAGAATTAACTGTAAGAAAATAGATTGGATTTGCCTACCAAAAAATGAAGCTGCATAGTATCTCCATGCTTCCCTTGCATATTATTTAGGACTTCTTAGCCAAACTATCTCTTTCTAGCTAGCAATAGTAGACAGTAAAATGGTACCTGGAAATGGGAAATACTACTCTGTCAGTACACAATTAGATGACTCACAAGGTTATGACTTGGAGAGATATTTTAATTTTCCTGCTTCATTCAGTTGGGCTTCTTTAGGAGAACACACACTATATCAATAAAATAATCATTCTAGGTTTATTAGGAGTTAAAATGTACTCAAGTAAGTTTCTGTACCCAACTAGTTACCCATTGATTTGTCATCCATCTGTTTAACTCATGGTAGCCTGGAGATATATAAAGCTATTCTGATTTCTTAGATATAAGATTAAGATTGGGAAAAAAAATAATGCTCAAGCATCCTCCCCTCTGATAGGACCTATTAATCTGTCATATGTTGACCTTCATTTTAAACAGATGGTGTGAATACAATTTGGGTCTTATCCATGGAATTCCTCTCTATAAAGCCCAATAAATAGGAGTTCAGGACAACTTAGCCAGATGAAAAAATGGCAAAGGTTCACATCAGACAGAGAGAATGCTCTCTTCAAGGAGTATATCTTTTTTTATGGAGTTGTATATGATAAATCCAAACCTGGACTACTACTCCCAACAAGCTGAAATCACCTCACCTGTTTTGTGTTGTATATTTTGTGACTTAAACAGTTCAATCACTGCATATATCTGACAAGCTATTTCCATTCTCTCCAGGAAGAAAACAACAAAGATATGGATATTCCTGCTCCACCAAGCATTGCTGCTCCAGGTTTCCCCAATCTTCCTTCAAGTGAGTAAAAACCACATACAGCAAATAATTCTATTTTGTGATAGTTTCAGGCTATCACCTGCAAATCTATTCTCCCTCCCCACATGGCTGTTAAAGCAGGTACTTACTCTCTGCTCTGTCTAAATTCTCCATCTTTACAAATTATGAGAAGTGTGGGGGATAAAAATATAGCCCCCTTCTCATATAATAAGATAGGGCTAGAACAAACCTGAAATAGGTCCCCACAGAAGTGATTTGAAGCTTTAACTTAAACTTTATGCTGTTTCCCAATAAGGACGTAATATTTGTAATCTGCTGAGCTTTGTGCAATATGAAATTGCAAAGTAAATAGTTCTGTGTATATTTAGAATATAAGGACTGGAACAGTAAGAAATAGGGAACTGAAAGTAGCCGATGGATGCGGGTTCCAATGTACACGGGTATATGTGGAAAGTTATGTTCAGCAGAAGGTCAGCAGGAAGTCAGTAGAAAGTCAGCAAAAGTCAGCAGACCATCTGACTGCAGTCTTAGAACAGAGAAAGAGGGTATAAAGTGTTGGGACTGGACCTGATTGATTTGCCACTGGCCTATAGTTGTCCTTTTGGAATCTGCTACGCCAGCGGTTTTCAACCTGTGGGTCGCGACCCCATTTGGGGTCAAACGACCATTGCACGGGGGTCGCCAAACAACGCAGTCCGCAATTTTTTCCCCTTTTCCCCTCGGCCGGCGCAGGAGGCAGCACCGCGCATGTGCGGGGTAGCACCACGCATGTGCAATGCAAGCCGTCGCGCTGCGCATGCGTGCTGCGTCGCGACACACATGCACGATGCGGACCATTGCATCGCACATGCGTGATGCATCGTGCCACACATGCGCGGTGCGGGCCGTCGCACCACACATGCGCGATGCGTCGTGCCACGCATGCCCGATGCGTCACGCCACGCATGCACGATGCGTCACGCCACGCATGTGCGATGCGTCGCACCACGCATGCACAGTGCGGGCCGTCGCGCCACGCATGCGTGATGCGGGCAGTCGCGCCACGCATGCGCGGTGCAGGTCGGGGTCACAGCCTGAAAAAGGTTGAGAACCACTGTGCTACGCCATATGGTCCTCATTGCAATGGGTTATTAATGTAAGTGACGTTGTGTTATTATGTTTGGAATATTTGCTATGTTCCAAATCATTAGCAAAATAAACCTCTGAATCTTAAAGTAAGAATTATTGTTTTGTGTTGCTGTCTCTTGTCTTTTCCATTGGGTTTTTCCACGACGGAAGGAAGTATTAACAGAGGCATAAACTGCAGTTCTGATTAATGATAATAAACTCTCTTCAGTATTGTAATTTCCAGTTCTATGTTATACCATATTTATGAGTACCAATTTACAAAGAGACCATAGGAATCATTTAACAAATCATGATTTAAATCAAGCAATGCATAGTCTAAAGACTGTGTTATTTTTTAAGAAATATTTTTAATTTAACAATTGTTTTGTTTTCTGCAGGTGACAGAAGAGAACTGAAGGTATATGATTTCCTTTCATTGTGAGCTTTTGGACAGGCAAAACAGCAACACTAATTGCTGTTAATTAAAGAGCTAATAGGTTTCCTAGTTCCACCGAGGACACAGCATCTTACACAAATATTTAAATGTATATAAACAGGGCTATCATCTCAAATTATGCCTCTCATAAAAATATTAACTCTTTACTCAGTACAAACAATTTTACAGCCCTGGTGGTGCACTGGTTAGAATGCAGTATTGCAGGCTAACTCTGCCCACAGTCTAGAGTTTGGTCCTAAAGGGCTCAAGGTTGACTCAGCCTTCCATTCTTCCGAGGTTGGTAAAATGAGGACCCAGATTGTTGGGGGCAATATGCTGACTCTGTAAGTGCTATTGCTATTGCTAAAATGGAAA
The DNA here is from genome assembly GCA_034064705.1 of Bothrops alternatus. Classification (NCBI taxonomy): domain Eukaryota; kingdom Metazoa; phylum Chordata; class Lepidosauria; order Squamata; family Viperidae; genus Bothrops; species Bothrops alternatus. Next base: position 833,452 of record JARGCV010000040.1, read on the forward strand.
CTATTATACTATAACTAGTGGTTTGAACATGTGCTTGTGCAGGGACTTCATTTTTGTTTCAGAAATGAAACTTGCAAGTATATTCTCTTGAATACAAGTCATCTTGTTTTCTCTTTGAAATTAGCAGCCTAATGTGTTAAGTCGGGGGGGGGGAGTGTTTCTTCTGTTAAAACCACTAGGAGCAAGAAGTTCTTATCATTTAATTGCACAAGAATTTAGTAGCAGATTCTTATTTATGCCTCATTTTAAAATATTTAAATTTGTTAAGAATTCTCTTTGGCATTAGATATGTTTACGGGTTTTGTTTTGTTCCGCATAATTCCCTTGACTTACATATATTTAAGGATGTACAAAAAAATTGAAATTTCAAGTTCAAAGGACATATTTTAAGTGCAAGACAGCCACTTTGAAACATGTCATTTGAATTGGAACTTGAAATGTTTTGCACTATTATAATACATATTTTTGATGTTTTAGTAAATATTCAAGAAATATTTATTGGGCAGCATGCAAATACAAAAATAAAGAATGCATTGCTGCCTCCATATACCTTTAATTTTAAATGGCACTGCAGCCGTTTCTGCTACTTTCACCAGTTTTAACCACTGTAATGCTTGAAGTACATAGCAGAGTTTTATAGCATGACTTTTCATGCAGATGCTTCCCCTCCATATGGCCCTTGAAAATGCATATAGGCTACTGAAATCATGAACCTGTCAGGCTCTTGTATTTTTTCTTACAGTTTGATGCATCTCCAACACCTTATATCATCAAAGTACATTACAAATTCACAATAGCTCTGCATGTGAGTCCCAACCTATCTTACAGCAGCCTTTTAGAGAAGGTGTGTAAGAAACTGGAACTCTCTCCTGAACACACAACACTGAGGTAAGCAAGACCACCCAGCAGCACTTTGCTCCTAATGAGTGGGATGAAGCCTTTTGGTCCTCACCGAGTTTTCTGTTGCTTAGCTACCAGACAACAGATGGCAAGGATCAGGTTCTGAATGAAAAGGGAATGGCAACCTTATGGAACCATGCAAAGAACAACTGCTTGACATTGTGGTGTACCACCAATGAGGTAAGATAGTCTAGTTTAGAAAGCAACATACCATGTTGGGGAGCACCACATATACTTCCTTGAGAACATTTTTAAAAAAAATTTAGATCAGTAATCTCTGAAAATTGCATCTAAACCATGCAGAAACCTTTTTGACTGTAAAAGTGAAAAATGCTACTGATATTATTCTGAAATAATAATGTAAGCGTCATGGTTCCGACAGATGAAACTCTTCAAAAGAACTTTGAGGCATTGTTTACCTTAAAGAATCTTTATTTTGAGTAGCATAATATGGCACTGCATAATCGAAGCCAAAAACTGAATTCCCCTCCCCTGAGGACATAGTATCAAAGCACAATTCAGCTCCTTCAATTAACAGTCATAAATCACATTCCCCAATTAGCTTGAAGCTCCAGTTCTCCAGCCGCCAATTCCTTATCAGCTCTGGTTACAATAACCTTGTTTCTCACGCTAGGTTTAGTGTTGTTATGTTTAGCTGGACTCTCGTTCACATCCCCACTCCCAGCATCATCTAACTCTAAAAGCAAAAGGTAAAAGATGGCTATATTTCCCTCTGTTGTCAATGCAAAAACATCTGATGTTAGCAGCGTTGACAGTAAGATGTTTAGGAATAGGAGTAGATGTTTAGCACCTACCAGTATGAAAGGTACATCTGGAAGAATGTTGTATCATTTAAGATAGCTAAACAGGGCCTCTATTAATTAATTAATTAATTCCCTTTTTTTCTGGTAAGTTTCGTGTTTCGTTTTTTGAAAAGCTTAATATACGCACGTACATAAGTAACAACAATTCAAGCAGCTATAATGAAGGCACTTTGAAAAAAAACCAAACTGCTAATTATGAAAGCGTCAAGAGATACTTAAAAGGTATTTTTTCTCACATTAGATCAGCAAAGATAATTTAATGGAAAATGGTGAGGACGCACAGCAGAAAATACTAACAGAGATGGAATCAAATCAAGTTATAGCACGTTATACATATGAAGCCACTCAGGCAGAAGATCTGGAGTTTCAGAAAGGGGACACAATTGTTGTTCTGGCCAAAGGTAAATTTTATTTTAAATTATGGAAACTTAAAAGTCATTTGGGACATTATCTTTCTCCTTCTACAGTTCTTCCATCTGAAACCTTAACTCCAATTTTTCATCTTAGCAATACTGTAATTAGCTACATGAACTAAATAGCTCCACCTACAGGAATCTGCAGTGTACACATTTACTTTTACTTCAGCCCATTTTTTTTTGCAAATTCAATGAATTTCATTTGGAATGTGTTAATTAAGTGTTGGTAGATCATACTGGTGTGACGAAAGTTTCCATGTTTTAGCAGCTTGCACAGAAGTTCTTTCTGGAGCTCAGATTCACAGTTCTTCTTTCTTGGAAAATAAATACAGTGCTGTAGTATTGATCTCTTTTCTCATGACTTACCATCTTTACAGCTCCATTTTCCAACCAGTTATCTTTCTCAGTGTTAATTGCCTTGAAATATTGGCTCTGGGCATCTTGCATTTCCTCACTTCTCTTGCCTTTTTCAACCAGCTCTTTATCTCCCTTACATACACCAGTGGTAATGTGAAGTTCATGCTATTAAAAGAGATGGACAAGATGTCTAGATAGTAGCATGGCAACTGTGAAGCCTACAGCTTCTTAGCTCAAAATCATACTGAGTAGGGCTTAGACTTTGTATTGGAAAGCAAAAAAAATGCCTGGAACACACTGGGGTACACAACTACAACTACTAAAACTAAACACAACTTTTCCCAGGATTGGGTTGCATTAGGTAAGTGTGCAACCCCAGAGAAAGATGCAGCTGCTTAATAAAATACAGATATGTGCAATGCGAGCAGCTTCACGTGCTCCAAATCATTTTTTCTTTCAATACAAAGCACTGCACAGCCCCGATATTAAAAGTCTTACAATCCCACAACCCTATGCTTCTATTGCAGAATTTACTTTTTTTTTCAGATTTCCCAATTCATATACATTTTGCAGTCAAGCAGGCATTCACTCACTCTACCAACAAATGCATTAATATTTTTTACCAAAAACAGTAGCAAATTAGGCTTCTAACTTCTGACATTAATTTTAATAAAAACTTCAACTTTTGCTTTAATGCTTTAACACTATTTAATGCTTTAACACTATTGCACACATATAAAGCCCTTCATGGCATGGGACCAGGATACTTACCTGACCGCCTTCTGCCACACACTTCCCTACGACCGGTGAGAGCACACAGGGTCGGTCTCCTCCGGGTCCCGTCAGCGAAACAATGTCGTCTGGCGGGCCCTAGGGGGAGGGCTTTCTCTGTTGTGGCGCACGCCCTCTGGAACCAACTGCCTCCTGAAGTCCACGTTTCTCCCACTCTCCCGGCCTTCCGAAAAAAATCTTAAAATTTATCTTTGCCGGCAGGCCTGGGGATGATTGTGGTTTGACTGATGAATAATGAGTGGGTGTTTTTATTGTATTTTTAGATATTTCTTGTTTGGGATTTTTATTGTAATTTATTGTTTATATATATGTTGTTAGCCGCTCCGAGTCTCCGGAGAGGAGCGGCATACAAGCCCAAACAAATAAATAAATAAATAAATTCCCATCCTTTAATAGCCATATTCTCCCTCACAGAAAAGTTCAAGCAGCATTTCAATCAATCAGAATAGAGCTGGAAGGAACCTTGAAGGTCTTCTAGTCCAACCCCCTGCTCAAGCAGGACACTTTATACCATTTCAGACAGGTGGCTGTCCAGTCTTTTCTTAAAAACCACCAGTGATGAAGCACCTACAACTTCTGAAGGCAAGTTGTTCCACTGGTTAATTGTCCTCACTGTTAGGAAGTTTCTCCTTAATTCCAGGTTGCTTCTCTCCTTGATTAGTTTCCATTGTTTCTTGTCCTGCCTTGTGGTGCTTTGGAAAATAAGTTAATCCCCTTTTCTTTGTGGCAGCCCCTCAAATATTGGAATACTGCTATGATGTCACCCCTCGTCCTTCTTTTCTCTAGACCAGAGGTCCCCAACCCCCGGTCTGTGGACTGGTACCAGGCTGTGTCATACCAGAAATGGGGCTGTGCAAACAAGCGAAGCCCCATTCGCAGGATGCAGGCAGCACATGAAACCATGCCCCCTCCAGTCTGCCGAAAAACCTCCCCCCACAGAACTGGTCCCTGGTGCCTAAAAGGTTGGGGGCCTCTGCTCTAGACTGGTCATACCAATTCTTACAACTGTTGTTCATGGTGTTCAAAGTACCAGAAGGCAGGACAAGAAATAATGGTTGGAAACTGATCAAAGAGAGAAGCAACCTGGAATTAAGGAGAAAGTTCCTAATAGTGAAGACAATTAACCAATGGAACAGCTTGCCTTCAGAAATCATGGGTGCTCCATCACTGGAGGTTTTTAAGAAGAGACTGGACAGTCACTTGTCTGAGAAGGTATAGGTTCTCCTGCTTGAGCAGGGGGCTGGACTAGAAGACCTCCAAAGTCCCTTCCAGCTTCTATTCTATTCTATTCTATTCTATTCTATTCTATTCTAATCTATTCATATGTTTTTGTCTCCAGGCCCTTATTGTACTTTTTCCAAAGTCTCAACATCTTTTTTGTAATGTGGTGACCAAAACTGGATGCACTATTCCAGGTGTGGTCTTACTAAGGCTTTATAAATCGGTACTAATATTTCACATGATTTTGATTCTATGCTTGTTTATACAATCAAGGATTGTATTAACTTTTATGGTTGCTTCTGCACACTGCTGGCTCATGTTTAAGTGATTGTCCACTAGGACTCCAAGGTCCCTCTCAGTTATTGTTTTTGAGCTTAATCTGTACTTGTATCTTTGGTTTTTCCTGCCTAGGTGTAAAACCTCTTTTCTCCATATTAAATTTCATGTTGTTTGACAGGGCCCGTTGTTCAAGATCTTTTTGGATCCTGAGCTTGTCTTCTGGGGTGTTGGCTATTCCTGCCAGATTAGTGTCATCTGCAAATTTGATGAGTTCCCCTTCAATTCCCTCATCTAAGTCATTTATGAAGATATTGAAGAGTATTGGGCCTAAGACGGAGCCTTGTGGTACCCCACTGCTTACTTCCTGCCATGTAGAGGTAGTACCATTAAGGACTATCGCTGAGTACAGTTTGTCAGCCAGTTACAAATCCATCTGGGGGTGATGCTATCTATCCCATATTTTTCTAGTTTACCAAGAAATAGGTCTACTTTGTCAAATGCCTTGCTGAAGTGTAACTATACTATGCCCACAGCATTTCACTGGTCTAGTAATTTAATCACTCTATCAAAGAATGAAATAAGATTGGTTTGGCATGATCCGTTTTTAACAAACCCGTGCTATTAGTTACAACTTTGTTTCTAGATGTTCACAGATGTTTTTTAAATTATTTTTTCCAGTATCTTCCCAAGTATTGATGTTAGGCTGATTGGTCTGTAGTTTCCTGGGTCTTTTCAATTATAATGGTTCAATTACTGAGAGTTCCATAACTAAGCCATTTATAACATTACCAAATCCCAAAGGCTTCTCACATATTTTTTTTTGCAGAATTCCACATGAAGTACCCATCTTTGAACTGAATTTCCCCATTCATCCTTCTGCTTATGATTCAATCTTATTTTATCTTACAGTGAATGAAGAGTGGTTGGAAGGCACATGCAATGGGAAAGTGGGCATTTTCCCCAAAGCATTCATTGAAGAATACCACAGTCAAAATCTAGACAATATCTCTGAAGAATAAGTTGAAGCCCCACAAAGAACTGAGAAAAATCATTATTTTTTTCAAAGCAACTCATTCATTATATCAAAGTTTTTCCTTGCCAGTTGAAGCTCTTATTTTTTTTCCTTGCTATTATTTTGATTGCGTATTATGCTTAAATTTATAACTTTCCTATATTATACCTTACCTAAAGTGGCAGCTATTTGCAACTGGATCCATGTTTAATAGCAGTATTTTAGTCTCCATCTCTGGCAATGTTCTTTACTGTCAATAGAGTCATCATGTCCAAACATAGGAAAAATGTATCTTTCAGATCTCAAAATGTTTGGCTACCTTGTGTTATGGCAAATAATGTTAAGTACTGCATAGCAGAAACAAATAATGGGCCATGGAGAAAAATGGACAGAGGCTACAGCTGCCTCAATTTCTGCTTCAAAGGTACCCTTCAAAGGTACATGTGCAAATCTAAGATTGAACTGCCAAATCTTAGATGACAGCTGGAATGATGGAAAAGCATAATCTGAAGGTATTCCATCTCTAGCAAGTGATAATAATTAATTAATTCATTCATTAGCTCAACTGCTATGTAGTGTTTTACTGAAATAAAATTACATTTAAGGTTGTTGAAAAGCAATACAATGTTCAAGTGTTTGATTTTTGCCAGTACTTCTTCAAAAGTTGTAGTTTTGTTATTTTCTCTATAAAACACAATGTGTATTTTTTTCAACTACTATTAACACAAAAAGCAACTCCTTAATAAAAGGACTACTTGTAGTAGTTTAGTCTGCCAAATCTTAGCTATCCAACTCTAGAAATCCATTTAGTACTAAGTGTGTGTGTCTCTCAAACATTGCCAAGTCTTCTGTCACACTCGGTAATTGAAATAATACAATATAGCTTGTATATAGCTTTTTTCTTGATGTAGAAGATGCAACCTTGTTTACTGTGCTTTGTCATATTCAACTTCACTTGCTGTATACGAATCCCTTCTACTTGTTAGTAGAGATATCCCCTGCCACAAAGAAATCAATTGAGTTTCATCAACAAGAAATAATTGGTTAAAGAAATGTTACTACACGAGGCTGGCTGTAGAGAACATGGTTTAATTAAAGGCAAAGCTGAGTTCAGCAGCTGCAGGTCTTGCACAGACAGACAAAAACACAAAAGAAGCTTACGACACAAACCAGTTTTCTCTGCTGGGGGTTCCCCTTCCCCTTGAGGTTCTAGCCACAGCAGGGCGTGTGTGTAAAAGGGTGGACGGGGAAGGGAGCCCTGCCTTAAAGATCCCCCCCCCAAAAAAGAACATTCCAAACACCAGATTTCTCATGCAGAAATGGGAACCGATGGGTCGGGATTCTGGCACTGTGGAGTGTGTGAGATCATGAATCTGGTTAGGTTGTCTAGAGTGCAAGAATCAGTGGCTGTTCAAACACTGAAATGTTGCAGCTGCTGGGGTGCACAGCTCAAATACACAAACCTGGGGAAAGGGACAGGGGCAGAAGCTGGCTTGGGAGGGGGCAGGGAGCCAAAGAAGCACATCTAGGGCAAGAACTCCATCCTTGAGGTTTTTTTTTTTTTTTAAGTTTCCTAAAGAAAGTTTTTTTAAGCAATATAACCCAGAGCAGCAACACTGCCTGCACGGGGAGTTTCAATTCCTATCCTAGAGAGAGCATTACCTCATTCAGCTTCTTTTTTTATATATATAGTCTATTTGGGGCTGTTCCCCAACTCCAGTATCGCTTGTGGACTCCGGATGTGCTTTGCTCTGCAGCTGTTTTTTGTGGTTCACAGATCCTGAACTGATACACGTACACATACACACTCCGGCATTTGCAACAGTTTAAAACATTTAGATTGTTTCCATAGGTATCCCGGGAAACAAACGAACAATTTTTTTTTTAAAAAGGTAAGGAAAAAAAAAAGAAATGTCCTTGTTTCCTATGCAAGAAGAGTTGCAGCCTTCCTTCTGCTCAATAAATATCAAGTTCAACCTTTCCCCCCCTTTCTGCATCCTTATAGGAACAAGTGGGACTGATAGCTGACTGCATGGGTTCCCTCTTAGGCATCTTGTTGCCTTGAGCTTCCATTCTGTGGACATATACTTACTGGCAGAAGAGACTGCCTATATTGTCCTGTCCAGGCTAATTCCTTTGCTTCCCATTATCCTGCTAGAATTTGGTGGGATGCTGCATATGAAGAACAGAACTACAAGCAACCAGCAGGGTTGGGATAGGCTAGAAAAAGGGGCCGGGAGGGAAAAAAAAAAAGACACAGAAAGCTTCTACCTACCTACATAAAGGAGTCAGGCTGTGAATGCACAGGCCAGCTTTGCCATTTCATCAGACTGGTCACTACGCTATCATAAAATGTACAGGAATCTGAACCATTTAACTTAAAAACCCCATAGCAGCAGTGTGCTGCCCTGAACAGAGGGCTGGCAGTGGCCACTGCACGTGAGTACTGCTGGAATCCTTAACCCATTCACAATTGTCCAGACTCAACCTTTGAAGAAGAGGTGGAAATGACGCTGGAGGGACCAAATTCTCCTTCGTGAAACTCCTTACCTAACCGAGGAGACCAGACACCTGCCCTTCCGTCAATTTACCACTGCCCAACTCTGGCTGGCTGGACCAGTGACTCGAGGGGTGCTACACACTGACTACAAAGCACATTTGTGTATGGAAGAATTCAGTGTGATCTTACTACTGAGACAGTAATAATTCGAAATTTAGACGTTGAGGAATAAATTTCAACTACATTCTCAGTCAGCAAAGCTATAGGTAATAGATTCCTATTAGGTTCCCCAATACTGAGGAAGAGGATTGAGAAGTTCTCAGTGGCTTCTTCCATCTGCTCTTCTTTCCCATCTTTTTATTTTCCCACATGGCTGGGCACATGCACGATGGAGAAGGTGAGAGGCGGTGATATCAGGTTACCGTGAGATAAACAGCAGTCCCTCTCTCCCTCCAGAGGGCCCTGGTGGGATGGGAGAGTTCCTGGTGTTGGTTTTCCATTGCACTGCATTCATTTTCGTGCATACTCAGTGGGTTGGTGGAGCACTTACACCCTCCTGACATCAAGGAACAGAAGAGAGGCTGCCACGCGCACAGAACTGTGTGGGACAGTCCTGTAAACCCAACATGCCATGATGTATGGAGCTTTCGATTGCAAAGGTTGCCACCTCTTTCGTTCTCAGTGTGGTGGATTCATGGCACCTTGCCCACGTTGCTGCTTCTGCTTCTGCTGCATCAACAGTTGCTCCAGAGCAGAAGGTCCAGGATGCATCATAGAACTGGACCAGATAGACTAAGCAAAGAAACAAACATCCCATAAGATGAAGTTGGAATCTTTTTTTTTTCTCTAACATCAACTTTATTTCCAGAATGTTTCTTACAATGCAACCTAAGCCTCATACTGATTTGCAAAACAAAAATATAGATCCACCTTTACAGAAATAGATGCTAGAGTGAAATCACATCCTACAGTAACATCGATTGGGCCAGGGAATTAAGCAGGCCTGTATGGCAGTCATTTGAAAAGACAACTTCTATCTTAGGACACCTACAAGGCTTGCCTTTCACCGACACAAAACAGACTAGATTTGAAATTAAACACGTGGATTTATCAAATTCAATCTTGATGCATAAAAGGAGAATACTAAAAATATCTCAAGGCACTGCTTATTTCCTCACTAACTTCTCTAGCTTTTCCTATCTCTGACTTACTGTTCTTCCTGGCACAGTGTGGCTGAACCTACCCTTAAAGCATCATAAAATACATTTGTTAGGAGTTTAAATGCTTTGCCACCACAGCTTATCCATATCCAAATGATAAGTGCAATAAACATGTTGGGTACTTGAAGGTAGTCTGATAAGATAGTCCTTGACTTATGGCCATCTGTTTCACAACCATTAGAATTTATGGTTGTGCTGGAAAATGTGACTTGTGACTTGCTTGCACTTACGACCATACTAGCATCCCCACGGTCACATGAGCCCAATTCAGGCACATGGCAACTGACAAGTATTGATAACAGTTGAAACATGCTGAGCCAGTGTGATCACCATTTGTGACCTTCCCAGTGGCTTCAGACAAGCAAAATGAATGGGGGAAGCCTGATTTGCTGAACAACTACAGCAAAAAATCAAGCACGGTCATGTAGTGACTCAACAAGCATGCTGCTTAGCGATGGAAGTTGGGGTCATAATTGTGGTCGTAACTAAAGGACTACTTAAGTACCTATAGTTACATCTTAATTGTGCATGCTTCACAGACAAATAGATCACAATATAACTGCCAAATGGCAAGAATCAGAAAAATATCGCAAAGGATACATCATTAGCATTTCAGAATTTTGCCACATTTAATGTATAACCTGACCAAAAAAAAAAAAAAAAAAAGGACAGAGTCAATATGCAGCTCACCTTCAGACTTTCCATAAGTACAGCTGATGAATCCTCTATGGATGGGCCATGGACTGACCAGGTACCGCTATGGGTGCTGTTTGGGTGCCAGCTACTCTCTGAAGAGGACGATGTTGCTGGGAGATAGTCCAGGCCAAAGCCTCCCATTGCTGAACGAGAGCAAGAGTAATAGGTAAGTGTCCCTGAAAACCACTGAAATTAAACTGACGCTAAGACCTTCCACTCACCTGGCTTATCTGTCTTCCATCGATCTGTTATCCTTCGATCCCTGTTGTCTGGAGTCCCAATGGGCCCAAAGTTAGAGAATGGAATTGAATTATGATTGTGAGTTGGAGGAGAGCTTGGCAAGCTGCTTGGGTTAGAGGAGTGAGGAGACTGGCTGGCTGGTGTTGAATGATCTATGGAAGAGCAATTTAGAAAAAAAGTCAACTTGGTGATCTCCTGATTTAATCCCTTTAGTTTTATGCATGATTTTGGTTTTATTAATTTAAAATTTGGACTCACTTTTATTCATTAATGAACAAACGCATAAATGATTTTGGACTCTGTGAGCATTATAGATACCAAGTTTTCTTTGCAGTAAGAATATCACAAAGATTGCAAATAGGTTTTCAGTTCTCTCTCTCTCTCTCTCACAGAGAGAGAGAGAGAGAGAGAGAGAGAGAGAGAGAGAGAGAGAGAGAGAGAGAGAGAGAGAGAGAGAGAAAGCGCACCCATATACATATACATGTAGAAACATAATGAGGTGTATGCTGACACTAAAAGGAAAATTACTTAGAAAAGGAAAAGTGTAATATTTGCTGAACAATTCAACAGAAAGTTGATGTTCTATGACAGTGGTGGCGAACCTATGGCACCCGTGCCAGAGGCGGCACTTGGAGCCCTCTCTGTGGGCACACGTGCCATTGCCCCAGCCTCGCCTCCCCCCACAATCCCCTCCTCACCAGCAGTCCCCCTGGAGGAGTCACCCCTGAGCGTGGCCCACGTGGAGCAGCGCAGCCAAGGACATGGCAGCCAGGCAGTGTAGACAAGACTCTGCCCTCACGCCCCATTGCGCACAGTTGATGCTGCAGGGTGCGGGCAGAGGGTATGACTGCCATGGTGCTGCTGGGCTGCCTGGGCGATCTGTGGTGGGCCCTGGAGGTGGTGAGTAGCCCTGCGGGCAGGTGGGGTGGGGGATGGTGTGGGGGCGGAGCAGGGGCACGGCAGGGGGTGGAGCGGGGGCAGTTTTGGGGCACTCGGTCTCTAAAAGGTTCACCATCACTGTTCTATGACGTTCCTACAATAATAATGGAAAGGTGTGTTGGTTTGCTGAGCAAGTGGTACACACATTATCCTCTGGTTATATGTTATAGGCGACAAAGGGAATGTTGGAGGCCTCACCTGAGCTAGCTGGAAGAGATGGAGACCATGGAGTACCTTCAAAAAGAGAATAAAGTGAAGTCTCCTGATGAGCTACTGATGGTGTAACCTCGGCTTTTGTGCTGGCATTGAGGTTTTTCCCATAAACTTCATTGAACATGCTGTTTGGATATCTTTCCTATAAAATTGAAAGAAAGAGCACAGGGATAAGAAAGGAATCAACTTGGGCCACACCAGACCAATTCAATACATTAGTACAGTACAGTAGTATTAGTGGGTATGTCAATGTTGCTTTTATCCAATATTTCTGAAGTAGAGAAGATTTACTTCAGATTGTTACAGAGTTTACAGTAAAGGTACCAAAACCCATTTAGCTTAATAATGACAGTAATTAATATTAAACACCAAAAGTCTTTTTGCATATTACGAGATATTTATCTATTTTAAATGACATGATATGAGGGATTAGATATAACCTAGCTAAAATAAGGAATACTGCTATGCACCATTCTTGGCTCTTAAATGAAAAATAAAAAAGTAAAAAAAGTATTATTCTATATTGGGTCAAAATTAAAAAAATCAGATTGCAAAACAAATACCAGACAATTTATTTATTTATTTATTTTACGATTTTTATACCGCCCCCCCTCCCGAAGGACTTGGGGCGGTGTACAGCCCAATTAAAAACATCAACATACAGAAAGTAAAATTATTAAAAATAAATTAAATAATTTGGCCCAATCATTTAAAAACCCAATCATTTAAATACCCAAAATTGATTTGTAAACATTTATTCATAACATATATTAAAACTGTGAGGAAATCAGTCAGTCAATAAGAAAGCAAAATGAAATGTGCTAGGATAGTATATCTTTAGTTCTGTTTGATTGACAACACATATTGTATGGAATTGTTTAGACGTGGCAACTGAACATACCACAATCATGCCTCAAAATACACAGGCACTGTGCCTAGTTTTCACATAGGTTTGTATTGGCAGGGCGCCTTCAAGCTGTTTTAGGAGTTTGACCACCACATAGGATACACAGCTTACAAGGATAAAATGTGCTGTGTTATGCATACATAGCCAAAACACCATGAAACTCCAGCCAGAGAGAACTAGCATGCTACAAGGGAAGTTACAGCCTAAAATTACTTGCACCTTGTGGTATTACTATATTGTACGGAGGAATATTCCAACATGAGAGCTCTCCCTTCCATCAAAAAATGGAAGTATAAACAATTTGCAATGATTTATGGCTCATGTCCTTATTATTTGCGGGGCCATCTGATGCACAGAGATTCCTCTGCTTGGTTGAGAGGACAGAATAAGAATTTCTACCCCCAAGAACTTCACATAAAGAATGTCCAGGAACAAGCTGTTTGCAGTAGCTCCTCTGCTCTGGAATGGCCTACCCCATGAAGTTATGATGGCTCACATTCCAGAAAGGAGAGAAAATGAACCTTTGGGGTAAAAGATGCTACCTAATCATAGGCAATTGCTCATGCGGCATACAGATTTAGTCTGAATGCATGTTGTAATATTTTTCTTTTTTTTTTTAAAAAAAACATGTTTACTGTTAGGAGGTACAAGCCTTCCAGCATATAAGTTCAAGTACTTATGGTTGCATGTATGTATGTATATGTGTATAAATAAATAGCTAAGTAATACACATACACACTCTAGACAGATCCATTCCCATAGCAGTGGCTGATCTCAAACAGCCTGTAGCTACCCGTGCTTGCTCTGAAAGTCTTTCAACCTGGTTAGCTTTAGTAAGCACTGTAGGATTGTCCATAGCAGGAAGCCAGCCCCGAAGCTCACTTATTGAAGAGACTCCAGATTGGCTTACCTTGCCGCATTGTCTATTAGACTACTGTGTGGTACTTGCTGAAGCCAGCCAGTCAATGTGGAAGCCTTCCAGCATATGGGTGTAGAATCTAGATATTACTTGCCACCTGTCTTGAGTAAAGATCGTGGGCAACGCGTCCTGCAGAAGGCAACTGATACTGCTGCTGACTGAGTCTCTCTGGCACTAGCTAGCCCAGCTCCTAGTCTTAGAAGCAAGAGGATCTCTATTGCTTTCAACGCAGCTTGGAAATGGCTCTTTTTCAAAGCCCTGCTAAGCTATTTCTTCAAAGCAACACATACTCCTAACGAAGTCACAAAGCTGTCCAGAAGAAAAAAAAAAAGAGAGAAAGTTGTTAGTTACCTGATTAAGAGAGAAGCCTGTGAGCGATAGGAAAGATGGCGACTGTGACATCAGGTCTGATGGTTTCTCCAACAGTGATTTCTTCAGGATAAGGGAAAGAGAGCAACAGAGCTTGTTATCGACTTACAAGTCAGTTAATATAAATATAACAGAGTGGGAAGGATCCTGGGGGTTCATATAGCATGCATGAGGACAAGAATCACATTAAAGATACTTGTATAACTCCTTTTTACTATATGATACAGGCACTTAAAAGAAACTGTGTAAAACGGATATGAATACTTTGATTAAATTGCAAATGATAGCAAACAGTGCGGTCAGTTGCATGTGTAGCTCTCAAAAAATGGCAATTCATTTGGGAAATTTCATACTAAAACAATATGCTTTAATACCTTGTGTGGTTGAGGAATCATAAAATTGCAAGTTTATCAAAATATTCATTAGGTATAAATGTATGACATATTCAGACTAACCGGGCTCTGCTCAAATATGAAGGCTTAATATCTGAATTAGTATTTCCATAACTAGTAGTATTTAGGGTTTTATTTTGTTAGAAAAAGAATACTGGTGTTGCAAATAACTTGTTAATGCAGTTAATAGATTAACATTAGCCAAAACGAAGATATTGTATTAAATACAAGCTGATTAAAATAATTAAAACTAATCTGCAGAGCTGTATCTGCAAGTCTGTCCTTAAGTGTAGAAAAAAAAAGAGGAATATCATTTGAATGAAGATTACAGTTTCATTAGAAACTCCAATTTCATACAGCAGAAACAAGGTCCAATATAATTTATCACCAGGGGAAAGCATGGAAGTATGAGAGCAATCCTATAGAGTTACTGGCCTTCTCTGTGAAAAGAATAAATTGCACAACACTATATAACAATTATGCAAAACTGCTTAATTTGCATAATCTTGGTAAAAAAATGGAAAATTTCTGGTTGGCTGGTGAGACAAATTAATTTTAAAGCATGTGCTCAGGGTTAGTATCATATTTTGGCATTAACTGATGTCAATTTGACACATATCTGCAGATAAAAAGCTGCATGCCTTCAACTGTCTTATAATGGAGGCCCTGTCCTGGCATGTCATTAGGATTTGATTGGAAGGGATGTAATCAATGCCAATTGCGTAATTAAAATCATTAATTTCAAATGATACTAGGGAGATGAGCAAGAGTAGCATTCAGTCTAAAGAACTGCTACTCAATGACTAATACATTTGATGGATTTTTCTCTAAAAATTTCATATTCGTCTTCCACCACTTTCTTCAGAAAAAGAAAACATTTTATGTAATATGGAGGATAATTACTGTAAGTTGCTTTATGGAACTGGAAAGATAATTTAAGGGTAGCTGTCAGAAGATACATTAAAATCAACTCAAAAGTATATGGAGACAAAAATATTCTGTTCAAGTAAAAAAAACCACATTACAGGTTTTTTTTTATGTCTAATAACTGAAGGCCAGTCTCTTTCACAATTTCATTGAAATAAAAATCCCAGAAGGATTATATATGCATAATCCTACTACATTTTAATATAAATCAAGCATTTTTTTAACACAAGCGGGCGCGCCCGCACTCATACACAATCAGCCAGAACTGCAACTTTTCTGAAATTTTAACCAATTCCCTTCTCTTGGCAGCTTCCTATACCAAAAAGAACCTGTTCTGGGATAGTAGAAGATTTTCTAGCATAAATGTTATTGGGAATTGCCAAGGAAAACAAGAAATGGCATCTATTCCTTCCCATTCCTATTCTCCTGTTCAGTAGGGAGGCTCCCATGGAATCAAGCTTCCCATGGTAATGAAAGGAACTCCTTCACTTGTCAAGGAATACAAGACATATTTCTAAATATTTAGATCCTTAATAAGCTTGCATTCAATAAATATGCCCAGTTACTGTGATTACAAAGTAGGAAACTCTTTTAAGAAAGTGACATTTCTAAAGACATATCACTGAAAGTAAATTTATACAAGATAATCAAGACCCTACAAAGTTGAAGTATAATACTTTTTATTAGTTATGCTTTGTGTAATAGACTAACTTTAAGTTCTCTTTGCAGCTTCTCATCTAACCAGGCATCTCTGATGTTAATATAAACAGTTCAACGTAGTTTTGGCCATTATTTTAAGGGAAGTAGTTTTTAACCAATTCCACACGGGAGCTCTATATAAATAAAGATATTTTATATGTCCATAAGTGAAATGATCATATAAAAATTCAACCTCTAGAGAGCTTCAGTGTTCTTACCTTCCCATCAAGCATCCTAGGCAAATATATAATTAACAGGAAGAAAGAAATCCTAGTGATTTTATGACAATAGAATCTCTCTTTCTTAGCAGTAGTACTTTAATTAGAAATTAGAATTCAATCAGAAAGGATTTGGATGGTTGAACATGTATTAAGGAACAGGATCTCTCCACATTTTATGGTAAAATACACAGAATCTCCTTAATTAAGGACTTTTCTGCACTCATGACTCCAGGAAGGATATAGGTACACAAATGTCACATATACTTGAAATAAACATGAACTTTGTATTAATCTATGATACCCTCAAATTAGATTATTGAAAGATAAATCTATCAAGGGTTACTCCTTTTCCAGTAATAGAGAATAATACTCTCTATCAGCAAAAGCTGGGAACAATAAGAGGGAAAGCTTCTATTTTCATGTTCCACATCTGGCTGACTAATGAAATTTTCAGGAAACCCTGATATGATCTAAACCAATCCTTATTGATTGTATTAACAAATATGAATATTTTTTCATCTGAATCTTACTTGAAGGACCGTATGTTTCTGCTTGATAAATGTCAAAACAGCTTGGGTAGCCTTTAAAAAAGAAGATCAATGGACCACATGCAGACAAGACAGTAGTTTATTTTCTACACTTCTTTAAAAAAGAATCTCATTATTATTAAGTGGCTGAGAAATGCTTGCTTGGTCTTAAGTTCATGGTTCTAGTTTATTAATGCTTATTTTATTCATATTACATAATGTAAAATTATATTTACTTTTGTATTAACATAGATGGAAAACTTAACTACAAAGCTTCCTGCAAGCCAAGAAGGAACCAGAATCTAGGTCAGGTAAGATTGCAGCTTTCTTACACTGTGCTTGAATTAAGAATTCTGGAGCAATAATGTGGTCAGGTAGAATATCCCCTTTAGTAGGATGTAGTAGGCTAGCACACCCATTTTCCCCAACTGAATAGACTTGAAAAGTCAAGGTGAACCCATTTTTGTAGAAAGCAGAATTTGGTGGACTATGGTTCAAAATGGACCCTTTCCCAGTATTTACAAAAAATTGTGCATTGGGCCAGAAAGGAGCAACCCTGATAGAACATTACATCTGTGTAAAAGCTGCTTTCTCCTATAACAGTGATGGCGAACCTTTTAGAGACCGAGTGCCCAAAAACTGGCCCCGCCCCTGCTCCACCCCCTGCCCCACCCCCACTCCACTCCACCCTGCCTGCCTGCAGGGCCACTCACCACCTTCAGGGCCCCCCACAGATCGCCCAGGCAGCCCAGCAGCACCATGGCGGCCACGCCCTCTGCCCACGCCCTGCAGCATCAACTGTGCATGTTGCGGGGTGAAGGCAGAGTCTTGTCTACGCTGCCTGGCTGCCATGTCTTTGGATGCGCTGCTCCGCGTGGGCCACGCTCGGGGCGGCTCTCCTCCAGGGAGGTTGGTGGTGAGGAAGGGGTCACGGGGGGGAGGCAAGGCTGGAGCAACAGCATGTGTGCCCACATATAGGGCTCCGAGTGCCGCCTCCGGCACTCGTGCTATAGGTTCACCACCACTGTCCTATAAGATCTCCATTTTCCCCATTAAAACAATTTCAGCAAGGAATTATAGATTTCAAACCTCCAACTGAACTTGCAAGGAAAAAAAAAAAGGAAGATAACGGCAAAATTAGAGCAAGAAGCAGCAGAATTAAGTCAAATACATACAAAGAGGCTTCGTCCAGGAAGAGAGGCGAGAGGCCCCAGTAGAGCTGGGTAAAGATCAGGAGGATTAGAGAAAATCAGCTCTTCCTCCTCCTCCAAGGCAGCCAAACTCTTTAACAGGTCCGGAGGAAGCAGAGGGGAGCTCTTGGGGTCCTAGTGACAGAAAGGAGCACAGTGAGATGCAGCATGGAAAGACAAGGAAGCAAGAATAGCCACGGACAAAGTTTAAAGGCCCAAAGAAGCCCATAGGAACAAATGCAAGGCAAGGAGAACGGGAAAGAATGCAAAGATAGGTAAGCCAGCATGCAAAAGCGAGTCAAAGAGGTCAAGAGGAAAAGAAGTCAAGACTCAAGGGAGAAAAGAGAAAAGCAGTGTTAATATAACCTTCTCTCATTGTTTTATGCTTTAGGGATCCCTTCCCTTCCCTTCATGTTTAACGTATAGAGAAACAGAACATTGATTTTGGA
Source organism: Bothrops alternatus (assembly GCA_034064705.1). Classification (NCBI taxonomy): domain Eukaryota; kingdom Metazoa; phylum Chordata; class Lepidosauria; order Squamata; family Viperidae; genus Bothrops; species Bothrops alternatus. The sequence continues at coordinate 851,661 of JARGCV010000040.1, forward strand.
GGAAAATGTAATCCCTACTGTCTGACTTAGCAAGTATGTGCAGAGTAAGTTATTTGTTCAACATCTTAGCAGTTCTGAAAGGTATAGACAGTAATTTTGCCCATAATGCAAATGTTTATACTATCTTATGGATCAAAACTGAAAGATCTAGACCAGGGGTTCTCAACCTTGGCAACTTTAAGACTTGTGGACTTCAACTCCCAGAATTCCTCAGCCAGCAAAGCTGGCTGAGGAATTCTGGGAGTTGAAGTCCACAAGTCTTAAAGTTGCCAAGGTTGAGAACCCCTGGTCTAGACGTATATACAATATGGCAGAATTCTCAAATAATGCAATACTCTGATCTCCTAAAATGATAGATGAATTTTTGCAACCCACGTCATGAATAAAACTAAATGAATGATATATAAAACTGATGTATTTTGCAGATGACTATTTATTTTATTTATTTATTTTATTAAATTTCTATACCGCCCCTCTCCCGAAGGACTCGGGGCGGTGTACAGCCTAAAATTTAAGAAACATATAAATATACAAAATTTAAAATAATTAAAAATAAATTAAATCATTTGGCCAAAATCCTAAAACCCAAAACATATAAAATTTAAAATCTTAAAAAATACTCAGAAGCTTCTATGCCAGGCCGGCCTGTCGGAAAAGGAATGTTTTTAGTTCCCGACGGAAGGTGCGTAAATCTGTTATTATACGGAGTTCGGGGGGGAGCTCGTTCCATAACGTGGGAGCTCCAACAGAGAAGGCTCTCCCCCTGGGGGTCGCCAGCCGGCACTGTCTGGCCGACGGCTCCCTGAGGAGGCCCTCTCTGTGGGAGCGTACCGGACGGCGGGAGGTATTTGCTGGCAGTAGACGGTCCTGTAAGTATCCGGGTCTGATGCCATGGAGCGCTTTAAAAGTGGTCACTAACACCTTGAACCGCACCCGAAAGACCACCGGCAACCAGTGCAACTCACGCAGGAGCGGTGTTACGTGGGAGCGCCACGACGCTCCCATCACTACCCGCGCGGCTGCATTCTGGGCAAGTTGGAGCTTCCGGATGCACCTCAAGGGGAGCCCCATGTAGAGAGCATTACAGTAGTCCAGCCTGGAGGTCACGAGGGCATGAGTGACTGTGCGTAGCGAGTCCCGGTCTAGGAAGGGACGCAACTGGCGCACCAGGCGAACCTGGTGGAACATCCTCCCGGCCACGGCCGTCAGATGGTCCTCTAAGGACAGCCGTGAGTCCAGGAGGATTCCCAAGTTGCGAACCCTTCCTGTGGGAGCCACTGTTTCGCCCCCAATACACAGCGATGGAATCAGCTGGCTGTACCGGGACGACGGTAACCACAGCCACTCGGTCTTGGAGGGGTTGAGCTTGAGTCCGTTTCTCCCCATCCATACCCGCACGGCCTCCAGGCACTGGGTCAGCACGGCAAGGGCATCGTTGGGGTGGTTTGGCGTGGAAATGTACAGCTGGGTATCATCAGCTAGATCGAAGACTTAGCTACCGCTCAGAAATAAAAATTGCTCTTGGTTTTATTCCTCATTCTGCCTTTGTTTAGCTTGTTGCAGGTCACTCTAATTGGGAGCGAGTTTCGAATTTCCTGATGATTACCACATGCAAAGCAGAAACGCTCTCAAAACCTGGGCCAAGTTGTTCCCTGTTCTTTCTAGGCAAGTCCACGGTAGGCTTGCCCAGGCAAAGCTGGAACAAGTTTTAGAGTATTCCTACTTTGCATGGACTGCTAAAATATTTGTGGTTCCCTCTGTGTTGCTTGCAACTTCCTAAAGCAGAGGTCCCCAACCTTTTGGGCCCCAGGGACCGGTTCCGTGGAGAGAGGTTTTTCCGCGGATCAGAGGGGACGTGGTTTTGTGTGCTGCCTGCATCCTGCGGATGGGGCTTTGCTTGTTTGTATGGCCCGGTTGCTGGCATGCCACGGTCTGGTATTGGTCCACGGACTGGGGGTTGGGGACCCCTGTCCTAAGGGATACAACTCATATTTTGAGAACCCTCCCTTTAATATAGAAATTGGACTTAAAAAAAAATTCCTGGAAGTTGATGGAAAGTTTTCAGAATGCTAGTTGTGAGCAAAGTCCTCCTCTGATCTTGGATATCATAGCTTTTTCTTGGTCTATAAAAAATTATCTATCTTTTCCATCTGTTCCTGACAACAAATGTACCTGCCTGAAATATATAGTACCCTGGGACAAATACTTCAAAACTGTTACAGCTGGGATAAAATCAATTCTTAAGGTTATTGAAATACATCTAAATATATAAAAGTAAATCTGAAACATAAAATATTATAGAGCTTTATGGTATTCTTTTATAATATTTCTAGCAAACTTTCACAGGAAACTCGGGAAAAAAATAAACCTTTAACATATTTGCAACTACTAACATAAAGCAATTGACTCCTTGCTTTTATTTTTTAAAAGGTGATATAAGAATGAGCAGATATAACAGTATTAACTTTATCAGGGCTACCACCTGTAGGCTTATGTGGATATCTCTGTCAGAAAAAACATAGACGTGTACTTAGGAATGTTGCCTTAATATGACTTTGATGGACTGCTGCATTTAATTACTTTTTTAATTGCCCTTTTCAAGTGATTTTATGACTTGATTATTTCCCTGCACACAGTTCTCAATGATATCCCCTTGCAATTAGATTAGCTCCATCCCTTTTGATAAGCCCTCAAGACAAGTCTATGTTGCCAGGCCTGGGGCTCCCAGAGACTTGCTCAGATGGCTCCATTGTAGAGGTGGCCATTATTATCCTCCTCCTCCTCCTTCTCCTATATTTATATTTTTCACTTTAATGCCAGTTATAATATGGATTTTTATACTTTTGTTTTTATTTATTTATTTTTATCTGATTGTTGTGCACCATCTGGAGTTGATTTTGGTGCTCTATAAATGTAATTGATTGACAGATAATTAAATAATTATAAAGGAAGGGGGTTTAGCCTATCTTGTTTCGTTGGTTTTAAGCAGCTTTACCCTGCAATGAATTACTAATGTGAAAGCGCAGACATGGCAGGTATGAACTTTTATCCAAAGTTTTCAAAGTAAGTATTAACTGGTAAATGCTTATACCTATTTTTCAGAATTTTAGATCTACTACACTATTGGAGTGCCACCTTAACTCACATTTAGACTCATAGGGGCCTTTCTACTTAAAATTTCCCTGACCAAGTCAGAGAACTGACAGAAAAGAGATTTGTATTTGCTTTCTCTACATTTAGGGGCTATCCAACTATTTAAATGTCGATTTATACAATCTTATAGTGATAACGCTTGAGTATACCGGTAAATAAATTATGTTTGACTGGAAAGTTCTGGAAGAAATCCACGCCCAACTTGGACTTTAGAATTTGCCACCAGATAATGATCTATTCCTCTCCTCTTGTGACATTTTAAGTTTTAAAAACCTTGTGTTGGATATCAAGCATTACACTACAAGCAAGCAATATCTTAGGATGTTGCTAATTATTTCTTTATATATTGTAATGTATACATACGTATATAGTATACCCTGGTAAAAAAAATGCTGGGGAAAGGGGGAAATGAAGCAAACCACTGTACTGACCAACTAAACCTGATTCTGATAACTATAGTAAGTTGTTTTCCAATTCTCAGATTTATTATTCTGCTCAATAACATGAGCAGAGCTTTTGTTGTGCCGGTCTTCCCCCAGAATTATTGGAGCTGGCAGGAAGCTTTGGGGTCCTACAAATAGGCAAGCTAAGCTACTAAGACGGCAGGCAAAGTACCATCGCTGCTGCTATTGGCTGGTCCTAATGAAGGGGAGAGAGGGGAAAGTCAGTTTATCACATGCTGCTGCTGTTTGGCAGAAAAAGTTTATCATCATTTTGTAAAATCTTTGCTATTGGAGAAATTAGATCAATGGACTACAATGCAATATATTAAACATTTTCTTCTACACATACATAGCTATCATACAATTCCCTTGTGGAATATTCAATATTACCCAGAGTACCAAAAAAAAAAAAAAGGCAGCAAAAAATCAAAGCTGGAAAAATGGGAAAGAACTGTAAGATACAGAAATACAGCTGAAACTTAATTTATGCCACCCTGTCTCTTGATATTTTACAACCTTTGCAAATCCTCTTGCTTCCTCCACATCTATAGCATCACTTCATTGTTGTTTATCTAGTTCAGGCAAGTTGTGAGACAGATGGACAGACAGACAGACAGCTGTTTAATGTGCCTGTCCATCGCATACAGCCCTGCAAAGTTGAATTTTCAGGGTTTATTCTTTCATTCGTTTAGCTTTGCAGTACATTTCTCTGAAAAAAATATAGGAAAGACACACTTTTCTGCATTTTGACTTGCAAAGAGTACATCGTGAACTGAAGAAGTCTGAGTTATGAAATGTTTGGCACGAATGTAAAGTTGCAGATTGGATGCTGAATGTGATAAGAGCTGTGTAGGATTAAAGGAAAGCATGCATGAGAATGATTCAACACTTAGTGGGAAGAAAAACGTGCAGCATCCCCTTGGTTATTTAATGTATTTACGGATAAATGTATAAGCAATGTGCCATCAGCGGTATATGGGCTAAGGATGTATTGTATGTACTTTTGTATGCAGGGAATGCAATGCTGTTAGAAGAGAACACTAATGGCTTGCTGAGAATTGAGGAGTACAGATCTGAATGTTAATGTAACAAACATTCAAATATGACAGAAAAAACAAGAGTGAAAAAAAGTCACGTTATACTTAAATGGCAAAAAGGAACCCTAGAGCAAATAAATTGATTTATGTGTACTACTGAATACATGTGAGATGTGAAAATGGATGAAGAAATGTCAAGGCATGTAAGCTGCAAGTAGACAGATACTAAGTATTTATTTATTTGACCTGTATAGCTGCCCATCGCAACAGGTATCTGTCAAAAGCAATTAGTGTTTGTTGAAAGAAGCAGTGTTCTTCTGTCCCCTTTTTTTCTATGGAAGTAAGAGTTGGGTAAGTCAGCAGGAACATGCACATTGAATGTAGTTGGCATAGATTACTTAAGAAGTGTGGGTGAGTGTTGACTGAATGGGTGTTAAATTTATGAACGTTGAGTACAAAAGTAAAAGACCAGTAAAAAGAAGCACATTGAACTGGCCTGGTGACAATGAGAATGAATGAGGATGGATGACAGAAAAAACATATGACAATAGGTCAAAAGGAATGGCAAAACCAAGAATTTAAGTGATGTTTAAAGAACAAAAGGCAATGAAAAAAATTAGTGTGTATTTGTGGTTGCTTTATTACACCCCCTTTCTGTTCTTTGCATAACATTGCTTACTAAAGCGGAACTGTGTTAACAGTGAGATGCTGTTGCCAAATGCACAAACACATGCATGTGTATTCATGAAAAGTCACAAGCTAGCAGCACAAAAGTATATTTTTGCTGTTGTTGATAAGACTGTGCAGAAGTAAACCTACTGATGTTTCTTGTTTGCTGACTGATAATTAGTAAGTTCCCCTGGGCACATGAGCCAGAGTCCAGCCGAAACTACTAGTGCACCTAGAATCCTTTCATCACAAACTCCTCAATACCTGCCTGGCCTTATTTCTTAATACAACCTTGACTGCTTTTTACATTCTTTGAGCAGGGCCTTCTTTTGGATACTCAGTCCCGGATTACAATCTCCAAGTTGTGGGCCTAAAGCAGCGGTTCTCAACCTGTGGGTCGCGACCCCATTTGGGGTCGAATGACCGTTTCACGGGGGTCGCCAAACACCGTAGTCCGCCATTTCCCCCCCCATTTCCCCTCGGCCATCGCGCGCGCGCTGCGCATGCGCGATTCGGCTCATCGCGCCACGCATGCGCGATTCGGCCCGTCGCGCCGCGCATGCGAGATGTGGGCCGCCGTGCCGCGCATGTGCGGTTAGGCCCGTCACGCCGCGCAAGCGCGGTTTGGGCCATCGCGCCGCGCATGCGCGGCGCAGGTCGGGGTCACGCCACACATGGGCGGCGCAGGTGGGGTCTCGGCCTGAAAAAGGTTGAGAACCGCTGGCCTAAAGGATTCCATTCAACTCCCTTTGTCTTTGTAGAGATATCACAGCCTTTTAGATTGTTATATATTATTTGATTACTACGGGGTCTGATTGTTCCATCCCACTTTTATTTAGTTGACAGATTAATATATACAGGTAGTCCTTGACTTACAACAGTTCACTTAGTGAGTTCAAAGTTACAATGGCACTGGAAAAAGCGACTAAGACCGTTTTTCATACTTACAACCTTTGTAGCATCCCCATGCTCATGTGATCAAAATTCAGATGCTTGGCAATTGGTTCATACTTATGACCATTGCTGGGTCCCAAGGTCAGGGGATCCCCTTTTGCAACCTTCTGACAAGCAAAGTCAATGAGGAAGCCAGATTCACTTAACAACCGTGCGACTCACTTATCAACTGCAGTGATTCACTTAACAGCTGTGGCAAGAAAAGTCGTAAAATGGGGCAAAACTCACTTAACAAATGTCTCACTTAGCAACAGAAATTTTGTGGTCGTAAGTTGAGGACTACGTGTATTTTAAATTATTATGGATGTGCAGTATATTCTCAGCCTGGTGAGGTAGACCAGACAGGAAACATGGGACAGATAAACTCATTCTACTTTATTGTAGGTTAAATAAACTGAATCTTGCATGTCTGAAAATAGATTTCTTCCCCCTGTCCTTTTACAGCCAAGAAACTAGGGAGGGTCTCTTCTGAGCCAATGGACCCACCCATATTCCTATTGGGCGCTAAGTTGCCTTCTATCTGACTGTTCCCTTGGTTGTGTCTCTTTGCCTTGTCTCCCAAGATCATTCCCACATACTATTATATATACTATCCTATCCTAAAGCATTGTTTTAAGGGTACTGTTGTGTTGGTTTAGTATAAATATTTGTTTTGAGTTCTCAGCTGATTTTATTGGATTGTTCTGAAATTATCCTAATAGGTTTGGTTTTTGTCGTGTATTGAACCTCCATGAAAGGGAATAATTGTGAACAACAGAATACAAGAAACATTATGTTTGCTCCACTGGAGCACAGTGTGCCTGAAATATTCCTGTGGAGCGTTCTAAGCGGGATTGTTTTGTTCTGAGCTGAAAACAAAACAATCTGGGTTAGCCTGCCAGTTAACTCTTTATAAAAACAGTAGGACTAGAGAACCATTGAGCCAGAAACACAGATTCATCCAATGAATGCCAAGCAAAACATGAAGACATGACTGGCCTACACATCCACACCGGTTAAGTCATCAGAATCTGTCCATTTGTGGCATAAAGGAAACTACTGCCTATATTCTGTGGCCAACTCTTAGTTTACCTCAAAACCCATCCTCGACATTGGGTCCTGTTCTGGGCGGAAGACTCCTTGCTGACGTTTCCCTCTGCGGTCCATGTTGGCTTGTTGTTGTGCCATCACAACACGGTTATCAGCCATACCATAGGAGTCCCAGTAAAATTCTGGCATCTTGACCTCCGAGGGATTCTGGTTATATGGCTCCATAGGGAAAGGCTTCATTTTCTTCTCCAGAGGCTGCTGTTGTTGCAGAAGGGGAGGCTGCAAGGAGTGTTCAAAGAGTTTCACGGGATCCTGGCCCTGAAGATAGTACGGCTGCTTCATAGGCATGATCTTCCCCAATGGGCCTTGAACCTGAGAGGGGCTCCAGAGCTGCTTGGAGGAGTCTCCGTGGGGATACTAAGGATAAATATGCCAGCATTCAGCATTATCAGTAATACAGACCCTCTGGATAAGAGGTTGATTTTAAGATCCAGCAAATAACCACACAGACCAACAGAACAAACTGAATGTAATATGGATGCCAACTATGCTCCGATTCAGAATTAACTAACAGGGATGAATGATAGGATAACCAAAAAAATATACTTTTTCTCTTCCCTGCGCACGTGCTGTACACTGACTGTATTACCTTATTACAAAACTACGTTCAGTGCAGAGCATGTTAGGCAGAACTGCACATTCAATTCTAGAAAGCAAACTTCCAAAATTTACAGCTTCCTTTTGAGATTGAAGTTTTCAGGCCTCACAAGCAGAGAAAAACTAAAGAAACCTTTTAGCAGAGACAGACACGGCTAGCATTTTGACCTTAAGAGTCATTCATTTATCATTTTTCATCTTTCAGCGAAGACACAATGTTGCAGCTTTGCAAGCGTTATGGTGCACATTAAGTTGTAATCCTTCAAATACGTTTAACCAATCTTTCAATAATACCAATTCATCCTTTATAAGGCTGGTCATGCCATACTTGAGAAGAAGTAGGAGGAAGACTTTTTATCAAAAATAATCTGAATTATTCTGACAACTCAAGACTCTTCTAGCCAAGAAAAGAGACATTTGATCCTTAATAAACGGTCCGTTCTGACATTCTTCTGTTCTTGGCCTTCAACTACATTCCTAGCTTGCTCACCATATTTTGTCTGTCTCTTTCCCAAAGAACTGGTGAATTCCTTTTCTCTCCTTTAGAAGTTGTACTTGCCATTATAGAATTTACTGAAAGGCCGGGACTGCAATCTAAGCTGGAGTCTTTGTGTTACTTGAGTACAAAACTTATAAACGTTTGGAGTTCTAACACACTCTCCTCTCTTAAAAGTTAGCAGAGGCTCACCTGCTGGAATCCAGAGTGGTGTGGAGGACTCTTCCCTAATGCCTGCACAGCTTTTGTTGGGGACTGTTGTTGCTGCTGCTGCTGCTGCTGGCCAAGAGCCTGGACCTGTAGCTGGCTTGCAGACGGGTTTGTTGCCTGAGCTGGTATGGATGCAAGGGGCTGCTGAGAAGGGGGTGGAGTCTGTTGAGGTCCCTGGTTCATTGGGCCTGGTCCAGAGGGCCGCTGCTGGCTGTAAGGAATGTGGGATTGCTTCCCAGCTTGCACCTGATTTCCTGCAGGTGAATGAGCTGCAGGCTGAAGAAAGGTTCCTGGGACAGAAACACCACCTGGGAAAGTATATCCCGAGCTCATAGAGAAAGCCACAGGAGGAGGAATAACATAGGCAGGAGGGGGGAAGCCTTGAAAGAAAGAAAGAAAGAAAGCACACATTTTAATAACTGAAACCTTGGATAATACTTCCAGCCCCCTCTTCAGGATTAACCACTGAGACAGATTGTGACTGGCCCTTTCTTTACCCCTCTGATCCTGCCAGCTAAAGAGAATCTTTGTAAAGTGAAGATCTCCTATCTGTCAGCATTCAATTATAGGAATGGATCGATTCAGTCTATTCTTCTGTGCTGAAAAAAGTTATTTGCAAAAAGGAGTTTGCGCCAGTAAGCCTCAAATGTACTCTCACTTTGCTGGAGGAAAATTCTAGGAAAGCTCTTAACATCCTAGGGCAGTGTTTCTCAACCTTGACAATTTTAAGGCATGTGGACTTCAACTCCCAGAATTCCACAGCCAGCGTTGCTGGCTGTGGAATTCTGGGAGCTGAAGTCCACATGCCTTAAAATTGTCAAGGTTGAGAAACACTGCCCTAGGGGTTGCTTCACTATGACTTTCAGCGGATTTTAGGCATCTTTGCAAGACGTTATACACAAATAAATGAATTAAAATGGTATAGGGATGCTTTACATTTATTATGTTTTCTGCTTCAACATCTACATTTATGTTTGAAAAGATCTGTAAGTTTTCTTTGTTGTCACATACTGCATCTGTCTGTCTGTCTATAATGTATCTATGTATGTATGTAAACTGTGAAACAAAGATGGCTTCTCATGCTGCATCTTGGGCAAAAGAGACACTGGAAAGACTGATGCCTGGTAAATACCACGTAAAGTTACATATTTAACGATTATGCCAACTTTCTAGAAATAATGTGAATATTCCATTTAACAATGCATTTACTTAATCCCATATATGCACATACATGCATTCTCTCCCTCTTGCCCCTTTCCCCTTTGAATTAAGAAAGGTAACTATATATATGGAAGACATTAATAGTCTGTCCCATCAGTTTACACCAAGCCAAGATTAGTTTAGAGTAATAGCATTTTTACCTGGCCGGCTAGGAAGAGGAGGGAAAGCTGCTGGGTGATGGATGGGGATGAACTGGGAGTTGCTGGCCTGGTTTGGAGATTGAGTTACTGGTGTTTTTCTGACTTCAGACACTGGAGTCTTTCTCAACTCAGTCTGGGATTTTACCTAAAGGGATAAGTCAGTAAAAGCAGTAATTCTACATTTTTGCCCTTGTTCTTAAGAACATAATAATTAAAAAATGAGCGTAAGACCTATCCATTCTTTCCAGGGATTTGTTTTCTCATTCTTGGTTTACAGCAGCGGTTCTCAACCTTTTCTGGGGCTCGACCCCGGCCCGCATTGCGCATGCGCGGCGCGACGGGGTGCATCGCGCATGCGCGGCGCGACGGCCCGCATCGTGATAGGGGAAAAAATGGCCAACCCCCAAAAAATGGCAGGCCCGCACCGCGCATGCGTGGCACGATGGGGCACATCGCGCATGCGCAATGCGCATTGTGATAGGGAAAAAAATCGCCGACCCAAAAAAATAAATGGCCGACCAAAAAAAAAATATGGTGGACTGCGGTGCTTGGCGACCCCCGTGAAATGGTCGTTCGACCCCAAATGGGGTCGCGACCCACAAGTTGAGAACCGCTGGTTTACAGGAACAAAGAATGTGGGTTTAGCCTTGGCCAGCTCCACATTTGCAGTTCTCAGAACATTTCAGACTGATCGTGTACTATTCCTCTGACTCACAAGGTGAGAACACATTCTACTACCGTAGCTTTTTCGGAAAAGAACTCAGACTGAAGATCATGTTTGGAATTTGGAGGAGCCATTATTTATTTCCACAGTGGACTAGAGGTGGTAGTTTAAGCCTGTCTTTGGCTTCATACTTTCAAAAGAAACCTAATGGAATAGCTGGTAAGAACTCCCAGCAGTTGGGCCAAGGATTCTGAAGCATAAATTGGAAAATTAAAGTACAAATATTAATAAAATCATTACTTGAGATTTTTTTAAAGAAATATTTTAATACTTATCCAGCTACTGGACTTATGATGATAGATATCTCCATCTAGAAGCCCTGTTTCTAAAATTATCACAGCTTTTGCAGGTACAAGAGCATAAGATGTAGGTTTGAATGAAATTATAAATTAGAGCCTGATGTATTTCTTTACATCAATGTCAGCTTCATTTTATTCCATTTCAGTTGCAACTTCAAAGTTACAGCAATTTGTATACCATAGATGAGCTGGGCTTTTTTGCAGAAAAGACGCATATACTGACATATTTGCTCCTTAAAAATGTATACGCCTAAACTAGCACACCTATTCCAGAAAAAATGAATACATCAATAAACCTACATAATGAAAACTATGAAAGCTGAAATTTAGAGCAAAAGAAAGCACAATAAACAATACCCATTCTGAGATAACTTTATACTTTATTTAGAAGCAACAGCACATAAGGGAAAGATCTCAAAAAAAAACCAACAAAAAAACACCTGTAGTTCAGTAAAAAAAAATGAGTCCCTGAGCAAATCTGCACAATTGCAAAATTTGTGTTTAGAAAATTTATGAGGTACAATCTGTCCCCTCTGAATTGCATACTAATACGGAACATTCCTAAACTTAAGACTATCATCAGGAAGATCTTTGTACTGAATTCATTTTATAAAGTGGATCTGCTATGGAATACAGGTTCTAACATTTATTAAATGTTAGAACAATCTGTATCTCATATCAAATCCACTTGGAGCAGCTCCCCATTATCAGAAATTGGCAAGAATTTGCTGTAATATTATATTGAATGCTAACAAACGACTCTTGCAGTTTAAAAAATATTAGAATGCTTAATTTCAGAAAACATAATGGCATTATTAAGCTTATTTAAATCATGTGATTAAATGATAGTGTCATGTAGCCATTAAGAGGTGGTACTAGCATTGGGGAATCTGAGGCTCAAGTCCAGTCTGGAGCTCAAAAGTGTGACTTAGGGTGAGTCACTCTCTCTCTCAACCTATCTACATCAGGGCTTTTCAACCAGTGGTACGGGTACCACCTGTGGTACATTGGCACCTGGCAGGTGGTACGTGACCATCCTAGAAAAGTAGTGGGGGAAGGGAATGAGCTGAACCAGTGGCAGCACCGCACAAGCCTGAGTGAGAGATGGCTGGAGCTGCAGGGCTGTCAGGGCTTAGCGGAAGCGTCAGGATCAGCACTTCTTTGGAACTGTCAGGGCTCAGTGGAAGCACCAGGATCAGCACCAGGCTCCAGCTGGAGCTCGGCGCTGATCCTGGTGGTTCTGCTGAGCCCAGAAGCGCCGATCAGCTGGAATGTTGCAGCATCTCCAGGGTCTTGTGATTTACATTCAGATGCTTGGCAACTGATTCATATTTATGACAGTCACAGTGTCCCAGGTCATGTGAAGTGACCAAAATCTGCTGCAACCACCCAGCAGACGGGGGGGGAAATAAAAACCAAACACCCTCCACCCCACCCTCTCTGCCCATCCTCAACAGAAATGGTCACAGCAATGAAAACCTCGGCTGTGGCTTGGGGTGCACTTTTTTCAGTGCCATTGTAACTTCAAACAGTCATTAAGCCAACTGTTGTAAATCGAGGACTACCTGTACTTTATCACTTTTTTCCTTTTTTTTGGTCATCAAGTTTTTGACACCTTGCTAGGCGACTGGTGGTACTCGGATGTTGCCATATCCTAAAAGTGGTACAATGGGTGAAAAGGTTGAAAAGCCCTGGTCTACATCACAGGGGTATTGCTAAGAGGGGGAGTGCTATGTATGGCCTCCTGAATTCCTGAATAAGAAGGAAGTCACAAATCGAGTGAACGAATGAACGAACGAACGAATGGAGTCCCACTCTACTAAGTAAAGATTCAACTGGACACAGTCTAATTAGGAAGGTGAGTCATAAGACCCCAAAGAGAGATACCCGAGAAGAGAACATCTGATGCAGAGGTCCCCAACCTACCGGTATGTCCCGCAGACCACCACCGGGTCATGGCCTCTTGGCCACTGGGCCGCATGAGTGGCTGGCCATTGCACGCGCGCATGTGCACACGTTCATTCTGTCCTTGCACTGGCGCTAGCAGAGCCATGAATGTCGTGCCAGCGCTAGCCAAGCCACGAGCCGTGTGCTGGCACTAGGCGAGCCACAAGCCTCTCACCGGTGCTTGGCGAACCACGTGCCGGCGCTAGCAGCCCCATTTGCATACACGCAGCCACATTTGTGTGTGTGTGCATATGCGCATAAAGGTACCTGTCCCTCCCTTTCCCACTGGGCCGCCAACTCAGAAAAGTTGGCGACCCTTGATCTAACGGATAGACAAGGTAAAGGAAAGAAAGGAAAGGAAAATAAGACCACAGATATGCAATGAAAGAGCGAAACATAAGCCACTATTCCATGAGATCCCCTAGTAAGGAAAATTAATATTGAGGGAGCAAAGAAAAGGTATGGAAGCTTCAGATGCATCTGCCTCTCATAGCTGTCTCACTATGTCACATCATCCAAAAGCTTAAAAGCAGCTTCAGGCCACTTTATAACATTACAGCTAAATTAGGTGGCAGCGTGAAAACATTCAGAGGAATGATAACATACTGAGAATCTTACCTGTATAGCTACATTCTGCTTCCCTGTTTCCTGACCCTTATCCATGCCACATTTCTTAATCTCATTCTTCCTTTTGTTGTTGTTGTCCTTCTTTCCATCATTTTTATTGACTGTTATTCCTTTGATATAATCTCTTCTTTCCCTACCTACTTCCTTGGTCAGGTAGTTTCGGCCTTGCTCTCTGTTTATTTCTCGTGGTTTAATGTTTTCTTTGAATGTCACCATTGGCTTATCTCCCGTATCAGAGCTGCTGCTCAGGTTTCGACTCGTAGATAGCACTGACTTAAGTCCTGGGCTCCCATCTACAAACTGAGGCTCTGATGCTTCCTGCAGAACATGGCTCTGTTTGAACTCACTATGTTCCTCCAGTAACAGTTCTGGGATCTCTGTCAAAAACATGAGTTTGCCAACCTCATTTTCACATTGGATCAACCTTTAACAAAAAAATAAAAATAAAAGCAATTAACTGTATGTTATCGAAAGATTTTCAAGAATAATCAGTCACAAACCTCGAGCGGAAAAAAAAATTCACTTCACTGTTTGTTTTGAAATTGAAAGCAAAGTAAAAAACAGAGCTAGAAGGAAACAAGAGAAAGCAACCTTTACTTGGGCCAACTGAGAGTGGGTAAGCTTGATGAAGTTTTAAGGCAGTCAGGGATTATCATCTGATCTCCTCTGGTGTTTTAATAGATAAAAGCTTTTGGAGATATATATTTCTGTAACTTCTTTGGTTGGGCGGTAGCATCTGAACTAAAAACTCACCATGCTTCTTTCAAACCAGCAGCTGAAGTTCAATATAACTAAGAGAATCACACAACATTATCATAGCTCAGTTGACTGGAACATACTTGCACAATGCTCCTGTTTATATTGCAGGCCATTACAACTAACAGTAAAGCCTCCTTTGCCATTATACCTCACTAAGAATGAAGAATACCCCCATCCTTTAAGTCAGGGGTCTGCAACCTTGACAACTTTAAGACTTGTGGACTTCAGCTCCCTCAGCATAGCTGACTAAAGAATTCTGGGAGCTAAAGTCCACAAGTCTTAAAGTTGTCAAGGTTGCAGAGCCCTGCTTTAAGTTACTTTGACTAACACCTGGATTAACGTTTGAGAATTTGATTACAGAGATGAGAGTAGTAAAATGCAAGTAATAACCTTGTGTTTACTAAAGCAAGTGTTTTTCATTCTCCCTCTGCAATGACGTCATTTCCCCCCTCTCGCCAACTCCAATAGATCGATCTAGATAGGGAATGACTACCCACAACTTTTGAAACCCTAGATCTCCTGCCTAATAAAGGCCTATGCAAGGGATCAGCTCAGATCTCTAGAAAAATCTCTCTTTCTGCTATTTGGAAGAAAGAGAGCTTCAGAAAGTAAAAGGAAGAAAGGGGATAGAGCAGCGGTTCTCAACCTTTTTCAGGCTGTGACCCTGACCTGCACTGTGCATGCGCGTCGCGACGGCCCGCATCGCGCATGTGCGCCGTGACCCCAACCTGCACCGCACATGCGTGGCGCGACGGCCCGCATTGTGCATGCGTGGTGCTGCCCCCTGCGCTGGCCGAGGGGAAAAGGGGGAAAAATGGCGGACTGCGTTAGCGACCCCCGTGAAATGGTCGTTCGACCCCAAATGGGGTCGCGACCCACAGGTTGAGAACCGCTGGGATAGAGAATGGCCAGTCCTATTTATTCCGAGCTCTGGCCCCATGCACTGCATGCAACATAACTTTTACATGCTGAGGTAATTGCAACGCTGCAGGAAAATATTTTTCACATACAAAGATCTGGAGCAAATAAACCCCACTGCATTAATTCCTGTGCTCTGAATGCACAAGATTCCAATTCAGTCTGCAGCAGCTCCTGTTTAAAGCTGTGAAGCAGTCAGGCTGGGGGCCTGAGTTATTACAAAACTGCAATCAGACTAGGACAGTGATCAGATTTACCAAAAGACAACTATTTTCTTTCAATCTGTCTAACTCTAACCAGTCTACGATTAAGGCTAGGCAGTGTTTCAAATTCAAAGGTCAAAAGGTTGCTTTGACATATAGGAGATGCAAACGTGGCACCTATCTGAAAATTCTTAAAGCAGCTGCTCCTTTTTCTAGGGTTGCAGGTGAAGCATTTATTTGCCCCCACCCCCACATACTTTGAAACACTTTTGTAGCACTGAATCTGAAGAGGTGTGTAGCCTTACAAATTATATTAATACAGGTAGTCTGCACTTAACGTCCATTTTTTCAGCAATTGTTCAGAGATATACCACAGCGCTGAAAAAAACAGATTTGCAACCAATTGTCAACTTACAACTCTACAATCCTTTAAAAAAAAGAGGAGGATGTCCAAGCAACAGATTGGGTGTTTCTTTTAAAGTTATATAGCCTTCCTCTGCAAAGCTTAATTCACTGGGTTTCTATACAAACACAAACACACACACACACCAATTTATTCCGATGAATCCTGGGAAGATTAGATTACAATAAGGAAGAACGTAATCAGATCAAGTTTCCCCAGCCAGCTTCATGCCTGAAGAAGGATTTTAAATCTGGATTTTTTCCCCAATGAACTACAATATATCATTCTTAAAGCAGCTATCCAGATGTACAGGATTTTAAGTCCCACCGTTCTCAGATTGTGCTGGAAAGGAACTCTGGTCTGGCCAGGATGATCTTTTGTGACATGCGCCATATTTGTGCCATGTTCTCCTGTGGGCCAAGATAATCCTTTGTGTTGCAGATTGTCCTGCAGTAATCTTTACCCATTGATCTTTTGCGCTAAGGATCATCCCAGCTGGCAGTGGTGTATGGCAAGGTAGAGCATGAAAGACTGGCTTACTCAGCAAGGTAGCAGCGCAGATCCACCTTCCCACAATACCTGTCTGTCTGTGTGTCCAGATAGTGTGTCCAGTGGAAAAGAGGGAGGCCACATACTTCCCTCCGACCGGTGAGAGCGCACAGGGTCGGCCTCCTCCGGGTCCCGTCAGCGAAACAATGCCGTCTGGCGGGTCCTAGAGGGAGGGCCTTCTCTGTTGTGGCGCCCACCCTCTGGAACCAACTGCCTCCTGAAGTCCGCGCTTCCCCCACTCTCCCGGCCTTCCGAAGGAGTCTTAAAACCTATCTTTGCCGGCAGGCCTGGGGTTGACTGTGGATCGTTGAATAAATGATGAATGTGTCTGGGGTGTTATTTTTAATGTTTTTAGTTTTGGACTTAGTTTTTGAAATATTGTTTTATTTATGTTGTAAGCAGCTCCGAGTCTTCAGAGAGGAGCGGCATATAAGTCCGAAAAATTAAATTAAATTAAATTAAAATGATGGTAAAGGTTAGCTGGGGGCAGCAGGTGCTCCAGGCAGGTGCCAGGAAGCAGGGGCAGGCAAGCAAGTGCTGCAGGTGAGAGCTAGGGTGACCAGGAAGGACAATGTGTGCCTTGCTGCATCCCTTGCCACTGGGAATGAGCCTTCACACTGTGGATTGTCCCACAGTGATCCTTCTTTGTTAATCCTTCATATTAAGTCAGGAACAGCATGAAGGACTGTCCTAGGTGGCAGTGGTGCATGGTGGACAGAAGTGGCAGTGGGCAGCAGGTGGTCCAAAGGGCAGAGATAAGAGGGAGAGATGAGGATGCTGAAATAGTTCCCGACTTTGGAAGGACCAAGGCTCAGGAAGGGTAGGGACCATGCCAGGAATGGCTCAGATTGGATTGGGTCCTTGTGTAATGACCAAGCATGATTTATAGCCAAAGGGACTGCCAAAACTGTTGTGGGACCGTTATGGGACATTTCACTTAATGATTGCTTTGATTAGGAATGAAGTTGCTGGTCGTTATTATGGGGATTAGGGACTTTAATTAAATGAGGACTACCTGTAACATCAAACTAAAATATGGATTTAAGTTCCTAAACAAGTTCTCTAAGCCCTGAAAACATATATATACATTATACACATTTTAGTATCTATCTACCATTCCCATATTAGTGCCTCGTGTTAGTGTTAAATTATTAAATAGTGTCCACAATCCTACCTTCGTTTCGAGTTTTAACACCTGTCATAATAATCACGAAACAGCAATGCTGAGAGGCAAAGAGAACCATCATGGGCGAAGGGTATAGGACGATACTAGCAGCTATACAGATACCTTGGCTGATTGTCAGCGATCCATTTTCCTGTGAAGATCAGGCGCTGTTGCCGTATACGGCGATGCTGCCCTTCTTTGTCTCCTGTAATCCCCTGATGGCCTTTAGAGAAGTCCAAGTTCCTGATTGTTGACAAAAATAAAAATGGCATGTTCGGATTATGAATCAGGAACAAGAGGGATACATGCAGATGTAACACGCAGTGGTCTGATTAGTTATCTAAAGTTTCCCTTTAAGCAAGAAAGTAATTACACAGAATTTGCAGGTGGCAGGGAGAGAAAGAGTCCCATTTTATAGTAGTCGCACAACATGTTTATGTATTTTGTATCAAGCCTTATCATCCTTGCTGAAATTGTTCTTCAAGTAATTTTTCACCATAACACCCCAATATAAAAGCAAATAGTACCAGAATCAATTTCAGAATAGAAAAGTACTCTGCATATGTGTATAGACTCAGATCTGCCAAGTTTTTTCCCCCTGGGTTTTATCCAGGGAAATTAATCCATAGCAGTTAACAGTTATCTTGTACAGTATTAGACCAAAAGATCTATCACGTTAGAAAGCAGAAATCCTACTTCAGTGAAAAAACAAGAATAGATTACCTATTTTCCCCCCTCACACCACTTTCTCTAAATGTTTCCAAAGAGATTAAACTTTAAATACACAAAAATTAAACTGAAATTTAAGGAAACCAGAATTGGAATTTTAATCCCAATGATTCTATAATAATGTATTACAGAAAATAGTGAAGATATATGAAGTTTTGTAGCGTGGCAATAATTACAAAGAGCTTAGAAAACAGTAGATATTAACCTGCTTGGTCATTACACAAGGACCCAACCCAATCTGAGCCATTCCTGGCATGGTCCCTACCCTTAATGAGCCTTGGTCCTTCCAAAGTAGGGAACTATTTCAGCATCCTCATCTCTCCCTCTTATCTCTGCCCTTTTGGCTACCTGCTGCCCACTGCCATCTGTCCATCATGCACCACTGCCAGCTAGGATAGTCCTTCATGCCTGACTTAATAGTTTGAGTAACACTGATAAGTATCATCTATCTATATAATAACCACTCACCTGAACGAGGGTCTCAGAGCTAAGAATCCTTGCAGCTCAAACTCTTCTGGAAGAGGAGTGGCTAGTGAATGAAGCAAAGAAATATGCACATCTGTATTCAAGTCTTCTTTTCATTAGTAAGCAAAGGTCTGATTCAATAAATATCAAGTGCTTTTTAAGTTACAGGTAGTTCTCAATTTATAACCATATAACTATTTGAAGTTACAGCCGCACCAAATGGACTTACAACTGGTTCCCAAAGTTAGACATTGCAGTGCCTTCATGATCAAAATTCAGGCACTTGGTAGCCTGCCTACACTTACGACTGCAGGGATGTTTCAACTCCCCCTTTACTTATTTTCTCCCTTATATATGCCTTTTAGACACCCTATACTCTTGTGGTTCCTGTGGCCCCAGTTGACTGCCATCTTCTTGCTCCCGGTGCTGACCAAGCATGCCTAGCATGGCCCTTCTGAGGCAGATGATGGCTGCATAAAACTTTTTTCCCCAGATTGCACACAGAAGATCTGGGCAAGATGGCGTCATGTGATCAGCAGCTGCCTTGCAAAGACCAAGGAGGGCACACCTCACAGCAGTAGGAGCAAGATAGCAGTGAAGGTCAACTGGGATGCTTGACCATGTTGAGGGCAACATAGGTCTAGGAGCGCAGGGCAGTGAAGGTGGCTGAGCTGAGACAGCTGGGGTTTCGTGGGGTGACAAAGGCTTTGCCCTGCACTGCTGGCTTTGCACCATGCAACTGGGCTGCGGCTTTGTGCCATGCTATTCAAGTGCGCTGCCATGCTTTTACAGCTTCTATAGGCAGTTGGAGCTTCCAGGACAGTTTTGGCTTTGTGCCACACTGAGGCTGCACACTATGCTGATGGGGCTTCCGGGGGATTTTTGCTGTGGCTCAAGGGCTTCTTACAGGGCAAGCAGTTCCAGAGCCACGTAGGGTTGCTTGCCACCTCGCCAGACAGGGTGCAGCACAGGCAGAAGGGCAGAGATGGAGTGATAGGGGGTGATAAGAGGGAAGGGGGAATTGAAGAGGAAGCAGTCCCTTACTTTACCGAGGCTCTGGGCTGGGAGGGACCAAGCCTGGAATGACATGGCTTAGGGTGGGTCCCTGGCTCACAGCTGGGGGAATTTGTTTAATGATGGCAATGGGGAGTGCCCTTGCTAAGTGAAGCAGTCATATCAGCTTGCCCTTTATAAGCGAATAGCTTAGTGCTAGATGTCCTTGCCCCAGTTGTGGTTGTAAAATAGTCCTCGACTTGCAACTACAATTGGAACTGGAAATCCAGTCTTAAGTTGGTGCGGTTGTAAGTCAAGAAACCGATATGACAGCCCCCCCCTTTTTTCTTTTTACATTTTTTGCAGCAGTCATTAAATGAATCGCCATAGTTGTTAAAGCAAATCATGAAATCATCAAGCAAAACTATTCTTCCAAAACTGGCAAAAAAAGTTGCAAATTACAATCATGTGCCTGAGTCGTAAAAATGAGCCAGTTGCCAAAAGCCCGAATTGTGGTCACGTGACCGCAGGTAGCTGTGACATTATATGATGCCTGTACAGCATCTGTCCCAAAGCCATTTTAATTTTGAATAGTGTAAAATGGCCGGTCATAAATTGAGAACCACCTGTAGTTAGAATGTACTAAAATTTTAATTCAAAAGAGAACAAATGTAATTCTGCCTGAAAGTAAAATTAATAAGGAAATTCATAATTAAGATTGCACAGAATGTTCTCCAGCTTCAGTAACCATTCTGAAAAATTCTACATTTGGAACATCTATGAATATTCCTATTATCATTTGTTTTCATCTGCTGATTTTGACTTTTTGGGGGGGGTTGGTCTTATTTGGACACCTTCTTGGGGGGTCTTATTTCTCTGCACTACCAATAATTTGATTGATTGTTGCAACCCATATGCTTTCTTTACAAGTGGTGATATATAAATATAAAACTGTAAACAAACTGTACCATCAATGACACGGAAGAGCAGCTTGGGCAAATAAAGCGCTGTCGGCTGAGGGCATAGAATAGAATCTACATAATTTAATGAGTACTTAGAAGGTATTTCTCAGAATCAATGAAGTCAACATGAGCTCAAATAGTTTTGATTTGACTTAAACTTATACACAAGCTCATCCGTGTTCTTCTATTACAGGGGTTCTCAACCTTGGCAACTTTAAGACTTGCGGACTTCAACTCCCAGAATTCCTCAGCCAGCTTTGCTGGCTGAGGAATTCTGGGAGTTGAAGTCCTCAAGTCTTAAAGTTGCCAAGGTTGAGAATCCCTGTTCTATTACATTGTTCTTGACTTCACTCTGCTCTTCTTTTCCTCAGACTATGTCATAAGGGAGTGTCCTTACCATTCGGGCAGGAAAGATCTGCTTCATGAGGCTGAAAACTGTTTAGAAGGGAAATCAGCCAAGGCCAAACACTGCAAAGCAAGAAGAGTTTTATACTTACGCTTTAACACACTGCACACTCACTACTGCCTCTTCCATTGCATGCCTTGTCCTTACTGCATCAAAAGCCCCATTCCTTATCAGATCTCTTCTGACATAATCTACAAAAATTAATTCTATCCAAGATCCTTTTCTGAAAATTCCAGTAACTATCTTGCTGGATTTCAGTACAATTTTCCCCTGGTATGTCTACAGCATCATTTAAATGACACAGTCACACATTATTCTATTGGTTCAAATACACAGGTATTGCTTAATGCTACCATAAAACAATGCCTTGTAATCGTATTTTATTTCAATCCTGAAGTAGCTACTTGATTTTTTCCTCTATACGACACAAATGGATGAAGAATTGTAGGATGCCTATCTATCCCATTTTGGGAAATTCCTTGGTTGTTCCTTTCAGTAGACTCTTTTAAGTCAGTTTCTAAGGAATACTGACAGAAGCTCTGACATTTTCATTACTGGGCACAATCTCTTAGACCAGTGTTTCTGAACCTTGACAGTTTTAAGGCATGTGGACTTCAACTCCCAGAATTCCACAGCCAGCGTTGCTGGCTGTGGAATTCTGGGAGTTGAAGTCCACATGCCTTAAAATTGTCAAGGTTCAGAAACACTGTCTTAGACTTACAAAGCTCAGACGCACAGCTATTGACTTCATGTCTAACCCGAAGCCTTCTCACAAGTATTTGGTCCAACCTTGTGGGAACAGAGTGCTATAGTATATTTATGATCCAGAGGGACTTTTACCTTTCACATAATTTTCTCCATTAGCTTTAACTAACCTAAAAGGTCTTACATGGCTTTAGGTCCCATTTTCTCTCTTGCTTGGATTCAGCCAGTCTTGTGCATTTTTTGAAATGTGGATGCTGAGTGTCCCCACTCAATGTTAAGTGAAGAGAGTGGAACAAAAAGGTAGAGCTTCTCGGTGGCTGTCCCATTCTGAAGAACAATATACCCCAAAGTATACAGAGTCCCCAACCCTTTAGTTTCTGGAAGGCTATGAAGGCAATTTTATTCCAGCAAATATTTGATAGATAACGGTGATGCTGGGCCACCATTTTGACAGATTTTGCTGTTGGCTAGATATTTGTTTTAATTTACAATTTACAATTTACAATTTTGTTTACATTTTTTTTAAAGTATGTGGTTTTATGTTTGGTGTACTTTGAAGGGTGGAGTGTATAAACTGATGTATATATGAAAATAAATTATTCAAAAACTATGTATAATGTCTAGATTTTTAATGGCAAAGGATTCTTCCAGGCTTAATAAAAAGTGCCCATTTTTTAAAGTCGCACAATAGAGTTTATTTCTGACTTATGCCATAACTGACAAACCTTATATCATTTTCCTCTTTAAGTCTGCCCAGAAAGAGGAAATGATAATGAGGTAACTTGTCACATGACAGGAAAATAAAAGAACATGCTCTCATGTCTTTATTTTACCCTTTACAATAAGAAATGCACTACTAAGACCCACTGTTTATATCCTTCTTTGATTCCAGATTTCCCTGATTTACAGTCTTTATATTTGCTTTACATTCCTCTATTGTAAAACAGCTTGAACAGCTATTTTTTTTCAAATATATTTTATTAATTTTATAATTTTAACAATAAATACATAAAATCCCAGAATAATAACCTATTTAAAAAAAAGAAAAAAACTAGATATACAACTCAACATAATACATCCTCTTCCATCTTTCAACATACATAAGTTTAAATACCTACACTTATAGGTGTTGCCCGGACTGCACCCCCTACACCACATCCACCCTCGTTCTTCCAATCTTCTCCTACTTCCCCCTTCCTCCATCTCTCTCCTTCCCTTTCTCTCCACTTCACCTCTTCTCCCACAACCTTCCTACTTCCCTCTCCCCTCTCTTACTACCTCTCACCTCCCTTCAGATGTAGTCCAGAGGTACCATCCGAGCAACTCTCCCCAACGTACCCCCCCCAGCTTCCCAAAGTGAATACAGGGTAAACAAAATTAATATATAGTGGAAAATAATATAATATAATATAATATAATATAATATAATATAATATAATATAATATAATATAATATAATATAATATAATATAATATAATGTAATGTAATGTAATGTAATGTAATGTAATGTAATGTAATGTAATATAATATAATATAATATAAATAATAATAATATAAAAGTTAACATGAACTCACATTAAGCAACCAGTTTCTAATTTAAATCCTTGCTTTTTCAAATTATAAGACCCAAATACCAGGGAGTTCAGAGGCAAAACAGTGCAACTCAGTAACTGGTGAGAAAGTCAGGGATTCCCTTAGTGGACATAAGGAATGCCTTATGCAAATCTCTGTGTCTCTCCTTTTGTTCAGCTGTTCTAAAAACAAAACCCCATGCATTGGAAGGTAACACTGAAATGGAAAACTGTCAAAAAGCTAAAAAGGCTGTTGTGTGCAGCAATGGAGTGGGGGGGGGGAAGAATGCTACTTTTATGAAATTGAAAACAAATACCACTGCTTCTAGTCTGAGGCAGACACCCACAGAGTTAACAGCAATTACTGCCAACTAGCATTAAGTAGGTAGCATAGAATCTTAAAATAGAAAGATTTTCTGACTCTTCTGGAAGGTAATTGAATTTTTATATCAAAAGATACTTGTTTGCAAATTACACCCAAGTTAGCACTGAAAGCAATTTCAGTATCAAGAGGTTTGGGTACAGGAATTTCCTTCAATGTACAGGAAAGCAATGAAGGAGATTATGTACAGGAGATCAAGGAACTATTTTTTAAATTAAAGTGACCTTTCTATGGGTCAACAAGGGAGATCGGTTTTTTAACCTAAGAATAATTCAGCCATTTTCAGTAGTGTTTAAAAGTTTATGAACTCATTTGAATTTTGACTATTTTTGCATAAATATGCTCTAAAACAAGATCACTTCTCCGCACAACTTCAAATTAGATAAAGTGATAAAGATCTTCTAACTAGATAAAAAGAACTCAAATGAACAAAGGAGTCAAAAATACTAAAAATGATCCAAACTTAAATATCTAGTTGGAGGACTTGTGTGGAAAACAGATTACATTTTAGGTCATATTAATGCAGAAATGTTGAAAATTCAAAATGTCTTACAAACCCCTGTGTAAACCACTGAGCTATTTTACAGATAATAGAGAAAATTCTTGACAATCGTACTTGCTTAATGCATGCAAATGCAGATCACATTTTACATCTTTAAAATGAATACTTAATTTCTTAATCAAGAGGTGAGATTTGTTGACATCATTTTATCAACATGAAAAGTTGATGAAAACTTTTAGCGTTAGCTGGATTTGTGGCTGTTAGATTGTCTATAATAAATAAATCCCAATATTTTATTTTATTTTTTTCAAATATATTTTATTAATTTTATAATTTTAACAATAAATACATAAAATCCCAGAATAATAACCTATTAAAAAAAAGGAAAAAACCTAAATATACAACTCAACATAATACATCCTCTTCCATCTTTCAACATACATAAGTTTAAATACCTACACTTATAGGTGTTGCCCGGACAGCACCCCCTACACCACATCCACCCTCTTTCTTCCTCCCTATCTTCTCCTACTTCCCCCTTCCTCCATCTCTCTCCTTCCCTTTCTCTCCACTTCACCTCTTCTCCCCCAGCCTTCCTACTTCCCTCTCCCCTCTCTTACTACCTCTCAGAGGTACCATCCGAGCAACTCCCCTCTCTCAGTAAGCATTTTTTATTATATGTTACAAGTATTACAGTTGAGTATAAAACAATCTAACAATCTAACACCTTCCCCAACGTACCCCCCCCAGCTTCCCAAAGTGAATACAGGGTAAACAAAATTAATATATAAATCCTAATAAAAATTAACTATATGCCAATATTTTAAATGTAGTGTCTGAAATGGCATAAAAAGTCAACCCATACTTGAAAAGCAGTGCCATCCATCCATTATCTCTCTGTTTTAATTTGAAGCTACTTTTCTCCACAAATCCAGTTCTCTGTAAAATTTAGCACTGACAGACTAAATAATTAGAAAGTATATTTATTCAAAGGAAAGAGGTTACTTTAGAAATAACTATAGCTTCCAGCTATCCACATTATAACTGTTGAGTCACGTTATTAGAAAACATTCACTGAATAATCAAAGCATGGAATTTGTGCTCTGTGTAGATCTCAAAGTATAACTCTACTGCAAAATGCCACTTAGAGCAGGGGTTCTCAACCTTGGCAACTTTAAGACTTGTGGACTTCAACTCCCAGAATTCCTCAGCCAGCAAAGCCAGCAAAGTTGAAGTCCACAAGTCTTAAAGTTGCCAAGGTTGAGAACCCCTGACTTAGAGGGATACATAATCTTCAGCTCAAGTTTTAGAATTATATGGTAACTATGACTGATTATTATCATCTGATCTTTATTCATTTGCTTTATTTTTATCTATTTCAGTGTCTGGCAATAGGTAATGAGGTACAGCCAGCCTAGATATCTTGAGAGGCTCTGTAACTGAAATCCAGCTATGATGACATTATTACAACACAAACACTTGCATACTTAAAAAGACTGATGCATGCTTTAAAGATAAGCTATGGATATAACTGATTTCACAAGTGGAAATAACTGACAGTATAACTATCCACAATTATTTTAATGATGAAATTTTGAACTATGAAGTTAGCTCCCTGGGGAAATGCAGTTCGCCCAAATGACAGAAGAGTTCAGATTTCAAGTAAAAACATTTATTCATCATCATCACTATCAACCTCATCAAAAGGATCCTGATTATCGACTTCTAACATCTGAAATCCTGAGCGTTGTATGTGTCTTTTCATTTTAGCCAGGGGTAGGCAACCGTGGCTCTTTTATGACTCGTGGACTTCAACTCCCAGAATTCCTGAGCCAGCTTGGCTGGCTCAGGAATTCTGGGAGTTGAAGTCCATGAGTCATAAAAGAGCCACGGTTGCCTACCCCTGATTTTAGCTTTATGGCTGGATGTGGTAGTGTTATATTTATGTTTATCATGTCTCACTTGGAATCCTTTGGAAGTAAAAGTGGCACATTAATATTAATGAAGGAAGATCTCCCCTACTGTCATATGATTTATATAAATTATCATTATAATCAAGTACAGGGAAGACCATATTATACCTGCCTCATTTGTGTCTCATTTGTCCTAATACATATACTGGAGCTAGTTTAATAGGTATAAACCATGTTGTTTCCCAAATAGGGCATTCACAAGATTTATCCTGCTTCCTCATCATATATAAGTTTGCAGAACAAATCTGGTGCCATCCCCTCTAGACACCTGTTAATAGGCGTGGAATTGCTAACTGCCCAAATGGAAGACTGCTAGGAAATTCCATTTATAAAACTTGGAATCCCATTAACATGGACAACTGGGATACAAATGAAAGAAAATAAACTTTTGTGCAAAAGTGACAACATATTTCATTCATTAAATCATTACGCATTTGTGACTAAGAATTATGTGACTTTGGTTTGAAGCTATTCATCCTCCAATCAGGGATCAAATCAAGGAATTGCTAATAGTACTTTCAGAAAGTTAGCCATCTCTTCCTTTTCAAATTGTGATCAGAGTTAGAGAAGAAAAAAGTGGCTACTGAAGATTGTGTGTAAATAGTAGGGGGGAAAAAGCAGAGATGGTTAAATTGATTGCTTTATTTTTTTTTTAAAAAAAGAGTGTATTTAATTTTATTCCTATTTGGCAACCGCTTCTGGATTTTGTGCTTGTAATGGAAAAAAATGAAACTTTGATTTTGGTGTTGCTGATTAAATAAGTTTACTGTTACAGAAATGGATAGTACATACTACAGAGTAAAAGTAAAAAGTTGAGGCTGTAATGATACTATCTTCTACTGTACCAAAAAGAGTCAGAAGACAATGCTATTTTTCTTTTTCTTCTCCTACCCCATACTTTCTCTTTATCCCTCTTTCCTTCCCTAGTTTCCCATTATTTTTTATTTTCCTCTGTATTTTATACTCTGATAAACTAATAAAAACTTGAATCACAAAAAAGCTCATTGTATTTATATCGGGAGAAATTTAGATTATTCATTACTAATTTACTTCATTTAAACTAAAGAAAAATGGAAAAACACGGGCAGACAAGACTTACTATTGCCTTTCATCAACCACGGCCTCCTGAAAAACACTGGGTCTAAGTTTCAGCCAGTCCACTGACACTTTGAGTGCAGGAAGGGGATAAGAACCCCAAGATTCTTCTTGGTAATCATTCTGAAGTGGACACTTGCACAAAATTCCAAGAAAAGACACTGAGGAAAACAAAAGTACAGTGTGTGTTTTTAGTTAATTACTTTAAGCACTATACTGATAAAATGGTTATCAATTCAAGCAGTAATAATTATTTCTTGCTGATCATCGGTTTTAATATATTTTTTTTAAATTTTTTTTACTGATTTCAAAAGATAAAATACAAAATGCCAATTAAAAAATAGGAACAAAAATAATAAAAACACAAACAAGACAGGAAAAAATTAACAACACTGGATAAAATGAAAAAAAGAAAGAAGTATATATAATGGATACTCATAATAGCTAATATTTTTTTAATAAAACTATTAATGTAAAACATGAGAAAAAATTGTTCTCTACTGAGTCTTAAAAAAATGCTAAAGTTGACCATATGATTGCAAAAGTTGAGCATAGGATCTTACCAACAGAGCAAACAGTGATATATGGGTGATCAACTTAAAATCACAACTAAGCCCAGGATTTTGGTTTTCTGTCATTGGGATTGTAAGTCAAGTCACCAAGTAACCAGAATCAATTTCATGACTGTTTTTATGATGGTCATTAAGCAAGTCACCATTTCTGTTAAGCAAATCACATGGTCATAAGTCTGAATCCAGCTAATCCACAGGGTGTTTTTTGCTAGAAAACAGCAAATAAATCACAATACGCTTCCAAGTGACCACTGGATGCTGCAACCAGTTGTAAATGTGAGGCAGTTGCCAAGTGCCTAAAATGTAATCATGTGATAGTGCAGCATAGTAGTCATAACTTGATTGAGTTGTGACTTTCAGTCCAGCATAACTTTGAATGGTCATTAAGCAACCAATTCTAAATAGAAAGACTACTTCATTACCTCTGTTTTAACATTTAAATATATGCAAAATATGAAGTAATAATATGAGAATATGGTCAGTGTGGCTCTACCACGTCCTTATAATTTTTCTATGTGCTAAAAAAATTATAGGAGGAAATTACATAGTTTAGGATCTTTTAATGTCAGGATTCTATATGGTACAGATAGCCTATACCTTAAAACACATCCCCAGGTACAGATATTCTTCTTCCAACATGCCAAAGGAAATATGAGGATACAACAGGAAGGTGGGGATTAAGTCAATGATTGAATGGAAATAAAGGAATCATAAGGTTTAGCAAACTTAATCAATTTATTCATAATTAATCAATAAGAACCCAACTAATTCAAAATTTCTCCTCCAGAAGCACTAATTATGAGACCTGGCTATAAGATCATGCCATAGTAATGCAATTCAAGAACAGCACTGGCATTCCAAGCAACTGCTTCTTCTCACTGCACAATCAGCCTGTGCAGTGTTGAACCCACTCCGGGGCTTATACTCTCATTCCAGGATACAACAGACCTGGTTAAAAAGCAATCTAGCCAATAGTTGTTCAAAAATACTCTGTCAATTGTATAACTTACTGAAGAGTGCCAGTAATTGTGTCCAGCAGAGCTGTTCATCCTGACTGTAACTATGCTGTTCAGTTTCATTGCTAAAATCCCGTAAATGGTGCAACTGAAACAGGTTGATGACAGTAATATGGACAAGCTGTTGAGAATTGAAGGTTTTTTGGAACAGCAACCTCTGAAATAAAAAAAACAACCACATAAACCAACCTTTCAAAAATATACATGCTTAATTGTTCAATCTGACTGGAAGCTATTACAAGACCATCTAATATACTGCTGTAGACTAATTAACACTCAATTACCTCCAGCCTGGCAATGTATATAAAACCATATGAAACTGTGCATATACAAATAGCTATATACAAAATTTGTCTCAGATTTACTTAAGTCCCCTTGATGGTCTTCAATTCTTTTAATTCTTCATTTTATTGCTGAATGACAATTCACTTCTGTAGGCGAAAATGCCATCCCTGGAGAGACCATTGCATTACTGCCTTTTGTCTATCAATTGCTGCTGGATAGGAATACACAGAATCACTGATAGGAATACACATATCTAAGCAATCTAGGTAGAGATTCAAATTACAGATTCAAACAACTTTGCAACAGAAATTCTTTACAAAAACAATTCTGTCTGCCTGTCCCTCTCTATCGTCTTCTCTCTTTTTATATACATCTATCAATATACATTTAATCCTTTCCTCCATATTAAAATCAGCATGCTATTAGTCTGTCGCTTGAAGTGTAAAGAGCAGAAAACACAAGCAGCAAAATGAATTGCAACTATGCTTTTTAAGACCCAGGATTTCAAGTAGGAGTCACAGATGGAAACATGATGATTTTAATGCCAAATGTGTAAGTATGCAAGTATTACAGCACGCTATCATTGGGTCATCTTGCAAGAAGAGGATATTTTTGTAAGACGCATGATATCGTAACGGTTGTCCTCTTTCTTAAGCTAATAAAGAACAGAAATGCAGCATTCCTATACAGGTAGTCCTCGACTTATGACCACAATTGAGCCCAGAATTTATGTTGCTAAGTGAGACATTTGTTAAGCAAGTTTTGCCCCATTTTACCGCTTTTCTTGCCATATTTGTTAAGTAAATCACTGCAATTGTGAAATTAATGTTGTTGTTAAGTGACTCTAGTTTCCCCATTGACTTTGCTGTTCAGAAGGTTGTAAAAGTTGATCACATGACCCCGGGACTCTGCAACCGTCATAAATATGAACCAGTTGTCAAGCATCCAAATATAAATCACATGACCATGGGGATGCTGCAACGGTCATCAGTGTGAAAAATGGTCATAAATCATTTTTTTAGAACTGTTGTAAGTCAAAGACTACCTGTACATGTTTAAATGGATTAGAAGGCGCTTCCAAGGATTATTGCATCAATAAATCAATCTTATGTGGATGTTAGTTCAGCAGGAAAAGCTGGAAGTATTCCATAAACTAACCTTGAACTGCTCTTCTAATTTCTCACGAAGAGGATTCAATTTCTCCAAATTCTTACTCAGATATACATGGCCATGGAATTTTATAAATGTCTTAATGAAATCAGATATTCCCCACTGAGTTTTCACCTCATCACGACTACAATTATAAGACAAAAATTGCACTTTAGTCTTGGAAGCACACATATCAAACTTTTACTGCATAAAATACATATTTATTACTGGACTTTATTTAAGAAAATAATTATGGGTTGAACTGGAGAAATAATATTTAGTAAAAGAGTCAGAAGCTAGACAGAATTGCTTTGGAAACCGTATCATCCACTAAAAAGCAATTAACCAAAACAAAGTAAAGAACCATGTTAATAATAGAAGCTCAAGACTGCACTGGTGTACAGTTTTGACACAGCCAGCTGTTAGGAAAATCAATCTATCCATCCACCCACTGATTCAAGGACTGCTCCATCTCATAAATAAAATTATAATCTAATTTATATGCAGTATTTACAATTAGGAATTCATTTACAATCAGACTAGTACTGGATAAAAAGACAGGAAATTATTTGCTTGCAATGTTTTTGGGAATATACTGACACTGGACTTTGGACAAACAATCTATAAGGTGACTCTATACACACTTTAAATCTTATACATGGCTAATACTTTGCATACATGAACTTATGATCCCCAGATGTTCCTGGACTAAAATGGTATTTGTACAGCGAAGTCCAACGATACATGAATGCATTCCCTTCTGAAATATATCCATTCAGCCTTACCTTTCCAGTGCTTTAGAAAGTGCTTTTTGTAGGTTAGTAGAAGCAGCTGGGAAAGGGAATTTCACAGCAATGCTTCTGCAGTAGTAGAAAATTGTGGTCAGGTGATCTCCTTTGGAGGATGCTAAAATAGCCAGCTGATTATAAGGCTGACCTAAATAAGATAAACAAAAGGTTTGTTCTTGAATTCCAGTTTTGCTTTATAGGCGCAATCCAATGTCCTTGTTATATTCTAAACTAGGAGTCCCCAACTCCTGGTCCACAGATTGCTATTGATCTGCAATTCCCATGTGAATTCAGAACTTTCTGAATTACATGCTGAAAAATATGAACAACTTCAATTTACAGCACAAGAATACATTTACATAATTCCCTTTATAAGAAAAAAAGGTATGTACGTTTAAAAAATACAAGATAGGTCTGAAAAAGCTTTTCCAGTCATATATGCAATACAGGTAGTTCTCAACTTACAACCATAACTGAGTCCAAAATATCTGTTCTTAATGAGACATTTGTTCAGTGAGCTTTGACCCATTTTGCAACCTTTCTTGCCAGAGCTGTTAAGTGAATCGCTGCAGTTGATAAGTTAGTAACTTGCTTTTTAAGTGAATCTGACTTCCTTCAAAAGGTTGCAAAAGAGGATTACACGACTTTGGGACACAGTAATGGTCGTAAGTATGAACCAGTTGCCAAGCATCTGAATTTTGATCACATGAGCACAGGGATGCTGCAAAGGTGATAACAGTGAAAAATGGTCGTTGTAACTGAATGGCCACTAAATGAACTGTTTTAAGTTGAGGACTACCTATAGAAAAAAAAAACATTAATAAGCATCCTGTAAGATTCTGTTGAAACAGGGCTACTTCTGATATACAATCGTCAGCAGTGATTATGCTGGCTTTAGAAAGATTGCTCAGTTTTCCTTCTTTCCTTGCAATGACTGTGGAATTTAAGTACTTAAAACGGGTATCCTAAATAAAAAGAAACCTCGACTTCTGTTAACGGAAGGTATTTAACCATGTGTATTACACTTTCAAAACTCACCATTGGAGGGGACAAGCTGAGCTGCATGCCTATAATAGGATTCAGCCTGGCTGGTCTGATTTCTGTAGCGAGCTGGGAAGAGATGATTTCATTTTAAACAGAATACTAGTTTACTAGTCAATGAGCTGTATACCCAATTTCTAAAATAACTTGTTTTGTGCACAATACATAGTGGTTCACGTAAGATTAGCGAACTTCCAAATACATTGTTTTGAGTATTACATAGTCGACTGTGACAAAATTGCTAAACTATGACAACTGTTGATCAAGGCACAAACTGGGATTATTATTATTTTCTCCTGCCTGAGCATAGCAAAAGGAATGTGGCTGGCTACGGTAAGGGACATGATGCTGAACTTTGGTCTGCTCCTACTCTCTGGTTCATGCGCTTACCCTCTATCTTCAGGACACAATTACCCCTTGACATGTCATTCTATTAGATGCTAATATTTTGTTGTCTAAGAAAGATTGAAAAACTAATTAGTAACCAGAGTTAGAAAACTGCACAGGTGACCATCACTTTAAAGATTTCTACAATCTATAATCTATGTCCTGTTTGTACTGCAATTTCACAAGGCCAGTGTCACTTAAATGTGGCATCTTCAAGACCCTATAGATTAGAACAGTGATGGCGAACCTTTTAGAGAACGAGTGTCCAAACTGCAACCCAAAACCCACTTATGCATCGTCGGGTACCGGGTGGGCGTGGCCCATTGGGTGGGCGTGGCCCATTGGGTGGGCGTGGCTGTGGTGGTAACGGCAGACTGGGTGGGACTAAAAAGTTCAATCAATCAATTCCAACTTTGCAAGATTTTTTTTTTCCGTGAGAAGTTGAAATTGACTGATTGATTGAATCTTTTTTTTTTTTGCACATGGCGGTGGAGGCCTAAAGCGAAAAGGTTTTATAAAACCCAGCTGAAGGCCTAGGACTGGGACGACAGGACGCGTGCCCAAAGAGAGGGCTCTGAGTGCCACCTCTGGCACCCGTGCCATAGGTTCACCACCACTGGATTAGAATATGTAGTCTTGTATTGCCTTCAGAGACTGGTGTGTCTACTTTTCCCATCCCTCCTCGAGACTCTACCATTTGTATATTTTTCAACACTCTGAAGATAAGCTTTAAAAATAACTTTTCCTACTTCTGATACTTACCGATGTCTCCAAGGTGGACAAGGCAGTGCTGGCATATATATGAGCAGGAGCTAGATTGTGGCTTCACTATGGCGCTGGTGTGCGTCTGTTTATTGCTGATAATTCCCAACTGAGAGGACTTCACACGGCAGG
This sequence comes from Bothrops alternatus, assembly GCA_034064705.1. Classification (NCBI taxonomy): domain Eukaryota; kingdom Metazoa; phylum Chordata; class Lepidosauria; order Squamata; family Viperidae; genus Bothrops; species Bothrops alternatus. The sequence continues at coordinate 885,180 of JARGCV010000040.1, forward strand.
GCAAATCCACATTAAATACCGTGCACAGCTCCTGCAGTAGCTGAAATTAGGAATTGTCAATTATTTATTTATTTATTTATTTATTTATTTATTTATTTATTTATTTATTTATTTATCATTCGAACTTATATGCCGCCCTTCTCCTAAGACCCAGGGCGGCTTACAAACAATACAATAAAATTCTAACAATGAAATTAATCACATTCATACAACATACAAGCACAGTCGACTCACATATCTACATTTCAGATTCTCTATTGAAGCTTAGTTAAACATTTCTCTTTGTTATTCTCCATCGTAATCACTTTATATTTCTATTAAACTCAAGAAAATGTAATAGAAAAATAAAAACATTTTACCATTCTTGTTTTATTTGTTCTTAAGATGGGAAGTTTTGAGCTCACTGGTTAAAAAAAAAATCCAAAATATTCAGTGGTCAAAAAATATCACAACATAGAGATGATAATGACTTTAGAGATTGTGAAGAGTTATTAACTGAAAATAAATGAAGAGAGAACCATGGTCTGATTTGTTTTAAAATAAATAAGCACCAATCTTGATTCCTGGCAACTACCTGGACAAATCCCTAGAATTTTCTTAACAAGGGTTTTAGAAATGGTTTGCCACTGTCCTCCCTCTTTGGCATGTGGGAGAAAGTGATTAATCCATGCTGGATTCAGGACTAAAGCAGGACTAGGATTCATGAACTAGGTTTCTAACCTGGTTTCCTTAACTACTATACCAAACTAGTATTGGTAGATAGGTAGGTAGATAGAGAGCTATAGTTCAGGGCTTTTCAACCTTTTCACCCATTGTACCACTTTTAGGATATGGCAACGTCCGAGTACCACCAGTCGCCTAGCAAGCTGTCAAAAACTTGATGACCAAAAAAGAAAAGAGGAAAAAAGTGATAAAGTACAGGTAGTCCTCGACTTACAACAGTTCGCTTAGTGACTGTTCGAAGTTACAATGGCACTGAAAAAAAGTGCCCCCCCAAGCCACAGCCGAGCAAGACAGTGCCCGGTGGCGCTCTTCCTCCTGTCCGAGGTTTTCATTGTTGTGAGCATTTCTGTTGAGGATTGGCAGCGGGGGTGGGGTGGGGGATGTGTTTGGTTTTTATTCCCCCCGTCTGCTGGGTGGTTGCAGGAGGTTTTGGTCACTTCACATGACCTTGGGACACTGTGACCGTCATAAATATGAATCAGTTGCCAAGCATCTGAATGTAAATCACAAGACCCTGAAGATGCTGCAACATTCCAGCTGATTAGTGTTTCTTCAGGGCTCAGCAGAAGCACCAGGATCAGCACCGAGCTCCAGCTGGAGCCTGGCGCTGTTCCTGGCACTTCCACTGAGCCCTGACAGCCCCGAAGAAGCACCAATCAGCTGGAAAGCGGCACTGATCCTGGCGCTTCCACTGAGCCCTGACAGCCCTGCATCTCCAGCCATCTCTCGCTCAGGCTTGTGTGGTGCTGCCACCGGTTCAGCTCATTCCCCTCCACCGCTACTTTTCTAGAATGGTTGCGTACCACCTGCCAGGTGCCAATGTACCACAGCTGGTATCCGTACCACTGGTTGAAAAGCCCTGTTCTAGTTCATCATTCCATTTTCCAAAGCAATCAAATTAGTACCAGAGAAAAATCTCAAAACAGGATAGCTATCTCCATTTTTATCATTTTCTAAAAATTAGCATTTCAGACATATATACTCATTGATACTCTTATCTTGAAGGTAACATATAGCCATCATATTTGGTTATCGGTGTTGGTTTTATTCTTTATGAACTTTTAAAACTAGAGACTGAATGAATCTATCTATCACCTGTCTGTCTGTCTGTCTGTCTGTCTGTCTATCTCAGGCCATTCTTATTTTAATAATTTCTTAAATTAAACCACAAAGGCTTGATTAGCATAAAACACCAAGAAAAATAACATGCATGGCTTACACATAGCATTTTAAGAGTGGGTGGGGTGACAGCCTGATTCTCATACCAAGAAAGCTATCATAAAAAGATAGCGAAGAACTCTGAGACCAAGAAAAGCACAACTCAAAATCTGGGGAGACACTCAAGATTGTAACCATGAGACTCCCATATGGCAGATTTCCTACATGCTGCTATATATAGAACTTCTTCATAAAACTATCTAACTTTTTTGCATCTGTTTGAAAATGTGAAGTAGAGAGAGAAAAGAGTTTTATAGATGAGCTTGAAATGTATAGCTGGGCTCTACAACAGTTCATGGTTTACTACATTATTTGGACCAGCCTAATGACTCCATTGTTTATGATTCTATCTAAGCTTCTGGTATGAAGCTACAAAAACGCAATATATAAAATCAGATTCCTTCAGACTAAAGAACAATGAAGTCTATTATGTGGCCTTAAGATATCAGTTATAACTGATATCTTATTTTTTTTAAAAAAAAATCAAAGCTAAGTATAAGTTTAATTAATTTGCAATTCTTTGTTATTTCAGAATCCCTACAATTTTTGGTGTTTTTTGGGAAGATAATTTCATAAATATTAACATAGGTGCAAGCAAACAGGAACAAAAAAAACCATAAGAAATATATTATGAAAAGTCTATCTCTTGTAAATACTAATCTACAGTTTAAGTACTGTAAATCAATAGTTGTTTTCCAACTAACAAATTTTATTAAAAGTTTTTGCAAGCTACAGCTTACTTCATCATATGCAATGGCTAGGCTGGTACAGAATGTAAATTAAAATTAGACAAAGGGGAAAGGAAGGGAGGACAGAATAGTTATTTGGAGTATCTGTATACTTTCCTAAAGTCTTTATGGTTAAATGTCGTGGAGACATCTCTTGCCTTTTCTAATGGGAAAATAAATTTGCAGTACTCATTGTGCCCTCTCTCCTACAGTCCTCCAAGTCTGGAGTTGATGTGTGTTATTTGTTTAACGGCCCCTGTTTTGTTTTGTGGATTTTGTTATTAGAATATTTTAACTCAGGCTGCCTGTTGATTTAACATCTTTAGCTATTTTTAATCTCTTTTTTTCAGTTTTGTGCACAGCCCAGGCCACAGTAATTGAGCAGCCAACACATTTAAATAAATAAAATTTCATATCATTGAGCAACAATACAATTTCCACATCGTGGTCACCTTGACTCACCTGCGTATAGAAGCCACTAGCTGCTTCTAGGAATAGAGAGAGGTTTGCTTGAACTTCACTCCGATTTGGATTTGATCGGTTTTTTGCTTGACCCTGTAAAGTTGTGATCTGATTCTTAAAGGCATGATTCCATCTAAAAAAAGGAGAACCTTTCATTATTCCATGTTACAGAAAAACTGACACACTGAATGATACCCTCTTGAAGGAGAAGGGAACAGGGGAGTGCTGTTTCAATGAAGCTTCTAGAGTACCACAAATATTATCTTCATGTTATTTATTTTATTTTATTTTATTTTACGATTTTTATACCGCCCCCCTCCCGAAGGACTCGGGGCGGTGTACAGCCCAATTAAAAACGTCAACATACAAAAAGTAAAATTATTAAAAATAAATTAAATAATTTGGCCCAATCATTTAAAAACCCAATACATAATCTAAAAACTCAGTCCCCTAAAAACAATTATGGCCTTGTTGGAACCGGAGCTACTATCCCAGGCCAGCTTGTCAGAATAAATATGTTTTTAATTCTCAACGGAAGGAATGTTATGACCGATCTACATAACTCTTCTCTTCACTTGTTGACACTTATGTCAAACATCAGCACTGACCAAAAATATTCATGGCAATGAGGATTGTCAGAAAGCTTGACAATAAGAAATAAGAACTGAGAGTATTACCCTTTTTTGGTATGGATCAAAAAAAACCCAGATTGCTCAGTAGAAAAAAGCCCAGTGAAAGGATGACTTCTCTCTCAAAAAGCACATTGTGACACAGGGAAAATGTACCTGACTGTCTACAAATGCAGGGAGTTTCTTTCTTCCTTCTCTGCAAAGTAGAACACTACACTTGTGATGCAGCAAATGCCTTGGAATTGAAAGGCTATGCATTCTGGACACAGATACTGGGCAGGGATGTGAAAAACTGTCAGCTAATATTTAGTACCTACAGGAAGTGCAAATCAGCCAAGGTTAAACTGGATATAAATTCATCCAAGGCTTGGCTTGAATGAATGGTTTCCCAACTTTCTGTTTTCCTTCTCCTCTTTCTTTTTTTTAACTGGGAGTTAATATGTTCTTGAAATCAACCAAATAGCTATTATATTATGTCTCTTATATTACCACCAAACTACTTGCAGTGTAGGAAAAAAGAACCGGAAGTTTCAGCTAAAATCCAAGTTTTCAAAATAATCTTCCAGTCTGCATACATCTTGCTCAGTTAAAAAAAGAGAACATATAGATAGTCCTTGACTTATTACCACAACTGGGACCAGAATTTTGGTTATAAATTATTGCAAGTTGGACTGGATTTAAGGACAATTTCTATGGTAGTCATTAAATGAACCCCAGTTCTTCAGTGGGCTTTTTTTTTTTTTTGCCAGAAATTGGCAAAAAAGATTGCAAATTGGGACTACCCTGACTGCAGAATGCTGCAACTGGTCATAAATGTAAGGCAGCTGCCAAGTGCCTGAATTGCGACCACATGACTGTGGGGGATGGTGTGATAATCGTAAACACAAGTACAGGTTGTAAACCCAAGGCCATTGTAACTTAGTTAAGCGAATGGTTGTTAAGTCAAGGACTATTGGCAGCTTTTAAAAAAAAATGTAATCCAGGCTTATTTATACTTACAGATCCTGTTCCACTTTTTTATCCAATGCATACTCCAAATCTGTTACTAACATTTTCTGGTATAAGTCCTGTAAAGCCTGTCGAGATGTCCAGGCTTCAGCTGGTCCCAGCTTCGAATCTGAAAAATACATAGATATACGTGTGTGTCTCTGTGTGTGTGTTTGCATATGTGTATGTATGTGTGTGTTTGTGTGTGTACACATGTCTGTCTCTATGTGCATTTCCTCTAGACTAATGGTCCTCAAACTTGAGATACCTGAGAAACCTTTCTCAATGTGAAAAACTGTATGGATCCCATTAATAAATGTTTTATATAATACCTTGCCATAAATTTCTCTCCTTTAAACAAAACAAAAGAATGAACATTTTACAATTTCTCTATAATCATAAGAGTAAACAGTCATGTGGACCTTATGGAATCCTGGGTTTCCAGGAAACGCAGTCTTGTTTTTATCGGCTCCAGATCAATAAAGTGTTGTCTTAGCCCTGAACTAGCTTGCACACGGTTGATTTCTCTTTTGTTTTTGCAGGATTCAAAATAAGAAATTTGGAACAGTGGTACAAAGTGAAGTTAGACCATGGAAGTTAGTGGGAAGAACAAGATTTTCATCTGATCTGGAAGAGTTCTGAAGACCAGTTGTGACACAGTTGACCCCGGAGTATCTAAAATCTTGGGGTAATAGTGTTAATCCCCTTTTTCCTCATTCCTCTTATCACCCTGTATTTGAGTTTGATACCTTTGTATCTTCTTACTCCAAAGTTAGTAGGAAGGATGGCTCCTCAACCACATCTATTGGTTTTAGTTACTCATACTCATTAGATCAGAAAATTAACTAAAACCTTTTAATAATTACAATAACAACTTTCACTGAAATCTGATTACCTAAATTTGGCGGATTTAGATAGTGAAAACATTACCTGTCATGTCAGCCTTCAGGACTTCTGCCTGCCTGTAAATAAAATACATACAATACTTGTTAAAATAATGAATAAAAATCAATATTATAAATACATCAAAAATGCAAGAATACTCACTCAGGTCTTATGGATATGTGCAACTTATATAAAATGCAATCTGCAATAGAATCTCAGTTCAAATTCTAAATATATAGCCAAAATATAAAGCAACAACAGATTACTAAGTTATATATTTTTCATATAGCAGAAGAAAAGAATAAAGTGGGATGCTGGGCATTGCATCAAGCTTAGGTATTTATATATGAATTCATACCTCAGCCATTAGATTAGCAAATATTTTTTGTTTTCAATCTCTCTGAGGTATAGCTACTAACACATTTTATTGTTACTGCACATAAATGCCATCCTTCTCAGCAACTTCACTTGGTACTTTAAGTTTTATATCTGTTGTAGTTGTTATATAGCATATTAACCAAAGTATTCCATGCATATGTTTAGGTCATTTTAGAAACATTGTTGAAATGATTGGAATTGGCTATTCACAGAACGGCTGCAACATCATAAAATATTCATTTTCCAGGGGAAAACTGGAAAAGATAAAACAAAAATAACTTGCTCTTGAATACAGTAGATGTTTGAAATTGCTCTTTTGAAGCATCTTTTGTTTCAGTTCCAACTCAAGAATGCTTTCTACCACCCAACTTATTCCTTAGCTGATTATTAAGAATAGAGTAAATTTAGATACAATTACTAAGACAACTGTTTCATACACTTTGTTCAAAGAGAAAAATTGCTATAGCCCAATTACTTAAGTTATTCATAAATATGCACACTTGTAACAGTTTTATGTACAGCTCACTGGTGTTTACAAGGTCCTTTTTCATATCCCAAATACCTTCAGAACCTACTTGGGATATGTGCAACACTGGGATTTTTAGGAATTTAAAATTTAAATTTATGTACTAAAAATTGTTATATAGAAGCCAATTACCGCTAAGGGAATTCAACAGTATTTATAGGAAGGAGTATTAGAGCTTATTTATAAATCTTAGTCAGCATGGCCAATGGTGATGATGTATATGAACAGCAAATAATAGGCAATCTTTGAAATACACACCCATATACCAATTAAAACGTACATGTGTACCAGGATATTTAAGTACAATAATTACTGGATTAGCTTCCTACATTAAAATCTCATTTAGGGAATATCTGTTACCCATACATACATATATTTTTTTAGCCATTGCTTTATTTCTTATTAAATGTTATTTTAATGTATTGCTTAGTATGTATGCTACTGAAGTTTTGCAAACCATTTCAAGATGCTTTAACATAAGAAACAGTATATGAACATATTAAATAACTGGAAGCATATTCCAAGTATTTAATAATAGATTTAGTTCTTACATGTCTGAGAAATACAAGTCATTATATATAGAAGACAGAAGTACTTTCTTTCAACTGAGTCATCTACCCACATCCCTCTTTAGAAATATTAATAAAAACAATTTTTGTTTTTAAAGAAAAGATACAAAACCTGATTTTTCGTGTTTACTTCAGCAGCAAAAAAATTAAAAACTTGTTTCCAAATGTATCTTAAAAAGAAAGCAATCTGAATTATAGAAATCCTAAATACTGAAGCCCAAACTGCTTCTGTGTTGAAGAGTAATTTTATTCAAATATAATCATTTTTTTCTAATTATTTATGAGAATGCGAATATTTTAGCTGGAAGAATTATGAAAAAATGTCTCCATATTGCCTACGCCTTGTGCAAATACAATATATATATTGTATGTATGTGTATGTATGTTTATATGTATATATGTGTGTATGTATGTATGTATGTGTATGTATGTTTATATGTATATATGTGTGTATGTATGTATGTGTGTGTATATATATATATATATATATATATATATATATATATATATATATATATATATATATATATATATATAGAGAGAGAGAGAGAGAGAGAGAGAGAGAGAGAGAGAGAGAGAGAGAGAGAGAGAGAGAGAGAGAGAGAGAGAGAGAGAGAGAGAGAGAGACTGCTATGTTTGTTCATTTTCCTCTAAAATCAGACTTAACCCTGAAACTGGAGGGCCTGCTATCAAAGTTCCACACCAAGAGCTTGCTTCCTGTCAGCTGGTATTTTCAGTCTCAAAATACAGCTTCCCAATCCTGCTGTTTTATTTAGCTCTTGATTTCCACATTAATATTACTCTGAAAGAACTACCCGTATTTCCCAAAAGAATAAGACCCGCAGGATTGAAAAGAGATCCTCATGACTCTATGATGCAATACAGTTGTAGTAATGGCACATTATTCCCTTTCCCAGAGGTTGTCATTTACACACATAAGCATGGGCATTCTGCTGGTATAAAACAAAAGCAGAAGTACACCTGTCACTCTCTCTCTCAGCCCAACCACCTCACAGGGTTGTTGTGGTGGGAAAATAGGAGGAGGAAGGTATATTGGATATCTTTGCTGCCTGTAAAAATAATGCAGGTGGTACACAAACAGACAAACAAACAGCAACTGTGCAGATGAAAATACAAAGAAAAATGCTCAACAAATTCACTCTTTTATCCTTATTACTGATTCACTGTTTTATAATATATTTTATTTGCTCATAAAAATAATTAGGTATTAATACCCCCATCCTTCTGTGAGAGATTTCTTAGTATGTATGCCACAATTCCTCTGCAAAGTGGAACGTGAGACCCACTGGAACACCATGGTCCTGAAACTGGAAGAGGCTGTGCAAAGTACAAGTATCACACAATTTTTTTTTTAACCTCTCAGATACTTAAATAGAAGGATTAAATCAACAAACCTTAATACCTACAAGAGCAATTGGACATTTGTTGTATCTTCAAATGAACAGCTTCAGAGATGGCGAGAACCTTTCCAACAGGCGTCACCAGTGGATCCACTACCGTACTTATCCAAATGCCAAAAAAATCAGGAGTCAAATATTGTGCCCCCAATAGATGCATGAAGGTACTGAAAAATGGTAGAGCAGTTGGATGGAGTTACAACTGCAGCACTCAGAGCTAGTGAACATTTCACTGAGTGACTACATTTATAGTTAATTTGGCATTCACAGAAAGTCTCCACTATATGGAAACAAACTATTATAATCCCTATTTTGAAAAAGATGACGGCAATTCAAAAGCAACTGGGCCATAAGCTTTATTGTCGGTACTAATAAAGGAGGATATTTGTAGCTCAGGATTGAAAGGTGGGTCCTTGGTGGTCTCTGAGCTTGGTCGTCTTCTTGCAGATGTTTCATTATACAAACTAGCACTGATGATGTTAGCTAGTTTGGGTAATGATGATGTTAGCTAGTTTGGGTAATGAAACATCTGCAAGAAAACAACCGAACTCAGAGACCATCAAGGACCCCTCATTTATTATCAGTCCTTAGAAAGATCTTCATAGGAATCAAGCAAATATAATTTCCAAAAACAATAGGGGGGAAAAAACTAGAGGACTGTATGATTTCCACCCAAATCAAGGGTACTGTGACCAGATTCTTATCACTAGACAACTAATGGAAGAGAGAATTCAGTGTGCTAAACCAGGGCTTTTCAACCAGTGGTACGGGTACCACCTGTGATACATTGGCACCTGGCAGGTGGTACACGACCATCCTAGAAAAGTAGTGGGGGAGGGGAATGAGCTGAACCAGTGGCAGCACCGCACAAGCCTGAGCGAGAGATGGCTGGAGCTGCAGGGCTGTCAGGGCTCAGTGGAAGCACCAGGATCAGTGCCAGGCTCCAGCTGGAGCTCGGTGCTGATCCTAGCGCTTCTGCTGAGCCCTGAAGAAGCGTCAATCAGCTGGAATGTTACAGCATTTCCAGGGTCTTGTGATTTACATTCAGATGCTTGGCAACTGATTCATATTTATGACAGTCACAGTGTCCCAGGGTCATGTGAAGTGACCAAAACCTGCTGCAACCACCCAGCAGATGGGGGGAATAAAAACCAAACACACCCCACCCCACCCCCGCTGCCAATCCTCAACAGAAATGCTCACAACTATGAAAACCTCGGACAGGAGAAAGAGCACCGCCGCTGGGTGGCCAGGCAGGTGTCTTGCTTGGCTGTGATTTGGGGGGCACTTTTTTCAGTGCCGTTGAAACTTCGAACAGTCACTAAGCGAACTGTTGTAAGTCGAGGACTACCTGTACCTTATCACTTTTTTCCTTTTTTTTTTTTTTTGGTCATCAAGTTTTTGACAGCTTGCTAGGCGACTGATGGTACTCGGATGTTGCCATATCCTAAAAGTGGTACAATGGGTGAAAAGGTTGAAAAGCCCTGTGCTAAACAATCACTGTGTTCATTGACTTTGAAGCAACTTCGACAGTGTATACTAGTCAGTTTTATGGAATTGAAAACTGAACACAAGCCCACAAATTCTACAGCAATTCCAACAATTGTGTACATATCTTGACTCAAACTGGCATTAGGTAAGGCTGTGTGATTTCAACTGTTCTGTTCTTCAATTTACCACAACTGGGAATAAAATTTTGTCATGTTTTTATAGTCGTATGTCAAGGCACCCACATGATTAAATCTGATTTTTCCAGTTTTTATGGCAGTCATTAAATGAATCACACAGTTGTAAGACTGAACTATGCAATCATTAAGCGAATAATGTGATTGTTCAGTGAATCCATTCTCCTGAATGGGTGGGGCTTTTTGCCGGCAACTGGCAAAAAACACTGGAAATCAAGGTCTTTTGACTATGGGACACTGCAATTGGCATAAATGAAAATGGTTTCCAAGTACCTGAAACACTGTCTTTTGAACCTGCTGGGGAGGGGGGGGAAACATGTGGTAGACTACTATGGTACAATATTTTACAATGTGTTATGGACCATATAGCATTCTTTCCAAGGCCTCTGCAACTCTGAATGATTGTTATGTGTCAAAGACTACCTGTAACTGACCTTACGTTTGTAGACAGTATCATAGAAATCACTAATACCTTGTATATCACAACACAACTGATCATACAGAAGGAAAATTAATGATGGTAAAACAAAAATTTTGACAATTGATGAATGTCAATCTGCTATCTACCTCAACAGAACCCAAATGGAGCAAGTTAATCAGTTCAAATATCTTGGATTGTTGGTAGAAGAACATAAAACACCATAAAAACAGAACTGCCTAACAGAATTGGCCAGGCCAACCACTGTCTTTAGATCTTTAAATTGGTGCCTCTGGAAGAAACAAAACACTTCAGTGAAAACCACGATAAAAATCTTCAAGGCATTAGTTCTGCCAATCTTGCTATACAGATCTGAGACATGGTCCCTATTATAAACAAACATAAATAAGTTTGATGTTCTTTTAACATGACCTATGGCAGTGATGGCGAACCTTTTAGAGACTGAATGCCCAAACTGCAACCCAAAACCCACTTATGCATTGTTGGGTGCCAGGTGGGTGTGGCCCATTGGCTGGGCGTGGTTGCAGCAGTAACGGCAGACTGGGTGGGACTAAAAAGTTCAATCAATCAATTCCAACTTTGCAAGATCTTTTTTTTCTGCGAGAAGTTGAAATTGACTGATTGAACTTTTTTTTTTTTTTACACGGCGGCGGAGGCCTAAAGTGAAAAGGTTTTATAAAACTCAGCTGAAGACCTAGGACTGGGCGACGGAGTGCGTGCCCACAGAGAGGGCTCTGAGTGCCGCCTCCGGCACCCATGCCATAGGTTCGCCACCACTGACCTATGGAATATACTGGAAATCTCTCTCCACAACCTTCTGAATAATGACTTCATCAGACTGAGATGCAATGAATAACCTACAACTGACAAAATACAAAAGCACAGATTAAAGTGCTATGAATATATGTATAATGCCAGAACATATTCTTTATATTACCATGCAAAAAGTGGCCTATAAAGTGAAAGGTCCAGACAACAACATCTTCCAAAATGTGGGCAAAGCAAATTGAATGCAGCATGAAAAAAAAAAAACAAAGCTCAATCTATAAACACCACGGAACAATAAGAGGATGTGTAATACTCTTATTGTTGTGTTCTCGCTTTCTAACCAACCACATTTTTCTCGTGTCTAAAAGAGCTGCTTGGGTAAAATGCATAATTTATTTGCATTAAAAAACCAGAATGACAAAAAATATTTGTTTTTAATTAAGATTCAACAATGAGACATTACAGCTAGTGTTTAATTCAAAGTTTATATTTTAATTCCAAAAATGCAAGAGATTGGTTGGTGGTCAATATAGCAGGCAGTCGCTTTTTCTAATTAGTATCTGGATAAACCTGTCTAAATTACTATGCCTATATCATCAACATGTTTTTGTGTGTTTGGATGGATCAATTGATAACCTATATAATTGTAAAGAGCTGTGGTGGTGCAGTGGTTATTGCAGGCTAATTCTGCTGACTACCAGCTGCCAGCAGTTTGATTCTCACCGGCTCAAGGTTGACTCAGCCTTCCATCTTTCCGAGATTGGAAAAATGAGGATCCAGATTGTTGGGGGCAATATGCTGACTCTGTAAACCACTTAGAGAGGACTGTAAAGCACTGTGAAGCCATATATAAGTCTAAGTGCTAGTGCTATTGCTAAATGAGGAGTAGCAGCAGCATACTTTGTAAGTAAAATTGTTGTTGTAATAGGACATTTCGGCTAAGAATTGGGACTTAAAATATAAAGAAATGAAGTTATTAAGAAAAGAAATTCTAAATAAAAATGCAATTGAATTGAAGATAAAGAAAATTTGCACAGATTTGAGCAATTTTACTTGAAAAATAAGAAAATCAAAACTAATCTATCTGGGAAGTACAAACTGGATAGTAAAGAAATTGCAGAGACTGTAGAACAATTGGAACAAAGTATCATGGCTATTGCAGAGAAAATCAAGTGATACACCAATCAAATAATTCATTCCTGCGGAACTTGTGCTTGAAAGCAAATCAGCATCAATTCTACAAAACCCTTGAAAATATGAAAGGACTGGTCACAAATGACGTAAAGCCTGACAAAGAAGAGATCCTAAAGTTTTCGAAATTTGAGGAAAACAATTGGAGTCACAATAGGCATGCAACATGAATCAAGCAAGTTGAAAACATAGTGAAGAAATTAGATTAACTGAGGAAATGGTTCAAAAGCAATCAGAGCTCCATGGATTCTGGCTAAAATAATTGATAAATCTACACTTGAGATTGGCAAACCAATGAATAGGGTTTTGGAAGCACCAGAACATGAAAAATGGCTAACAGCTGAAAGGACATTCCTAACTCAGAAGGAGGAGAAGGGAAATGAGCCTGGAAACTATAGACCCATGACCTATTTGCCAACAACATGCAAGCTACTTATGGGCTTAAATGCAATTCAAAGTTTTGGAATCAGCAGAAACATTCACCAATTTATGAATACTTCAATGAAGTTTGGGTAAATAAAGCCAATGACCAATGGGGAAGAATAAGAAGTTCAGTTCAAAGGTAGAATTTTCAAAGGTGACTCATTATCACCTTTACTAAAAACTGAACTAGATTCCTTATTAAAAATACAAAAGAATTCAATAAATATACTGGAATTTGATTTGGCATTGACATATATCGTTGTGTATCGTTGGCATAAAGACAGCCAAAATAGTTGAATCTGATGGATACAGCTTAACAATGAAGATTTCATAAAGGCAGTAGCACCAGAAAAAAAATCTATAAATATGTGAAAAATTTGGATACTTCTGATTTATTACAGAATTATACTTTTACCAAATGTATCAAATGAATTTGGAAAATTTTGAAATCAAAGCTACATAATGGAAATATCATATACCTGGGCAGTCCCCATTATTTGCTGTACAGCAGAAACAACTGACTGGATAGAACTTGATAACTTGTATCAGAAGAAAAAAAAACTAATGACAATGTAGATGTTGGAGGACTCTTAGAGATAAAACAAATTGTGAAGGAAGAAAAACATGGCCTAAATGATTACATTTTAAAAAAACAAGAAGGAAAATCCTGAAGAACCTCAACAAAGGAAAGTTCTTGAAAAAAATGAAGGTGAATGCTAAATATAAAACATAGAAAATTGAAAAATGATTTGCTAATTGAAAGAACAAGTCAATGAATGTCAATACTTGAAGGATATAGAAGAAAAAGCTGATTAAAAAGCCCATGTGAAGTTGATTAATATCAGGAGTGTTAAAGAAACTGAAGGCTTTATTTTACCGGTAGTAGCTCAAGAACAAGTTTTACCTGGTAACGGCATGAAGGCAAACATTCAACATATAACAGACAAAAGCAAATGTTGCCTTTGTAGTAAAAGAATGAAATAACTGCCAGTGGCTAAAGTAAAATTTTACAAACTGACTACAAAAAGTGTTAGGACTGCCAGAATTATTCATTAGAAATTTTGCAAGAGGTTTGGATTTGAATGCTAGAAAATTGATCATAAGTTGAGATGATTTTGGAAAATCAATGGGTTATGATCTTGAAGATCATAACCCATTTATGAGACTTGAAGATCCAAACACTAAGTATCCAAATTTATTAAACCTGAACACCTAATTTTATAAAAAAAAAAACCACACAATTCTACTTAGAATTGTTTACATTCTTAGACGCTACCTTAATAATTTTTAGGTCCTTCATTAAGACTTGAATTTTTAAGCTTCCACCAGTCTTAGATTGAATTTAATTGTAGTTTGCCTACATATAATACAATTTACATCAGGCATGTCAAACTGCCGGCCCTTGGGCCAGATGCATCAAGCCAAAACCACGCCCACCCCATTGCCAGCAATGGGGAAAAAGTAGGAATACATTGCGCGAAGTCATGTGATGTCGTGAGTTTGACATGCCTGATTTACATGGTTTGCCCAATTGGAAAAGCTCAACTCAGGATGGCTTCTATTAAAAAGTTAATAAACATGGACAATAAATAAAATACTACAAACTATAAGGAACTTTTTCATTTCAGTATATAAAGACATTCAAAATAGGTCAAAATATCATTTATGGAACACTATTTAATAATTCTAAATATACTTTCAGTCCACTATATAATAGTTCAATAGTTTGAACTATTAGTGGCCCAGAATAAGCCTCTATAGAACATATAGCAATTATTTGAAATGTAGAAAGACTTTCCTACAGATAGAATTGTGGAAATCTCTTCATAATAAAGATGGGAAGGAAGAGTCATGTTAACATGTGGGAACAAAACAATGACTTCAGCACTAATCATCTTTATCATAGCATAAACTTTCATAAATATTCAAGGCCTGGAGACTAAAACATATGAAGAACAGCTGCAGAACTTGGGTTTAGCTAGTCTAAAGAAAAGAAGAAATAGGGGTGACATGATAGCAGTATTCCAGTATTTGAGGGGCTGCCACAAAGAAGAGAGGGTCACGTTATTCACCAAAGCACCAAAGGGCAGGATAAGAAACAATGGTTGGAAATTGATCAAAGAGAGAAGCAACCTGAAATTAAGGAGAAACTTCCTACAGTGAGGACAATTAACCAGTGGAACAGCTTGCCTTCAGAAATCGTGGACCCTCCATTACTGGAGGTTTTTAAGAAGAGTCTGGACAGTCACTAATCTGAGATGGTATAGGTTCTCCTGCTGGAGCATGGAGCTGGACTAGAAGACCTCCAATGTCCCTTCCAGCTCTATTCTATTCTATTCTATTCTATTCTATTCTATTCTATTCTATTCTATTCTAAACTCTTAATCTTTGACACTGGAAAAACTATAAACAGGTGACAGCTCACTATTCTATATTACACGTGACTCTTAAAAACAGTTGGCATTGCTGCAAGTTATTTCCTCTCCCAAACATGCTTTTTCTGACATTTGCATAGCTAATTTTATGCAATTTTTAGGTTTTTCATAGAGTTTAACAAGACTAATCCCTAATGTTCTAGAAAATCTTTTAAGAATATTGAACATTACAAAGAAAGAAATAAGAAACATACAGCCTCAAAAAGATAGAAAGTTATTGCATGGTTCACACTAAATTGCTGGAATACACATAACAATCTATAGCTAGAGATACTACCGTAAGACTGCATAGGTAGAATAGTGTGAGAATGCTTGGGATAAAACTTGACTTCCATTTATGGCATATTAGGGTCCAAACTAATCAAAACTTACCATTAGTAGGGAATAGTACGTGTGGCATGGATAAGATTAACTGCAACTTGGAGTCTAAGAGGAGGAAATGGTAAAGAACATTAACAAATGAAATAAAGAAGATATCAGTTCTATGTCTGTGAAGATGCTGGGTATGGCATGTAGATGCAGATTTTTGCTCTTTAGCAAGTCATTGAAAAATATATGAATATGGAAAAAGAAAGCTTATTCTATAGTACAGTTTACAGAAAGCATAAGATATAACAGGTAGGCTTCAATTATGAAAAGGTTTCCCTGAATATAGAGCTGAAGCTTAGCTGCTAAATGTATAAGCAGTCTATGATGATAGAACACACGAAAATGAAATGTTAAGAGAATATTTCAGCACTATGTAGTAAAACAAGGCTATATTATCCATAATATATTAATAGATAAATACATAAGAAATTACTGTGATGAGAGCAGAAGTTATATTGATGAAAAATAAGGATACATGTGTATTAATCTATGCATATAAAGCCATATTATTGGTTGAGAACATTAACAGTTTGCTGAGAAATCTGGATAAATTCTAGGATGCATCAAGGTGCATGGATCTTAATGTTGCAAAAATCCTAAGTTATGTTTGAAAAAGAAAGAAGAAGTGAACAATTCCAAGTTTTATGTAAATGGCAAAAAAAAAATAGAGAGTAGATGACTGCACATACTGGTTGAATCCTTACTGAAGATGGAAAAATTTTAAAATATGCAAATGCTGCTAGAGGATGGTAGATAATACTTACATTGCAAAGAATTAATATTTATCACAATACATGATAGGGCTGTTTATAAGAATGTGCTTATCTACGATTTGTGACGCGAAAGTAAATAGTGTATATACCAGAAAAAAACATCAAAGCTGAACAGTCAAAATGAATTGCTTGAAAAGTCAATATGGTAAAATACTAATACACACATCCTCCCCAGTTTGTGAAAAACTAAACACAATGTATCTGCAAGCATTTGGTTTAAGAATATGTCAAACCTATGCTCTTTTTTACATCTCAAAAATCATCAAAAACCCTCCCCCAATTCTGTGCTAAGCACAGTATAATTAATACTTTAAGGATTCCCCCCCCCAAAGTTTACTGTACAGTATATGGTAACTATGATTAACCATAGGAAGAGAAAACACTCAGGATGTTTTTTCCCTCCATGGGTGCCAATTTTCCAAATTCTAGTGCTCTAACTCCCATAATCTAATAACTCTGCTGTTGAGCAACTGAAGAACCATCCCATTCTACTAGGATTGGCCTGCCGGCAGAGATGGCATGCTGCAGGTCCCTTCGGCCAGGAAATTCCAGCTGGCAAGGTGCAGGAGAAGAGCCTTCTCTGCCTCGCTCTTATCCTTTGGAATATCTTGCCCCCAGGACTGAGGTTGGCTCCCACCCTCCTGACCTTCCACAATAGGTTAAAGACCTGGTTCTGCCAGTTGGGCTGGAGCTCCAATGGGGGAATATCACTCTGGAGGTGGTTGACAGATTAGTAACAGATCCCACCTCTCCCTCTGCTCATCCTACGCCCTTCCTCCATATCTTTTAGTTATAGGTGATAATATGTATTTTATAATGTTTTATTCTTATTGTAAAAATGCTGTTGTGTTGTGGTGCGATGGCAGTAAAGAAATTAGATAGACAGACAGACAGACAGACAGACAGACAGACAATCCGTCATAATGGAGTACAAAATGTGCTCAGGAAAACAGACCATTAACTGTTTATCTTCTTACTCTTCTTCCTCTTTAAAAGAAAAGGTGAAAGATCAAACCAAGCAAAAGAAATTAAGTTCTGTACTGAGATAGATTACCACCTCTCACAGGTTTAAAAAATGATTCGTGCTTAAACATCGAGAAATTTATATATATATACAACATGAAACAGCCAAACAGAAAAAGTGTACCATTTTGATATAAACTGGAGTTTTTAAATCTGAACTACCAACAGTCTATTAATAGAATCTTTGAAAATCATGTTGGATATTAGTTCTAATTAAGATTTTGATCTCATTCACTAGACTTTAAATAAACACTTAAAGTTCTAAATTCATTGTGTATTTTACCTTCAAACAGGCTCAAAGGCAACCCACAATCAACATAATGGTAAATAGAAAATTACACATAATTACACTACCGTATCTTTGAAGTCAAATATAAGAACTATATTATATTTATATCCCACCTTTTCTCTTTAGAGTTTAAGACAACTTATATAATCCTACAACATATTTACATCACAACTCTCTGAAACAGGTTATACTGAAATTTCATGACTGGACCCACACCCCACATATTTAAAAAATATAGATTTTTCACCTCTCGAATATGTGATAACATTTTATTTACAAGAAGTCACTTTAGCCATATTAGACTTTATCTCATGTTTTTGAAATATCACAAATATACTCTGGCTTTATATGAATATGATTTGGCTTATGTATTATGAATGTCCACAGAAAATAAATGAGTTTCAGATCAGTTTTAAACCACAGTCCTATGCATATTTACTCAGACATCAGCATGACTTCACTAAGTGAGGCTTATAATTTAGTTATCAGTTTTGCAGCCTATAATATCTTATAATCTTTTATATACTTATTTTATATACTTATTATTTAAATTTATTGGCTGCCCAACTTCATGGACTATCACTTAGATGTGAAAGATCTTTAAGGGTCACAATAATGGATACCATGGTTTTACGATTACAAAATAGTGGTCCTTCACTTTTCATCATAATATTTATAAATGTATTTGTCCCACAATAAATACTATGACCGTACAAAAGCTATATTTCTTGTAAGGAGCTGTGGTGGCACAGCATTTAGAATGAAGTATTGCAGGTTAATTCTGCTCACATTGCCAGGAGTTTGATTCTTTCGATCCTGAGCGGCTCAAGATAGACTTAGCCTTCCATCTTTCCACAATGAGGACCCAGATTGTTGGAGGCCACATGCTGACTCTGTAAACTGCTTAGAGAGAGCTGTAAAGCACTGTGAAGCTGTATATAAGTCTAAGTGCTATTGTTATTGCTATTTCTCTAGGAAAGTTTTATTGTGGGGACAATTTCAATGGCAAATTTACAGACGAGAGCAGTAAGCAAATATGTAAAATATAGCATACCTCCTGGAACAGGCCATAATGGATTATTATTACAAAAATCTATATACTACTATAAAGTCTTGTTCCTGTAATCTTTAACTGAACAAAATAGTGCATCACAGGGCAACTAAAGTACCTCAAATAGGTAACTTACAGAATATATCTAAAATCTACTGTGTTTCCCCGAAAATAAGACCCAGTCTTATTTTTATTTATTTTTTGTCTCCAAAAATGGCACCAGGTCTTATTTTTGGGGATGGGTGTCTTTTCCACTCATCTCATGGCAGTGGCATTGACAGCCCCATCCAGCCGGCCCGCTTCTTCTGTGGTTGAAGAAGCAGCTTCATTCTGCAGCTGAGTATGGAGCTCTGGCCTGCATTTTGCAGTCAAAAGCCTTTCCGAAAGACCTCTGCAGCCAAGAACTGAGCTACAGATTGAATTCATAGCTCGGTTCTCGGCTGCAGAGGCCTTCCAAAAAGGCCTCTGACTGCAAAATGAAGGCTGGGGGACACCGCAGAAAAAGTGGGCCAGCGAGGAGAGGCAGGTGTCGATTCATAAGAGGCCTGGTAAGTGGGTATGGGAGGCAGGGACAGGTCCACCCCCCCCACCTCAGCTTGATTTTTAGGCATGTACCTCGCCCCAAAACTAGGGCTTATTTTTGGGATAGGTCTTATATTAGGCCCACCCTCCAAAAATCAAGCTAAGATTTTATTTTCAGGGCAGGTCTTACTTTTGGGGAAACATGGTAGGATCCATGACTCCTGTAGAATTGAAATGTGTTAAATGTTATAAAACATTTTATGACATCAACATTATCATTTTATGACATCAACAGTCTATGATATAATAGAAATATAAAACATTTCCTATGCTAATGTTTGCCTGTGCTATAGTTCAGTATGGGCTATTTTCAAGACAAATAGAACTCTGAATGGATCCCAACTTTCCCAGTGAAGGCAATGCATTAGAAGCCCTGTCGCTATGGAAGGCATTGAGGAATCTGGTAAGAAATATCTGTGAAACAATGACCCAAAAGAACACAAGTTATCTAGCTGGTTACATAACCAAGTCTTTGGGAAAGGATTACAAAAGAAATCCAAGATAATCTGAAACTGCTATGGAGGGTCAGTATGGTCCAATGGTGGGATTCAGCTGGTTCGCATCACTTAGGCAGAACCGGTAGCTAATTTTTTTGTTGTCCAGGCCCAGAACAGACTTCTGGTAGCAGCATCCACACAGAGAACCGGTTGTTCACATATTTGAATCCTACCACTGATATGGTCCCAATGGAATGATTATTTCAGGAGCAATCAAATTACACAATTATTCTGAGAAAAGAGAAATAATCAAATGTAAGGTACAAGATATGAAGAAATGAGAAGTCAGCCTAGCTCAAGAATAACAGCCAATGTGGAAACTTGCATCAATAATGTAATCACACAACTGCTAAACTACTGAATGTCCTTAAAGCAGGGGTGTCAAACTTGCAACGTCATGTGACGTGTCGCGACATATGGCGACTTTTTTGCCATTGCCAATGGGGTGGGCGTGGTTTTTCTATGATGCATCCGGCTCGTGGGCCGGCAGTTTGACACCCCTGCCTTAAACATAAATATTTCTCACCTGCATCACTTTTATCTAAATTTAATACATTTATTTAACTTTATCCTTCCAAAAGTGGTATGATGACCTAGAGTTGAAGACCCTTTTCTCCCACTCCAAAGGTTCAGAGTTCAATCCTAGGTAGCAGCAATGTTTCTGTCCTCGGATGCAAAGAAAAAAATATCTGCTGCGAATTCCTTGGGGCGTCAAGAAGGGCATCCGGACAGTAAATGCTCAGCTCCATCCAGCCACCCTGACTCTACCCGGAATTTAAGAGATTACAGGATCATTTTATTTAACTTTATCCTTCCAAACCCTGTTCTCATTTGAAAATAGAAAAGATGAGATATAGGACTGGACATCTTAGGTGTAGTGATGATACCCAAATTCAAAACTGCAGAAGAACAAATAGAATAAAGTATACAGTGAGAGCCCTATAGAACATTTTCGGTCCCATGAAGCTAAATTTATGCTTTGACAGAAAGAAATGAAGGAACCAAAGAGCAAGCCTAAACAATCTAAGGGCACCAGAGAATAATCATCCAAGTGTAAGACAGACTCCTCAAAATAATCAGGTGCTGTGCTTCCTAAATTTATTTCCAGCTGTAAGTCTTTAGAGCTTCCAAGCATGCATACAAACATTTACAAAAGGATCCATTATCCAAAAACACATGAGGTTTTTCACTGAGAAAACCTAAAACTGGCTAAATCTTTATTTGGACAGACTGTGTTAAAACACATAGAAACTATTATTCTTTTTTTTTTTTTGCATTTTCTTATAGGGTAATAGTTTACAGTTGTCAGTATGAGCTTCTAGGCCATACATGGAAAAATAAAAAAAAAATCATTATTTTAGTAAGTCTTAAATGTAATAAGTCCAGGAGTATGCTATTCTATGATCTCAGTAAATAATAAAAATGAAATGTATGCAACTTTATAGCACTGAAATAATCTAGAAACAAATTTATGCTAGTCTTATTTAAAATGACAGAATGCACAGAAATATCTGTTGTATAACATACTAAAATTGAGAAGTGTTTTTTTCTTTATTCACGATATCTACTTCTGTGGCCAAAAGAAATATGTGCAGTAAAGGCATCATCCAACAACAAACATCTTTTTATTTTTCTTTGTATCCCATCTTTTTTTTTTTTTACAAATAACTCAAAATGGCAAAAATATCCAATACACTTTCCTATTTCTCCACAACAACAATCCTGTGAGGCAAGCTGGGCTGAGAACAAGTGACTAGCCCAAGATCACCCAGCTGGCTTCCATGGCTAAGAACTAAGAGTCTCCCACTTTCTAGTCTGGTGCTTTAACCACTTGAATTATCACTTTACTTGCTAGACAAATAATTTGATTTACAATTAGTTGGCATTGCAGGTTTAGAAGAACAGACTTGCAGAGGACTGATAACCAAGTTATCATAATTTGGAAATTAATTATAAAGGACCTTAGAGATAGAACTCCCTGAAATATTTTATGGGTGTTACTGATTAACTTTACACCATAGGTAAATTCTTGTACCATTTAACAATGTAAAGCATAACTGCACAGTGAATTTATAGGGCAGCTTTCAATTATTGCAACTACAATTCAGGCTGAGAGATAAGTGAATTAACATACTATATCTAGGGCAGCACTTGCATCTTTAAATGAACAAGAGCTCCTCACTTCAGTTCCCTAATAGCCTGTTCCTCTCTGCCATGCAGTCTTCTCATTTGCTCAGCCAACCATTGTCTCACCCATCAGCCATGAAACGTCACTGCCCTTCTGCACATTTCCCACTATATCTCCTCTGAGTATAGCACTATAGCAATCCCTCCTCTGTAGAACCCTTTAATTTTGCTTCCTTTATTATTTCCTGTGTGCACACACGTCATTTTATTTGTATTACCTACACGCAGCCTTAAAACTGCCTGCGCTCCTGCAATGTTACTCTATCTCAGAAGGTGTGTATGGAGCACGGAAAGGCTGATGAGATAGTGAGGAATCCATGTTTCATTTTATCCCACAGTCTGTTCACTTACTTTTTAAGATACAAGTGTATTGCTCAAAATAACCAATCATGAACACCAGACAAATCCCAGACTGATATTACTATAAAGACTTACATTAAATAAAGACCGATTGGGGGATTTTCACACACACATGTCCAGTACACACAGTTGTTGAATAAGCGTAAGATAACTAATACTACCAATGCTAGGACTGAAGGATGTGGGGGGGGGGAAAACCTTATAGGAGAACATACGTTTCTCTTCCTCCTGTCACTACTGCCACTTCTTGACCAGGAAACCTTCCTTCAAAGAGTAGCACAGCATCCCACTCTCACACTAGACTCTTTTCCAGATCTTGTAAAGCTGGGTTTTGATTATTCATAGTTTCCTGTTGGGTTAGCGGCTCCTCCATTCAGCTTTCCCAAATGGTGTTAATCTACCTGCACCACCCCCCAACACACACACACACACGCACACTCTTTCTCTCTCTCTTCCCATCCTCAATATGATTTCCTCATCCTCCTCACCGGAGATACTGAGCGCAAAGCAAGCTCATCCTCCGCTGCCGCCACCGCCGCCTCTCGCTGCCCGCCCGTCCACGCCGGCCCCGCGTCGGGGTCTACAGCTCGGGCCCTTCCGCAGCCTGGGAGCCGCAGCCGCCGCTGCTGCCGCCTCCGGCCGCCGCCATCTTCCCGTGTCGGGCCCAGACTCTTCCTGGAGAGGGAGGAGGCGGGAGGCGGGAGGAGGGAAAGAGGTAGCAGCGAGGGGAGGAGGAACAGTTCCGCTCTCCGCCTCCTGACTGGGGGAAAGTAATTCTCGCGAGACCCGCTCGAAGTGCCGCCCTCCGCGTTCAAGGCTGCTGTCGCCTCCCCTGACTCGTGCGGATCCAGCGGCAGGTGCTCGACTACAAGCAGGCGAGCCTCCCAGTCAATGCCTCCTTTCCCACCTTCCCACCCTCACTTCCGGGCGAGGCCCAAGCTCAACGGGACCCACTTCCGTCTTAGTGCGCAGCGAAACCCTTCCCTTGTCAGCTCGGGGCCCGCGAGGCGGCCTTCTAATGCGACTTTCCATTGGTTATGCTGCTGTCATAGCAACGGGGAATGCGTGCGAGCGGAGGAGGGGGATGAATAGTAGTGTGCTGTATCTTATCGCCATGGCAACCGTCGCAACTACTCTAGCGCGCGCTCCTTCCCCAACTCCCATCTGGAAAGTCACCAGCTCCCTCCCTCCCTGTGTCTCTCCTAACGCCCGCCTGGCAGTTTGTCTCTTAACCTGTGAGAAAGTATCTTTCACCACCACCCCCCGCCCAGAATAAGTGGAATTCATTTCATAGGATTGCTCCAAGTCTGCCGTGAGGCTCGCACCCGTCCGAAGGTTCAAGGTGCCGATCTGGAAGAGCCGATTTAGTTACGTTTGACGAGATGCCGGCCTTTGAGCCACGGGATTACTGGCGGCTTCTCTGACTCTTTCTGAAGTCGCTTTCCATCGTGGCCCCCAGAGTGTTTTTTTCCTTCTGCATGTGGCAGCTGCCGCTTGGGAGTGCCAGGAAGAACCGATGAAATAAAAGTAGAACGCTGCATTGTCTAAACTTGGGGTACTTGGATCCTGCCAAAATCTCTGCCTATTTGGAAAGAGATTCTTTAAACAAAGGAAGTGGAAGGAGGCATGCTGAGGAAGAAATTGCCAGCTTTTAGCATCCATGTCAAGAATGCTTCTAGATCTTAAGCAGTGCCAGGAGTCTTTCCTGGAAAGTACAATAGAAGATGACTTTGGCCCAGTCCTTTTGTGCATCCTTTATCTCCCCCCACCACACACACACACACATACACACACCAAAAAAGGAGAGAAATGTATTCTGGGAGTAGTAGAAGATATATTGGGGAGAATTATGAAGGTGGTGGGCATTTCCTCCCTCCCTCCTTCCCTCCCTCCTGCCCAATTTGCAACAACAACTCTGAAGGAAAATTGGATTGATTAAAATGTAAAAATATCTTTATATAACTTTTTTTACATAAAACAAGAAAGCCAAAAACAAGACTGACAACAGCAAAGAAAAGCAGGATTTTTAACCACAAAGAAATATAATGTTTTTGTCAATCATTGGTCTGTGGCAGCTGGTATTGATACTTATAAACAATGATCCTTCAGATGGAAATATTTATTTTAGAATATTTCTAATCTTTCCTCTGTAGATGTCTCCTCCATTAATATAATATAATATAATAATAAAGTTGGAAGGGACCTTGGAGGTCATCTAGTCCAACCCCCTGTTCAGGCAGGAAACCCTATACCATTTCAGACAAATGGCTGTCCAGTGTTGGAGCATTCACCGCTTCTGGAGGCAGATTGTTCCACTGGTTAATTGTTCTGTCAGGAAGTTTCTCCTTAGTTCTAGGTTGCTTCTCTCCTTGATTAATTTCCATCCGTTCCTTCTTGTCCTGCCTTCAGGCGCCTTGGAAAATAGCTTGACTCCCTCTTCTTTGTGGCAGCCCCTGAGATATTGGAACACTGCTATCATGTCCTCCCTTGTCCTTCTCTTCATTAAACTAGACCATGGGTCAGCAACCCATGGCTCCGGAGCCGCATGTGGCTCTTTGAGCCATCACCTGTGGCTCCGGAGCCGCATTTGGCTCTTTGAGCCATCACCTGTGGCTCCGGAGACTCCTCTGCCATTTGCAGAGAGAGAGAGAGACAGAGAGGCACTTATGCTTCCCTTCTCTCTCTCTCTCTCTCTCTCATGTGGACTTAACCCCTTGCAGGGCTCCTGATTGGCCCTGCACCCGGGTGCCCCGCCCCTGGGAGAAGCGCAGCCAGGAAGTGCCTTTCCCGGGCTGGCCCCATCCAAGGCGCACGTGGCTGTGGAGCCGCACAGGGAAGCCCCGGGATCCCCGCTGAGAGCAGCTCGCTGGAGGCTCTGCTGAGCGGGCCAGCCCTCCCGCAAGCTGCGGCCCAAGGGAGAGCAGCCCCTGAGATCCCAGCTGCCAGGAAGGAAGAGGGAGATGCAGCAATGGTAGGAGAGGAGAGCCTCCTCCTGGGGCCCAGCGGTGGCGCTGGCTTCCTCGCCCTCTTCCTCCCCTTCTTCCTCCTGCTGCCCCCAGGTGGCAGTCCCGGCTGGGGTGGTGGCTGGCGCCAGCATCGCTCCCTGTGCCGTCCCTGGGCAACCAAGCCAGTTTGGTTGCCAAGAAAGTCACCTGGAGATATTTTATAATCTTGTCTTCGAGTTTTCCTGCCCAAAATAAAACCTCTGTTTGGATTTATAAGGCTGCTCAAGCCCTAATCTTGGACTCTGGCTCATAAAAACTGGCCCCTCCCCAAACTCGAACTGAGTACAAGAATCCTAAACTCGCTTGGCCCCTCTCCCCGCTGAAAGGGTCCCTGTCCCCCCCCGCCCACCCTCGTGTTTGTGCTGCCCTGCATTGTGCAGTCTGTCGGGTCCTTCTTTAATGGGGAAGCAGCCCAGAGCCAGGAATGATCCCTGGGAACCCCTCCACACCACCCCCGCTTCCCCCAGCTCGACCTCAGCCATGCGTCGGGTTGCTTGGCTGGCGACTCAGGGCCTCCCCGTCTCCTCCCGGGGGTGGTGGCTCTGGGGCAGAGGAGACCAGAACCCAGCGAAGGGAACTCACAGGAACCAGCAAAGGGAGGGAGCCTGTCGAACCAGCCAGGTCTCTCTGCATGGGGCGTGCCCTCGCCTGAAGCACCGGCTATGCCTGCCCTGTTCTCGCGTGATTCTGTGATTCTGCCGGTGCTGAGTCGGCTCCCAGGAGACTTCCCCGGTGGCCCTCGGCTGCGGCTGCCTGGGAGGGGGGAGCTGGCACCCCATCCTTCCCGAGCTTCACCGCCTACGACCCCTGAGCTCTGCTCCAAGGAGAGGCCAGAGGTGGGGAAAGGGCTTCTCGGGAGGGAAGTGGCTGCCAAAGCTGGGTGCGGCAGAACAAAGCCCGGCTGGCCAGGGATTTCCGAGGAGGACGGGCAGATGGTGGGGCAGAAGCGGGCCGCTCGCCCGCCGCAACTCAGACATGCCTGCTACACATTCCTTCCTGCAACTACTCCTAATTCCTTCGTTGGCATGTGCCTGCCCTGGAGAGCCTGCTAGCAGTCAGGCGTGCAGCCGGTTTGGTTGGCACGCAAGCCCGGGGGGGAGGGCGGGAGGGAAAATCACCGCACCTCTAACACCCAGCCCTGCTGTCTGGGCAGCCAGCTCCCCTCTGGGATGGGACCCGGGCAGCAGCGGGCCAGGGCCTCTGCAGTGCTGGGGGGCTTTTAAGAGGGAGGGGCAGCGGGGGCATTGCTCCCGGGCTGCTCGCTGGTAGCCGAGCCGGCCACGTGTCTCCCTGGGCCGGTCCGTGGTGCCCCGGGCGCCTTCTGCTGCCTCCTGCCCCCCCACGCTTGGCCTTCCCGGAACCTCCATCCATTTTCCCTCACCCGTGCCTCCTTTCCTGCCACCCAGCCTGTCCCGGCTGTCCAGAGTCACTGAAAGGGACAACCAGACATCTTGAGGGGAGAGGAAAGAGAGAGAGGAAAGAGAGAGAGGAAAGAAAAAAAGAGAGGAAAGAAAGAAAGAGGAAAGAGAGAGAGAGAAAGAGGAAAAGGAGAGAGGGAGAGGAAAGAGAGAAACGGAGAGGAAAGAGAGAGACGGAAGACAGAGAGAAAGAGGAAAGAGTGGGAGAGGAAAGAGAAAGGGAGAGGAAAGAGAAAGAGGGAGAGGAAAGAGAAAGACAGGAAAGAAAGGAAAGAGGAAAGAGGGAGAGGAAAGAGAAAGAGGAAAGAAAGAGAGAAAGAAAGAGAAAGAAGAAAGAGAGGAAAGAAAGGGGGAGAGGAAAGAGAAAGGGAAAGGAAAGAGAAAGAGTGAGAGGAAAGAGAGAGGGAGAGGAAAGAGGGAGAAGAAAGAGAAAAAGAGAGAGGAAATAAAGAAAGAGGAAAGAGAAAGAAAGGAAAGAGAAAGAGGGAGGAGAGAGAAAGAGAGAGACTCTTTTGACACCTAAAATGAAGATAACACTGCATAAATCCTTTTTATCTAAACAAATATATATATATATATATATGTGTTTTCTGAGGTTTTCGCGGGTGTTTGTATGTAGGTCTTTGGTTCTTCGGGTTTTCTCCCACATAGAATTTGAAGTGTCTTGGCGACGTTTCGACAAAGTCTCATTCGTCATCTTCAGGCTGGTGCTTTCGGCTTCTGCTTCTAGGAGCAATGTGAGATTTTAGCTGTTTCTTCCTTTTAACTGCCAGTGGGGGTTTGAACTGATTGGCTGGGAGCTCGGCTGTGTTCTGATTGGGTGGAGGTGTGTTCTGATTGGTTAGGGGCTTGGCTGTGCTCTGATTGGATGGGTTGGCTGTGCTCTGATTGGCTGGGGGAGTGTTCTGTTTGGGTGGGGGCTTTGTTATGCTCAGGTTAGTCTGTGTTACAAGGGGATAAGAGATGGTGAACTGTATAGCTGTTTGGCTTCTCGTTCGTGGTCGTGCCTCATCTTCATGGTGTGTGTCAGTTTGCTTCGTGTATGGATTGGAGGGGTTTAAGGTGGCTAATGATGCAGCTGTGGTCTGGCTTCTGGTTTGTGGAATGAGTTTTTTTACGTGTGAGGTGATGGATTCTGCATAGGGCTGTAGTTGTTTGGCGAGAAATTTGGCTAGGTTTTGTAGAGGTGAGCCTATGGAGCTGACTATGGGTCTAAGTGGGGTTCCTTCTTTGTGTATCTTGGGGAGACCATAGAGCTTGGGGCATCTGGATGATTTCTCTCTGGGAATGATTCTTTGCTGGATCTCTTCGCTAATGGGGGAGGCTTTTATTTTGGATCTAGTGGTTTTTTCCAGGTAGGTGGTGGGATCTGTGTTTAGGGGTTTGTATGTGGAGTCTTGGAGTAGGTTGGTTAATTTGGTTTGGTAGTCAGATGTATTCATGACCACCGTGGCGTTGCCCTTGTCTGCTGGTAGGATTATTATGCTGGTGTCTTGTTTCAGGTTAAGTAGTGCTGTCTGCTCCTCTTTGGGTAAGTTGCTTTTGGGTGGCTTGCTGGTGCAGAGTATGTTGGTGATTTCGAGTCTGATTCTGTTAGCGTCGTCGGGGTTCATAGAGATCATAAAGAAACAAAACTTACAGCCCAGCGACCTACTCGTTAGCTTCGATGTCATATCCCTCTTCACCCAAGTGCCAATCAAAGAAGCCTTAACAGGTATCCAAAACAAATATAACCCCCCCAAACACATCCTAGATCTGACCAACCACTGTCTATCCAACACATACTTCATCTATAACGGACAAAAATCCAAACAAATAGAAGGAGCACCCATGGGATCACCCCTCTCACCTGTCATTGCAAACCTCTACATGGAACACTTTGAAACCCAAGCCCTAGAAAAATCTGATCACAAACCCAAACTCTGGCTCAGATACGTAGATGACACCTTCGTAATCTGGCCACATGGGAAAGAAAAACTGGACAACTTCCTCACACACCTCAACAGCCTATACCCAAAAATACAGTTCACCATGGAAACAGAAGCTAATAACCAACTTCCCTTCCTAGATGTCTTAGTCTACAAGAAATCCAATGGCTCCCTAGGACACACCATCTACCAGAAGAAAACACACACAAACCGCTATCTGCACGCACTCTCACACCATCACCCAGCACAGATCAACTCCGTAGCCAAGACACTCATCTCCAGAACCAAATGCCTAGCTGACGAACAACACCTAAAAACCGAACTACACACTCTCACCAATGTACTAACATCCAACGGATTCCAAAGAAATAAGATTTCCAACTTAATCCAAAAAGAAACTCCCACTAAAATCCAAGACAGAGAACAAGAAAACGACAAAGCCCTCATCCATACATAAAAGGCACCACAGACAGAATCAGCAAGATCCTGCACAAACATAACATCAAAACAGTATTCTGCACAAACAGAAAAATATCCAGCATCCTAAGAAACCCCAGAATCAAGGAGTATATGAAATCCCATGTACTGCTTGCCCCACCACATACATCGGACAAACCAACAGAAGAATAAGTGCATGCATTGAAGAACACAAAAACTCAGTCAAAAAAGAGGAACCAACTTCTTCCCTGGTCCAACACCTTAAAGCCACAGGACATGAAATTGATTTCAAAAAGACCAGAACTATTGCCAAAACTGAACACTT
The DNA here is from genome assembly GCA_034064705.1 of Bothrops alternatus. Classification (NCBI taxonomy): domain Eukaryota; kingdom Metazoa; phylum Chordata; class Lepidosauria; order Squamata; family Viperidae; genus Bothrops; species Bothrops alternatus. The sequence goes on from JARGCV010000040.1 coordinate 914,889, forward strand.
TAATAGCAGAATAATCAGAGAAGCCATCGAGATAGAAAAACGCCCTCACAGCATGAACAAGCGAGATGATACCTCCCGCCTACCAGCCATTTGGAAACCCGCCCTTATTGACAAACGAGTCCATAACACAAAGAATGACACCAGACCTACACTCACAAAAACCACACAGGATGTCACCACCACACATCCAGGCAAAAAGCAAACTCAAACCCACACCAATGATCAGGCACAACCACAAACCAGAAGCCAGCTGCATCATTAGCCACCTTAAACCCCTCCAATCCATACATGAAGCAAACTGACACCCACCATGAAGATGAGACATGACCACAAACGCGAAGCCAAACAACAGCAATGCAGCTCACCATCTCAAATCCCCCTGTAACTCAGACTAACCTGAGCACAACTAAGCCCCCACCCAAACAGAACACTCCCCCAGCCAATCAGAGCACAGCCAACCCCTCATCCAATCAGAGCACAGCCAAGCCCCTAACCAATCAGAACACACCTCCACCCAATCAGAACATAACCGAGCTCCCAGCCAATCAGTTCAAACCCCCACTGGTAGTTAAAAGGAAGAAACAGCTACAGTCACACATTGCTCCTAGAAGCACGAAGCTGAAAGCACCAGCCTGAAGATGACGAATGAGACTTCGTCGAAACGTCGCCAAGACACTTCAAATTCTACGTGGGAGAAAACCCCAAGAACCAAAGACCTACATACAAACACCCGCGAAAACTTCAGAAAACATATGGTCGAGGGCCCTTTGAGTGTTTTGGGTTGCCTACCCCTGAACTAGACATACCCAATTCCAGCAGCCTTTCCTTATATGCTTTAGCCTCCAGTCCCCTAATCATCTTTGTTGTTCTTCTCTGTACTCTTTCTAGAGTGAGTCTCAACATCTTTTTTACATCGTGGTGACCAAAACTGGATGCAGTATTCCGAGTGTGGCCTTACCAAGGCATTTTAAAATGGTTATTAATACTTCATGTGATCTTGATTCTATCCCTCTGTTAATGCAGCCTAGCACTGTGTTGGCCTTTTTGGCAGCTGCAGCACACTGCTGGCTCATATTTAAGTGATTGTCTGTATGATGCTAAGAAGAAGACACAGGCATGTCTTGAGCAGAGGTTTGAAGCTGCAAGACACAGCATGACAAACTCTGATTTTATTGCTTCTTATGTACTTGTTACATATATAGGCTTTACCATTAGATACTGACATAAAGTTTTCTAGTAACACATTACCTGATTAAAGACCAGGTAAAGAGTAAACAGGAGAAGGAAATAACAAAGGCAGTAAGAGATAGGAAGGAACTTAAGCATATTATCTACAGAAAGAGATAGGAAGGAACTTAAGCGTATTTAGGTAGGTGAGGCATTAAGTCAAAAGTGGATGACATTCTGGCTGATTCATTAGGACAAAGGGTATCAAAAGGTTATGAGGTTTGTGGGGGGGGGGAAGCATGGCAGTTTGCTGCCTGTACATTTTCCCCCACATCTCACTCTTCTCTATTTTATTAGTGAGGACATTATCCTAAGCTGGAGTAATTAGTGGGTCTTGGTCAGGGGACATATAACTTTGCATTTGTTTATACAAAACATAACTTGTTCCTGAGGTAAGTTAATGGTAGTTTAGTGTGGAAAATTGAAAGTAGAGAAAAAAAAGACATTGAATAACCATATATGTGCATAATTAAAGGATACCTCTTGAAAGGAGGTACAATTTAAAATTCTTTGACATCTATACAATGAAGTTTTTTAGGTGAAGTAGTACAATTGACAATTTTTGCACAAGTAAGATTTGTAGGCACAGCTACAATTGGTGTATGCAAAACAATAGCATCAAGAGGTAACATATAAGAGGCATGACCCCAGCTTGACATAGTTGCATAATGAAATTCATTGTCTGATAGAAAATTGCTTAAACCAGTATAATTTTTTTAAAACTGAAGCTGGAACACACAAAGGTATAAGATAGGTAGAGAGTAGATTTTCCATATCATATGATTCAGAAATACAAAAGTCTGTCACTTGTGTTACATTAGCTAATTGCACCCAAATATTATATTTCATCCGTGATTCTAAAGGATGAGGTGGGAGAGCTTGAGCCCCCACACAGCAATTAAGAAGGAAAGAGAGGCAAAGAATGACTAAGGAATTTTCAGTCAAAACCACAAATATGGCAGCGCATAAATTCTCTGGTGTAGGTTCTTTTCCCTGTTGCCGCAAAACCATCTGTGCTTTGGATGTTAGGTTTTTCACATTGCCCCAGGTTGTTGGTCAACTGTGATGGTGAGAGCAAAAGGGATGTTGTGCTGTCTGAAGAGTCACCTGCTTCATTTTCAGTATTGGGTTTTGGACTTGATGCCATGACGTCTTTGGCTGGTTGCACACACTGGGCTGGAATCCAGAGAGGGCCTGTAGGAGCAAGCACAGCAGCATAGCCTCACCCCCAAGTTAGTAAGGGAACTGGACCTAACCAGGTTTTATCAGGCAATTGCCGATAACATACCAATGGATTAGAGAACACAGTTTTCTGCTGAAAGTGATGCTGGTAGGCAGTAGTTTTTTGAAAAGAAATATTTAGCTGATTTAAAGTTATTAGGACTTTATTGACTTGACGAGTTATCCATGCCAAATTTGGTACTCTTGATCCCTCCTTTTTTATTTGTTTGTGAAGGCAGTCCTTAAAGGACCGATACATATGTGAGAAACAAAGGATAGCTGCTGTAAAGTTAAAAACAAAGCCATAAGATTGGGGTTGATCCTGGGTGTGATGTAAGCACCTGGAAAATTAAAAATAAGTTGGCATACATAATGAGAGTCAGAGATTAAGTTAAAAGTCTGTTGAGAAAAGGTGTGGAAAGCTAAAATAGCAGCAGATAATTCTGAGCGTTGTGGTGAGGATTGCACTGCAGTGTAGGCAGATGATATGAAATACAGCCTATATAGTCAGTTAAAGAGCACTAAAAAGATAAGTTATCTTAAAATTTGAATCAAATTTTGGGATAGGAAGAATAATATTAATTAAATCAGTCCCATTTCAAGGACAAGCTCGATTGTGTCCTAAGGTTATTATTTCAGCAACAGCCTGGATAAAAGATAAAACATTTTGGGACGGGATAAGTAAAGCCATTCAATACAATATACTTTTTGTGCTTCTAACACAGATAATACTCCTTACTAGCTTACTAGTAAGAAATATCAAAAGTATTAAGTGACAATTTTTATGTGGAATTCTGTCCACAAATTGAGTACTCAACTACTTAAATTGCTCAACTGTGGTAAATGCTGCAAATGGAACTACAATGAGATCTCCAGGTTGTTTTCCTTTGGTCAATAAGTCAAATTCCAAGTTAATCAAATACCATTCAGATGGAAACAAATTTCCATTAAGTAGGTTAAACATTTACAAAACTTAAGCAAAACAATTCAGTCATTTCTTCTGGTTGATAGATATATAGGTCTAACTCAGCGGTTCTCAACCTTTTTCAGGCTGCGACCCCGACCTGCACTGCGCATGCGCGGCGCGACGTTCTGGCTGTTTCATTAGGACAAAGGGTATCAAAAGTTTATGAGATTTGTGGGGGGGGAAGCATGGCAGTTTGCTGTGCGTGCATTTTTCCCCACAATTGTCCACTAGAACTCAGAGATCCCTCTCATAGTTACTACTATTGAGCAAGGTACCTCCTATACTATACCTGTACATTTGGTTTTTCTTGCCTAAATGTAGAACCTTACTTTTTTCACGATTGAATTTCATTTTGTTAGATAGCGCCCAGTGTTCAAATCTGTCCAGATCCTCCTGTATCCTAAGCCTGTCTTCTGGAGTGTTGGCTATTCCTGCCAGCTTGGTGTCGTCTGCAAATTTGATGATTTCCCCATCTATCCCCTTGTCCAAATTGTTGATGAAGATGTTGAAGAGCACTGGGCCCAGAACAGAGCCCTGGGGCACCCCACTACACACTTCCCTCCATGTAGATGCGGTTCCATTGAGGACCACACGCTGAGTACAGCCGGTCAGCCAGCTACGGATCCATCTGGTGGTGATACTGTCTAACCCACATTTTTCTATCTTATCAAGTAGTAGGTTGTGATCTACTTTATCAAATGCCTTACTGAAGTCAAGTAAATTATATCCAAGCATTCCTCTGATCCACTAATTTGGTCAAAGAATGCAATAAGATTTGTCTGGCATGATCTGTTTTTGACAAACCCATGTTGGTTTTTAGTAATGACTTTGTTTGCCTCTAGGTATTCACTGATTCGTTGTTTGATTATCTTTTCCAGAATCTTCCCAGGTATTGAGGTCAGGCTGATAGGTCTATAATTTCCTGGATCCATTTGTTTTCCTTTTTTGAAGATGGGAACTACATCAGCTCTTTTCCAGTCCTCTGGTAGTTCCCCAGTGCTCCATGATCTTTGAAAAATATAGTTCAATGGTTCTGAAATCACATCTGCCAGTTCCTTGAGAACCCTGGGGTGTAATCCATCTGGTCCTGGTGATTTGAACTCATCTAGGCTGGACAGGTGCTCACATACCGTTTTCTTGCCTATCTTAACTTGCGTTTCTATTCTGTTTTTTATGGCACTATTTTTGGTAGGTTGGTCTGTTTTTTCTCTTTGTGTAAAGACAGATGCAAAAAACGAGTTAAATAGTTCTGCTTTCTCCCTGTTGCTTGTCACCTTCTTGCCACTTTCCCCCACTAATGGACCAATCATTTCCTTCACCCTTTTCTTGTTTTTTACAAGTTGAAAGAAGCTTTTTTTGTTATTTTTGACTTTGGCCGCAAGCCTTAGTTCATTTTGAGCCTTATCTTTCCTCATTTCATCTTTGCAGGCTCGGGCTATTTGCTGATATTTTGACTTAGTTATGTGCCCCTCTTTCCATTTTCTATACTTGTCCTTTTTATCTTTCAATTTATCAGAGAGTTCTTTATGCAGTCATGCTGGTTTCTTTTGAGAGCTGTTATTTTTCCTCTTTGTTGGTATTGTGCTGGATTGGGCTTTTTTTTTTATCTCGCTTTTCAAAATTTCCCAGGCTTCTTGAGTTGTTTTCCCCTTGAGGATTCTCATCCATGGAATCCTTCCCAAGCCCTCTCTAAGTTTATTGAAATTAGCTCTCTTAAAGTCCAAGGCTCTAGTTTGACTGTGTTCTATTGCTTGTGCTTCCATAATGTTGAATTCCAATATTGCATGATCACTTCCTCCCAAGGTTCCTGTGGCTTCAACACCTTCTATCATTTCATTTATTTATTTATTTATTTAGATTTCTATGCCGCCCTATTCCAAGAACTCAGGGCGGCTCACAACATAGATACTAACATGAATACATTGTAAAACCCATTAATTAAAAACCAATCATCCAAAGACAAACATACAAACATACATACACTGGCTGGGGCAAGGTGTTAACTGCCCCAGGCCTGTCGGCAAAGATGGGTCTTCAATAATTTGCGAAAGGCGGAGAGGGTGGGGGCAATATGGATCTCCGGGGGGAGTTGATTCCAGAGGGCAGGGGCCGCAACAGAGAAGGCTCTTCCCCTAGGCCCCGCCAGGCGACACTGTCTGGCTGACAGGATCTGGAGAAGGCCGACTCTGTGGGCCCTAACCGGTTGCTGGGTTTCATGGGGCAGCAGACGGTCCCATAAGTAACCTGGTCCGATGCCATGTAGGGCTTTATAGGTCATAACCAACACTTTGAATTGCGTTCGGAGACCAATTGGCAGCCAATGCAACTCACGGAGTGATGTTGAAATGTGGGCATTTCTAGGTAGGCCCAATACTGCTTGCGCGGCTGCATTCTGCATTACCTGAAGTCTCCGAACGTTTTTCAAAGGTAGCCCCATGTAGAGAGCATTGCAGTAGTCAAGCCTCGAGGTGATAAGGGCATGAGTGACTGTGAGAAGAGACTCCTGGTCCAAATAGGGCCGCAGCTGGTGCACCAGGCGAACCTGGGAAAATGTCCTCCTCGCCACAGCCGAAAGATGATGTTCCAGATTTAGCTGTGGATCGAGGAGGACACCCAAGTTGCGGACCCTCTCTGAGGGGGTCAAAAACTCCCCCCCCCAGGGTGATGGACGGACAGATTGAATTGTCTTTGGGAGGCAAAACCCACAGCCACTCCGTCTTGTAGGGGTTGAGTTTGAGCTTGTTAGCACCCATCCAAACCCTAACAGCCTCCAGACATCAGCACCTCATTTCCGCTGCTTCACTGAAGTGACACGGGGTGGAGATGTAAAGCTGGGTATCATCAGCATACTGATGATATCTCACCCTGTGTCGTCGGATGATCTCACCCAGCGGTTTCATGTAAATATTAAACAGCAGAGGGGAGAGGACCGATCTCTGAGGGACCCCACAAGGGAGGAACCTAGGGGTCGACCTCTGACCCCCTGCCAACACCAACTGCGACTGACCAGTGAGGTAGGAGGTGAACCACTGCAAAACAATGCCCCCAACTCCCAACCCCTCCAGCCGGCGCAGAAGGATACCATGGTCAATGGTATCGAAAGCCGCTGAGAGGTCAAGTAGCATCAGGATAGTGGAATGTCCCCTATCCCGGGCCTGCCAGAGATCATCCGTCAGCGCGACCAAAGCAGTTTCCGTGGAGTAGCCGGGCCTGATTCCTGACTGCTGAGGGCCCAGATAATCGGCCTCATCCAAGGACCGTTGGAGCTGGAATGACACCACCTTCTCAACAACCTTCCCTATAAAGGGAAGATTGGAGACAGGACGATAGTTGTTTAACCCAGCTGGGTCCAGTGAAGGCTTCTTGAGGAGGGGGAGCACAATTGCCTCCTTGCAGGGAGCCGGAAAGGACCCCTCCCTCAAAGAGGCGTTAACAATCTCCTGAACCCAGCCCTGCGTCACCTCCCTGCTGGCCGAAACCAGCCAGGAGGGGCACGGGTCCAATAAACAGGTGGCGGAATTCACAGCTCCCATGGCCTTGTCCACTTCATCAGGTGCTACCGGGTCAAACTCCTCCCACACAACAGGATCAAGACGAGTCCCTGTCATCTCGACTGACTCATTGTCAGCCGACACTGCATTCCAATTGGAGTCAAGGTCCATCCGAATCTGGGCGATTTTATCTGCAAAAACCTATTAAAATCCTCAGCACTACCCTGCAAGGGTTCATCAACACCCCCCCCCCGATTAAGGAGGGAGCGAGTCACCCTAAACAGGGCGGCTGGTGGCTGTGAGCCACCCTGAGTTCCTGGAATAGGGCGGCATAGAAATAAAATTAATAATAATAATTCTGCAGATGCAATCAAGGTGGAATGATACGTGCATCTTGCCGCCTTGAGCGCCACCTGATAAGTCTTGATATAAGATCTTAATAGTGTTCGGTCAGATTCAGATTTACTTTTCCTCCATCGCTTCTCTAGGCGTCTCTTCTGGCCCTTCATCCCCCTGAGTTCCTCAGTAAACCAAGGAGATCTCCTGGGTCTGCTACCACAGAGAGGTCGCAGCGGTGCAATCTGGTCAAGAGCCCCCTTCACAGCCATATTCCAGGCCGTAACCAAGGACTCTGCTGAACTGTGAATGAGAGAATCCGGTATTTCCCCAAGCATCCTCTGAAAACTCTCTGGGTCCATCAGACGTCTGGGGTGGAACCACCTAATCGGTTCCACCTCCCTGGAGGGGAGGATTGGAGCCTTGAAAACAAGCCATAGCAGAAAATGATCTGACCATGACACAGGCAAGATATCTAAGCCCCTTAAATTCAGATCATTGCTCAATTGTTCTGAGAGGAATACCATGTCGGGAGTGTGTCCCCTCTCGTGAGTCGGACCCTGAACTACTTGAATCAGGTTCATGGTTGCCATGGTGGCCATGAACTCCTGCGCCAACCCAGAGGATTTGCCGAGTGACGGAACATTTAAGTCCCCCAAGACAATAAGCCTGGGGAACTCAACCGCCAACCCAGCAACCTCCTCAAGTAGCGCAGACAGGGCTGTTGACACGCAGCTGGGGGGCAGGTACACGAGCAACAAGCCCACCTGAACCCCTAGGTCCAACTTCACAAGGAGCGACTCACAACCCGCAATCTCAGAAACAGCGAGCCTGCGTAGGCTAAAGGTCTTCTTGGCTATAATAGCCACCCCTCCCCCCTTCCCTGGGGTCATGGCTGATGCCATACCTGAAACCTGGCTGGGCACATCTCAGAGAGAGGAACTCCTCCCTCCAGGCCCAGCCAGGTCTCGGTCACACATGCGAGGTCGGCCTCCTCCTCCAGGAGAAGATCATGGATGAGGGGAGCTTTATTTACAACCGACCTGGCATTGAGCAGCAACAGCCTGGGCCCAGGGTCCGGATTTTGCCCATCACCAGTACTTCAGGCTGAGCTCACGGGGTCGGAACAAGGGATCGCTTTTAAACAGCGAGCTCTTGTTCCCCGGGAATGGCCTACCCTATGGCTCCCGCCATATCTGCCTCTCCCCAGTAAGACCAGTATACTTTGGCCCTCTACCACCCCGGAGCCAGCATCCCCCTTCCCCTCCACCTCTGCCGTGCCAGGCAGGCTAGCCAATTCATCCCATTCATTCCACTCAGTTGCAAACTCCATCCATACCATCATTTATCCCTCCCACAAAGACCACCCCTTTTAAAAACTAAATAAATTAAAACAATAAACTAACAATACAATCATTCCTTAAAATAATTCCCTTAAAACCCTTTGAGTTGCTCTCAAGAACTCCACAGCCATGTCCCGGAACATCATCTCTTCCACTGTAGTAAGGCTCTTGAGTGGGGGCAACAGACAGTGGATATAGTCAAGCCCCTCAACTAAAGCTGTACAAGTTCCCAGTTGTTCTAACAGAGCAAACAAAACCTCATCTTTATCATAAAAAGTATGGTTATTATCCCCTGGTAACCAACATGCACATCCACCGACTCCCAACCGCCTTACACACGCTGACCAAACTCCCCGGCTAACTGCTAGGAGCTCGGCTGTCCACAATAACCTCGCCAGTTCTCCGTCAATCCCAGACGCCGACCCAGCTCTGTTTAACTCAATGGCAAGGCAAAAAGAGATGTTAAAACACTCAGCCAGCTTCTTGTCTTGATGTGGTTTACCCATCCCAACCTTAGTCCCGAGGTGGCGTCGACGGTGGTTTATAATCAAGTTAAAGTTCTTAAAGTTTATAACCAAATTAAAGTTCTTAAAGTTCTCAAAGTTCTTAAAATTCTTAATTCCAGTTCTTACAGTTCTTAAAGTTCTTAATTCCAGTTAAAATTCTTAATTCCAGGTATAGTAAAAAGCTCTTGTCTCTGCTCCGCTCCTTCAAGCCCTCTGCTTGGTTTTTACCTGGTGGTTCCTGTTGGCGTTTGGCGACCCTCGCCCCAAAACGGCAACGCTGCTCGTCCAAGGCTCGGAGAGACCACCTCACTCAGAGCTGGGGCCGCTCGACATAGCGAATAGAGGAGGAAGCTCTCGGCGTAACGGAGAGAGCTCTCGGCAATGTTCTTGCTCGGCATCCCCCCGTCCTGCTAGGAAGCTGCCCGTCTTGCTGGAAAGCTCGGCGTGGCGGAGAGAACTCTCGGCGTTGTTCTTGCTCGGCATCCCCCCGTCCTGCTAGGAAGCTGCCCGTCTTGCTGGGAGGCTGGGAAGCTCGGCGTGGCAGAGAGAACTCTCGGCGTTGTTCTTGCTCAGACAAAATGGTGCCCCTCTCCAGTTTGTGGTTGCAAATGAAAAGAATTTCAAGAAGCTTTGGCAGAAAGGTTCCACTCTTATAATGTTCTGCAAGTCTGGTTGTTCATCTCTGTTAGTGAGAATTAGATCCAAAATGGCTCAGTGGTTTCTATTTTAAAAAAAACCATTTCAGAGGTTTTTTTTTTTAATTGATTGTTCTATGACTTTATAAAATGCAAATAATATATTATAGAATATAAATGATGGCTGAATATAATGGTATTTATACAGAGGAAACTGGAAATTGTTAACACTGATGATTTAAATAAACCTTGAAAGATTTCATTTTAGCAGTAAATAGTTACTATGCATAGTTATCTAATAAATTATTATAGTACATTTTATATCATTATGTTTTAAACCTGTGTTTTGTATAAGTGAGAGCTGCATTTTTCATTATATTTATCCATATAAAGCCTATGTCTTCAGACAATCTTCTTATAGGTGTAAGTGCAATCTGGTCTTCAATCCATTGGGTGAAAGGAATTTATGTTTCCAATGTTGCAATATTGGCATATTTGGCCATATTAAAGGCACAGAGAAGCTATTTACAATGTCTGGTTGTTAAATTCCAAGAACTAGATATGTGGTTCAAGAGAATATTATTGTCTGAAAATTTTAGCTTTTCTCACACAATTACATTTATATAATTCAGTACTTTCCCCCAAAATTTAGTAAGTGTAAGACATTATAAAAGTGTGTTTTAAAAAAGCATTATCCTTATTACATCTCCAACAAAATTCTGTTTTAGACAGTCCTTTTCTACACAAACATAATAGACTTTAATGACTTCTAAATATTTTTTTATGTACATCATAATTTGAGATACGTTAGCACTCTTGCTATAGAAGGTAAAACATTCTCCCATTGTCTAGGCCAGGGGTAAGCAACCTTGGCTCTTTTATGACTCGTGGACTTCAACTCCCAGAATTGGGCTCAGGAATTCTGGGAGTTGAAGTCCACGAATCATAAAAGAGCCAAGGTTGCCTATCCCTGGTCTAGCCAATGTAGGAATCTCTAATTCTTTATTCCATTCATTTCTAAGCATCTGCATCTCAAATTGATTTCTTGATAACAAATATCTATAAAAATTAATAGCAAGTCTTTTTAATTTTAAAGAATTTAACAGTCCTAGTTCTGGTGTCTCAGAAGCTAAAGTGCTGCAGATCCAATCAATTTGTATTCAACTGAATTGTGTACTACTGCATAAATCTCTGTATGTTGTCCAATAACACATGTCAAGGGTTCCATTCAAATATTAAAAAGCAAAGGTGAAAATGGTCGTCTTTGTCTTATTCCTCTAAATAGTGGGAAAGTAGAAGAAAGTATGCCATTAACCTTTTCTTTAACTACAGGTGACTCATATAATATCATGAGCCATTTTAGAAATTCCAAAGGAAATCTGAACCTGTTCAGTCCATATACTGTTTCTATCTATCTATCTATCTATCTATCTATCTATCTATCTATCTATCTATCTATCTATCTATCTATCTATCTATCTATCTATCTATCTATCTATCTATCTATCTATCCCCCCCTTAGTTTCTTGATACTTCTGCAGATTTCCTAGACACTTTAAACAGAATTCCCTTTTTAGAAGATCCTCTTTAGACCAGGGCTTTTCAACCTTTTCACCCATTGTACCACTTTTAGGATATGGCAATATCCGAGTATCACCAGTTGCCTAGCAAGGTGTCAAAAACGTGATGACCAAAAAAAAAAAAAAGGAAAAAAGTGATAAAGTACAGGTAGTCCTCGACTTACAACAGTTTGCTTAGTGACTGTTCGAAGTTACAATGGCACTGAAAAAAGTGCCCCCCCCAAGCCACAGCCGAGCAAGACACCTGCCTGCCCTCCTGGCGGCGCTCTTCCTCCTGTCCGAGGTTTTCATTGTTGTGAGCATTTCTGTTGAGGATTGGCAGTGGGGATAGGGTGGGGGGTGTTTGGTTTTTATTCCCTCTGCCTGCTGGGTGGTTTCAGCAGGTTTTGGTCACTTCACATGACCCTGGGACACTGTGACCATCATAAATATATATCAGTTGCCAAGCATCTGAATTTAAATCACAAGACCCTGGAGATGCTGCAACATTCCAGCTGATTGGCGCTTCTTCTGGGCTCAGAAGAAGCACCAGGATCAGTGCTGAGCTCCAGCTGATTGGTGCTTCTTCAGGGCTCAGCAGAAGCCCCAGGATCAGCGCTGAGCTCCAACTGGAGCTGGCGCTGATCCTGGCGTTTCCGCTGAGCCCTGACAGCCCTGCAGCTCCAGCAGTCTCTTGCTCAGGCTTGTGTGGTGCTGCCACCAGTTCAACTCATTTCCCTCCTCTGCTACCACTTTTCTAGGATGGTTGCGTACCACCTGCCAGGTGCCAATGTACCACAGGTGGTACCCGTACCACTGGTTGAAAAGCCCTGCTTTAGACTATCTGAGTAATGCCATCCTATTTATATTCATGAACTTTGAGTGTTTCAATGTTGTTGAAGTTTTTATTTCTGTGGTTTTCACTTTTCAGTCTTAAACTCTACTTGTCGCTGAACTGTAATAAGCATTTTTATTCTGTTTCTTGTTTTCTTCAGATTGAAGAAATTGTTACGGGTATGAAGGTCACGAAATATGAAAATATGAATACTTTTATAACAATACCCACTATGGTTGTCATTTTGTGAGAACATTGCATTAAATTCTTAGTTTTTCAAATGTTTCTGCTTCCCCAAATGGTTTATCTACCTTCTCAATTTATATTTTCCATTTGGGACAAAGAAATGGAGGTTAATAACACTATTGCCTCTGTGACCTGTGAGATTTTTTTTTTTTACTCTCTGCTCTTGCACCATTTTAATTGGTCGCTTTGGTATTCTGGCTAGAAAGCTGAAAAATAATATTTTTGATAGTAATCTCCTATGGATGCTCATGAATTCATTTTGTTGAGGTATCATAGCTTTGCCTTACAGCAGAATACTGTAAATAGACACAGTAGCTAGACATTAGTGTGATTCAGTAATCAACCATCCATCCATTCAATAGTTACTGAAAGCTAATTTTTTTTTCAAGTTTTGAATTCAAGTAGGTGGTGGTCTCCATGACATTTTCTCATTTATCTCATTCACTTCCACATTTCTATAGAAGGGAGAGAACTGGTAACACAGTTTAACATTTTAGAGTGCACAGGGCATCCATTTCTCTTAATTCCAGATATTTATGTAAGAAAAAAACATAGCAATTTTGACCAACTCATCTTTATTTGTAAACTATGAGCCTAACAAGATATTACATGAATGTTCCATGATTGGTATTTCCATATCTCCCCCCCCGTGGAAATCAGCTGCACATAAAAGTGATAGAAGAATATGGGCATGTAGATATAATTACTCGTCCCTGTATGCACAAGCTCTTTGTGCCAGTTTTAAAACAGAGCTTTCTGAGAGCTGAGCTCATTTATTTATGGCTCAGCTATGATGCAAGATTGAAGCCACAGCAAAGCTAGTTTTTATCTTTGCCACATTTTGAAATGCAAGTCAATGGAGCTAACCTTGGTCCTGTTCACAGTTAGTGAGACCATCTGTCTCTCCACGCCTTTTGACTTCTGCATTTTCTCCATCCTAACTAGTCCTTGAAAGAAAAGGGTAGCTGGATAGTTTTGTAGCTGAACTGTTATACTGATCAGATTTTTAAAAATATGAACAAATGCAACAAAACATGGAATAAAACATGGATGGGACTGAGGGATATATTAGCAATGCATTTCATTTCCTTCTATGGAATTAGAACTATAGTCGTATTTTATTCCAGGATCTGGGACAATTGAGGGCAAGTTGATAATTATTAGATGTAATTTTCTACTTATTCCTTGTGTTTCAAGGCTGGCAGCAATGTGGACAGCTATGCATCTCTTTGAAAGTCTCCCCATGAATTGAGAAATGATGGCAAATCATTGTTTATTATAGTATGTGAACTTAAGTCACTGACTTTCCAATGCAAATCACTTTATTACAAAGAAATGTATTAGCACCCAAGTGTGCCTGTGCTGTTCCTTCCTTCTGTCAGCTGTCCACTCGTGCCATCCACTCCTGGGGTGTACACGGCAAGGGGGTCCCTTGGGGCCACTCAGGGATCGGGACGAAATCCACCCCATGCACCACCCGGAAAGGAGCGAACCCTGTGCTGCTATGCACAGTGTTGTTGTAGGCCACTTCGGCGAATGGGAGCAGGTCTACCCAGTCTGTTTGCTGGTATAAGACATAACATCGTAGGTAGCACTCCACCATGGCATTCGCTCGCTCAGCCGCTCTGTTGGTGCTGGGGTGGTATGCCGAGCTGAGACCCTGGGATGACCCTATGTATCTAACGAAGTCTCGCCAGAATCATGCGGTAAACAGCACCCCCTGATCTGATATAATACGCTGGGGGATCCATGGGGATGGTAAATATGGTCAATGAACAACCTGACCAATCGCCAGGCTGATGGTAGCCCCTTGCAGGGAATAAAATGGGCCTGTTTGGAAAACAGGTCAATTATAGTCCAGATAACGGTATACCCTCAGTTCTCTGGTAATTCTACGATAAAGTCCATGGCGTTATCCTCCCATGGCCGGGTTGGATCTGCTACTGTTTGTAATAAGTCGAAAGGCTGTCCAGTATGGGGCTTGGCCATGGCACAAACGTGGCATCCTTTCACATAGGCCTCTATGTCCACTTCAACCCGAGGTCACCAGAATTGACACCGCACGAGGTGTAATATTTTTAGGAAGCCGAAATGGCCCGCCTGCTTGGCGTCGTGACACCGCTTGAGAACTACACGCCTCAGGAGCTCTGGGACGTACAATTTATTGCCTTTCCAAACCAACCCGTCCCTCCGTGTCAGGAGGCCTGGGTGGTCCCTCAACCAGGGATCGCTCTGGATAGCCATTTGTAGCTCTTGATTCAGATCACCCGCCAACTGGTGAGGAACCGCTCGGGCCATGCCCTGTTGGTAGGGAGGCATGATCGCAATTCTCCCAAATTGCCCACGCCCTCTCAGCGGCCGAAAACTTCCGCAACGTGTACGCACATGGCTGCAACAATCCTTGGCCGTTCCATTGTAACAGCACAGTCCCCACAGCTACATCACTGGCATCGGCCTGGACTACAAAGGGGCTTTCAGGATCTGGCAACAAGGGAGGGACAGCGGCGATGAGAGACAACCCCCCTGACATCCAGCTGGTCGTCTCCACCACCCAGCTGGCTTCCGGGGATTCCCCCCAGCGCCCGGGGAGAAGGAGAGGCAGCTGTGGTGGGAGGGGGTTCCTCCGGCCTCCGGCTGGCATGCCCTGAAGCCCAGCCGGCAGTAGGGACTTCCCCGGTGTCCGTATCAATGGAGGGAGGCAGCCGCGGTACATGGTGGCCTCGCTGACTCCCAGCTGGTCCTCGGGAGCCGGGCGGTGCATGGCAGCCTCGCCGACTCCCAGCTGGTCCTCGGAAGTTGGGCGGCACCCTGGGGCAGCATACGAACATCGGCTAGCCGCTGGCTGCTCCTTCCCTGTCCCCCACCGGTTCATATGAAGCCCAGGGGCTTGACACCTTCTCCAAGCCCACTAGAAACTTCACAGAGAAAGCGTAGGTAGACAAGGAAGAAATGGAAGTTGTGAAATAATTTTAAATCGTACATTAATGTCACTCTCTAAGTATCATATGGTCCCAGGCACTCCTTGCTTGTACCCTCCCAAACCATTCAGAGAACAGAAACAAGCTACTGTACAATTCAATACAAGTTGGAAAGTATTTTCTGCTGTATCACAGTTTTAATGCAGAGCATGAGGCAGCTTTTTGATGCACATGCTGTGACAATTTCACAGAGAATACTTTCACAGTGCAATGTGATCTATGCCTCATTTCAAAATCTTTCGTAGAGTCATTACCCATCTCTGATTTAAAACTAATTATGGTTGTAGTGCTGAATATCCTTAATATAGATCACAGAGTTCATTAAATTATTATGAAAAATTTATAATTTTTAAAATCTTGGCACATCCATGCTGGACTTGGATGAGAAACTCTTTTGTCCCAGCTCACATTTTGCTATACAGATAGCATATATTTTTAAATATGTCGCACTGGCAAATAGGAATGTCCGTATCTGTGGTTTTCTATTGTTAAGAGACAAACTAGAGTTACTGAGACATTTGTTTAAATCATGATCAACAGTTTAGATAAAATCTATGTTAGTTTCTATACTAATATGCCCCAATCTGTTGCTCTTTAGATGAGTTAGTTTACAACTCCTCTCATGATTTCCAACGTTTATGGAGATATCACCATTTTGGGAATGATTCATACAGACTGACTTGCAGATCATTAAAATGTCCAAATCAAGTTTCTGGAAGACTATGGGGATCTCACAAGCAGGGTTTTACCATTGAACAATTAAATGAGCAGTTTTCTGCCCCTCTTTGCTGCCATCTAGTGGTGGTCTGGTTTTTTTGCAGCCCAGATACAGTATTCTTGTTCCCTTTCCTGATTCCCTCACAAACAGAAAGCTGAAGCAAAGAAAACAGGAATGGTTGCTGAGGGAGCCTCTAAAAGCTCTGCATCCAGGACTGCTGCTTGAACACCTAATACAGACATGTCAAACACAAGGCCTGGCGGCCGGATGCAGCCTGCGAAGTGGTTTCATGTGGTCCACAAAGCCATCCTGGAAACAGCGAGGGAATGGCCCGCACTGCCTTAGCCCTGGCCCAGGCCAGCCGGGAGCCAATGTATAATTTTGTGTTGGCCATCAATGCTGAAACGCATTCAATGTTAGCACCACAAGGCCATCTGGTAACAGCGAGGAACCAGCCCCTGCCGTGTCGCCCCTGCCCCCTGGGTGCATGCTGAGGAGGTGTCACCCTTTGTGAGGAATGAAGAAATGCACCATCACCTGGAAGTGGCCAGCAAATGGCCCTCGCCTACTTCACATATCCGGCTTGATGGGCTCCAGTGGAGGGGTTTCAGCAGGCAGTGAGGCTCCTCCAATGGACCATGCCTTGGCACTTGCCCCAGTCCCACCCTCTTCTGCCAGAGACCCTCAGATCTGTCCCACTCCTGCTCAGGCCCCCACAGGCACCCTTGATGTGAATGATGTAGAGCTGGCATGCTCACCCAATAGGCCACACCCACTCCATCCACACCCACCCAGTGGCCACACCCACCCTGGCCACACCCACCCAGCCCCCCCCCCAAGGGCAACCGCAATGCTGATGCGGCCCTCAATGAAATTGAGTTTGACACCCCTGACCTAATAGTAGAAAAGTGGCATTAGAGCACAAGGTGGTATTGTATAGCTCTCTGCCAGCAAAGCTGCCTTTGGGCACCCACATATGGGCTGCAAGAATCTGGATGATGACTAGCCATGGTTATCCTCTTTGTGGTCATCTAGCATTTATTCAGAGTTTGTAGTCCTTACCTGGTGGCCCTACCCCATTTGATCAGGCTTGTTGAATGCATGGGGAAAGGAATAAATGGCAAAGGAGCTTCGGCAGGGCCACTGTATCTGTGGAGGTTCAAATCACTTGCTCTGAGACAACCTATTCTCCAAAGCACTTGAGGACAAAATAAGAAGAAACAGATGGAAACTTATCAAAGAGACGTCCAACCTAGAACTAAGGAGAAATGTCTTGACAGAACAATTAATCAATAGAATGACTTGCCTCCAGAAGTTGTGGAGAGCGCCAACACTGGAACTTTTTAAGAAGAGATTGGATAGCCATCGGTTCAGAATAGAATGGTGTTTCCTGTTTCAGCAGGGGATTGGAGTAGATGACCATTTCCAACTCTGTTATTCTGTATTCTTTCACTATATTTATGCCCGGGAAGACCATTGTCTCTTACCCAGTTGCAAACTAGTAAGAATAACAATATTTCTTAATTGGATATTGCAAGAACAAACATGCCTTGCGTGGAACTTTCTCCCTGTATTTAACAGCTGGGTAAAAGATAGGTGATGATTTACTAGTAGCTTTGCTGTAGATCATAAAGCAGTTCTGTTCGTCAGTGATTTAACACAGGCAGCATAACACTTTCTCCCATTTTCTATAGTAGGTTACTCAAATAGAGGAAAGCTTGAGGGGGAAAATGGGCCTGGCTTATTGTGTGACCCCAATAATTCTGGTATTTAAACCAAATTGCGGAGCTGAATGCCTTTTCTTCATATTATTCTATAAGATACAATGTTTGCATATAGACATAAAAATAAAATCACGGTAATTTCAAGGAAAGCTCCAAACCTCACAATAGAAATGTGAGGAAAGGAAGAGCTAAGACAAAGGCAAGCAGCTCCCCAAATTGATTGGATTTTGTTTTGCTCCTTAAAGCTTTATTTTCCTTGAAACCGAGGACACAAAAATAGCCTGAGCACAATACTAAAGGCAGATCTGTTGGCTTTGGCCTCCAAAAAGACACGACATACTATGGCAAAGATTGAATGTGTTTTTTGCTTCTTTCTTGGTTTGATTTAAAAAGCACATATATTCTGAGTGTCTTGTAGCTTAAATGTCTGTAAGTTCTATTTTTTTGTGAGCCTGTGCATGACCTTGTTCAATGAAAGCCTTGGAAAAGATCTTCCTTTACATCAGAGAGTGAAAAGAATTATAAGCTTTAAAGCAGCCTGTCCATAAAAATCAAAGGATAAAATATATTTCTCCAGGGAGAAATCCTTGAATAAAAACAACTTCAAACTCCCTGCAATTAGAGACTTACCTGTCCTTAGCCCAATCATTGTGACACAGTTTGGAGATTTAGATTAATACACTGAATTGATGCAATCCTTTTCTTCCATCCTTTTCCCCATTTCTTTGGCATAAATTGGATCTTCCACAGAGCACCTTTTAAGGTCTCCCCATAGATACATTTAAGATTAATAGCAAATCCGGCTTTTTCTGTGGCTGAGCTCATATTGTGAAACAAAATAGCATCAAAGTTGAGTCTAGACTCCTTCAAATGACAATTTAGAAGGGGGCTTAAGGCTTATCTCCTCATTATCCAGGATTTTTTTCCAACTATTCAATTGTTGGTGTTAGTCTTAATATTGTTTGAGGACTGTAAATGTTTTTATAATTTTATCCGTCTTCTTGTAAGCTACCCAGAGCTATTGTCTGAGATGGAATAGACATATATAATTAAGTACATGCCATCCAGTTTTCTGACACAAAGCTAAATTCTGAATTTTCTAATAATCAGAAATGCATTTTAAAAGCAGAACTACAGTGATTGTTTTTTTTTTAAAAAAAACCCAGGTGTCTACTTATCCTGATTAATGTAGTATCCTTATCCCCTAAGATTTTGTAAAATGATTTTTTTCCCTGTAGAAGTAGAATGCTTACAGTAAAAATCTCATCCTTCCATGATTGTTCAGGTCTTCTTTATTTGCTTCCCAGCAGCAGGTTGCTTATCTCTTTCTGTGTATATCTTTCTCTCTTTCTAAATGCATATGTAGGGGGGGGATAGTGTTGTGAGTGTCCCTGGACCAGCTTGGGAAGTATCAGAGGATGAGGATCAGCAGCCAGGTTCCTCTGAATGTGTTTCCCTCCCGGCAGCCGAGGATCAGCAGCCAGGCCCCTCTGGGTGGTTTCCCCTCCCGGCAGCCGAGGATCAGCAGCCAGGCCCCTCTGGGTGGTTTCCCCTCCCGGCAGCTGAGAGAGATAATGAAGAGCTTTGTATGCATTCTGAATCAGATTCTCAAAATGATGAGTCAGATTTAGAACAAGAAGATAAATGGATTAATCCGAGGTTCCGAAGGTTTGATAAGCGAAGGTGTCAGTTAACTGGAAAAAGGAAGTAATTGGGGAAGTGACGTATCGGACACTATATTAGAAGGGGAAAGAATGACTACGCCTTTGTCACGAGCAACGTTGATCAAAGAGTGGGCTGAAAACTTTGGCAGTGCTTTGGAACTCAGTATTCTGGTGTTTTGAAAACCTACCGAAGGATAATGAGCTCTTGGACAATGTGATAAAGAAGAAAAGTAAGTTAATTGGGATGTAGGAGGAGAAGAGCATGTTTATCTAAATGTAAATAGATTTGATTTGGCCTGTTCAGGCCAACATAATGCCAGCAGCTTGCTTTGAAACGAATTCTTTTGAAATGTATTAAATAAACCTCTTAAAGACATATTTACGTGGATATTAATGAGTTATGAGAGGCCAGACATAACAGGGGGGGAGAGAGAAAGAGAGAAAGAGAGAGGGAAAGAGAGAAAGAGGGAGAGAGGTAAACAGTTAGTGTTTAAGCTGCTAGACTAGGAGTAGGAACAACCAGATTTTAGTCCTCCTTTGGGCAGAGAAGTTGGCTGGATGACTTTGGGCCAGTCATTTTCTTTCAGACCTACACTGTGAAGTTGAAAAGCAGCTATGTACTAACTTGCACTAGGCCAATATGATAGATTATGGTCCATAATTTTCAATGTAAAGGCCTCCGTTCTGCTGTGGATTCATTCAGGCTGATTAATAATACACACACACACACACAACTTGTCTACTATCTTATTCTTTAAAATCAAAGCACTGTAATTACAATTCTAGGGCAACAGGCTGAGCAAAGGCACCCAGGGCAGGTGATTTGGGCACATACAATTCTGTTCTCAGCATCTTGCTGTTGCTCCTTTGCCTTTGCATCTCTTGTCTAAGGCAGCCACATTCTGCTCTATAATAGGGCCAACTCTGCCTTTGGCCCATTTAGAAATGTGGATTGTCTAATGTGATTGGCAGCAGCTCTTCAGGATCTCTTGTAGATTGTTTACCTTCCAGATTTTCTAAGTTCCTCTCACATCTTAAAGACGAACCTCCTGTGTAACATGTTTTCTTCTACTAAGGCATCTTTTTCTCTTCCTTTCCCCCCTAAGATATTATTTCCCTCAGATTGGAAAAATCAGGGGTTTGAATCAATATGATGTTCTTTGTTTTATATTATTACTAAAATATTAGGCTTTAAAATATCCTTCAGGTCTGTTGCCTTAAACTTATGCAGGTTTCAGATTCCTATTATGTAACCCAAATACATCTCATGGGTTGGTGGAATTGGGGAACAATTAACATTTACCATGGAGCAACCAGAGAATCTTCTATAAACTACGGAAGATAGCAGCCAACCTTGGATGATCCCAAAACGATCTAAAAAAGGTTGAGCTGGTTGTATTTCCACTAGGAGATCCCAGGTGTAAATTAGACTGGGAAGCTGAAAAAATATGCAAGAAGCAACATGTTTTTATTGCTACCAAGATGATTACATGGGTAAGCTTGATTCAAGGGAGTCAATTTCACATGAGTCCTATGGGTTGCACTGAACTGAACAGGTTTGGATTTCTGGTGACCATCAGCAAAAGAATAATTTTTGTGTTGTGGAAGAATTGTTGTGAAATTTAAATATTTCGTACGTGGATGAGAAAAATAATACCATTTATTTAAGAAATGAGAACTTGGAAGAGAAAGATCCTCATAGAATCACTATTTGGGAAGATTTTTGGAAGATTTTTTTTTACAAATAGTTTTAAATGAATGGACTAATCCATTTCAAATTAATTTTATTCAAGAGAGAGTGAGGAGTGAGACATATCTTAACTCCATTTTTGGATAACTATGAATAGCCTAGTACTCTTTGCCTTTTTACCAAAATACTCATAAAGATCTTGATTTGCAGAAGCATCCAAAGGAAAAAAATGTTATAATAATGGCCGATTTCAGCTTCTCTTATGTAGAATAAATAAAGTCATATTCCAATCCTGATATCCTAAACAATTCTGCCTTAGGACCATTGTTCATGAAAATGACAAAAAAGTATCAACCAGGATTCAGTGCAAGACATAAGTGTTTTGAAATAGATAGAAATCTGATCACAGTGTCTTCTATTTTAATTTGTATGTAAGTGGGTATTTGCAAAGGAACTCCAATATGGTCACATTTGATTTCAAAAGAAAAATGGTAATTAATAAAATAATGTTGAAAACTGATGTTGAAAGGGAAATAAGTACGTAAGGAAATCTAGTGATGCTAAATTTCTTTCAGTCTGGTTTCACCACAAAATATACAGAGTATCTGGACCCTGAAGCAAACTGGCAATGATTTCATCTTAAAATCAACCCCAAATCTTTACTGGTGATTTAGAGATCAGAAACTAAACGAATAGAGAAGCTTCTTACATCTAAGTTCCGTACCCTTTCTAAAAATGTGAATTCTCATATGAAGCATACATATATATATTCAAATTTATTTTTGCTGGCTAAGAGTTAAAGATTTAAGTGGGAGACTAATATAGCTATTTCGGACTCATTTGTCCTCATCAGCTAGCCATACCCTTTATGGGATTCAAACCAGGGCAGTCTACATGCTAGGCAGTTGTATTAACCACCAGGCCACCAGCTCTCCTTAGTTCCATGAAAATATGCAAAGACGTTCCAACAGATGAAAAATAAATCTTAACATGCTCACCAGAGGATAGTTCCTTTAATGATAGTCCATCAATCTAACTAGGTTACAGAGGAAATTAACAAAGACTACAAGGGAACAGAACTGATGCTATCTTTACTTCTTTCTTGCTGCCTGAAAAACAGATTGTGTTATTATTACCATATGATGTGTAATTAACATTCCCCTAACCTGACATCATGTAATGCTGCAAAATCATTTAAAGATAGCTTTAATTAGTTTTGCTAAACATTTATATGAAGGCATACAAAATGCCAGTCAGGTTGAAAAGGTAAACAGAAGCAATATCAATACGTAAGTGCACTATTACAGGTTGTTCTTAAACCTTGGCCAAAGCTAATTAATCTTTTTCAACAGGATGCCAGCTGAAATGACAGAAAGAAAAATGATGATTTTTTTCCATCCAGCTAAGCATGAAAAAGAAGTGGAGATTTTCAGAAATATTGAATGTTGTTCCATTAGAGAAGGATTCAACATTTACATGAAAGTTTGAGCTGTTTTTGCAAAACTGGCATCATGCATTATGGGTCATGTTCAGGTTCTTCAAATGTGTATACAGGTAGTCCTTGACTTACAACAGTTTGTTCAATGTTGTTTACAGTGGCATTGAAAAATGTGACTTATGACCATTTTTCACAGTTGCGACCTTTGCAGCATCCCATGATCATGTAATGAAAATTCAGATGCTTGGCAACTGACTCATATTTATGACCATTGCTGTGTCCCAAGGTCATGTGATCTTCTTTTGCAAACATCCCATGAGCAAAGTCAATGGGGAACCAAATTCACTTAGCAACTGGGTTACCATCAACTGCAGTGATTCACCTAACAACTGTGGCAATAAACTTTGTAAAATGGGACAAAACTCACAACAAATGTCTCACTTAACAGCAGAAATTTTGGATTCAATTGTGGTCTTAAGTTGATGACTACCTGTATTATGGATGTGAATTCCAACATCTTATATTTATGTTATATGGGAATCTGTGCATTATGGCAAATATTTTATGAGTCAAAAGGCAATCAGTTAAGTGGAATTAGCTCCTGTTGTCTTCTAGAAATTTGTCCCAATCTAAAGCAAATTGGTTGGGAATCATTTAACCATATACAATTTTTCAAATATATTCATTTGGATGAAATATTGCAATTTCTGTCCTGGTCCAGATAAATCAATAGAGAAAATGAGAGATTGGGAAAGATCAGCATTAAAATCAACTGATCAGAGATTGCAACCAATCTCTCCAAGCTTTTAATCTTACACAATCATAGGTTGTGCTTGTTTTGCAATCAAGACAATAATGGGAATGAAATCACAATTAGATAGATAGATAGATAATCTTTACTGTCATTTTTTACATAACGCACATTTAAACATACTATATACAATATATGTATAGTGCTACACCCTTACATATAAGTAACATATAAATATTAATCACTGTCCATCTTGAATATATAACATGAGGAAGAAGCTTTAGAGTTCACAAGGTTAATACTGTATGGAACAAAACTGTGACTGAATCTGGATGTTCTGCTTTGGATACCACGAAGCCTCCTCCCAGAAGGTAACAAAGAAAACAGGTCATGAAAAGGATGTGTAGTGTCTTAGACAATCTTGTGAACCCTGCTCAAGCAATGCTTATCTGCTATGTCCTGGATGGAAGTGAGGGAATTGCCAATAAATATATAGTGTGTCCAGATAATACCAGATCAATCATTTTAATATAAAAGGGATGTCCTCCGATTCCAATGTGATTTGAAGATTGATCATTTCACAGGGTTCACAATTCTGATGGTACAATAATTTAAACTGCATATACATATATTAAAATGTTGTCAGCACTGGTAGATTCTGTAAGAGTAAAACTAAAACACTTCCTTATTCAACCCACTGTATAAAATTTCCCAGATTAAAAAGGAATTAGTTTCAGTACTTGAGCCAATTATATTAATTGCTACAAACTTTATTTACCAAATTGAATGTTTACTTTCCAAAGTAACATACTTCTAAATGCTGGGACCAAAGTGGACGAGAGTGAGCTTTTGATGAGCTTCCCAGATGTTTCCAACTGATCACAAGTGGAAACATGAATAATAATCTTTATGTCCTCCAGTTCTGCTCATAAATTCCCAGAATTCTCAGCAATGACTATCTTGAGGAATCTTGGGACAGAATCAGGATGGTTTTTATACTCATGCCCAAATATCTTCCAAATATGTTTTGAAACTCTTAATGTGAGAAATGCAATAGAATTGTCACTATCAGTGGAGACAACTGTGTGCCATGACATCAGAAGAATCAAAGAATCCTTTTTGATTTCCCCCTTAATATTTTTCTTAGCTTGATGATTTGTATTCCATAGTGGAGCTGAAAAACTCTCCATCAGTTAATTGCAAAAGGTAGCTTTATTTGGAACAGCTTTTATCCTGTGACAATACATTTAACACCATCAAACTATTCCTGCCTATCCCAGGTCCTTGGGAAGGACTCAAGAGCTGGATAAAAATGCTAAGTCCAGTCTAAACATCTGGCTGACTGTGCAATAATCCATAATAATAATGTTTTATTTGTCAGCTAAAATACCTGAATGCCTCTCAGTAAATATATCAACCTTGAAGTGACATTTAGTTTTACAACATTTATTTAAGTGGGATTTAAATATGTGTGATAAGCAATTTTATATATATTTTAGCCAGAAATGGAGAACATCTCCTTTGAAGAATTATTCATAAATATTTAAAAGATTCACACAAAAAATAAAACTCAACTTTAACGAATTTCAATAGAAATATTATTCTATGTTGTATGTTCAATAGTGAAATATATCGTGCAATGGTTTGGTAAATTATTAATTTCATATAATATAGGAACCATATGTAATTAAAAATTTATTAAGCTCTTGCATAAAAGCAATATAATTTAGCATAGCATATGCAATATATATGTTCAATTTCAGCCACTGGATTTATTGTAATAAACCGGCTGATGGCTCCAGTACGAAACTAAGAATCAGAGAAGATAAAAGATCGTCTTGATGAGTCCCAGGAGATATTTTTAAAGATGAAGAAGTAATTTTATTTATAATAATCCTGGGAAAAGAATTAGAGAACCACATAAAATCAGATTAGTTTTAAAATGTCATATCTGACCAAAGTTTTAAAAATGTATCTTCATCCAATGAAACCCTGCTGGTTTCAATTTCGCTGAAAATAGATCTAAAATATTGATAACAATAGGAAACTGGCAAGTAGGGATGAAACCCCTCTATCTCAAGTGACTGGAAAAATAGTGAACAGGTGGAAATGTACTTATTATAAAATATCTACAGGGAAAAGTAAATTCTTGGAAAGAAAAGTGATAGGGCAGTATTGGACTTTAGGGGTTTAGAGCAGCGGTTCTCAACCTATGGGTCGCGACCCCATTTGGGGTCGAACGACCATTTCGCAGGGGTCGCGGGACACCGCGGTCTGCCATTTTTTTTGTCGCGCGCGCACTGTGCATGCGCGGTTCAGGCCGTCGTGCGTGCGCCGCGCATGCGCGGATCAGCCCATCGCGGTCCGCCATTTTGTGGTTTTTTTCGTCGCGCGCGCGCCGCGCATGCACAGATTGGCCCATTGCGCGCACGCGTGCGCCACGCATGGGCGGCGCAAGTGGGGTCTCAACCTGAAAAAGGTTGAGAACCACTGGTTTAGAGAATGCGATCTAGACAACAGTTTTTCTGATGTTTCACAGTAATTGTGGCTGGTATCTTCAGAAGCAAGATGGTCTTACCACCCTGTACCAATCAGAAGCCAGTTTGACTGAAGATCAATCAAAAGTCAGGAATTTGGCTATAAAGGCAGGAGGCCAGTCAGTCCCCCGTTCAGTTAACTGTCTGTGGTCTGCATAGCCTGAAACTCAACACTGCTGAAAAAGATACCAGCTGTGAAAGCATAGCCTAATATATAGAAAAACAGTTAATTTAAAAAATTGCTGGGTTTTGAACCATCAACTTTTGACACAAGTTATGATTGCACTATTACAGCAAAGGGGGGTCCTAAACGCCACAAAAGAAATACAATGGTAAGAAAAGAAAGCAAACAAAGGTATGATATCCTAAGACTCAGAAAATGAAATAGTATAGTTTACTGTACATTATTTTTAGCTAAATAACTCCAGCGATATTGTATAAGAAAATTAACTGCCAATATTACAAGAATAATGAGAACTGACAAATAGCAGGAGCTGGCGGGGGGGGGGAACAGTGATCAAAGGAATAAAGTTAAGCAAAAAGAGTTTTTAAAAATACATGGAGAAGCGTAATGTGAAGCAGACTTCCCTAACCTTTCGGGCTTTGCGGACTAGCTGGGGTGGGGGGAGGAAGAAGGGATGACTTCACGTGTCCAGTCATGTCTCTTGTCACTCTAATCATTACTGAAAACTATGTAAAATCCTCATGTTTTATAGGGAAATCTCAACTGGTAGCAATAAACTTATACACTGGACCCAAAGCCATTCCAGCCTTTGAAGATTAGTGCCAAGTCTGGATTGTGCTAGTTTAACCTAAAGCATTCCTGATTATTCTAAAACGGGATAAGTATTTTGTGGTTCAGTGTGTATATCGTGGAAAGCATCTGTGCCTGAGAATTGAAAGGATCTCATTAATAGTCTCTTATACTAAATGAAAGATTGCAATGGGATACAAAAAGTATGGGTGGATTAGTTTGTTAAGTGTGCCTGAGAAGAATTCTGGATGAATGTGAGAAGCGATAATGGACAAAAATGGAGAAATTGCAGAGCATTTATAGTATATTGGCCAGAGTATGATTAGACCAGATTTAGTTCTTTAGCAAGTAACTGGGCATTGTACAGATAAGAGAAAGTAGGTTCATAGTATTTGTTGATTTGAAGTAAACTTATGATGTTTTAATTATGGACTGTCTTGTGCAAACATAGTATTGATGATTGCTTGCTGAATGTAATAAGAATGATTTGGTATTAAGTAAAGCATGGAACAAAATGCTTAGCAGATATGGATAGCCCTCAAAGAGTATGATATATATCAGTTTATTTGGGGGAAGGTTGGAGAAGGGAGCTAATGTCCTGTTGCATTCCGTAAGATGTCACAATATCTTGGACAATAGTGTCTGCAGACACAATGTGATGGAAAAAATTCCTGGAAAACAACAAGTTTTATAACTAGTGACTATTATGATGTGAAAGACTATCTCAGAGTAGGACCCTCTATTGGCATTTTATTAGGCTTCCCTTTCAGTCTAAAATCCAATTCAATCTATACACCCACCTTCAATCTATACACTGCCTTCGTCTATTGATCCCATGATGGTCTGGGTAGCTAATATGCCTAGACTCTTGCTTGTAATTGTGAAAACATGGAGCTGGTGCCAGGAGCATATTGATTACATTCAAGTTGAAAGACTGGTAAAATCTGTCCTAGCATCATTATGTGGTTCAATTTTACCTAAAAAAAAACAACAACCTCAAACCCACATTTCTTTCAACATTCACAAAGTTCTTAGTTGTTAGCTTTAGAAATTTATACCCATTTTGAAATGCACCAAATGTTATCAGCTTGGAAGCATGCTGTGTTATTTCATGCCTGTATGCACGTGTCAGATACACTTTGAAGCATCTCTATTCCCAAAAGAATTTTTCTCCTAAAGACATCAACAGATATTTATGATCCTGAAATAATTGCTTTGCCACAAAGCATTTTCTAAGCATTTCCCCCCAAAGATGTAAATGCTTCATTTATGCAAACCATGCTTACAAACAGCTTTCTGTATTTCAGATAGATGGTGTCTTTATTTATCAGGGTTTTATTTTTTTAGTTTTGCTAAATTTAGACCTATGGCTAACAAAAAGAGCTTTGGAATTAATAGGGACCAAGGGGGAGGAGGGTTAAAGAAATGTGACAAAAAGATAAAAAAGTTCAAAGGGAGCTTTTATACTTCAGAAGTTTCTAAACTACAGAAGAAGCAACAGCATAGAAATGAAGGAAAACAGCATTATTCTGAGAAGCCTTTTTGATAACCAAGGATGGCAAGAATAAAGAATATAATCATGAATGAGATGGCAAGCATGAATGAAGACAAATTATTTACTCACTAGCCAGTTTGGTTTAGTGGTTAAGGCACCAGACTAGAAAGCATATTTCTACATAGAACACTATTAAAAAAGTTTAGCTGTGAGAAGAAAAACTGAAAAATATAGGATTAAGGAACATTATAAAATCTTGGTCTTACAAAGCACCATTGTAGTATTAGTGTTAATTGACAGACTCCCAAGGCACAACCAATAGCCAACAGAAATGCAAAGAAGTGGTGACCAATGAAATTTGGGGTGGCATCAGAAGCATCTCAAAGAACATGCTGCAGTATATGTTACTATATACCAGGGGTGTCAAACTCGCAACGTCATGTGATGTGTTGCATCATATCGTGACATTTTTGCCATTGTCGGCAATGGGTTGGGCGTGGTTTTGCTATGATGCATCCGGCCCGCAGGCCGGCAGTTTGACACCCATGCTATATACTGATGGCAGGTGGATTAAGGTAGTCATAGAATGGATTCCACTTGATAAAAAGCATCCACAAAAGAAACCTAAAACAAGATGGAGTGATGACATCAGCAAGTATTGTGGGCCCAGCTGGCAAAGGAAAGCTCAAGACCATTTTGGTTGAAAACCTGCAGAAGAGGCCTTCATCCTGCAGTGGATAGACAATGGCTAGGATGATGATGATGATGATGATGATATGTAACTATGGAGGAAATTACTTTAATCTTTAGCTTCTCTCCTAAGAAGGAGAGATAAGTCGTTCTGTACTTTGAATGATAGGCCAACTTCCCTCCTTTAGAACTATTTCCCTTATCATTTTCTTAATGTTTATTTGCAGTTTTGGCACTTTCATCTTAATCTGAAAGCTATACCAGAATTTTAAGCCTTCTCTGGGATATGACCTTTTCTTTTATGGCTAACAGAATGATTCCATATACTTTTATTAAAGCTAGCAAGGATTGGATTTAATATTCCTTTTTATGATTTGGATTAACATGTTTTTTGTCATTGATTATGTTTCATTTGATTTTTTGATTTTCTATTTTTTATGATTTCCTTCATTTACATTGCATTCACCATTTGAATAATTCATCGTGAAATATATGGATCATTTTGCATAATAATTTCACTTTTTCTATGATGTCACCAGATGGTCTATTATTCCAATACATTTTAAATCTATTTTTTCTTTTTAATGTCATTTTAATTTAGTGCTGGAACAGTGCAGGATATAGAAGATCAAAAAATATAGTTCTAGCATCCGTAATAAATGCTGTGCAAAATAAATGGGCAACGTTTTAATTTTTGCACAACAAGCTGTGCCTCCTATATGCCTTCATTTAGGAAACTCATAATGGCACACAAGCTAAATTGACTTGTTCTATGAGGTGTCAAGGATGAGATCAAGTATGAATCAAAAATATGCAAGGCAGGATGAAAGAACCTGAGGCTGAGCAACTGGTCAGAGGCAGCTCCATGTAATTCAATAACCACCCAGGATAGTTATAGATAAATACATAATCACCTACCCAAATTCTCTATTTGAACCCCATACTATTGCTTACTGATTCTTATTACCAGTTATTGGTCAAATTCCTCTTTCAGGTTATTTATTTATTTATTTATTTACAGTTCAACTCTGGGCAACATATAAAATGTAGTTACTGTTTTTGTTTAGTGTTTAACAAACTACTTAACTACATCTGTAATGCCGTTCAGTTTGAGGATAGTGGGGATAGTGGGGATTGATTTTAAGGCTGTGACTCGGGGTGGGCAAGTATAAAGGGCATCCCAAAACAACTTGCTGAGGCTTTATTCAATTTGTGTACTTTTCAGAGAGATTAATTCATATTCACTATGGGGAAGTGAATTGTGATGATAGAGGAACTATTTGTGTGATCTGAGGTTATGACATTCTGATGGCAGTACAAATGATTTTATAGTGTTTGCTGAAAGAAAAAGAATGTATGTTACACATAGGTTTTTAAAAACTAGTGCAAAAAATTCAAATAGCTATTTGTATGTCATACAATACAACAAATAAATCAACATGCCTTCTATTTAAATAAATGTATACAGGAATAAAACACCAACCAGACAAGTCAATATGAAAAAAGAGGAGGTGGGGAATATTCAGACTAACCTAGATTATAGCTCTGCTTTTTGTTTTTAAATACCACTTGATTGCAATCTACTTTGCTTTTATCTTGAATGAAAAACAATATTTCAATCTCAATTAATATTAATAAATCACAGATACTACTTTACTGTAAGTAAACCTTGGGTGTACATACAGCATCTCCTCAAGGTTTTTTTGTACTACACAAGCCTTCTCTTCAGCTACTCCTAGGTTATACAGTTTCAGGCTACAAGCTTTTTGTCATGGTTCCGACAGACAGAGACAAATAAAACAGAACTCCAAGGCTTGGAAATACCTCAAAGAACATGTTTATTGGTTATAAAGTATCAGCACAGTCAAAAGTGAAACCAAGTCTGAATTTCCAACTAAAAATTACCTAGTTACAAATTATAATGTCCCACCCTCAAAACTATGCAATCAACTACATCCCCCTATATATTCTTTTGACAGGTTTTCTTATACAATGCCCAGTCCCTGCTCGCAGGAGCAGTAGATGACCTTGGTTCCCACGGGACAGAGGTTTATTTTGACTATCGAAGCACCTGGGCAATCCCCCCTCCCTCTGTTCCTATGTAGCAACCTAGAATGAGTGGGGGAATGGCTGCAGTCAGGTTCATTGCAGAGTTGACACTTTTATTTTGTCTTGTTTAGGAGTCAGGCATAATCTGTTGCTTGCATGACAATTCTTAATCATCTTATTGGTTTCCTAGTACAGTAGTTTCTTTGGCCAAACAGCTTGATAATAGCACAAAGGCTGCATGCCTAGTGCACAGATTGGCATAATATGTGCTGCTGTACATGTGTTCAGAAAATGTAAGTATCATTATTATAATTTAAATACAAAGCAATATCTTTTAGCATTTTGGAGAAGATCATGATTAACTGTTCTGCTCAGCCTGCTCCTCAAGAGCTCCTTCATAAATTTGAGGCTCCTGTTCTTCCCCTTTTTATCATTCTAAAATGGACTTGAAGGAAAATGACATTGAAAAATGAGAAACATTTTCTGTAAAAATATAGCCACCACACTTTGGACTTGCTTGGATCCTGATATAATTCAGAAGCTATTTGTAGACTTATCTGTTGTGCCTGAAAATAAAGTTCTGCTAGCCTGGCCTTTCGGCAGCCTGAATTTGATGATTTTTCATGAGGAATTTAACCATAACCTTTTCTGTCTGTTTAAAGTTAATAGCTTTCCAAATATCAAGAATCACTGAGATGCAATACAAAGGGATAAATGTATCCTGAGTTTCGTTTCCTTCCTGCTTGTTGTGATCAGCATTTTATGACATTGATCTGGCTGCAAGAAAGCTTTCCAGTGAATATCCAAAACTAAAACCAAAAC
Source organism: Bothrops alternatus (assembly GCA_034064705.1). Lineage (NCBI taxonomy): Eukaryota > Metazoa > Chordata > Lepidosauria > Squamata > Viperidae > Bothrops > Bothrops alternatus. The sequence goes on from JARGCV010000040.1 coordinate 946,565, forward strand.
TACCTCAGTCTTTTCAGAAAGCAAAAGGGATTCTGCTGATTTGTAATGAGAGCCATTAACAGGAAATATATCTTTAATTTACTGGTATCAGGAATGAAAAGCTCTCAGACTGAAAACAAAAATGAAAATGCAATAAAAAGAAAAAGCCAGCAATGCCAATATAAAAGGAGCAACATCTTGCATTATCATTTTAAATTACTTTTACGATACAATAAATTCTTGTTTAGACTAAATAATGGGTATTAAAGAGAGATCTGCATTCCAAATTATGGATTATACGGTAGCTGATCAGCCAGCAAGCAGAAATATTTTGTACATATACACATGTATTATGTTTACAGGTATGCCGCTAGAAGGCGGTGTATACATTAAATAAATAATAACTACTGTGACAGTGATGGGGAGAAATGACAAGAATGAGAGCTCTTCATTGGTTTCTACATTCTTCCTTTTGCTTCCAGGGAAATATCAATACATTATTGCAGTGGTTCTCAACCTATGGATTGCGACCCCATTTGGGGTCGAACGACCGTTTCGCGGGGGTCGCCGAACACCGCGGTCCGCCATTTTGTTTTACTTTTTTGAATTTTTATTTATTTTATTTATTTTTTTTATTTTTTAATTTTTTTTGGCGTGCGTGTGCCGTGCATGCGCGGATCGGCCCGTCGTGTGTGCACGCCGCGCATGCGCAGATCCGCCCGTCGCGGTCCGCCATTTTGTTTTTATTTTTTTTAATTTTTTTTAATTTTTTTATTTTTTTTAATTTTTTTCCGGCGTGCGCGTGCCGCGCATGCGTGGATCGGCCCATCATGTGCGCACACCGTGCATGCGCGGATCCGCCCGTTGCGGTCCGCCATTTTGTTTTGGTTTTTTTTAATTTTATTTTTATTTTTTTTTTGCCCTTGCGTGCCGCTCATGCGCAAATTGGCCTGTCATGCGCGCGTTGCACATGCATGAATCCGCCCGTCACGGTCCGCCATTTTGTTTTGGTTTTTTTGAATTTTTTTTTGAATTTTTTTTATTTATTTTTTTGGCCCGCGCGCACCGCGCATGCGCGGATCAGCCCGTCACGTGCACGCCGCGCATGCGCGGATCCGCCCGTCGCGGCACGCCATTTTGTTTGGGGTTTTTTTGAATTTTTTAAAAAAAAATTTATTTTTTTTCGGCCCATGCACCCTGCGCACGCGCGGATTGGCCTGGCGCGCGCACACATGCCCAGGTGTGGGTCGCGGCACGCATGGCCGGGGCAAGTGGGGTCTCAACCTGAAAAAGGTTGAGAATCACTGCATTATTGGATTGATGTTATCAGAATGTGTGTAAAAAATATACATATGTGTGTGTGTGTGTGTGTGTGTGTATGCGTGTGTGTGCATAAAAGCAAAATATCAGACATCAATATTTGGACTACATATATCTCCCTTAAATCCATCTAGGTGGTTACTAAAAGTCAACACTGACTTGATGGCACCTAATCAATCAATCAATCATTTCTGCTATGCTGCTTTATTGGGAGGAGGTATATCTGACAGGGATGAGTGAAGAATGCCAGAAGAGTATATACCTGCAGCGATGTCACACAAAATGGAAAGGTCATCATAGTTGCCCAGTGAAAGCAAGCATCTATATTGGACAGAAGTGATTTAGTAAGATGCCAAAGAAGCAGTAGAAGACATAGGTAAATCACTCCCATATTTTACCAAGGAAAGCACATTAATAGACAAAATAAAGTGATTGATGATATACTGTAGTCCCAAATGATGGGCCTCTTTAAGCAGATGCTACTGAGGAAGGCCTAGGATATTTCTTAATACTAATAATGTTCATGATGTGGCTGGTTAAATGCCTCTGGGATGTCTAATTGCTAATGCTGCCATCCAAAAATGAAAATTCTAAGCTGCAAAGATGAATTGTAATAGAAACATGGAACATAAGAAACATGAATATGGGAAAACATAACATAGTGGAAGATGAAATGAATAAACTACACATTGACATATTAGGCATCAATAAACTGAAATAAACTAGAATTTTACATTTTCATCTAGAAGAACACAAGGCAGAATGTACACATATGTATGCCTGCACAAACAGAAAAAGGAACAGTGTTGTTTTCTTAATCAGGAAGGCAACTTGAAAGACAGTGTTTGGGTATAATGCAATCAAGGATTGAATAATATCAGTTGGATTTTGAAGACAACCCTTTAATATGACAGTTATTCAAGCTTATGCTCTAACCATTGCTGAAGAAGAAAAACTAGCTTCATAGTTCATGTTAAATCTGAAATTGATAGAATAGGTTTTTGAGTGCTAACATAGTCTTCAGATAAACAAAATGATGCCAATGTACAAAGATATTACTAGAAGGAATACACAGAAATCAAATTGACAATATTGTTAATACATGGAAATAAAAATACTCTGTTATAACACACAACTCGGTCGGGGCACTGGTAGCTGCCTGGGATAGGGCAGCTGCTGATGCCTTGGATAGGGTTGTGCCTTTGCGGCCTCTGAACCGGCGTGGTTCTCGTTCAGCTCCCTGGTTTAACGGGGAGCTGAGGAAGATGAAGCGCCGGAAAAGACGCCTAGAGAGCAATTGGAGGGCGAGTCGCTCTGAGTCTGACCGAACACGAGTAAGAGACCATATTAGGACTTACTTAGTGGCAATAAGGGCAGAGAAGTGTTCTTATGTCACTGCCCTTATTGCGTCATCAGATAACCGCCCAGCCTCCCTGTTTAGGGTAACCCGCTCCCTCCTTCATCGGGAGGTGAGGGGGGACCCCTTGGAGGGAAGAGCTGAGGATTTTGTGCAATACCTGTATGACAAAATCGCTCAGATTCGGGAAGGCTTTAACTTCAACGAAGGCAGTCCAGCAGAAGTGGCTGAGGCCGGTCTTGAGACTACTATCTGGGCTGAGTTTGACTATGTGACACCTGATGACGTGGACAAGTTGCTGGGAGGTCTTAGAGCAACCACATGTTTATTGGACCCGTGTCCCTCCTGGTTGGTACTGGCCTCCAGTGAGGTGACACGAGGCTGGCTCCAGGCAATTATCAACGCCTCATTGAGTGAGGGTGTCTTCCCCGCCGCCCTGAAAGAGGCGGTGGTGCGACCCCTCCTCAAGAAGCCCGCCTTGGACCCGGCTGTTCTATCTAATTACCGTCCTGTCTCCAACCTTCGCTTTGTTGCAAAGGTTGTTGAGAGTGTGGTTGCTCGACAGTTCCCTCAGCACCTGGAGGAATCTTCGTACCTGGACCCGTTCCAGTCGGGCTTCAGGCCGGGTTACAGCACGGAAACAGCTTTGGTCGCATTGGTGGATGATCTCTGGCGGGCCCGGGACAGAGGTTGCTCCTCTATCCTGGTGCTATTGGACCTCTCAGCGGCTTTTGATACTATCGACCATGGTATCATGCTGCGCCGGCTGGCGGGGCTGGGTATAGGGGGCACTGTGTTTCGGTGGTTCTCTTCCTTCCTCTCTGGCCGGATGCAGTTTGTGTTGACAGGGGGTCAGAGGTCGACCCCGAGGCCCCTTGATTGTGGGGTACCTCAGGGGTCGGTCCTCTCGCCCTTGTTGTTCAACATTTATGTGAAGCCGCTGGGTGAGATCATCCGAGGTTTTGGGGTGGAATTCCATCAGTACGCTGATGATACTCAGCTGTACATTTCCACCCCGAACCACCCAAATGAAGCTCTTGACGTGCTGACCCAGTGCCTGGAGGCCGTGCGGATCTGGATGGGGAAGAATGGTCTCAAGATCAACCCCTCCAAGACCGAGTGGCTGTGGTTACCGTCGTCCCGGTACAACCAGCTGAATCCATCGCTGTCTATTGAGGGCGAGTCAGTGGCCCCCACGGGAAGGGCTCGCAACTTGGGAGTCCTCCTAGATTCACGGCTGTCCCTTGAGGACCATCTGACGGCCATGGCCAGGAGGATGTTTTACCAGATTCGTCTGGTACGCCAGTTGCGCCCCTTCCTAGATAAGGACGCTCTACGCACGGTCACCCATGCCTTCGTCACTTCCAGACTGGACTATTGTAATGCTCTCTACATGGGGCTCCCCTTGAAGTGCACGCGGAGGCTTCAACTGGCGCAGAATGCGGCCGCGCGGGTGGTAGTGGGGGCACCCTGGCGGGTACGAATGGCCCCTATCCTGCGCGAGCTGCACTGGTTGCCGGTGGCTTTCCGGGTGTGCTTCAAGGTACTGGTTACCACTTTTAAAGCGCTCCATGGCATAGGACCCAGTTATTTACAAGACCGCCTTCTGCCAGTAAATACCTCCCATCGACCAGTTCGCCCCCACAGAGAGGGCCTCCTCAGGGTGCCATCGGCTAAGCAGTGTCGGCTGGTGGCGCCCAGGGGGAGAGCCTTTTCTGTGGGGGCACCGACGATGTGGAACGAGCTCCCCCCAGAACTCCGGAGATGTCATGATCTCCGCACCTTCAGAAGAGAACTGAAGACTCATCTCTTCAATCAAGCCGGCCTGGCCTAGATCTCCTCGGGTTTTAAAATTTTTAAACAAGGCTGTTTGGGTTTTAGAATTGGGTTTTTAACAGGTTTTTAGCAACAGCCTTGTATTAATATTAATTTAATTATTTTTAAATATTTATTGTTTTTATGTTTTTATTCTGTTGTGAACCGCCCCGAGTCCTACGGGAGAGGGGCGGTATAAAAATTTAATAAATAAATAAATAAATAAAAATAAATAAAGATGGGCTATAGAGCAGATCATAAATCAGTTTTCATATATCAGTTCTAAGTCAAACTAAATGAGAAGAATAAAGGCAACTGATTTTCATGATATGATTGTGAGTATGCATCAGGAATTATTTTAAAATCCTGAATGTCATTGATATGGAATCAGAAGAACCATGGAATGAGATCAAAGATATGGTCAAGGATGAATACGAAAAGAGACTGCTACAGACAAGAAACAGAAGAAACTAGAATGAATGTCAGAAGAGATGGTAAAAATTGCCAAGAAAAGCAAAGACAAAGCTAAGAAAGACAAAGATCTTAGGAAGAAACTTAACAAAGTACTTTAGAGAGATACTATATTTTTTAAAAAACAAACAGTATTACAATGACATGTATAAAACCTCAGAGATGGAGATTAGATGAAACTAGATTCATCACTCCAATGAGAAAGCTACAGAACTGTGGGGAGTAATCAAAGAAGATTCAGTAAAGGTTGTAACTAAACTATGTCCATTGGTCTGGAGAATGACAGAATGGAAGAGGTCAGTCTACTAAGAATTCAAAAGATAAATGAATAGGAAAAGTGCCTGGACCTGATAATTTACCAGCCTCTTATTATAAACATTTGAAGATGAATTATTACAAATGCTGCAAAAAAAATGATGAACTCTATTCTATAGACCAGCGGTCTTCAAACTTGGTCCTTTTATGACTTGTGGACTTCAACTCGCTGGCTGAGGAATTCTGGGAGTTGAAGTCCACAAGTCATAAAAGGGCCAAAAGACCCCTGCTATAGACTGAAAAGATACTGGATGATTGGATGGAAGCTAATCTAGCATTTATATCTAAAGAGGGTGAAGACTTTACTAAAAAAATTACCACCTGATATTATTACAGAATAATGGTTAGAAGTTATTTATGATGAGTTTAGTCAAGAGAATGACAATGATTTTACAGGACTTTATTCATGAAAATCAGTGTGGGTTTTTGCTTAAAAACAGCTGAGGGACAATATTAGAAATGTATTGGACATTTTGGAATATTATAGAATAACATAATAAACAAACAGCGCTGATTTTTCTTGATGCAGGAAAGGCCTTTGACAATCTGAACTGGACTCTCTTGTTTAAAATTTTGCAGGAGATGGATTTTGGTGAGAATTTATTAATGAGTAAAATTGATTTATGCTTCTTCACAAGAGGCACAGATGGTTGTGAATGGAGACTTACAAAACCTTGTGAAATATAGAAGGGGACAAGACAAGGATGTGCCTTATCACTATTGCTATTTATTTTAGCTTTGGAAGTACTGAATAGAGGAATAAGATAAGATTAGAGAATTGCTGGAGTGAGGATTTAAAAAGAAACATATAAATTACAGGTGTTTGCTGATGATTTGATAATAATTTTGGAAGATCACCTGGAAGGAATAAAAATAAATCAGATTCTTGCAAGCAATAGTTTTCCCTGTGATACTGTATGGAAGCAAAAGTTGGATTTGGGGGGAGAAGACAATTGGGAAAAATATCTATGCTTTTGAAATTTCATATTGAAGAAGACTCCTGAGAATATCTTAAATACCCAGGAAAACAAACAGATGGATTGTAGAACAAATCAGTCCAGAGTTCTTACTTGAGACATAAATGTTCAGGCTCAATTTATTATATTTTAGACACATTTTGCACAGACCTAGTTTTCTTGATAAGTCTATAATGCTGGGGAAAGCAGGAAGAGAAAAAGAGGGCTACCAACAGCAAGGTGGATGGACTCAATTATAATAAATACAAGTGCCCTTTTGGGAGAACTCAGTGGCCAGGCTGGGGACAGATTATAAAGAGGGTCTACTTAGGTGGCCCTTATGAGTCAGTAGCAACCTGATGGCACATAATCAAAACACACCAATCACACATGCACATATATCAAATTCTCAATAGGAGACAATAGCCAGTTAACCTTACCTGGGCTACCTTACCTTGCAGAAACTAAGCAAAGGTAAGCCTGGTTAATTCTGACAAAGGAAAACTCCATAGAAGCTAGCCTATTTGTCCTCTAGCACAAACTACAAGGAGACAATAGTAGTTGCAGATTATTAAATTTAGAATTCAAATACTATAACCATTGCAGTAGTCAACCGAAATTCATCAGGTCAGCAGATAAGTACAATGAGAAAAATTATTGATGGTGGTATATCAATGTACCGGTATTTGATATAGTTTTAACAGCAGAATCATATTTAGATCTCTTCCCTTAGTGGGGTTTGTTTTTCTTTGTCATCTGGCCTTGCTTGTGAGTGATGTCTCAGACCTCTATTTGCTCTTTTAAGATGAGATGCTGCAAGGTACAAAATGCAGCACTGTGCCTGGGATTTGGCTCATCCTCACTGGAGGTGGCCTTAGGGATACCATCATGAATGAAACAGGATTTAAACTGCTCCTTCCTTCCTTCCTTCCTTCCTTCCTTCCTTCCTTCCTTCCTTCCTTCCTTCCTTCCTTCCTTCCTTCCTTCCTTCCTTCCTTCCTTCCTTCCTTCCTTCCTTCCTTCCTTCCTTCCCTGTAGCACTACATGGATTTTACAGGAAAGCTGCAGGATTGAGATTCTAAGACTGTAAACATTAGCAATGGCTCCCTCCCCCGTTATACTTCCGTTCAAATAAGAGGATAAAAATGGGAAATATAATCTGCTTTAGTGAGTGTGAAGACAAGACCAGCATGTATTGTAAGTCATTATTGTGGATTATCTCCACCAGAATATGGGAGCTAAGTACATATTCATCTTCTTTCCTGGCAAAACAAATAAAGTGCCACTGATGATCCCAATAGCCGGGTGTGTGTGTGTGCGCGTGCAAATTCCACCATCCGCTTTAGCTCTGCCTGAAGAGCTGAGGTGCCCCGGAGGTGTCCCAGAGTTAAGTAAACTCCGGCTGGCGCTGAAGGCGTTAAAATTGAGCGCGCGAGCGCGCGCGGGGGGGGGGGAGAATGACGCTGCTTGCGTCTGGAAGCTCTTCGCCTCTCCTGCCTCTGCAGACACATTGAGACACACACACACACACACACAAAGGAGAGGAGAGGCCGCGCCGCGCGAGCGAGCGGAATTCCGAGGGAAGCGCCAAACCGAGCAGACGCCACCATGACCGAAACCACCAAAACCCACGTTATCTTGCTGTCCTGCGGCAGCTTCAACCCCATCACCAAAGGCCACATTCAGATGTTTGGTGAGTTCCCTGCCCTGTGCTCAGCCCGTTCAGCTGGTCTCGCCCTGTGTTTTCTTGACAAGTGCGCTTGAATGGGGGTGGCTCGGGGACCCTGTGTGTGTGTGTATGGGGGGGGGCGCGCTTCGGGACGCTTCCTCGGTGGGCAGCGAAGCTGCAAAGACTAGGTGGGAGCGAGGACAGAGAAGGTCCGAGAGGTGTTGCGCGGCGTTTTGCTGTTGCTTTCCCTGCGGGGAGGGGAGGGGCGGCGGCTCGTATCGATCTAAATAATAGCGGGGGCTGTTTGGAGAACACTTAGGAGCGGCGTCAGAGGAGGAGGAGGAGGAGGAGGAGCAGACCGGAGGGTCTTTAGTCCCACCCGAGCACTACCCTAGGATGGGCGCAAGGCAGGGGAGGGGCTGGGGGGGGCTCTCCAGAAAGGTTCAAGGCGGGTGGGGTAGCTAGAGAAAGGGTTGGATGAGGGGCGGGGGTGGCAGATGGCTCTACGCAGAAAAACTGAGGAGTAGCCTTGCCTAGTAGCCAAGGGAAGGGTGGGTGGTTGTCAGAGAAGGGGGAGGCCTTTATGGGGCCTCCCAGTCCTTCTCCTTGGGAAAATGTCAGCCTTGCTACCTGGGCACCTGCTTCTGACGCAGAAATGGACAGGGAAGGGGGGGAGGAGGCAAGAATTGGACTGCTTCAACACCCTCCCCTCCCCGCCAATATGGCATGAGGGGGGGGTAAAGCCCCCATTTACTGTAATGTGCATTTCACCCAGAAGCTCTGGTTTGCCCCTCTGGGTGGACTTTGCCAGGAGTTTTCAATCCAACACTGCTCTCTGAAAAGCCTGACTGTAGGATCCTTAGATTTGAAAAGCAGGATTTATTGCACTTCTGGTTTCCTTTCATTAAGGTATTTGTGCTGTGCCTCTGCACTGTATCTGTTATGCATGAAATGGCTGTAAACACAATTGTGTATTTCATCATAGGAAGTAATTTTATTGTACTAGTTATGAGAGGGAGCATTTTGGAGCTCTGAGATGTGAAGGAAAGAAATGAGGAAATATTTTCTTGTACCGATAGTACATCTGGAGGTTAGCTATACTTTTAGGACACAATCTCAGAAGAAAATTTCAGTGTATTGTTTGTATCTTGTCTTGTCTAATTTGGATGGAGTAGCAACTGTTGCCAAATATAACCATCATTAAAGTTGCATTTTGGAATACATACTTGGATTTTGTGTATAAACAATAGTCTCAATCCCATACGTTTATTGGCCATACATATTCATGTATATGCAATTTGAGAGGTCCTTGATGCTCTCTGAGCTTGCTTGTTTTCTTGCAGACATTTCATTACCCAAACTAAGTAACATCATCAGTGCTGACAACATTATCTAGTTTGGGTAGTGAAACATTTGCAAGAAAACAAGCAAGTCCAGAGAGCACCAATGACCCCTCATGTCAACCCTGAGCTACAAATATTCTCCTGTATTATTAGTATATGCAATTTGAGAGGAAAGAATGAAAAAGTATTGGTTCAAGGCATCAATTTTCTTCACTCGGTTTTCCCCTCATTATATATATTTGCATGCGTGGTGGCAAGTGGAACTAATCCATGCTAATGAAGTGAAGTACAAAACCCATGTGATTTGTGACCATCATTCAAGGTCTGTTCTGTATAAGGTAATGGATTATAATGGCTGTTAATATGTTTTGGCAGAATAGTTAAGATTGTTTGCTGTCCGCAGCTCCCAGTGCTGAAATGGCTTCTCTGGAAGAATAGTAAACCGTAGTCCTCACCTATCAATATCAGGGAGTTTAGAGATTGATGTTTTGATGAGCTAGACATAGGTATAATGATTGAAAATAAATATTTAAGTGCACTTAGTTCATAAGATAATTACCTATTGTACATCACTGAAAAGTGGTGTCTCCTTTCAATAACATTTGCAAAGACAACTTAGTAAAGGAATTGTGCTATTATAACCCAGCACAGGGTGTTTAACACTCAGGAAAAGCTATTCATATCCTCCCCCCCCATTTTAACTTTAGAGGTAAATGTTATTTTTAGAAAACTGCATTTTAGACTCTGATTTAAGTGGAACGTTTAATAGAGCCAGAAGATGACATTGTCAACCAAATCATAGGAAAGAATACTTTAAAAATAATGCATATACTGTGTAAGTTAAAAACTAATTTTGTATCAACCTTATAAGATTTTTCTACTTCATTATGTATGAAGGATGCTCTTTTGTAATAAGTTTTGTAATGTATTTTCAACTTCAGGAGCAGAAATAGGAATATTTTTATTTCATACACCAATCTATGCTAATTTGCTCTGCAGTTAAAATAGATCTGCATGAGTCTAGTAATATATGTGTTGATTGGACAATAGAGCATAATCAAAACTAAAAACTCATTCTCTTTCCCCTTTATTCTTCCAGGAGCCTGCTGAGCTTGTAGATTCTTTTATTTCCATTTTTTCCTCATTTAATGCAACCTCTCATAAAGGATTTCACATCTGCATGCTGTCTCTCTCTTTAAAGTGCATGTGGTATTATTGTGATGTCAATATTTGTGTACAAGGAAAGAAAGGAAGCCAATATTCTTTCTGAATAATCCTTTGGTTTTCCATCTGTCAGCAAAGTGGGGAAAAAGTCTGGTCCATATTTACTGCACAATTATTTCTACGGAGTCCTGAGCCCCAAATATTTGTAAATCCTTGCCTGCTCATTTGCCAATATAACCTGCTATCCACAGTTCAGCTTTGTCTTACTGGAATGAGCAATCAGTTGCTCATGGCAGAGAATGGTTGTCATATAATTCAAGAATCTCTAGAATTGTCTTTGAGGACCAGATAATAATGGAAATGGAGAACCACCAGAACAAAGTGGCTAAGTAAATAGGCATCTATTATAGCAATAAAAGTTTAATATTACCCATCGAAATTATCCCAGGTGAAATCTAGCCTTCCTTCCTTCCTCCCTCCCTCCCTCCCTCCCTCCCTTTCTTTCTTTCTTTCTTTCTTTCTTTCTTTCTTTCTTTCTTTCTTTCTTTCTATCTCTCTTGCAGTTTGAACCAAATGTATTTCTCCCTTGTGCTTAATTTTATTCTTTTCTAGACTGTGACACTTCTCTCTGTCCCTTAAACTCCTTGACTATTACCATTTCTTATTATTCCTTCAAACTTTGAAATGCCTATTTATCCATTAGATTTGAGATTCATGTTTAGGTGCATGTAAGAAGCATCATTTTTCTTCAGGCAGAAAAACAAAATCCCACATGTTTAAAGGCGTAACTGAAGGTGGCTCTAGCACTGAATGTTGTCTTTTTAATTCCACATAATTTGATTGGTGATATTATTATTTTGTTCAAAGTAATTAGCATCCTTTCTGATACCAGTCATCACATACATCTTAAGATTGAAATTAATAATAATGAAGTGGGCATGTATTTCATTGTAAAATTTAGATTTTTCAGCTGTCCAAATAGGTTGTTCCTATGAAACTTTCTCCCTTTCTTCCTTGTCTTTTTTATTTCCATATCATCAACATTTGGATAGTATGTTGCTTAGACATACTGTATACATATGTGTATATCTGCAAACGTTCCTCTGTTCAGAACAACAGTTTTATACTTAAACTGAAGCATAATAGTGATGGAATATGCTCTGTGATGGATAATAATTCTGATTTATTGTATTATATGGAATTCAACTAAATAAATCATGCCCAATGCAAGGAACAAAAGCAGGATACAAATGTTAGATGTTGTTGCTATTGTTGCTACTACTATGTTTAGAATTATGATAATATTAGATATGGCCACATTTTAACGAAATGTAAAGATAATGAGTATGAGAGGAGAGCCAGTTTGATCTAGTAGTGAAGACACCAAGAAACCAAGAAGCTAAGAGTTTTGGTCCTGCCTTAGGCATCAAAGCTACATGGGTGACTTTGGGCCACTCACTGTCTCTCAGCCCATGACATCGGGCTTCGGTAACAAGCCAGTGAGTCAATTTTTGTCACATCCTCTGAAAAATAAGTAGACCCTGCACCTGGGAGAAGATGCTAGGAAATTTTAAAAAAAGGAAAAGAAGAGATAAAATCATAGAAATGTAGATTTAGGAATGACCAGTTTCTGCTTAGTGCAGGAGTATAAATTGAAGTATTTCTGACTGATGATGATGAAGATGTTTGCAATGTTCTTTTTTTTGTTAATATCACATGGAGACTGGCACATTTTATGAATTGAAGTAACTATTAGAAGGATAAAAGAAGAAGCAATGTCCTACTTGAAATCTGTGAAAGTGTAATGGTACTGTTGCAGAAACATTGCTTCTGCTCAGAAGCTATTCTGAAATAAAATTGTTAGGTTTCAGCGTTCAATGTCCCAGGACTTTGTTTTTCCTTTTCTCTTACTTGTTTTTTTGGATTAGGGTAAAAATATATATATATGGAGAAATGAGAACTGATAATATATATCGCTCCCTTTATTGTGCTATCTTTCTTAAGTCTTTGAGCAGCAGGACATTTGTTTTTGTGGCAGCATAGCTATCCCTTTGGGATATGTTATTTTGATAATTTTCAATATATCACATGAGCTTGCTTCATTCTGCACTTTTGCACAATTGTATCCAAGAGAGGTGCCACTTTTGCTTTCTGTAATAACACTATAAAATAAGGGTGTCTATGAAAGCATTATCTGTGATCCTATAAATATTTTTGTAGTATTTATTTATATTCCATATATTATGACAATATAATATATAGTATATAGTACTCTATTTTTCCTTTTTAGCAAGAGAATATCATTTGAAGTATGGAGCTTGAGACAGGTCATGGATATAAAAGTCTGATGTATAATATTAATTAGGTTGAGCAGAATATAAATTTAATAAAGTACTGTTAGTAGTAGCAGTATCTGGTAGCTATAACAATAGTATTGACAATAGTATTGGCATATGCATTTCTAAATCTGCCTGTAATTATTGTACTGCTGTCTGAATTAACATTTGCAACTGACATTTGTACTATTTATTCTGTACTTTTATTCCATCAATTATAATGATTTCTGTGGTTGAAGAAAAATGTTTTAAGTTGTTGCATTATGTACTAGAACATGATACGTGAAACATTTTCTTTGGAACAGTTTTACCCAGAGGCAAGAATGGCCCCTTTTCTCTTAAAGGCTAGTCAAGATCTAGTTATTTTGGAAGGCTGGAATGTGTTGTCCTGAATGAGATGCAGTACCATGAATGTTGTATGTTAGGGTGAGATAATTATAGTAGGATGCATACATTTTGTTACTGTTTATTGTTTTATTTGTAATTATGTGTATTTATTGAGTTGTAAGCTACTTAGTTTTGATTAAGGCTATATAAAAGTCTAATAAATAATGGGAACATTATGTATAATGAATTAGGTAATTAATCTCTCTAGCCTACTCTTATAGTCTTATAGCCTACTCTCTATATTCTTATAGGGCAGTGATGGCGAACCTTTTAGAGACTGAGTGCCCAAAAACTGGCTCCGCCCCTGCTCCACCTCCCTGCTTTGCCCTCGCTCTGCCCCCCATCCCCCACCCTGCCTGTCCACAAGACCACTCATCGCCTCCAGGGCCCGCCGCAGATTGCCCAGGCAGCCCAGCAGTGCTATGGTGGCCACACCCTCTGCCCGCGTCCTGCAGTATCAACTGCATGATGGGGTGTGAGGGCAGAGTCTTGTCTATGCTGCCTGGCTGCCATTTCCTTGGCTGTGCTGCTCCATGTGGTCCGTGCTCGAGGGCGACTCTCCTTCAGGAGGGCTGCTGGAGAGGAGGGGGTCACGGGGGGAGGCAAGGCTGGGGCAACGGCACGTGTGCCCACAGAGAGGGCTCTGAGTGCCGCCTCTGGCACCCGTGCCATAGGTTCGCCACCACTGTTATAGGGTATAGTATAGTACTGATCAGAGGGAACAAAGTCTCTAATAAAGGTCTGGTCCAATGATTTCAGAGGCAAGGATCCCATACACAGAATCTAGGATCTTTTGTTGCAAAGATTATACACAAAATATGACTTTGAGGCCTTTGCCAAAAATAGTCCTGAGTCATGATTTCATTGAAAAAAAGAGCTTTTGCTTGAAATGTGATGTGATTCTAGATTGGTGTGACTCATTTACATCTGTAAATCCTTGCTAGATATTGAAGTCATTGAGTAATGAGCAAGCAAATGTAGAATAGTTGAAATTTGGAATTATTCCAATTATAATCCTAGTATGATGCAGTTTTTCCTTTGATAAGCATGCATATGTGAACTAGCTGAATTGGACTCATTATTCTGAAATGCCAATTAAATTATTTTTCTATACCTTGTTTTCCCCTAATCCACACTGATAGAAATAATTACTTTTAAAATGATGTATTATTAGCTGAGTTCTCATATGTACATATTTTATGCTCTTTTCCAACCAGTTAGAATTCAAGTAATTATTTTAATAAGTATAAACTGAACTTTCCACCAACAGGAAGGATAAGCTGATGTCATACCAAACTCCTTTAAACATCTATCTCTATCTTGAGTAGAATTCTGACTTTTTTCAGTTCTGAAGCACAATTCCTACTGACTTCATCCACAGTAATAACCTTTCCAGGTATAGAAATTAAATGACCAAGAGCTTACCTCATACAAAAAGGAAAAGAATAACCTTCCAGAACATAACCAAAACCACATTTAATATGCAAAGCATATGCATTACTTATTATTCACTGTGTTTTTCTTTCTTATGATTTGTGGAGACTTCCTTTCTCTGCCTGCATTTAAAAGTTCTAGTTAATTTCAAATGAGAACAGCTTTTCTCAGAATTGAACTCCAATTATGTCCCAAGAGATAATAAGATAGTAATGTTAATGAATATTCCTAGAATTTTTTTTCCTGACAATCTTTTATGTCTATAGGCACAACATTATGTCTATATTATTTTTTGAGAGGTGGGGAAGACTGCATGAACGGACACACTAGAAATGCATTTACACAACTTTAAAGGATTTGAAAGCTATTTATTACTTATAAAAGCATGATCAAAAGCAATCAGGGGAATGAACTGTCTGACCAACACATGGCAAGAATATACAGAAGAGCTGTATGGCAGTAACAAAGAGATTCAGGCCCCCCCCCACCGCAGGATGAAAGTGTGTGGGCAATGAATCAACTGCCAAACAAGATCCCAGGTGTTGCTACTCCTACAGAATTGTTGAGGCCTATATACCCACAATCACCACAGACTTGTGCCAGAAAATCTGGGAAATGAATAATGGCCACAGGATCAGAAACAATCAGTATTCATTCCATTGTCAAAAAAGGATAACTCCAAGGATTGCTCCAGTTACCACACAATTGCCCTCATCTCTCACCCTAGCAAGATTTCCCTTGAGATCATACAATAACTTCTGGTGCTGACCATAGAAAGACCAGATGTTCAAACTGGCTTCAGAAGGGGTTATGGCAATTGTGACCATATTGCAAATCTATGATGGATCATGGAAAAATCTCAAAAACATCAAAATAATATCTACACCTGCTTTATTGACTACAAGAAAGCCTGGATTGTGCTGATCATGATCAGCTGATCAGCTGTGGAGAAACTTAGAACAGGGCTTTTCAACCTTTTCACCCATTGTACCACTTTTAGGATATGGCAACATTTGAGTACCACCAGTCGCCTAGCAAGGTGTCAAAAACTTGATGACCCCCCCCCAAAAAAGGAAAAAAGTGATAAAGTACAGATAGTCGACTTAAAACAGTTCACTTAGTGACTCTTCGAAGTTACAATGGCACTGAAAAAAGTGCCATTGTAACAGCAAGCTACAGCCGAGCAAGACACCTACCTGCTCGCCCGGTGGCACTCTTCCTCCTGTCCGAGGTTTTCATTGTTGTGAGCATTTCTGTTGAGGATTGGCAGCGGGGGTGGGGTGGGGGTGTTTGGTTTTTATTCCCCCCATCTGCTGAGTGGTTGCAGCAGGTTTTGGTCACTTCACATGACCCTGGGACACTGTGACATTCATAAATATGAATCAGTTGCCAAGCATCTGAATGTAAATCACAAGACCCTGGAGATGTTTCAACATTCCAGCTGATTGGTGCTTCTTCAGGGCTCAGCAGAATCACCAAGATCAGCACTGAGCTCCAGCTGGAGCCTGGCGCTGATCCTGGTGCTTCCACTGAGCCCTGACAGCCCCGAAGAAGTGCCGATCAGCTGGAAAGCGGCACTGATCCTGGCGATTCCACTGAGCCCTGATAGCTCTGCAGCTCCAGCAGTCTCTTGCTCAGGCTTGTGTGGTGCTGCCACCAGTTCAACTCATTTCCCTCCTCTGCTACCACTTTTCTAGGATGGTTGCGTACCACCTGCCAGGTGCCAATGTACCACAGGTGGTACCCATACCACTGGTTGAAGAGCCCTGACTTAGAAGAAAAGATGTGAATACCACCAGCAGAACCGCCAGTGGAAGCTTAAAAATAGCACAAATAATTAATATGTTCTTCCCCATCAGTCTTTTGTGGGAGAATTCAGTCAACTTCAAGCAGTATGAATGGTGAAAGAAACTTTGTTCTGAATTCAACTATACATGCTAGAAATGCAAGGTTGCGGAGAGAGTTTCCACTCTGGAACATATCAGGGAGTGTGAGAAGTTGTTCAACAGGATTGGTGAAGCTCCTCAAGAGGGCAGAAAAGGAAGTGAATTCCAAGAACACAAACCAGAAGATAAGTGGCAAGTGCATGTCCCAGCAAAGCAAGAATATTAGGAGGCATCCAGTGCCATTGGAGTTCAGAAACAGATTCTCATTTTTGAAAACTATCCTCAGCTACCTGATGAAGCCTCGCCAACCTTAACTTTCGGGGAGAGTGGATCCTTTGAGTTGAAGGGAAATAAAACACTAGTTGACAATCATTGTACTATTAATGGAAGGAAGAAGCTGCAACTTGGGGAATATAAGAAGAGGATAAAATACTTAGCTAATTTAAATCAATCCAAGTCTCCAGGCCTGTAGTGGTGTGTAGAAATAACCTTGGGAGACAAGGTGGACAGACACAGCCAAGAGAATGGTCAGATAAGAGGCAACTTAACCTGGAGAAAATGAAAGGCACAGATATAGGATGGAGAAGACTTTACTTGGCTGTATAATGAAAAGGATCTGCCTGTTCTAGAATCTAGGAGATCAAAAGTTAAATATGAGATTCCAGCGTGATGCAGCTACTAAAAAAACCAAGAATCAGATTTCAGATAATGGAAAATAATTGTCCCATTCTTCTCTGCTTTGGTTAGGCCCTATGTAGAACACTATATCCCTGGGCCTTCAATCTAAAAATGGCATCAACAAGCTAAAATTAATTCAGAAAAACCCAGATGATAAAGGAACTGAAAACTGTCCTAAGACAAGCAGTTAAAAGAATTAGGTAAAAAATAGATTGAAGAGGTAAAGACTGAGGAGAGATATGATAGCAGTCTTCAGATATCTGAAGGGCTATCATATAGATGGGGAAGTGGATTATTCTTTGTTGCCCCAAATAGAAAGACCAGAACCAATGGGTTGAAACTACAAGGAAATATATTCAGGTTAGGAGGACAAAAGCTGTTAACTAGTGAAATAGGGCTGTGTTATAAAGTGATATGTTCCCCTTTACTAGAGGTCTTCATACTGAATCTAGATAGCTGCCTGTCCAAAATGCTTTAGAAGATTCTTCACTAAGTAGAAGGTAGAACTATAAACTTTCTGAGACCCCAGTGTTATGATCTGTCCGTGGAATTACCTATTTGAATGCTGGTTCAATGAAAGCAATTCTTTCTGCATGTGAAAAACCAGTGTTTTTTCTAGTGAGCTTGGCTGAATCTCTTCTAGTGTTTTATTTGATTTGAGGAGCGTCTCTGTGTGTGCATGTGTGGAGAGAATTACACTAGTGGGAGCCTTTATATGTGGTAACCCATTTCACACATCTGTAAACTTTGGTGAAACTATCTAGGAAAAGATACAGTATGTGATTCTTCTGGTTGTGTGCATTGGCATTTACTTTGGAGGTTTGGCAGTATAAGCAACTAGGTTGTGTACACTGTGTCCCTCTTCACAACAAGGTAGTAAAACTTTTTTTTTAATCCTGCTGCTGAGGGATAAATATTCAAGAATACAATGGTATAATGTCCTTTTCAGTGCAGAATTATTCTTTAATTGATGATTATGCTGCATTCTAAGGAGACAAAAATGCTCCTGAATAAAAACTTTCCACCTGCCAATAAAGATTTCTCTAAGAGATTCTCCTCAGAACATAATTTCTTCTTATGGGAGGCGTTCTGTTTTGAACATCAAGTTTCTGTAGTTTATTAGTTTGGGATTTTTAATGGAGCATTATTTTCTATTATTCTTGGTAATGACAGTGGAGCATTTTTTTACACCTTTTTGCCTTAAATATGACTTTATCAGCTTGGGTGGGATTTCTTTTTTTACTTTATTGGTTGTTGGTGAAAGGAGCAGGAGGAATAGATTCCTTGAAAATCCTTGGCCTTGTTGAGAATTCCATTTTGTTACTTGATTACTGTAGTAAAAATAATAATATAAAGAAATAATGGGTTCTGAGATCTGACATCAAAGATGGAACATTTACATGTCCCCACAGATATGATGGTCTTCCATTATTTTGTAGTGCTTCGTGCATTTTATCATGACTCCCTTGATGTAAATCCATTTTCTTCAGTTTTCAACTCATTTTATTTAGATGAACATTAAACTGAAAACTGCCCCCCCCAACTCTGAGATACCATTCCTGGGGTCCTTGAAGGAAGGATGAGATACAAATATACAAAGTGCTTTGCAGATAATTAGAAAAGAAAAAGAAAAAAAGAAAAGAAAAATTGTTTCAGGCATAAAAATAAATATCATCTGTAGGAATACTTTAAAAAGAAACAGTTGCTAATATTTTAAATCCAAGAGCTTGACTAAAATGAGAACTAGAATCTCTTTGGTGACAAACATCACCAAACAACTCTACTGTATTTCACTCACACAGATGTCTTTCTATGTTAAACAGACTGGGTGCCCAAAGAGTGTGAAAATGATTGGTATGGCTGTGAGGTTTTTTTGCATGTGCACATATTTCTGCATACATTTATGCTGAAGGAAAATAAAATACAATTTCAAAAAAGAAAACCATCTGGATTTGCATGAATGCTATTCTGGGTAATTATTTTGCCATTTTATGTGTGAGAAGTCTTCTCATCCTAGCAGTAAGATGACAAATGGCATCACGAAAGGGAAATTCTTTCCCAACTGGGAGCAAAAATAAAATTCTCCTCCACTATAAAACAATCTTGGACTTTGCCAAGTCCCATTTTTAATTGTCACTTAGTTGCCAATGGTAAAAATGAAACAAAGGTGGTTGTTGATTTAGGTAAAATCCCATTGATGTGTTAAAAGTGCAGCAAGCTATAACTTTAATCAGATGAAATCAATCTATACTTATCCAATCTGCTGTAATATAAGAAGGCTAAAGTTCTGTGCAATTTCTGACCATTTGAAGAAATACTTCTCCCTTTTTTCATCCCTATAGATGCCTTCATATTTGTTCTTGATTCAGACACAAACTCTTCATCCATATGTTCAAAGCCATTCTTATTCTTTTACTTCTCTAAATATATATTTTATTTCTGCTAATTATATATGTTCCAGCTTTAAATCCCTCTAGCGCAGTGGTGGCGAACCTATGGCACAGGTGCCAGAGGCGGCACTCAGAGCCCTCTCTGTGGGCACGCACACCGTCGCCCCAGTCCTAGGCTTTCAGCTGGGTTTTATAAAACCTTTTCGCTTTAGGCCTCCGCTGCCGTATGCAAAAAAAAAAATCAATCAATCAATTTCAACTTGTTGCGGGGAAAAAAAAAGATCTTACAAAGTTGGAATTAATTGATTGAACTTTTTATTCCCACCCAGTCTGCAGTTACCACCATAGCCACGCCCACCCAATGGGCCACACCCAGCCAATGGGCCACACCCACCTGGCACCCGACGATGCATAAGTGGGTTTTGGGTTGCAGTTTGGGTACTCGGTCTCTAAAAGGTTTGCCATCACTGCTCTAGCGTTATCTCGCATCTAAAAAGAAAACCACCCTCCTTGTAAATGTTCTGCTCTCTCCTTCCACTCATTCCTTATCTCTCTTTCTCTTTCTCTCCAGTAATTTTATTAAAAATTACAATTACGAAGATAGAAACTTATACATACTAAAGAAAAACAGAAGATGCAGAAAAGAAAAATAATAGAAAAATAAAAGGAAAAATAACTATGTAGTGAAGGAAAAGAAATCTATAAAGTAATCTTTTTCTCCATTCCTCATAAATGTAAACTTTTTTTTAGCAAATGATCTCTTAAGTCCCTAAATAGGTAAAGGTAAAGTTTTCCCCTGTCCAGTCATGTCCAACTCTATAGGGTGATGCTCATTTTGGTTTCTTAGCTGAGGGAGCCAGCACTGTCTGAAGACATTTCCATGATCATGTGACCAGCATGACTATATGCTGAGGTGCACAGAACACTATTTACCTTCCCACCAAAATTGTACCTATTAATCTACTTGCGTTTGCATGCTTTTGAACTGCTAGGTGGGCAGTAGCTGGGGCAAGGACAGGAGCTCACCCCATTGCGTGGTCCTCAGGTCTTAAATCCAGGCTGTCACCTTTCCAGCTGACAAGCTCAGTGTCTTTAACCCCTGAGTCATTACACTCCCCACAAGTCCTTAAATGGAAGTCCTTAAACTTGTATTTAAAACTTATATCAGTAACATTCAAGGAAACTCACCCAGTGCTGTAAAACATATCAATCCAAAGGTTCCTAATAGCTACAAATCAGTTAACAAGTAATTTCCAGAAGTGAATAGAAAAGGAATAATGTGAATTCAGTGTCCTTAAAGGCGCTGATCATGGTTTGAGCAAGATGGCTATTCCTGTCTCTCCCAAAGCTTTAAATCTGCTGGAGCAACTGTCAGGAGAATTTGTAGGCAATCTCAAGTCCCCTCCTTGCCCAGAGAGAAATTACAAATAAACCAAGCTGACCCTTCATCCAATATACAGCTATGACAGTTTACTCCTCAGCATTGGCTTTTCTGCAAACTTGCTTCTTGAGAAGTCTCTACAATCTACAGAATTCTATTCTCATTCTTAAATCTATCACATGCCTCTGCTTAGGACTGGGTGGCTGGACCTCCTAATCTGAGGGGCTGTCACTGGGTACAGGCAAGCCATCCTAGGGTCTTGCTGGAATGGTCTCAACCAGATGGAGTCATTGGCTCTGCCATAATTGGAAATATCAACACCAGAGCCTTTGTACCTCGGTGAACCTGCCTCCTCTTCCTGCCCACCCTTCTCACCAGACAACACGTCTTACAGAGCCAAGTCTCGAATGCCCCCTCCGAAACCATAGATGCAGCCCTTTCAGTTGTAATCCCCATATTGTAATTTGTAATATGGAAAAAAAGTATTAAACATATAGAAAGATTTTAACCAAAAAGTCCTAAGATTTTTGTGATACAGGTGGATGTTAGGACAACTCAACCTGTGATTAGCTGAT
This sequence comes from Bothrops alternatus, assembly GCA_034064705.1. Taxonomy (NCBI): domain Eukaryota; kingdom Metazoa; phylum Chordata; class Lepidosauria; order Squamata; family Viperidae; genus Bothrops; species Bothrops alternatus. The sequence continues at coordinate 968,021 of JARGCV010000040.1, forward strand.
ACTATGTTTTACTCAGAATGTATTGACCAGTTGTCTGTCTGTCTGTCTGTCTGTTTATTGGTCGGTCAGTCGATCGGTCGGTCTCTTTCTTTCATGGAAGTTCTTTCCCATCAGAGAATAATATAAGAGTTGTAGGGGCATTTGACCTATTTTTTCCCTCTCTTTCCTTTCATATTCTAAAATTCACCTTTTGCACAGCAGTATTTAATATTCCCTTAACTAAATAAATAATAAATCCACCAGCCCATGTTAATCTAGCTTCTGCCATGAATTCATACAAAATTCATGCAGAGCTGATGCTTTCCCTGATGAGAATTTGTCCATTTCTTCTTCAGCCCACTTCTCAGTAAATCACTAGAGAACTATGCATGATGCCCTATTACTTTGATTTTCAAGATTATCGAAAAGCTTTGCTTTGCATGGGTGTCCCATAGGCTATAAGTCACACGCTGTCACTGTTTCATTCCATGTTTTTGTCTAATGTATATCATAGATACATTATGCTTAAGCCATATGCTTAAAAAAAACAACAGCTGTCAGATAGCCAGATTTCTGGTAGGGAAAAAATAATAGAATTGGTGGAGAGAAAGAGTAGATTTCTGTGACCAGTACTCCTCAACTGGGATTTGGAAACTATTGTCAAGGGACCAATCCTTTATTTGTACTAGGCTATGGATGAAGATGATTAACATTCTGGAAAAAAAAAATCACCAGTGGAGTAATTTCTTAAGGAAAAGCCTGGTTTTCATTGTGGAAAAAAAAGATTTTATTTTGTTAGCTTTCCTTTTTCTTTCTGGTTTGCAATGAGTGGCACTGAGTTGCAAACCAATGAAATACAATTGAAGTGGTATTCACCCACATGCCAGTTCTGATCATTCCTCTATTGTGTCAATTCAAAGCCACTGGTGAATGGTCTTTTCCTGATCTGGGAGTTGCTATGTGTTATATGTGGTTGCTGGTTTCTTTCAACACTCTATCAGTCAGCAGAGAAATTGTGCACAGCTTAGGCACAGTCTAACTTCAAGATTCTGTCTGTCTTGTCAAGGCTAGTTTGTCCTTGACATAGGCCTACAGAGGAAAGATGCAGACTCTGTCATGATTTAGATCAGTGGTTCTCAACCTGTGGGTCGCGACCCCATTTGGGGTCGAACGACCATTTCACGGGGGTCACCAAACAACGCAGTCCGCCATTCCCCCCCTTTTCTTTAGCTGTGCTACTCCCTCTTATTCTATTGGCTTTTGAAAGCCAATAGAATAGACTCTCTTGAATAGAGTCTAATTCTATTGGCTTTCAAAAGCCAATAGGAATTGTCCAGGCTGTCTCTGCCCTGCTGAGCCCACCAAAAGTCCCAGTCTGCAAACGGTGCTGCAAGTTGTCTGCAGCGAAGGCGAGCTGTCTGGAAGTTTTCACCCCTCCCTGCTGAGCAACTACTAAAAATATAAGTAAAAGAGGGCCAGGGGTGGGAGGTGGGAGGCCGGCGGGCGCAGGGGGATTGGTTGGGAAGTCCTTGATTTACGACCGGTTGGGAAGTCCTTGACTTACGACTAGTTGGGAAGTCCTCGACTTACGATCGGTTGGGGGTCGTGGCATTAAAAAGGTTGAGAACCACTGATTTAGATCAAACCAGATCCTATAGAGTGGCATTACTGAAACTGACTGATGTATCCATCTTCAAGGAATAGGAAGTGGTTGAAATAAACAAATAAGCAATACAAGCCCAGTTCACTATCCCTCATTTATGCTCTATAGCAGGGGTGTCAAACTCAATTTCATTGAGGGCCGCTTCAGCGTTGCGGTTGCCCTTGGGGGCTGGGTGGGTGTGGCCAGGGTGGGTGCCGCCTACTGGGTGGGCATGGATGGAGTGGTGTGGCCTACTGGGTGGGCATGGCCAGCTCTACATCGTTCGCGTCAAGGGGGCCTGTGGGGGCCTGGGCAGGAGTGGGACAGATCTGAGGGTCTCTGGCAGAAGGGGGTGGGACCGGAGCAAGTGCCAAGGCATGGTCCATTTCTTCATTCCTCACAAAGGGTGACACCTCCCCAACATGCACCCAGGGGGCGGGGCCAACGCGGCAGGGGCTGGTTCCTCACTGTTTCTAGACGGCCTTGTGGAGTTAAGACTGAATGCACTTCAGCATAGATGGCCACTGCAAAATTGTACATTGGCTCCTGGCCGGTCTGGGCCAAGGCAGCGGGGGCCGTTCACTCACTGTTTCCAGGATGGCTTCGTGGGCTACATGAAACCACTTCATGGGCCTCATCTGGCCCCTGGCCTTGTGTTTGACATGTCTGCTCTATACGCTGCCAAGTGGAGAAAGAGGAGTGCTGCCTTTAAGGCAAAGTTATCTTTATTTTAAAGTGAGTAACAGTAATTATGTTTGGCAGTTAAGCTAAATGCCAACTTAAATAAGACAGCAGGTCTGATTTCCTCTTCTTTACCTCGTTGAGGCCCTGGAGCGAAGCTGGTATCAAAACAGAATTGGAAGTTGGGAGGGAATGACAAATATGAAAGAGAGTCAGAAAACAAAGTGGTAATTGAGATAAAAATGATGGTAGAGAAATGCAGCAATGGCAGTTGGCAGTGACCAGAATGGGGTGGGCATGCCTACATCTCTCAGGACTCGCCAAAGACTTCTTAACATTGGTTACCACTTCCCTGAATGGTATTGGAATAAGGAGGAAAGTACTATTTTTACATCTATGCAACTAATTACAATAAAGGTGGAGGGTAAAATAAGACAGGGCCATAGAACCGAGGGTAAAACTGGTGTTGTTAACATAGTGAAGTATATAAGGAGATAGAACTATAAAGTAAGAATGAAAGATTCCTTCTTTCATTTGTGAAAAGCTTTGCAGGAAACAAAAGACATCTCTCTTGCATAAGGTTTTGTTGCAAAACCTTGCTAGCAGAAATAATTCAAATTCAGCAAAGCAGGAAAAAAAATGGGAAAGGAAGCTAAATTCTCTTTCTTTAAAAAATCCTGTTTCACCCAGGCTTTCATAGTGCATTGCAAAAATTTAAAAAAATAGAAGAAACATAGAAATAATCCAACATAGGTTATAGAAGTATAATATGGATAGAAAAATAGGATGGGACACAAGGCATCATATTTTTAAGCCCATTCACTCTCAGCAAGCTTATGATGAACTTAGTCTTCATAGAAGTCATTACATTCATAGTATAAACCTGATTTCCAAAAAGTAGTTTAATTCTGCTTTAAAGCTTTATTTGACCATGATGGTCATCTTTGAATAGCAATAGCACTTACACTTATATACCACTTCACAATGCTTTATAGCCCTCTCTAAGCGGTTTACAGAGTCAGCCATGTAGCCCCCAACAATCTGGGTCTTCATTTTACCGACCTTGGACTGATGGAAGGCTGAATCAAACTGCCAAACTGTAGGCAGCCGGCAGTCAGCAGTAATAGCCTGCAGTACTGCATTCTAACCACTGTGCCACCACAGCTCTTCAATCTTACTCATTAATTTACATCTGCACAAATACTTCCCCAAATGCCACACTTATCTGGTAGTTCTAATGCAGTATTTCTCAACCATGGCAACTTTAAGATGAATGGACTTTAATTCCTAGAATTCCTCAGTCACATCTTAAAGTTATCAGGATTGAAAAAGACTGTTCTAAAAGACACTCAGATATGGTCACAGAACTACTCTATTATTTATATCCCCACTTATTAGCTAATCTCAAATTTAAACTAATCCCATTCTCAGAGTCATTTGGTTGAGTTGGGCGGTTTAGAAATTGAATAACTAAATTATTTAAAAGAACAATAATCATAACTGTGGAGAGAGAGAGATATGAATATGGATATGATATATACACATATACATACATTCATATTACATATAGAGGGGGGAGGGAGGGAGATTCACAAAACATGGTAGTTAACTGATTAGATATCATGTTCAATAATATTTCATAAGTTTTCTTAAGTGGCATACTGAGTTTATGGCTTAATGTAGCCCAGGGGTAGGCAACCTTGGCTCTTTTATGACTCGTGGACTTCAACTCCCAGAATTCTTGAGCCAGCCATGCTGAGGGGAAAGGGAGAGGTTTCCAAACTGAGCCATGCTGGCTCAGGAATTCTGGGAGTTGAAGTCCACGAGTCATAAAAGAGCCAAGGTTGCCTACCCCTGATGTAGCCAAAGGGACAAACTGGACATTATATTCAACAATTTGTATCTGGATCTTTCAGTGTCCTTTATTTCAAAACAGATTCTGAAATTGTTCAGAGAAGTAGTATTGGTAAAAAGTTTTCATATGTAGGAATAACATCATATATACAGGAGATTACCAAAGAATTTTGACAATTTATAATAAATAGCCTTTAAAAATGGCATAGAGATACCATTTGCTGTCAGTAACTCATATCTGATGCTTGCAAGAATTTTAGTAGCCAATCGTAAGGAGAGCTTGCTGTGCACTTGGCTTAAGTGGTGAACTCATGTAACAAACAACATCAAAGTTACTACTGTTTTCAAAGCTGTTGTGTCAAATTATACAATGTATCAGCAATCCAACCATTAAGAAGAAAAAAGAAATTCACATTCATGTTTAAATACATGGTGAGACAATCTGTTCCCTAAACCTGCATATTGACCTCTGATTAATTTCATATGACAGAAAGAACTATAGATAGAAAGAGAAAAACACAGGAAAAAAAGATATAAGAAGAATAATGGATAGCCTCTTTATTATGGGTTGGAATCCACCCATAATTTGCTTAAATCCCATCCATCAATGCCAGATATCTCTTTCCCAGTATTTTATGAAAGAATGCTATCCTGTTGCCTGCTCCTGGCTTAAAAGAAGGAAAGTGACACTTTGGCTGCATTTGTGCATCAAACTAAAAAAGATATGGTGGTTTGCTAGTTTATGGCTCGGAGTACTGTGCCACTAGTGTCAGTTAAGTTAATTCAGTTAATTATAGTTTGGTTAACAACGGTTGGACATCTTGTATTAATATATCTTCCAAATGGAAGATTGAAATCCTGCTCATTGGTCTTGTGAAGAAAGGTACTGTAATTATGTAGGATAAAGGTTTCCTCTGTCCAGTCATGCCCAACTCTAGGGGGCAGTGTTCATCTCTGTTTGTTAGCCGAGGGAGCCAGCATTGTCCAAAGACATTTTCCATGGTCATGTGGCCAGCGCCACATGGTGGTGAGGCACATGGAATGCTGTTATCTTCCCACCAAAGTGGTACCTACTGTATTTATCTAGTCACATTTCCATTCTTTCGATGGTTGTCAGGAGCCGGGGCAAATAATATGAGCTCACCCCATCACACTGTGCTCGGATCTCGAACCTGAACTGACAAACTCAGGATCTTTAACCACGAGCCATTGTTCCCTTTTATATAGAAAAGTCAGGTATAATTTAAGGATATGATCATGTTCTCTTGTAAATTAGGAGTGGAGATCTCTTTCTTACACAACACCTTAAGAGAGATCAAGAGAAATCCACCTATTGCCCTATTTTCTTTGTTGTACCCTCTTGTTGGTACACAGGTTTCTTTTAGCCCAGTTAGTTTCTTGTTTGGGTTGGACTGGGAGAAAAATGTATTAAAATAATAGAAAGTTTCAAAGTGCATTAAGTTGGAAGAGGTGGTACCCTTCTCCATATACTTTTGGATATACAAGAATTAGACTATTAGCATTTTATCTGTGAAGCTCTGAGCTTATTATTACCCTGCATATCAACTTAATCTTCATTAAAGAAGCCTTTGGGATCAGAAATTGAAGCCTGTGAAGAATTTTTCTTTCCTAAGACTGCCAGCTTCTCCTTTTGTGATCATTGCTGCAGAACTATTGCTTTCTTGGCTATGTATTTTTAAATTAGAGACATTATAACCTAGTGTTCTTGTTACTTTGCCCAAAGGAATGAAACATCTGAAAGCTGAAGAATGTGTTGGAAAATGACCATGGTTTAAACATTAGGCTGAATTCATACAATAAAGAAAAGAAAAGAAAAGAAAAAGCACGGAGAGAGTTCCCTCAAGCTACCAGTCATTCCCAGAGTGGTGTCCCCCTCTTGGATCCTCATGCTAGTTGACAAAGCCAAATCTCAATTTTTTCCCGGAAAGCCAGCAGATTGGGTCCAACCCAACCTCAGGGGGCAAAACATTCAATAAGACAGGAACAAGGGTAGATCTTATAGATCTATTCCTCCTGGGAAATTTATAATAACACAATGGATATCATTTTTGTTTTTTAAATACAAAAATATTCTGCCAAGCAACTTTTTAAGTACTTTTTTTGTTTCCTTGAACTTCTTACTTTAAAAAAAAATTAAAATAATGCTCCAGTGGTGCATTTTCTGTTTTCCACCAACCTTAGGTAAAAGGCTCGGTGAAATTATGATAATTCCTTTCTTTGCCAATATGATGTATTAAGAGTTATGAGAACAGCGATTTTAATGTTTAGTATTACCATTGGGCAAAATCAAATAAAGGGGTGAATTCTAAACTATCTTAAAATATTTGACTGATGTATAGTTGTTCAAGTGATAGACTTCATAGTGCCTGCATATTAGCCAGCAAAGAAGGAAGAATTCAAACCCAGAAGTGCTTTTCCAAAAGGCAACTGGTTTTTCTTGGGTTTTTTTCTTTGAAAATGTTTCACTTCTCATCCAAGAAGTTGTTTCAATTCTTCAGAAGAGTTCAGACAAATATATAACTACAAAATGTGAGATTTTCCTCACAGTAGAACTATGGAAATCAAGGCTGAGATAGCTGAATTGGGAATACAGTTTGCTGTAAGACTTTTTTTTGTCAGGTTATGATCTAATAAAATGCTGTGTTCTGCTGCAACCAGCAAGGGGTTTGATAACTAGAATATAATCTAGCAATACTTCATCCTGTGAAATTTGTTTTAATTTTATGTGTCCCCAATGACCTCCAGGATATTTCCTGGAATTGCTGATCAAGCTATTGTTTTTTCTCTTTATTCGAGGTCAATAACCCCTCTATAGAACAAATGTGGGAAATTTGAAGTCTGCTGATCCTATGTAATCCATGACTCTCACTTTGCAAGCCCCAGAATACATTCAGGTTATGTTGCAACAAATCAGCGTCAAAACTGACCATTTTGAGCAGCATTTTTCCTACTAGAAGCAAAATGAACAGGTATCTATTTGCCTATTAAAAACACCCAAACCACAGCCATAAACACAACAAGGTCTGCCCACTCCAAATATATCATGATGTAACTAGCCATAATTGTAGTTCTCCAAGGCTGAACAAATGTGGGGGGAAATGCATCCCCTGACCACAAAATGCTGTCCAAATTTCCTGTGGAACAAAGTTTTCTGAAGTTCATTTTAAAAAACAAAACAAAAAAACAATCACTTTAAGAAAGTAGTTTCAATGTGTATACCGGACACATATTGATACAACTAAAGAGAGCAGAAGCAATACTGTACACCTCTGTTCTTTGACCTTGATAGCAACCTATTGGGGTTTGAATAATCCTTAATTTGGGCATCTTGGTAGATGAGAAGAAAAAATCCCACTGATTGTTCCTGAACCTTAAAGCCAATCTGTGATAAGAAGAGTGGGTGAATTTGCTGGGCAACATGTACAGTGTAACATTTATTTCTTCAGAGCTCTAAAATGTTAAGAATAATCATGAAGTACATTTGTTTGACATGAGTGGAAGTGCAGCCATTTTGTTCTATTGTGCTGGGAATATAAGCTTTTGTTTGTCTAGGAAGCTACACAAATAAATTCACCACATCAATATCTGTGCTGAAGCTTATGACAGGCCAATATTATATGTGGAATGATGTGAGGAAAAATAAACCATTAGTGTAGTTAATTTGGACATGAAAATTATTAGCTGTCATGATTTGCAGGACATCTTCATTGAATCAAAGCCTTCTGCAGCAAGATGTATTAGACAATTGAGACTAGATTTTGGTGCTACATATAAGACTTGGAATTGTGGCATGAAAATGAAAAATAGTTGGGGGGGCATACTTCTTTATTTGTTAGATATATATCTTGCCTTTCCTTCAGGAATTCAAGGTAGTTTACATAGGAGATCATTCTTCACTTTGTCCTCAGAACAACCTTGTGAGAGAATTTAAGCTGAGATATAGCAACTGAATACCAGTGTCTGGTTTATACCATTTAACCACTTTTGAGTTATTTATAAAAATAATAAAGGTGAGATAAAAAAAATCTAGATAAATTTGAAGCAAGGGCTTACAAAGCTCATCTATAAGAGAAAATGCTGTAGTTAAAAATATACCTGAAAAATTCTAGTGCTTTCCCTTACATTAAAGATGAGCAATCTTAATATGATCTTATGCTTAATGTTGTTTGCCTTAATAATGATAAAGCGGATGGAATTTCTGCCTCAGGTTATGAAACTTCTACCTCAGGATCCTTGGTTAGGGACTATAAAAGATTGCACTATTACTGAGACGAAGTTAATTCAGAAGCGTGAATGAACAATATGTGATAGACTAGATATAGTAGATAAACCATATACAAGATTTACCTCAGGGTATTAAACTTTTACCTCAGGATTTTTGGTTAGGGATCATAAAAGATTGTACTAATACTGAGATGAATAATATGTGATAGACTAGAAACTGTGGATAGACTATAGAAAAGAGAAACACCAATCAAATAAATTGTAACAGGTGTATAGTTGAGGCTTGATGTGAGGAGTGAAAAATGTTTACCAAACCAGACGTTTATAAAGATTAATACTTAGTGATGTATATCAGGTGCTATGATGATTGATGCATACTATGATTTTATGTTCAATGCTGATTGTTTTAATAAAAGAATTTTTTATATATATAAAAAAAGATGAGCAATCTGTAGCCTTCAGGGATCTAGGACAACTTGCTACGGCCAACTCGCCATGACCTTTTCACCATGGTCATTTCGCGGTGGAAACATTATTGACAAAATTGGAAATAACATCTAAAAAAATAGTGGTGGATAACATTAATGATGTTGCATTATCCTGCATGGAATTGTCCATGCCGAGTTGTCCCACTGTGAGGTGGCTGCAGTGAGATAGCTGTGGCGAGATGGCCATGGTGAATTGGCCACCAAACCTTATAGATGGTAAGCAACTCTCATCAGCCCATTTATGGCCTCCAGAGAAGTCACCACAGAATAGCCAGTTTCCTTTGGAGCTGGATTGATTGATTGATTGATTTATCCTGCTGTTCATTTGGGAGCTCACAAAAGTATACATAGTGTTTCTTCCTATTTTCCTCAAAACAACTTTGTGAGAGAGCCTAATGAATAACATGTACAAATCTTCATAAAACTGACCCTCCCTCAAACTGTTTTCCCCCTGCTTGAGTTGGATAACAGATAAAGTTATTAATTTTCTTCCTGATAGAAGATTCTTAAAAAAAAAATCAAATTGATAATATTGTCTCCGGTGATATAATAATTTATCCAACCACACTCCCAGTAGTCTCTAGAAAGGATACAGAAAAAAAGTGTCTATCCCTACCTTAATGCTTTTATTTCTATGTAAAATTATGATTATTGTGTGGGAATATTCTGTTATTTTGCCTGCAGTGAAAGTGAAATAAAGTAATACACACTTGATGTACTAGAAAACTAGGCCCAAGAAATAGAGTATTTGTCAAAGCTCTATGCCAGTGATGGCAAACCTTTTAGAGACCGAGTGCCCAAAAACTGGCCCCACCCCTGCTCCACCCCTGCCCTGCCTTGCTGTACCCCCTGCCCCGCCTCCGCTCCACCCCACCCTTCCTTGCCCACAGGGCCACTCACCACCTCCAGGGCCTGCCGCAGATCACCCAGGCAGCCCAGCAGCACTATGGTGGTCACGCCCTCTGCCCGCACCCTGCAGCATCAACTGTGCATGATGGGGTGTGACGGCAGAGTCTTGTCCATGCTGCCTGGCTGCCATGTCCTTGGCTGTGCTGCTCCACATGGGCCATGTTCAGTGGCGACTCTCCTCCAGGGGGGATTGGTGAGGGGATTGCGAGGGGGAGGCGAGGTTGGGGCAATGGCACATGTGCCCACAGAGAGGCTCTGAGTGCTGCCTCTGGCAGGTGTGCCATAGGTTCGCCACCATTGCTCTATGCAAATGGAGATTTGGCTTGTTCTCTGCTAAATTCTATGAGGCAATGTAAGTGGGAGAGGTTGCACTCATGAATAAAGAGAACATCTGGTTTTTGCAATATCCATAGTTGGCACTCATCAAAGTTGTTGTTGTTGTTGTTGTCGGCATCATTATCATCATCATCTTCAATATTCCATTTTTCTTATTGTGGAGTGCAAGGTGGCTTACAAAATATTCATTCCTCCAAAGTTACTTTCCCAACAATCCTATGGAGCAGATTGAGGTATCCAAGACTCAGACTGAATTGGGCTTGGGGGAGAGATTTCCACGGGCAGAGGGAGGTGTGAAGGTAGGCCAGGTCATATCATTAGAGAAGAGGGACCAGAAATTTAATGCAAATTCCTAGTTCTAGGCTAGTTTTTGCCCAGAAACATAGTAGTTGATAGTCATGGCTTCAGGCTGCTGGTAATAAGCATCAACCTCCTTCCAAAACCTCTTTCAATTGTATGGTGGTTGATAGGTATACTTGGCATGTATTACAAAACACGGCTGAACAATGGCAAGGATCAGCAATTGAGACACCAAGGTAAAGAATGGGACAGCGGTGATTCTGTGTGACATATTGATATAAATAGTCGCACTGTTCCATTAGTGCCCAGATTGAATGCCTTTATATGAGACTGGGCTATAAGGACAAGCTGTCCATTGATGTGTTATTCGCTCTGCTGCTCAGTAGTGTTTCCTGCTGAGTTCACAGATATCCTTGCAAATCTGATCATGGAACCCCTTCTACTGATATGCTTTGGACTTCAACCTCTATTCTTAGGGATGGGGGCCAAGGGGAAGGACTCCATGTCATGGAAATATGCACCCAGGATTTCATAGCTTCCTAGGCAACCATGAGCTTATTACATGTTACCTTGGTTACAATTCATGTTGGTATTCACTTGTAAGATCTTGATTTATCTTCAAATAGATAGTGTACCTTGTGGGGATAACACTGCCATCTGGCAGCTAGATCCATGCCCTTCCTAGCTCTTTTGGATGGATATCAAGGCCATGAGTTGCTGGACTTGAATGCCTCTTTGAGACAAGGCAAAAGGTTGCTGATATTGAAAAAATGACTGTTGAGCCCAGTTTTGAAAAGACCAGCTCTCAAACTGATGGTATAGAGCAGGGGTAGGCAACCTTGGCTCTTTTATGACTCATGGACTTCAACTCCCAGAATTCCTGAGCCAGCATGGCTCAGCTTGGAAACCTCTCCCTTTCCCCTCAGCATGGCTGGCTCAGGAATTCTGGGAGTCATAAAAGACCCCTGGTATAGAGCAACTACTACATTGGTGTCCATACCATGTCTCAGAAAGTCTTCTGTATTAGTCTCCCTACTGGTCTTCTGTACGGCCAATTTGGAATAGTCATTTGACTAGTGTGGAAGTCTTCAATGGGCAGCCGTAATTAGTTTTGCTGTACATTTTGAGAAACCATTTCTTTATTTATAAAATCTATTGGCCGTTGATCTTACCATCTGGGTGGCTTATAGTTGCATCTAAGCTAAAAAAAAACAACACCTTAAAACCAAAGACACATGGGGAGGGCGGGGGCGGAGTGGGAGGGAGGTGGGATCTGTTTTTAACCAACCACTGCCATTGCACTATTCCCCCACTGGGACCCAAAGCTAACTGGCAGAGCCAAGTTTTTAGGACCTTACAAAAAGATAGGAGGGTTGGGGCCAACCTCACATCGGGGAGGAAGGGGGCAAGATGTTCCAGAGGGCAGGCTTAGTAGCAGAGAAGGCCCTCCTCCATAATTGTGCTGATGGGATCCACAGCATGCCTCTTCTGCTGGCACGAGTGATAGGGACAAATCCCAGTGGGGTGACAAGGTCCCTCAAATAACCTGGATTTATGTATGTTTTATATATCGCCAGGAGTCAATTCAGTTGGATTGCACTTTTAAAACAAATGTTTATGAAAACCATTCACTTTAGGACAGATGCACTGATGTGACATTAATTGGAATCTGAAAAAGTCACAGAAGAGGCCAGTTTTCTTAAGAATAAAGAGGCCTTTATTCTTAAGAACCAAGATCTAAAAGGTTTCTCTCTCTTTTTTTTTTTTTTACTGAGATGGTATGCTTGGATTCACTAATAAAATGACAGCTCAGCAGGAGCAAAAATGACCTTTTGCCCTTACAGTTAAAATGATTTTTAGTCTCTAAAACAAAGAACTCACTGCCAAGTAAGAAAGAAGACAATTAGCTCTGTGATGCCTGTCAAGATCTTAACTTTCTAACAGGGTGTACAAATCACTGACCCACCGACAGACTTTCCCAAACAAGGTATTTATTCATGGAACTTGGGGGAGGGAATGTTCAGATGTTGTGTATATGTTGCTGCTACACTGCCAGAGGCATGTGGAGTGCCGTGGATCATCTGCAAATACCCACTAAGAAAGAAAACAAAAGTCTGTTGAATTGGGAGGCTTCCTGGCTTGTTTTCAAATGTTGGCTTTGTATTGTAACAGTCCTTATATATATATATATATATATATATATATATATATATATATATATATATATATATATATATATATATATATATATATATATATATATATATATATATATATATATATATATATATATATATATATATATATATATATATATATATATATATGTGTGTGTGTGTGTTTTCTGAGGTTTTCGCGGGTGTTTGTATGTAGGTCTTTGGTTCTTCGGGTTTTCTCCCGCGTAGAATTTGAAGTGTCTTGAAAAAAAAGAAAACCCGAAGAACCAAAGACCTATATATATATATATATATAAATTAATATAGGTTATTCGGGTTTTGTCCCACGTAAAATTGGAAGTGTCTTGGCGACGTTTCAACGAAGTCCCATTCGTCATCTTCAGGCTGGTGTTTTCGGCTTCGTACTTCTAGGAGCAATGTGTGATCATAGCTGTTTCTTCCTTTTAACTGCCAGTGGGGGTATGAACTGATTGGATGGGAGCATGGCTGTGTTCTGATTGGGTGGAGGTGTGTTCTGATTGGTTAGGGGCTTGGCTGTGCTCTGATTGGATGGGGGGTTGGCTGTGCTCTGATTGGATGGGGGAGTGTTCTGTTTGGGTGGGGGCTTTGTTGTGCTTGGGTTAGTCTGAGTTGCAGAGGGATTTGAGATGGTGAGCTGCATTGCTGTTGTTTGGCTTTGCGTTCGTGGTCGTGCCTCATCTTCATGGTGGGTGTCAGTTTGCTTCATGTATGGATTGGAGGGGTTTAAAGTGGCTAATGATGCAGCTGTGGTCTGGCTTCTGGTTTGTGGTCGTGCCTCATCATCGGTGTGGGTTTGGGTTTGCTTTTTGCGTGGATGTGTGGTGGTGACATCCTGTGTGGTTTTCGTGAATGTGAGTCTGGTGTCATATATATATGTTTTCTGAGGTTTTCGCGGGTGTTTGTATGTAGGTCTTTGGTTATTCGGGTTTTCTCCTGCACCTTTTTTTTATATAGAAAAAAAGCAACTTTATCATTTCACAAGTCTGGCAGCAATAAACAATTGTTTTAAAAAGCTCTTTCAGGTCAGATATCAGAATGTGCACATTAATAATAAAATATGAGAATAGATCCAGATAGAAAACTTGTAGTAGCAGTGGGATTTTTTCTAGCTGTGAGAAATGAAAGCAAGCCTGTCACCAAAGCCCCAAGAAGAGAATATAAAATATTACATGATTTTTGTAAAGCCATCATCTTTGAAATGTAGCAAGGACATGATCCCCTTTAAACTCAGCAATAGCTTGGCCAGTTTATAAATTCAGATGAATCACATAATACAAACATCCTGAAGTGACCACTTTAGAATTCTGTGGATGAAGAATTGCATGTGTAATACAATGCCACCATGGGAAAAGTTTCTATTCCCTCTCCCACTTCCTTAAAATTTCCCTGTCTTAAAAAGTTTTCATATCAGGGAGAAGATAGAATTTTTAACCTGTGACCATTTCCTAACCATTACAAGAGAATAGAATAGAATAGAATAGAATAGAATAGAATAGAATAGAATAGAATGCAATATAATACATAATATGAATATAATTATCTTACCTTGGCATGAATTCAGATCATTCTAGATCACTGGTAACTCTGGCTGGGGATTATGGGTGCTAGAATTCAGTTATATCAAAAGGAGCATAGTAATCCTACTTTCACCTTACAGCCATAAACACCCAATTACATGATTTTCCATTTCTTTTCATTCTTGTTATCCTCCTTCCTTTAAATAGCTATAGGAAAAAATTATGTGAAATCTGACCTTGTTATTTTGAGGTACTTGTCTGCAGTGTTTATTGGCAAAATGGCAACATGTGGGCACATGAGAGATTTTGCCTGATCTCGAGAGCCCCAAGATTTGCATAAAGAGAAAAGATCCCCACTATTTGAGGAATAGGAACCCTCTTCTCTACAGGAACAATTGAGTATGTCAGTGGCTCATGCCCATACTATGTCTAATGTTTGCAGGGGAGGAAGGTGAAGAAAATAGCAAGGAAAAGAACTGAAGTAAATATCTACATCAGAAAAGGTGCTTTTCACACACACACACACACAAACACACACAGAAACAAAATCCACTTCCACTTTTAAGTACACAATTGCCTCAGCTTGTCTCTAAAATGCTAGCGTTCTAAATTGAGGGGAATATATGCTCCCCTATCATCAATCTAGAACAGGGGTGTCAAACTCAATTTCATTGAGGGCCACATCAGCATCGTGGTTGCCATTGGGGGGCTGGGTGGGTTGGCTGGCATGGGCGTGACCTACTGGGTGGGCGTGGCCAGCTCCATGTCACTCATGTCAGGGACACCTATGCGGGCCTGGGCAGGAATGAGGCGCATCCGAGGGTGGGGAAGGGTGGGTAGGACAGGGGGCGAGCACCAGGGCATGGTCCACTGGAGGAGCCTCACTGAACCTCAGGCTGTGCACAGGCACCTGGACAATGGCATGGACTGCCCAGAGCCCTAGGCAGCAGAGGTCAAGTGCCCAGCCTTGCCCTTGAGTTCCCACGGCATCAGGACCCCACAGCCCTGCCTAGCCTAGCCGCACTTCCCCAAGGGGGCGCCCAGCTGCACTTATCTCCTCCTCAATGCTGCTGCTGCTATGCTCACTCTCCTTGACCAGGTTGCTCATGGTGGGTGCAGGAGGACAAAGTGTGTGGGTCAGAGGGAGGCCCGCTCCCTCTCCATGCGAGGAAACCTGGCTTTGTAACCAAAGCATCCTCAGCAATAGGATGGGAGACCACCAGGGAATGGCAAAAGGGCAACAGGGCTGCTGGTGGCCAAGTGCTAAAGCAGGACTTCCTTCAGACCCTTCCTCCCTCCCTTCTTTCCTTCCTTCTTTCCTTCCTCCCTCCCTCCCTCCCTTCTTTCCTTCTTTCTTCTTTCTTTCTTTCTTTCTTTCTCTTCCTTTCCTTCCTTCCTTCCTTCTCTTTCCTTCTTTCCTTCCTCCCTCCCTCCCCTTCTTCCCTGCCTCCCTCCTTTTAATTCCCATCTCCTTCCTTCTTCCCTTACTTTTTTCCTGTTTCCCTCCCCTCCTTCCTCCCCTCCTTCTCTCTGTGCCAGGGAGGGACGAGGAGAGGGGGAGAGGTTGGCAGCACTTCTCTCAAAGAATAAGAGTTGGAAGAGACCTTTGAGATCTTTAGTCCAAGCTCCTGCTCAAGCAGGGGACATATACCATTCCAGACAATGGAATATCCAATCTCTACTAAAATGTGATAGAGCATCCACAACTTCTGAAGGCAAGCCTTTTCACTGGTTAGTTCTTTTCACAAGTCCTTTTCTTCTTGATTTGTTTCCATCTATTATTTGCCTTCTGATGCTTTGGAAAATAGATTGACCCTTTCTTCTCTGTGGCAGCCCATCAAATTTTGGAACACTGCTATCATGTCACCACCCCTAGTCTTTTTTAGTAAGCTAGACATACCCAATTCCCACAAACATTTGTCATATGTTTTAGCCTCCAGCCCCCTAATCATCTATGTTTACCATCCATTTGGACCAAATGGTCCCCCTGGTTTGGTTTATAGAACAGTGGCCACAAGCAGAGCCTTCTCAGAGACAGCACCCCCATTATAAAACTTTCTCCCAAAGAAAATATGAACAGTGCAATCCTCACCCATTTAGAGGCAACTCCAAACACACTGTTCAGCTAGGCATATGTAAAACAACAACACATTTTATGGTCAAACAGCACTAAGTAAATTACTACTACTATTTTTCTTTCTTAAAATACATACTTTTAATATTGTTTTAAGCAGTGCTAGTGATGCTTTATAATAGCTATCTTTGAGAGTTTTCTTGTAAACCACCCTGGATTTCTCAGAAACTTTTAATTTCGAATTAGATGTTGATTTAATAAATTAGGCAGAAGAAACAAATGTATGTGTATGAGAGACAGAGAGAGAGAGATCCCCTTTTTGTAAGTTTGCTTACTCTGCAGCAATCTCTCTCTCTCTCTCTCTCTCTCTCTCTCTCTCTCTCTCTCTCTCTCTCTCTCTCTCTCTCACACACACACACACACACACACACACACACACACACACACACACCACACAGGTTAATAAAAAAGAGGAGGGGGGAGAAAGGTGGAAACTCTCCTTTTTTGTAAAACCTTGGTTTCCTCCTCCCCTCCTCTCTCTCTCTCTCTCTCTCTCTCTCTCTCTCTCTCTCTCTCTCTCTCTCTCTCTCTCTCTCTCTCACACACACACACACACACACACACACACACACACACACACTTCCTGTTTTCTCCTCCTCATCCTTTTCCTCAACTGCACCTGAATGGAGTGAGAGGAAGTTAAAAAAAAAAGAGAGAAGGGGTGGAAGAATGGGGGAAGCTCTCCTTTTTTGTAACACCTCGGCTTCCTCCTCCTCCTCCTCTTCCACTCCTGACCGAGCCTGATGGGGTTAAGCTGGGAGGGGAGGGGCGGGCTAAAGCAAATGAGCTGCTGGTGCTGCACATGCTCCAAGGCACCCAGCTGGGTTGCGTTGGGCCAGGGCTGGGGCAGCGGGGCCAGTCCCTTGCCATTTCTGGGACAGCCTGGGGGGAGCAAATCTGGGCCCTCCCCGGGCCGCATCCAGCCCGTGGGCCTTGTGTTTGACATGTCTGATCTAGAAGATTGAAAAACCCTAGGAATTCTTCACTGCACTGACCCCATAAGGTTCCAGAACAATTCAAGGCAGATCACCTAGCAATAGCACTTAGCTATAGCACTTAGATTTATATACCGCTTCACAGTGCTTTACAGCACTCTCTAAGCAGTTTACAGAGTCAGCATATTGCCCCCAACAATCTGGGCCCTCATTTTACCAACCTCAGAAGGATGGAAGGCTGAGTCAACCGATGACCTATAAAGCTCTCCACAGCCCAGGGCCAAATAATCTGTGGGACCACCAATTATCTCTATTCAGTCTCTGGAATCTTGTAGTAAGCATGCTTTAGATGTCACCTGATAGGGCCCAGGAGGCATGCCTTCACTGTCATGGAGGCTGCCTTGTGAATTGACATTCCCTTCAGCTTCAGAGGGCCTCAATTTTTCTGCCCTTGTGTAAGACCCTTGTAAACCTGCATTGGACCAGAATGTGGAATGAGCTCATCTAGTATGAAACATCCTGAATAAAATATGCATTATTGGCCTTTCTGTCAGTTTGTTACTCTATTACTCTTTTCTGTTTTGTATGTTTATTGAATTTATTTTTGTAGACACATACTGTACAAATTGTAAATTGCGAGAGTTGCTATTTGCAAATAGGAGCAGATATATGTCAAACGCAGTGCTTTTTTTCTAAAAAAAAAAAAAAAGGTGCCGGAACTCACACACGTCATACAACCCACCTTGCCTACCCTACAAGGTTCCATCCAAAAAAGGTGCCGGAACTCCATTCTGGGCGTTCTATGAGAAAAAAAGCCCTGGTCAAATGAATGAAATAAATGAAATAAAAGCATCTCTTCAATGGAACATACTAATAATTTAACTATTGGAATACAATGTGGAGTAAGTGTGAGTTAGATAAACACAACAGCTTCTGCAATATTAGACTTTGTACTTTTTTCCAATATCCAAATAAATTGTACACAGCCTCCCCCACCCATTCAGCTAATGCTGCAATCTGCAATTTGAGATTCTTGATAGAATCTTAATATCAGTAGAACATCTTTTGCTCATATCCATCTCTACTGCAGTCATCTCTTATTCGCTAGCTTGCCGTGGTGACTGCCATTACATCCCAGGCTTAATAGGATAATAAATGGCTGTTGCAGTATATTAGTCAGAGATGTTGAGAGCAAAGAATAGGGTTGTCCAGTTCCACCCAACATAGATAAATTCTAACTTTTTGTTTTTAAAGACTAAAAGCATAAATTATACAAGTAGCAGCTTGGCAGATACACCATGCAATGTTTGATTTAAATTTTGTCCAACATATGCTACCGTAGGAGACAAATAAGTGATTTTTCCTCTAAAAAGAAAATTAGAATGAAGACTTATGTGCACAAGATAACCAGAGTTCATATGGAAATACATACTGGTATAAAGCAATCCAATAGCTTGGTGTGTCTCAAAGTTCTTGGGCTTGCATTTTCTTCCAGGCTCACTTGATTTTCCCAGCAAAGATCTTAAATTTCTAGAGGGGTTGGCAGACATATGAAAGGCAATCAGCAGAAGAGAGACTTCTGTTCATGCTTCAAGCAGCAAATCAATGAGAGAGTAAGGGGTAGGAGGTGGGGACTAGAGAGATAGATTATATAGGATCTAATATCATTTTGTATTTGTATAAACAAATCTGAGGTTGAGGAACAGGAAGGGCGCATTATTAGAGTGTCATGATTCCAGAGGTGATCTGTTACATTTGTTCTGACAGTGTGAATTAATTCTTATAGCAACTGCAGTCCTATTCACAGATACTAGCTTTTGTGTTAAGTGTCCATCCGAAACAAGCATCAGGCTCCCTTGTATATAAAATGGGATTTTTAATGGCACTGTTAGCTTTTAAGATGCAACACTCTCATTTTCCATCATCAGTCTCCACAGAAATGGTGAAATTAGTTTGACTTGAAGTGACCTATAGCACAGCAGATGGTGGCTCCTGCCTGGAAGAGTCATACTTCAAAAATAAATCTCCTTTTCTTCACTGCTGTATTATTAAGATGGAAGCTATTCATCTCTCAATTAAATACTGCTTTCCAAATTCTTTGCTTTTTCCCAAGACCACTAAGCATGACAAAAAGTCTCTCTTTCCTTTTTACACTTCCAACACTGGTTTGATTTTTTTTTAAAATATATTTTTGGCAGTTTAATTAGTGTCATATATCATCAATACATCATTTTATAAAAGTTCTGCCTTAATTTATGACACAGTGTAAATTTAAAACTAGTTTCTTACATTTTCTTCTATACAATATACTCATATTTATATTATAATCAAAATTTGCAGGCCATTTCACTATGCAATCTTTAATCTATTCATCCTCTGTTACAAATCTTTGTTTGATTTATATAAAACGTATACAAATTTAAATTTTAAATATATAAGCTGTTATATGATCAATATTTGTATATAACTCTACTTCAAATTCAGCTTTCTTCTCGATTTCAATTGTCCCTTTGTCCATATTAAACCTCACTTTCATCTGATTATAAGAAAACCATTGAAAATGATGTTACTCTGCACAATATAATAATGTGCTGGATCCCTCCCTCCCCCCTCTCTCTTTATGTGTGTGTGTGGGGGGGTGGTCTGTGCTATTGTGTAACTCATGCTGCAACTGATCACAAAGGAGGGGTTTAGGATGAATGTTTCCAGTTCTTTTTCTCAACAGCTTCCTTGATAATTGTTTTGCTGACTTCTCCTTCACACCAGTTTTGGTCCTCTTCTGTTCAATGTTTAAAGAATTACACTACTGATAGATAAAATCCCAATCCCCTTTACATAGTTTCTGTCAACATGTCAGTGCAATGTAACAAATAAAAAAAAAGATCAACGGCACCTCTCTCACCAAATAAAAAACCCTGTATACTCTGCACCAGGGGTAGGCAACCTTGGCTCTTTTATGACTCATGGACTTTAACTTCCAGAATTCCTGGAGTTGAAGTCCACGAGTCATAAAAGAGCCAAGGTTGCTTAGCCCTGCTCTACACCAATGTCAAAAGTATGTCTAATTTGTGCTTGGATCCAGGGCATTTTCAGAGAGCCATGGGACAATTATTCTGAGCTCAGTTACATAGAAGGCACATCATTCAAGTATGTTTTAGTATTTGCAATAGTTTGGATTTCATTTATTCGGATCACTGATTTCAAGTAGACCAAGAACACTGGGAAACCAAAGAAATTACATTTGATATAAGAAGGAATGAATATTCTGTCCCTGGCTGTCTCAGAATTTATTTATTTATTTATTAATTTATTATTAAATTTCTATACCGCCCCTCTCCCGAAGGACTCGGGGCAGTGTACAGCCTTAAAATTTAAAAAACATATAAATGTACAAAATTAAAATATTTAAAAATAAATTAAACAAATTAGGCCATAAAATCCCATATAAAACCCAATATATGCAATCCTGAAATCCTAAAAATTACAAAAATCCTAAAAATTACACAATCCCCCTAAAACATTTTCACCCGGTTGGAGCCGGAGCTTCTATGCCAGGCCGGCCTGTTGAAAAAGGAAAGTTTTCAGTTCCCGACGGAAGGTGCGTGAGTCCGTCATCGTACGGAGTTCGGGGGGGAGCTCGTTCCAAAGCATTGGAGCTCCCACAGAGAAGGCTCTCCCCCTGGGGGTCGCCAGTCAACATTGTCTGGCCGACGGCACCCTGAGGAGGCCCTCTCTGTGGGAGCGTACCGGACGGCAAGAGGTATTTGCTAGCAGTAAGCGGTCCTGTAAGTATCTGGGTCCGATGCCATGGAGCGCTTTAAAGGTGGTCACTAACACCTTGAACCGCACCCGGA
Organism: Bothrops alternatus; assembly: GCA_034064705.1. Taxonomy (NCBI): domain Eukaryota; kingdom Metazoa; phylum Chordata; class Lepidosauria; order Squamata; family Viperidae; genus Bothrops; species Bothrops alternatus. The sequence goes on from JARGCV010000040.1 coordinate 989,093, forward strand.
AGACCACTGGCAACCAGTGCAGCTCGCGCAGGAGCGGTGTTACATGGGAGCGCCACGACGCTCCTGTCACTACCCGCGCGGCCGCATTCTGGGCCAGTTGGAGCCTCTGGGTGCACCTCAAGGGGAGCCCCATGTAGAGAGCATTACAGTAGTCCAGCCTGGAGGTAACGAAGGCATGAGTGACTGTGCGTAGCGAGTCCCGGTCTAGGAAGGGATGTAACTGGCGCACCAGGCAAACCTGATAGAACATCCTCCCGGCCACGGCCGCCAGATGGTCCTCTAAAGACAGCCGTGAATCCAGGAGGACTCCCAAATTGCGAGCCCTTCCCGTGGGGGCCACTGTTTTGCCCCCAATAGATAGTGATGGAATCAATTGGCTATACCGGGATGACGGTAACCACAGCCACTCGGTCTTGGAGGGGTTGAGCTTGAGTCCGTTCTTCCCCATCCAGACCCGCACGGCCTCCAGGCACTGGGTCAGCACGGCAAGGGCATCGTTGGGGTGGTTCGGCGTGGAAATGTACAGCTGAGTATCGTCAGCGTACTGATGATATTCCACGCCAAAACCATGGATGATCTCACCCAGCGGCTTTACATAAATGTTGAACAGTAGAGGCAAGAGGACCGACCCCTGAGGTACCCCACATACAAGGGGTCTCGGTGTCGACCTCTGGCCACCTGTCAACACAGACTGCATCCGGCCAGAGAGGAAGGAGGAGAACCACCGCAAAACAGTGCCTCCTATGCCCAGCCCCTCCAACCGTTGCAGCATGATACCATGATCGATGGTATCAAAAGCCGCCGAGAGGTCCAATAGCACCAGAACAGAGGAACAACCCCTGTCTCGGGCCCGCCAGAGATCATCCACCAACGCGACCAATGCTGTTTCCGTGCTCTAGCCAGGCCTGAAACCCGACTGGTGTGGATCCAAATATGACGATTCCTCCAGGTGCTGCGGGCAAGGAAGCGAAGGTTGGAGACGGGACGGTAATTTGATAAAACAGCCGGATCCAGGACAGGTTTCTTGAGGAGGGCCTCACCACCGCCTCTTTCAAGGTGGTGGGAAAAACACCCTCACTCAAGGAAGCATTAATAATTGCCTGAAACCAGCCTCGTACCACCTCCCGGGATGCCAGCACCAACCAGGAGGGGCACGGGTCCAATAAACATGTGGTCGCCCTAAGTCCCCCCAGCAACCTGTCCACGTCCTCGGGAGTCACGGGGTCAAACTCATCCCAGATAACAGTCTCAGGACCTGACTTCGCCTCTCCCATTGGACATACCCAGTTGAAGTCAAAGCCTTGCTTTGGGCATTATTTTTTTTCCCAATAACATTCTGGGTTGGGTTTTTTTAAAGCCTTCAGAATTTTCATGGCAAAATCCACAGTAACCCACCCTCATTGACTAGAAACAAAGAAATAAAGATTTTGAATGGATGAAGAGAAATTTGGGGGAAGTGCATGCATGGACAGTCACTTGTCTGAAGTAGTATAGGATCTCCTGCTTGAGCAGGGGGCTGGACTAGAAGACCTCAAAGGTCCCTTCCAGCTCTATTCTGATTCTGATTAGCACCAAATAAATGAAATGTGGTCGGGATTAACAAAGTAAGAAAAAATAATTCATAGAATGAAAAACAGAAGCTTCTAAGACAGCGGTTCTCAACCTGTGGGTTGCGACCCCATTTGGGGTCGAACGACCGTTTCACGGGGGTCGCCAAACACCGCAGTCCGCCATTTTTTCCCCATTTCCCCTCGGCCGTCGCGCGCCTGCCGCGCATGCGCGATTCGGGCCATCGCGCCACACATGCGCGGTTCGGGCCATCACGCCGTGCATGCACGATGTGGGCCGTCACGCAACACATGCGCGATTCGGGCCGCCGTGCCGCGCATGCATGATTCAGGCCGTTGCGCCACGCATGCACGATTTGGGCCATCACGCCGTGCATGCGCGGTTCGGGCCGTTGCGCGCGCCGTGCATGTGCAGTTCGGGCGGCGTGCATGTGCGGTTCGGGCATCGTGCATACGCGGTTCAGGCCGTCGCGCTGTGCATGCGCGATTCGGGCCGTCCAAAGAAATGAAATGTGGTCGGGATTAACAAAGTAAGAAAAAATAATTCATAGAATGAAAAACAGAAGCTTCTAAGACAGCGGTTCTCAACCTGTGGGTCGCGACCCCATTTGGGGTCGAATGACCATTTCACGGGGATCGCCAAACACCGCAGTCTGCCATTTTCTTCCCCATTTCCCCTCGGCCATCGCGCGCCCGCCACGCATGAGCGATTCGGGCCGTCGCGCTACGCATGCACGGTTCGGGCCGTCGCACCGCGCATGCACGATGTGGGCCGTCACGCCACGCATGCGTGATTTGGGCTGTTGTGCAGCGCATGCGCGATTCGGGCCGTTGCGCCGCGCATGCGCAGCTCGGGCCGTCACGCGCGCCATGCATGTGCGGTTCGGGCGTCGCGCCACGCATGTGCAGTTCGGGCTGTCGCGCATGCACGGTTCGGGCCGTCACGCGCACCACGCATGCGCGGTTCGGGGCGTCACACCGCGCATGGGCGGCGCAGGTTGGGGTCACACCATGCATGGGCGGCGCAGGCCGGGGTTTCGGCCTGAAAAAGGTTGAGAACCGCTGTTCTAAGAGTTCAGTGAACAATTGCAATTCTAAGTTGGCTTCTGAAGAGTTGGTTTCTTAGGTATTGAAGGAGACATTTATAATGGAACTACGAGTTTGACTTATTGAAAGTGTGATTATCAAACTTATTATGGTTAAACTACCTTAACAGCAGGAACTGAATTAATGAAATATTAGAAGATGGGAAGAGTGATTACTTTCTTTAGTTTTCTGATGTGTCTTTAATTGGTTTACAATATATAATCCAAAATATCTACATATGGTATTTTCAGGAGAAAAATGAATTTTAAAAAACCCTTCTCCGCCTTCAATTAATTCTGCCTTATCCTCCCCTCCATACACATATTTTCTTTTTTAAAGGAAAGAACTGGATGGGAATGACAAGCAATTTTTGTTACGCTGTAAATTATAAATAAATAAATGGCTTAGGCTTAAGCCATAGCAACTCTTAAATGCCTCGAAATATGCAGATTTTTTTTTTTTTTGCTTTTTCCCTTGGCAGTGGTTTAAAAAAGAAAATGGTTGTCTTGAGCCATTTTTCCCTTTACCCTCACCAAAGGAAAAGTTAAAGGTTAAAAAAAGTCAATCCCACCCACTCTGATGACATTACAATATAATCATTCACATCCTTTGTAGGGCCCCCACCAGTTTCCAAGCTGAAAAAAAGTTTGAAAAACTGCTATACTGTTTAAGATACGAAGAACTCATGAGACAATCATAGGCATCCCTGCTATCTGAACTGAAGTCTTACTTTTTTGTAGATATATACACATATTATCTGTGTGCATGAAGACCTACATCCAGCCAGATGTTAAGGTTATGACATAAGAAGTTAGAAAGCTGCATTAAAAGCTATAGTTGACAGTCCTTCTTAAAGTACAGTTGTTAGAGACAAATGTGCAAAGTTCCTCAAGCCAGGATGAAATTAAGACAAACTGACAGTTTGAGCTCTCTGAGTGCAAAAGCTTTAGAAAAATTTAGCTTCAACCCCTTTTCTTATATAAAAAACAGCATTTTGTTCAATTGTCTTCCCAACTTTCTGTCATAGCCTCTCACAGTGATGTAAATTTGCTTAATTTGCCATGGTTCCTGTAACTCTAAACACTCAGAAAGTACTCAGAAAATCTTACATTTGGAATATCATTATTAGCATTCTTATTAAGCATTCATATTCAATTACTATTGTATTACTATTACATTCAGAGAATAGGCCCATTAATTATGAGGGAGGCTATTCAAAGAAACTGACCAGGACAAGCTTACTCGATCTTTGGAATATTTGCCATAACATGTTTGGTTGCTGGTGTGGATGGCTTCCAAAGGATTAAATAAATTCAGACAGATGTCTCAAAGGCTAATAGATTAGACTTCATGACTAACTATTGCCTCCAGCCATTGAAACTATGTGGCTCTACTCAAAAGAACAACAATAGGTATAGAGGATTGCCTTAATTTGTTATTTATGGGTTTCCTAGTTGCATTTTGTGGAACGGAATGCTGATTAGATGGGCCCACTATGGACTATTTGGGACCTAGGGGTAAGATGCTTAAATTTCAGATAACTAGAAAAAAGTAGAATGGAAAAAAATAATAAAGCTAGGGAAGAAGTAGAAAACTCAGAAAACAATATTTTTGAAAATAAATGTTTCAAAATAGCAAAAGTTCATTTAGGAGGCAAGAATTATACAAGGAACATGTTAAACGTGTCTCAAAGATGCTTTTTTAAAAGGCAACTGGACTATTTTTTTCCTTGAGATAGAAGAAGACATTTCACTTTTCATCCAAGAAGCGTCATTGGTTCTGGCAGGAAGATGGGGGTGATGAAAGGATTATTTCTGACAATGGCGGGGTGGAGGGTTGGAGGATTATATTTCTTTGCAGTCATTTGCTCATTAGCACTCTCCCTGAGAGCTCTTGAGACTACTTAGGAGTTTACCTGTGCCCTCAGGGTTACTTGTGTCAGAGTGCAAATGAGGTTGGAATTATCATCCCCAAAGACCTGGCCAATGGGAGGACAAAGGTAGCCTATAGTTTGGAGTGAATATAGTACATTGGGAATTCTTTCCAAAATGCCTCCATCCAACCAGGTTTAGAATAAAACCGCCATCACCATAGGATTGAAGTGGCTTAAGTGCTAAGATGAGAGCCAGTTTGGTGCAATGGTTAAGGCATTAGGCTAAAAATTGGGAGAATATGACTTCTAGTCCTACCTTAGGCACTAAGCCAGCTGGTTACTTTCTCTCAGCCCTAGGAAGGACAAACCACTTCCAAAATCTTGCCTAGAAAACTGCAAGAAGTTGCCCAGGCACTCACTAGAAAGCTACACTAATTCAAAGGTGAAAGAAAAAAAAAACCCCAAGTTATACTAGAATTCTTTGGAAAAGGTAAATCAACAATACTGATGGCTTATAGCAAAATTCATCATGATGCAATGAGCAATATTATTTCATAGGGCTCAATAGTCATAATTTATGGATGTTAAAATGCTGGGAGTTGAAGGTACATTTATTTCATTAATATTTATCTTACAATAAAATATAACACCTTGGAGACTTCTGTGTGTTTCCATCATTCTCGAGTGAGCTTTCTTTGAGGAGCCTGCTGTATTATATTTTGGCTGTACTGATATCAAGTATGCTGTGTTTGTGTTCGGTATGGCATGATATGGTGTGTTGTGGTATGTTGTGATGTGGCATGGTATGAAGGTACAAGATATATTTTTATGTATAAGAAAAATGATAATAACCATAATCAACCTCAGTTTGGGATATGGTACCATAGTATCTCCTAAAGCAGTGGTGGCAAACCTATGGCACAGGTGCCAGAGGCAGCACTCAGAGCCCTCTCTGTGGGTGCATGTGCCATTACCCCAGCCTCCCCTCCCCTCGTGACCCCCTTCTCTCCAACAGCCCCCCTGAAGGAGAGTTGCCCCTGAGAGTGGCCCACGCGGAGCAGCACAGCCAAGGACATGGCAGCCAGGCAGCATAGACAAGACTCTGCCCTCACGCCCCATCATGCACAGTTGATGCTGCAGGGTGTGGGCAAAAGGTGTGACCGCCATAGTGCTGCTGGGCTGCCTGGGTGATCTGCGGCGGGGCCTGGAGGCAATGAGTGGCCCTGTGGGCAGGTGGGGCAGGGGATGGGGGGGCGGAGTGGGGGTGGGGCAGGTAGTGGAGCAGTGGCGGGACCAGTTTTTGGGCCCCCGGTCTCTAAAAGGTTCACCATCACTGTCCTAAAGCATCTGAGAAACAGACCGTATCCAGTTCACTTGGCTTGGTGGAATTCAACTTGTTTCTAAAAAGTCCCTCTTCCATGCAATCACATTTACATAATAATACAACAGGTAAAAACTAGACTATACCTTTGTAATTCCACTAAGGGTAGTTAGGGTGAGCCTACCTGTTAGATAATTTCTGTTTTGTTCACTGAATATATTGCAGATGAAATACCATTCTTGAATTGCAAAGCAACATTCATTCTTCCCAAAGAGGTTATTTTTCATTTATGCCCTTCATTCAGTGGTGGGATTCAGCCAGTTCGCACCACTTCGGCAGAACAGTAGTTAATTTTTTGTTGCCCAGGCTCAGAATGGACTTCCAGAAGCAGCATCCACACAGAGAACTGGTTGTTCACATATTTGAATCCCACCTCTGCCTTCATTATATAAAACAGAGAATAAATACTTGAAAATGTGTAAGCATGAAGCCCAGACAATCTTTCTCCAACCATTAGTTACAGCATGTGTTTCAAATCCAAGAGCTTATACAAAACTATGCCAAGCAAACGATTTAGCTAAGGCTGGCTAAAATGATTTTATTTGAAATTTTCTATGCTGTCTTCTTAATAAGCCCCTTTTCCATTTAGAAATTTAGCTTCTTCGGTTTTGTAAAGGAATTTATCACTAAAATCTTCCTTATGAGCACACCACTGCAATTATAAAGCTACTTCTTGTTTATCAGTATTAGTAGAAGGGTTATTAAATTCTGTATTTCTGGGGTTTCAGCAGGAAGATCTAAACAGATTTCTCTTTTCTTAGAACTGAGGGAAGGGAGAAATCTTAGAAATTCCCAGCTGGATAGACTTAGCGGTGCTCAGAAAATTCAGTCTGAGTGATAACAGCCTATCATAATTATTGGAAAAAGAGGCTTACTAGAGAGGTTTTAAATTATTCCCCATCCCTGTTTGAAAGGGTCACACAGAGAGAAGCTGCTTTTACCTATATACTATAGAGCCTGAAGGTATGTCTTAGCCTCGAATCATACAAATTATGCAAAATTCAGGTTGTGATCATGGAGTGGATGGAATGTTGATTAGAAAGTTTGCGACAATAATATTCTTCAGCAGCTGAACAATGAGAGCGAAGAAGATTTTTCTAACATTCCTGGGGAAATTGGAGAGCGAGATTATCTGATTATTTTGATCGGAAATTGAGAAAATTTATTGAGACAAGCTGCGACATATGGATCTTGGGTAGGAGGGGGCAGGGAGAAAAAGGAATGCATAAAGGAAAGTCAAGCATTTCCAGAAATGTATTAGACAAAATAAATCTCATTTCTTGAGGCTTTCTAATGAAAAGTAAATGTGAATGAAATTGCCCTGGTTGTTTTTTTAATTTTCCTTGGATAGTCTGTCAAAAAGACATATGAACAGAGTTATATGGACTTAAACATTATCTTTTATTGGAACATTATATTAAATATAAGACCTTGACACAGTTTCCAGCATATTAACATTCTTCAGATTAGCTTATATATTTTATAAAGCTGAGAAAGATGCCTGAAGAACATGAGTCTGAACTTCAAGAGGAGACCACAAATCAAAGTAACGGAAGATTTACTAGACCAGCGGTTCTCAACCTTTTCCGGGGCTCAACCTCGGCCCGCATCGCGCATGCACGGCGCGACGGGTGCATTGCGCATGCGCTGCACGATGGGCGCATTGCACATGCATGGCGCGACGGGCGCATCGCGCATGCATGGCGCAACGGCCCGTATCGCAAAGGGGGGAAAAATGGCGGACCAAAAAAATGGCCGACAAAAAAAATGGCGGACTGCGGTGTTTGGCGACCCCCGTGAAATGGTCGTTCGACCCCAAATGGGGTTGTGACCCACAGGTTGAGAACCACTGTACTAGATGTAACAGTAAAACAAAACTGCACATTTTTATATGCAGAATCAGGTTGTTCCTTATTAGAGGAGTGTGAAAAAATATAGTAAAAATTATTCTTAGCAGAAACACATTCTTGGCAAAAGTTCCAGAGGATTTCACCACATAATGGCAGCACAGCTGTAGGAACAACTTTTCATTAGACAGAGGGTAATATGCCCTTTAAAGAAATTCAGGACAAGTAGAAAAAGAAAAATCTGCCAGGATTTGCTTCAGCTCATGCTTGGATTATCCATGGTAGTTGCTGCCTTCTGTTGGCCTCTTTTTCAACTGCCCTGAAAGATGCATTCAATAGACTTGACTTACCTATTACTGTGTATGTATCCAAAATATCTAAGTTTTTTCCCCTTCTATTCAATCATGTGCAAGTCTCAAAGACTGTCTTAGAGACAGTCTTTAGAGCTGGTTTGCCATTGCCTCCTTCCTAGGACTGAGAGAGCATGACTCTCTCAGCTGGTTTTGTGCCTAAGATGGGACTAGAAATCCTACTCTTCCAGTTTCTAGCCTGATGCCTTAACCACCACACCAAACTAGCTCTCATCTAAGCTTTAGTTTTCTTATTAGTGTGCCCAGTGAGCTATCTCATTTTATCTAATATTAAATGATTCGTTCTTTTTGTGGTCCAAACAATTTCTCTCACCCTGGTTCAAAAACATCAAATTTTCTTTGTTCAACTTTGATTGTTCAATAGTCAGAGCCATGTTACTTTTATAGAGAATAAGTTGTAACGTGTTATTGTTTGCATCAAGTCTTCCTTTGTCAGTTGCAGTTTCTGTTCCAATCTGTTTTCAGATTATATGGATCTTTGGCCAGAGTAGGTAGTGGAATATGGTTCTTGGCACTGTTCTATTTGTTTACCCATTCAAAGCTTTTGAATCCAACATGATTGGTGAGTCTGATCAGTTTAAATAGCTCAGATGTAAGTATTCAATCCTTGTTCAACATCTATGGATCTTTGGCTGGAACTGTAGTAGAATGTGATTCTCATAGATGTTTTGCCATTTTTACATAAAATAAGTCACAATGAGTTTTTTTCTTTGAAAGGGTAGCATCTACAGTGTAGTTCCCTTGGAAGTTTTGGTCATTTCTTTATCAACCCCTTGTAGTCCTACATATTTGGTAAAAGTGGGCAACTCCTGGGAAAATGAGCATTACATAAGAACATAAGAAGAGCCATGCTGAATCAGGCCAAAGCCCATCGAGTCCAGCATTCTGTGTCACACAGTGGCCCACCAATTGTACATGGGGATCTTGAGCAGAAAGAGAAGGCAAAACCCTCCCTTTCCCTTGACCCCCAACAAATGGTACTCTAGGGAATCCTGCCTGCCTCAACCCACATAGAGGCGGCACATGGACATCCGTTTTAATAACCACCGATACACTTGGCATCCATGAATCTATCTAACCCTGCCTTGAAGCTGTCAAGGCTGACAGCTGTCACAACCCCTTCTGGAAGTGAATTCCATAAACCAACGACCCTCTGGGTGAAGAAATATTTCCCTTTATTTGTCCTCACTTTCTTACCTATGAGCTTTAGGGAGTGCCCCCTTGTCCTGGTATTGTGTGATAGAGAAAAGAATTTTTCTCTATCCACCTTTTCTATCCCATGCATGATTTTATACACTTCAATCAAGTCACCCCTTAAACGCCGTCTTTCAAGGCTGAAGAGACCAAGGCGTTGCAATCTGGTTTCATAAGGGAGGTGCTCCATTTCCTTGATCATTCTTGTTGCCCTTTTTTGCACCTTTTCCAGTTCCATTATATCCTTCTTGAGGTGTGGTGACCAGAACTGTACACAGTACTCCAAGTGTGGTCTCACCATCGATTTGTACAGAGGCAATACAACACTTGCTGACTTATTTTCGATTCCCTTCCTAATCATGCCAAGCATGGAATTTGCTTTTTTTTTACTGCTGCTGCGCATTGGGTTGACATCTTCATCGAGCTGTCCACCAAAACCCCAAGATCCCTTTCTTGGGTTGTCTCAGAAAGTTTGGTCCCCATCAGTTGGTAAGTATAATTGGGGTTCTTTGCCCCGATGTGCATAACTTTGCACTTGTTTAGGTTAAAATGCATTTGCCACTTTGTTGCCCACTCACACAATTTCGAGAGATCCTTCTGGAGCTCCCGACAATCAGTTTCACTTTTCACAACCCGGAACAATTTAGTGTCATCAGCAAACTTGGCTACCTCACTATTAACTTCTACATCCAGATCATTGATGAATAAATTAAAAAGTAAAGGTCCCAAAACTGAACCCTGGGGTACACCACTTCTCACTTCTCTCCATCCAGAGAATTGTCCATTTATTGCCACCCTTTGCTTCCTACAATTTAGCCAGTTACCAATCCAGGACAAGACCTGTCCTCTAATTCCGTGGCCGAAGAGCTTTTTTAGGAACCTTTGGTGAGGGACTTTGTCAAAAGCCTTTTGAAAGTCAAGATATACAATATCAACTACAATTACAAGTAGTTTCGCTTTATTCCACGTGGCTTTCAGACATTAAGGAGTTAATTAAAAAATAATATTGAAATGACTGTGTTAGAGATAAATGAGAACAGAGTCTAAGAACTGTATCACACTTTGAAAAATGTGGCCTGAGCCTTCTAAATGCAGCTATTCATTTAAAGCAGCAGGAACCACATTGTCAAGGTGAAAGAGACTTTGAAGTAAAAAAAATACAAATGAGAAGCCCATAGGAAACTGATAACTAACCATACACAGAGATCATTTTGTGATATATTTGGGATTTCCATTTCATAATTTATGTATGAGACACAGACCTTTGAATATCTATTTAAATAAGAAAAGTTACCAGTCAGGTTTTTAGACCAGAATAGCTTAGAAAAATGGCATAACTTGGGAAATATATGGGGAAGAGATAGACTTAGCCTATTTCCTCATTTCACAAGATCCTAGATAGGCCTCTGGAAAGGTTATATCATTGTGTTTGCTTTGTTTGGTAATTGATTGTTTTTAAAATAATCACCATTAAACCCTCAATTTAATAAACAAATTGGAGAAAGAGGTGTCTATTAGAACCCCATGTTTACCAATTAGCGAATGGAAGTTTATGCATTCATAAAATACAGAAGAAATTTTGTTTTATACCTAAAATGAGCTTTGTTATATCAAGAATTTACTGTATTTTAATGAAAACAATTAAATTTTCATCCAGTTAATTAAAGAAGTATATGTTTCATTCATAGGGATCCTTTAATTGGTGATGTGACTTGCAACATACATAAAATTCCTATTGTTGAGACCATGCTGATTGGCTAGCCTTCATCTGACATCACTCTTATTTGGACAAGCTTTAATTACTCCTGTCCTTTCAATATCATGGCATGAAAATTACTATTTTCTATTGCTGCTTTCTGCTCATCATATGTTCTAAAATCCAGGAAGTAGTATTGTAGCCATAATGGCAAGCCTACATTCATCAGCAGGCTACGCATACTGTGTTAGTAGAATTAGAGTAGTTTTTGTGGACCGATGAGTAGTTTTCCTTCCTTTTTAATAATATAATAGTATGCTTAGGCAATGTTATAACTGAGCTAATAGAAAAGTCAATGCAACATGGTCACAGCATGGTAATGCCAGTTGTAGCAACTCTACTGAACAAGAAATCATTCAGTAGCCATTTAATTTATGCATAGCACACATTTAAAAATATTATATTCGTTGAAAGAACCACTGTCTTGACAGACCCTGGAATCTTTTGCACTGGACAGTTATGCTTAGTTGAATAACACCCTGATAGAAATAAAAAATAGGAAAGACTACAACGTTTTGCTGATAAGCCAGATCTAGGTGGCTTCTTCTTTCTTCAACTGGTTTATCAATTGCAATAGTAGAAAAGATAGGAAGCAGAGCACCTCTAACTAGTTGTACTAAAAGAATTGATTCCATTCCAGCTCCCACTGTAAGCATGAATATGTAATCGTGATCCCCAATTTCTTTGCTTCTTCTTCCAACTCCAAAATAGCATAGGTTCTCCATGAATCTGTATTAAGGCTGCTGTATTTTAAGATATTTATTCTCTGAAATTAGGGTCAAGGGCACAATGGTCACATATGTAGATGTACATTAAATTATTCATGGTAATAAAAAGATTAAAAAGAAAGAAACTTGAGCTAAATTGAGGCTCATAAAATGGCAAAGGTGGTTCATTGGGGAACATGTTGTGGCACAAAATATTGACCTTCACGTATATAATGGTCAGGTCTTTTCTGACGCTAAGTAGGAAATTTTGATTATACATTAGGGAACATTAAGTAAGGAATCTATAATAAAATTGCTACTCCCATAATGTATTTTACAAATTTTGAAATATTCTTTGAATGATATATAGAATTTTGGGCATTCTGCCTCAGAAAAGATACTAAAGAAATAGGGATGAGGTACTTAAAGTCCACATACAAAGTGGGCTTCACGCTATAAAACGCAGTACTAAACAAACCTCTTGGAACACACCAAACAAATCTGATTCAATTCAATTTACGTTTAAATGTTATAATAGTGAAAATATAACAAAATGCAATTACTCATTATTGTCCATACATTTAATCATTTTTATATAAAATTTTTATTAAGAATGTTCTAGACAATTTCTCTGATGACATGCACTAATGGTACATCATTTTATAAGCTTTCGTTAAGATTATAACACAGTGTAAAGTCCAACCCTTTCAATTGCATAGTTTTGCAGTGTTCCATCTGTTTATTATAACCATTTTTAGCCCATCTTATCTTTCACTTGTTCTTCTTCTGTTTCAAATTTCAATTAAATTTTATACATTTTAGCAATTACATGTTATCACTTACATACAACTTTATTTTAAAGTTAGTCTTACAGTGTTCAAAATCATAAATTCCTTTGTCTACAGTAATTATATATTAGTCTGTGTTTCTAATAATTGTAAATAAGAGAACCATTGACATCTATGTCCCTCTCCCTCTCCTAATTCTTCTCTTGATTTTATTTTATGCTTCCCTTGCAAAAATGTTTAGCCTCTTACAATAAGTTAGCCATTTATGTTTGCCTATTATTTCCTGTCTATAGAATTCTTCCACTGAGAACCACAAAGGTGTTTTTAGATCCCAAAATACCTTTGGGTCTGTATCTATTCTCAACATGGCGATCTAATAAGTTTTAAAATCATAAATATTGATGTCACCCAAATCTCAGGTCATGTCCTTCTTACTCCAAAGCTTTCTATTTCTTAGCAACACCCACTCTTTTATCCAAGCCAAACGGCAAGCTGCAAAATACAAATTTAAATCTGGTAAGCCCAATCCTTCTCTTTCCATCTTGTAACGTCTTATAATGACCTTGTCATTTCCCCCCCACTGAAACACAAATTTAGATATATCTTTCTACCACTATTTAATGGTACATCCGCTTTCAAAACATGTTTTTTCTGAAACAGAATATCATTATAGGCAACACATTCATTTTTATCACAGAAATTCTCCCCAGCAATGACATTGTTTATCACACATTAACATGTGTCTTTTTAAACTTCATTCTGTATTTTAACAATTATTTTGAAATAACATATAGTTTATATTTGTCATAATGATGCCAAGATATTTTCCCTTCTTCTCAGTCTTAAAACCTATATTATTCATTAATTCTGTTTGATGTTCTATTTTCAGATTTTGTTAATATCTTTGCCTTCTGTTTATTGATCTTGAATCTTCTAATGCACCAAATTATTTTAATTTGTCCATTACTATTTCAATTCCTTGTAAAGCAGGGGTGTCAAACTCACCTCATCACATTGTCCATTGCCAGAGCTGGGGTGGGCGCAGTTTCGGCATGACGCATCCGGCCTGTGGGTCGATAGTTTGACACCCCTGCTCTAAAGGATCTTCCAAAACCAACAGAAAGCCCTCTGCCAAAGTCCTTAATTTATAAGTTTTTTTTTTAAAAAAATCTTTTCTCCACAATCTTCTCATCTTGTTTTATATCATTATTTGGAATGTCAAGAACCAAAATATATGAGAGAAGACTTTAAGCTCCCTCCCTATTTCACAGAGTTTTGTTAGAACTCCATTAACAATTATTTGTGCTTTCTATAAAATGTAAACCTACTTTACCCATTTTATAAAGTTCTCTTCAAAATTCATGTTTTCCAAAACATTGAACAAAAAATCCCAGTTCAGATTGTCAAAGGCCTTATTTGCATCTACAAAGATCAATGAAACTTGTTTTTTTATTTTGATGCTCCAAATATTATAAAATGTCATACTAATACTGTCCTTTAAATGACTTTTAGGTAAAAACCCACATTGATCCTCATGAATAAATTATTGAAAAAATATTTTCATTCTATTAGCTACAATTATTATGAACAACTTAACAGCCATTATTCAGTAATGATATTGGCCTTCAGTTTCTTGTTAAAGTCAAATCTTGTCCCTCTTTAAGTATTAATATTGTTTTGGCATCTTTTCAATTATTTGCCTTCTTCCCTGTAGGATAGCGTTTATTGTTTTTTGTAAACGTTGGAAATGTTCATCTTCAAGACATTTATAATAAGAACCTGTTAATACATCTGGTCCAGGAACTTTTCCTAGTTTAATAGGAAATACTTTATAGCTTCCAAGACTTCCCTTATTTTTATAGATCCATTCATAATTTATCTCTGTTCCTCTGTAATTTTAAGTAGATTTTGTTTCTTTATATTATTCATTTATGTTCTCCAGAGAGATATCACTTCTGTATGGTTTCATTGTCAATTAATACAGTATCTCTCTCTTGTAATTTCAATATCACATTCTTTCTTTTTCTTTTTTCCCCATAATTTATATGCTAGCCCAGTGGTGGCAAACCTATGGCACACGTGCCAGAGGCGGCACTTGGAGCCCTCTCTGTGGGTATACGTGCCATTGCCCCAGCCTTGTCTCCCCCCATGACCCCCTCCTCACCAGCAGCCCCCCTGGAGGAGAGTCGTCCCCGAGTGTGGCCCATGTGGAGCAGCACAGCCAAGGACATGGCAACCAGGCAGCATAGACAAGACTCTGCCCTCATGCCCCATTGCGCACAGTTGATGCTGCAGGGCGCGGGCAGAGGGCAAGACCGCCATGGTGCTGCTGGGCTGCCTGGCCCATCTGTGGCGGGCCCTGGAGGCGGTGAGTGGCCCTGCGGGTAGGCAGAGTGGGGGCGGGGCAGGGGGTGGAGCAGGGGCAGGGCCAGTTTTTGGGCACTCAGTCTCTAAAAGGTTCATCACTGTGCTAGCCACTTCCCTGGCTTATTTGCAAATTCATTTTTTTCCTTTACATAATTCGTTTTTATTTATATTTCTTTTACTATTAAGGTAGATAATAATTTTGTAAATGTTTAATTTGTTGAGAAATATATATCTTATCTGGAAATTTCTTTAATTTTTCTTCTTTTTTCTTTGTTTCATTCAAAATAGTTTTTCCCCTCTTTTTTTAAAGACTCTTATGCATAAAATAACTTTAACAAAAACTTTAATTGCATCCCAAACTATTTTTAAATCAGTGCCTTTACCTAAATTATTTTCAAAAAGGTATTTTAATTACTTTTTACAATTCTCCACTATTGCTTCTTTCTGTAATAACATTTCATTTAGTCTCCAACTAAAGGAACTAGATTTCTATTTGTAAATCAAACTCACAGGAGTATGATTCAGGAAAAAATATTTGGTAATATTTCTACTTTACAAAGCTTAGTAACCACTTTCTTTGAAATACAATTTATGTCTATTCTTGAAAAGAATAGATATGCCTTTCAGAAATATAGTATAGTATAGTTTCTTGAATTGCCATTTTCTGATTTTGTATATCAACCAGTCCTAAATTGTCCATCAAATCATAGAAAACATTTAGTAATTGACCTTGAGTGATTTTGATATTTCCCCCAAAAAAGTTTAATTCAGTTGGGGTGAGATCACTTCATTCCAATCCTTCATGAAGCACACATTTTCATTAGAAAAACCTATTAATCTCTACATAAGTTCTTTATAAAAGAATACATTGTCTTCATTTTGGACATAAATTCATATATCAAAATCCTAATCCCATGCAAATTAACTTCCACCCCAACAAATCTGCTATGCTCATCAGTCAATACAAATTCTGGTTTTAGCTGGGGATTTATGTACAAAACCACTCAATTTTTTCTGCTAAAATAAATTCTTCACCTAATTTTTTTTAAATCAAATATTTTATGTCCAATTTTCTACTATGTGTCTCTTGTAGGCAAATTAAATTTTAGTTTAAGTTTTTTAAATAATGACTTTTTTCTATTTTGAACAGCATTTCCTTCATCAATATTTTTAAAATATTTGTGATCTATAATAAAGACAAAACATTACAAAAATTAATACTTGTAGCGACCTACTTCAATATTATCCCTTTCGGTTTCCTGTTGCATCTGTTGAAGTTTTTGTGTAGTCTTATTTGATACCCTTATTTGAATCTCCTCCAATTTTCTTTAATTTTTTTTAAGAAATTCACTTTCTTGACAAAACATAACTGAAACCTCTGCTGCTATCTGTCTGCAGGTAGTCTAATGATTCTCTCCTTTCCTCCATTTTTGCTGCCCTTCTGGTCATTGTCATTATATTATAATTTAAAAGCACAAGTGTCTCACACCGCCCCCCAAGCTTCTCCATCCCTATTTTTTCTGTTTTGTTTTCCTCTGCCCTTAATATTTTGATCTCGTTGCACTCCATAGTTACAGGCAGGGCCTAATGCCCGCGTGACACTCAGGGCGGGGTCAGCACCCGTGTGACACTCAAGATGGGGCTAATGCTTGTGTGATGCTTGGGGCATGGCTAGCACCCACGCAACACTCATAGTGGAGCTAGCACCCATGCGACACTCAGTACAGCGCTAACTTGAGTGGGGTACACCAATTGTCTGCCCTCTTTAATAGTAAACAAAAATATTTCCATAAAAGTCTAATTTGTTTGTTTCTTTTAATTCAAATTTATTCAAAAGCACTTTCATAAAAAGTAATCTTTCAAAATAACTATTTCCTTTATTCATTTTAAACTTTCCTGGATTGATTCCTTTTTAAGCTTTTTGTCGAAAGGTTTTAAAGTCTTTGTAATCCAGAAAGAATAATAACTCACCAAGTGGAATTTTTATCCTGTTGCTCTTTAACTGTAAATTAGCTACATCTAACAATGGTTAAGAAATTAGGCTTGTCCAAGTCTTATGCCCATATAGGCTGCATTAAGCTTATGATCTTGACTGAAATTCCTCCCACCATCCAATTCACAAGCAGATCACAAAAACTTCATGGTGAACTTGATGTCCCTGAAGGAGTGGAGACAGCATTATGGTGGAGATTGGTGGCCAGGCAGCAAATTCTGGCCACCAAAGACTCTCGAGAAAAAAAAAATCATAAGATTGCCCACTTGCACCCCAGAAAGCTGTTCCTCATGAGCAGGCTGCATGAACACATGTATTCAATAATTTCTCTATTGCCTTAAATATTCTAATTTGGCAACAACTTTTGGAGATTTTGTCAGGTTTGTACCCAAGGCCTTATACTGTGTGCTAGTGTAGACTTTCAGAGGAAAGAAATTCCATTTAACTAAATCAGGGGTAGGCAACCTTGGCTCTTTTATGACTCGTGGATTTTAACTCCCAGAATTCCTGAGCCAGCATGGCTCAGCATGGAAACCTCTCCCTTTCTCCTCAGCATGGCTGGCTCAGGAATTCTGGGAGTTGAAATCCACGAGTCATAAAAGAGCCAAGGTTGCCTACCCCTGAATTAAATTATCATATGGATGTTCTACTCTGAGGAACCAATGTGAATGTTCTATGCTGAAGAAGGTAGTTAATAACCAATAACTTTAATTGCTAAATTTACATGCATATTGGGGTCAATGACTCTCTTATGGTAACTGAAGCACTGACAGTCCTGAACAGCAACACATTTCTATTCATTTTGCAAGCTTTTTCATGTAATCAGAGTTTAAGCATTAGAGTAATTTGTACCTTTCCTGTCTTTTTTTCACTAGAAAGAGCCCGAGATTATCTACACAAGACAGGAAGATTCATTGTCATCGGTGGAATAGTCTCACCCGTACATGACTCATATGGAAAACAGGTGGGTGTATTCTTTTTTCTTTTCTTCCTTGTTCACAATCAAAACTGTGGGGAATGAATACTAAGATTCACCCTAAGATGAACAAGTGTGACATCTGTTGGAGAAGGCAACTAGCATAAGCAATCTATACCATAAAAGTGGCAAGTTTGTGGAATAATGGGTTAAATGATTTTTTTTCTTCATTAATTTGTCACGATACATTTCTTCTGATTTTTAAATTATCATCTGAAACACAATGCTCTATGACAGTGTCACCATGGGGTAGTTCATTTTCTAAAATTATCACTTAGTTCCCACTGGATCTCTGTAAACCAGCTATAGTGGTGTTTGGGGAAAAGAACAAGAGATCATGCTTCACTGTTTTCATCAAACATGGCCATAATACATAATGCAACAGAATGGAGTAATCCTTCACAGACTTTTTTTTTTGTTGCCATCTCCATTTAAAAAGATCTCACATAGTTGAGAAAAAAAGTGTCTCACTTCAATTTTTGTATTGTAATTCGGTATTGTTGTAAAGAACAGGCTAATCAGATGGTGACGCCCTTTATTTTTTTCTGCCCTTAAAAGACAAGTTTTGCCACCTGAAATTCTCTTCCTGCATATTTATTAAAAATGCAGATGCCCAACTTTTTCTCTGACATTTGACCACCCTATAGTTAATTGATTTTAGACTAGGTAGCTTGTAAGTAATACTAGCAATCTAAAAGCAGATCGGAAAAGGAAAAAATATTTATATATAAGGCTAGAGTAGAAATGGAAAACTTTTTAAGTATCTAGGGACTGTTCTTGAAAAATTATTTGGAGCAGCAAAATCTGCTAAAATGATGACATGGCAAGATTGGGACTTTGGGGGATTCATTTGAAGAGTATGGCAGTTTTTTTATGCTGCATTGAACCTGTATTTTTTCTAGTTTTTCCTACCAATAATTGGCAAAGATTGTGCATCCACTCTTGATAGTTGGCTGCTGAAATTTAGCCATGTGATTTGTGACAGTTCCAGTCTGAAGTCCGTCCAACAGTGTCTGACGATCGTTTGGCACTGCTCATCTCTGAATTAGAGAACTGAGAGGCATTAAGTTTACCCAGCAAATATCACAAAAAATGAGCTCGAATTGGACTCTGAAGCCTAAGACTAATAAAGCGGTTATTCTTGAATTTAACCTTTAAAAAGTCTAATAATCCAGAATCTCCCTTCATTAATTCTGACATATATTTCTTTACAGGGTTTGGTTTCCAGCCGGCATCGCCTGGCAATGTGTCAGCTGGCTGTTCAGAGTTCTGATTGGATAAGGTATAATAGCACATCTCATCACTCATATTCTCTGCAGTGACTTGAGTTCTTCTATTGGTGTGGTACTCAGGATAAGCTGCTTCATGGCAGGGACATCAGTAGTGTCTAAAAAAATAAAACTCCGGATGATGGTTACAACTGTCCAATCAAAGCCCCACCCCTCACTTTACAGGTGTTGCTTATATTACAAATATAAAAAGGGGCAGCATTTTGATTGTGCAGCTATCCTGACCTTCTGATCCTCCAGGAGATGTCCCTGGCTCAGGGTCTGGGATCCATGGTTTTCTGATTCAGAACATAGTTCTCTCTTATGAAATGCTAAGATACAGCAGATTTACAAACTACCGTAAAATGCCAGATGCAACAAGAAGACACTGTTTTTCAGTCTTTAAAACCTGATGGAGATGTGGAACTTTCCTTTTCTTGATAATTGTTCTTAAGTGAGTGGATACATACATTTGAAATGAAATGAAATATACCTTTAGCAGCTTGGGCCTCCAAAAGAGGCAATAGGTCTTATTTTCAGGGATGTCTTATTTTTTTTTCCCAGAGCACTCCCATTTCCAAACGCCCCATAGGCACTCAAACATTTTGCACCTGGATGGAGAAATGATGGAGACTGGAGGTTTTGTCTGCTTGAAAATGTGGTGCTTGGAGACAGAGCAAATTGCTCAGTTTCTAAGCGCCCTATTCGCAAGCAGACAAAGCTTCCAGTCTGCCTCTGGGCAAAAAGTGCGCAGCGCGTCCAGATCACCTGCCTCCCCCCCTCTGCCTCTGCACTCGGACTTACCTGCGCTGTGCCAAGAGGCCAGCGGGCTGCTGCTGGACACCCCCATATACTCTCCACTGCTTGTGCTGGCCACGCCCACCCCCTGTGCTTATTTTTGGGGTAGAGCTTATATTAGGCCCAAAAAATCAGGCTAGGGCTTATTTTTGGAGTGGGCCTTATTTTCAGGGAAACACGATATGTACATCAAAAAAGACATAAATGCTTTAAAAAGTAAGTGAAAAAATACAGTGGAAAATTAGAAAGTAAGATATGTTATAGATGAATCGCATGGTTTTTTACCTTCTATATTTGGAATAAATGATTCCCAAATTTTATTATATTTATCAATAAAAAGTCTACATCTATAGACATTCCTCTCATAGGAAGCAAGTGTAAAATTTAACGTGAAATTTGTGCTGTCTAAATTTGTTCTATTTTTCAAAGGTTTTGGAGCTGTATGAAGTCTGTAGGCCAAAGCTTGCCTACCCTGATTAGATCCATGATCAAATTTTTGAAAATGTTTTGTGCTGCTAGCAAAACAGGTCTCTCATTTAATATGCCCCTAGGAGCTTATGGCCTATTTCAGTAGCAAGATTTGCAGGTATTTCAGGCTTGGTCTAATTGTGTTCTTTTGGAGTCATGAAGCTGACGTCTTATTAAGTAAATCAACCTTAGATTAACTCATTAACCCCTCCTCACCGTAGTTATCTTGAATAGCCTTTTTTTCATGAATGAGCAGTTAGTAACATTGTTAGCAAAAGCGTTTTAATTATCAACTTCACATCTCTGAGACCCTAAGATGGAGAACAAGAAAAAAATTGGCTGCTAAGAACATGTTTGAGAAATAGCTCAATTTAGCAGTTCATCAAGTATTCAATTAAGAGCTGGTACTGCCAGCTCAGCCTATCAGATTTTGATGCTTAAAAAAAAAAAGAGAAGCAGGCTGGTGCTGGAGAACCTGGGAATTTGGGAATATTTTCACAGTACACTCGCTGACTTGTCTAAATGTGAGAAATTGGCATAGCTGCAGTGTGCTGCTATACTTCCTGCATAGGATTCAACTGGTGAATGAGGAGTCAGTATTTCAAAAACTGTACAATATGGAGATGGACAGGAACCCAACAGACCACCTATCTAATAGGCTTGATTCAATAAGATCCTGATAAAATGTAGAGCCAAATAGGGGTCAGGTTTTAATAATGTAGGATTTCAGTTCCCACAGCTCCTTTAAGCTAAGAAGTGCTGTAAAACAAATAAATATGGAATACCAGGATAGTGTGTTCCTTTCTAGCATAACTGTTTGTTCCTTGTTTGGTTGAATTTTTGTATAAAGCAGACAAATTCCACCCACCACATTTCTTATCACCTTTGATCTCTTCTTATAACCTTTTAAATATGCATTTTCTAGGAATATTATTCCTCTGGAATTGTACTAGTATTCGACATCCCATCATGCCAGAGTGAGCTATATAGTTTGTCAGTATCCAAATCCATCTGTATTAACCCATTGTCACTCATAGTTAGATCATATGCTAATATTGTGACCACTTAACATACTGTATGTACATAGTGTGGTATATGAGGTTGTCTTCTTCATTCCATATTTCAGTCTATCTAAATCAGGTAGTCCTCGACTTATGATCATAATTGATCACAACTTTTCTGCTGCTAAATGAGACATTTGTTAAGTGACTTTTGCCCCATTTTACGACCTTATTTGCCACAGTTGTTAAGGGAATCACTGCAATTGTTAACTTAGTGACACAGTTGTTAAGTGAATCTGGCTTCCCCATTGACTTTGCTTGCTGGAAGGTCACATGACCCGGGACACTGCAACCATCATAAACATGAGTCAGTTGCCAAGTATCTGAATTTTGATAACATGACCATGCTGCAGTGGTCATAAGTGTGAAAAACAGTCATAAGTCACATTCTTTCAGTGCCACTGTAACTTCGAGTGATCACTAAATGAATGTTGTGAGCCGAGGACTACCTGTAATCATAAGGGTCCACCATCAGCCAACAAAGCTCACTGGATGTTGTGGGGAGGTTGAGGCTTTCTCCTCCTAGGGGCATACCATCTTGACCTCCTGAAGTAAGGTGGGATATAAGGACTGGAAAAGAGCTGATGTAGTTCCCATCTTCAAAAAAAGGGGGGGGAAATGGATCCAGGAAATTACAGACCTATCAGTCTGACCTCAATACCTGGGAAGATTCTGGAAAAGATAATCAAACAACGAATCAGTGAACACCTAGAGCAGACATGTCAAACACAAGGCCCGGGGGCCAGATGCAGCCTGCAAAGTGGTTTCATGTGGCCCGCAAAGCCATCCTGGAAACAGTGAGGGAACGGCCCCCACTGCCTTGGCCCTGGCCCAGGCCAGCTGGGAGCCAATGTACAATTTTGTGGTGGCCATTTATGCTGAAACACATTCAGTCTTAGCTCCACAAGGCTATCTGGAAACAGCGAGGAACCAGCCCCTGCTGCATTGACTCCGCCCCATGGGTGCCTACTGGGGAGGTGTCACCCTTTGTGAGGAATGAAGAAATGCACCATCACCTGGATGTGGCCAGCAAATGGCTCTCACCTACTTCACATATCCGGCTTGATGGGCTCTGCCCTTTCTGCCAGAGACCCTCAGATCTGTCCAACTCCTGCCCAGGCCCCTACAGGCACCCTTGATGCGAATGATGTAGAGCTGGCCACGCCCACCCAGTAGGCACATCCACTCCACCCACACCCACCCAGTACGCCATACCCACCCTGGCCACACCCATCCGCCCCCCCCCCCGAGGGAAACCGCAACGCTGATGCGGCCCTCGATGAAATTGAGTTTGACACCCCTGACCTAGAGGCAAACAAAATCATTACTAAAAGCCAACATGGGTTTGACAAATTTTATTGCATTCTTTGACCAAGTGACAAAATTAGTGGATCAGAGGAATGCTGTGGATATAATTTACTTGGACTTCAGTAAGGTATTTGATAAAGTAGATCACAACCTACTACTCAAAAAGATAGAAAAATGTGGGTTAGACAGCATCATCACCAGATGGATTCGTAGCTGGCTGATTGGCCGTACTCAGCGTGTGGTCCTCAATGGAACCGCATCTACATGGAGAGAAGTGTGTAGTGGGGTGCCCAGGGCTCTGTTGTGGGCCCAGTGCTCTTCATCAATTATTTGGATGAGGGGATAGATGGGGAACTCATCAAATTTGCAGACGACACCAAGCTGGCAGGAGTAGCCAACACTCCAGAAGACAGGCTTAGGATATAGGAGGATCTGGACAAACTTGAACACTGGGCACTATCTAACAAAATGAAATTCAATGGTGAAAAAAGTAGGGTTCTACATTTAGGCAAGAAAAACCAAATGTGCAGGTATAGTATAGGGGGTACCTTGCTCAATAGTAGTAACTGTGAGAGGAATCTCAGAGTCCTAGTGGACAATCGCTTAGATATAAGCTAGCAACATGTTGCACTGCCAAAAAAGCCAATACAGTGCTGGGCTGCATTAACAGAGGGATAGAATCAAGATCACGTGAAGTATTAATACCACTTTACAATGCCTTCGTAAGGCCACACTTGGAATACGGCATCCAGTTTTGGTCACCACGATGTAAAAAAGATGTTGAGACTCTAGAAGGAGTACAGAGAAGAGCAACAAAGGTGATTAGGGGACTGGAGGCTAAAACATATAAGGAACGGTTGCTGGAATTGGGTATGTCTAGTTTAATGAAGAGAAGGACGAGGGGGGACATGATAGCAGTGTTCCAATATCTCAGGGGCTGCCACAAAGAAGAGGGAATCATGCTGTTCTCCAAAGCGCCTGAAGGCAAGATAAGAAGCAATGGATGGAAACTAATCAAAGAAAGAAGCAGCATAGAACTAAGGAGAAACTTCCTGACAATTAGAACAATTAACCAGTGGAACAACCTTCTTCCAGAAGCAGTGAATGCTCCAACACTGGAAGTTTTTAAGAGACTGGGCAGCCATTTGTCCAAAATGATATAGGGCCGTGGTGGCGAACCTATGGCATGCATGCCACAAGAGGCACGCAGAGCCCTCTCTGTGGGCACAGGTGCCATCGCCCCAGTCTTAGGCCTTCGGCTGGGTTTTATAAAACCTTTTCACTTTAGGCCTCCGCCGCCCTGTACAAAAAAAAAAAAGGTTCAATCAATCAATCAATCAATCAATTTCAACTTCTTGCCGGGAAAAAAAAGATTGTGCAAAGTTGGAATTGATTGATAGAACTTTTTAGTCCCACCCAGTCTACCGTTACCACTGCAGCCACACCCACTCAATGGGCCATGCCCATCCAACTGGCCACACCCACCCAGTGGCCACGCTCACCTGGCACCCGACGATACATAAGTGGGTTTTGGGTTGAAGTTTGGGCACTCGGTCTCTAAAAGGTTCGCCATCACTGGTGTAGGGTTTCCTGCCTGAGCAGGGCATTGGACTAGATGACCTCCAAGGTCCCTTCCAACATCATCATCATCATCATCATCATCATCATTATTATTAATCTAACAAGTAAGGGAGATGTTAACATGTACCCTGTGCAGCCATCATCTTTTTTTTACAACCAACTCCCACACACATTTCAGCGCAAGCACTCCTGTGCCGGACCTTTCCTTCATTTTTGTTTGGGTTAATGTCACACATCTGTTTTCCACATTCCTCCCTCATCTCATCTCAAATTTTGATATGAAGGCCTGAGTCAGAAACTAGATTTGTTCAAGATGAAGTCGACCCCAATACTTGTTATTAGAGAGAAGAATCTAAATGCCCAGGAGAAAAGGCAGCTCGGTTTTATTTGATGATAACACTGCATGACCGTGAGTATATTGGAAAAACTCTGGTACAGTTAGTTTGCTCCAAACTGCGAGCAAGACAGGATTGTTGCTGTAATAAACAACAATTTATTACTACATTTTCTGTCATGTTTGATAAGGAAGAAATGACAGCATTTTCCAGTTGATCTGAGCAAGGTTTTGCCAAGGAACAAGTAGACTATCCTGCAATCAGATGACAAGTCCATTATGAAATCTACTCACCATCTTAACTTTAAATTGGCAGGACTGGTGTCAATTCTATGACATATTTCAAGATGTTCCTAGCTCCGGTATCTGTTCCTTTTATATTATTTTTGAAAAGCCAGACTACTCTCCGTCCTCCAATATTGAAGTCAGTAAACAGTGTAATGATACCAGCAAAAAAAAATTCAGTGATGTCAGCAAAGCATAAAATGTATCATAAGCTCAGTAAGAATTTGTTATTTGTTTGTTATCAGTTGAGTTATTATATTTCTGTGTTAAAATTTGTTAAAACTTTATAAAATTTAATAAAAATAATTAATAATAATAAAAAAAGAATGTATGCAACCAAATCAGTTGATTTCACTTTGTCAGCAACACAATTCTACAACTGGTAGTTATTCAATCTCCTCCTTGGTTTGCCTTTGGGAGGGGATTGTGGCCACAGGCCAGTACATACTTTATATAGCAAACCCATTAAAGGTAAAGGAAACTTTTTCTTCATGTTGAGTTTGGCTACTCCTTCCATATAATTCTCTAATCAGCCATATGAACCTGGTTTGAACATGGCTGTTTCCTGGGATGTTTTTTTTTTTTTTTTTTAACTAGTCACAGCACAGATTTCAGGGTGATCTCTTCCTACTTTTCAGTATTAACCAAAATCAGGTAGATGTGATATACTTATACATTATAAGATGATGACACATAATACACATAAATCAGATGCATTTGATTGGAGGGGTGGAATCCTCCCAAACAGATATCAGTGGCAGACAGATCAAGAACCTGAACCAAATGCAAATTCTTGTTTGGGCCTATAAATTTTTTTGTCTCCCTGTTTTCTTTGGGGCAAGAGAGTGTCTCGCATTTGGGGTTGACTTCCTTTCAGATGAAATGGTTTAAATGAAAGTTTGCAATTAAATAGTATATATTGATACTTTAGATGTAATTGTTATTTGCTATTGCCAAATCAATTTTTTCTTTCTTCTTCATCATAGGGTGGACCCCTGGGAATGTTATCAGGATACCTGGCAGACCACCTGCAGTGTACTGGAACATCACCGGGATCTGATGAAAGTGAGTTAATAGCTGACCACAGCGTTCGAGACTGCAGGGCTAGGGATATTAAATATGTATTATTTATTGAAAATATGATGGAAAGTGACTTCACTTCAGAAACTAGATGTTTTAAGGTAGAACCTGAGAAGGGATTAAGAGTAATCAAATGGGGGGGGGGAAAGGCTTACTAATTCAGACTTTTTCAAAGACGAATACTTAGTATTGTATACCAGGTATCATGTTGATTGCTGCATAATATGTTTTTATGTCCAATGCTGATTGTTTTAATAAAAGAATTTAAAAAAAAAAAAAAAAAAGAGTAATCAAACATTTTGCATCCTGACAATAAGATATTTTTAACTGTGTGTATGCTGAATGATTGGTTTTTTTTAAAAATTAAGAGGTTTTATATTTACATGTATTTTTATACGTTGATTTCTACTGTGTTGTGAGCCGCCCTGAGTTCTCCGGAATAGGGCGGCATAGAAATCGAATAAATAATAATAATAATAATAATAATAATAATAATAATAATAATAATAATAATAATAATAACTTCTTAAATTCAGTAAGCATTCCACTAAGCATTCAAGTTTATACAGCTTCGAGGCGGAAAATATGCATGACCATGATGATATGGTCAAAATATTTACTTGCCTAATACACACACAGTGTATGTTGTCTTGTCTCGAGTACACAGAATTTATTGAATCAGACCACCGGTTCATAAAGTCCAATACAGGTAGTCCTCGACTTATAACAGTTTGTTTAGTGACGGTTCGAAGTTACAACTGCACTGAACAATGTGACTTATAACTATTTTTCACATTTATGACCGTTGCAGCATCCCCATGGTCACGTGATTTACATTCAAATGCTTGGCATTTATGACGGTTGCAGTGCCCAGATGTCGTAAAATGGGGCAAAACATGCTTAACAAATTTCTCACTTAGCAACATAATTTTTGGGCTCAATTGTGGTCGTAAGTTGAGGACTACCTGTGTTCTTTTCACGAATGGGCAATAGGATATCTGTGGAAACAATGTCATTCTTTTTGAGTTCTTCACTGCCATGAAAGTTATTTGTCTCTGATTACTGGAGACAATTTATCCAGTATTAATAGTAACCTTATCTTCCATGAACCTGTCTATTAGAGGTTGCTTTCAAAGTGGCTTCTGCGGTTCAAATACTTGACCAAATCAGTTCTGAATCATATTCTTGGATTGAAGATTTGCATAGTCTGCTGCACATCCCCTTTTAAAGTAGTCCAAGCTGGTGTCCATCATGACATCATGCGGCTAGCAAGCTGAATTGGTTAATTCAGCACTGTATGAAAAAATACTTTCTAATTCTCACCACATGCTGTTTCATTCGATAAACTCAAGCTCTAGTCTTAAAAGAGTGAGCAAACTGTTTCCCTTTCCATTTCCTACACAGCATGCATAAATCCATATACATTTTGTCTTCTAGCTTCTAAGAAATTTCAAATATTGACTGGTTCTCCGTGTGCTTTGATTGCTTTCCCTTCTGCCCTGGTCCTCAAAAAACAAAGCAATCAAACAAACAAAAAATGCCAAGAGGAAAAAAAGACATTACATATTTGGCTGTGGCACTCAGAATGGTTTCATTGTCTACTTTTAGTAGTGCCTACCATTGTTGGGTACTGAGTGCTAAAGACCAGACAATGAAAGCATTCTGAGTGCCACCTTATGTGGAGTCTGCAGAGAGATTAAAAAAAAAATCAAGACACTGGCCAAATCAAAGTCACAGGCTTTTTTTTTTTAAAAAACTAAAATTTAAAATGTGCACAACAGACTTTTTTTTATAAAAAAACTAAAGTTTTGATTATACAATCACTATTGCCGTCTTGTCTCCCCCCCTCTCTCTCTCTCTCTCTCACACACACACACACACACACACACAGAGAGAGAGAGAGAGAGAGAGAGAGAGAGAGAGAGAGAGAGAGAGAGAGAGAGAGAGAGAGAGAGAGAGAGAGAGATGTCCCTGCCAACCACCTTCAAAGCTTTGTCTTTGAGCATGCAGAAATGTTGAAAAGAACATGAGATTTTGAAGAAGAAATTTGCTTTTTTCCCCCCACTCTGATTTGTAGTGGGCTTGATGAATATTGCTCCTGAAGCTAACTGATGCTAGTGGGGCTTAATAGCTACCACAAGGGAGTGATTTCTAGCAGGGTCGGATTAAAAAGGATTTAATTCTTTTGGTAAATGTTGAAAGGCAGAAAATAAATCACTCCATTTTTTTAAAAGAACCTGCCTTCCCATGTGCCACAAACTCAGTGAAAATGGAGCTTCTCACAGTGGCTCTTAACTATTAAAATAAAGCAAAAATTAAACAAAGACATATTTGCTGCCACACTTATTTTAGCTCTCAGATTCTGCTAATGAGAAAGAGAACCCTGGGAATATTGTAGGGAAAGAGAAGCAATATATTAGAAACAGGGGAGGGGGAGAGAACTGATTCCCCACCCTCCTCCCATTCCTTGATTCAGAAACTAGCTTTGCAAAGAGGGAAAATGAGCTTAAGGAGGAAGGAAGCCCAGTCGTCTTCCCCAAAATAGTTATGACATCTAATTTGTTTGCATTTTTCTCAGTACGATTAAAGGGCGATTAAAGGGCCCTACACAGTTCCGGTGGCTGCTGTGTTTCCTGTCCAGGAAAATTCCACAGAACACCTTTGTTCCTTTCATTGTTCTGAAAAACAACAATTGGAAAGCTTGACCAATTCTGACCGGTCAAGGGTCATGGCAACATATCGGAAGGGGCATCAAATGGTTAGCGTTGTTTTGGAAACCCCAGGGTTCTCTCCTTTTATTTGTCAGAAATAATTTATAGAGTCATTTTGTGTCTTCTAAAATTCCTGGCGTTTGTATGACTCATCTGTAGTTTTAAAACAGAAGGATTGATCAACAATCTTTGCCTGATACTGATGTTCCTACAAAATAGCCGGGGGTAAGGAACTTGTTGATTGCAAGTCACAGTGCACATTTTTGGGCTCTAATCTGAACTTAGCAAATCATTTAAAAAGACTATGGTAATATGTTTAAAATGATATTTGATTTCTTTATGAATATGACAGCGGTACCTGGGGGGAGGGCAAAAAGAAAAAAGAAAAGAATTTGAGAGTTATGATGGGCTGTTCATTTGGGAAGGTTGTTGGAGGAAGATTTGATCACTAACTCTACACTATTGTTGCAATGTGTTATAGATGTTGACACATGTAAATCCATATATTCAAAGAATGGAAATTCTTTGGTAGGTCAAACTTTTCAGTTCCATTGAGGGTGCATATTCAATTTTCAACAAGGCTCTTTATTTCTGCCTTTTGCAAAAGAATACAGCACCACCGGGTGGCAGGAAAAATATTATTCCTGTTATTGCATACTGTAATGCATTTCATTTACTTTATTATTTGACTTTTTAAAGAACAAGTTAAATGCAATCTTTGATAACTTGCTCTTTTCATTTTGCAATTACTTGTGCATTTGTTCATGTTAAAGGTATATATGCCATCTTTTAATCAAAATTATAAGAGATACTCACAAGATTTTTTTTAAAAAAAAACAAGGATATTTTTTAAAATATCCTTGAAAAAAGTAAGGTTCTACACTTAGGCAAGAAAAACCAGGTATAGCATAGGTAGTACCTTGCTCAATAGTAGTAACTGTGAGAGGGATCTCGGAGTCCTAGTTGACAAACACTTAAATATGAGCCAGTGGTGTGTTGCAGCTGCCAAAAAAGCCAACACAGTGCTGGGCTGCATTAACAGAGGGCTAGAATCAAGATCACGTGAAGTGTTAATACCACTTTACAATGCCTTGATAAAGCCACACTTGGAATATTGCATCCAGCTTTGGTCACCACAATGTAAAAAAGATGTTGACACTCTAGAAAGAGTACAGAGAAGAGCAACAAAGATGATTAGGGGACTGGAGAATAAAACATATAAGGAACGGTTGCTGGAATCGGGAATGTCTAGTTTAATGAAGAGAAGGACTAGGCATGACATGATAGCAGTGTTCCAATATCTCAGGGGCTGCCACAAAGAAGAGGGAGTCAAGCTATTCTCCAAAGCACCTGAAGGCAGGAGAAGAAGCAACGGATGGAAACTAACCAAAGAGAGAAGCAACTTAGAACTAAGGAAAAATTTCCTGACAACTAGAACAATTAACCAGTGGAACAGCCTGCCTCCAGAAACTGCAAATGCTCCAACACTGGAAGTTTTTAAGAAGAGACTGGACAACCATTTGTCTGAAATGGTTATAGGGTTTCCTGTCTGAGCAGGGGGTTGGACTAGATGACCTCCAAGGTCCCTTCCAACATCATCATCATCATCATCAGTAGTAGTAGTAGTAGTAATTATTACTGTCATGGTTCCAACAGATGAAACTCTTCAAAAGAACTTCGAGGCATTGTATACCTTAAAGAATCTTTTATTCAAGAAGCATAATATCGGCACTACATAATTGAAGCCAAAAATTGAATTCCCCTCCCCTGGGCACAAAGTAGCAAAGCACAATTTCCCTCCTCCAACTAACAGCCATAAATCACATCCCCAATTAGCTTGAAACACAGGCTCTCTCCACAGCTCTCCAGCCACCAAATCATTATCAACTCTGGGCTCAGTAACCTTGAATTCCCACAACTTGAAATTGTTGTTATGACTAACTGGACTCTCATCCACATCTCCCCTCCCAGCATCAATCAGCTTTAAAAGTGAAAGAGAAAAATAAATGCATTTCCATCTGTTGTCAAAGCAATAACAACCGATGTTAGCAGCATTGACAATTACATTATTACACCATAGTAATAATGCATCTAGTTCAATAAGAAGTATACTTTGAATTTAAAATGTTAAGGTGAATAAAAATGCCTTGATTCGAGGGAAATTAACCAGGCTTTGTTTCGGATACATTTTAAAAACATTTTTAAAATACATTTTTTGCAATTGCACAATGTAAGGAATTTGAAAAACTCAGCCTTTCAAAACATACATGGGCAGGATGATCTGTTTAAGCTACCAGGTATTTTAGACTTTAAACATAAATGCATCTTCGGCCCATCAATGAGTTTTAAATTCAGCTAGCAAGATGAACAACTTAGGCATTTGTGCTATGTAATCATGAGGATGTCCTGTTCTTAAGAAATCTATGAGTCAGACCATCCTGCTTCTTCTATCCAGATTGTTACTAGAACATTACATCCAGCATTACGACTGCATAATCTGGACCTCTTCAAAGAACAATTTAGGCAAATGGAAGGGGTTTTATTTGTTAATGTATCTCAGTTCCAATAGTAGAGAGGGTATATAGAGCAAAGTATAGGCAAAATTAAGAAGAAATAAAGGCAATCAGAAAACAGTCTGGTTAATTTTAAAAAATGGTTATTGTAGTCAGAGGTTAATCCAGACATAATTCCTTTCAAACAACCATGTTAACTCAGCTGTCATTTGGAGATATCAAACCCTTTACCCACTTCCTGCCTAGCATCCTGTGATTCCTTGCAAAAAGGCTTAGTTAAGTCAACACTCCTGTCCCAAGCCAGGTTCAATGCTTCAAATCAGTATTTAGAACATGTTGATTTTGCTTGAAATCTTTCTCTGCTTCCCTAGGTCTTGGCTGAATTAGGCATCTTTCTTAGCCTGTACTCCTGAACACAGACATTGTTACCATTGTCACAGCTTGGAAATGAAAAACTTAACACTTTCAGTACAGCTGCGTATATGGGTCAAAATAACCACCAGAGATCTAAAGCCCTAGGTCTTTCTTAAGAGCATTAGGGGAACCTTGTCAAAGCAGTCCAAAGGATTACTTTTAGGGGTGCTTTTTTGTTTCATTCCCAGGTAGAAGCTTTGATCCCTAGAAAATGTACTATAGATACAAGACCACTTTCAGGAAAGGGTTTCTAGCCACATGTTGACAGATCTATTGCGTGATGATAGTATATAGCCATTGAGATTAACACGCATTTATCGGCTTATCTTTCTTGATAATTGAGAGGTGTACATGGAAAGCTTCGGTCATGATTAGGACTGAGACAGTACTTTTCCTAAATAACTTGCCATGGTCTGATCTGAACACAGGAATACTATATTCATCCTGTCCTGCTGACAAAGGGGTGGAGGGAAAAAATGGCAAAAGATGTGGCCCAGAGTTTTGGCAGATTTGACAATAGGGGAATAAAATTGGGTAAGGGCAGCTTTGTAAAAACAAAACAAAAACTCCCCCCCCCTTTTTCAGTAGATACCTTTGAACCAAGCATACAAAAATATAAACTAACTTTGACTAGCCACTTGTCTGGGGGTTGGACTAGAAGACCTCCAAGATCCCTTCCAATTCTGTCATTCCGTTCTGTTATTTCTTCCAGCGAGTTACTGGTTGTATCCTGTCCAATGTGAACACACCTTCTCTGACGCCAGTGATTGGACAGCCTCAGAACGAGACCCCACAACCTATTTACCAGAACAGCAACCTTTCCAACAAGCCAACTGCAGGTAAGACTGAGCAGAAAGCCCAAATGTAGAAGCTCTTGAAAATAATAATAATAAATGTGGTAATCCAGGTGAGAGAAGAGAGCCTGTGATGGTGTTTTCTGCCTCAGGTGCCGAAATAATTGGCCAGATTAGATTTTTGGCACTTTGACATCTGGAGAGGAAAGCCATGTTCCATCCAAAATAAGCAAAATGTTTCAATCAGACTTTCTCATTCATCTTTATAATCTGTATTCAGGATAGCTGCCAGTCCCTAATTACAAACCTTCCACTAAATTACACGTTGAGGCATTTCCGCCATTCCTCATCCTTTCATCTGCTTCTTTCTCACCTTCTGACTGGCACACCTGGTTTGCTCTTGGCTTCAGCAGGTGGTAGAGAGTGCACAAGAAAATAGGAGGAAAACTGACTGGAACAGCTGCAATGGTGCGTGCTTGGAGTGGTTTAATGGCACAGGGTGAATTTTTTATCTTGCAAACCACTAATCCTAATTATCCAGTGAGAACTGGATATTAAAATATTTGGTTCCAAATACAAACAACTGCTGGGGGCAGAGAAAAAAAGGGGGAAATAGATCCTTTTCATTTTTTGATCAGTAGGGGTTACTGCCTTCAGATGTAACACAAATGCCCAGCTGGTCCATTTAGTCTAGCACAGGGATGGCAAGTCTTTTGGACTCAGGGTGTCAAAACTTTGGAAAATGCCAAACTTAATGCTGCTGGTGCCTGCCCCACAAGCAAAAGAGAAACAATTCTTTACATATTCAGGGTTTGTTTTTTGTTTTTTGTTTTTAAAAATACAGCCTACGGTAGTTGTGTGGTAATCAGTATTATACAAAGAAACATCAAACAATTACAAAAATAAAATATAGTTAAAACTCATGTTCAGAAAGTCTGGAGATCTTGTGAGAGCACGGCCCTTTCACATGATTTTGGGAGGGTCTGGAAGTTGCATGAGAGCACACATCACCCTCTGCGGCCTCCCCAAATTGTGCAAGAATGGGGCGTGCTTTCTAGAATAGTTGTTGGGTCTTGTTGAACATTTTTGTGTTACCCAAAACATCGTGGCCTGTCACCTTTGATATACATCATAGGTTCACCATCCCTGCATCGACCAGCCAGATCAGATCTGGCATTCTGAGATACACTACAGTATCTATTTATACTTTGTAAATATATATATTTATTTCTGTTTTACATTTAATGTACATGCTCAAGATGATACACTAATCTTTTTTTAAAAAAAAATCAAAATAAATTAAACTCAATCGTTTAATAATAGCTGTAATTGCTCATTAGCTGGAAATGGCTGTCGAAGTTCATGGATTTGGATTCATACTTTCTTTACTACATATTATTTTCATTGTGGATTTTAATTAACAGTTTTTGCTTTAAAGTATCTTTGTCTCCCAGTTTCATTTTCAATGTATATGTTATTGTATATTGCCAAAATAACTCAGCAATTGGTGCTCTAAGTTAAATAAATATATAATTTTGGCTGAATTTAGTGTCATTTTAAGTACATGGGTCAAACTGGACTACAAGCATCAGTGCTTGGCTCTTGTTAATTACGTAAACTGCAGAGGGGAAAATTGCATTTTAGTGATTCCTATCTGAATGAGAGGACACATGTTTTTGTCTACTGTGTAATTCTCAGAAACAAACGCACGTTTGTGCTGAGTTTGTGTTGGCAACAGCAGTAACATTTTGTCAAAGCAAGTATAAAAAAATTCTGGTGATCAATTTACAATCCACACATGTGTTATTTTAAATTGTGTAGTAAAGCCATTGAATGTAAGTGTAATATTGTTCAGTTGTAAACTGTAGTACTTCCACCTGTATTGAATGCTGATTTTTCTATTTTATCCTCTGCTTTCGTTCTTTCCTTAGCAAAACTTTTGGGGAAAGTGGGAGAAAGCCTTAGCAGGATTTGTTGTGTTCGTCCCCCAATGGAGCGTTTCACCTTTGTGGGTATGTTGTTGAAATGTGGTTGTCTGTATGACTGAAATTAGATTCTTTCCTAGATGTAGATGACCAGGCTGAGCCTGAGGGAGGAGTCAAACATGTCATGAATCAGAGTCACTGCATGCCCACAAGAGATTTAAGTCCAGCCCACCTTGAATGCCTTCTTATTCCCATTCATTTCCCTTGACCATTAGTAGCTCAATTTTTTGTAGAGAGCTTAAGCTTGCAATAAATCTTTATACTCATTTGAACTGCTTGAATCTCCTGATTTCAATGGCACTTGACATTAGCTTTTCCTTTGGAAATTGTTGTAGAATTAAACAGAACAATCAAATGTTTTTTACCAACCGTAGCTGATGATGGGCCTCTGGCAATACCAGTTTCATTTGATTTATCCCCAGGTATTTCTAGGACTGTGCTGAACACTGACATACTATATTTGAATTACCTTGGATGTGTTTTAGAAAAGTTGATCAATCCAAACCAGGACTGAAAATGATTTTTTAAATTAATATCACACTTGCTTTTCAGGCTCAAAAATCTGCTCAAAAATCAGGCTTAAAATATGCCAATACTGGATTAAACATTTTATATATTCTGGAGTTCAGAAGAATCTCTTAGAGACATATTAGATGTGGAGGATGACTAAGTAGTTGAAATAATGCATTCAGCATTTGGGCTGGCCAGCCTTTTCCACATTTAATTTCCCCGCTTCATTTCAGCCACTGTTATTATCACTACTTAGAACCCTCATTTTACTGTAATTACTTTTCATTACACTCTTTATAAAAGGTGCTCTAAGTACAGTTGTAAAAGGGCAGGATAATTGATAGTGTAGTAAGATTTGCTTAGTAAATATAGTGTTTTTAACTAATAGATTACCTCATTGTAGGTCTTCCTGTGAAATACAATTTCCTTTTCTTGCTTTCTAGATGAAAATGCTAATTTGGGGACTGTGATGAGATATGAAGAGATTGGTAAGTGAGCTTCATCCATAGGCCCTTGTAAAAGTGGGCATATTTGCATATAAAAGAGGCAGAAGAATTGTGTCACTTTATTGAGCAATTGATGTTGATTTTAGTTGGAAAAACAATCCATACATGCAAAGAGCCAGGGTGTAAAGGTAATGGGTTGTAGGAGTTTATGGTGGCTGTATTGCATGTATATGTCAGATGGGGAAAACTGCAATATATCATCTACAAAGACACTACTAAAGTCTGCAAAAACTCTTGAAAAGCTGTGCATTACTTGGAACTGATTTCAACTAGTGCTTTAGAACATGAAGAGACTATAAATTTAGCAGTTGTCTGTAACTTCTAAACAATGATTGCACCTCTTCCAAGACTGTGAAATTTTAGGAAAAGATTTAGCTGTTTCGTAGAGTTATAAATGGCGCCACCTTTGTGTCTCTCCTTCCAAGCCACCTTTTTGGGTTTGAATCCAAATAACTTGTCTTGCTGTATATTATGCAGCATCCCAGATAAGAAAATGCATATGATGTCAAAGAACCAGCATTGCTTTTCAGACTGACAAGCACCTAATAATGAATTGGGGGTGTAAAAAACCATTCTAAATCTGCTTCATGTGCATTGACACTCATTTTCACTTATAATTGTAAATTAATCTTACAATTAGAAACCCACATTCATTATCACTGTAATCTTCCCTAATACATGAAATTATGCATTCCCCTAATGTGCACTTATCAAAAATAACTACCCCAATCTCTATATATTTTTTGTACTCAGTTTTTCCAACTATGTCCACTTTGGAATACATTTGTCTTAAATATCCTTTTTTGTGCCAATCCATAGAAAGGAGCATGACAGAAGCTAGCAGTCCATAGCAGATTCCACATTTTTAAGATTCTTTATCCTTGATGTTGAATATAATTTTATGGGAAATTCTATTGCGCCCTGTCATTATGGAGTGGAGTGTCAGGTGGTGAAACATGGCATAATGGAAATAACTCTTTGAACACTTTCCTGCATTCCGTAAGCTGAGTCCCCTTCAGACATAAGGCAGAAAGATATAGTCAACTGCATCAGAAGTTTTATGAGTATAAAGAACGGTTGCTGGAATTGGGTATGTCTAGTTTAATGAAGAGAAGGACTAGGGGTGACATGATAGCAGTGTTCCAATATCTCAGGGGCTGCCACAAAGAAGAGGGAGTCAACCTCCAAAGCACCTGAAAGCAGGTCAAGAAGTAACGGATGGAAACTAATCAAGGAGAGAAGCAACCTAGAACTAAGGAGACATTTCCTGACACAACAATTAATCAGTGGAATGACTTGCTTCCAGAAGTTGTGGGCGCTCCAACACTGGACGCTTTTAAGAAGAGAGTGGACAGTCATTTATCTGAAATGCTAGAGGGTTTCCTGCTTGAGCAGGAGATTGGATTAGTAGACCTCCAAGGTCCCTTCCAACTCTCTTATTCTGTTTCTGCTTTTGTGTTTATACAGGCATATAAAAGTCACTGCAACATGCATTACATTGGTGCATGAAATTGCCAAAAGTGAAAATAACACTGACATTGCTTAAGGAATATTAGTGGTCGGTGAAGTAGATAAACTGACTGACAGGTGGTAACATTTCTAGAGTGCTTTCACAACACAGGAACCAGAACTCTGCCTTAAAGCCCTGCCTTTTCTGCTTCCCTTCCTTTTTCAAGTCTTTGCATCAAGGCAAAGAGATTAGTGGGCAGTGGTTATCCAGGGAATATCTCAGATTCTGTATCTCTTTTCTTCAGAGCTCCGAATCTTGCTGCTGTGTGGAAGCGATTTGCTGGAGTCCTTCTGTATCCCAGGCCTCTGGAATGAAGCTGATGTGAGTAGATAACAGAAGATGGTCAAAGCTGTGATCTTCCTTCCTTCCTTCCCTCCCTCCCTCCCTCCCTTCCTCCCTCCTTTCTTCTCTATTTACACACAGTAGTTACTGATTTAGCAAAATATACTTCCTGAGGAGTTTTGTTTACTTTGTGATGGGTTGGGAAATCATAGATTGACAGGCTACTTCCACCTTCTCTATTCATGACCCCTTCTTTTCCAGGTCTGACAACAGTAAAAGAACAATAGTGATTTTTATAGTGCAGTTGGAGAGGTATTTTTTGTAATGAAAATAAATATAATTTCATGTTTCAGTAGTAGGAGGTTATTAACTGATTATTCTTACAATCATATCAAGAAAATAAAAATACTTGCCTCAGCCTTTGCCAAATTTGTTTTAAAATGATTTACTCACAACTGTAAAGTAGTAAGGATTTGATTAAATGTTCTTATGTATGCATATGCTGGTTCACCCTTTAAACTGGATTCTCTCAAGATCTGAGGACTGCAATTCCCAGATTCATCCCTTAGGGCAGGGGTTCCCAACCCCCAGTCCATGGACTGGTACCGGGCCCGGCATGCCAGCAACTGGTCCACACAAACAAGCAAAGCCCCATCCATAGGATGCAGGCAGCACACAAAATCACGCTCCATCCAGTCCACGGAAAAACCTCTCTCCACGGAATCGATCCCTGGTGCCCAAAAGGTTGGGGATCTCTGTGTTAGGATAACTATTGTTGAGAATTCCAGGAGTAATGCATAGGTTGGGAAGCCTCTCAGAGATAAACCTATAGTAGAGGTAGTCCTTGACTTACAACCATTCATTTAGTGACTGTTCAGAGTTGAAATGGCTCTGAAAAAGTGACTTATGACTGTTTTTCACACTTACAGCAGCATCCCCACGTGATTAAAATTTGGGTTCTTGGAATCTGACTCATATTTATGACAATGTTCCGAGGTCATGTGATCACGTTTTGCAACCTTCTGACAAGTAAAGTTAGCGGGGAAGCCAGACTGATTTAACAATCATGTTATTAACTTAACAACTGTAGTGATTTACCTAACAACCTTGGCAAGAAAAGTCGTAAAATGGGTCAAAACTCAGACTGGTGATACTAGAGGATCTCTACGAATGATGCCTCAAGAAAAAACAAACACTTTTCAGAAGGAAATATACTCTGTGCTACAACTAATTCACCAAACAATTGTCACATACAAAGAGGACATAAAAAGAAATCACAATGAGACTAAAAACAATTTAGATAATATAAATGAGCAAATCTCCAAATTAAATCTACAACTAGAAAGTTCCCAGATAACGACTACAAAGTATGAACAAATAAACCAGAAATAAGAAGATGAAACATAGGAAATGGATTTAGAGACGGAAGAGATAAAAGAAGGGAAATATAAACAACCATATACAAACAAAATACTGCAAGACTTAGCCATAACAATGAAAATGCAAAAGACACTTTACCCCTTAGGTCTGCAAAATACATCTGATGGCAAGGAAGAAGATTTTTAAAAAATGGAATATAGAGCTGTTAGGGGAAATGTTACAACATGGGAGACAGGGAATGAAAAGAGAAATTGAGGGAGAAGGAAACTGGGAGTTACTTAAGGAATATAAATGGGTGGAATTCCTCCCCCAAAATACCCTACCTAAATTGTCTTTCTCATGCCAAGCGATTTTCACAAAAACAGCAAAAATTCCTGCGCGATCTAATTACTCTGGCTTAGAAAGCTACTTGGCAAAGTAAGAAAGGAGAGTCATATTTAAAAAAACAGAAGACTTGATCTTTTAGAGGGGGCATTATATGTTTAAATACTTGTTTGAATAAGATTAAAAGAATGGATGACCCTTAGATATAATTAGACTTTTATAATGAAAGATATGATTTGGAACTAAAATAGTATTTTTTTCTTTCCTTTTTTTAATATGGGAAATATGAAAATAAGAGGAGGATTGGTTTGAATAAAACTTACAGCTATATAAATGTAATTAATATTGAGAAAATTATAACTGACAAAGATTTTAAATGCTGATGGGAAATCAAACCTTAACAAGAGCACAAAAAACAGGATATTGATTTATGAATTGTTATTATTGATTTATGAACTGATATTATTATTTGTATCATTAGTAAAATATGATGAAGATGCTTATATCTAACTTTGTATAGTTCAATAGTTCCAAAAATTGTAACTGTGTAATGAGGGGAAAATGGGAAAAATATGAGGAAGAAAG
Organism: Bothrops alternatus; assembly: GCA_034064705.1. Taxonomy (NCBI): domain Eukaryota; kingdom Metazoa; phylum Chordata; class Lepidosauria; order Squamata; family Viperidae; genus Bothrops; species Bothrops alternatus. Next base: position 1,028,697 of record JARGCV010000040.1, read on the forward strand.
GAGGATCAGGAGAAAAAAATACTGGATTGTGTAGTACTGAACAGATTTATATTGAAGAAGTTAATGTTAAATATCTGAACCCAGACAACATGTTGTTTACTAAGCACTAAAAATTGTAATTCTTTTTTTTTAATATTTTTTTTATTAAAACAATCGACATTAAACATAGGATCATATCAAGAAGCAATCATTATAGAACCTGTAATACAACTCTTCACTCCTCACTTCAAGCCTCAACTATATACCTGTTACATTTTATCTTTTGTGATCCCTAACCAAAAAAATCCTGAGGTAGAAATTCAATAACCTGAGGTGGAAATTCACTCCGCTTTTTCAATATTAAAGCAATCATCATTAAACATAAGATCATGTTAAGAAGCAATCATCATAGAACACAACATACACCATTAGGTATTAGTCTTTGTAAACGTCTGGTTTGATAAACATTCTTCACACCTCACGTCAAGCCTCAACTACCGTATATGCCTGTCACATTTTATCTTTTATGATCCCTAACAAAAGATCCTGAGGTAGAAATTCAATAACCTGAGATAAAAATTCAGTCTGCTTTTTCAATATTAAAGTAATCAACATTAAACATAAGATCATATTAAGAAGCAGTCATCATAGAACATAACATACAACAACAGGTATTAGTCTTTGTAAACGTCTGGTTTGGTAAACATTCTTCACTCCTTGCGTCCAGCCTCAACTATACGCCAGGTGCATTTTATTTGATTGGTGTTTCTCTTGTATATAGTCTATCCACCGTTGCCAGTCATTCAAGTATTGTTCATTTGAGCGATCTTTCAAGTATGCTGATATTTTTGCCATTTCCGCCAAATTTATTACTTTCAAAGTCCATTCTTCTATAGGTGGTATGTCTGGGTTCTTCCAATATTGTCCCACCAGCAGTCTGGCTGCTGTGATCAGGTTTAAAAATAAGGTCGTTTCTGGGGTAATGGAATCTTTTATGATCCCTAGCAAAAAAATCTGAGGTAAAAATTCGATACGCTTTTTGAAAATGGTTTGGAGTGTCCACCATATCTTCCTCCAGAAGGCTTTAATTTTTCTGCATGTCCACCATATATGAAAATATGTAGCCTCCTCGCTACCACATCTCCAACATTTCGGCTGGGTGGCTGGGTAGATGTATGATAGTTTTTTCGGATCTAAATGCCATCTGTATAACATCTTGTAGAAGTTTTCCCTTAGTTGTTGCGCTTTCGTGAATGCTACGTTTCTCACCAAGATGTTCTCCCACATGTCCATTGCGATAGGATGCCCAAAGTCTCTTTCCCACTTTACCATACAGTTCTTAAATAGCACAGATTCAGAGTCTATGTCTATCAGCTCACCGTATACTCGTTTGATGTGCATGATCCCCTGTTCTCTAATCTGTTTAATTAGATTCTCGTCAGTCCAGGACAAGCCCTTCTTCCTGTCCTTTTGCCATCTAGACTGCAGTTGTAAATATGATAGCCAGGTACCTCCTATTCCTTCCTCTGCTAGCGTTGCTGGTGGTTTTAAAGAGAACCCGTTTTCTTCTGCTAGTACTAGTTTACTGTAGGGCACCACACCCTGCCCTTGGGATATGTTTATGTCCCCAATTGCGTGTTCGGGGATCGTCCATATGGGGATCTCATCGTGTAGAAGATATTTATATTTCTTCCAGACCCACAACAATGGAAGTCGTAGTGGGTTCTCCTTGAAGTTCTTGTCAGCTTGTTTGTCATACACCAAATATGCGTGCCATCCAAGTAGAAGGCCATGCCCTTCGATATTCAGTATTCTTTCATTCGTCATGTTAATCCAGTCGCTCAATGCCACCAGTGTCACTGCGTGGTAGTACAGTTTTAAATTGGGCATTTTTAGCCCCCCTCTCTTCCTTGTATCTTGGATGATCTTTATTTTTACCCTCGGTTTCTGGCCGTCCCAGATGAATCCAGTAACGCCCTTCTGCTAGTTGTCCAAGTCTACATCCTGTTTGAGTATGGGTAGCATTTGAAAGAGGAATAAGAATTTTGGCAAGACGTTCATTTTTATCGCTGCTATCCTGCCCAGCAGAGATAGTCGTAGTGTTTTCCATCTTTCCAGGTCTGCTTGTATCTTGTTCCACAGCACTTCGTAGTTATTTTTGTATAGTTTCGCGTTTGTTGTTTCTATCTCTATTCCCAAGTATTTCACTTTCTTGACTATTTCACAGCCCGTTATTCTTTCCAGGTCCTGTTTTGCTTTGTTGTTTAGGTTTTTAACTAACATCTTCGTTTTTGATATATTTACTTTAAAACCTGATACCTTGCCATAGTCTTTCATTATCTCCATCAGTCTCGTCGCTGATTGTATTGGTTGCGATACAGTCACCAGCAGGTCGTCTGCAAAGGCACACAGTCTGTAGTCCTGTTGTCCAATCTGTATGCCCTTTATGCCCTCTGCTGTTCTTATCTTGTTCAACAGAATCTCCATTGTTAGGACAAATAGCAGAGGTGACAGCGGGCAGCCCTGCCTCGTGCCTCTTTCTATGTTGAATGGGTCTGTTAGTTCGCCATTCACAATGATCTGGCCTGTTTGTTTCTGGTAGATTGCCATTATGGAGTTGAGGAACTGCTGTCCCATTTTCATCTCCCGGGCCAAGTTCGTCAGGAATGGCCAATTCAATCTGTCAAAGGCTTTTTCTGCATCCACAAACATGAGGGTAGCTGGTACCTGGTTGTGCCTTTCCAAGTACTCTATTATGTTCAACAGCTGTCTCACGTTGGTTTTCATCTGATGTCCTTGTATAAACCCCGTTTGATCCGGGTGAATTATTTTTTGTAGTACAGTCATTAGTCTGTTGGCCAGAACCTTTGTGAAGATTTTGTAGTCTGTATTCAATAGTGAGATGGGTCTATAGTTTGCCAGTTGCGCATTATCTTTTCCCTCTTTGGGAATTAGAGAAATGTAGGCTGTTTTCCAGGAAGGTGGGACTTGGCCTCCTTCTTGTATGTTGACAAATAGCTCTCTGAGGGGTTCTATCGTTTCCTCTTGGAGATGCTTGTAATAGGTAGCCGTTATCCCATCCGTCCCGGGTGATTTTCCTTTTTTCAGTTGTTTGATCGCTGAGTGTATTTCCTCCTTTGTGATTGGGGCGTTCAGGGCATCTCGTTGTGTATCGGTGAGTACCATTAAGTTTTCGTTTTGTAGAAACTTTTCTATCTCTTTGTCCTGTATCTTCTCCTCGGCGTATAGTTTTGAGTAGAACTCGGTGAAAGCTTTCTTAATGATTTCCTGTTTGAATTCTTCTTTGCCTTTGTACTCTATCTTTTCAATTATGCGGGCTTTCTGTTTCTTTCTTAAGGTGTAAGCCAGCCACCGCCCCGGTTTGTTGGCGCTGCAGAATGTCTTGTGTTTTGCATATATGTGTATTCCTTGCTACTTGATCCGCCATCAGCAGGTCAAATTGTTTTCTTAGTATCTTAATTCCTTCTTTTGTGGCTTTGTCCTCCGGTCTTTTTATTAATAATAGCTCCTGTTTCCTTATCTCCTCCTCTAGCTCCTTTCTTTTTTGTTCTTGTTTACGACGGTGCCTGGCGTTCATGTTCATGAGGATCCCGCGCATATATGCCTTGCTAGCGTCCCAAATCATTTCAATGGGTGTTTCATTGTTCATATTTATACTGAAGAATTCCTTCATGGCACTTTTGCATTCAGCCACCCCTTTCTCGTGTCTAAACAGATTTTTATTAATTCTCCAGGATCTCTTCGATTTCTGATCCTGTCTTAATTCCATCCCTACTGGGTTGTGGTCTGTTAGTACTTTGGGTAGGATTGAGACAGCGTTTAGGCGAACTAGCAAGTCACTAGATGTCAGGATGAAATCAATTCTGGAGAACAACTGATGCCTGTCGGGAAAAAAAGGTGAATTCTTGCTCTTTGCCGTGCCGTTCCCTCCAGACGTCTGTCAGTACAAGGTCCTCCTTCATGTCGTAGAAAGATTTAGGCAACTTGGAGTGCTTTTGTGGTTTAGGTTTTGTCTTCTTCTTGTCCAGGGCAATCTCTACGACCCCGTTCCAATCTCCCAGAATAATACATGATCTGTAGTTGAGTTGTATTAACTTCTTGTGTATCTTTTTGTAGAATTTTCCTTGTTGTTGATTGTAATTCTTAAAAATCAATAACACTTTTTTTTAAAGGAGAGATCCAACCTAGAACTAAGGAGAAATTTCCTGTTAGTTAGAACAATTAATCAGTGGAGGGACTTGTCTCCAGAAGTAGTGGGTGCTCCAACACTGTAGGTTTTTAAGAAGAGGTTGGACAATCGTTTGTCTGAAATGGTATAGGATTTCCTGCCTGAACAGGGAATTGGACTAGAAGACTTCCGAGGTCCTTTCCAGCTCTGTTATTCTTTTATTGATTTCCCCGCAAATATCTATGGTTCACAACATTCAGCCAGAACTGTGTGCTATGTTTTTGAAAACTCTGTGGAAGCCTTTGAGAGACAGAGATTAGCAAGAAAATGGATTCAAATATAAATAACCAAGTGCATAGAATACATCTTCACTGGAAGCCAATAACCACAAAATTGATTCAGATTTAGGAAAAAGTTTCTGTAAATGTGTGTTTTCATAAAATATATTCATTCTAATTTAAACAGATGGAGGTGATTGTGGGGGACTTTGGTATCGTTGTTGTCCCACGAGATGGTGCTGATACTGAGAGAATCATGAACCACTCCTCTATACTTCGCAAGTATAAAGTAAGTTTTGTTGTTTTGTTGTTCTAAAATTGCAGTGATAAATGGACTCTAGGCTGGGACTCAATACTGCTTTCCTGAACCTCTCTGGTTGCATACATGTCAGCTCTCCCAGGTAAACCAGATAGGAGGCATGACTAGATGAGCTAATTCTACTTTGCTGTAAAGCTACATTAAGATAATCTTGCAAGTCTGAAGGTATAAACCTCCGCCATTCTTAACTGCCTGAACAATTATGGCAGGTCCTTCTTAAATTTCTTCCTCTGAGCATTAATCCATTGGGGGTTCCTGTCTCTTTTGTCTAATTGTTTCCTAGACAGCTTCTCTCCCCCTAGTACCTCAAGATCATCCACACATTCCATTACAATACAGTTGTCCATTTCAGGTTTGTCTACATAGTGGGTAGGAACCCTACTGGAATTCTAGTCTTCTAGGTTTCTGAGAAAGTTGCAGTCAGGACAGTAGAAGAACTTTGCCTGGAAATAGTGTCAAGTGCCAGGGAAAACAAGACAGTTCAAATGAGTATAAAGATTTATTGCAAGCTTAAGCTCTCTATAAGAATTTGGCCAACTGACCATTAAGGAAAATGTGAGGAAAGTAAAGAGAGGCATTCAAGGTGGCCTGGACTTAAATCTCTTGCGGGCATGAAGGGACTCGTGACTTATGATGCGTTTGACTCCTCCCTCAGACTCATCTCCTACAAACAATCAACGATAAAAAATAGCCTTCTTGTCCAGTAATGGTATTTGGAAATGATCTTGGGAGACAGAAAGGACGGCCACAGACCATCCTTTCCCATAAAAGAGATTTCAGTCTACAGAAGAAGGACGCTGCAGGGGAAACATTTCAGCAGGGACCCTCCCTAGTTTTCTGGAGAGTAAAAGGAGAGGAAGGAAGAAATAGTCTTGTAAGATTCCAAAACCTCACAACAAAATTAGCACTCATAACTGTGCTTCTTTTCTGGACTACCTTGAAGGGCTAATATGTCCTAAGCAGGCTCAGAATAAAGTCATTAAGTGTTTTAGTCTCTTAAACTTGGATTTTCATCTGCAGCTATGTGTTTTTAACCCCTTTTTTAAAATGCAAGGATGCTGACAAAAGTGAGCAAGTGCCACATTATTTTGAGCATAGGCCTTTGAGTCAGAAAAATTTGATGGCTTTGCTATATATGAAAGGCAAGCAAAAGAAGAGTGGGAATAACCTACTGTAGAGCCTGACTGAGACTTGGATTCCTCTAACTTTTGGTTTGTGTATCCCAACCTTAATCTGAGAGGGGGGGGGAAATTGAATACAATTAGTTTTGTTTTGCAATAGCTTTTCCTTTTTTTTCTATTCTGCCAGATAGCTGAATACAACACTTTCAGAGATTTACAATTCATTGATTTTTGTTTAAAAAAACAACTTCATTAAAAACAATTGGAGTACAATAAATACTAGGTTAGTTTAAAATAATTTACAGTGAAAGATAATGTCTAAATAAAAATGTTCAACTCTTCCGCTCAAAATACCAATTCAGTACAATTTCACTGTCCTTTTTTAAAAGATAGAGCTCAGAAACAATGGGGGAGGGGATGGCATTCTAAGGTAAGGATGCCATAACTGGAAAGGCCCTACTATTGAGTTTACAAATCTTAAATGCTAATATCCTGCTTCAGTGAGCATGTGGAAAGATTCATGTTTATATTCCTGGCAATGTTTCCTCTGCAGAACAATATCCTGGTTGTGAAGGATGATGTGAATCACCCCATGGCTATTGTCAGTTCCACTAAAAGCAGGTGAGTGAGGGGAAGGTGACTTACTGGGGAGGGAACAAAATAGCAGCAAGATCATGGTTAAGAAATTTCCAAACTGGTTTGATTGGAGAGGCAGCCATCTATTCAAGGACAGAGTATTTGATAATGTAGGTAGTTCTTGACTTGCAACCATTTGTTTAGTGACAGTTCAGAGTTGCAACAGTACTGAAAAAAGTGTCTAAAAACTAGTCCTCACACTTAACAACTGTCACAACATGCCTGTGGCCATGTGATCAAACTTCGGACGCTTGGCAACTGGCATGTATTTATGACAATTGCACTGTCCAGAGGTCATGTGATCGCCATTTGCAACCTTCCCAGCTGGCTTCCGACAAGCAGAGTCAATGGGGGAGGCCAGATCCGCTTAACGACTGCATGGTTCTTTTAACAACTGCAGTGATTCGCTTAACCACTGTGACAGAGAAGTTCATAAAGTTGGGCCCGACTCACTTAACACCTTCCTTGCTTAGCCATAGAAATTCGACCCCAATTGTAGTTATAAGTCAAGGATGACCTTTAGGACAGAACTCTTTTTTATTCCTCTATTTATTATGTCAGATTCTGAAGTGGCCAACTGTTTCCTGTGTATACAGAATAAAATACAGTCACATGAACAGGCAGGAAAATTTGGGACGTAACCCATAAATCCTGCCTGCTGATTAGAGCTTAATATGATCTTAGGCTTAATGTTGATTACTTTAATAATGAAAAAGCAGACTGAATTTTTACCCCAGGTTATTGAATCTCTACCTCAGGATCTTTTGCTAGGGATCATAAAAGATAAAATATAACAGACATATAGTTGAGGCTGGAAGCGAGGAGTAAAGAATATTTACCAAACCAGACGTTTACAAAGATTAATACCTAGTGTTACAAGTTGTGTTCTATGATGATTGCTTATTAATATGATCTTATGTTTAATGTTAAACTACTACCTCAGGACCTATTGTTAGGGATCACAGAGGATAAAAAAAAATGTAACAGGTGTATAATAGAGGATTGAAGTGAGGAGTGAAGAATGTTACCAAATCAGACGTTTACAAAGAATAACCCTTAGTGTTGTACGGCAGGTTATATGATGATTGCTTCTCAATACGATCTTATGTTTGATGTTGAATGTTTCAATAAAAGAATTTTATATTAAAAAAAAAGTTGTTTCCCCCTGTCCTTCACCCTTTTTGACTGTTGTGGAAACCCTGTTCTGATGATTGTTTTAAGGGCACTGTAGAGTTGAAAAGAAATAAATTGTGGAAGCTGCCGCTGAGTTCATGCAGAATTTTAAAACTTTGGCAAAAGAGAGAACTTTTAATTAGTTTTAACTTGCTTATATTTTACTAAGACATCTACCCACATTTGTTGCATAAAGAGCAGGCAATTTAAATTCTCCCCGGGCTACTGTCTTCGGTTGGCATGAGGTGTGGTTTGGAGAAAAATTATATCCTGGATTCCATTTGCTACATTAATGGCTCTTTGCATAGATTATTTCTTAATTAGGTTAAGCAAAAATGTCTCTCCCCCCCCCCACATGAGATATATCACAAGGGTTAGGCAATACACTAGGATAGGGGTGGATCACTTCTAGTTCTAGATATACATGCAGCCTGATTCCCCTTTTTGGCAGGCCTTGGAGCATCTTCTGACCATAATTACTAGAAGCTGTGACACCATTTGTGGTGGGAAACTGTTGAAAAGTGTACAGGAACTGACAGACTTGTCACAGATGATGCTCACTCTGCCCACATGTGTCATCTAGCCACCTCTCTTTGCAGTCCTCAATTCCCTTCTCCCAACAATGTTAAGTGAGGCTCTGCCATCCGTGAGCAATTGCTCATTACTTTAGGACCATTTTTTTTGCCTCTGCTCTCCAATGGGTCTCTTGGAAATAGGCCAGTTAGCAAATTATGCAGGAGTTAGCATAGGAAAAACCAGAAGAAAAGTAGCCTGGACAATATGCCTGCCTGGTTTTAAACTAATTTGATTCCTGCTTTTCTCTTCCTTCTTCTTTCTCTGCCCACCCCTCACAGATTGGCCCTTCAGCATGGCGATGGGCACGTGGTGGATTACCTGAGTCAGCCAGTCATTGATTACATCCTCAAGAGCCAGCTGTACCTGAATGCCTCAGGTTAAAGCTCCTGCTGGCATTGTGGCAAAGCTGCCATGTGGCGCCACCTTCCTACGATTGTTCATCACTGTTCTCTTTCTCACTCTTCTTTCTTTTTCAATGCCTCTTGTGTGCATCTATCTGCCTATTCCACTCTGGTTTGGTTTTTTTTCCAGCCCTAGGAATTGCTGCCTACAGCTAACAGCCAAGTACATATGCCATCAACCCTTCTCCCCTTGCAGTTAGGAGGGAAAAGAGTAAAGAATATCAGGCATTATTACTTAAAGGGGGAAGATTAGGATTGCCCTTCCCAGCATGCAACAAGGGAAACAACATTATCCCTTCCTCTCTTCCCCTGTTGGCTAAATAAATCTCAGTGGGGCTTTTCATTTTTACTGCTTCTCATTTGCTTTCTCAACACCCTCCCACCCTTAAATTGGCATTTTATATATATATATATAATTGCCATCTTTACGGTGACAATGAGGTGGCAAGCTTATTAAAAACGAAACGCCCACCAGATATTTTAGGACATTGATAGAAGAATTTAGCAGTGAACACAAGAGAAAGCAGAAAAATAGAACTGCCCATCCATAATGCTTTTCTGCAATGAGAATCTTTTTTTAAAGGTTATTGGAGAAAAGGTGTAAAAAGCTCAGAAAGCAAGTTTGCTTCCTATTTAGCATCTTTCCCTCCCTTCCACCCCATTGTAAATAGATATCTGTTTCAGAAGGAGAGGATGACATGGTTTTATTTTGGTTGTGATTGTACTCTCACATCTTTTTTAAAAGGAGCATTTCTTAAAAGTGGGGAAGGAACCACAGAACACAGGTCTCTTGAATGATAGTGATGTGGCCCTCAATCGTCTGTCCCTGGATTTTCATGTTCTTCAGAAACCCATCTGGAGTTTAACTACTTTTCATGGTGTGTACTGTGGCTGATTTTATAATTGTAGGCTGTTTCAGTTCATTATTGTCAAGGAAGTACATGTATATTTCTTGTAGGCAACAACTGTACATGGTCCTACAGTCTGGCAGCTTGTTTTCCATGGATTTTCTTTCCCTTGATGGAAAGAAGCTGCTGCTGAAGTTTATGCTGTAAAATAGACACTTTATCCTCCATGCGGAAAACAAACCCTCTCCGAAACACAATTACAAAAAAGTTGCATAATAGCTGGAGTGGATTAAATGGTCCACCAATATGACTGTTTAGTAGCGTGTGGATGTTATGAATAGTGAGAGGGGCTAGGATCATTGGAGAATATCAGTGGTGGCAAATGGCAGCTTCACAATCAGGAAAACAGCTTGAGTTTTCCACACTACTGGCAGTGTAGCACATAGACCAGGAGGATCAGTTCAGCTATGGGGGGGGGGAACCTTAGTGACCCTTTTTATGAAAAAAAAAACCAATAACCTGTTTATTTTGTGCTGTGTGCTTATTCATTGAAATGAGTTTGCCTGTTTTAGACTGCAAAGTTAGAAGTATTTAATTAGGACAGAGCTGGTAAAAAAAAAAGTCAGCCAGAAAGATGGGGATTTTTAAAAAAAAAAACAAAGTTGAAGTGTTACTGTGTTTTAATACTCTTCTATTTATGTCATTTATCTCTTTTTTAAAAAAAACTATAGCCAGGGATGCACTTTAGTACTAATTAAAAGATTGATGGGGGAAAAATGGGTTTCTAAATTAACGCCCGTTGCGAGAATTAATGTCAGTGCCTGCATCTAAACCGTACCCTAAAAAAGATGGGTTAGCACGATCAGAATTTACACCTGTGGATATTATGCTATTCTTTTATTCTCACAAAGGTTGTCTTTTATAAAGTAAGAAGGCGGCAGAAGTAGCCCTGGGAGAAAAATACAGATGGTTGGTAAATGTCATGTGGATTTCCCTGTGAAATGTGAGCAAACAAGATATGACAATATCCTGCTGAATTCCTTGGGTTCACAACCTCAGATGTGAAGTGTTGCATAAGAACCAGTTGCCATTCAAACAAGCACTTAGAAACCAGACAGAGATGTCTTGATGAGGCTCATCCTCGTCATTTACTGTAGCATCCAAAGCACTGAGTACCCTGCTACCATAGGCAGATATACAAGAGACGGTGACTCTGATAAGATATATTGCCCTCCCGCTGTCTTGTGATACATGTCAGCTACAACTTCTAAAGCATTTTCTCATTCACTTGCCTCCGTTGCAGCCACTTCCTGCTGCAATCCACTATTGGTCTTAATGCCAAGCTGCCCACCAACCACATAGTCAACTCTGTGTGCAAGCATGTGTGATTCTCTTTCTGTGTGTGGTTGTATGTGTGTGTGTGAGACTGTAAGCCTAGCCTTCCCAAAAAGGTGTAAAGGACAATTTTGGTTGAACACAAACAAGTAGGACATGACAAGGAAATAATAGGATGATCTCTCCATTTCTCTGAACAAAAAAAGATGGATTATTGGGGCCACTTTCCAATTTTCATCCAGTTTAGGACAGCATGTCTTAGAAATGTAGCATTGTGATACAGATTATGGGTATAAAGTCTTACTGCAGTACTCTTTGCCTTCATATTCTCAGTTATGCTTATGATTGTGGGGGAGAGGGGAGCAGGTGTAGCATCCATTTGGAGCAATGTTTTCTAACCTTAGCAACTTTAGAAGTGTGGACTTCAACTTCCAGAATTTCCCAGCCAGCAGCCGGGCTTCCAGGCGCTGAAGTCCATACCTCTTAAAGTTATCAAGATTGAGAAACACTGATTTGGCGCATGCAAGTGGGACTGCTTTGGTAAAAATTGGAGTTTGACTATCAGACTGATTTGCCTTGACACAAAATATGGATTTTAGCTGCACAGGGAAGGAGGAAAATTCTTTGTCGTTACCGAACCTGCCCTTTTAAACTAAACTTTGCTTTGTTTAAAAAAATGTTAAAAGGAAAAAAAGATTTGAAAATGTCAGTTTTTACACTGATGTAATATGCTGGAGTTCGATCATTATTGCTAAAATGGTCACGATCACAAAGACAATGTTGAAATTGGAAAAATGTTTAAAAGGATATAAGAAATAAAATTATGCTAATTACATTTTGTTGGATTTTAGTGTTGCTTTGATATTAGGAAATTTGGGGCATATTTTCTGTTTGCAGTATGACAAAAGGTTTCTTCTCTCTTTAGAAAAGATTGAAACAAACTAGATACAATATTCATCTGTGCAAATATGCTAGGCTGAACACACTGCCAGCATTTTGTGTAGAAATGTTAGAAAGCAATACATCATAAACATATTGTTTTTTCCCAAAATCTCTCAAATTAAACCTTTGTATAATGGCATAATTTATATTTTTATTGAGCAAATAGATATCCTGCTTTTAATCCAGGAGCATGGTCTTTCAATTTCAATTTTTCCTGTAACAACAAATGTGTTGTAGTACTGTACTCCTAGAGTGAGCAACTATGACTGATACCAAATAATTAATGGTGGGGGATGGATTTGATTGGTGTAGCTGAATAATACAGCACATACTTTGCAGTATGGACCTAGATACAATTGTTTGCAAAGGACTGTCCAGAGACTGGCTAAAATAACTGGATGAGGTTATCAGTAAAAAGATTAAAGTCTGTAAGGTTTCTTCCCATTGGGTTTTATTGAATCATTTGTTCTAACTAATGTTGTCTGAGAGAGTAGATGGATCACTATAATATTTTTGAAGAAACCTCCTGCTGGGATACACCCTAACTGCTGGGCTTTATTAATATGGACAAGCACAAATGTAAATTTAATCCAGTTCATATTAATCCTAATTCAGCAAACCATTTATTAAGATTTTTCATGTCCGAAGTGTTAACCTATATTTTTTCTTAATTTAACTCAGTAGATCCTACTTTGTATTTAAGAAATTGATTCTGAATCTCAGCAAGAAAGAATAAAACCATAGTGTGTAATAAATCTTGGGACAAGGGTTGAATCTTCTAAATTGACAAAGAAGTGACCTGAATGCCACCCTCAGCCTGAGGTGTAGTACTACCCCCCACAAAATCCACCTCTTAGACCATTACCTTTATTAAATTCTTCCCTTCCTAGTTTGTCATTTAGTAAGTGGAGATAAAGTAAATGAAGGGAAATGAAGGAATTATCAAAGGCAGGTCTATTTATACAAGCTTATGTAACCTGTGTATAAGGGCCCATACTTCCCTGCTTGGGAATTATCTTTCCACCAGTTTACTGAACACTCTACTAAAATCTCCTTCCTATCACAGAATGAGAGTTAGCAGAATCCCTAGCCTGAGGTAATTATTGTAAAACTAGTTTAGGTCTATGGATAGATACATGTTCCATCTCCTGTAGGATTATCTTAACAGCCATCAAAGATGGAAGTGGGAGGGGAAATATTTTTGGAAAGAAAAAATATTTCTGGAATGCTTAGTGGAAAAGTTAATTATTCATTGACTAAGAATTTGATAATAGAACAGAATAAATTTAGCAGGGTGCAGCAACATCCATTTTCTTCTACCAAGTCACAAATGAAGAAAGGAAGACCAATGGCTAAATAAAGCTGAGAGTCAATGGTAGATTACCGTCTGAGATAGCACCTCCAGGTGAAGCCAGAAAAAATACGTAAGGTTTTATATATTGGAAGATACATATCCTATTTATCCAGCCTCTTCCACACTGTGTTCTTTGCAGTTGGCTTCTCTGTCATATGATCAAACTTTCCCCCTTGTTATTTTTGGGGGGAGGTGTCTTAAATTATATTCCTTTCAAATTGTGCTGCTGCTGAAAGGTAGCGGTTGCCTCAGAAGGCAGAGTAAGGGAATTGCCATCCCAACCTGATGAACAGGCCTCCCAAGGGACCTGGTCAGTAGAGTCACAAGCAGCCATTTTTGTAAGGCAGGCATCTCTTCATTTAACCCCAAAATCATTTCTCTAACCCTGATGTTTGTCCGTGGCTTGGTAAATGGGGTTGATGGACATCTGCTTTCCCAACAAGGTCTTCAAGGTCTCTCAATAGCTTGTACATTGTAACAATTTGGAGGAAGAGTATCCTGGATCACCTCCAAGTTCTTGATATTTACAAGGATCTCAGTAATGCTACTGTCCAACGTCTGGACTTGAAGCTTCTGCCGGCTGGCTGTTTCCTCCAGCTGCAGCATCATTTTTTTCAACTGGTTGTTTCTTGTTCTTGCGTTGCCAAGATCAGTTTCAAGCCTGTTCACACTTTGCTCATCCACATCCTCTAGTTGTCCTAGCAAAAGAGTAACAGAAGAATATGTTGTGCTAAACCCATAGTTCCAAACTGCTACATAGGTAGCTACCTCATAATCCAAGAATCAAATCTTTATAATACTACTTTCTGAACTTGTTAGCCAGTGCCCACTTTTTTCTCAGATTCCTCTGGGAAATGACAATGTTTATGATAAATGTATCCTTGAGAAAGGAGGTGGTCTTGTGAATACTTAAAGAGGGAGTGTTCTACCCCCCTGCTCAAGAATCCATTGCTAGACCTGACCAGTTTGGACAATTTATGTTCCCTTTTTAAAGAAGGTTGTTAAGAAGATGATTATGTTGGAGCTTCAGACAGGAAGATGGAGAGCTAGAGGAAGCAGATAATCTAGACCCTTTTCAATATGATTTAAGACTGGTTATGAGACTAAGACATCATTGATCAGATTTATGTATGACTTATGAATAAGATGGAAGTAGTTTATCCATCCTTGTTCTCCTTAATCTCTCAGTAGTTTTCAATACTATTGATTATGGTATCGTTTTGGACCAACACCATATTTAAAGGTTGGGGACATTACCTTGTTGCAGGATTCAATCTGGGTCAGTCACCGGGACCAGAGGTTTGGTCTTCCAAGCTTTTGGACTCATGCTGTAGCTTATGCTCAGGGAACTTCTCCCTATCAGAATATGTGATTTGGGCTATTCTATGCGTAGTATTTATGTGGGGCCTGGTTGGATATGGGTTGATTAGGATGTTGTTATCTTGTGCTGGTTTCATTCCCTTCCTCTGGGATCAGTTGTGGTGTTGATGGAGGGTGGAGGTCCTCAGGGCTTGACATTCACCCCACTCCTGTTTAACATTGACATGAACTCATTGGATGAGGTCATCTGAAGGCACAGTATGCTGATGATGCTCAACTATACCTCTAAACCCTCATGAAGGTGCATTGGCTCCCAGTAGGTTTGAGGTACAATTCAAGCTGCTGGTTGTCATCTGTAAAGTTTATCTGAGCAATAAATTTGCTAAACTGGCTTTTAAATTTTAAGTGAGGATTTTAAGTGAAAATCAAAAATATTAAGTGAACTGCTTTTTATTAAATGCTTATATAATATTATCATATATTCTCTATCGTTGATACCTCAGTAGGGTTGTCTTTGTGAAATAGCCCGAATAAGTGAAAAGTACACATTGAATATCCCTTTCATACTTTTACAGACTAACATAAGAATTCAAATGATGATAAAAAATTATTTGCCCCCGTGTTCAATGATCAGCACACGTTTGTTGTTGTCTGTTTTAATTGACTTAACCTGATTAATTGACTTTCCTTGAATCATTCACTAATGAACCCAAATTATGTTTTAGCCATAAACAGAAACCACTTTGCTTCTTACCTATCGTGCGCGAAACATCTTCTAGGAATCTGAGTATGTCTTGGACAGCATTCGCAGTACTGACAGCCTTGGTTCTGGCTGTCTGGGATGCCTCAGTTATCTAGAGAAATATCAATACTAGATTACCTTAACCTGCTCGGTAGGCTTTCCAATGGAAACAGAAGTTTCTTCAAAGCTCCCGTTATAAAAAGGCAAAGTCGGAAACTTACCCCTTGAGCCATGGAGGCATCCATGTCCATCTTCTTCGCCTTTTCTTGCAGTTCTTCCCCCACAAGTTTGACCTCATGCTTCAGAGACATGATCCCACTCTCCAAGACAAGCACACCATCTGCTGTCCGATTTGCTTCCAAGGCCAGCCTTCCGATCTCCTGGAAATGCAAATACAAGAAATAAATATAAGAGGATATTCTGATGGCTATTTGAAGAAACAAGTTTGATGGCTTGAAGTGCAGAATTAATAAGCAATTATAACAATTTTTAAGCAATCCCACAAACCTGAGACACTAACCCCCCCAAAAAAATCCCAAAACCAATGGTTCTATCAGATACCTCTTTTGTTTTTCAGGTTTACTCCCCATGTTTATGGAGAAATTCAAGGCTTCATACGTAGTGCTCCTTCCACATGTTTCCCTACTGATGCCCTGAGAGATAGATTAGACTGAGAGAAAGTGATGGAGCTAATATTGCTCATTGAATTTTTGCGAACTAGAACAGGAGCCGCCTTACTTTCAGTATTTTTTATTTTCCCCAATGCTGAAAATTAATGGTACCCTTAATTATGGATTCAGACCCAAATCAATATTCACCTTTGAGCAATATCAGATGTACATAACCACAAAGGATCAGTTGATCACTCCAGTTCCTGCCAAATACTTTTATCCAATCTATAGATCAGCGGTTCTCAACCTGTGGGTCGCAACCCCATTTGGGGTTGAACGACTATTTCACGGGGGTCGCCAAGCACCGCAGTCCGCCATTTTTTTTTGGGTCGACCATTTTTTTTCCTATCGTGATGCGGGCCGTTGCGCCGCGCATGCACGGTGCGGGCCCGCCATTTTTTATTTATTTTTATTTTTATTTTTGCGCGATGCGGGCCGGGGTCGAGCCCCGGAAAAGGTTGAGAACCGCTGCTATACATAAAATGAAAGCTGCTATAGCAATAATGGTAAGCAACTCAAGTGAGAGATGGGAAATCTTTGATGTAAATCATTTTGCCAGAATATGTGCAGTGGTCTCAGACAATCCAATGGTTCCCAGTTTCAATTGCCCAGCCGCAATATGAGATGATTATTTATATATTTATTTGTATTCTGCTTTTATTATTTTTACAAATAATTGAAAATGGTGAACATATCAAACACATTTTTCTCCTATTTTCCCCCACAACAAACCTCTGAGGTGGTTGGGCCAAGAGAGAGTAACTGGCCCAAAGTCACCCAGCTGGCTTTCATGGCTAAGGCAGGACTTGAACTCCAGTCTCCAGCCTGGTGCCTTAACCTCTAGACCAAATTGGCTCTCAATTATTCTGACCTATCTAATAATTTTCTTGTCAGAATGCATACATGAAAGTATCCATGACAGATTCTGAATAATCTGAAGTTGTATCCAAATGCCAAGTAAAGAACAATGTCTTCCTGCATTTGTTGAAGTTTTGAAGGACGGCATGCTATTCAATCTAAACCTTTAAGGATATAAATTCAAATGAAAGAAAATCAAATTGCCATCCATCCTCAAGCTCACTAGTTCTTCCATATCCAGATTGTGCTAACCACAACCACTCTTTTCCGTTCCTCTGTACCTGATCAATGTTCTCAGCAATCTCCCTTGCTTCGCCAGACATTTTCCTGGCTGCCTTTGCTTCATTAACAGCTTTGCCCAGGGCTGCTTCTACACGCCTCAATTTTTCACGGGCGCTTACAACTTTATTGATGATGATTGGTAATCTTTGCATAGCATCCAAGGCTTCTTTTTGCTTGTCACCTATTTGAATATTTAAATCTATAAACAGAAGGTAGAGAAAAGATAAGATTTAGCTAAAGATAAATTTTAAAAAGTAATTTTTTTTAAAGAGTAAGTTATTTGTGCCTCAGTTCTGTTGAATTATCATTTTTCTAATACTTTGAGATTAAAAGTTTGGGTAGATTAAGGAGGAAAATGGCACAAGATAGAGAATAAGGCGGACTTCATGCAGAGACCTGGAGCCAGATGTGATGTTACAACTTTAGAATTTGAATATTCAGTGCAGGGCTAAAGTTTCCCGCCCTCTAATTCTGGATATTCATTAATTTAATTTGTGCCCTGCAGTGAATTCTCAGGACAACTTGCCAAAGGCGACCATAAACAATCAACTCTACAATTTAATCCACAAAATCCAGCTCTGAACATTTGATTAGGAAGTAGACAAAATCTTGCAGGATCCAATCTCGGTCAATCACCAGGACGAGCGGTTTAGCCTTCCAAGCTTTCGGATTCGTGCTGGAGCCCATCCTCAGGGAACGCATGAGAGAGAGAGAAATTCCCTGAGGATGGTTTCCAGCCTAAGTCCAAAAGCTGGGAAGATAAAATCTCTGGTCCCGGTGATCAACCCAGATTGGATCCTGCAACATTATCCTGCAACATGTATATTCGCCTTTATTCATGAGACAAAATCTTCCCTAGATCTGGAATTGTCAGCTACAAGCTTTGCCTCAAATGCCTGCTGAGATAAAAATGTTTTTACTGGTTACTAAAAGATGAGGACAAAAGATGAGCATGTTTTCTTGGAGAGAGAATTTTAAATATCACTGAATGTTAAATATCACTGAAAAAGCCTTGATTTTGTCCTCATTAGTCTAACCTCCAAACTGTTCCCATTTTCAGCCTCTTTTGAAAGTCTTAATGTATAGGAAGGATACTAATCCTGCCCAACCTTTTGAAAACAAAGCAAAAATGGAGAAAACTGAGCAAATGTTCCGAATTACTCTTGTAAGAATCAGGAAATTCAGGAAATATGTCAGCATATTCATTGATACACAGTGCTATAAGAAATGCAAAGTAATATTTATGTGTTGTAAAGGAAAGTTGAATATAATCAAACTATGTTGTCCTAGGAAAAAAATATAAAACCTTGATTTTAAAAACCAAGCTGGAATGTCTTCGCCCTACATGACCCTTGATTTCTTATTACATCTTTATGGCTCAATGTCTGTGGAGATTCTCAGTCATCCAGGTCATGGTTTTTCCAAAGGTACTTTTTCAAAAGGCAATTGGACTTCCTTTGTTATTCATTGAAGATGTTTCACTTCTCATCCAAGGCGCTTCTTCAGTTCTTCAAATCTTGTCCAGGCCTCCATTTGCAGGTAGAACAGAGGCCTAAAGTACCATGAGATCACACAAAATCAGTAGTGTGAGATCTCGTGCTACTGATCTCATGTGATCTTGCGGTACTTTAGGCCTCCATTCTCTGTGAATGCACCGAAGCCCTGAAGCAGCGAAACAGACCAAGAAATGAAGGCTCTCTAGATCAGTGGTTCTCAACCTTTTTCAGGTTGAGACCCCACTTGCCCCGCCCATGCGTGGCGCGACCCTGGCGCGCGCGCGCGCCGGGCCGATCCAAGCATGCGCAGCGCACACGCGACAAAAACCCAAAAACAATGGCGGACCGCAACAGGCCGATCCGCGCATGCGCGCGTGCGACGGCCCGAACCGCACATGCGCGGCGCGCGCGCGATGAAACAAAACAAAACAAAAAAAACAAAATGGCGGACCGCGATGGGCCGATCCGTGCATGTGCGGCGCGTGACGGCCCGACCCGCGCATGCGCAGCGTGTGCGTGACAAAAAAACCCAAAACAAAATGGCGGACCATGACGGGCCGATCCGCGCATGCGCGGTGCGCGCACGACGGCCCGAACCGCGCATGCGCGGCGCGCGTGTGACAAAAAAAACACAAAAAACAAAAAAACACAAAATGGCGGACCGCGGTGTCCGGCGACCCCCGCGAAACGGTCGTTCGACCCCAAATGGGGTCGCGACCCATAGGTTGAGAACCGCTGCTCTAGATCTTCACAAGATGAGTATCCACAGGCCTAGTGCCTATGGACACCAGCCCGGGGGGAGGGGGATAGGCAGGGCGAATGTTGCAGTGCCTCTGCGGTCATTCATAAGGGTGAACGACTGCTGTGGTGCTGCAACATTTGTAATTTCGGGACTTGTTTGTAAACACTAGGGGGTGCCTTTCGCAAAGCTTCAAACATTCACTAAGGGGTTACCTGTATTCCCAAGCCCCATCAGAAACTTGCAGCTTGTTTAGACCCATGTGCAACTCACCCCTCAGCTTCTTCAAGATATTCTCAACATCACTGAAAGCAGAATCACCAGCACTCACTGCTTGCTGGGCTTTTTGCTTGGCAAGGTTGACACGAGACAACAATTGAACTAATGACTGTAAGCAGAAAGCAAGACACGAGTGTGAAAATGCACACAGTTCTACATCTGTGCTGTGTACAGTAATAAAGGGCTTCCCTACTAGGGACCTTTCACCTAAGACTCAGAAGTTCAACAGTTGTTTACAGACCAGGTTCAGACTTTTAGTATACTTCAAGGGATGTCTCTGTGCTTTCTAGTGGGGATTCCCAGGAGTGACATAAACTTAGTCAATATTTTTAACATTCACATAGAAACAAAGACCAAACCATAAACATGCTATAATGTCATTAAAAACCCATGATTAAGATTTTGGTTGAAAGTTCTCTGCTGAAGAGTAAATATTTATGGACCCCAAAACTTAAAATTTATATTTATGTTAATTGCTTACCTGTCTGTCATTTTCTCCTTTTTCCAATAACATTTTGATCTCTTCCTCCCACTTCCCTAAGTTGTTTTTCAGCTGCTTGTACTCTACCAGGTAAGTCTCTATGAAGCCTGATAAAGAGTCCATTTTCTGCTGGAGCTCTCCAGCCTCCTCCTAAAACACCAGAGGAGAAAATGTGGGAAAGCAGTGAACCGAAAGAGGGCAAGTTCTGAAATTTATTGGACTTAAACCCACATATTCAAAGGGTAATTACTAGTTTGACTTCGGAAACCTGCAAGGTTGGTAATTCTCTTCCCAACATCCTCTGCTCCCAGGGAAGTCCTGGTTTCTCAGTTCTTCTCACATATCATGTTCTTAGGATACTTCAATGTTCCCACACTGACCTTGGCAGTAAAACCCTTTTTAAAACTCCAGCTCTTCAGCAACACTTGTCCAATCCTTGTATCTCAATTGCACAAATCTGGTTGACCACTAGATAACAGCCAAAGGATACAAAAAAATCCCCCTAACTCTTTGCTGCCAGTGAATGGTTAAAAGTTCATATAGTCAAAACATTCAGTCAGTGCAGTACAAATGGAAAGAAATAGGAAAAAAAAAATAAAGTAACCCAAGTGCTAACTGAAAGAGGGGTGAACATAGTTGACAGTGTTGGGCAGATAGACAATGTTGGGCACTGTCAGCTGTGAAAGATAGACCAAACAGGAATAAACGGTAGATGAACCAATTCCAGAATCTTGCAAATCTGAAAATACATTTCTTCCTCGGTCCCCTTTACAGCCCAAGAAACTAGGGAGGGTCTCTTCTGAGCCACTGGCCCCGTCCACATGCCTACTGAGGGCTAAGTTGCCTTTTCTGTCTGACTATTCCCTTGATTGTATCTCTTTGTCCCATCTCCCAAGATCATTCCCACATACCATTACAGGATAACAGAATAACAGAGTTGGAAGGGACCTTGGAGGTCATCTAGTCCAACCCCCTGCTCAGACAGGAAAGCCTATACCATTTCAGACAAATGGCTGTCCAGTCTCTTCTTAAAAACCTCCAGTGTTGGAGCACCCACAGCTTCTGGAAACAAGTCGTTCCACTGATTGCAGAGAGCATAGATATTATAACCAAAGAGACAACTAATCATGGCCCTTGGGATGTCATGCATTAAGTTGCATAGGCAGTAGCAACGCACTGACCCATTTCTGGGTGGGTGGTAAAGTCACATTGTGGGCAGCGGGGGGGGGGTGTTCCTGTCAGAAGAACACAGTAAAGCATCCTTGTGGATACAGCCAGAGCTTCTCTCTCCCTCTGCCAGAATATCCCTTGTTGAAGAAATGAATGCATGAAGTAAAACAAAGACATTTCTGGAAATCTCCTGGAAGAACTACAATTGATCACAAACACAAGCCTTACCTGAAAAAACTTTGTGTCAGTCTTTGTTAAACGAGTCAGGGAGCCAAGCTGCTGCTGGCTATCTTGATAGACCCTTTCAGCGTTAGATGCAGCTTGGCTAGCATCAGCCTCCAGTTCCTTTGTCAGCAGCTTCAACTCATCATATCTGCAGATCAGAATAAAACCTTTGAGCCTAAAAAGGGGAAAGTCTCTCTTCCCCGCCCCTTAATGCTTTATCTTGATTTATCCCATTTTGTCTTAACTCATATGTAATTTGGAGAATGCAAAAATCAGACTAGCGTAACCTGTTCTACGTTTGGCTACCTTACATACTACTGGATTTTCTTTGCTAAGAATCCAGGTCAGGATATGAATCCCAAGATCCTTCTGAAGTTATTTCACAAGGAGAAGTTTGCCCCGCCCCCACACCCCCGAGGAATAGAAGAAGAGATGTGCCAATATGGGTTATTTTTATTTTGCTGCATTTGATTAATGATGTGCTTTTTTTTTTTTACTCCTATGACAACTACATATCTCCAAGATGCTCTATTTCTTTGTGCTGGAATTGCTCCTCTTGTCCTCCTTTCTTTTCCTCTCATAGCATTAACCTCCAGAAGCTTGAGGAGGAAAGTCCACTGGAAAGGTTGGGAAACTAAGAGTGAGAAGTCTCTTTTTCATAACCATTCAATATGTTCAGCCCAGCATATATATAAAGAGAGAATAATGAATTCAACATTGGATTTCTGCGCTTTGCCTTTTAATCATTCAAAATAACTGGTAAAGAGCCATATGGAGAATTTATATTCATATCATCATCATCATCTTTAATAAAAGGTTAAACCATTCTATCGTATTCCCTGGACAATCAAGAAATGGAACCCCTACAAAGTGTTACCTATAAAGGAACAGAAATAGTCTTCAACACTGCATTAACAGTGTTCTATTGACCACCACCACCCCCCAAAATTAAGATTACAGCTCTTGAGATAGTAAAGAGTTGTCACATTTCAAGAAAGGAAAGTCCAGCTCTGGACAAGATAAATAAAAGAGCACAAAAATTACTCTTTTGCCTAGGAACTGGAGTGTAAAGTCTCCTATTAGGAAATTTACACTTTAAGATTCTAAGCCAGCGGTTCTCAACCTTTTCAGGGGCTCAACCCCGGCCCGCGCCGCGCATCGCAAAGGGGGAAAAAATGGCGGACCAAAAAAAATGGCGGACCAAAAAAAATGGCAGGCCCGCATTGCACATGCGCGACGGCCCGCATCGCAAAGGGGAAAAAATGGCGGACCAAAAAAAAATGGGCGAGCCAAAAAAAAATGGCAGACTGCGGTGTTTGGCGACCCCCGTGAAATGGTCGTTCGACCCCAAATGGGGTTGCGACCCACAGGTTGAGAACCGCTGTTCTAAGCAGAAGGTTAACAAGGATAAATAGAAGGAAATAGATAGCTAGATAAATAAAAGTAATGATAGGCCTCTCTCCAAAAACTAGAAACCGGGAATAACTAATGTGAGGGATTTTGAAGAGAGAGGAAGAAAAATGTTTACAATAATTGGATTATTGAGCTTTAAGAGTTGGAAGAGACCTTGGAGATCTTCTAGTCCAACCCCCTGCTCAAGCAGGAAACCCTATACCATTTCAGACAAATGGCTGTCCAGTCTCTTCTTAAAAACCTCCAGTGCTGGAGCACCCACAGCTTCTGGAAACAAGTCGTTTCACTGATTGCAGAGAGCATAGATATTATAACCAAAGAGACAACTAATCATGGCCCTTGGGATGTCATGCATTAAGTTGCATAGGCAGCAGCACTGCACTGACCCATTTCTGGGTGGGTGGTAAATTCACATTGTGGGCAGCGGGGGGAGGGGGTGTTCCTGTCAGAAGAACACAGCAAAGCATCCTTGTGGATACAGCCAGAGCTTCTCTCTCCCCCTGCCAGAATATCCCTTGTTGAAGAAATGAATGCATGAAGTAAAACAAAGACATTTCTGGAAATCTCCTGGAAGAACTACAATTGATCACAAACACAAGTATTAGAAATTGTTTGCTTTTTGAGAAGCATGAGTGGAAGAATGCTATTCAACACATGTGGTTTTCCATGGCAAGTGATTAAGCCATTGTGGCTCCAAATGTTCAGGAGTCTTCTGAAGTTCTGCAGTTCTGCATCAGAGATACCAATATGCTTTTTTTTATTTTTGCTTTTAATGGAACATTTAACAAGCCAAGATCATGTTTAAAACTGTTCTCGAAAAATATGTCTTCAAGTCAGACTTTTTCTTTGTTAGAATGGGATTTTTTTAAGACTTAGGTCTTCTAATTCCAAATGGTGAGGAAAGCAGAGGTTACTACTTTTTATTTTCATTCTTATTACTGCCTTCACACTCAAAAAAGGAGGAGGGGAAACTGGGCTCAGGAACTATAAGAGATGGCAGTGCCAGTTCCTGATATTGGACTAATCTTGGCCTCATGTGGGAGGAACCCTCAGAGGGGATGACTTGTCTCACTTTGCAGTAACAACATTGCTAATCTATACATAGCTCCCATAAATATATGGTTTGCTTTTAACAATCACATTAAGATTTTGATATGATATGATGCGATCTGGAGAAGAAGTAAATGATGTTAAGTGTGGAAATCAAGAAACCCAAGCAGTTCAAATGAACATAAGCATTTATTGCAAGCTTAAGCTCTGTACAAAGCAAATTGACAGTGGATAAGAGTTAATGGAATTCAAAGTGGACTGGAGTTAGATTTCTTGTGGGCATGAAAGAACTCGAGACTGATGACACATTTGACCCCTCCCTCAGGCTCAGCAATCTCTTACAGTAACACCGCACAAAGCCCACCAACTCACTTTTTCTGGAGCCCTTGCACAGAGGTTGTCCCAATACCTTCTCCACTTGCAAAGGCCTGCAGCAATGCCAGTGCTTCTTGGGAGGCATCTTCTGCTGCTCTAGTTGCTTCCTTAATGGTATCTGCCAGCTGCAGATGACTGAGAAAGAATAAGAAATAAGCTGGTGAGAGAGTGAAGTTTACCCATGGGTATCTACCATCCTTCTCTCTTACCCCCCCCCCAAATATGGGAGAACCATATTGGCAAAAACATGAAGCAATTTGCCATAGTTGTTGGACATTTTTAAAACTTCTTGATCTAACTTAGAGCTTCAAGATTTTACAGTGGACAACTTCTTAAAAAGTTGTTTGGTTGATGCTTTTAAAATGAGTCCATTAACAGAAACAATGTTTGTCAGTCTGGGGCAGATAATGATTGATTCACCTGTTTGCTAACTTCATGGCTTCATTGGCTAAGATTAAGAACCTGTTCGAACCACTTCCAGTGGCATCTGGAGATGGCACAATCTGAGGAAGGGAAAAAGTAATATTAAGTTGTGATTCCATCATGACCTATATCTCTTGAACACAAACATGGAACAGAAGACATATACTTGGCAATGTTTTTCCAAGTGAAACAAAAATTGTTTCCTTAGCTGCAGTTCCTGATACTGAGTAGCATGGTCTTCAATGGCATAAATTCCACAAGGATTAAAACATTTCTCAAAACTGCAGGTTCTATAAAGATCTCTTGCACTTTTCCACAAATATGTTTCTCTAGGGTAGATGGTAGAGCCCATGAGCTCCAATGTGCCTGTAGACCACTGCCTTGATGCTTCCAGCCTCAAAATCCAAAGCAAAGGAGGTTTTATGGTATAATGAGGGTGGGAATGGGAAAAGTTTTTAATTTTATTTATTACATTTATATGCTGCCCATTTCATTCTCCAAAATTATTCTGGGCAGGTTCTTCCTAGAACCTGTACTTGTTGCCACCTTAAAATTCCTATAGAAATGCTGAAATTGCCCTCCAAATGACAGAGCTGGGTTTTGGTGGGGAAGTTGGGACACAATAGGAACAAGGACTTCACAAAGATTTCCCATTTCCATGTTTACCCTTAAAGTGTGTGTGGGGAGGACGGGAGCTCCATCAAAATACATCCATTTTGCCACTGGATTTTGACAACACATTAAGAGCTGGAGACTCGTTTGTGTTTGTCATAGCTATTCATCCATGATTTACAATAGGCTCATGCTTTCTAAATTTCATGTACCCTACTGGCCAAA
This sequence comes from Bothrops alternatus, assembly GCA_034064705.1. Lineage (NCBI taxonomy): Eukaryota > Metazoa > Chordata > Lepidosauria > Squamata > Viperidae > Bothrops > Bothrops alternatus. The sequence continues at coordinate 1,054,209 of JARGCV010000040.1, forward strand.
AAAAATTGAACAAGGGAAGATACTTGCCATGCCTTCTATCTCTGCTTTACTCTGATCCAAATCTAAGTAGGCTTTCTCAATCAGCCTCTGGACATCTTGCACCTGACTCTGGTACTGATTGCGCAGAGAGTTCATCCTACTGGCTATTTCATTTATCTCATCCAGATGATTCCGGTAAGTGAACTCTTGGGACTTCGCCTTAGAAAATCGGTTTCCCAAAGCCCTGCCAGTAGCTAATGTGTCATAAGAAAAGGACAAGAAACAGAGGAGAACAAGAATCAACATAAATCATATTGAAGTAGAAATGATGTGTATGGCTGGAGCAAAGCCAACTAAGCAAGCAGATACAGTAGATTTCATATGATTTCTGGAAAATCCCACTTAGAAAGACCAATTTTGTCAGAATATCTCATGGTGACAGATAGGAGAAGAGATAGCTGCCTACTCTTCATCATTATCAGAGATAAAGTGGACAGGCCAGTTTAAAAGCTGTTTAACGTATTTTACCCCCAACTTCAGATTACCCTGTGTGTACAGACTGATAAGGATTGTTATTGGAATCACAGCAGATAAGAAGAATGGTATAACACTTTCCTTTTTATCCATGTTCCAGCCAAACATGTCTTGTCATCTGAGATTTGCACTAATTAGCACTTTGTATTAATTAATTTGTATTAAAATAATAGCCATGGCTAAATATTGCATATTACATACAAGATATGCTTTGGCTTTCATTTAAATAGTTCCTTGATGATACATGGTTGGAAACACCCAGCCACAGTAATAGTAACACTTTTATCAATTTTTGATAATGTTTTCAATTTCAATAATTCAATTTTTGGCATGTTCCTTCTGTATGTCATCGTTGCTTTGAAAATAAACCAATTTCAGAAGAAGCTGGAAGATTAGGACCCATAAAGTGTGTTTTTTCCCTCAATAAATGCTCACATTTCATCAGCTTTTTAAATAAACTGTTTTGTTTATTTGTGCCTTACTGTGGCCATGACTAAGCCAGGATTAACACTCTCAAAAACTACTGATTCCAATAAAATACTGTATGAAACATCTTTAAAGCATTCCCAATTTAAAAAAAACTGGAACGAAACGGAATTAACTTTGGCTGGATTGTACTTTCTGCGATGAATTTGAGAACTACTGAATTTCGTTAAACTTTTTTTTAATGGTTCAGTACATATTTGAAGACTTATGAAACACTATGTTGAGGAATGTAGAAAAGGAAAGACCCATTTCTCAGGGGACTAACAGAGATTCAGTATGGCCAGGTTTTTTTTTCCCTGTAGGATAAAACTCCATGTGGTTCTCTATTGAAGACGGGCAGTTTGTGCCACGTGGAAGCTGAAGCCTGACAGAGAAAGAAAGCAGATCTTTCTCTAGTTGGTGAAGATTATTTATCTTTCTTTGCCTGAATATTAATTTGGTATATTTCAAAAGAAAAATTTAAATGCATTGTTGTTATTTTTTATACAGTATATAATTTGGATGAATCAACTCTGACCTTTTTTCTGTAACATCTGTTCTCTCTTCAGACCACAAAGGGATTTGGGAAGACATGAGTTTACCTTGTAAAATTTCTGTGTCTCTCAAAATCCTCTGGAGCAGTTCCTCTGCTTCCCTCATTTTCCTTTCCAACTCAGTGTAATCTGCCGGCTGTCCACTTGTCTGGACTCGAGAAGCAAGTATCTCTAGTCCCTGCAGCTGCTGGAGGTATTGATCTATCTGGAAGCAAAGCATATCATCTCTGTTAGCAGGCTAAAATGAATTTTAAAACATGACTAAAAATCATTTAGAAAATGACATTCAGAACTTGATTAGCGACTCCAGAGGCTTTAAGGCAGTGGTTCTCAACCTTTTTCAGGTTGAGACCCCACTTGTGCCGCCCATGCGCATGCGCGCGCGATGAGCCAATCCATGCATGCGTGGCACGACGGAAAAAAACAAAACAAAATGGCGGACTACGACGGGCCGATCTGTGCATGCGCGGCGCGCACGTGACGCCCAAACCGTGCATGCGCAGCACGCGCGCGCGGCAAAAAAAAATGGTGGACCGCGGTGTCCGGCAACCCCCGCGAAATGGTCATTCGACCCCAAATGAGGTCGCGACCCATAGGTTGAGAACCGCTGCTTTAAGGAACTGTAGGACTGAGGCTCAAAGGAATCAAAACTCGCATATGTGTCACTTTTATTTCCGTTGCTCATTATGGTGGCTTATTCAATGCACTGGTGCTCAGTTCTTAAAATGCAATTACTGGGAAGTCTCTCATTTCTGCATTTAGGTTAATTAACCTAAAAACTGACTTATTGTTTGCCACTTATTTATTATTTATTAATCTGGTTAAAATCTGGATCGGAAAAACACTATTTTTAAAGATTTTAATTTTTAAAAATCCAACAGCAGATGCCTTATTAGTTGAGCATTGCAAAAATTATACTACACTCGGTCAAGTGCCTCTTCCAATATGATGCCAATTGGACATGGGTGCCTTTTAAAGAAAAAAGAATAGGATTTTTCACCCCCTCCTGAATGGAATACTGGTTTTGCTCATAGTGGCACTGGTTAACTTTGTTACAGATTCTAACTAACAGTAACCACTTCAGGTGTCCTATGTCCAAAGAATGAAGGGCAAGGGAGGGAAAAATATTTTCCACACCACCAACTGATATAAACATGGTACCAAAGTACCAAGAAGAGAAGCCTACCTGAGTCTTCAATTCATGATAGCAGATTGGACAACGGGTGTGTTCACAGCTAGGTCCTTCAAATCCTGGCTTACAAATGCAGCTGCCATCATTACGACATTGTAGGGGCTCGGAACCTACTGAATTGCAATTACAAGCTACCAAAGGTAGGAAAAAGCAGAATATTTAGAGATGGTTTGATCAGAACACATAAACTAGAAAAGCAATTTCTCTTTCTTTTAAGGCAGCTTACTTCAACCTAAACATTTTGTAATTACAATCTTCAGATCACCATCCATCCATCCATCCATCCATCCATCCACATAACCATCCATATCACTTTTGTGTTACTCTAGGCAGCTTACAATAAAATAAATAAAACATGCAATATAAAAAATAAAAATATAACATATACCAACTGGGCATTATCCAGCTAATCATTCACACAGTCAAGAGATGGGCTGTATCCAATGGCCAGGGGCCTAGTCTGGAGCCAAAGCCTAGTTTTCAAGGCCTTACAAAAGACAACAGTGTGGGGCCAATCTAATTCCTGGGATGATGATGCTCTAGATCAGAGACCCAACCTTTTGGGCACCAGGGACCGGTTCCGTGGAGAGAGGTTTTTCCACGGACCGGAGGGGGCGTGGTTTTGTGTGCTGCCTCCATCCCATGGATGAGGCTTTGCTTGTTTGTGCGGACTGGTTGCTGGCACGCCGTGGCCCGGTACTGGTCCACGGACCAGTGATGGGGGACCCCTGCTCTAGAGGATGGGTGCTATGGCAGAAAATGTTTTCATTCTGAGCCCTGCTGGCTGATAGTCCTTAGCTGACAATACCCAAGGCATGATCCCAATCATGGTAGAGACAATTGAGGAGAGATTTGCACTCAGTACAGTCAGCAGCTGGGAATTTTGATAGCTTCAGACCCAATTCATCTAGAGGACAGCAGTTTATGAAAAGCTGTACTAACACGAGCACATTATCTTTGATAAAGTATCAAATTATGAAACTCAAAATAAAAAAAACAAGGATAAATGATACGGTAGATGGATAATTCACTTCAGTTTTGGCTTTCCATTTATCTGTAACAGATGGCAGCAGCAAGGCTTATCTCAAAAAATTAAGCAAGGATGAGCTAATTAGATCTTGGATGGAAGATCACCAAGGTATCCTAGAGAGACTAAAACATTTCAGAACGTTATGACAAGCATTACAAGTACAGGGAAGAAAATTTAAGAAAATGTCGTAGATTTGACCCTCCTTAAGGTTTTTTTTTTTTTTTGTGATAAAGGCAGGTAAGGGTAAGGTGCATTCAGATTTGCAGAATCCAACCTGTACAGGTGGAATAATTAGATTGTTTTTCTTTAATTAGGAAAAAGGGACAACAGAAGGAGGGATCTCTATAGCCTACCCCTGAGCTATACTATTCTAACTTGGTAAATCAATACAGCTGATAAAAATCTCAAATGAGAGTTATTTTTCCCTTATTATCAATGTCCAGAAGTCAACTGAATGGCCCTAAGTCACACATTAACCTATGCTCTCCAGCCTTGAGATATCTTCCCAGGGTCATGCCAATCCAGAGAAGTAAAGCACATACACAATATGGAGCACTACGTGATGGTATGTCAAACCAGCAAGGTATGTTAGTGCATATTTACATCTCTCATTAATAGTTCCCATGTGCACCTATGCATACAACTAACTAACTAACTAACTAACTAACTAACTAACTAACTAACTAACAGAACTACCTTTCCAACCCATGCGCTTCTGACTATAGGGACAATAACCTAATTTATAGCTCTCCTGTGAAAGTTACACAATTGGCTATAACCAATAATATCTAGCAAGCATCTTGTGTTGGAGACAATTTATAATTAGCCTTTCATGATCCCTTGATTGCCCTTGTTCTGGTTTACTACCATTCTTTCAGTATAATTGAGATAAAGCTCTCTAGTTATACTGATTTTGAAATCAACCTTCTCTCTATGCAAGATGATGGTCTACCTTGGCATTTCTCTGCTGGGTTTGTGGATAAAGTTTGTCCAAAGAATCCATCCTTGCACTTGCATTCCCCTGTCAAGTGGTCACAAATCCCTGACGCATTTGGGTCGACAGTGTTACACCGACATGGCTGGCAGGGTCGTACTGGTCCACTCCCACCCAAGGGGTCTCCAAAATAACCATTGGTGCAAAACTCACAGCGAGAACCTAGAAAGAAAAAGAACGGTGAAAAGCAAGCACAGCAAGTCCTGAGTCAACCACACAGGAACTCTCTCTCCCCCCCCCAAACTCTACCTGGAACACAGAGCTAAATAAGCACCCACATTCTCTAATCTGTGGGATTGTGCGTGCACACAACTGTCTCACAAGCTTGCAGTTCAGATTGCACATTGTGTTTGAATTATTCCTGAATTCTTTAATATTAACATGTGTTATCCAGGGGTATAATCCAGGCATAAATAAATAAATAAACAAATAAATAAATAAATAAATAAAATACAAATAGGATCTGGAATTGCCACACTTTGGGTTACAAGAATATGTACACGAGTGCTTAGAACAAATTACTGAGGTGATGGGAAGGGAACACAGGATATTAAAAAGAACCTGAAGTCTCAATTTTTAAAAACAATTTCAGAAAAAGAAACTTTGTACTGTCAAAGTTAATCGAGAAAGCAGGGATGCTTAGAATTTTACTATCTGCTGTTTATTTGCTAAACCTTCTCCACTTGTTTTTATGCTATGCACTTGCAAGAGCAGTTCTTCTACTTGCCTTCAAATACCACAAAGCGTCCAAGAAACCCTTAACCTGATTAACCCAAAAGTGTTACATGAACAAAGCCTAAAACAATTCATCACAATAATAAAATATAAATACCATAGTGAAGTAAAATATTTAAATGCATGTATACACTTTTTTCTAAAATCACACCTCGTAGCAAAGCCCTCTTATTTTTCTTGATGATTCTTTTAACTTCATATTGTTTTCAGTGCATTATATGGTCAATCTTAAATTGACTACAAGAACTTGAACGGCGTGTTCAACTGCTAGGATAGCGAACTACAGGTGTAGTATAGCATTAAACTAGTACCTTTCTTTGCCTACTCAGATTGGAATTGGACGTATTGAGGTAGGAAGAAATTCGCAAGGTATTTGTATTCCATCTGATCAGGAATACTCACATTTCTCTTCAAGGCATACAGCTCCCTCTTTCAAATTTGTCCTATGTTTCTGGTATGTCACTCCAGGCTACAGGTTGAGGTATAAAAGATGGAATGCTCTTCCATACAAAATAATTGCTTCCATAGATAAATAAATTTGCGGTAACAAACTCTTTCTTAGCTTTCTCCCATTATACTACTTTGATTGTCTAAGAAATAATTTAAATGGAGGCTGTATTTAATCCTAAATCTTAACTTCTACTCGGAAGTGATTCAGCACAAGCAGAGACCAAACATTTCATTAATCTTGTCTAGTCATAAGTCTAGTCATTCACCAAAAAACAGATTTGGAAACCATGGTTGTTAAGTCCTTTGATCGGTTGCGAATGACGAAGACTCATTGTTGTTATAACAGCTCTTTATTCATTGCATCCACAACTCCAACAACAATCCAAGGCACGCAGGCCTCTCTTATCTGCCCAGAGCCCCGAAAAGAAAAGTAACAAGCACAGATGGCTTTCGCACCTCGCGCAGGCGCGCCAGGCCGGCGCCACTCAGTCTGGTCCCAGGCAGCTTTTGCAAAGCCCGGGACCGTTGCAATGTCCCGAGCCTGCCTTTGCAGGCTCAGGACACAACACCCCTCCCCCCTAGATTGAACACTCCTGTACACCCCACACCTTGTTCCCTTGGGAAAGTGTTAAGGTTTCAAAACTCAATTGCACGGAATGTGAATTTCTCGAGGTTGTCCTCTGACAACCTCCTTTATTTATTTTAGGCATAAATGTATCCGAAATCAAAAAATACTACAGCACTCTTTTTTGTTAAAAGTCCTTGTTGTTAGTCCCCTTTGAACTTGACAGCAATGTCACAAAATCCCTAAGGTGTTTGGGTTGGCACTTGGCCCGCTGCGACCTCCTAGGGCCAGGAGAACTTACCTGGCCCCTCTGCTCACCTCCTACTTGAGGCAGGCCAGTGCTTTGCTGTCTTAGGTTTGTTGAGGACCCAGAAATTTTGCCTGGCCCACCTGCTCGCCTACCAGGCTAGGCAGGCCAGGACTTTGCTGCCCCCAAGACCTGGTTGACCCACCCCTCAGCTGTGTGGCTGGACCCGCTATGTCCCAGCCAGCATGCTGTGGAGGGGTGGTAGTCCCCAATTCCACAATGGACCTTTCTTGGGAGCACTGTCCCTCGAACTCCCGGCCAGCAGCTGAAGAGTGCTGGGAATTGGGAGTGCCCAAGTGCTCAGAAGCCCCTAGGGCTGTGCCCCAGGTGTCAGAGTCAGGAGATACCTCCCAGGCTACCCCCTGTCCAATTGACCTTCTTCTGGGAGCAATTGCAGAATTGGGCCTTTGTTCCAGTCAGAATTCTTGTTCACTAGTGTTTTGTGAGTTATTTGGATACCCTCTGTCAGTCTCCCTGTCTGGAGCACTATCTGTTGTTTGTGAAGAATTTGGATAGCCCTGGTGTGACCCCCTGTCTGGAGTAATTGTGGATGAATGGGGTGACCCCCTATCCATTGAATTCCTGTCCTGGCCACTTGTGGAACCCTGGGCTGACTGTTGAAATTGATCCTCAAAATGCACATTATGATCCTCCCCCCCCCCCGAGCAGAGCCAGGAGCAGAAGGGTGCGAGTCCAGTCTCACACGCAGCTGATCTATGTGCCTGCGAATGCTGCGGCTGTCACCCAGTGTCACTTCGTATGACAACGGCCCAGAGATCTTACAGACCACAGCTATTACCCATAAATGACCGGGCCCATAGTTACGTGCCCAAACCAGATCTCCCACTTGCAGTCTCTTTGGTGTCCTTGGTTGTGACACCTGTGAAGCCACCCGGTCAGGGTGCAGCCTGTCCAGTTTTGTGATGAGGCGGCGACCCCAGCGCAGTTCAGCAGGACTCTTCCCGGTGGCAGTACATGGTGTGGTGCAGTGTGCAAGAAAAAAATCTGCTAACCTGTGATGCCAGTTACCATAAGTTAGTCTCTTGAGGGCATCCTGGGTGGTGCGCACCATTCTCTCAGCCATTCCGTTGGAGGAAGGGTGGAAAGGAGCTGAAGTTGCATGCCGGATCATGTTGGCTTGGAGGAAACCCTGGAACTCAGAAGATGTAAATTGAGGACCATTGTCCGAAACCAGAACATCTGGAAGGCCGTGTGCAGCAAAAATTCCTCTCAACACCTGGATGGTCCTGGCAGTAGTAGTGGAGGAAACAGGAACAACCTCTTGCCACTTAGAATGGCTATCAACAACAACCAGGAAGAATTGCCCCTGAAAGGGCCCAGCGTAATCTATATGCATCCTGGACCATGGGGATTGAGTTTCCTCCCACCTATGTACTGGGGCCTGAGGCATTTCAGGGCGGGACTGTTGGCACGCTTGGCACCCGTGCACCAGAGCCTCGATGGCCTTATCAAGTCCAGGCCACTAAAGATGGCTGTGTGCAAGTGCCTTCATTCTGACAATACCAGGATGTCCCTCATGTAAGGAGGTCAAGATTCTAGACCTCAATGAGGCTGGGATCACTACCCTGCTGCCCCATAACAGGCATCCTTTGAAAGTAGACAACTCATGTTTCTTTTTCCAGAAGCTTTGGAATTCAGCATCTGGGCACTTGTCAGGCCATCCTGACAACACCCATGTCAGCATGCGTGTAAGCGTGTGATCCGTGGCAGTTTCTGCAGCCACATCCCTAGCATTGAGGGGAGACTCTGGTAACTCCTGGATGGACAGGATATGAATGGCTGGAGCAGGAGCAGGCTCCAATTGTTGTAAGGGCAATCTACTCAGGCCATCTGCATGACCCATTTCCTTTCCAGGTTTGTGAATTAGCGTGAAGTCATATGCTGACAGGAAAATGGACCATCTCAGCATACGAGGAGAAATGATATGTGGGGTCTGCTTGGTAGTAGTAAACAATCCCAGAAGAGGCTTATGGTCAGCATAGACCGTGAATTGGCGGCCGTACAAGAAATCATGAAATTTCTTAATGCCAGCCACAACGGCCAAAGCCTCTCTGTCAATCTGAGCGTAATTCCGCTCTGCAGAAGACAGAGTCCGGGAATAGTAGGCCACAGGGACCTGAGTCCCATCATCCATCAGATGGCTGAGTACAGCCCCAACCCGGTAAGGAGATGTATCGCAGGCGATGCAAACAGGCAGTTGCTCATTAAAATGAGCCAAAACAGCATTAGACGTGAGCAAGGCCTTAACCTCATTGAAGCTCTTGTCATGGACTTTAAACCACTGCCAAGGAGCCTGTTTGTCCAAGAGCCTATGTAATGGCTCTGCCACAGCAGGCTTGTGAGGCAGGAAAGCATGATAAAAATTTAATAGGCCCAATAATGCTTGCAGTTCACTTTGGATTTAGGACTTGGGGCCTTCTGAATGGCTTGTAATTTTGATTCAGCAGGGTAAATTCCTTGAGCATCTATCCTGAATCCTAAGAAGTCAGTGGAATTGACTCCTATCTTGCATTTATCCTTCTTGAGTTTAAGGCCTGCTTTTCGAAAACGAAGCAAGACAGCCCTTAATCTCTCAGCCAAGTTTTTGGATGACTCCCCAGCAATGAGGACATCATCAAAGTAGGGGCAGACCCCAGGAATGCCACGTAGTGTGCTCTCCATGACACTTTGGAATATGCCAGGGCTAGATTTACCCCAAATTGCAGTATCTTGACTTTGACTGCCCCTCTGTGAGTTACAATGGTTTGTGTCTCTGCAGCTGCCTCATCAACAGGTAGCTGTTGATAGGCCTGTGCCAGGTCAAGCTTTGCAAATATGCGCCCCCCCCTTGAGGGATGCCAGAATGTGGCTTACCACAGGTACTGGATAAGTGTGCTGTTGTAGGGCCTTGTTTATTGCGCACTTGTAGTCTGCACATATACGTATATCCCCATTAGCCTTTAGAGGCGTTACTATGGGGGTTTCCCATGGGCTTGAATCTACGGTTGTAAAATGCCTTGCTGGAGCAATTTGTCCAGCTCAGCATCAATCTTGCCTTTGAGGGTGAAGGGCACCCTTCTAGGCTTAACCCTGATGGGCGTGATAGTTGGGTCTAACCGTAGTGAAACTGGAGGCCCCTTATAGGATCCAAGCTCTGAGCTGAACACATCTGCAAACTCCTTGCAGACTTCTGCCAGGCTTAACGTTTGCAAATGGTGCAGCCCTGTAATCTGGATTCCCAGAGCCTCGAACCAATCGAGTCCAATAAGACTCATGCGTTCTCCCCCTACAACCGACACATCTAAGGGACCATCAAAATCCTTGTGCTGTACATTAAGGGTGGCCTCCCCCTTAACACACACCTTAGAATTCTGAAAATCCGCGAGGACTATATTGGATGGCTTAATCTTGGCTCGAAGGCCACTGCTGCTACAAATCTTTTTGAATGTACTGATGGATATAATGGATAGAGTGGACCCAGTGTCCAACTCCATGGATAAAAGAACCCCTTGCAACCTTAGTTTAAGGGACAGCTTCTTCTTTAGTGGTTTGTGTGTGCCTGTCCTTAATACACTCCTACGTGATGCACAAAAACCCACCCTATTTTGGCTGGGGACCCTGATACCTTTCAGATGCAATTCTTCACGTGGTTGAATCTTCTGGTGGCCCAAACAGATGGCTGCAATGTGGCCTTGCTTGCCACACGCTCTGCAAATGGCGGAATGGAACCTGCAGTCAGCTCTTCTATGGCTTCCTCTGCACCCGAAGCATTTGAGGGACGCTGCGGCCTTGTCCTGATGCTCCTTCTGCCTCCTTTCAACTGGTTGGTAAAGTCTATTCACCTCTTCTTCAGGATCCACGTCTGCCCCTTCTTGGACGTCCTCCTGATGGACAGTAGCTATCTCTGGAGGGCTCCTGGTGTGCTGTAGAATCTTCACAGCCCTGCCTGCTGCTTCTTCAGCTGTCACCTCAGTGCATCTTGGAAAGAGACATCCTCTCTAGCAAAAATCTTTTGCTGCAAGTCTCTGTTCCTTAATCCGCATACGAAGCCGTCTCGCAGCCTCTCTTCCAGATCCTTGAACTCACACGGTCTGGCTGCTCTCCTTAAGGCTGCAATAAAGTCTTTAGCTGATTCACCTGCCCTCAGGTCCCTTTGCTCAAATGTGTGTCTCCATGCAATCACAGACAATTTGGGCTGGAAATGTTCCTTGAGTAGTTTCTTCAAGTCAGTGTATGTTACTGACTCCAGAGGTGCAGGGGCCGCCAGGTTCTCTGCAATCTCAAATGCCTTCTGACCACAGACACACAATAGGGTTGCAGCTTTCAAGCCATCTTCTCTGACCTGATTTACCCTGAAATAATTCTCCACCCTTGCAACGTATAAGTCCCATCTTTCTGGGTGGGAGACATCAAATTCAGAAATACATCCAATCTTGGCCATCCTACAGTCACAACTTCACCACTCGCTCCTGTTACTCTATTCTTGGGGGAAAGGGTCTTTCAGCCGAACTCACCCTCCAACGATGCTGTACTGGTAGGCTGGGACGCTGATTTCGACACCATTTTTCCCTTCTGCAGGACTTCTTTGGGGTGAGTCTTTACAGCTTCACTTTCTTCCGCTTGTAAATGATCCCACCTTTGTCGCCAGTGTTAAGTCCTTTGATCGGTTGTGAATGATGAAGACTCATTGTTGTTATAACAGCTCTTTATTCATTGCATCCACAACTCCAACAACAATCCAAGGCACGCAGGCCTCTCTTATCTGCCCAGAGCCCTGGACAGAAAAGTAACAAAGAAACAGATGGCTTTCGCACCTCGCGCATGCGCGCAAGGCCGGCGCCACTTAGTCTGGTCCCGGGCAGCTTTTGCAAAGCCCGGGACCATTGCAATGTCCCGAGCCTGCCTTTGCAGGCTCAGGACACAACAATGGTGATTCCACAGTAACCTGTGCATAGAAAAGAGACGGAGCTTGCATCACAATGACACAATGCTTCTGGCATTAATCTGATTCCCTGTAGATCCCTCCCCTATACAGATCACTGGCCACTACTGAGATTCTAAAAAGCAGCACAGGGAGAATGCATTTTAAAGGAAGACAGTGGAAATAAAGGAAGGTTACATAATGGTTTCTTGACCCCTCCCCAACCCTGTCCAATGTTTAATTCCCAGTTGCTGGAAGGATTATTTGGGAATCCTAACTATTGAAGAGAATGGCATATTCCTCTCTTTGCTTCTTTTGCCTTCTCTCTGCAGATGGGCAGAAACTGACATCCCCAAACCTTTCCTGCCACATATATATCATTGCCCTCCCACCCCTTGGCAAGACTCCTCCCATTCCTTGGTGAGACTCCTCCCATCCTTTGGCTAGATTCCCTTGCAGAAAAAAAGCTTGGGGGAAAAAAGAGGATTATTTGACAACAGAATATGAATCCTACCACCAGTTCCTGGAGGACACCTGTTACAAACAACTTCCTGTGTGCCCGGCAAGACTGAGCAACCATAACCACTTTGGCATGGACATGGTTGGCAGTTCTTTGAGTCCCAAGGAAGGCTGTAAAACCCAGTTGGGCAAGCAGTACTTATATGGTCCAAGGTTTCATCTCCAGCATAACACTCTCCTGAGCAAAGATGGAAAGAGAAAAGATAGAAGTTGGGTGAAGCCTTGTATCACAATCCAGTGGCTTATTTTCTTTTTATGGTGAAAAGTTTGAAACAGATGAGACAAAAGGAAAAATGTTGAAGGAAGACGCCATTAAATATAGAACAGATCTTGGTATATCTAAGCTGGCATAGGCAAACAAGCACTATAGCAGCCTTTTCTGAAGAATATAAATAGACTTTTGAAGAGCAACTTTCATCTTGTGTGGCTAGAATACTCCCATTAATTTCACAAATGGTAACTTATTGTAGGTGTCAGGCATACCCACAATAAGTACAGAAGATCTATTCATTAATAGATCACAGTTTTTCATTCCTGAAAAATGTGGGATCTAAAACTCAGGAATGAGCTTGTTGCCTGTTGAAACTCAGACAGATGAAGGATTCTACGGAAAATAATTGCTTTTCAACAACTGATAAAGTATCAGGAAATTCTTAGAAGAGATGAAAAAAAGGAACAGCTTTCTCAATCCAAAATTACCCTTTTGACATCCAAGGAATTGCATATTAGGTAGCTTATTTTGTGTAGGAATTGCACTTTTATATAATTTAAAACAATTATTACTTAAGATATAATGTACAGAACACTACTAAGTGATCATGTTGGGGGCAAGAATGACAGAAACAAGTCATGACAATGACAAGAATTTTAGCTGTCAGCCCTGCTCATATGGCAACAGGATTAAAAACTTTATAGCAGCTTTCTTATTATTATTGCTGCAATATTTTTGTTTTTTGGCAAGCCAAGTGGGCAAAAACCAAGGGCAAAAACAAGCTGCATTCCAAAAACATCTTCCTTCAGGTCTTTTTGAATATTAATTTACTAAACATTTAAAGCAGAAATTCTCGAAGTTTTTTATAGAATTTCTTCACAGCCAGGGACGCTGGTCACATTAATGAGTATGACTCTATCTCTATTTTATCTAAAATTGAGGACATATAACATGGAATATATGTCTTCATGCCTGATCCTCCTTCACAAAGTATTTTCTGGTCATTATAGACTGCTCCCACAGCGATTTTGACATTCACGCCCTTTTAAATAAAATTGAATGGACAAAAAAAAAAAAACCCTCACCACAACAGAACCTCACACTGTGGATTTGCTTACCTGTTTCTGAATCACAAGTTCCTCCTCCCATACACTGACACAGCACACATTGCCTGAAGGCCCCAAAGTTTCGTGAATTCTCTCTCTTGTATCCTGAAGCACACTTCTCACAGAATTGCCCCTGGTATCCAGTTGGACATGCACATTGCTCCACCCAGGGGGCCAGAGAGCCAGTGCTTGGCCGTGCCGAAACCAAAATGACATTACTGAGGTATCCTGGGACTAAAAGAACAAAAAGTGATTCTAGGGAATATTCCAGGGAAGAAATCGTGACAAAATTAGGAAATGGCATCTGGATTGTGTCTAACAGAAAATAAAATATGTCTTGGGATTTCAGCGATCTACTTCCAGATGTCTTCTACATGTCTTCTTTCAACATTTGTTCTCTCCTAGTTCTGCATTAATCTTTATTTAAATTTTTTTTTAAAAGTTGAAAGAAAACTAGATACATATGAATGATGAAATTTTCCCAAATATCCTCTGACAGTTCTTGTCCAAACTGATGTTTCCAGATGTGCTGGACTTCACTTCTCATAACTTCTTGGCAACATGGTCTTTGGCTCTTCAGTTAAATAAGAGAAGCATACCCCATCCCCAAGGAAAATTCTTTGCAACCTTCTCTGTGCTGCAAAAGTTCTGGGCTAAAAACACAAAGCAACTCTGAGAAACTTTCTGTGAATGTAAAAAAATGACTAAAACCATAACTTTAGTTGGCTGAAATCATCTGTTTTTTAAAATGGTTTATTGCTTTGGGTTCATCTTTTAAATGATTTTATTGCTTTGTGTTCTATCGGATAATAAAATAGGGTAGAAGTATTCAAATAAGGAATCAGCAAAAAAATAATATAGGAAGACTCCTTTTTATGCCCAGTTGCTAATCTCAACTCACCAGCTCCATGAGTGGCTTTGATCCGAATTGATGACAAATTCCCAATTAACTGATGATACTCAAGGTTACTAAGCCTAGGGCTCCAGTTACTACTTGGGTGTTCATCTAGCCTGCAGGCCAGAGATAAAGAAAGAAAGTTATACGGGGAAAAAAATCTACCTAATCATCATTCCATATAAAATATATCTCCACAAACACAGTAAGAAATGAAAGAAAGAATGTACCAAGAAAATGACCATAAAGAATGAGAAAACAACAACACTCTGAGGAGGAACTGGAAATATGGCATAGATTTTCAGTGAATCTCAGAGAGTGAAACACAGTTACAAAAGTCAACTTCCTAGTAAATCAATATAATATATTTTTCAATAATTTTAGAGAGCTACCTATCCTTCTTTACTGTCAAGGAATCAAAGTTGCATCCAAAGCAACAATAAAAGTGATCCCTCTACAAAAATTTATATAAGGCTGGAGTAAACTTCCTTCAGATCCATTATTTCCAGCTGGCACATCTGATGGCACGCAATGTAAGGGTTCTACTCCAAGTACAAGAACTGAATATGAAGATGCCGGGGGTGGGAAAGATTGAAGCACCGTAATAGATAGTCAGCTGTGCTGTGCTATGGCTCAGTGTCACTTTGGTGGAGTCAGTGCATAGACTATATCAGCACAAGTTCCTCTATGCTACAAGGAAGGATCAGTGGCTCAGCTTTTCTTTGTTCCAGAATTCCTAACACACTTCCATAAAGTTGGCAAGTTTACAGGACATAGTTGGAAAACTACATATCTAAACAATCAATTTGTTGTAAAATAAAACCTTACAGAGCTCATTCATGTAGGAAGATGTACCACCTGATTTCTTCAACACAGCTTTTGATTATCTGACATTTTCTTACTGATGGGTAAATTGCCTATATTGAAAACCACCAAGGTGATACTGAATGATAGGGAAGTACTACTTACTACTTGAGATAATAAATCTGTGATAGTTCATTCAAATTTGCCTCATTTTGTGTTAAAGGGCTGACTCAGAGTAAGTGTACCATGTGAACCCAGAGTCAGTAATAGGGTGTCATTGAGGAAACTGTACTATTGTCTTTAATATTTGAGAGAGTCCTTAGATGTCCTAGGCAATTTACCTGTATGTGTATGTCTTGCTGATTCCACAAGGGAGCATCCTGCCATTAGATGGGAATTGGGTCATGACTCTTAAGCCAGCTCCTTCCAAGATGACGTCGTGCTGTGAAGGGCGAAATCCAGGTCGGTTCACTCGATAATTAAAAGACAGCATCTGTCCATAACTCAGCTGCTGGTTCCCAAGGAATCTGGCTACAAAAAAAGTACATAGTAAAAACAGCAATACAAATAAGAATTAAAAGTCTCCGCAGATGACATTTATAAAGAAAATACCATGGAAAAATTTTATCTAACAGTATCAACTTCCAGAGCAGGGGTTCTCCAAACTTGGCAACTTTAAGACTTGTGGACTGCAACTCACCGAATTCCTCAGCCAGCCATGCTGGATGGGAAATTCTAGGAGTTAAAGTCCACAAGTCTTAAAGTTGCCAAATTTGGAGAACACTGCTTTAGAGCAAAATAAAGACTTAAAAGAAACAATGAATTTGAAAGGGTGACATCTCTTCTAATTGCATGGTTATGGCCTAGTTAAAAATCTGTCTATTTGCTTGCATATTTACTTAATTGTATATTTTAAATCTGTTTCAGACAAAAACATGTCAAGTTTACCCAAAAATATCTTTGAATACAGACAAATAGATTTTCTAAACTGGCTGGACATGTGTTCCTTTGGAGGTCAGCAATATTGTGGAAATCAACCCAATTTACTTCCACTTCAACTGCTATATAGCTGAATCTGCTTTAAAACTATGCTTTTTATTCTTTCCAGCCCAAGAATACATTGGAAAGAAATTATGTACAAGGACTCAGGACTGTATCTGTCTATCCTATCCTTAGAATAACTCTGTAAAAATAGAACGGAATGGGACCATACTTGCTATGGTGGAAAAAACCTACACGAGAAAGACTGAGGTTTGACAATGGGCTGAATCCAGCCAGGTTTGCAGAGAAAAAAGTGACCCCCAAGGCAACCTTATGAGAAAAGCATTTGGGCAGCACCTCAGAATATTGCAGTCTGCTCTATTCTAAGCCTTTCCTTAAGGAAACCAAATAGAATATATGCAGATTCTCTTGTGCCTTCTAGACCAGAGGTCGACTTTTTACATAACTGGTCCAGCAAAGGCACCAGGGACCGGTTCCGTGGAGAAAGGTTTTTCCACAGACAGGAGAGTGTATGGTTTTGTGTGCTGCCTGGGGCTTTGCCTTTTTGTGTGGACCGGATGCTGGCATGCTGCAGCCCGGTACAGATCCATGGACTGGGGGTTGGGGACCCCTGTTCTAGATCACACTAACACAAAACATAGAGATGCAACATGAGGGGAGGGTGGAAACACATATGCTCTTCTGAAGAAACTGCAGATGTCTCCATGGCCTCTACTTTGCAAAGGGGTTCAGAAAGTCCAAGAAATTGTGCTCTGTTATATATACCGTATATGTGTGTGTGTAGGTCTATGGTTATTCGGGTTTTCTCCTGCATAAAATTGGAAGTGTCGGGAGTTATATATATATATATATATATGTAGGTCTTTGGTTCTTCGGGTTTTCTCCCGCGTAGAATTTGAAGTGTCTTGGCAACGTTTCGATGAAATCTCATTCATCATCTTCAGGCTGGTGCTTTTGGCTTCTGCTTCTAGGAGCAATGTGTGGTCTAAGCTGTTTTTTCCTTTTAACTGCCAGTGGGGGTTTGAACTGATTGGCTGGGAGCTTGGCTATGTTCTGATTGGTTAGGGGCTTGGCTGTGCTCTGATTGGCTGGGGGGTTGGCTGTGTTCTGATTGGCTGGGGGAGTGTTCTGTTTGGGTGGGGGCTTTGTTGTGCTGGAGAGGTTCAAAGTGGCCAATGTTGCAGCTCTGGTCTGGCTCCTGGTCTGTGGTCTTGCCTCATCATTGGTGTGGGTTTGGGTTTGCTTTTTGCGTGGATGTGTGGAGGTGGCATCCTGTGTGTTTCTGGTGTCAATCTTTGAGTTAGGAATACGTTTGTCAATAAGGGCGGGTTTCCAAATGGCTGGTAGGCGGGAGGTATCATCTCGTTTGTTCATGCTGTGGGGGCGTTTTTCTATCTCGATGGCTTCTCTGATTATTCTGTTATTAAAATGTTCAGTTTTGGCAATTGTTCTTCAATGCACGCATTGAAGAACACAAAAACTCAGTCAAAAGAGAGGAACCAACTTCTTCCCTGGTCCAACACCTTAAAGCCACAGGACATGAAATTGATTTCAAAAAGACCAGAACAATTGCCAAAACTGAACATTTTAATAACAGAATAATCAGAGAAGCCATCGAGATAGAAAAACGCCCTCACAGCATGAACAAACGAGATGATACCTCCCGCCTACCAGCCATTTGGAAACCCGCCCTTATTGACAAACGTATTCCTAACTCAAAGATTGACACCAGAAACACACAGGATGCCACCTCCACACATCCACGCAAAAAGCAAACCCAAACCCACACCAATGATGAGGCAAGACCACAGACCAGGAGCCAGACCAGAGCTGCAACATTGGCCACTTTGAACCTCTCCAGCACAACAAAGCCCCCACCCAAACAGAACACTCCCCCAGCCAATCAGAACACAGCCAACCCCCCAGCCAATCAGAGCACAGCCAAGCCCCTAACCAATCAGAACATAGCCAAGCTCCCAGCCAATCAGTTCAAACCCCCACTGGCAGTTAAAAGGAAAAAACAGCTTAGACCACACATTGCTCCTAGAAGCAGAAGCCAAAAGCACCAGCCTGAAGATGATGAATGAGATTTCATCGAAACGTTGCCAAGACACTTCAAATTCTACGCGGGAGAAAACCCGAAGAACCAAAGACCTACATTTATATATATATATATATATATATATATATATATATATATATATATATATATATATATATATATATATATATATATATATATATATGTGTGTGTGTGTGTGTGTGTGTGTGTGTGTGTGTGTGTGTGTGTGTGTGTGTGTGTGTGTGTGTGTGTGTGTGTGTGTGTGTGTGTGTGTGTGTGTGTGTGTGTGTGTGTGTGTGTGTGTGTGTTTGTGTGTGTGTGTGTGTCTTTTAAAATACTAAAAATGTGAATCCTGGGCATTATGCTGGGTATTTATTATATCCTGGTGTTTGTTTTTTCTTTTATAGTTTTTTCTTAAGGGGAAAGCTTGGCTCTCAGATTTTTTTTCCCCCAGCCCCTTGAAAACAGTTCTGCTTGGATCACATGATGGAAGAGGGAGGGGGGATTTATAATGGAACAGGCAGAGACATTCCAAGCTATGTGTGACTGTCTTTCAGGGGCTTTTTTCTTCCTGGAATTATCCAGCTGAATCCAGTTTATTTTCAAATTAGACTTTTGTGTCATCAGTTTTCTTGCCCAATCAAATTTTGTTCTGTTCTGTTCAGTTTTCAGAGAGTCACTTTGCTGACAGACAAGCCTGTTTCCTAATTTCTTTCCAACATTTGGTTGGGTTGGAAAGAATAAAGAATAAAAAGCAATTGAGCAGAGATAAGTCAGGCTTGCTTTTCTGTTCCAAATATTAAGCTACTGAGCTTCCTTCCTTCCTCTGTTGAGAAAATTATTGAGGTATGGCAGTGATTCTAGGAAAAAAGAAAAGGTATATTTTCCTGAATGGTCCTTTAGAGGTGTTCCTCTCCATAATGGGATATAGAAATATGCACCTGGAGCTACAAAATAGCTGGAACCCAGCCTTCTAGAAGTCACAGAGATTTCCTTGTGCTGTGGAGACCATTGGAGCTGTAATGGGGATCCATTTTCTTGAGCTTGCCAACCTTCATCACCTGAAGTACAGGAAAAGCACAGTTTACTGAACTGAGTTGGAAATCCATTAACTACTGCTTCAGGTAATGTGACAGGAGAGAAACAACTTTACCCATAGTGTGTAATTGAAACAGTGGTGAATGCATTTCCACTATACTTCCTGAATACAATGTCTTCCTGAACATTAAAGTGACTGGAGCATTTCCAGCTACACGTTGGGCCTGTTTACTCTTGTTCTCAGTATCTACTGGTCGTTTGGGAACCCAAGTCTGCATTTCCTTGGATTTTTGACCAAAATCCAGCCATAGCTGCTTCATTGGTATCTGTAAGAAGCCCTTATAGTTTGTTTTAAAGAAATCCAAGTGACACCGTTTAACCTTCTGGTCTGGCATGTCTGAAAATGCATAGAGACTCTTGAAAGTTCACTTAAAATTCAAAGAGCTCTTCAGTAAAATGCAAATAAGTAACAGGAGGGAATGATATGCTAAGTATGCTGGAAGAAATGAAAATATAGAAAGATAATTTCTTGACTCGCAGGGATAGGGATTAGAGACAGTATGTCTCAGCAAGGGCCTAGTCCAGGGGTAGGCAATCTTGGCTCTTTTATGACTCGTGGACTTCAACTCCCAGAATGGGAGTTGAAGTCCAAGTGTCATAAAAGAACCAAGGTTGCCTACCCCTGGCCTAGTCAGATCTCTGTGTCATATTCATCCTCCGAAGGTCAATTGTTGTCAGCCAGTCTCTATGCTAGTAATATCTGATCTGGTCATATACTGAATTGTGGTCTGTATTTAGTGCAGTTTTTTACCTTGTTGAAATGTAGTTGTAATTTTATACACACTATAATTTTTCCCACTGGAGCATGTAGTTGAATGTCCATAACAAAAACAGGGAGAACAGCCCTCTGGATTCCTTGCATTTAAGTTATAATAGCCCTGCTTGCATCTGTGAGAGAAAAAAATCGAGACACCAAAGGTTCTCTTAAGCATTTTTGACACATTTCCATTTTAAATTCCTCTGCTTAACTGTTGTGATATGAAAATATCCAGATCAGTATCTAGTTTTAAGAAACCTCTAACCATAAAATAAAAAAAAACCTTCTGGATTTTGAGATTAGCCATCATTAGATATTCTAGCCTATCACTGCGAAGAAGCAGTGTGTTTTTAGTCAATAATCATTTCATGATAGAATGGCTATCATTTACCCCAATGCAAGTGAGAAAGATTTTAAAGTGCCTTTTTTTTTACATGCCATATCTTTGTTTGCAGTAAAATTCAGGTACAGAGCCATCTGGATAGCAAATCAATTCCAACCCATACTTAATTTGTGTATTAATAACATAACTTTTGATATTAGATCAAGATCAACTACACGAGTGTACTCATACATCCAGAGAGCAGAGTCCCACATTGCAAATATCAACCCTTTTTCATAATCCATCAGAAATTGAAATAGCCAGAGTTTCCGGTTCCGGTCACGAGGACCGGAGCCTTTCTTTGAGAGCTCCGGGACGGGGCTCGCGCGAAATTCAAAATAAAGAAATACAGAAAAAGTGAGCGACGAAGAAAGAGGTCGGGATTGAAGAGGAACCTCGGATCTTTTTAAAAAAAGTAAGACTTGATGCCGGGAGGTCCCGGGAAGCCGCGGACGGAGCAGCAGAAGCCGGCGGTGGCCGAGCGGCCGGCAGGCCCAAAAACGCCGTGCCGAGCCGTAAGCGAAGGAGAGCTAGAGAGCAGGCGAGAGACGAGCGGCGGAGCAGGAGGAGGACACCGGATCGCTGCCGGGGGGGGCCTGCCGGCCTGAGGAGGACCCCCGGAAGAGTTGGAGAGCGGGAGGAACGGCGAAAGAGCAGCGGAGGAGGACTGGAGCAGCAGACAGAGGCGGTGGCGGCCAGAGCCAGAAAGAAACAAGCCGACAAGGGCGGAGAAGCGAGAGGCGGAAGCGAACGAAGCTGACAGGACACCGACAAGAGAGGAGGAGAGCAGAGGGAGCAACAGAGAAAAAGAATACCTGCGGGAGGTGAGCTCTTAAAGGCAAAGAGGGCGGCTGAAAGACCAGAGGGGGAAGAGGAGGTGGAAGGCCTGGGAGAACTGGGAGAGAAAAGTGAGGAAAGAAGCCCATCAGCTGAGCCCCCTAAACCAAGGGAACCAAGGGACCCAGAAGATAAAGAAGCACCAATGAGGGAAGAGGAGGTGGAAGGCCTGGGAGAACTGGGAGAGAGAAGGGAGGAAAGAAGCCCACCAGCTGAGCCCCCCACTGAAAGGACAGAGTACTGGATCATCACCAGATCACAGTCTAGTGTCAAATTTGGTCTAATTTGGAAACCAAAACAGTGCCAGGACAACAAGAGGATAAGCTCAAGATGGCCTCCAAACAGACCAAACTGGCACAAACGAAGGGAATTGTTTCCTCCCCAGCCCAGCTTACTAAACCACCAGGAAACACTTTACCCACCCCCACACCCTCCCATCCAACTACAGGCCCCCAGACCCATCTGTTCCCACAGGCCAGCCCAACAGCACACATGATACAAGGATTAAAAGAGGTAATAGAAATGCTGGTACTAAGGATGGATGGAATGGATAAAAAGTTGATGGAAATGGACACAAGGATGGAGAGGAGGTGTGTAGAGGCAGAACAAAAAATGGAGGAAAGATGCGACGACATAAAACGAATGCTGAAAGACCAGGGTAGAGAACTAGAGAGAAAATGGGAAGAGCAACGCAGGGCGATGGCCGCGGACCTGGACCAAATGAAGGAGGCAATGCAAGCACACTACAAGGGAATAAGGGAAGAAATGGAGAAAAACTTCCAGGAGATCAGGGAGAATGTGGACAAGCAGATGGAAGAAGTAGAGAACCACGTAGAGGGACAGATAGCAGAGATGAAAGGGGTGGCCCAAGACCAATCCTCCATGATACAATACTGGCAAATGGAGTCTGCAATCAGGTTTAGAGGTTGGAAAGAGTCACCAAACGAAACCCAAGGGGGCCTGCTTGGAACCTTTATAGAGGCCCTGGCAACATTCCTGGGAAAGCAAATCCCAGAGATCGCATGGCAATTCGACAGAATCTACAGAGTGGGCGCATGGACGGCAACAAACAGGCGTCAACCAAGGGATGTGGTCATCCTCTTTGCGATACAGGGGTTCAGGAACCTCATCTCAGTCACATCTTACAACAAGAGATTATGCATGGAGGGGCAGGAAGTGAAAGTACTGAAAGAGATCCCCCAGACGATGCTGCAAGACAGAAAGAACTACAAGTTTCTGGTCGACGAACTGAGACTACGCGCTCTGCGATACCGATGGGAAGCCCCAAAGGGGATGTCACTTTTCTATAAAAATAAAAGATACTACCTGAACTCGGTCCAGAAAGCCAGAGAATTCCTTGCAAAGGAACTGACGTAGGATGGACCTCAGTATACCACGAGAGAAGACGCAGAAGGGCCACTGGAACGCGGAAGGGATCGAGAACAACGAGCAACCCACCCAGAAATACAGACCGACACAGTAGCAAGAGAAAGGAAAGGACCAACTCGAGACACGACAACACAGAGAACAGAAAGCAACAACAACAAGGAAACAGGACAGACTGCAGAGAGCAGAATACTAAGATCCACTACCAAACGCACGGAGCAGCAAGGCACGACCCCTCTACGCAACATGAGCACCAACCTGGATACCATGGGAATGAGACCAAAGAAGAACACAAGACATAGAACAGAAGCGGTCTTGCAAGAGTATCCTGAAACCGACAATGACAACTAAATACTTGACATGGAATGTTAACGGACTAAATTCCCCACAGAAAAGGAGAAAGATATTTCATTATCTGCATCAAGGAAGAAACGACATAATTTGCCTACAAGAAACACACATCAGAGCAGCGGACCAGAAATATTTAATCAACAACAGATTAGGTACACATTTTGTCGCAGCGGTGCCACGAAAGAAGAACGGGATTGTTATATACGTGAAGAAACATGTAATAGCTAAGCTAATAGAGTTGGACTCCCAGGGTAGATACCTAGCAATCAAAGTGACACAGGACGACAAGAAAATTCTAGTGATGGGCATATATGCACCAAATCAACAACAAGGAAAATTCTACAAAAAGATACACAAGAAGTTAATACAACTCAACTACAGATCATGTATTATTCTGGGAGAGTGGAACGGGGTCATAGAGATTGCCCTGGACAAGAAGAAAACAAAACCTAACCCACAAAAGCACTCCAAGTTGCCTAAATCTTTCTTCGACATGAAGGAAGACCTTGTACTGACAGACGTCTGGAGGGAACGGCACGGCAAAGAGCAAGAATTCACCTTTTTCTCCAACAGGCATCAATTATTTTCCAGAACTGACTTCATCCTGGCATCTAGTGACTTGCTAGTCCACCTAAACACTGTGTCAATCCTACCCAAAGTACTAACAGACCATAACCCAGTAGGGATGGAATTAAGACAGGATCGGAAATCGAGGAGATCCTGGAGAATTAATGAAAACCTGTTTAGACACGAGAAAGAGGTGGCTGAATGCAAAAGTGCCATGAAGGAATTCTTTAGTATAAATATGAACAATGAAACACCCATTGAAATGATTTGGGACGCTAGCAAGGCATTTATGCGCGGGATTCTCATGAACATGAACGCCAGGCACCGTCGTAAACAAGAACGAAAAAGAAAGGAACTAGAGGAGGAGATAAAGAAACAGGAACAATTATTAATAAAAAGACCGGAGGACAAAGCCACAAAAGAAGGAATTAAGATACTAAGAAAACAATTTGACATGCTGATGGCGGATCAAGTAGAATGGAATATACAATACGCAAAACACAAGACATTCTGTAGCGCCAACAAGCCAGGTCGGTGGCTGGCTTATACCATAAGAAAGAAACAGAAAGCCCGCATAATTGAAAAGATAGAGTACAAAGGCAAGGAAGAATTTAAACAGGAAACCATTAAGAAAGCTTTCACCGAGTTCTACTCAAAGCTATACGCCGAGGAGAAGATACAGGACAAAGAGATAGAAAAGTTTCTACAAAACGAAAAATTAATGGTACTCACCGATACACAACGAGATGCCCTGAACGCCCCAATCACGAAGGAGGAAATACACTCAGCGATCAAACAACTGAAAAAAGGAAAATCACCCGGGACGGATGGGATAACGGCTACCTATTACAAGCATCTCCAAGAGGAAATGATAGAACCCCTCAGAAAGCTATTTGTCAACATACAAGAAGGAGGCCAAGTCCCACCCTCCTGGAAAACAGCCTACATTTCTCTAATCCCCAAAGAGGGAAAAGATAATGCACAACCGGCAAACTATAGGCCCATCTCACTATTGAATACAGACTACAAACTCTTCACAAAAGTGCTGGCCAACAGATTAATGACTGTATTACAAAAAATAATTCACCCGGATCAAACGGGGTTTATACAAGGACGTCAGATGAAAACCAACGTGAGACAGCTGCTGAACATAATAGAGTACTTGGAAAGGCACAAACCTCATGTTTGTGGACGCAGAAAAAGCCTTTGACAGACTGAATTGGCCATTCCTGACGAACCTAGCCTGGGGGATGAAAATGGGAAAGCAGTTCCTCAACTCCATAATAGCAATCTACCAGAAACAAACCGGCCAGATCATTGTGAACGGCGAACTAACAGACCCATTCAACATAGAAAGAGGCACGAGACAGGGCTGTCCGCTGTCACCACTGTTATTTGTCTTAACGATGGAGATTCTGCTGAACAAGATAAGAGCAGCAGAGGACATAAAGGGCATACAGATTGGACAACAGGACTACAGACTGTGTGCCTTCGCAGACGACCTGCTGGTGACAGTATCGCAACCAGTACAATCAGCAAGGAGTTTGATGGAGATAATGAAAGACTATGGCAAGGTATCAGGTTTTAAAGTTAATATATCAAAAACGAAGATGCTAGTTAAAAATCTAGACAACAAAGCAAAACAGGACTTGGAAAGAATAACGGGTTGTGAAATAGTTAAGAAAGTTAAATACCTGGGAGTGGAGATAGAAACAACGAATGCGAAATTATACAAAAATAACTACGAGGTGCTGTGGAACAAGATACAAGCAGATCTGGAAAGGTGGAAAACACTATGACTATCCTTGCTGGGCAGGATAGCAGCAGTAAAGATGAACGTCTTGCCAAGATTTCTATTTCTCTTTCAAATGCTACCCATACTCAAAAAGGATGTGGACTTGGACAATTGGCAGAAGGGCATCAACAGATTTATTTGGGATGGCAAGAGACCGAGGGTGAAACTAAAAATCATCCAGGACACAAGGAAGAGAGGGGGACTAAAAATGCCTAATCTAAAGCTATACTACTATGCAGCGACGTTGGTGGCGTTGAGTGACTGGATCAATATGACGAATGATAGAATACTGAATGTTGAAGGGCATGGTCTACTATTCGGCTGGCACGCATACTTGGTATACGACAAAAAGGCAGACAGGAACTTCAAGGAGAACCCACTACGAATCCCATTGTTGTGGGTCTGGAGGAAATATAAATACCTGCTACATGATAAGATCCCCATATGGACGATCCCCGGACATGCAATAGGGGATGTAAACATAACCCAAGAGCAGGGAGAAGTGCCCTACAGTAAACTGGTACTGGAAGAAGAAAATGGGTTCTCCTTAAAGTCACAAACAATGCTAGCAGATGAAGGAATAGGAGGTACCTGGCTATCATACCTACAACTGCAGTCAAGGTGGCATAAAGACAAGAAGAAAGGCTTATCCCAGACTGACGAGACTTTAATTGAACAGATTAGAGAGCAGGGGATCATGCATATCAAACGAGTGTACAGCGTACTAATAGAAATGGACTCTGAAACGGTGCTAGTCAAGAACTGTATGGTAAAGTGGGAACAAGACTTTGGACATCCGATCACGATGGAAACGTGGGAGGAAATCTGGGTGAGAAATGTAGAATTCACGAAAGCGCAACAGCTAAGAGAAAACTTCTACAAGATGTTCTACAGGTGGCATCTAGACCCGAAAAAACTATCATACATCTATCCAGACACCCAGCCCAAGTGCTGGAGGTGTGGCAATGGAGAGGCTACATACTTTCACGTATGGTGGACATGCAGAAAAATCAAAGCCTTCTGGAGGAAGATATGGTGGACACTCCAAACTATTTTTAAAAAGCGTATTGACTTTCTACCTCAGGTTTTTCTGTTAGGGATCATAAAAGATTGCACTACCTCAGAAATGAGCTTATTTCTGAACTTGATCACAGCAGCCAGATTGTTGGTGGGACAATACTGGAAGAATCCAGAAATACCACCTATGGAAGAATGGACTTTGAAAGTAATAAATTTGGCGGAAATGGCGTAAATATCGGCATATTTGAAAGATCGCTCAAATGAACAATATTTGACAGACTGGAAACAGTGGATAGACTATATACAAGAGAAACACCAATCAAATAAAATGTATCTGGCGTACAGTTGAAGCTCGACGTGAAGAGTGAAGAATGTTCACCAAACCAGACGTTTACAAAGACTAATACCTAATGTTGTATTTTATGTTATATGAGGATTGCCTCTTAATATGATCTTATGCATAATGTTGTTTGCTTTAATATTGAAAAAGCGGATTGAATTTCCAACTCAGGTTATTGAATTTCTACCTCATGATCTCTTGTTAGGGATTATAAAAGATTGCACTATTATTGAGACGAAGTTAATTCTAAAGCGCGAATGAACAATATGTGATAGACTAGATATAGTAGATAGACCATATACAAGAGCTGTTTTTTCAGGTCTTATGAGGACAGCTAATTAATATGAGCCCAGATCTAATGTTGATTGCTTTAATATTGGAAAGGCGTACTGAATTTTTACCTCAGGATACTGAATTTCTACCTCAGGATCTTTTGTTAGGGATCATAAAAGATTGCACTACTACTGAGATGAATTCACTTCTAAAGCTCGAATGAACAACAGGTGTTAGACTAGAAACAGTAGATAGACCATGTATAAGAGAAATACCAATCAAATAAAATGTATCAGGCGTATAGTTGAGGCTAGACACGTGGAGTGAGAAATGTTTGCTAAACCAGACGTTTACAAAGAGTGATCCTTAGAGTTGTATTGCAGGTTATATGATAATTGCTTTTTGATATGATCTTATGTTTGGTGTTGATGGTTTTAATAAAATAATTTAAAAAAAAAAGTAGTAGACCCTAAAAGGTAAAAAAGCTTTATATGCAAATCAGATTTTAATAATACAGTAATACTAATTTATTAAGCTTGCGCGCTACCCAACGCTCAATGATTTTGGCCTGTTCACAACAAACAAATTACAATAAAATCAAAGATTAATTAAAAAAAAAGAAATTGAAATAGCCAAATTAATTATATCTAAGGATATAGTCAGATACTTTGCCCCCCTGTTCAGTATCTGCATTTTGTATATTTTCAGATCATAATTTAAGTACGTACCAGGCTGTAAACATGATAAATACTTCATGTTCATGTCAACAAATATAAAAGCACAAAGTGTGGAAAAGGTATTAATAATTAAAAGTTGTTAGACATAAAAGTGAAGTGGAATTTTACATTTAATTGGTTGCTGCTAGAAAACAAACAGAACATCACAACACTCGGTTGTTTTCATATTTCATTCTTGGCAAAACATTCCCAGGCAGGTAGACTCAAAGACTCTTGATCTCAGATACCATGAAATGAATATGTGTTGTTCTGCTCTAAGATCTTTGAGTGTGAGGTGTGAATCTTTGCAACAAGAAGAGACTCCTTCACTTGTATGTGCTTTGCAGAAAGTTGTAATAATTGACTAAAAAGGACAGAATATACTTGAAATCTAACATAGGTTTGGCCTGGATCTTTCTGAGGAAGATTCCAGGCTGATAAGCAATTTAGCCTAACTGCGTACTTTATTACAGACTTAAACATTTGGCTGACAGATACTTTTGATTTCTTCTGTTAAAAAAACCTCAGTTATACACATTGGATACCAGCTGCCTGAAAAGATGCTAAAATAGTACAGAATTTTAAAGAAAAAATTGGGCAGAATTCTTTAAAGTTGATTTACACGCAAGACGCCATGTCCTAGGATTGCTGCTCTGGTAAAAAGTTAGGTTTAGACTACATGATTATGCCACTATGTGAATTCTGAAATAGGGCTTCAACCAATTCTAGCTTTCTAAGGCCTATACATGATCAAACATGATACTTTATATAGAGATCCCTCCTTCTCCTTTACAGAAAAGGAAACTCAGAGACTAAGCATGCTGAAGTGTAAGCCTATACAGTTATGCTTGACTTAGGCTCATCACAGGAGTCCAAGGATATTAGAGAAATCAAAACACCTGGAATGGTATACTTATGGAATTATTTAAAACTGCAGGAGAAGAAGCAAGTGTTAAATATCCCTTGTCAGCAAATAAGAAACAATATTTTTGTGGCCGAGAAATGTGTAAACAATGGTATAATTATACTAAGAAAGTAGATGCAAGAGAATGTGCAAAGTATCAGTTCCTTCCTCATGCAAACAAACTTTTGCTTACAACTGTAGTACAACGAACAGTTGAGCCATACATGGAAAGATAAAAGCAAAATGTTCAAGTCTCTCTTTAAAAAGGCAGAAGGGCAAGAGATCAAATAGTTGATGGATAAAACAGCAAGAAAATTTAAGGAGGTTTTTTACTTTTGCTTTATTTACTACAGAAAAGCTCCTTTGACTGAATCATTTGTACTAAAATATGGAATATATTAAGGCTAGTGCGTTTGCCAGAGTACTTGATCATTCTGAGGCCTTTGCAATGAACAAAAAAGTATTGTAAGAAATTATTTTGGAGTGAGACATACGCATATCTGTTATCTGTTTAACTTACACAGCAAATCCATTATAAGACTAACAGGAATGGTGGAGATGACAGCTAGAATTCATAATTGCTGACTGAATCACTAACAGGTTGAGAACGAGGACAACATTTTCTTATGGTGTTGAAATACACAAGACTTTGAAGGCTCATTAGAAAAATAAAAATGGGGAAAGAAAAAATATCTGGATTTACATTTAATAATAAAAAGTAAAAAATGAGACCAACCAGTATGCTGGCTGAATTCAGATCTGATGCTAAAGTGAAGGAGGTAGGCAGTTCTGTTTCCATGGGCTCAAAATAGAGATAGAGATAGATAATGGGGTGGAGAAGTCAAGAGGAGATTAATCCTAGAGGTGACAACAGTAACAAACCTAGACAGGACAATGAAGGATAATGATATTTCTATGTAAGGCTGTGAAAGGGGTGAGAGAAAGGAGAGAGTTCTGAATTGTGAATTTGGAAAAGAGCAAACAATCAGTTGGTTCTGGATGAAATCAAGACTGACAATTCCCTGGAGAGAATCATTTTAGATATGAGATGAAGGCAGATACAACTATGCTTGCAAAGTTGGGTAAAGTAGAAGGGGAAGATAATGGACAAGATGGATGGATTGCATCAATGGAATGTCTTTCAAAAAGCTGTGGTCATCAAGGACAGGTCATTTAATCATCTGAGATTTGGGCCAAGTAGTTGATACCTATGGTACCTGGGAAAAGATGTGATTTTTTTCCTACAATTCTTTTTTCTGCATTGTTGTTTGATGCAGGTTCCTGCTCCCTCCCTCCTCCCCCCCCCGCCCCAAAATGGCAGGGCTTTGCTTTTTATTTATTCTCTAATTACTTGACACAGTTGTTTCATACTATGTTTTGTAGTGAACAAAATAGATATATCTGAGCAGCCCAAAGTTCTGTTCTATCAAATTGGACATTATAGAGAAGCATATTTGCAAAAACCTTGAAACCCACAAATCTTTCTTCAAGGAAACTGAAATTGTCAGACTCTAAAATTGTAATTTGACACACCAGCTTTCTTACTTTATGTACTGGCTTTGGCTATTTCTACTCTAAGGACTAGAGCAGTGTTTGTCAACTTTAGCAACTTTAAGAGGTATGGACTTCAACTCCCAGAATTCCCCAGCCAGCATGCTGGAAGTTGAAGTTCTTACATCATAAAGTTACTAAGTAGTAAATTAGAGAAACTCTAAATTAGAATGTTATCTTAGCATCAAGCAGCCATCACTATAATAGTATAGAGCCCCTCATTTCTGTTCCTTTTGTACATGGTGTCAGATTTGATCGTGTCACATGACATATTGTGACGTATTGTGATGTTTTTTGCCTTTGCGGAGCCGGGGTGGGTGTGGCCTGCACCTGATGGGTCGCTAGTTTGACACCCCTGCTTTCGTACAATGATAGTTGGATGACTCCAGGTTTTATGAATTGCTGTGGAGGAAATGACCTTTGATTCATTCAATCATCTTGATTAGTAATGCATCAGTTACAGGATACATTTATGTGGGCTCATTCACTAAAATCTGATTGAAAGATGAATTGGAATCACTAAGCATAGATTTTCTGATGTATTTTGGGGAGAAATCATAGAAATGCCCCCTCCCACAAAAAACAAAGCAAAACCTTCTCAGGTTTTAGCCATAGAAACTACATGCTCACACCTGTCACATCGCTCTCCTGCAACTGCAGTCTTGCAGACACAGCGTCCAGAAATGCACTGCCCTGTGCTTCCAGATGAATCACAATTACACTGAGAGTTCCTGAGAAAATAAAATATGCCTTTAAATCTAACTTCTGTTTTCAATTGGGGAATTTGCAAGCATTTCTATAAACAAGAAACAGAATAAAACAAGGCTGACTCCAGTTAGTCAATTCAGTTCAAACTATTGAACATACAACAGGTGGAAAATTCTTCAGTACTGTATAATTGTCCATCCATGAAACAGTGTTTGTGAATAATATTTACATTAGATTACTACATATAGAATTTGAATTGTTAATTATGGTGATATACTTTATTTTTTCATTGTTTTAAAACACTTTTTATGCATTTTTTTCTGGAGAATGTATGTATTTGTATAATAATTGTGTTTTGTTCTGCTACTATTTAGTTTAAAATAAAATAATAACAAAACAGTGTGAAAAAATGAGTCATATCAATTGGACTTCTTTTCTTCAGTTGACTGTCCATTACAGACTAAGCTTTGCAGATGTATTGTGTGAGCTTGCTACTGATCACTTTCTTTCATCCCTAACATCCATTTTTTTCTAGAAAAAATCCAGGAAATTCACATTGTTATTAGCTGATGAGAGAGAATAGTGGAACTATTAAAAAAATGAACAGAACAGTATAGATCTGTACTGAAACTCCTTTTGTATTGTATTAATGATGGTATTTTTCTAAAACATAATTGCTGTTCAATTTATATGATTAGAATTAAAGTGTGCCATGTTTTTCAAGATCTGCAGTGTTGCAGTGATGGATTCTGGTGCCATAATATATTGGTTTTTTTAAAAAAAATCCAAAACCTACTTACAGTCATGGACAGTAAGAAAGTTGAAAAAGTTAGCAATGTGCCATTGTTCCATGTGTGAGCCTCCATTAAAAACATGAGTTTTTAAATCATGAATCCTGTTTTTCTTGGAGAGCTAATTCAAGTGTAGGCCTTGGCTTCCCTGGATATCTTGATTTTTTTTTAAAAAAAGTGTCCATTCTCCTTAATATTCAAAGAGATGATACTTCCCAACCACTATCCACATATTTATTTGATAGAGTCTATCCCTACCAAGATATTAAATGCAACAAATGTAAACCCATTTTACATGGCAGTAGAGTAGACAGAAGCTTTGATCTTCTCAATGAACTATAAGCAGACAGAGGGGAAAAATACATTGTGTATATTGAATGAAAATCATACTCAAGTGATAGAATGGAGCAGTATTTCTCAATCTTAGCAATTTTTAGATTTCTGGGCTTCAATTCCCAGAATTCCCCAGCTAGCCTTATTGGCTGAGGAATTCTGGGATTTGAAGTCCACACATCTTAAAAGTTACCAAGGTTGAGAAACACTGGGTTGGAGACAATATCATATAAAGTGAGAGTGACATATATGTCACTGGCTGGGTAAAAATGTTTGTACCAAACTGCTCTTGTTATGACATGAATGGAAAGATGAGAATATACCACTTTCTAAATAGTATACTTGTAGTCTTCAGGCCAGACCTAGGAGCAAATGGAATTATTTTGTTTTGCATCACTTTTTCAAATGTTCTTTCATTGTTTAGTTCATTCTATAACATAGAATATATAGAATTTAAATGCTTGCTTTGAAATGCAGTTTCCCTCAGAATATGCTTATTTAATGCATTATGGTTGTTGAGCCAAATATTCCATTGCAACATTCATACTGAAAAATCATATGGACTAGATGTTCTGATCCTCCCATCAGCAAAGGAGGTCAGTTCAGTTCACCTCTGAGTACAGAAAGAGCAAATTCTTTCAGCATTCCTAATAATATCAACCATCCATAAAACACAGACTGTCAAATTGTTTCTCCACTGCTGGGTCCCTGCTGAAAAAAATGTATCCGCACAAAGAAGACAGTATCCTCTGATTCTAACATGTCTTCCAATGCATAAGTAAGCTTAGGCCTACTATATGTGGGCTGCAAAATCTGAGTCACTGCAAAAGGGTAGTAAAGAAATAGTGAAAACCTCTCTGCCAACTAGTGGTTTTCTGGACTACTGCAATCTACATGCAGTAGGCCTAAAGAGAATTTTTAAAAATGGAGAAATTCAAATATATATTCTCACTAGGACCAGCAAAATTGAAAAATGCAGTTTCCCTTATACAGTCTATAGCATTTTTAGCAAATGGAATGGGAAAGCTATGATTCAGTGCTTCTTTATGTAAAAGCACAGAACAGCAACCAGATTTGTTTTTGTTGCCTTTTTGAAACAAATTTGAATTTCCACAAAGACATAATTATTCGTGATTGACAGTTCCATAAACCTGAAGGTACTTACTGTATTTGCCCAACAGCTATGCAGCCAGCCTCAGAGAAGGAATGGAAATTATGCTGGCATCGGTCACATTTATCACCTGTCACACCAGGTTTACAGTGACACCGGCCATGGTTATCACATTGTGCACTGACAGAACCTATGAAGAAGAAATGTGGAAATATAATAGACTAATTTCTGGCAGTATGGTTTATTCTCAACTTGTCTATGAGATCTCAAGCATTTCAGAAGAATTAGTGCTGATGTTTGGAAACAATAAGGCAGGGGTGTCAAACTGGTGGCCCACAAGCTGGATGTGTCATGTGCAGGCCATGCCCAATCCGGCTCTGCAAAGGCAAAAAATGTCACCATATGTCATAATACGTCACACGACGCAATCGAGTTTGACACCCGTGCAGTAAGGAAATGGAGAAGAACAAAATCTCTGAAGCTGAATCCCATAAGGTAAGTATCACAGTTAGGTGCTTCTCAAGTCTTGGAATTAGGAAGGTGGCCTGCTCTGGACGATGCAACATTCCTTCCAAGAAACCAAGTTCAAGCTTAGAGACTCTCCTTGATTCCAGTCTATACAAATAGCCCCCGACTTACAATAGTTCAGTGTTTCTCAACCTTGACAATTTTAAGGCATGTGGACTTCAACTCCCAGAATTCCACAGCCAGCATTGCTGGCTGTGGAATTCTGGGAGTTGAAGTCCACATGCCTTAAAATTGTCAAGGTTGAGAAACACTGCAATAGTTCCTTTGGTGAACATGCAAAGTTTATAACAGCACTCAAAAAAGTGACTTATGATGGGTTTTCTTTACCAAAATTCAGCCACTTGGCAACTGATTCATATTTATGACAGTTGCAGTGTCCCGGAGTCAGGTGAACAGCTTTTGTGACCTTCTGACAAGCAAAGTCAATGAGGAAGCCAGGTTCACTTAAGAACCATGTTACTAACTTAACAACTACAATGATTCACTTAACAACCATGGGAAGCAAGGTCGTAAAATGGGGCAAAACTCTCATTTTGCAACATAAATTTTGGGTTCAATTGTGGTTGTAAGTTGAGGACTACTTTCTTGGCTTCAGCTAGTATGCCAGCTCTATGTGTCCCAATCTTAGCGTAGACTCACTTGCTGTTTTATGTCTTAATAACCACACATTTGGATTATTGAAATATATTATTTATTGTTACCCTTGCTGTTCTTTTGGTTCTGTAGCACTTTTTCTTCTAGAGTGCAAATCAAAGTAGTATACAAAAAAGGCATCAAAAATGTTAAATGAAACAGTCAGCGGCAAGGCAATAGACACAAACACAAGTATTCATTTTAGAAAAATGAAAGCAATATAACATAAAATGCAGAATAAAGATGAAGTTATTCTTAAAATGTCAGAGTTACAAATATACTCTGTGGTTTCCACTCTAGGAGGAAGAGTGATACAGAACTAAATAACAACAATAAATAATATTCAGAAAGAACTGTGATAGCATTGTTAGAGAAGGTTGGAGGCTGGGCCCTTTATGTTAGATCAACTAGTAGATTATCATGATGAACGTTTATGTTCTATGTTATAAAATAAATACTGTTTGTCAGTTACCACCCACTGGCAATATTTATAATTATGTTTACTGACATCTCGATTAGGCTCGAGAGCAGTTTCAATTTCAGAGATGCCTGAGTCATGCCTGAGAGCATCATTACATCCTATGAGACAAAAATCCACAATCAGCTTACTAGACCATATTGTGTTTGTACAGAAAAGGAATGAGTAAATTGCAGTCAAACATATATTTTGCTAATTGGCCAGCGTAGTATTACACATTCAAACTAACGAATTAGAAAAAGATAGACAAAAGAAAAAAAATCTGGGCTTGAATATGAGATAACAGCATAAAGAACATTTATTTCTGTATTGTTATAATTATTGTTGTAGTACTGATACTATAATTCTGTAATTCCAGTTAAATCTGTATTTCTGACTATAAACCAGTAGTTTAATCTAACATACATGTGCTGAGGAGAAAAACCTAAATTTAAAGTATCCATATTTATCAAGCCAACAATCATGTCTCATGTAATTTTATTGATTGAATTGAGTGAATCACCAAGTATATTTATTTATTTGCTTAGCAATATTACACAGCTGCTGGATGTACTCTGGGCACCATAAAACCAGCCACAATTTAAACAATATCCTGACATTAAAACTCTTCAAACAATAAAAAATAAAAAATAAACAAAAAAGTAAGATTGCAGGAGAATAACAACCATCGGGTCCACCAGAGAGACAGGCTATGGATCTCATCTGCCAATCAGTTCCATATCTGACAGGACCTAGGAGGTGAGTTTTTTCTGCTGTGGTCCTCACTCTCCAGAATATCATCCTTTCAAGGTAAGATTAGCCTTCCACAAAGCCATTAAAACATGCTTTTTTCCCAGCAAGTCTGGGGATCCCCTAGTAATAGGGGGCCCGTGCTTTGGCTGTATTATGTATAATATTCTGTCCCCTGTGGCCTTGTTTTATTTATGTTTATTGTTTTAAATTGGTTTTGTAGTAGGTTTGAATAACAGATTTAATTGTACACCATGCAGAGTCACATCATGTGGGATGGGTGGCCATATAAATTTGACAAATACATCAATAAATAAAAATAATCCAGCCCTCTAACAGCACCTGGCATTCCCCACCTTAACCCTAGGCCTGTTTCACTGATGGGCTGGTGACAAGATGAAGGCAGTGTCGTGGGTACATGACCCCCCCCCCAAAAGATGTTGCCAGGTGCTACTTGCATATTTGTGTGCAAGTGGGGAGATGGCCTATGAATCAGAGCTTTTTTCTTTCTTTCTTTCCTCATTTCCTAAATCTGTATCTGCCTACCTCTGAGGTTACAGTTGCAGGGCATGCAACGATCTTGTTGAGACCGACGATAGAAGCCCTCTTTGCATCGCTCACAGTTTATTCCATCCGTGTTGTCAATACAGTTGAGGCAACGATACCCATTTCCCTGTCGCCTGAGTAACTCAAGGTCGAAGATGCAGTGTCTGGACTTCCCATTGCAGTTGCAGGCTGGAAGACAAAGCAATGGAATAGCCACCATTGGGCAAAAGAGGCAGAGGTAATTGGATTTATTGTGCAGTTTACATTTATTGAAATATTAGGATCTCCTTATTTGCAACACCAAAATATTATTAAAAATGCAGCAATGCCAGATAAGCCAATTGTGAAAATTAAAACATATGAAACTTTTCAGGGTCAGCTTATCTACAGGCAACACATTTTTTCATGATATTATGATTAAAAATTTGAGGGTCAACTAATCCGTGGATGGGCTTATGCATGAATATATAAGGTAAACCACAGAAGATATAGTATAATGCAGAACTGGATTGAAATCCTTTAAGCTGTGGGCACAGTCATAACTGAAGCCTCTTCCAAAGAGATAAATTTATAGCATAATCATAGATCTATATAATAAAAATTTGTTGGGTCCAAATCTTTTTCTCACATCTTCAGGAGCCCTATAGCCATGAGCACTCTGCCCGATGGATTATTCAGTCCTAGTGCAGTTCTGTTTCAAGATATTGAGATGGATTGAGACAGATTTGCAAAACAAGCAAGTTTCTTAACAATGTAATAATATGAATTCATCTTAGGATTTATTTTCAGGAATAGGATTTAAACTGAGCAACTGCATGTATCTAAACATGTACCCCTATGCAAAATATGAACAAGTCCTAATAAAATAAATAAAACGGGAGAAAATTCTGATACTAGTACAGAGCAGAAAGACCACCCCCTAAAGAGCATACATGTCTCCATCTCTGTCACCTACCCAGCCAACATGTTATCCATCTCATTGAGAATAACCACATATTTGTCAGAAACTCAGAGAATCGTCAACAGCTGCTCTAGCTAATCCTCACTTCGGCTGCCAACGCATACAATCAAGTTCAGGCATGACTCTTAGATTCCAAGTACCTGAGAGGATCCTACAATTCAGACCTGCCCAGGCTCTGCCATGGCTGCCAAGCTGATCTCATTCCCTTCAGCACTCACCCTGCACCACCTGGAATTTACCCAGATTGCCAGAGGCAAGGCTGCAGCTCACATGCCTGGCAGCAGCCCCCAAAACTTTCTTCAATGCCGCTGGAAGTAAGTCTTGCCAGAACTTGCACTTTTCCAAAGAAATTGGCCATTCCAAAAATTCAGTATGAAATCATTCCGTCCGCTGTCTATTGCTTTTATCTGCATGTATGATGTATGTTCTGACTGACCCAGTGTGACAATTGTACAAAATGGGACTGAACTCTGCTACACATTACACAGAGAAATGAGCATCTAAGAGTTTTTTCCTGATGCTATATAGATATACTCTCTACTCATTGTTGAGTTGGCCCCAAACTATTTGCTAGTATGACATTTGCAGCCCCCATAGCCAATCCCTATCCTACACTCTGCCAAACACCAAGATCTGATTATGCATCTGTAGGATATGTTAAGCAAAACTGATTGATTGAGCTCTGGTTAAAATGTAGTATTGCAGGCAAATTCTGCCCACAGCCCGGAGTTTGATCCTGACAAGGCTCAAAGTTGGCTTAGTGTCCATCCTTCTGAAGTTGGTAAAATGAAGACCCAGATTGTTGGAGGCAATATGCTAACATTTGTAAACCACTCAGAGAGGACGACAAAGACAGGCCAGGCGACGGAAGGGGACGGAGTCCTGAGGGTGCGGACGGGGGGCTGATTAAGACTAACTCAGTTCCAATAAGTACCGTTAGCGGGAGGGGCAGGTATGGTGGGAGCAGGGGGCCGTATCATAATAAGGGAGCGCGCACCCGCTGCTTACGAGCGGTCGTGCGCTCCGACCCCCAAGGCTCAACCTGTTCTCGGGGTTGTTCAGAACCACAGGGCCCTGGCTGTAGGCTGATGCTGTGCAATGCCAGGTCTGTGGTAAATAAGGCCCCCCTCATCCAAGATTTAATCTCAGAGGGGGGAGCAGACCTGGCGGGTATAACGGAGACCTGGTTGGGACCAGAGGGCGGTGTCCCTCTGGTGGAAATGTGCCCACCGGGTTTCCTTGCATTCCACCAGCCGAGAGCTCAAGGCAGGGGTGGGGGAGTGGCGGTCGTGATCAGGGAAAGTTTCAGGCCGAGGGAGGTCACTGTTCCTCAGACGGCAGGCTGTGAATCCCTTCTGGTGAAGTGGGACCTAGGGGGTCCGAGGGCGGTGTTGATTACGTACCTGGCACCCTGCCACGTATCAACCTCCCTGCCCGAGCTCCTGAGCGTTGTCGCCGCGGTGGTGGTTGAAGTCCCCAGGCTAATAGTCATGGGTGACTTCAACCTGCCGTCCGGGGGCGGGGCGTCCGGGGAGGCTCGGGAGTTCATGGCTTCCATGACAGCCATGGACCTGACCCAGGTAATTCAAGGCCCCACACACACAGGGGGGAACACGCTTGACCTGGTTTTTGTCTCTGGACAGTGGCTGAGTAGTCAGAGTGTAGGGGATATAGTCATTGAACCCCTGTCATGGTCTGATCACTCTCTCCTATGCTTGGACTTTCGGACCGTTGCACCCCACCGCAGGGTGGCGGAACCGGTGAGATGGTACCGCCCCAGGCGGCTGATGGAACCCGAGCGGTTCCAGGCAGAGCTTGGGCCAATTCCTGAGGTTCTGACACACGACTCGGTTGGAGAGGTGGTGGCGGCCTGGGACAGGGCGGCTGCCGGTGCCCTGGATCGAGTTGTGCCTTTGCGGCCTCTGATTCGGCGTGGGTCTCGACCGGCCCCGTGGTATAACGAGGGGTTGAGAGAGATGAAACGCCGGAAAAGACGCCTAGAGAGCAGTTGGAGATCGAGCCGTGCCGAATCTGACCGAACATTGGTAAGAGACCATATTAGGTCCTACCTAATGGCGATAAGAGCAGAGAAGTGTTCCTACCTCACTGCTCTTATTGCGTCATCAGATAACCGCCCAGCCTCCTTGTTTAGGGTGACCCGCTCCCTCCTTCATCAGGAGGTGAGGGGAGACCCCTTAGAGGGTAGAGCTGAGGATTTCGGAAAATATCTGTATGATAAAATCGCTCAGATACGGGAAGGCTTCGACTTCAACTGGGTATGTCCAATGGGAGAGGCGGAGGCTGGTCTTGAGACTGTTACCTGGGTTGAGTTTGACCCCGTGACCCCCGAGGACGTGGACAGGTTGCTGGGGGGACTTAGGGCGACCACATGTTTACTGGACCCGTGCCCCTCCTGGTTGGTGCTGGCCTCCCGGGAGGTGGTACGAGGCTGGTTCCGAGCAATTATCAACGCTTCCTTGAGTGAGGGTGTCTTTCCCGCTGCCTTGAAAGAGGCAGTGGTGAGACCCCTCCTCAAGAAGCCTGCCCTGGATCCAGCTGTTTTATCAAACTACCGTCCCGTCTCCAACCTTCGCTTTCTTGCGAAGGTTGTTGAGAGTGTGGTTGCCCGACAGTTCCCGCAGCACCTGGAGGAATCGTCATATCTCGATCCGTTCCAGTCGGGCTTCAGGCCTGGCTACAGCACGGAAACAGCATTGGTCGCGTTGGTGGATGATCTCTGGCGGGCCCAAGACAGGGGTTGCTCCTCTGTTCTGGTGCTATTGGACCTCTCGGCGGCTTTTGATACCATCGATCATGGTATCATGCTGCAACGGTTGGAGGGGCTGGGCATAGGAGGCACTGTTTTGCAGTGGTTCTCCTCCTTCCTCTCTGGCCGGATGCAGTCTGTGTTGACAGGGGGCCAGAGGTCGACCCCGAGACCCCTCGTATGTGGGGTACCTCAGGGGTCGGTCCTCTCGCCTCTACTGTTCAACATTTATGTAAAGCCGCTGGGTGAGATCATCCGTGGTTTTGGCGTGGAGTACCACCAGTACGCTGATGATACCCAGCTGTACATTTCCACGCCAAACCACCCCAACGATGCCCTTGCCGTGCTGACCCAGTGCCTGGAGGCCGTGCGGGTATGGATGGGGAGAAACGGACTCAAGCTCAACCCCTCCAAGACCGAGTGGCTGTGGTTACCGTCGTCCCGGTACAGCCAGCTGATTCCATCGCTGTGTATTGGGGGCGAAACAGTGGCTCCCACAGGAAGGGTTCGCAACTTGGGAATCCTCCTGGACTCACGGCTGTCCTTAGAGGACCATCTGACGGCCGTGGCCGGGAGGATGTTCCACCAGGTTCGCCTGGTGCGCCAGTTGCGTCCCTTCCTAGACCGGGACTCGCTACGCACAGTCACTCATGCCCTCGTGACCTCCAGGCTGGACTACTGTAATGCTCTCTACATGGGGCTCCCCTTGAGGTGCATCCGGAAGCTCCAACTTGCCCAGAATGCGGCCGCGCGGGTAGTGATGGGAGCGTCGTGGCGCTCCCACGTAACACCGCTCCTGCGTGAGTTGCACTGGTTGCCGGTGGTCTTCCGGGTGCGGTTCAAGGTGTTAGTGACCACTTTTAAAGCGCTCCATGGCATCGGACCCGGATATTTACAGGACCGTCTACTGCCAGCAAATACCTCCCGCCGTCCGGTACGCTCCCACAGAGAGGGCCTCCTCAGGGAGCCGTCGGCCAGACAGTGCCGGCTGGCGACCCCCAGGGGGAGAGCCTTCTCTGTGGGAGCTCCCACGTTATGGAACGAGCTCCCCCCCCGAACTCCGTATAATAACAGATTTACGCACCTTCCGTCGGGAACTAAAAACATTCTTTTTCCGACAGGCCGGCCTGGCATAGAAGCTTCGGTTCCAATAGGGTCAAAATGTTTTAAGGGGACTGAGTATTTTTTAAGATTTTAAATTTGTATGTTTTGGGTTTTAGGATTTTGGCCAAATGATTTAATTTATTTTTAATTATTTTAAATTTTGTATATTTATATGTTTTTTAAATTTTAGGCTGTACACCGCCCCGAGTCCTTCGGGAGAGGGGCGGTATAGAAATTTAATAAAATAATAAAATAATAATAAAATAAAGCTCTATGGAGCAGTACATAAGTCTAAGTGCTATTGCTTTTCCTCCAGCTTTGGTTCCTCTTTCCCCTTGTCAGCATCTCCAAATGGTGGAAAAACATCTAGAACATAAGAACATAAGAAGAGCCATGCTGAATCAGGCCAAAGCCCGTCGAGTCCAGCATTCTGTGTCACACAGTGGCCCACCAATTGTACATGGGGATCTTGAGCAGAAAGAGAAGGCAAAACCCTCCCTTTCCCTTGACCCCCAACAAATGGTACTCAAGGGAATCCTGCCTGCCTCAACCAACACAGAGGCGGCACATGGACATCCGTTTTAATAACCACCGATACACTTGGCATCCATGAATCTATCTAGCCCTGCCTTGAAGCTGTCAAGGCTGACAGCTGCCACGACCCCTTCTGGAAGTGAATTCCATAAACCAACGACCCTCTGGGTGAAGAAATATTTCCCTTTATTTGTCCTCACTTTCTTACCTACGAGCTTTAGGGAGTGCCCCCTTGTCCTAGTATTGTATGATAGAGAAAAGAATTTTTCTCTATCCACCTTTTCTATCCCATGCATGATTTTATACACTTCGATCAAGTCACCCCTTAAACGCCGTCTTTCAAGGCTGAAGAGACCAAGGTGTTGCAATCTGATTTCATAAGGGAGGTGCTGCATTTCCTTGATCATATATCTACCGTATCAAATATGATAGTGCTATAGAAAATTAGAGAAATGATGAATTTCTACTTTCTTTCCCTTGACAGATAAAAACTAACGTGAATGGTATCATGGAATGGGATAAGCAAATGCACACAAATGCTAATTTCTTTTGCATGATAAAGACAGGAAGGCACAGCACTGTCTTCAGCATGAAACAGTGGAGTGACAGAGGCAGCCTGGCCAAGGCAGCTGAAAGAAAGGATCTAAGTCTGCAACAACCTAAAAAAGACTAATAAGGACAAGTACCGGTAATAAGGCTGTCACAGGGAAGAGGAGAATTTATTCCCTGCAGTGCTGATAAATCAAGAAGCAATAGGAAGGAACATTGAAGAAGGAAATCCAAACTTGAAATAGGGAATTTCCTGACCATGCTTGCCATTAAGCAGTGTAACAGCCTGCCTCCTGAGTCACAGACACTCAATTGCTCAAGGCTTTCAAAGTTTGGACAAACTTTTGCTTGTGAAAGTCTGAGGATTCCAGCCCTGGAGCTCTTTCCTACCCTCTGATTCCATTATTTGATCTCACCTTTTGATGGAATAATAGCAACGAGCATCAGATTTTATATAATTTGCAACTGCTGCTGGACTATATGGGTCTAAGGAGAAAACATTCCATAGCTTAAAACTGCCTCTTTCAAAGACTGATGACAGATCCTGATTAATATGACTAATGGGAAAAGGGAGGGGGGAGGTCTTATTTGTACTGCACAGAAAGTCTTTACATCCCAGTATCATCCTGAAAGTCAGTACATCCCTTTTATTAGAGAAAAGCAGTTTTGTGAAGGAATGAAATTAATGCTGAAACAGTCCACTTGCCTCTTGAAAAAGCACCTTTGGGGTAACCATGACCTGGATGACTGAGAATCTCCATAGACATAATGCTGAAACAGTAGCAAGCAAGGGATACAAGACCTTTCTCCCACTGACCAATTTCTGCTGCAGTTTCTATTTCTCTGGGCCAGCTGCTCCTCAAACACACATTTTGACCTCCCAGGTTCCAGGTAGGAAACAATGTCAATGCAATAGTCCTACAAACAGCCACCAGAAAGCTTTCTGCAGTCCTTGGCGTACCTCCTCAATGACCTCATTGACTGATCAAGTCTATCTAATAGCCACCTTGGGCCCACGTTTTTAGAGCCTTGTATGTCATAATTAAAACCTTGAACAAGTCTTGGTACCTAATTGGCAGCTTCAGTTAAAGTTTTGTTAATGTATAAATGGCCAGATAGCTCAATGGGCTGTTTTGCATAGTTTGCTGGAGCTTCCAGACCAAGTACAAGGGTTAGGGTTAAGGCTACTACTGTAATATAAACATGAGGTGAAGTCAGCCCTGCTAGATTGTCCAGACCAAAACATCAACCCCAGATGAAGGCTAAAATTACTTTTATTGAGATTGGTTATTATAACAAATTATGCAAGTCTGTGCTGTACTTCCTTCTCTTTATAATTCAGTGAATTGGGAGGGGGTCTTCTGTTGGATCCACTTCTGAATGTTATCGGACTGTTCTGAACTTTAAAATATGCTTCACCCCCTTTTGCCTACACGGTATCTCTGTCCAGGTCATCTTCTTTACTCTCTGCAGATTACCAATGGCAGAACCCTGATTGTGAAGTCTATATCTGACATACTGACTGAGACTCATCATAGGCAGAGATCTCACAGAGTATTTTGATCACCAATTGATTATTCTAGAAGCATCTCCAAACTGGATATTTCATTCTGAGAAAGTACAATCCATTTAGAAGAGGTAAAGTCCAAATTTGCTTAGCAAAAATTCCACTGCATTGGGATTTTGTCTTGATTTATTAACCCTCATCCACCCTTCGGTGGCTTCCAATACTGATTCAGAACACACACAACCTCTTCTGATTCAGACGCTATGGAAAAAAAGACTGTCATCATCAGACTGGTGATACTCAGCATTGAAGTCTGATGCCAGCTTCTACCAGTTTCATAAAGATATTAAACAGCACCATGGACAAGAGAGGCACAGTTACCTAACATTTCTGTCTGAGTCTGTTCCTACAAGGAACATAGTGCTCAGTATCCAACTCACAGACATGGTCCAGAAGTATAACACAGCCAGCAGAATCAGAAGTCATGTAGGCTTCCATAGGACCAAAAGAATCTCATTTTGCAAGAGCCCATCTGTCAAGGAGACAATGGTTTTTATCTCATTAAACAAGGCTTGAATCAAGATTTACAAAGGGTTGAGATAAAACATCTGCAGTTACAAAGCACATATCCTTTCAAATTCCCCCCAAAGAGGCATTTTTGACCAATGATTAGTTGGCAAAATATTTTGAATTAAGGGGATTTATGTTGTGTCTAGAAGTCCCTAAATTTGAAACATCTGACCGCATTGGGTTGGAATTGTGAGAGCTGTAATCCTGATACTTATAAGGAAAGTTAGATGAATTGAGAATGAAAACCAAATACACTCACATATATTGAACTTTGCTGGGCATCTGTGTTTGTTTAGTGATCCACAACTAATATATGAGATTTAGTTAACTGTGGCTTGCAAGGTTAAGCATAAAGCAGCTTTGCAATTACTGTTTTCTAACATAACTTAGAAAGGAATAGAAGGATCTTTGCCTTTTATTCTTTATCTTCTATTTCTTTAAATGAATGGTAATGTAGGGGAAATGTTAGCTATAGAAACTGGAAATATCATCTTCATTTAGATATCACTTTTAATTGCTTTAAAGTTCCAAATACGTAAGAGGCTTATTGTAATTGAGAAGACTTTCTCTGTTCTTTTCTATTCTGCACTATGAAGTTTTATGTATTAATTATTTCCTCTGTGGTACAATAGTAGGAAGGTTGATCTATTTAGATATTACTCCAAATCATTAAAATTTAAATAACTCAAAGCAGTGATTGATTCATTTGCCAAAACAGGATCCCACAAAAACCTAAAACATCAGGAACAATTTGGTGTGATATCATTTAAATTTTAAAAGTCTTAACACAAGAAGAAAATGTTTCCTCAAAGACTAAGACTATTTTCACATATTGGTACAA
This sequence comes from Bothrops alternatus, assembly GCA_034064705.1. Classification (NCBI taxonomy): domain Eukaryota; kingdom Metazoa; phylum Chordata; class Lepidosauria; order Squamata; family Viperidae; genus Bothrops; species Bothrops alternatus. The sequence continues at coordinate 1,099,201 of JARGCV010000040.1, forward strand.
CAAGTGGAAAAAGGACCTTTTGTGAGGAAGTGCCTGAGTGTGGGAGTATTGGTTGGAAAGTAGAGACTAGGAGTGGGTCACAAGTAAAGATGGTAAAATTCATGTTGGATTGACTATACCTAAATCTCTTCCCATTTTTTGCCATAAATTTTTGGCAAGAATTTGCACTCCAGGATAAAATTCTACTTCCTGGAATGGAAGAGCCTTTCCATTACTTTGGTGCTATGCTCAAGGAGAGATGCTAACTTGCACAAAGCAACATTCCCTAGTAACTGTCAGATGCAAAGAATCAGGATCATTCATAAAGTTGCAGCATAGACGATTTATTCAAACATATACACAAGAATCTAGTCAATTAAGTCAGGGCTAAATTGGTGCTAAGTAAGGATCAATGGAATTCAAGAGAAGCTGGACTTGGATCACTTGTGGCAACACAAGGCCTCTAAACTGATGATATGTTTAACTCCATGCCCTCCTGCTCTTTTCCTCCAGGGCCCTGTTTGTTGTTCTTCTGAACTGGTATTACTCAGGTCTAGGTTTATTACAAGATGTGATACTTCTTGCTTATTTGTTTGAAAACTACAAACTTCAAATATGGGAATGATGGCTGGTTAGTTAACTGCCCACATATAATTATGGCAAAGCAATTTTCCTATCCAACAGATTAATTCATTTATAGATGACATCAATCTATCATGTCTGGGTCCTGCTGCAGCTTGTATTTTTTAAAAAAAATAAAAATAAACAACAACCTTGAAGACAATGACATCATGATAAGGCTGTCTGTAATTTTTACAAAGTTAAATCACATCTCTTGTACCTATCAAGTTGTTTCATGATTTTTGTTTATTTATTCAGTTTGAATTAGACTCTTAGTTTTGAAATGGATTCTTCTATTAAAACTATATCCCCATCTTCAATATGATTCTAGAGTCTAGACTTTTTTCTGCCATTGAAAAGCCTCATGGTTGAGATAAGCAGAAAATTATCTCAATAAACGGGTGGAAAATTATCTTTAAAAATAGTATCATCTGCTTGTGGGAAAAATCACCAAGTGGAGAAGACAATGAACAAATCAGCCCTAAAATGTATTTCATAAAGCATATTTGATCTGTAGTATTTTTAAATGCTATAAATGTTATTTGAAGAAGACAGCATCTAAAACATTTTTTAATGCAGTTTATGGACCCAGAATAGTTTTCTGCTGCTGTTCCAAACTATATTATAATTTTGCCAAAGTAGAATCCAAGATCTAGCTAAAAAGACATGGAACAAATGAAGAAAAAATGTTTCTGGACTTTTATGTAACACTATAAACTCTCACAAAAAGTCCAGAGAGGGATTCCAAAAGGAAAGGCAGTAACCAATACTAATGGTTGGTGAAAAAAATAACATACATCAGCAAGAGCACAGTTAATGCTGCTATCAGTGAGACTGAGACACAAATCTTATCAAGAACAATGCTTTGTTTAATTCAATAGGTTTTACTTTTAAGTTGACATGTATAGGATTGTGCTGTGGCTGACTTCCCTCAACCCCACGAAGGTCTGTGTTTTTCTGAATATAGCTTGAGCATGGTGCTCATTTTCTAATAATGTTGTACTTTTTTTTTACCCATTAAGAGACAGTTTTCATTCACATTATAAAAGTCAGAAAACATTCATATATTTGACCTTTATCCCGCCCAAAAACCGCAGCTTATTAATACCTGCCTTTAGCTTAAAGGAATCTCTGCATTTTGTAATTGGATGGAACACAGAACTGAAACGCATTGTAATGGGAAGAAGGAATAATCTTAAGGAACAGGAAGAGCTGCAACCAAGGCAAAAGTCAGATGAACAAAACCTGAGTTTAAAACAGAAATGTGGGTTTGATTAAGCATCTCAGAAATGAATCTCCCTAATTTTCATGAATGTGGCGGGGTGGGGGGGAGAACTATCTTCACACTTGCAAGATTCTGTTATTGTATAATAAAAATTCTGGTACCCTTGAAGACACACACACACACACACACACACACACACACACACACACACAAACTTTGGAAGAAATTTAAATCAAATAGTCTGTTCTACTGATGATGAAGCACAGGTAAGAAATAAGCCTCTATTTCTTTTTTTAATCCAAGTTCATTTCAAAGACTGACTGGCAGTCTCAGGGGCTGAGTTTGTATGTTCCAGAATTCAGGGTTGTCACATTTTCACTCCTTCACTATAGGCCAGATTGGCTGTGGATAACAGGAGTTCCCTGCTTCTAGGAAAGTAGGATTTGGCAGTCATTCAAGTTGCTACTTATGGTTCTGATGATCTTGGCAGGCAAAAAATAATGTGTTTTTTTTTCCTTCCAAACTTTTGGGGTCAGTACTTTTCAGGCAGACGGACTAAGATATTTGCTCACTAACTAGAAACACTCAACACCATTAGAAATAATTGGGCTGTTAATTGTATTACTACAACTTTTATTTCGATGTGCTTCTAACATTCCAACTTAAACATACTGCATTTTCATGTCTTTATTTGTGATGAATAAAAATGAGAGAACAGGTGTTGTTTTTAGAGTCTTTCTACATGGTTGTGGAAGCCTGCCTACTCTAAGCATAGTCAACATTTTGTAACTGTGAAGCTGGTCAGTTGGAATTTGACTTTTGGTATGTCTGGATATATAAGTAGTCTTTGACTTACAACCATTCATTTAGTGACCATTGGAAGTTACGACACTAAAAAAAGTGACTTACGATCATTTTTCACACTTATGAGCATTGCAGCATCCCATACTTATGTGATCAAAATTTGGATGCTTGGTAACTGGCTCACATTTATGATGGTTGCAATGTCCCCGGGTCATATGATCACCTTTTGCAACCCTCTGACAAGCAAAGTCAGTGGGGAAGAAGATTCGCTTAACAACTGTGCTACCAACTTAACAACTGCAGTGATTCACTTAACAACTATCTCACTTAGCAGGTTGTAAAATGGGGCGAAACTCACTTAACAGCTACCGGTATCTATCTTAGCAACAGAATGTTGGGCTCAGTTGTGGCAGCATATATAGCCCATCTAAGCTGGTCTCAAAATGCTAAGCAGGATCATTCTGCATGGGAGTCTACTAGGAGATCCCAGGGCTATAGTCTAAGCTGGGATTTTAAAACACCTGGAAGAAGGCAATAGATTATTCCACAGTTTAGAACATAGAATAAGAGAGTTGGAAGGGACCTTGGAGTACAACTCCTTGCACAAGCAGGAGATTGTATTCCATTTCAGACAAGTGGCTGTCCAGTCTCTTCTTGAAAACTTCCAGTGATGGGGCACCCACAACTTCTGAAGGCAAGGCATCCCACTGGTGGACTGTTCTCACCATTAGGAAAGTTCTCTTTAGTTCTAGGTTGCTTCTCTCCTTGATTAGTTTTCATCCATTGGTTCTTGTCTTGCCTTCTGGTGCTTTGGTAAATAGTTTGCTCCCCTCATCTTTGTGACAGCCCCTCAAATATTGAGGACATTGTTCAGCACAGAGCCAAAGTAATAGGGAAGCTCTTCCTCTTATACTCCAGAAAGAAACGTATGGCAAGAAGTCATTAAATAGCGGTCAGAGATAATGGGAATCAAAATGTTTACTGTTAACTAGAAAAGTAAAAGTGACTAATTTTAATTTACTTGGGCTGAGGACTAGATAAAAATGAGCAATATGCTGGAAAAGTGAAGAGGATTTTAATCCTATGAAGGAAGACAATGTTAGACAACATCTTGAAGGATATCAATATTTTCATGATAGCAAAGATCAGAATAGTCAAAGCAATGGTTTGCATCTTAAAATTATGGATGTGGGCATTCTAAGAATACCATGGCCTTCAATAAGAATGAATCAGTCCTTGACTAAGTAAAAAATATGTGATTGCTTGTGGTGATGATCAGCAAGTAGAAATTACTATAATATGAGCATATGACATAAGCAGATGATGGACTAAGTGCAAATGTCTATGCTTGATGAAGTTGAGGGAAATACAAGAACAAGAAGACAATAGATAAGATAGACAGGATCAAAGAAATTACCAAAATATTTTTGGAAGAACTACAAGTCATTATTGGAGGTAAGATGGTGAGCATTTTGTTCATACAGTCACCAAGAATCAAATATTTCATGGCCCCTAACTAACACTGATTTATAAAGTAAGCTCACAAACAAAACCCTTCTCTCCATGTTAGCTCTCATGTCCTTACCTTTCAATAATAATAATAATAATAATAATAATAATAATAATAATAATAATAATGATGATGATGATGGAAGGGACCTTGGAGGTCATCTAGTCCAACCCCCTGCTCAGCCAGGAAACACTATACCATTTCAGACAAATGGCTGTCCAGTCTCTTCTTAAAAACTTCCAGTGTTAGAGCATTCACCGCTTCTGGAGGCAGGTTGTTCCACTGGTTAATTGTTCTAACTGTCAGGAAGTTTCTCCTTAGTTCTAGGTTGCTTCTCTCCTTGATTAGTTTCCATCCATTGCTTCTTGTCCTGCCTTCAGGCGCCTTGGAGAATAGCTTGACTCCCTCTTCTTTGTGGCAGCCCCTGAGATATTGGAACACTGCTATCATGTCCCCCCTCGTCCTTCTCTTCATTAAACTAGACATACCCAATTGCAGCAACCGTTCCTTATATGTTTTAGCCTCCAGTCCCCTAATCCTATAGCAATCTAATGGACAGTGACTTCCAGTAATCTGGGGGTCCCTATCCATTAGATTTCCTCATTTCTGGTTAACATTCTGAATCTGTGAAGCCATTGTATACATTCAGTGCTATATTATAATTTGTAAATGAACAAATCTCAGAATATAGCAAATATGCTATTAGAATAAAGCCCAGCCAGGGTTAAAAGTACACAGTTACTTTGTGCTAAATCACATTCTGAGTTTATAGATCATTGAACTATAGTCTGCATTTTCTTTTTTTAACCCATCTTTACTATTTTCATTAATAATTAAAAATGGCAAACATACCTAATTTGCTTTCCTCCTCCTATTTTCCCCACAATAACAACAACATTGTGAGGTGAGTTGGGCTGAGAGAGTGACTGGCCCGAAATCATCCAGCCTAAGGTGGGACTAGAATTCACAGTCTCCTGGTTTCAAATTGTGTGAGTAGGTTTGTTGGTATGTGTGTATATGTGTATGTGGGTTTGTATAGGTATGTATGCACTGTGTGTGTGCGCGCACACACATGTGCCCACGCATGTGTGCATAGTTGGTGAGCAATAAAAGTAAAAAGGCATAGGACCATCCGGTGATGATCATACCGTAGCATATGGAAGATCATGATTTATTGTGAATGAATGTGATCCACAGGGATGATTGTTCCAATATCAGTGGATGTATAGGATTGTTAGGTGACATTAATAGGTGTGTAGGAATGAGATGAGTGAGTTTAGAAAAAGTGACTGAGACTCCAATTGTTTCTGCCCACTCAGTATGTTCCAGCAGAGTGGATATGCTCCAGTTTCCCTCCATTAAATGTTGCCATCTTGTGCAAACGAGAAGCATGCCTTCTCCGTTGTGGCTCCCACCCTCTGGAGCAATATTCCTGCCTGTGGATTTAATATATTAATTTGGAAAGCTACTTGGCAAAAGAAGAAGGTCAGAGACAGATTCAAGAGATCTGACTTGCTCTACCAAATGGAATATTACATGAGGAAACACTTGTTTGAATATGGTTAAAAGAACAGATAACTTTGGATATAAAGGGGCTTTACAATAAGAGGGATAAGAGATATAAGTAATATAGTTTTTTTATAATATATAAAATGTAAAAAATATTGGGATGATGTATGTGAACGAAAAGTTTGAAATTCAAAAGTACATTAAGTTGAAGAGAATTAGAATTAAACTTAAATAAGAAGTTCGAAAATAGGATATATAGTGATTTAACAAATTAACTTTTACAAATATAAGTGAAATACAAACTGATTAGGTAGATGTTATAAGATAGATAAGCAGTATAATATTTTTATAACACATGAAATATGAAAACATTGGGATGGTGTATCTAAATGGAAAATATGGATATTTAGATGATAAATATTGAGAAAATTATGACTGATAAGAATTGTTTGAATATTAAGGAGAAATTAAGCTTAAATAAGAATTATGAAAATAAGATACATAGTGAACTAATAAGATGATTTTATAAAACAGCAAATGTTGATAAGAAAAAAAAGTCATATATGGACGTTATTATTATTTGCACAAACATGAAAAATGTTTATATTTAACCATTTATGCATTGAAAATATTAACAATTATATTTGTTTAAGGTTGAATACTATTGGGAGAAGGGAAGATCAAAGTAATATACTATTAATCAATATACTAATTATGGAAGTACAGAAATTATTATTGACTGTCAATTAACTACCATTGATTGTTTTTTTTCTTAAATTTTATGAACCAAGAAAACATGCTGTACACTAGGCACTAGGGATTATTGTAAAAAAATCAATAAAACATTTCTAAAAAAAGAAGAAGAGGGACTGGATGTCCCCACATGATATATAGAATAAGGCTTTATTTTAAAATTCTCACCTGTGAAATGATGTTTCCTACAATGCTTAAAAGGAAAAATATCTACAATGTATAAAATACACATGACTTTGAAATATTGATAGGTAGAGTTATATATTATCAGTTATAAGATGATAAATATGTCAGCTGCACACATTATCCAAAAGCATACTGATAGAAACACCTTCTTAATCCTAGTAAAATTATGTCGTGAAATTAATTGTATGAACATATACGTTACAAATACTTCACCAAGATTGTTAAACTTGTACATTCAACTCAGCGTCAAACCTGAAAGCCAGAATAAATAATTAAAGTATTCCCTTCAAAAATAATTGCATTGCCTGCAAAATTCTGTACAAAATATATAAATTGTCTGTTTTGGTCATCTGAAAAATTAGAGAAAAACAGAATGCACAGAATTTTCATGGAATTTAGAATGAACAATTTACTTTATGAATGAAACACTCTCAGTCTTAGCTATTATCCAGTTACTTTCCTTGACAACGAAATGACCTCTTAAAATGGTAGGATATATGTCTCAAGCTTTGGCCTCAGAACGGTGATTACAACAGCCTTGCAGTGTTTTTATCCCACACCCAAACAAAACATCTCAATATGAGCCAGCTGTTTTTAGTTGCTGGGTGACCATCCATAAGCTTCAATGAGGGATGATATGAGCTGGTTTAAGGAGAGGAAAGGGGTCAAGACCTGGAGAAGACTAGATGGGTGAAGAGCTAATCTTGTCTTCTATATTATCAACTTGTTGAGAGCTGGCCATTAAAGAGCTCTGTTCCTACTTCCTGAGAAATCCCACCTGCTCACTCTGCATCTTCTTGTGCACCTCCATATGTGCTGCAACTTGGAGAATTGCCTAAGGGGAAACCTTCACATGGAAAACAGGAACAAGAGAAATGGAACTAAATGGAACTAAATGGAACCCCTTTCCAAAACTAGAGCAGGATGCTTTTAATTTAAGTTTTTGAGTCTCACCTTCTCTTCTTTGGGTGCCAAGAGTTGCAGGGAAAAGTGAAGCTGAAAGGCAACTCAGAGTTATCAGCCAAGGTAGAGACATTTCGGGCAACCCAGGACTAGCTTTGTCTCCAGAGGTGACTCAAATCCAACTTTCTTCCCAGCGGAGGTGTTGAATGGAGAGGTCTCTGTCTGGTGGCTTTTCAGCTGCAGCGTATTCCACTGTGCCTCCTTATCTTCTTTCAGGGAATTTTTATTGCCTCTCCTGCCTGAATCATTCTCAACAGGAAGAAAGGAGCTTGCCTCCACTCTGACTCACCTTGTGAATTAAAAAAAAAAAAAGGTGGGGGGGAGAGGAGGGAGCAGCCCATATACAGTGCAAAGAGGTACGGTACTTAACTATTTCTTCTTAGTTGTTCACAGGGGCGGTTCTCTACAGAGTACAGCAGCAACCGCCCCTGGCCACAAGCCAGGAGGGAGTGGGATGGCATGCAAGAAGGACGGGAAGTACCGGTAAGATTTTAGCCTGGATCTTTCCCACTTCTGCCACTGACTTAAAGCAGAGGAGCTGCTTAGAATGGCTATGTGAAGGTCCACTTCACTCCCCAAAGAAGAAGAACACACACCATTTTTCTACATTTTGCTTTCCAAATGTTGGAATGAACTGGGCATGTTCTCACTCACCCTCAGTCAATTAGAGTAATTTTGAAGAATTTCAGCCTGATGATTATAGGGAACGCTGCAGCAGTCTTCATGTTTGCCAGCTTTTGAAATTACAATGCAAAGGAAGATTAGATTGCCTGATCCCATCCAGATTAAAATACTTGGACATATTTGGAAGCATAGGTGATACTGTGTATACATTTAGGGAGATAAGTAACACGGCTGAATTGAGCTAGATTCTTGATGATTTAATCAACATGTGTCTGTGGCTTTCTTGGCAAACAAGCATTTAGAATTGGTTTGCCATAACTTCCTTCAGGCATCATTTTTTAACTTCCCAGCCTAGCCTGTAGGCTCAGGATATCCAGATGGTTTCCAATCCAAGTGCTAATCAGGTCTAATCTTGCTTAGCTTTTCAAGATCAGCTAAGGAAGTGCTTCTCAAACCTGGAAGCTTGAACATGTGTGGACTTCAACTCCCAGAATTTCCCAGCCAGCCCATTTTCCATACTATAATGTATGAAGTTTAAGAATAATCCAGTAACTTTATTTCAGCTTTTAGAGTTCCACTGATTCTCAAGAGCAATTATTTGGAGTAAAGAAGAAAGCACATAATTCATTTAGCCCAGAATTATACAATTTAAGGTTTAAGAGTTTTGGTGGCCCATCACCACTCCACCATCACCATTACACAAATTTCTCCAAAGCCCCTTTATTGTCCTATTTAATAAAGGAAAAAATAGTAGATAAGCTATTCTTAATTATTTTTTTAACAAAAACAGATGTCTTATCCTTTTAATGACATATAATTTGAATGAAATTTTGATTTAATTCTTGTCTTTTTTAGTTCTTATCTTGCTTGGCTTTATCCATCTGTTGAAGCACAATGCCACTCAGTGCTGAAAGCTAACCCTTTATCTGAAAAAGTTATCTACTCTGTTTTAGCTGTACCTTTTCCACAAGTAATATCTTCTTAAAATATATGGCACTAAGTCTCATCTCTGGCTGATATGTTAAATATGTTCCTCCCCGCATTTCTGTTTTGATGAAATGCACAAATCCTTACTTGAGGATTACTTACTTGGGGAAATCTTACATAGATAGCTGCATCATAACTACCGGTATATCTACCCCTTTACATCGAAAGCCAACTTGACGGTGACATCACGCAAGGCCTCCCACAGCTCCTAGATCAATGCTGCTGATTCCTAACTCTAATTTTATGTAATTAATGCTTAGATGTTTTCCTTAATCTTTTGAGTTGCCTGACAGCTTCCTCAGCCTTAAGCTGCTGATGGTGGTTCAGACAGGGTGATGTTTTGTGGTTGCTCACTGCTGGGAGAATCAGGAAAGGCACTGCTATTGGACAGTGTGTAAGGTCATCCTCTTTTGATTTTGGCTGTCAGATTGGCAAGCAAGACTTGGCAGCAAAAGCTGAGGCAGCAGTGATGGAGAGTATCAAAGAGCTTCAAAGTGTTTCCACAGCAACTGAAAAGTGAAAATGTTATTAGCAATCCCAGGGACAAAGAAATAAGTTGGGAGAGGACAATGATTTTGAATCCATGAAAAAGTCTGACCAAGAAAACAAGAAAAGCAAGGGGAGAGTCCTGTAGGTCTCAGAATTAGAAATCAGAAAATAATTCCAATCTGGATGACATGCACATGGTACATCTATGAAATAATTTCATAGGACTAGTGCTCTCCCAGAAAAATAAATAGTCTAACTTCTACCCCAAAACTCTTATCAGAGTGATGATTTGAAAATCAAATGATCTGAACTTGAGACTCTCACTGTTATTGTTCTTCTGGACTTTTCTTTCCATTCTCCCTCCTGAAGCAGATAGCTCTTCAAATCAGTTCTGGTCAGGCAGAGTCACTTTCTTCTCCCATCCAGCCACATTTCCAAATTTCTCTGGATGTATCTCACACCTTCTGTACTTTACAATCTCAAAGCACCCTCCCCTCCACATGCAATATGTACACATACATCATGCACAAAATAGCAGGATACCTACAAGTTTGGTGTTCCAGTATAAAGACAATTAGAGAGAGTATCTGATCTTGCTAGTATAATGGAATAAAAACAGAGGTAAAATCTTTTTGTATGTTTACTATATGTTTAAGTTCACATATGTCCTTCTTTATATATTTGTATCCTTAAGAATGGAATTTTTACCATAGTAGCAATCTGTGGCTGAAAATGATTAACTGTTCACAGAGTTCATGCCCTTAAAGAAAGCAGGATTTAAGGATATATGCTGCCATACCTTATCTCTTCCTGGTGTGAATGAAGGCCAGCTTCTTAGAATAACAATTAGGGCTCAACTTATACTGTATATCAGGGGTGTCAAACTGGTGGCCTGCGGGGCGGATGCATCATGCACAGGCCACACCCACCCCAGCTCCACACAAAAAAACGTCACAATACATCACATGACATGATCGAGTTTGACACACATGCTGTATATCAATATTGCTACTGCATGTTGCTTTTACATCATAAAGATTAGCCATTGCTCTTGTTTCCTTATCAATTGTAAAGCAATTCATTCTGCAATTCATTCTTAATTTGGGATTTTCTATCACTGTGTGCACCTACTCAGTCTTTGATCAATTTACTACATAAGTAGATCTTATACTTTGGCTCTTGCTTTTGGCTTTTCTGGCTGCAAGAGACCAATGGCGCAAGACTAGCTGTAACCTACTAATTTTGGACTTATAAACTTTCTTATAGACTTTCTCCGAGTTGTTGGCTTTCTTGATAGGTACACTGAGTGCTTCTGTGCCGGAGACAAATTCCTTGTGTGTCTAATCACACTTGGCCAAATAAAACATTCTATTCTGTTCTATGTGATTCATAACTATATCAGCATCCAAAGCCAAAACAGCCATGGAGGCATTGTGCCCAGTGACTTGTTGAGGAAGGAGCTTTTCCACAAAAGCCAATTTGTTGGAATATTCATGAGCAGGAAGAGTCATGTGGTAACTCAGTCAGCCAATGTGAAGAAAGTGCTACTGAGTCTGTGCAAAAGGGTATTAAGTTAGGAGCTGAATTTTCAGTCTCAGGTTTGTCTCTGTATCTCTCTGTAAGAAGTCTTCATTGAGCTATGTTGCTGTAAAGAATGTATGGTATTGCAAATATTTTGATATGAATATAAAGAGGTTATTTGAATCAGCTAAATGCAGTCAACTGTGAGATCTTCTGATTTATTTTTCACCAACAGAGAAATTAAAATCCTCTAACACAATTGAAGTTGTCCCTGAGGAACCCTAAATAGCCTGCACAAGAAGTTTTCTATTGGGAGAAAAAAAAAGTGTTCTTCTCAATTTGGACCACAGAAAAATCTGACCACCTGCTTAAACATTGCTAATAAAATTAACTTGAATTACTAAAGATTTTTTTTAAAAGCAATTGAAGTGTGTGTGGGGGGGCGTTTGCTTTCATAATCACTGCAAATTTGGAATTAAGTAATGGAAATTATTCTGAAGAAGTGCCATAGATGGAAGTGTGATCTTGTGTATATGGTAATAAATGTGAACAACTACCTGTTTATTTAGGTACAACCTAAATTACACTTAAATCAGTTCTTCCTCCCTTTTTTCAATAGGTTCCAGCATGATCTTCAGTTGTCTTGGCGGTTGATTTGAGTATGAGGATTAATGTTTCAATTAATTTTGGGGACAATCAGTTGATTCTCTTTTTTAAAAAATCATTTGTTTTTGGAAATAAGTAGGCCATGAAACTTCAGTTGCTGGTTGCTCCAATCAACTGTGTGTAACATGTATGTTGAGGAAAAGGGTGGTGTGAAATGTGATGACAGAGTGTGTTTATTAAACAGGCAAGCCGCTATGATCGAATAATCTTTTTTGCAATCAATTATCACTTTTATTTGTATTATACAGGTAGTCCTTGATGGACAACAGTTCATTTAGTGACCATTCAAATGGCACTGAAAAAAGTGACTTATGACTATTTTTCATACTTATGACCATTGCAGCATCCCCATGGTCACATGATCCAAATTCGGATGCTTGGCAACTGACTCATATTTATGACGGTTGCACTATCCCCGGATCATGTGATCGTTTTTGTGACTTTCTGACAAGCAAAGTCAACGGGAAAGCCAGATTCATTTAATAACCATGTTACTAACTTAACAACTCCATTGATTCACTTAACAACTATGGCAAGAAAGGTCGTAAAATGGGACAAAATTTCACTTAACAAATAGCTCACTTAGCAACAGAAATGTTGGGCTTAATTGTGGTCATAAATCAAGGACTACCTGTACTTCCTTGATTTATCCTGACTGTCTTTCTCCCCAAAAGACAGCTAAGGCAGATTAAAATTTCACATAAATGTTGTATTTAGTCTTGGGTAAGAACTTCAGATGTATCTTGAAGAATATTTAAACCACCAAATACTCTCAAAACTATTGGGAAGAGAAATTCCAGCAATAGTTGATCAGTTAGTTAAAACATGCAGTACTTTCTGCTAATGGGCTTTGTGGGCAAAAGATTGTCTTTGGCTTCAGCATTCAGAACTTACCTCACTACACATTCATAAATTCTTCAGTTTAATTTAGTTTACAGCTTATTGCTTGGCCGACTCTTAGTTAGGAGTATCCATTTCCTAAAGGAGTGATGTATATATATATACATATATATATGTATATATATATATATATATATATATTTTTTTAGATTGCACCCTGTAAACCCAAATATGGGAGGAAGAAATCATTCTTTCCTTTGCTTGTTTCAGCTCAACCCAGAGCCATCTGCAAGCACATATTTGGGTTTACAGGGTGCAATCTAAAAAAAATAACCACTTGACACATATCCTTACTCCCTGACTACTGACAAAGCAGGAGAGAACTTGTGGCTCAACAGGTTAAAGCATCTGCTTAGCATGCAGACTGCCCAGGTTCGAATCCCAGAAGGGTGAGTTCTGACTGAAGAGAGTTAAGAAACTCGAAATAGCTATATCAGAAATTCCCTTATTTCTTTGTCAACAATTTTAAACAACATATATATATTTGTGCTTGCAGATGGCTCTGGGTTGAGCTGAAACAAGCAAAGGAAAGAATGATTTCTTCCTCCCATATTTGGGTTTACAGGGTGCAATCTAAAAAAATAACCACTTGACACATATCCTTACTCCCTGACTACTGACAAAGCAGGAGAGAACTTGTGGCTCAACAGGTTAAAGCATCTGCTTAGCATGCAGACTGCCCAGGTTCGAATCCCAGAAGGGTGAGTTCTGACTGAAGAGAGTTAAGAAACTCGAAATAGCTATATCAGAAATTCCCTTATTTCTTTGTCAACAATTTTAAACAACATATATATATTTGTGCTTGCAGATGGCTCTGGGTTGAGCTGAAACAAGCAAAGGAAAGAATGATTTCTTCCTCCCATATTTGGGTTTACAGGGTGCAATCTAAAAAAAAATAACCACTTGACACCTTGTTTGCTTGCATATATTTCATTAGTCAACTAAGTAACATCATCAGGACTACTGAGTGTGGGGTTTGTTTCCTGTTTATATACAGTAACTTGCCTCACTAATGTGGGTGGGGGTGTGGTGTTCTTGTAGTATTTTGATTAGGGTATTATCTCCTGCTTATTTGTCTGGTGTTAATTCCTGCTTATCTGGGTGTTGCCTACTGAAGAGGGAGTGTTTCCTTCTTAGCTTTTTTTGCTGTCTCTTTTGAATGGTGTGTAAATGTGATTTATTTCTATGTGTTTTTTTGTCTCTAGGTAATAAAAGATGTGAATCTCTGGCTCTGTTTCTAAATTCAATATTATAATGGCAGGTAAGACCCCCTTAGTCAGGCCATACTTGAACTGAGGCAGGCTGCACATACTCCCTCCCCCCATTAAAAAAAACCCTCAAATGTTTAATGGAAATATTGCTGCTTATGTTTAAGATGATTGACATGGATGGATGTCCACAACAATATTAAACATTGAATTATTCTCACTATGGCACACTGGAACCATTTGCAAGCATTGCTAAAATATATTCCACTGTGACTTTATCTAGGCATCAATGACTACCTCTCCACTCATATAAATTAGCCTCAGGGACTCCTTTCTTAAGCTTAGATTGGAGTCAAATTCCATTGCTGCCGGGCTGTGGTGGATAAAAGAGAGACACACCCTGCTGCTCAGTTCCAGTGATCAAGCAATATGAAACATCCTTGGCGAGACTGGGGCTGAGGTGTCAAACAAGACAGGAAAGTAGAGTCTCATTTGGCCTTGCCCTGTCTACATCCTCTCTGGACACTCCCCACTGAGGGTCAAAAGTCCTTGGATAAACTGTATAATTATTTTCTTTCTAATGCTTTTCCTGCAAATGCAGGGTCCGCTGTCTTCAGATCAACCAAGTGTTGATCCATTGGTTGTGATAGAAATTGACTGACTGTCTTGTTACCTGTGCCTAGTGTTGTGGGCTGAGAAAGTGACTGGCCCAAAGTCACTCTGCCATTTTTCATGTCTAAGGCAGGATTAGAATTCACAGTCTCCTGGTTTCCAGCCTGGTGCCTTAACTTCTAGAACAGACATGTCAAACTCGTGATGTCACGTGATGTTGCGTGATGTATCGGAACTTTTTCCTCATTGTCGGCAATGGGATGGGCGCGGTTTCGTCGTGACATGTCCAGCCTGCGGGCTGGCAGTTTGACACCTTTGCTCTAGAACAATCTAGTTTTCATGTCTGTATGATTTATATAATACTAAAACATTCATGTCTGATTTGTAATCTTCAGTTGGGTGAAATTGGAAGGGATGGGACAACAACTGTTGAATGAAGGTAACTCAAGTGGACTAACTTAACACAGTGCCGAGACCCCAATGGAAATGAAATTTGGGGAAGTTGTTGCCTCTTCAGTGCCATTGCACTGCTGCTGTTCAGCAACATTGGCCCCTTAGCATGGTCAGCTGTACTCACATGATCCTCATTTTTGATGTTCCTTGATGCTTCCCATAAGTCTATGGGGAAACTGCAAGAAACTGATATGATTGCTGATGCTTCTTGCTGTCTTCCCACTAGCAAAGTCCTTGCTTGTGGGAAGCTTGCAGGGAGAATATCAGTGGAAAATGCAGCAGGGAAGGTCACAAGTTGCTTGGGTAAGTCTCTCCCACCACCATAGTGTCCTCCACTCCCTTTGTACTCATACTGCACTAGACATTTACACATCCCTTTGGTCCTTTCCCTACCCAGCAACAGCCACTTGCTGTCTTGGGGAAGAGAAGGAAGAACAAGGAGGGAAGGAGGGAAGGAAAGAATAAGGAGGGAAGGGAGGGAGAAACAGGAAGGATGAGAAGGGAAGGAGAAAAAAGGGAAGGAAGGAAGGACTGAAGGAATAAGAAGGGAGTTAAGAAAACAAGGAAGGAAAGAGGGAAGGAAGGGGAAAAGGAACGGAGAAAGAAAAAGGATCCTTTGTTATGCTTCCTGCCTACCTCCCATGTGCAACATCAATGGGTAAACCAGCAGAAAGTTGGATGTCACTCCCACCCCCAGCATTTTGTTTTGCCTACCCATAGTCATTCTGTTTCTCTGTTTGAGTATATGTCTCTGAAATGATGACCAGTGGGTTGTGGGTTGTCTGGTACATACAAAATGAGGACCCAGATTGTTGGAAGCAATATGCTGACTCTGTAGACTGCTTACAGAGTGCTGTAAAGCACTGTGAATCAGCATATAAGTCTAAGTGCTATATTGCTGTTAAAGATCAAAGCCAAAGTGCCTTATTTTGGTCATTGACCAGCCAAAGCTACTATAAAACATGGGAATAAAAGAACATAAATATCTAACAAGATCAATAAAAGACAAAGGATAAAGGATAAAAGACAAAAGATAAAGGATAAAGGTGAAACTTTCTTAGTTCAAGCAAACCACTTTGAACATTGATATCAAGAATACTAAAGCTTCATTGAAAGTAAATGAAGCTTTTGTGCTGGATACAAATAAACAGAGGAGGCAACAATTAAAGTACTGCTATTACCAAACTTGGAGGAAGTTTAATCAAACTGATCCTGGTGAGTACCTGTCAAATCCCACTGACTGTTAATCAAAACCTATAAAATAGTGCATTGCTCTGGTCAGTTAAAAAAAATAACTGAGATAAAAGAGTCAGTACAGCCTGGATATTGAACTAATGAAAGTCACAGATCTTTTGTCACAGATCTTAGTAGCATTGACAGTAAAGAAGCACATCAGGTATTCTTTCAATGGCTCCTGAGTTAGGCATTAATTATGTGGGATTTTATGGAATGTGCCTAGACCACAGGGGTCTTCAAACTTGGCCCTTTTATGACTTGTGGACTTCAACTCCCAGAATTCTTCAGCCAGCGTGCCTGGCAGAGGAATTCTGGGAGTTGAAGTCCACAAGTCATAAAAGGGCCAAGTTTGAAGACCCCTGGCCTAGATTTTTGCAGTGTATGAGTGTCAGAGCCCTTCATAGTTTTAGTATGATGGTCAGATTAAGATGTCTAACAGACTTATGATGGTAACTTGGTTCCCTAAGATGGTAGTAGGAATTAGGCTGCATTCACTTTGATGTTTATCAAATATTTGTTTTCTGGGGCTCTTCCTAGTCAGCTCATTAGTACATGTCATTCATTAGTACATGAGTGCAGGCACCATGGGGGTGGAGTTAGCTTGGATGGAGGAGGGACACTGAATTTCTGCCTCCTCCGGACCATCACAGATAATTTATTAAGAAATATAACACCCAATTAAGGACTATGAAAATTTAAGAGATTATGAAACATGATCAGTGTGGATTTATAAGAGGCCAACAAATGTCTGATGTAGTAAGAAGGGAAGGGTATTAAATATAGGTTATAACATAAAGAATCAAAAATTAAAGGCTGGTTTATTAGCATTAGATGTATTTAAGGCCTTTGATTGTGTGGAATGACCTACATGGAAGATATTAATAGAGAAGTTAGGCTTTGGAAAAAAAATTAGAAAGGTAATAAATCAACTATACTCAGAGAATAAGGCAAGAATAGTTATAAATGATGGTGTTACAGAGACAATAATCTTAAGGCTGGGAACGAGACAGGATTGCCCCTTATCCCCAGTTCTATTTGCATTATTAATGGAGGTTTTGGCAAATGCAATCAGGAAAGATTCATTGATTGAAGGAATTGGTGTATATAAGAAAACTAAAATAAATTTATTTGCAGATGATACATTACTAACATTTCAAAATCCCATAGCTACTATAGAGAGGGTATATTCATATTTGAATGAATTTGGGAAATATAGTGGATTGCAAATAAACTGGGAAAAATCAGAAATGATATTATATAACCATAGTAAGCAAGAAATGGATGTATTGAAAGAAAAATATAAATTAAAAATAGTAGATAGTATCAAATATTTAGGTATTAACATCCCAAAAATATTCAAGAATTAAAGAAGATAAATTATGAGAAGTTAAAGAAAGCTATAAAAGATAAAATGGATAAATATGGAAAAGTAAAATTATCATGGTTCGGAAGAATTGCAGCAATAAAAATGAAAGTTTTACCAAAAATTATTTTTTTGTTTTGGATGATCCCAATTAAGTTTTCAGATCAAGAATTAAAGGAAATACATAGATTGCTGGAGGTGTATTGTAATGGAGGTAAGAGAGCAAGAATAAGTAAAGCATTATGGTGTGAACCATTAAAAAGGGGTGGGCTGGGTCTTCCAAATGTTAGAAATTATTGTGTAGCTAATCATTAAGGGTGGTCCCAGATATTATAGCAGTAAATAGAGATTTATTATGGAGCGATATAGAGTTGAAGGAATTAAGAGAAATAGGCAATCCTATAGAAACATATTGGTTTAAAAAGGATATTAAAAAATTGCTAAGAGAATTCAAAATCCCTTTTTAAAAAATTTGATAGAATTATGGAATAAATGGAGATATCAGTTAATGCCAGGAATTTCTCCTTTAACACCGGTGGTAAAAATGGAGAAATTCCCTAAGATTGAATTGAAAGAATGGATTAGTAAATTAAAAAAAAATTAGCTATATAAATGGGAAGACTGGAAGAACAAGATAAATAATGTAATACAATTAAAGAATGTTTTATCAGAAACTAAATTAAATTGGTTGAATTTAATACAGTTAGAGAAATGGATAAAAATGGAAGAAAATTTTGAGGTGAAAGATGACAGTTAACAAAATTTGAAATGATTATAAAAGAAAGTGAGGAAAATGAAGAATATATAAGTAAAGGAAGAATTGGGAAAATATACAGAATATTAACTGAACTAGAAGATCAGGCAAAAGATTTAAAATTAATCTGGGAAACAGATTTAGGAGAAATAAATGATAAAGATTGGAAAAATATTTGGAACAGAAGAGTATATAAGAATATGTCAGTTAGAGTTAAGGAAAATGGATATAAAGTGATGTAGAGGTGGTACCTAATACCACGTGAATTAAATCAAATAGATGTTAAATATACAAATATTTGCTGGAGGTGCGAGAAAGAGATTGGAACATATAAACATATGTGGTGGGATTGTGATAGCGCACAAAAGATATAGGACATGGTGTTTAGGGAAATTAGAGAACTTTTGAAGGTAAATTTAGATATGTCACCAAGGATTGCATTACTATTATTGGTGGAAAAACAAGATTTAAATGAAGCAAAAAAGGAATTGATTGTAAATTTGATAATGGCAGCTAGATTAGTGATGGTTAAATATTGGAGACGGAATTGGGTTATTCAAAGAAATGAGTGATATAATGAAATATGGCAATAAATGATAAATTAACAACAGAAATTAAATTTTAAAGAGGGATGATTAAAGTAAATAATTATAATCAAATATGGGGTGCTTTTATAAAAACAGTCTTGGTGGAAGGTTCAAGAATATATGCTGTTTTGGAGGGGATAAGGGCACAATTGAAATATATTGTATATTGTTAGTTGTTATATGAGAAGAAATATAGGTAATAAAAATGGTCTCCAAGGGGGTGGGCGCACTGTAGTATTTGTATTTTTATGCTGTTTTTTATTTAGATTTATATGTATTATGTTTATATTATTTGTATTTGAATAAAAAAAAATGAGTACAGGCACCATAATGGTGCAGCTTCTCCTCAAACTCAGATTTTTTGATAGAGGAGTCAGCTAACACATATTGTGGTTAATGCCAAGCCTTGGTCAATTTTAAGTAACCTTGCTCTCATGTGAAGATCAACATAAGGCACTGATGAAGACAGTTGAAGAATATTTTTTAGGAAATGTTGGCTGAACAGAACTGGAATAAATATAAATAGCATTTGATAAAGGAACTGCACAGATGCCTTTGCTGAAATGAGCTTTATTGCAGCAGAAACAAACCAGGTATCCCAAGAATGGTAAATGATGCATAATGTCACATAATCTCTGTGGGTGTGCAAATTAGTCAGATATTTAGAGATGTTTACTTGTTCTGTACTGTGCCCATTTACTGATAAGGAAACATTGGGAAGGCTGTTAGGGATTCCTCTGAAGGATTTCCTCTTACTGGCCCTCTGTTCAGTGGGAGTGAGCAATCTGATGGCCTAAGTCTGCAAGCTGTCTGAAATACAGATGCTCAAAATCAATACTATTATCTTTTGCCATTTGGAAGTAGGAAGCATTAAAATATATACTTTAGCAGACTGCTGTTGTGGTTGTTTAAAAATGTAATTGCCTAGTTTAGTCCACAAATCAAAGAACAGCCCAACACAACAATGAACCCTCCATACCTTCTGTCCACTGGCTTCTGGCCATTGGAAATATATTAAATGTAAAACACTGAATTTTGCAACATTTTCCATCAGTGATCTCAGGCCACAAACTCCACCAGTGGTATTCCTTAACATCATTCCTACCGTAGCTACTGGTATTCCCAGAGATTTCTGTCAATTCTGTCAACTCTTAAGTGCTGACAGAGTTTTTAATTAGTTGCCTATAACCAGTCATTTGAATCATCAACTGTGAATTCACATATAAAGGTTATTAGTTGCATTGAGTCCCAAACAGAGCTTCCTAAAACTTATAGAATTATTTGGCAGATGCCTGACTCCCCTGTATATGTTACTAGGAACAATTCCTTCCAAATCTTTCAGTTCCTAAAACTGACACAGGGGATCTAAAGGATTAGTGAGATCACAAGACCCAGCAAGATAGGCAGGTGGGTTATGAATTCACAAATGACCAAAGAATTGCAGTTATAGTAACCATTTATATATTGTGATTAATGAATAAATAGCTTGCTCCTTATTTGAGTATCTGTTCAATGCAAAGTGACAGAACAGGACAGCCCAGCCAGATCTCCAGAATTAATTGTAGTAGGAATATACCTGGAAGAAATGACTGCTGATGCTGCCATCTCTCTTGTGAGAGTGCAGAGCAGAAAGGGACAAGGCTCTTTGTCCAGCTCATATCACAGTTGAATGATGAGCACAATCCATTTGGAGCAATACAGGGGAAAAGACTACATTCCGTCAATGGGTCTTGAGGGCCAGAAATAAACACTAGTCCCAGGCAACATAAGAGCTGAACAGTTTAAATAGAAAAGGGAGAGCCTGACAGACATCCCAGAAATGAAATCCTATTACTCAGAAGTTGGGAGAAAGTAATATGTCCTGACTCAAGTGGAAGGCTGAATCAATCCTGACAGAAAGTATCTGGGCAAGTAACTACTGTGTCCCTATGAAAAACATGGGAGTCTCTCTTTAGAAGACACTGGCTTTTCAAGCTCGACATCACCGACACCAAAAAGGTTGCTGTCTCTCTGTTTTGGGGGAGGGGAGGGGGAGAAAAGAGGACAGTAAGCATGGCGCCAGGTCTTTACCTTAGATAAATCAGAAATGATAGAAACATTGGGGAATATCAGTAAGCCTTCTATAGAATGCTTCATCAGAGGCTTAGAATAAAAAGCTCCTCCCAATAAAGGTTTAAAAGGCAGAAATGGCCGCAGGGTATGCCTTTATTGAAAAAGACAACCAGGACTCATTTGAAAAAGACAAGACCAAAACATGTATGCATAGGAAGCCCTTGTGAAAACCTCCCACAAAGCCAACATAATCTGCTCTACCTTTTCCTGGAGGTGTTATGGAATTAAATTTTCCATGCTGGAAGGAAGAAAAAAGCAGGCTCTGGAGGGAAAACATATCCCTCATAGATGGAGAGATTAATTTGGGTCAGGAGGAGGAGATACCCCAACAGATGAGATGGAATAACATGGCAAAACACAGCAAGTGTGATATAGTCAAATCCCCATTGATCTTCCCCAGAACTCTGATTACCGAGAGCAGAAACAACCAGGGACTTGAGAGAGAGACTAGGAGAGCCCTCTTCACCTCCCCTACAGAATCTGTTGCCAACAGTGATTGCTTCATTTGCACAATGGTAAAATGGCCCCCTTATCCCATCCCAGAAGCTTGATAGACCACCAATGCATTTAACTTGGCTTTCCAAATGAACACTCAAGAATCCAGAATATGAGGGGTTA
This sequence comes from Bothrops alternatus, assembly GCA_034064705.1. Taxonomy (NCBI): domain Eukaryota; kingdom Metazoa; phylum Chordata; class Lepidosauria; order Squamata; family Viperidae; genus Bothrops; species Bothrops alternatus. The sequence continues at coordinate 1,120,881 of JARGCV010000040.1, forward strand.
CAAATATTCAGACTTTATTATAAATAAGAAATACTGTTTTATACAAAAACTGCCAAGTGTTGCATTTTTGTTGTTTGTGTTCACTGCTCCTAAGCAGCAAGACCAGAGGTTGAAAGCAAAAAAAAAAAAAAAAAAAAAAAATGGGAGTGAAGGCACATACAGAGGTGCTCACAGGTGTGTGTGTGTGTGTGTTTTAAATGAGGGGAATTCTTCAAGAGGTGTTTCCTGTGGCACCTATTTGTATGCTTCTGTGAGCAGCTGTTGCATTATTTTGTTACGCAAAGTAATAACTTGGACCTATACAAATGTGATAATGGCTATTATTAACACAGTATTTGTAATTAAGAGATTCAATATAAAGTCTCATTTATTTAAAAAATAAAACAAAATCTGTTACTTAAACCCAGTTTGTTTGTTTTTTAAGGGGAAAAGGGGGGAAAATGCTAGAAAGGCAATGAAAAGGCCAGAAGCACACAATTTGAATTCAATTTTGTTACTTTCTTTAATATATATATATATATATATCTTTTCTTTTTGGCAGGTGATACTGTTAAAATGCAGCCATATGACTGGCTTGGTCAAATGGAAAATACTGGTGTCACTTTTTGATTAACTGCTTCATGTATGAATGCAAGGAGGATACAAGTAAAGTTTGGTGAACTGTTAGAATTGAAGGCACTAGGAAAACATAAACTTTCTACACAAAGGTACATGTTGAAAGCTGAGCTCAAGATCTGCTAACGGGCCTACAGCAACAATGTATGCCTGATATCAGTTTGAGAAATACACAAAGAGCTCATGTGCTTAAAACCATTCTTGATTTCCTTTTGTGTAAAAATATGGTGTGCCTGGGAAGAAGGGATCTAGTTCAATCTGTTCCCTGAAATGATTGTCTTCTTTGGGGGAGATTTATCTGTGAAAATAAGAGCAATACTATATTTTCTACAGAAGCCTAGCAAGAAGCTCATAGCCATAACATCAGAATCAATTCAAATTGTTAATGGAAACCAACGAGGCAATCCAGATAAGCTTTGGAATTCAAGTGATATTTTCCTCCCACTATAAAAATGGAGACAAATCCAGATCTGCTTCCTATTTTGCACCATGCAGAATCAAAGTATCACTAAAAGGGCCCAAAATATGTTAGCACTTCATGAGTGATAGGGCCCCAAATCCTTTGGGCATCAGTGCTGGTTTCAGAAGAGATGGGCAAGAAGTTGGTAACCAACATCTGCAGTTGGTGTCATGGAACATATTAAAGACTAGTATGGGAATGCAATGGGGCAGGTCTGGACAGAGGAAATACTTGATCATCACCACCCCCACCCCCTGCAAGGCACATCAAGAGAAAGGAGGAAAGGACCTAAGTAGGGTGTTAATTGTGAAGAAGTGAAGGGGAACTGTGCCTCTCCAGAAACAAGACCAATTATATTTACACAGGGGAAGTGGAGAGAGAAACAGATGTCCTCACACAATAGCCATGATTTGAAACAAAGACACGAAACCCCCACATTCACACAAAAAATATAACTTTGAAATAATTAATAGCACCAGTGTGTGTCAGATAATAAAAATTCTTCCCCTCTACGCAAACGTACAAAGTTGCATAGTGTTGAAGGGTTGGTACACAGTTCTCAAAAGGCGGGCGGGGGGGGGAGAGAGGTGGAAGCATCAGACCACACTAATGAGGAAACAACGGAGGCTGATATGATTTTCTCTAGTTCACAATGATGTATGAGAGATTATGAAGAAAACAAACCTTCCACCTACAAAGCTTTTCCAAATAGAAAAGGGGCAAAACTTCTGAACTGGACAGACATTCATACTGAGTTGCAAGAAACTCAGCTAGTCAATACTGTAACTTCTATATGTTTGTCCCTAGAATTGGGCCTGGCCATTCTTCTTATTTTGCCAGGGGAAAAAAAAGTCTATTGTACTTTATTGGGATCTGGTACTTTCAGGAAAGAGACATACTCTTCATGGCAAAACCACCTCTGACTTGATATAAAGAGAACTGCAAAATCCCTTGGGCTTGTTTTGACCAGATAAAGTTACAACAGCTTTATATTTCGGAGGGAAACCTAACAAGTAAAGTTCTTTCTGAATGAATTGCTTCCCCCCCCGCCCTAAACGCGAGGAGAAATGTTAAAATCTCTTTTTCATTTTTAAGAGACAAAAAAATCTGTCCATCCTAATCCAGTGACAGGAACAATTCTGGCCACAAGCAGGCTTTTCCAATTAAAACTGAAGCACCTGACTTTATCCTTACAGGCCCAAATGCATGCCTGCTTTACAGGCCGAGCTTTAGCACCATGGAAAACTAATATACCACTCCTTCCTCATGACTCCTCAAAAGCATTTCTGAGAACAGTCTCAGAAACAAGATACACATATACATATTGCACACTAGAAAGGTTCTTAATAGCTGGCAGCTGGCTACCAAAGCATTGAGTGGCTACTAGTTTAAGAATAGGCTCAACCTTTTCTCCTTGTTTGGGGAGAATGCTGATTCTGAAACCCACCTGCGTTTCTCAGAATGGGTGGTTATCCTGGGCATTGCTATTTAATACTTTGGTAGCCAAACTGTTTCCTTCATAGATTAACAACAATTTGTAGGAGGGCAGGAGATACAGGAATGGAAAAGGGAATGAAAAAAAAAGAGCTTGTGTTTGTGCCCCCCCTCTCACTTCAGTTCTCAGTACAAAGTCCATCATACTGTAAATTACAATTTCTGAGAAAAAGAATGTAGAGCGTTTGAGCAAAGTAGTGTATAGAGTGTATGTCTTGATATCTTTCTGATCCCCCAAGGCTGGTAATTAAATTGTTTTTAGTTCATATACTTGCATTCCCCCCCAACCCCCAACTAGGAAAGAATGAACGACTGAACTGTGTGGGAGATGAGGTCAAGGTCCTGAAGAACATCATCTAGGAATTAAGGCACTCCACAGCCAAAACTGTTTCACCAGTCACTGAGGGAATGCCCCCCCCTGCCCTTGGCACACCCTTAGGGTTTTTCAATGGATGGGGTATTGAAACAGCCACTTGGCAAGGTCTTCTTGATGTCCTCTAGATTGCCAATGTCTTTCAAAATGGTGTTGATGTCCCTGTTATATTCATTGATGGCACTAGCTTGCTTTTCAGCGGCTTTCTCTAGTTCGGATACTTTCCGGTCCAAATCACTATCCTTCATCTGATTTTTTGCAGCATTTAAAGTATCTTCAATCATGCTCAGCTGACTCTGGTCCACAGGTTCCACTCGTGCTACAGAGATAGAAAAGTATAAAGTTAGGAAGCCCCCTCAATCTATTACAAAAAGTTATTTCCAATTACCAGATTAGAGAGAAAAACTGAATCTCTAATAGCAGTATAACATTAAATGGTCTTTTGCTAAGCAAATTGGTTGTTGTTTTTTTGAAGAAACAATAGATCACCCTAGCCAAACTACACTAAAAGGGAACATTTTCTTTAACATTCCAATTGTGAAATTTCAAGCTGTGGAAAAAAATTATGTGAAACAAAATATAACTCACTAAATTCAAAGTTTCTTTTAAATGCCACCTCAGAAATTCAAATTTTGTAGAATTTGTAGATCTTCATAGTGAATATTTATATTACCAACTGATGTTTACTTAATTTGTGATTTAACATCTCTTTTTCTACCTACGTGTATATGTACATTTTTCTTCTTACATGAAACTTATGCAGTTTCTTGCTCACTACCAGAATTTCACCATTAAGGTTTCTCTTCCATTTTTTTTTTCTTTTAACAATTCTGTAATCGCTTGCACTGGGGTGGAATCAGATTGACTGAATGGAGCTGAGTGTTTATTGGCTGGATGCCCTTCCTAACGCCTATGTGGAGTTCACAGCAGATAATAACTCACTGTACCCAGAGAGAGAAATATCTGCCGCTACTTAGGATTGAACTCACAGCCTCCTGATTGTGAGGCAACAGCTCCAACTCTAGACCACCGTGCCGCTCCCTAAGGCTTCTCTCTCATATTATGCTTTAATTTTGCAGAGCAGCCATCACTCCAAGCTGAACCATACAAGAACTCAGCCAGTTGCAGGATACTGGAAGCTATGCAGCAAACTAGGCTACTGTATTACGTTCTCTCATTTGTATTGAGACACTTGGGAAGAATTTTTCTACTCAACCTTGCATTTTATTGCTCTAACCTTTTAGATACTATTGGAAGATGTGTGGAATTTTGGAGAAACAGACAGTTTCTATTTAGGATTAAAAAAAACCCCTTAGAGTTCTAGAAAGAGCTTGTGATACTCAAATAAAACTTATTTTTTCTCTAGAAAAGCAGATTGAGATATATGTTAAATCAAATATATGGTCCTGTGTTTCACAAAACTATTTGCTAGATTGTTGTCTGAAGAGCTGCTGTGTAAACAAAAACAAATGAAAGTTCTCTTTGGCTCACAACATTAGTTTTGTGTTTTCTGGATCCTGGCCAGGGAAATCTCTGCTAAGCAATGGGTTTGGAAGGGGGAAAAAAAGAGGTGTGAGGGATAGACTATTAACATATGAAAAAGAGGACATCCACAGGTAACAGATCTGTGTTCAATATACTGAGTTCTCCGGAATAGGGCGGCATAGAAATCGAATAAATAATAATAATAATAATACATATCAATTTAGAAAGACAAAAAATAAGCACAAATGTTTAAAAAGGCCCAGTACATGAATGATTCAGCAATGACCATCAAAAGTGTTTCATTTAAGAAATTAATATGCTAGTATCAAGTACAATGTCAATTTTATGGGGATTACTATAGGTCTGCTACTCACATAATTTTTTAATTTTTTTTCATTAGCCTACATAGCCTCCTTCCCAATACAATAATTGAATATATGAAGGCTGTTATTTCTATTTTAATTAATCAGAAATTTGGATTCCAAATTGCAATACTGTCTACTTGATAGTTCTGGGGTTGCCTGCTTACGTATCTTCATTTAAATTACCATACCCCATTCTAGATCTATATATTTTAGTATTTAGAATAAGTCCACAAGATGTTTAGATCAACTTTCCTAGCTGCTTCCAAGGTTAACATAGCTGTCGATACACACCAATGTTACTACTGAAAGTGCAGAGATAACCAGTCATGTTGAGAAGTACTATCGTCCATCTTTCACAAACAATACACACTCAAAATGTTTAGATTATAATTCAAACACTGCTTGTCAAATATCCTTGCTAGCTAAGACTCATTAGTTGAGGATCAAAACATTTTGAAGATATAGCCAAAGGCAATAACCTGACTAGTTTATGGCAGACTTTTCTAGTAAATCATCAGCTGAAAGGAAATAGGTATAAATACCTAATTTTTCAAGAAGTTCATTAATCATACTCAGCAAACTGTTCACGGAGTTCTTTGCCTTCTTTGCATTATCTTCTGCTTCCTGAGCTGCTTGTGTAGCCTGTAACATAAAATGTAAAGTATGCTTCTTATCCAATGACTCATGGGTGAACACACAGTTATATGGAATGATGCCATGTTCTAATACCAAACTTAGACTTTGAATTGGGATGTCCACTTCTACAAATGCCATGTTAAAATAACTGAATAACGATCACACTAATATCTATTTTCTCTCATTGATGCTTGATGTCATGTCATTTCCATAGGATGGCAAATGTCACCAGGAACAAGGTAGTCAAAGGAGGAATATTGTGTGATTTCAGTGGTAAGAAGAGTTTTGCAATCTTATGACAAGAAATCTATGTACTTTTACCTTGTTAAAAAAGATTAAGTATAGCACATTGTGATCTCTATAATTGATGAGAATCTTAAACAACCAAACAAGTTTTTTTTTAGCAATCACAGTTACTTACCATTCCTGCCATCATCATATCTTGATCCACACTTTGTTGCTTCTTGTTTAACTCTTTCTCTGCTTCTGTCAATTGCTTTAGCATGTCATCAACTTCTTTGTCCAACTCGGTAACAGTGTTAAAGGTGTTGTCTGCAATCTCCTTTGTAGCACTAGCATTCTAGGATTAGCAGAAATCAAATTCTTGAAGATACTGAACATATTTCAAGATTAGAAAATTTGACCAAAAGCCAAGCAACACAGAGGACTGTTTATTTATTTCAACAGAGATCCATGTGCATTTGCACTTAACAGGTTCCTTAATTTAATATCTTATTAATGCCACAAGAACATTTATGAAAGACCTCAAGCTCTTTAGTCCAGGCAATCCAAAATTGTCAATGACTGTGACATTTGATCACAACAGTCCTCATGTCCCATTTGTGAATCTTGGTAATCCTTGTTGTAAATTTTCTCTAACTAAAGGGGAAAGCATCAGGTCAGAGCATCTTGCATTAATCTTTGCTTTACACATGGTGTCTTGATCTAGGTCAGGGGTCTTCAAACTTGGTCCTTTTATGACTTGTGGACTTCAACTCCCAGAATTCCTCAGTCAGGCACACTGGTTGAGGAATTCTGGAAGTTGAAGTCCACAAGTCATAAAAGGGCCAAGTCTGAAGACCCCTGATCTAGGTGCTACTGAAATTCTTTTAATTGCTCAGTTGATATGGCTGGGCTACACATGTTCTCTTCCCATCTCCAGAAAGAGCTAGGCAACAGTCTTGCTAATAGGCTTTGCATTCTCCAAGAGAACTACAGCGGCCTGGGTTTATAGACAACACAATTCTGCCAAGAATTGGGGGAAGACACTGCTTTTTGAATGACTCAGAACTCTGCTACCAATATATATTTTTCCCATGACTTACATTATTTACAGATGTAGCAATTCTCTCAGCATCATCGGCTTTGTTTTTTGCTTCTCTGGCATCAGCAGCCGCATTGCCTAGTGTCAGTTCTGCTTGGCGGGTCTTACTGTTTGCATCCATAATGGTCTGGGTAATGGCAGGAATTTTCCTAAGAGCTTCTTCAGCAGCAGTCTTGTTATCATTCACACGCTTATCAAAGTCTGAAACCAAGGGAAAAACAAAGTGCAGCTACAGTAGATCATACAAAATCTGTTCAGTCCAACTTTTTAGTCCAATGGCAGTCAAATTAGTCCCACTGACAGTTTGCAAAAGCAAAGATGAAAATCATAGTATTAGTTCCAGGATGTCATAATCACCCCTATCTGTTACTATTCAACACTTTATTTCAACACTGAAATAAAAATAAAGGTTTCCCCTTTCCAGTTGTTTTCTAGGGGGTAGTACTCATCTCTGTTTCTTAACCGAAGGAGCCAACATTGTCCAAAGACATTTCCATAGTCATGTGGCCATTATGACTTTACACTGAGGCACATGGGACCTTGTTACCTTCCCACCGAAGTGGTATCTATTCATTTACTCACATTTGCATGCTTTTGAACTGCTAGGTTGGCAGGACCTGGGGCATGTAATGGGAATTCACCCCCTCATGTTGGTGCTTGGGTTTAAACCTGGGCCATCAGCTTTCCAGCTGACAGCTTAACGCCTTGAAATATTATGTAGCTATCATTGGCTGACATTTTCTCCCTACAGCATAATCTATAGGACATCCCCCCCCAATGTGAGGTGAACATAGTACTTAAGTTTTACCAACTCCTTTGTTTTATACTTGTTCCTATAATCTTAATTTATATATAGCTATAATTCTGAAGGAATTATGGCTTGTGTCTGAAATGCATGATGGAAACTTGCATCAGATGACTGTAATATCCAACTTCATATTGTCTCTAAAAAAAAAAAAGGTGCCGAAACTCACACACGTCATACAACCCGCCTTGCCTACCCTACAAGGTTCCATCCAAAAAAGGTGCCGGAACTCCGTTCTGGGCGTTCTATGAGAAAAAAAGCCCTGTCTGTACCTGCCTTGCACATACTTATGCCCTAAAATGATTTAAAACACAATTTCCTTTGGCCCAATCAATGATCAGAGATGATGAGAACTGTGAACCAAAATTTTGGAAGAATTAAGACATGGAAGGCTGCCTTATTTTTACTGACAGTGACTATTCACAGTTTCAAATAGAAGATAAGATGTCTTTCTTATTACTATTTGGAGATACAGGGAGTTGAGCCTGGATGCAAAATACATGTTCCACCACTGAGATGCAATTTCTGGAAAACAGCAAGGGTCCACGAGATTGCTTATTCTTCCTTTTAAAAAAATCTGGGAACAGAGCGTGAAGCAAGGAAATGAATTTTTCAGTGTTGCAGCCATTGCCCTTATTTCCAAGAACAAGAACAACAGTCATTTTTAGAAAAAATAATAATAATGGTTAGTTTGAACCATTCTAAGGTATTTTTGTGTCTTGCCTAATTTTTCCTTGCTTGTTATTCTGCATTTTGCTATTTTGTGTGTGCAGAGATATTTTATCTATTATAGATATTTGTGTCTGGTATGTATAATTCAAAGAATTATCAATTTTTTTTCTTTTTGTGGAGGTAAATATGGTTTGGCAATGGGACTCATATCCCACTTCTACCTTGTGTTCCAGTCCTTGGTCAAAAATTTGTTTCTGCGCCTCACTTTTCCTTTTATAAAATAGGTTTTATAGCAAACAAATAATGATTTTTTAAAAATTAAAAAGTAGTCTTAGGATCTGGAGATTAGGTCCTACATCTCCCTGACATTTGGCTTAGAGAGAAATTATTTTCCTTTTAGCCTATTGGTTTGTTTTTCTGGAAAGTCCACGTTTTATAATTGGCTGCACTCACTATGGCATGTGTTTTGCAAAAATATTACAAAGCTAGCAATATCCTCCAAGTAAAAAGTCTTATAGGGCTTAGGAACCTCCGCCCTTTTCTTTTTGCTGATTTCAATTACTAATTCCTAGCCTTACTTCCTAAGATTCCTGTCCATTCCCAGGAAATTGAATTCTGCCTTTCCCACAAAGTGAAACAGAATTGTCCTTTCAACAGAATACATTCTACAGTAGAGGTAGAGATGATAAGAACCAGAATAATAGACTTAGCAAGACAACAACTTGATTCCTGCTCAAAGAGAAGTCTATTCTGGCAGGACATCCTGCCATTCTATCACATGGCTCCTTAGGAAGTTAGGCTGCCTACCTTTCAAATTGTTGAGGATCTCATTGGCTTCCCGGAGTGTGTTGCTTCCCTTCTTGGCAGCTTCTTCGGCCAAAGCTTTGGCAGCATCTGCTCGAGCCAAAAGCTGATCAGCAGTCTAAGCAAATACACAGCAAGTTATCATATGTGCTCTTCTGACACATCTGGTCAAATTCGAATGTTCAAACAGCTTCAAAGAGAAAAGCAGTTTGCTCGAAATGCAAAGTCATTTCTATATTTATTTCTATTCTGTATGTATCTATATTAACAAAAAGGCGTGAGGCAGGGATAAAAACTTGCAAATCTAATTTACTGAGATCCCACCTTCTTCCTCATCTTAATTTTACCTGCAAAAGTAAGTCTAAAGAACAAAGTTTTATTATCTTTATAATAAAGAACTTGGATAAAAGGAAAGGGTTTTTTTTGTCACTATCAAGAAAGTACCGGTAATACTAGATGCAAGAAAGGATAAGGTCTCTAAACTACACAGAGTCCGCCAACCCCCAGTCCATGGACCGCAGCATGCCAGCAAGTGGGCTGCACAAACAAGCAAAGCTCCATCCTCGGGATGCAGGCAGTATTGAAAACCACACACCCCTCCGTGGAGGGTCTGTGGAAAAACCTTTCTCCCTGGTACCAGCCCCTGCTGCCCCCAAAATTGGGGACCTCTGCTCTAGCCAATTGTTATCACATGAAAAAAAATGTGGAATCACATGGTAGATAGGTATCATTCCAGTAGTTATCAAATGTAAATAAAACAAAAATAAAAACAAGTGATGTGTACCACACAATGTAGTCTTTATGCTGATAGACTCCACATCTTCAAGAAAATGATCAAAGAGCATAATGAATGACCATTACAGTTCTGCAATATGTGGTAAATTATGACTGGGTTATGTACACAACAAGAATTTATGCTAGTTATTATAACTGACCTGCTGCTCTGTCTTGCCTTTCTCCAAAAGATTCTGAACTTCCAATTCTTTCTGTCTCATGTCTTCTCTCAGATCTTCATAATTCTTTAATTTGTCTTTAATGAGCAGTTCTAACTCCTGGGCTTCCTCCTTGATGTTCTTTGCCTCATTCTGAAATATGGAGAAAAGGCAGGAAGAAAAACAGCTTCAGTGAATTTAAGAAACCTAAACTGATATTACATCCTACACATTCAAGAGACTGTTCTTATAAGACTATCAACTGATGGACTGGATCAAACACGCCCCTTAAGGAGATTCCAGACCTGATGCAGATCTCATTGTGCTCTCTGTAGCACATCTTTGATTAATGGAATGCTGAAGATGTTGTCTTCAGGAATACTCAAGAATCATAACCTTTTTCCACCATTTTTTTTAAACATTGTACAATTTAAATGGACTGGGCACTTGCCATTATGCCCAGTGCAAGTCTTCTCCTTCAAATCCTTTCCTCCCCTAATATATTAAGATGAAAAGGAAGGTTTTGCAATGTTTTAATAAGGCCTCAAGGTATGCCTTGGATGCTGGTGTAAGCATGAGTAATCAAAATATAGCAGATTTGACTTCCTATGGTTTCCACTATTTCTGTACAACCGGAAAAAGGAAAACTGAACTAAGGAGGCCACTATCTCTGCAAGGAAAAATCAGGGTTCCAAGTTATTTCATAAGTGTCTTTCCAATCTATGTATTTGTTCGTTGGTCCTAGGAGTAGAGAACTCAAAAAAAGCTAAATCATGGTGGAATCTGATTAGTAATTGGAAGGAAGATCTTTAGGAAATCCTGGGTGGTAAACTAGACTGGGAAGTGAAAAAAATATTCTAGTATCAAGCCCTTATGACCAAGGAAGCTAGATTCACATAGTGAATTTTGAATCAGATTTAATGCCAAGAAAAAAGGGTTGGCTTATACTATCCTCGAAACTAGGTATGTATACCACAGCCCTCTCTTTATCTGGTTAGTACATTAAGACAGAATAACTCTGAGCCATCTAATCCTTCTTTTCACAGACTCCTAATAGATGCCCTGTTTAAGAGTTAAATCTGAGAAAAAGTCCTTCTGGTCCTCATCTATCCTGTTTTTAAAATCTTTCCCTTTCCCAGACCCAAGAATGCTGATACACTCAGAAGAAAATGAAAAGATCTGCATTTTCAAGAAAAGGACATGGATGTGTCTACTACACAAGCATCACAAGACTGGATGCATTTGAGAACAACTTTAGCTACTTTCCAAATTGTATCCATGTTAGATAGCTTTAAAACATTCTACATACTTTGATTTAAATTTGGGGTTATTCAGTCTTTCACATGATTTGTTTTAAAAAGCATTTCATAAATAATTCCTCAGCCAAAGTTAAACTTCAAGTATTGTCACCTAAGATACGCCAGTACAATTTTCAAGTTTTGCTAACCATATCTAAATGCCTTCAGCAAGGAGCCCATCTCAAAATACCTCTAGCCCTGCAGTGTCTATGGATGGCAGAGTGGTCAGATTTGCGTAGATTTGTAGAGCTTTTTCTCCAGCTTCTTTTGCTTCTGCAGAGACCTTATTTGCCTGCTTTTCTAGGTCTCGGGCAATATTCTTTGCTTGGTTATACCTGAAAAACAAAAACATTCCATTAGTGTTCTGTGTGGTTTGCTCACCTAAGGCTGGAGTGAGAAATGTCTTTGTAGTCAATGATAATTTTGGGGGGACGTTGAGATCTGCAATATGGGTAGGACCGTGTGTCACATGAAAGCAGGAGCTAAAGACTCCTCACCTTTGATTTAAGAATATTGGGGGGGTTTTTTGAGCTCGGTGTTCAATTTTTGCCAAGAGAAAACAAAACTCAAATGGAAAGAGGCATTCAATGGCAGGGCACAAATTTGCCACAAGAAGCCTTTCTTCTTTGTTTAAGCCCTTCTATTATCTGTTAAGGCAGAAAGGAAAACTTCCCCTCATTCCAATTTGACCTCTGGAGGCTATGTGAGTTCAAACTGAACTGTGAGAACAAAAACATGACATATTCTGGGATATCTTTACAGGTAGTCCTTGACTTACCACCATTAGTTTAGGGACAGTTACAAAGGCTCTGAAAAAAGTGACCTTATGATCATTTTTTACATTTACGACCCTTACAGCATCCCCATGGTTATGTGCTCAGAATTTGGGTGCATGGCAATTGGCATGCATTTATGGCAATTGCGCTGCCCCAGGGTCATGTAATCACCATTTGTGACCTTTGCAGCCAGCTTCTGACAAACAAACTTCTGACAAACAAACTTAATGGGGGAAGCCAGATTCGCTTAATGACCACATGATTCACTTAACATCTTCAGTGATTCTGGCAAAAAAAGATTGTAAAATGGAGCACAAATCACTTAACAACTGTCTTACTTAACAGTGGAGATTTTGGATTCAATTGTGGTCATAAGTTGAGGACTGCCCGTACTATAAAAAAACAAGGCAATACAACTGTTAATGTGTTCGATTTAAATCAAGAAAGAAACAAACTCAAAATCTGCCTTCTGCTTTGGAAGTTTATTGGCTGACATCAAGCCAATCCTTCTCAGCCTAATCCACCTCAGAGAGCTGTTGCTATAAGAATGAACTAGGAGGAAAGAGTATTATGTATGTTGGTTTGAGTTCTTAGAAGAAAGGTGAGGCTCAAACATAACAAGTAATTAAGTACATGTGGGACAACTTCCCAACATTTAAACAAGCCAAATTTCACTTTGTAGCTTTCTGTATTGTTAAAACTAGAAGTTAGTATTAATTTGCTTGAATCCATCTAGTCCCTAATCCTCTAGCTTCCAAGTTTAATAGCAGTTCCAAGTTTATTGGAGCTGACAGCTACCAGCTTTTCTACAGAAACTATAGCAAACTATTTGCCTTCAAGTTTATGCTTTAAGACCTACATCTCTGGGGAATACATCTAAGCCAGTATTTCTCAACCTTAGCAGCTCTCAGGTATGTGGACTTCAACTCTAAATCTTAAGAATTAGTATGAGAGCAATGTAATTCCAAGAAACGTTCTATTCCTATTCTTATCCTTAAGACTCCCAAAGCAAGCCAAAATCCCCCCCCCAAAAAATGGGGGAGGGAGATTTGGAGATATTGAAATGTGGCCATTTTAATTCCTTAATTTAATTTCAGCAGCCTGATCTCACATTACTGGGACTAAACGTAGCCTTTAGCTACTCAATAACCATGAAAAATGCTTTGAATTGGTCCTGGATCTTATTTGGTTCAATAAATCTTTATTTAAAAAATCGCTCATTGTCCCCCTGCAGCTTGCAAGGAGATCCTGCCCGATCCTGTGCTCTCTTGAAATGAGTTTCATAAGCAGCGTGTAGCACTACTATTATGTCTACCAAGAGGCTGTTAGGGCTGGGCAAAACATCTTTTGATGAAGTCATTGCTGGGCTTCTAAAGCCCAAAGCTAAACACTTGCATTCTAAATCTTGGCTTTAATCTCAGATATACACCTGGATTGAGCAGCATCATTTCAACTGGGTTGATTTTTCTGAAGTGATTCCTCCCCCCCCACCCCATTCTTTTTTCCCCTGGACTAGTCAGTATAGCAGCAAGGCAAATAATAACCCTGCTGTTATTTGTTTTCACTGAAATGAATAATATGGGGCAGGTAAGTTGAGAGAAAAACAGCAGTTAAGTCCAGACAGAAGAAAAGTGCTCACAGCCATAGTTTGTCAGCTTGCCTGCTAAATTACTGCTTTTTTTTTTTTAAGGTATTTACTACAGGGAAGCTAGAATTCATGTGGGTTCCTTGCATAAGGGGATTGTATGCTTTTTATTTATCTACTGGCAGGCAGGCAGGCAGCCTTGCCTAAAAAAAAAAAAAAAAGCAGATAAAAGATGGGGCTTCACTGGATTATTAAAATAGAAGGTTCTGGTTGATTTGTTGAGCTTTGGGAACATATAGGCCTGCTGATGTTAAGCTTTCAGGGATAAGACTTTTGTATAGTTTCAGATATGGATTTCTACGAATATTGGTTTCAGAGCAAGGAGTCTGATTGTTTCATATAACTGGAACCCTGGAAATTCTTCAAAGAAGACAGCCAATTCTGAACAATGGAATGGACTGTCTCCAGTGCAGCTGTTTTATAGCAAGCTCAAACGTATGTTTTGTTTCATGGCTAGTGGTCATACTTCTGCAGGTAGAAAGCTGCCTAAGAAGAAAATCATGGGTTATGAGTAATACTGATTGGTCACAATTTGTGGGGTATCCGAATTATTTATTCCACAAAAATTCACCTGTTTACCACTTATCCTGGCCACTCTTGACGATGATTGCAACACTGTACTCATAGACAATGAGAACCACGCTAAGAGTCACAAGACGGCTGTCATATACAACACTGTTTGTGATCAGGGGGTCCCAGTGGGGATTGAAGGATTGTTGCTATTGTTATTATCTTCTGTTTTACTACTACGGTAGTATAAGCAGAAAGTAGTTGGGATATGGGATCTGTGATTGCCTGCAGCAGCTGACAAAGGATCTCAGAAATCTCTTCTCCAACCCCCCCTCCAAGTCTATTGTTTTTCTTACTGCGTTTCCTGTCCTCCAATGATCCACCTCTTTTCTTCTATTCTTTATTCTTCCTCTCCACTTTATGTGTATTTGATAATTTTATTAATTGATTGGGTATCATTGAAATGGGATCCTGAAAAAGATATTTTCTGTTCTTTAAGCACTAGCTAGCACACATCAAATGTTGTGTCTACAAATGCTTTTTACTGTATCATTACAACCTAAAACTAAATGATGAATAACAAGTATGTGCTTATTTCTATTTAATATATTTGCTCCTGAGAAATAGTTGTTTTGCTATAATGTTTCACTTCAATAAGTGAAGCTAGCAAATGAGACGAGGAAGTTCTTGTTCTGTAAAATACAATTTAAAACGATAAGTTTAAGTGCATTTGAATACCCGTATAGTTCATAGATATCCCTCTTTGAATTCTTCATACTGAGACAGGGATTAAGAAATAAAAAGCGAAACAGCTCCTCTTCACAATTCTTTAAACCACCAGGGGTATCCTGACTCTGAAAAGCAATTCACACATTTTAAAACAAAAGAACTATATGCATCAGAAGCTTCCATGTTTTAGACTTACTTTCTATTTAGGTCAGCAATGTCATTCATTGTTTCATTCTCTCCTGCTAGTGTGTCCAAGAGTAGCTTATATGCTTGTGATGAAGTATCGTTTGCTTCTTTAGCTATTTTCTCAATATTATCCGCTTCCGCTTTATGCCTGGGACATAAAAGGGAAGGAAAACAAATGATTTGAAGTATGCATGATGATGATGATCCAAGCATCACTATCATCATCATCATCATCATGCATGCATGGTTTCAAAGAGACCAATAATACGTCACCCTGTTTCAGTTTCAACTGCATGGCCTGAAATGTGCTTCTGTTGATAACTAACTCAATCCAAGTTAAACAAGAACCTGTTTCTGTGCCAAATACACCATCGTGGAGATTTTGAGAATGGGGCTGATTTCTGACCTAGCATCGTGTTCTGGAGAGCAGGCACTAGTGCAGCCTTCATTCCACTGTTATCCCGGTTCCATGCTTCCAATCACCTCTGCTTTCCACCTTTGACCTAACTCTGCAAATGCCTCCATTCCCATCTGTTGGAAAGGATTACCACAAAGATTCTCCTCTAAATCTTGTGGCAGATTACATCATTCCCATTGTTCAACAGTATTGCTCAAACAGGAAATGAGTGACGCGTCATGGGAGGGGGGGGGAGAAGGAGATGCTTGCCATGACAATCAATTAAAACTCAGTTTGCTGGAACTTGTCCTCAAACCGGAAGATGGAGAGGAAGGCTTTAATCAGTTTGAGCAAGCGAGTCGCAGAACGCCATAATCACTGTAGAAACATACTGTAGATTAGAAGTAAGATTTTTTCACTCCTTCTGAGTCCCTTCTTACAAAATGTTTTCTATTTAGAATCAGAATCTATTAAGGATTAGAATTATGTGATAAATATAAAATAAAAGTGTGGCCCACATTTTCCGCAAATAGGAAAATCATGGGACTCCTTCCTTTTAAATAAAAACTGCCCATTCTTTCCAAGCTGAAAACTTTAAAACTTTAAAGAGAAAAGCTGCATCCAGTAAATGCTCTTTTACAACCTAAGTAATGCAGTATACATGTATCTATATTTTTGCAATTGATAAGATGGAACCTTTAGTGCAATGAAATAACCAGAAGCAACACAATTCAAAAAAGAATAAAAATGCATAACTGCCCCATTGCGGGTTTCTTTCAATCAGTTCTTTTCAGAGCAGAAAAGAGAAGGGGATTGTTTTTTTTTTTTTAAAGGAGTGAGATTTGGGGACAGCAAAAAGAATATGGAAGAAGAGACCATTTCCCTCCACGGAACTGAGGGAGGAGACCTTCGGCTGACGGAGATGTAGGGAAGTTACCATTCAATGCATGATGGACTTGGCAAAAAGTTTAAATAAAGTAGGGAGATGGTAGTCTAACTGGGTTTCTCAACAATCTGTCCAATATAGGCATGGTTAAAATTATCCATGAGAATGAAGGGAGCATCTCTCACCGTGCAGCCAGTTGGCGAGCTTCTTCTGCCAGGACAGTCATGTTGTTGGGGTCACTGGTTGATTCTGGTGGAGTGATAGACTGAAAGAGGAACCATAAAACCTTCAAAAACCATTTCTTGCATTTTACAATACTACAAGCAAATAACAGTTGCTTGTATCAGAGATAAGAAACAGAGAGGTGTTGCTATATCAGGCAAACTAGTGTTGTTCGTCTATTTTGTCTGGACCCTGAAGGGCTGAAGTTTGCAGTGCCATCATTTCCTGTGAGTTCCACCACATGTACACATTGTACATTAAAAGCAATAAAGACAGAAAATATATATCCTGGTATTTTATGAGGGCAAAAAATTATAATATTTGAAAGCTGATGTACAAATAATTGTTATCCAATTGCTGACAGTTTATTATTTTTTAATACGTGATGCAGGACACTAATACTGGTCTAATGATCACAAGGTTGAAATGGAAAAATTAGAAAATTCAACAAAGAAATAAGTAACTGTCAAATTAATCAGACTGATGAAAACCGAGTTATATTTTTTCTGTCTTCTTCCCTTCTAGGTACCACTTTGTAAGTCAGAGATAAAATATGGGATTGCATATTGTTTGTCTACAAAGCCTTTCACAAAGCGGCTGTAAAAGAAAGTGAATCGGTCACTGGAAATTCATGAAGCTGTTTTCAAATACAAGCAGAAACTGAGAAAGGCAAGGAGAATGCAATGTTTTTCTGGCTATTCATTGTATTTGTTAAAAATACAGTAAAACAATTCATGATTGTTCTTAAACACTTTCACATGATGTACTGACAGAAAAAAATGTCCAGGGGAAGAAAAGCACATCAGGAAACGCAGCTAGAAAACCTCGATTCTTGACCACCATGGAAAATCAGAGACTTGCAGAAAGAACTTATCAAGAAAAAAATAAATACCTTTCAAAAGGAGATGCTGCAACTAATTCAAACAATGACTTCAAAACACAAAGAAATCCAAAATAACTTTGAAAACATAAACCAATTCATCTCCAATTTAACTTTACAACAAAAAAAATCCCAGGAAATAACAATAGAGAAGGAGCAGATAAAACAGATAACTGAACACAAATTTGAGGACAGAGACTTCTTCTTGATATGAGTAATATAAAAGAGTTCGAATGGTTTATATATAAGGACATATTTTAGATATTTAAATGTGATTGATTTTAAGAAAATTACAATGGATTAAAAAATGTTTTGAATAAGAGTTAAAAGACCAGATGACTAGATTTATTAAATGGAATATTAAATATATTCTTAATTAGGGTAAAAAGGAATGGAAAAGTTTTGGAAATAAATATGGATTAGCTTAGGGGAAACATGGACTTTCAGTAGTATACTATCTTTTTATACCTCTTTACTCTTGTTGTTTTTTTTCTCTTTTTTTAGTCTTATTTATTCCTTAAGTAAGTTAAAAGTTATGGGATGGTTTACATGAGAAAAAATAGCCAGTAAGAATGTCTTGAATATTGTGGGGGGAAAAAAATGTAAACAAGAACTGTAAACGGGATCTATGATGCGGCAACCAGAATGACTAGATAGAAAAGAAATATTATATTGATGTGATTATTATTTGCGGAAATATTAGAAAAAAAATATATTCAATTGTTATTTATCAAAACAGTAAGAATTGTATTAACTTAAGGTTGGTAAAAAAAGAACATTATGGGAAGAAGAGGAAATCAAGTAAAGCTATTATGTGGAAATAATAGAAACCAATTGTTAGTGAATGTTTTTTAAATGTAAACCCAGACAACACACTGTTTACCGAATATTAAGGTGACCATGTTAAAAAAATTAATAAAATATATTATATATAAAAAAGGAAATGCAGCCATGCTTATCAGTATGAGAGTGCAAATGATTTCAATAAGGTTTCCTTACGAATACCAATCTTGGTATCTGATTGCAGAGAGAATGTTTTATGTTTAGCCAAAGAGCACTGCAAGGGGGCATTGCTTAATGGAGATGCTTCAATCCCAATCTCTGAAATGGGGCTACAGAAAGAAGATATGAGCCCGCTCAGGGCTTCTGAGATGGTTCAACTTGCATTGTTCAATTGCTTTGGTTTAACCGAAACATTTTCCACAGAAGACTATTAAAGCCAGTCCAGTAGGTGCTTCCAAATGATGTGGCAGCATCAGTCTGGTACCTAAATGAGGGCTCCATGTTTTGTCAAGCCACCCTGAAGGAGTGCTTGTCAAAGGATTGATCAAGACCAAGAGACTCTTCAAGACTTTGCACATGCTCATGCCAGCAGTCCTTGAAAATGTTCTGCTGCAGGGCCACCTTTTGTTCTGCACTGGGAGCCATCAAATTCTATACATTGGATCATCTTGTGTAATGTCTCTTACTTAGCAAAAATATACCGCATCTTTAGTTCATTTGAGATTCTCATTGTAAGTCCATCTTTACTAGATATTGCTCAGCTTTCATCATTTCCCAACATGATTTCACAACCCCCCCCCAAAAAAGGCTAGACATTTGGGGAGGGGAAAATAAGCAATATTCATTATGCAGGTCAATGCCTATAATAAACATTTGATTGAGTAATATTCATTTTTGAAAAGCATCATTCTGGCACTCATGAAACCCTGATCAATCCCATCACGAGGTATGAAATGTAAAAAGAGAATGCAAATCTCACTCACCACATTGGCAATAGCCATCCTTGCCTTGTGGAGCATATTTGAAGCACTGTCAATCAGCCCCTCTGTGTTTTCCACTTGGCCCTGAGCTTGCTCAGCCAGGTTTTCTGTCTGTTTCACTGTATTCTGGATGTTCCTCAGCCGACCAAGTTGACTAGAAAGTGTTCTGTTAATTTCCTGCAGACGATCCATCAACCCCTGGTCGACATCTGGAATGAACAAAGGAACAATGAGTCACACAAAGAAATGGGCAAATACAAGTTTATTATCCCATGTTTTTAATTGATTTTATGAAATGAGAGAATGGGCACTTCTTGCCTCAAACAGAAAAGTGGCTTATAAATCCAATGAATAAATACAACAATGAAAGGAGATTATGAACTACTTTAAGGTTTTGCTGGGATTTACCAAAACCATGACCATAGAAAATATGAAATACTGAGCATAGATTTTTACACAGAAGCTTCACAAAATGACCTTTCATCTCTAGAACAGTATGGGTTTTGTATGTCTTCAGAGGAGAGAATTCTCCACTAGGATCAAACACAGCACACCAGATAATTCAGTAAGAAATCTTCCTTGTTTTTTTCCCAATTTATCTCTTCTGTAATGTTTTTCAATTATCTCTAACACAAATCAAGTTAAATGTATCTGCTAACATACATGACCTTTGCTTTCCTTTTTCTCTTCTGAATGACACAGTATAGTTTTAAAATAACTGGAAGTAAAAAATTTAGGTTTTGTGGGCTTAATAATATTCCAAGAAGCACCACGGATATACATAAACAAGAAACTGAGAAGAAAACCCGCTCAACTTTGTTTCTATTGCTCACAGAGTTTAGGACTGGAGTACTCCTCTAATCTTTTATTTCAAAGTACAGTGGGTATTAGTATATATTATATGCATGCATTTGATTCATCAGTTCCCACTTTCTCTGTGATGAGAGACATTTGAAAAGCTCAAGATAAATCTCTCTTTTGTGACAGAATCTTTGGATCATAAAGTTCGAAAATGGCCTTTAAACATAATCTATAATAGTTTAAACTAAATTTAATCTAATACAATACTTTATAATATAATCATTAAAATGTAAAATGCAGTTCCAACTATTAGTACTGTCTCTAACATGGAGGCTTCTTTCTTCAGTGTTACTATCAAAATTATATCTCTTCTCCCACAATGGAAGAATGTATGACAATGATGATGATGAAGAAGAAATCTGCAGAGAGGGCAAAACTTTCATTAGACTAAAAAACAATAACTATATATTTATGGCTGATTGGGAACCCTTTATATTTTGTGTGAAACAGAAAAAAAAGCAAAAGCAATCATGATTTGTGGTTTTCATGCTCAGAAAAAACTGGATAATAGGAAAAACTGAGCAAATAAATTGGAAAATTCTTTTTAATTCTTTCTGTCTCTCTTTCTGCACTTTTCCTTTTCTTCTTTCTTCCTTTGCTTTTTTAAAATCTTTATTAGTTTGTGTTAGGGTTTTTGTTTTTTGAAAAACATTTATATATAAACACATATACACATAGGAATTGATTGCTTCTGAAATATATTATAGGCCGCTAAATGGTATAATTCAATTAACTGAAGATAGCTAACCTACCTTTGACACTTTGGGCATCTCGAAGTAAATCCATGACTTCTCTTTCTACTTCTTTCAGTCTGTCTTCAAAAGCCTGGTCAGTTATAATGTCATCACCTGTTCCTATGTTAGCTATAAAAATTTCCATATCGCGCAGCCTCCCCCGTTGCTCCTCAACCTGAACAAATGAGACAACAGGGAACAACAAATCAATAAGACAACTACATAGGTTGTAGATTAAAAAAAAAAGGATGAACAAAAAAATGTTGAAAATATGCAAAGTGGCTCAGGGAAGAATACACAGATTCCTGGAGCTGTTAGAATTGAGACTGATGTAGCTTTTGTATTATTCCTGTTGCTGCTGTTGCTTTTAAGTAGGCAACATTATATTTTTTGCCAGTAGAACATTTCTGTGCCAAGCACAAATGCATATCCTATTAATTTTCCCCATTATAAAAATAGGCAACCTCTAAATTGGCAAAATTAGCTATAAAATGGCAAATTTTGTTATCGGTATGACCTTATCTTTCACCAATCTGTAACATGCAGGACATTCTTGACAACCAGGCCAGGATCGATTGTAGAAGTAGTTTTCTTCACACTGGTCACAGCGGATTCCCACAAAGCCTTCTCTGCACTCACAATGACCCTCTTCTTTGCACTGAAGGGAACGGGAACCTTCTGGGTTACAGTCACAAGCTGAGGGAACACAAGGCATTTAAATAATGATTAGGGAAGAGACACACGGAAAAAAAAACACAATCTGAAAAATCTTTAATCTTGGCATAACTAGAAGACCAATGAATTAACTTCTTTCAAACGTCAATGGATTGGTGCTACTACTATACCGTGGTCTTTAGCTACTAGGAATTTTTTTGCATTGCTCACTTTTACCTGTTAAGTGGAAGCCAGAAATTGTACATATAGTACAGATAGTCCTCAATTTACAATAGTTCATTTAGTCACTGTTCAAAGTTACAACAGCAGTGAAAAAGTGACTTATGACCATTTTTTCACACTTACGACCATGACTGCCTCTCCACAATCACACGATCAAAATTCAGATGTTTGGCAACTAACTCATATTTATGACGGTTGCAGTGTCCTGGGGTCATGTGATTACCTTTTGTGACATTCTGACGAGCAAAGCCAGATTCACTTAACAACGGTGTTACTAACTTAACACCTGCAGTGATTCACTTAACAACGGTGGCAAGGAAAGTCGTAAAATGGGGCAAAATTCACTTAACAAATGTCTCACTTAGCAACAGAAATTGTGGGCTCAATTGCAGTCAGAAGTCGAGGACTACCTATTTATGGAAGGTTCCAGCTCTTCTGAAAGACAAAGTGGAACAAGGAAAGACTCTCTGATGTTGTTGTTGAGAACACAGCTTTCTGAAGAAACAATGATAGAAAGCAATCTTTAAGTGAATCGCCGCAGTTGATAAGTTAGTAACCCAGTTGTTAAGTGAATCTGACTTCCTCGTTGACTTTGCTTGTCAAAAGGTTGCGAAATCACCTGACCTAAGTATGAGTCAGTTGTCAAGCATCTGAATTTTAATCACATGATCATGGGGATGCTACAAAGTTCGTAAGTGTGGAAAACAGTCACAAGTCACTTTTTTTCAGTGCCGTTGTTACTTTGAACGGCCACTAAATGAACTGTTGTAAGTGGAGGACTACCTGTACTCACATGAAGGGGAGGTTTATTATATCATCCTGCCCCAAAACAGCTTTGGGACAGGAACTCCCAAAATTTCCATCCAGACTAGTTTGCTAGTTTGGACTTTGTAGCAGTTGCTGTCCTAAAACGTCTTGTGGAAATACAGTTGAAGAAGTCTCCCGTATGGCATGCCAAGAAAATAACAAGCAGTGAGGGATCCTGTCTAACCCTGGGGGCTCATTTTTTTATCCTGTCTGATTCACCATTCTATCATGAATATAGACTTACCATGTGTTACTTTACCATTAAAAAAACAATGATGCAGCAAATGTACCTGTAAATAGTCTGATTCAATGCGTCATACCTGTCCCACCTAGCCTCGGTTAGGGCGTGCCTCTCAGTGATTTTCAAACATATCTACATCTCTATCTATATATCTGCTAGTCAGAAATGCAAGATTCATAATCGTTCTGCACCTTTAAGGCACTGTGTTTGAAGAAATTTAACAAACTGAGCTACTTATACAGGTAGTCCTCAACTTACAACCACCACTGAGTCCAAAATTTCTCTTGCTAAGTAAGACAGTTGTTAACCGGGTTTTGCCCCATTTGATGACCTTTCTTGCCACAGTTGTTAAGCAAATCGCTGAAGTTGTTAAATCAGTCACACTGTTAAGTGAATCAGGCTTCCCCAGTGACTTTGCTGATCAGAAGTTCGCAAAAGGGGATCGCATGACCCTGGGACGCTGCAAACCGTCGTAAACATGAACCACTTGCCAAGCATCTGAATGTAAATCACGTGACCCTGGGGATGCTGCCACGGTCATCAGTGTGAAAAACGGTCGTAAGATCCCTTTTTTCAGTGCCAAGCAAAGTTAAGGGGGAAGCCAGATTTGCTTAACGTGATTCACTTAACAACTGCAGTGATTTGCTGAACCAACTATGGCATAAAAAGGAACAAAACTCATTTAACAACTGCCTTGGAAATTTTGGGCTCCATTATGGTCTGACAAAAGCAAATGTTTGCTCTACATTTTTGTCGTATAAAGTAATGTTCACGTTCAGCGTTATATTTGCTATTGCTGTAATTTGTATTAGTGGTCCAAATGCCAGCTCCACTTGCAAACCAGGGTATGTGACTTAGACTCAAAAGAATACTGTTATGCTTCAATTAGTTTTCCTTCTTCCCATTTTGCATCACATGACAACAACAACATTTCAAACTGCCCTTACAGTTTTGCATCAATAAGCTTATGACACAGAACAATGGTAACTCCTCAAAAGGAGAAGAAGGAAGTAGGGTAATTATTTTGGAGATGACAAAACACAAAGCACTTGGCATTCCCAAAGCTAACTCTGGTCTATAAGTGCTCCTTTGCAGGAAGCTAGTGTTATATATGCAATGGATCTATTCATCCAAGACTAATTTTTTTTTAAAAGTAAGGAAATGGTGAGGATTAAATAAATAGGAATGTATGTCCTAAATTTTACACTTTCCATGTTCTCAATCCGAGTTAGTAGCTAAAGGCCACATTCCGCAGCAACAGCGTAGGAGTGTAAGAGCCAAAAAAACAGGTCAGTTCTGGGACAAAATTCAGGGCAAGTGTTTATGACAAGAAGCAGCAGATGGTCTACCAGTACATGCAATCTGAATGCCGTAGAGACAGAAAGCAAGACTTATATAATTGGAAAAACATCCTTGCTGGACTTGAAATGAGAAAACATGCAAGAGTCAGACAAAGGGGGGGGGAATTAAACCTCTTGTGATGTCCAGGAAACACTAATGGCAATAAACAGATTCTCCAGACAGAGCAACAGAGATGGAAAACAAATGGATGAGGAAGGATTGGGACAGGAAATGCGTCTTCCCCACTCCCCTTACGTTTGCAGCCTTCAGGACCAAATCCAAAATGGTTGGCTTCACACCTCTCACAACGCTGGCCGGTAACGCCTGGCTGGCACTCGCATTGCCCGGTCTGAATGTCACAGTGGCCATTAGTAGAGCCCAGAGGATGGCAGTTACATCTAGTAGAGGAAGAACAATGCATACATCTCAACAACAAGGACCACAGGTAAGGAAACAAGACTGCATTTGCTTGTCGTGTTCTGATTTGACTAATATGTCATAAAAAACAAAACACGTTGGCCAAAGGGATGAAAGTATGGGATGAAAGACAGATGTCATTTGCCTACACAATTGGTCAAAAGGGAATGCAGCACTCACAATAAAGCTCCAATTAGAAAATACCTACTTTCTGTGAATTAAACCAGTTTCAGTAATGCAGTATTTGAGGAACAAAGAAGACTTTTACATTTAAATTTAAGAGTCAATCAAATGGTTTTAACACAAAGTGCCTATTATAAAATAAAATAAGAACAATATATAGGTAGTTCTCGCTTTTGAAGTTACAAGGGAGTCTCCTCCCCCCCCCCAAAGCTACTTATGACCTGATTTTTACAGTACACCCCAATGTTCACCTGACTGCATTTTTGGCTCATTGCAAAATCTCACCTTTATGGCCAGTTGCAGTATTCAGCGGTCACGTGACTGTGATATGTCCAATGATACAACCAGTGCAAAAAAAGTCATAAAATCAGATCCAGCTGCATGGATGCCTTGATTTATGATGTCATGATTTATGGTTGTAAGTCAAAGACTATCTGTATTTGAACTAACTCTTAGTATCTTCTAAGCCTTGACAGAATTTTGAAAGCTTGTTTGGCATGAAATTTGAATTTTCCTATCTTTCATTTTAGTCCAAAGTTTTTTGCTTCATATACAACATTATCATTTGCTTCAGAAACATTATCTAAACTTGAAAATTGACACAGATAATGTAACTTCCTAGTTATATAATAAAATCTGAAACTGCTTTTGGCTCTGGTCCTTTGCAAACAGGACAGTCTGACCACTGTAGCTGCAATAAATAAATGAGAAAGCCTGATGTTTGTGGTTATCTCCACTCTTTATTTGACAAAGCCAGATACATGGACTCCAGGGAGGTTAGATTGGATACAGGTTCTGAAAGACATCAGGGAGCGAAGACAGATTGACAGATCCCCACAGGTCTCTCTTTCTGAAGCCAGCATTTAAAAATCGAAAAGAAGTAGCCTCTAAGAAACTAAATTCTCAGATCGGTTCCTCTGCCCCCGCTTTAATGTTGAAAGTTTCTCTGTCCTTAAAGAATAGTTTGCTTTCTGTTCTTTTCTTTTTAAATGATTTGCGTTGTCTTAAAGTGAAGTAAGGTAAAGACAAAGACTCCTCAAGCAGACTTCAACTTCTGGGGATGTTGATGTCCATGCAGTTTTCTCGAGAAAGGGGTTTCCTACTGTGTTTTGGGACGCTTTTTCATCTCCTGGTCCATCCTACCCCCTTGCTATTCAACCTAGCTTCCCATTCAAGTAGCAGCCACACTGAACCCTGCTTAGCTTTTAGAGAACATCAAGGTTGGCTAGGTGCTGCCATCTACTGCAGACTAATGGGAAGATCCAACAACAAAAATAAGTCGTCAACGGCCACAGCCAACTATCTTGTATGTTTACACACTGCTCAGTTGAAAGTGCTACACACAATAGCAACCAGAAAAGATCTCTGCTTTATGGGATTAACAGTTTAAAATGCACCAGTGGCAGGGGAAGCAGAAATAACTGGGGAAGAAAGTGCACAAACGTAATTTCATGTACTGAGGCTTCGTTTCAGAAAAGGTAGGGCAATATCATTATTTCAGGAAGGCATGCCAAGCATAAATAGTCACAGGGGAGACTGAGGGGGCAACCTGCTGGAGATGGCTTTCTTTAAAAGTCAATTTCCATAGCTGGTTTTAACGAAAGCGCCTCTGCTCTTGGGAAACCTGGCTGATGCTGTCCCATCCCCCAGGCCACCAGTACTCAATTCCAGCATCAGGAAAGAAGACCTCACCTTTCACAGCCACGCCCACTTTGCAGGTTGTAGAAACCTGGTTCGCAGGAGCTGCAGTCCCTCTCTGTGACATGTGAGAGGCATTCACACTGGCCTGTTACTTGATTGCAGCTTCTCTGTAAATTTGCTGTGCCATAAGGATTACAATTGCAAGCTACAAGAATAAAAGGCATGAAAGGCATCAGGATGGGATTTCCAACCAGAAGTAATTCAGAGGACAATTGCAGGAAGCCTAGGGGGCACTGCGGTTCCCATTTTCACGCTTCGAAAGTAGGAACCCCTTCGAGTGCAAGAGGGTCATTAGGCAAAGGAAATGTAGAGGCTCCAATTTAGTTTTTTGCTCATTGAATATGTGCCAACATATCGCAGTGCATCTCAGCGGGATAAGCGAGAAAGAATACTTGGCACAAATTATAAACCAATGCTCCTCCAGGGATGGAGTGAGGGAACCATTTCTTCCAATCACATCACAAACAATGTATAAATACACAAACTGACAAACATAAGCCCACTTTGGTCAAGCATTTGGATGGAATAACTGAATCCTCCACTCTTCTCCAGGTTCCAAAGTTTCTGCAGGCATTGGTTGATGCACAGATGAGGATTTTAGACTACTTTCAGGGTGTAACTGAGACATCTTTCTAGTGGTCAATTTTCTGTGTGGGGTATTTCAAAGATGCCTCAAAAGAAAAGTTAAGAGGATTGTTCTTTATTTTATTATATTTGCTCCTATACCTTAACATTAGATTCTAATACTAATTCGTTTAGAGGAAAGCTACCAAGACGGTGAGGAAACCAAATTCTACGAGGAAGGGTAAAGGAACTATCTTTCATTCAGCAGACTCAGATTCCACCAAAGCTTCTGTGCAAACCCTACAGATGTGCTAGATAGACAATTTATGTAAGCATAGTTCTATGACAGCAGCTTCTGAAGGAAGGACTTTGTTTGCTGTAGAGATATTGGTTCTAAGGCAAGAAAGCACATGTCAAATCTTCTGTTAAGTTATAGAGGCAGAAGATACAACAGCTGCTGAAAGTACTGAGAAGTGTTTCCCAGCTGATCCCCTGGCCAAATATTTTCTTTTGGGGGGGGGAGAGCTTTCCTCCTGCTGAAAGGGGCAGACTGATGTCCTAGAAGATCATTGGACTGTGACAAAAGCATTACTAACTGAGAAAAATCCACCTACCTTTGCACTTATCCTCTGGATTCTGAGCTAAGGGATTGCCAAAGAAGCCATCTTTGCATCGGTCACAGTAGAAACCAGCTGTGTTATAAATGCACTTCAAACATTCTCCTGTCAAGCGATTACAATTGCCAACTGCATTGGGATCAATGTTGTCACTGCATTGGCAGAGGCGGCAGGGCCTGATGGGGCCATTTTGGCCAAGAGGGTCTCCAAAATAACCATCATCACACAGCTCACACCTTTTACCTGCAGGCCCAGGAAACAGGTATATTAGAACATGCAAAAAAATAAAATAAAATACTGTAATCCATGCAAAAAATGGGCAAGGCAGGAAAGTAGCTGAGAAATTATGGAAAACTTCAATTTTTCGGTCCCAACAGTGAAAGCAGGGGATAAATGCTTACAGAACTGTAGCCAATGTGGGCTCACTGAAAAGGACAAGACTTCAGGGAATGTCGAGGCTTCCAGAAACAGTACAGGTAGTCCTTGACTTACGACCACAATTGAGCCCAAAATTTAAGTGAGACAGTTGTTAAGTGAGTTTTGTCCCATTTTATGATCTTTCTTGCCACAGTTGTTAAGTGAATCACTGCAGTTGTTAAGTTAGTGACACGGCTAAGAGAATCTACCCCACTGAGAATCTACCCCAAGGTCGCAAAAGTTGATCACATGAACCCAGGACACTCCAACAGTCATAAATACGAGTCAGTTGCCGCGTGTGTGAAATTGGTCACATGACCATGGAGATGAGGTAATGCAAAGTCTGAAAAATAGTCACTTTTCAGTGCTTTTATAACTTTGAATGATGACTAAATGAACTGTTGTAAATCAAGGACTACCTGTAATTGAAAAACCCAATAAATCAGCTTGCTCATTAAAAATACAGCTCAGCATCCCTAAGAGGCATTATGTACTGTGGCAAACAAAGTGAAACAGAAGATGACAACAAGACCCTGACACCGACGTAATGTCAGTTGGATTAGAAGACCTTTCAAGTCCCTTCCAGACCTATGATTATATGTTCTATGAATGACTAGAACCCTGAAGGAATCTTTCCCAAGACCTGCTCATTTGTTATTCAGATCTTTTTGTACAATTTGGCTTACCAGTAATACCCCAGTTATAACAACAACAAAGGAAGAGAAGAAAGAAGCTTCTCCAAAGCCAATGAAAAGACTTAGGAAATAAGGATTACATTTTCCATTCATAAATATAATATTTTAACCAGACGCTTTGGAAATAATGTTCCAATTATTAAAACACCCACTGCAAAGCACCAAAAATGACCCTTGAGGCAGTCCAGACATAAAAACTACATTGCAACCTTTTTTTTAAACAAGACTTAACTTGGGCAGCCATTAGATAGGTTGCCCATTTTCTAGCAATAGCTATCTCTTGCAATAATTAGTTGGCATCTTCCTTTCATTATTAATTGGTTCAAATTTGGTTTCCCTGTATTTTAAGTTTTGTATCTGTGTTTATTGGTTTGAAGATGGTGATGGTGATGGCAAAAAGAAATAGAAGGAAATAAAATACAGAAACACAGAAAGTTTCTTTTAAAAACTATTCTTATTGATAACGGGAAGGGAACAGATGGGAATGACAGACTGACATGTGATCTGGACTTCAAGTGACATGCAGAAGCTGCATAGAACAACCAATAAATTTATTGCTGTTTGAAAATGGGAATGTACTTACTTTGACCAAGCTATAGCTGGTAACAAATTCCAGACATAAGTAGCAGAGCAAAAACAAAGAAAAGGCAAAAAGAACATAAACCATCATCTGACAAGAAGAAACATTAGACAAATGGAAAGCTCAAAGGCTAGATGGAAACTAGAGTTTAACAACACAATTCAGTAACACTTCAAAGGAACTTCCTTAAACAACCTTTCCCCAACCTGGGCATTCTCCAAATGTGCAGACCTCAACTTCTAGAATTTCTGAGCTAGCAGAGCTACTGCTGATAATTTGGGTAGCTGGAAAAGTGCCAAATTTGGAGAAATCTGGGATATAAGAAACGAGACTTAATAGCAACATTAAGAGGGAAAAGCACAATTCATTTTATAATCTAAGAGGGAAGCAAAAATCTTTCGGGAATAAGTACATAAAAGGAGAACCAATTTATCATATATTTAGTAGGATGCTTTTTGCTCTACGTCAGGAGTCCCTAACCCCCGGTCTGTGGACCGGCACTGGTCTGCAGTGTATCAGAAACTGGGCCATGCAAACAAGCAAAGCCCTGTCCATGGGATGCAGGCAGCACACAAAATGACACCTCCTCCGGTCGGTGAAAAAACCCTTCTCCACCGAAATGGTCCCTGGTACCCAAAAGTTTGGGAGCCACTGTTTTATATCATAGAATATTTATACTAATAGCTTCCAAATATGCATTAGGTTACATGGATTGTTCTTCTTTTTAAAAAGGTTTTCTTTACAGTTAGGTGCATAGGGTTCCTATACAAAATGGGATCATTTATAGACTGAGATCACCCATTTAAAGTTTTGAAAAACGTAAGCATGCGCTAAGCTCTGAATGCCACCTTTCTATAAAATCCATAGCTTCTAGGTTAGGGTAATGGTTATCTACCGTAGCAATCGATTGATAGGAGAGATAAAAAAAAAGAGAAACAAAGGGCCTTCAGAGAAATCAGGATTTAGGCCTGAAGCACGGCTGTTCAGACTGATAAGGGGGGGGGGGAAATAAAGAACATTGTGCACACCCTCAATAAATCCAGCATTCAGAAATGCATAGCCAAGTTTATTTTGTATTTACTTTTACCACTCAGACAAGTTGGGTCATGGACAGACACTCTGTGCAACCATCTGAAAGCTGCCTCCTCCAAGAGTGACACATTTGCCAAGATTGGCCAATTTCTTTATTCCTTGGGGTCAATTCTGACATTGTTCAGTCATAAAAGGAGTATAATTTCTTCCACCAGCTGTAATGGTGAATGGGTCCAAGCATTTACTGAGCCCATTTTTAAAATGCTATTTTTCTTATGCTTTCCTGGAAACCTGCCATACATGTTTTTGAAACTGAGCTTTTTCATTTTAATGGGCTGAAGGTTGATTTCTGTACTGAACGGGTAACCAGGGTCAAGTATGAAATTCTGCTGGGGAAATAAATTCTTTGCCCTGAGGGAGGGAGGGAGGGAGGGAGGGAGGGAAGGAAGGAAGGAAGGAAGGAAGGAGAGGGAGGGAAGGAAGGAAGGAAGGAAGGAAGGAAGGAAGGAAGGAAGGAAGGAAGGAAGGAAGGAGAGGGAGGGAGGGAGGGAGGGAGGGAGGGTAGTTATTAATGACACTTCCTCATCCAGTAATTTGAGTTAGAATTGCCTAAAGAAACTGGGCAAAGCTGCTATGTTTATGTTTTTGGTCCAGATGATTGCCCTAGCTCCAGGGCTGTCATAGGAATTGCATTTCCAGAATGATCGATCCAGATATTGCCATTTCCATCATTACTCAAATAATTCTCCTTTGCTTGTTTGTTTGTTGCCTAAAAACGAGATTCAGTATGGTTGAAATTTTGGAAAAATTTGCTGAAAAAATCATAGAACAAATTCATAAGACTACTTTCTCTTTGTATCAACACTCTCAATTACTCCTCTATCCAGCAGTGCAACAGAGATTGCCAAAGCTGTTCCTTCAATAATGAAAATTCAACAAAAGCATACCTGTGGTTCCAGCTGGACAACTGGTACAGACCACTTCCTTGGTCTTGGGAACTACAGCACAGCTTGAGCCCCCGGGGCATGGACATGGCTGGCAATCTGAGGAGGTGGCTGTGGTGGCATCACCATAGTAACCATCCCTGCACTTCTCACAGTGAGGACCTGCAGTGTTATCTCTGCAGTCACATGCTCCTGGGGGTAAAGAGAGGAACAGCTTGTCATCCAGAGGCTGAAACACTCGGGCAGCTATCTCACAGGAGGTTCTCCTGAGGTTGCACAATACTCTGTTTTAGAGGCAGACAAGGAAAATGAGTAGATAAAGCAACATGCTTTTATGCGTAAAAAGAATGGAACATGACATTTACATACTAAAATAAAGAATATTAGATTAGTAGGGCATTCATTTAAGGTGATAGTCTAGGACTAGGTCAGTGTTTCTCAATCTTGGCAAACTGAAGATGTGTGGACTTCAACTCCCACAGTTCCCCCACCAGTTGAAGTCCATTTATCTTTAAGTTATCAAGGTTGAGTAACACTGGTCTAGATAATAATTACATCCAAGACATCAAAGAGCAAACAAAGCCTAACACCAACAGTATCCCCCATGATTCTTTTTACCAGATTCAGGGTTGCAGGTTTCACTGTGCCCATTGCAGAAACATGGCACACAAGGACTATAGGGTCCGAGATTTGGAGTCTCCCTTCTGTAGCCCTGGGCACAGAATTCACAGAACTGCCCCAAGTATCCTGCTGGACACACACAATTCTCCACCCAAGTTGCTGGTGTTCCAGACCCAGGGTGAGCGCTCACGATAGTAACATCATCCAAATACCCAGCACCTGAAGAAAAGAAAAGTCATCAAGATGAGTAAGAGGTACAGAAGTTGTTGACAGCCTCCGTAACACAGTAAAGCAGCTCCACTGCTTCCAGACAAGACACACAAACCTACAGAACTGGATTTGTTCAGAATTTCCAGCCATAGCCACAAGTTATATTTTTCTACTAGCTTTCCCATCCGCATTGTTTTCTGACTGGCTGATATGGAAGAAGAGAAAAGAGTTCCATGAAGCAACATCTCAAGTGTCACCAATAACCTTCTTTTACTATTCACAGAATTTTCTCCCATATTTTTAAATTGATATCTGGGAAGGGAGCAGAAAGTCTGTCTTGTGGGTTTCGACTTGACATAACCCCCCCCAGTTGGTTGGTATATCTCATTTCTATGAGATATACGGTATGTCTCCTTTCTATGTCTTAAGAATCCAGGATTCCCAGTGATTTATAATCTTAACAACATAAACAGAACATTTAAACATGCACATGTGCACACAACGCAATAAAATACAATTATAGAACAACACTTCTGTCATAATTTAAAGCATCAAGTACATTTATCCAGCATCAAGTAAAACTTGTTTCCAAGACCCCAAGGAATAATTGTGCATTCCTAATACTTTGACTGCTTTGTTCTTCTTTGTGTCAGAATTAGAGATGATTGGGGTTGCATGTCAAAATGTATCTTCCACACTGGTCAAAAAGTTGTATGGTAAAAATACTGAATAAAAAAATCATTGGTGGTCTTTTTGATTGTTAAAACATTGGATTTACAGGTCATACATGCACCCTGCCAAGTGTGCTACTCTAATGTGCTGCTTCAATGTGTTAACTAACCAGTGTAGTCTGTTGCCTTAGAAAAAGGATTTGAGGAGATTCGCTTAGTTCCCATTCAACACAATGATATACTTCCATCCAAGACATTTTGTGAACTTATTAACATTTGAGCATTAACACCCAGGCAAAGCTTATTTTCTAACAAATGAACCACATGCTATAATAATTTCTTGGCCTGGAGCCAGGCTGAGGAAGAGGACCCTGGCCGTCTTCCTTTACTCATTGGATTAGCCCTTCCTTTGCCTCAGTCATGGTTTTGCCTTAGATAGCAACACAAGGGAATTATGATGCTGGTTCCCCTCATAATCAATCAAGACTTATCAATCCACCCCAATCTATAGTTATAAATCAAAGATTTTGGAATATTCTATTCTTATATGTTTTTTTAAAAAAATTCACAGTATAATTATAATTAGAAAGGAAAAAGAGTTATTACAGTTAAGGGCATAGGGCACATTTTCTTTTATTTGTAAGAAGCTGCCCATCTCACCTGAAGTGACTCTGGGTAGCACACGATAAAACCAAGGATTACAACATTTTGCCAACCCATAACCAATTATTTATCTGGTTCCTAATTTGTAAGCAAGGTGTTCAAAGAGTTAGTATTACTTTAGGACCAGGGCCTACCCATGATGTCAAGATACCAATGTGGGCCGATGTCTTGCCTTTGTACAGTAAAGGCTGAGTGGCAACCAGCCAAACATTCTCCCTGTAAAAGCATGGGTGGGTAAGGAATGCAAGAAACTTATTTACACACACCATTCCTTCTGCATATATCCTCAGGAAAAAAAAAACTTGGAACAACTCCCACCTTTGCAGATTGACAGATGGATTGGTATTTCAGGGCTGAATTAATGTTCCACTTTGAGGAAGTTCAGCAAAACCAGGCATTCTAGAGAAAAGAGCATTTCCTTCCCCCTTCTCTCTTAGCTTTCAACCCAACCAGCACTGGGTTCCTCCTCAAACTGGGCTTGCCCTGTAACTGCTGCCTCAGAACAGCTTGAAGAACAGCTGTGCCTCACGTACACCACAACCTCTATGGTGCTGGCTGTTGATGTAAAATTGTTTATCTCTGGAGTGGTAGTTCCAGCCACAACCCTAGGTGAGCCTACATGTTAACAATAGAAGAATGTAAACCATTATCAGGATCTCTCTGTTCTCCCTTGAGTGAAGTCATTTCTTCCTTAGGTATGTGCAACTATATGTGCATGTGCTATATTTTTGGCAACCTCTTCATTACCCTGATTTAAGAAGCCCCAGATAAGTTTTGTATTTTGGATGTAGGTGGCAAGCTACCGGTAGTATGTATATATTGAGCTCGTTCAAACTGCAAACTTTCAGGGATGAGGTGGGATGGCATCGTAAGGAAAAAAATGGAAGAATTCTAATACCCCAACTCTTCAATGGGGAGATATTAGTATGACCAATTTTATGAAATGGTTAGAAGGATTGTAATCCAGGAATGCTCTAAGATACGGATGCACATTCTCTCAGTCTAATGAGCCCTTTGGGCTTTGTGTGTTGAAAATTGTACCATAAACGAGTGGGGCCACCATTTATGCAATAAAATAGTTAACACTACAGTATTTTTTTTTTTAAAAAAAGAAAAGAAACAGGCATGGAACATAAAACCAACTAATCAAGATCCATCTTTCTGATTAAAGCAAAGACTTGTTTGAACAAAATGGTTTTGTCGTGCAACAAAACATTTTGTCGTGCACTACAAACATTCCAAGAATTCTGTAAAGTAGGTGCAACTGCAAAGAAAGGTATTTCTTGACATTCATTCAGTTTGATTTCAGCAATTATCACCAACTTACTTCTCTCACTGTAAGTCCCACGAATCTTGATAGCTGTTAAGTTATGGAGCAACTTTTGGAATTCAAAGGGAGTGAGAGAAGGCCTCCAGGGGTAATCTGTTGCTTCATGGAGCCTAAAGGGAAATGACATTGAAAGAGTTTTAAATGCCAAAGAATTAAAGTGGTGGACATGTCTGCTTTTAAATAAGATTTGCCCTATATTACTGGGTATCAGCATCTCTCTCTTTTGCTAGGTTTCAATAAAAAAAAAAAAAGTCCACATGAGTTTGCCTTTTTCTTCCTTTGTCCTCGGGCAAGTAAACATTCACAACTTTCCAATCACTTCCCGCATTTGCACTTCAGACTGACACAAGTTAAAACATAGGAAACAGCCACTGCTACCATGTTTCCCCAAAAATAAGACCGTGGCTTATATTAACTTTGCTCCAAAAGACGCATTAGGGCTTATTTTCCAGTTAGGGCTAATATTCGGGGAAATACGGTACTAAATGCTGACAATCTTAAGTGGGGCTTATTTGGGGGTGGGGCTTATATTACGAGCATCGCGAAAAATCACGGTAGGGCTTATTTTCTGGTTGGGCCTTATTTTCGGGGAAACACGGTAGTTAGTCACCTGAACAGAGGAGCCATTACCTACCCAACAACATGGTCATAAACAAATCTATTGTAGGCTATGGATATATACTTTGTAAGGGCAGGGGTGTTTTGCTTCACTTCTTAATCCATCAACTAAAAACAGTTCCCCTCTCTGCTGGTTAGGAAACAGACAGAAGGTACATTCGAGTCTGAACAAGACTTCTGCATGTATCGGGTATTACTTACTCCTCACCCATTCCCTAGGACTAGGATGCTAAGACACCTTTAATGCAAGCCTGATCAAGCACTCTTAACCTTTTGGGAGAGGAAAAAAAGAATGGGGACCATAACAAGGGTGGCAGAGATGCAAAGGAGATAAGGTCACGTCACAGACATAAGTAGTGCCAGCATTATTTTTTTTTCTAGTTGCAGATGGTTGGAACTGAAACTATATTATTCATACATTATTTTTGCTCAAAGGGGAAGGAAACCATGCCTTCAGTTTTTAGCAATTCTGTATGAAGGAAACTCTAAAACAGACACACACGTGGCTCTGGGGCCTAGAGTTGTCTACTTCTGTTTTAATGGTTTGCTTTCAGTCTGCAAAACCTGCCTTCTGGACCATGCTTTCCAGCAAGCCCATCTAAAGTCATTCCAATGTCCAAGACAGGATAGGACAGAAAATTGTGCACAGGAAAGAGACTATCTAGAGAAAGGTGCTTGAGTTTACTGTTGAAACCAAGCTGGTTTTTTCATATAAATTGCTTAGATGGAGCGTTGTCTTATCTGAACGCCTTTTCTCAGCACGGAGATGGAGAATCCACCAATGGGTTTAGACTGTATTCCTGCCCAATCAGATCAAGTCAGCCAAAGTTGCCATGCCCATCCTGGACCATAGAGATCCCAATTTTGACGCGAGCGTAGCCGTTGACTGACAGCAAGACGTTGTGGCTCATTAAACTAAGACTAACCCTAGGCCTAGATGACCTACAAGGGTGGGAATGGATTCTCCATCTCCGTGCTGAGAAAAGGCGTTCAGGTAAGACAACGCCCCTTCTCCAGCACTGGAGATGGAGAACCCACCAATGGGACATACCAAAGCCTATTGTCCCTGAGGGTGGGAAGTAGACCGGTCCGGTGTGGCACCTTGATGAACAACCTATTGAAGAACCCTCCTACCGAAGGAAGCCTCCGCCGAGGCAAACCTATCGATTTTGTAGTGCTGTATGAAAGGAGATGGTGAAGACCATGTGGCCGCTCTGCAGACATCCTCAATGGACACCTGAGTGACCCAGGCCGCAGAAGTAGCTGCACTCCGTGTAGAGTGAGCTGTAACCCATCATGGAACCGGCAATGACTCAGCCTGATACGCCCCGGCAATGCACGCCCTAATCCACCTGCCAATTGTGGAAGAGGAAACCTTCCGACCCCTGGAGGAAGAATGGAAGGATACAAAGAGGGCCTCTGATTTGCGGAACGCCACTGTCCGTGAAATATAGTACTGGAGTGCTCTGCGGACATCCAGGCTATGCCATTGCCGTTCCAGAGCATGCAATGGGTTAGGGCAAAAATCCAGGAGCACTATTTCCTGGGCTCTATGGAATAGTGAATTGACCTTTGGAAGGAAAGTAGGGTCGAGGCGAAGGACCACTCGATCCTGGTGGAAAATGCATAGGTCATCCCGGGTTGAGAGCGCTGCCAATTTGGAAATACATCGTGCCAACGTGATTGCCACCAGGAATGCCACTTTGTGGAACAGGTAGCGAACATCGCACGACTTTAGGGGCTCAAAGGGCAACTTGGTCAAAGCCCGAAGGACCCGTGGTAGCTCCCATGAAGGGTACCTGTGCACTGTAGAGGGTCTGATGTTAGCGGCGCTCTTAAGGAATGAGCGGAGTAAGGGGTGACGTCCCAATGACCCCACAGAGTCACAGGTGAGGACTGTGGAAAGCGCAGCTATCTGTCTGCGCAATGTGTTTGGGGCCAAGCCCCTCTCCAGACCTTCTAACAGGTAGTCCAGGATATGGGGGATTGTGAGTTCCGAGAGTGACAAGTGTCGACCTGAGCACCAGGAGCGAAAGTTCTTCCACGTGGCCTTGTAAATACGGTTTGTGGAAGGGTGACGGGAAGCCTGGATTATCGTAATGACCCCTGGTGAGCAAAGCTCCCGTAACAAGATTGAGCGCTCAAGTGCCAGATGGCTAATTGGAGTTCCGGAGGGAGAATGGTCCCCTGGCTGAGCGAGACCCGATCCGGAGGAATCCGCCAGGGATCTGCAAGGGAGAGGCTCATCAGATCGGCAAACCAAGGCCTTCTTGGCCAATAAGGGGCCACTAGGAGTATCTCCGCTCGCTCCCGAAGAAGCTTGCATACTACCGCCGGGAGAAGAGGTAGAGGGGGGAAGGCATAAAGCAGACCCTGCGGCCATGGCCTCCCAAGAGCATCCATCTGTTCCGCCCCTGGAGATAGGAACTGGGAGAAGAATCGAGGCAGCTGGGCATTGGACGGGGATGCAAAGAGGTCCAAAAGCGGTAGGCCGAAACGGTGACAGATTTCTCTGAAGACCCTCGGTGGAGGCGCCATTCCAAGTGATCTACCGTTGCCCTGCTCAGAAGGTCGGCCTGAGTGTTCGCCTCCCCTGAAATATGATTGGCCTTGATGGAGGTCAGATTGTGTTCTGCTCAGGAGCCCAGTAAGAGCGACTCAGTCAATAGAATCCGAGATCAGGTGCCCCCGTCGGTTTACATGAGCCTTGGCAGCCACGTTGTCCGTGAGGACCAGTATGTGGCGCCTTTTCACCAGGCTGTGAAAGTGGCGAAGGGCTAGATGTATGGCCCATAGCTCCAGCCAATTTATGTTGTGCCGAAGGTCTGAGTGGGACCAATGGCCCTGTGCCCACTGCGAGCGAAGGTGCGCTCCCCAGCCGAACAGGCTGGTGTCAGTCGTTAGCACTATCCAATCTAGCTCCTTGAAGTATGACCCTCTGAGCATGGCAGGCGATACCCACCACATGAGGGAGCGTGATACCTGAGGTGGGAGTCTCACCCTTTGTTGGGAGGCACTGAGGTTCTGCCTCTGGAAGGGGAGCAAGAACTACTGCAGTTCCCTGGAGTGGAGCCTGGACCATGGGACGATCGCTATGGCCGAGATCATCTTCCCTAACAATTGGGAGAGACTGGCCAACAATTACTGCGTAATTGGAGGACTGACTCCCTTATGCTGTACCGGCGTTCTTGAGATAAATACACCCGGCACTCCACCGTGTCTATGATGGCCCCGAGGTGTAACAGCCTTGTTGTGGGAACCATATGGCTCTTGGGGAAATTTACCGAGAACCCGTGATCCTGGAGCAGCTTTACCACCAGTTCAAGGTCCGCCATGGCAGACTGGGTGGACGACGACTGAATTAATATGTCGTCCAGGTAACATTGGATTCTGACTGGTACCATCCTTAAGTGAGCTGCTAGAACCGTCAGGATCTGGTAAATACTCTGGGAGCTGATGACAGGCCAAATGGTAGTGCCCTGTACTGAAAAGGACGCCCCTTGTGAGCGAATCTTAGAAACTGGCAGTGGTCGAGAGAGATGGGGATATGAAGGTACGCTTCCATGAGGTCAAAAGTCCCCTTTTCTTACGCTTCCCAAGATGGAACGGAGTGTTTGCATCTTGAACTTGCAGTATGCAAGATGATAATTCAAGCCCTTGAGATCTAAAATGGCTCTCCATCTCCCCGATGCCTTGGGGACGACAAAGAGGATGGAATAAAATCCCCGACCTCTCTGGTCCGCCGGAACCGGTTCTATGGCCCGTATATTTAGTAGATGTTGGACGGATTCATTCATTAGTCTTTTCTTTGTTTGATTCCGGAGTTATGGGCAAGAGAGAAATCGATTTGGGGGGTTGGAGATGAACTCCAGGGAAAGGCCATGACGTACAGTGTTGAGTACCCATGCGTCCATGGTGGTGGCCTCCCACTGGTGGGCAAAAAGAGAGAGTCTGCCCCCTATGGGAGGTGCCGCTGGAGAGTCACTTGGCGCGGCGGAATGGTTGGCCATTCCCGTGAAAGGGCCGCTTGCCCTGAAATTGCTGTCTAGGTCTGACCGCCTGTCTGTCAGACTGCCTATCCTGTCTGTCCTGCCTGGCCGGGAAAGGGCAGATGGGTTGAGTGTAGTTATACCTAGCCCCTGCATGAAAAGACTGTCTTCTCGGATAATAATTGGACCGTTTGTCCGATTTCTTAAGGAGGTGATTAAAGACCTTGTGCTTATCCTTATTTTCGGTGAGATAAGGATTCAAAGCGTCTCCAAACAATTTACCTCCCTGATATGGAGCTACCGACAGATGCCACTTGGACTTGGCATTGGCGTGCCATTGCTTCAACCAAAGCATACGGCACCCAGTGATGCTGGACGCCATAGCCCTTGAGGAAAATCTGGCGGCTTGGAGAGTGGCATCTGACGCATACTCAGTGGCTGCCACCATCTTGCTAAGATCCTGGTGTGTGCAGATATCCTCCGCTGGAATACGGGCCTGGAGCTGCCTGAGCCAGCGAAGGGCGGATCTATTAAAGAAGGATGCGAAGGATAAGGCCGCCCTAATGGCCCATGCAGCCGCTTGGTGCGTCCTGCGATAGGTGAGTTCGCACTTACGGTCCTCGGCTTTGAGAGCCTCAGAGACATTCCCAGGAATGGCGG
Source organism: Bothrops alternatus (assembly GCA_034064705.1). NCBI lineage: Eukaryota > Metazoa > Chordata > Lepidosauria > Squamata > Viperidae > Bothrops > Bothrops alternatus. Next base: position 1,160,931 of record JARGCV010000040.1, read on the forward strand.
TGGGAGATACTAGGGGGCTGAATGGTTTGTCCACTGCGGGCACTTCCAGGGCCTCCTCCAGATCCTTGGCCATGTTGTATAGTTTTTTATCAGTGTTACCTGGGAGGGGAAGGGAGGCCGGAGATGTCCACTGTTTTTGGACTGCATTCAGGAACATGGGGGGGATAAGGGATGCGGTGTTGAGCTGCCACCGGTTCAGTGAAGTTTGAAGTCCACCTCCAAATCTGGGGAAACAGTGGTTGTTGTTGAGGAAGGATCAGGCCCTAGATGGGCTGTGGATGTGGCCTTGCGGAGTAAAGGGACAAAGAAGGAAGGGTTGAAGAGGCCACTAAATGAAGGGGCTTCGGGAGGAAGCTCCTCCTCCTCAGACATTGGAATCCCCTGTTCAATGTCATGTTCACAAAGGGATGAGCCCTCAGAGTAAGTAGACCCAGACAGGGAAGAAGGAGTGTAATAGGTTTCAGGAACCAGTTGATGAGTAGGGAGGTGAGTGACAGCCACTGGTCTAGGAGTTTGCGCTCTGGCCTCCAGAGCGCGCGGTCTACCACTTGCGCAATCAGTAAGGCTAGACGGTCCTCTATAGGGAGGAGAACAGGCTCACTTGACTGAAGCCTGGACGCAGTAGGGGTGAAGGTAGCCTCGGGGGTCCCGTGGTGGGCCCGTGTAGCAGCGGGTTGGGAAATGGGACGAGCTCGGTCCGTATCTCATGGTGGAGGGGAAGGTAAGGGTTCCCCCGTTGACCATATCCCCAGGGGAGAGGTGGGGGGCCCCAGTGGTAAGTCAAAAGGGGAACCTTCAGCTAGAGAGGTCTCTAATCTGGCTATTTTCTATGCCCTTGAAAATTCCTTTTCTAGGGCTTGGTGTCTCTGGCTGGCCTGCTTTTCAGCTCTCTTGGAGTTCTTGGCTGTAGTTCTGACCTTGGTTTTAGTTGCAGTCTTGTCAGCGCCCTCCAGACCAGATGGATTAGGATTCATTGGAGCCGATGAAGACCGCAAAACGCTCTTTGAGGAAGGCATAGCATCCTCCATTCTCTGATAACACAGGAGCACAATAGGGTACCCCTGGTATCCAGAGAGTATTGTACACTGGGTAAAGACAGGCACACTATTGGGGATGCTTGGAACCCAGGTAAAGCTGTTGTACAGATAAGGACAGACACACTACCAGGGGCGCCTGGAATCCAGATGAAAATTAATTATGTGTATGACAACAGGCGCACGGTAAGGTACGCCTGTAATCCAGTTGGTAATTTAGCGACCCCAGTCACGCTGGGTTAAGTGTTATGAGTAAGGTGGGGCCAGGAGACACCAAACCTGAAAAAAGGGCCAAAAAGCCTGGCTAATTAAGAAGGCCTGTAAGATCCTAAGTGTGACAAAGACCCTGGGAGGCTGAGGCCAGACCAGAATAGTGCTCTAAGGAAGCTTGGAGACTCTGTTGTAACACAGGATAGCAGGCCTCAATTGAAAACTGGACCTATCTGGCGCCCAAAATGGCGGCCGTCTCCCAAGATGGCAGCCATCTCCCAAAATGGCGGCCCGCCTGAGGACAGTGGGGACATTCATTCCACCCTGTGTGCTTAATTCGCCCCCCCAATGAGCGCCACTTCTCTGAGGACAATGTCAGTAAAGGGGGAGGAAGGAGCCCCTTCCTCCTGAAGGGATAGAATGGATCCGTCCAGATAACGTGGATCAAAATGGAGGCCGCACATGGCGCAGGCAGCTAAATCTGCCAAGGCTCAAGGATGTTTGAAAACGAAGGCCGATGTAGAGAAAAAACGCTTCCTGAGATAAGGGGAGAGGTCCGTCTGGAAGCTTGTATAATAAAAACGGAGCTTTCCGTCCCACCGATCAGCCGCCTAACAGCTGATCGGCGTTGGTCTCTTGGCACGCGCGCACGTCTCAAGCCGAGGAAGGGAATCGATGGAGCCGAAAAACTGGAGCTGGGGAAATTGCAGCCACAACTCCAAAGGGCCCCAGAAAACGTGGGATTGTCCGAGGGAAGGGCTGAGCATGTCGCGAAAGAAAGCCTCCTCCACTGACGCTGGAGTCAGCCACCACAACCGCAGCTGCAAGCTCCGGTAGAAATGGGCTTGATTTAATGCCCTCTGGGGACTAACAGCCGTTAGTCCTCAGCTGAATCCTACGAATCAGGGGCTTTTAAGAGAGGTTATTGTTGGGATGGGTATATGGAGGGGGGGAGGAAGGATCCCCTTCCTTATAACAACCCAGTTCGAATCTCCCCCAAGTCAGGAATTGAGAATAAATTCTGAAGTTCCTGAATGGGAAAGAAAGAGAGATTTCGCCAATGGGAAGGCAAATTTTGTGCTGAATACAACACTTCGCAGCAAACTGGGAAGATGGAAAATCCACCAATAGAGACTGTACCTGCCTAAGAGCCAAACTTGCACGTCTGTCCTGGGCGAGATCAAGTCAAGACTGGGATTTCTATGGTCCAGGATGGGCGTGGCAACTTTGGCTGACTTGATCTGATTGGGCAGGAATACAGTCTAAACCCATTGGTGGATTCTCCATCTCCAGTGCCGGAGAAGAGAGATCAGCTAAAAGCACATATAGTGTGTGGTGTGTGGGAGGGGAGGGGAAATGAGGAAAATCAAGATAAAGGCTGCTTCCTAACTATCAATTTGCAACTGCTGCTTTCAACTATATCACTCATAGGGCCCTCCTGCACATCTAACCTTACTGATTTGAACCTTCAATCAACTTAAAAAGAAATGCTGAATTGCTGGACTTAAGATTTTAATAGAATGTTCAGCTGAAAACTCAGTGAAAGTTAAATGCTTAGAGCAGCATGGCTTTAAAACCAGCAGAGCAATAGCAAATATTATTTCTCCTCTATTAAAGTTAATGAGAGTGCAAAGTGGTTAGTTTTGGCTGGGTTGTAGCACTCTCCACTCCCTGCTGTACATAATTAATTGATTGGGGGGAGGGGTGTTCTGCCCCAAGTATTTTTAAAAATAAAATCTTACATAACCATTAAATCCATCATAAAAGCAGTTGTCCTCTCAAGTATAGAAGAAAATAAATATTTCAATATAGTGTTCTCTGCCACATTATTACTATCACAGAGCAAAAGTTGATAAGAGTTGCATCTCTAAAAACTGCAGTTAAAGAACTACAATTTGGTATTTTTTTTTTCAAAATAACAGATTTTAGTAACTTCTAATTCCCCAAGGACTTATCAAAATCATTCATTTTGCACTATTCCTTGACAATTTAAGATAAAGAAATAATTCATTTATAGTAATTTGTTCTCATATTTTAAGCTGTGCAAATAAAGAGCTTTAACCAGAATCTTTTCCTCTAGGCCAGCGGTTCTCAACCTGTGGGTCGCGACCCCATTTGGGGTCGAACGGCCATTTCACGGGGGTCGCCAAACACCGCAGTCCGCTACTTTTTTTTGTCCGCCATTTTTTTTGGTCGGCCATTTTTCCCCTTTGTGATGCAGGCCATCGCGCCGCGCATGCACGATCGCCTTTTTTTTGGTCGGCCATTTTTTTTTGGCCGGCCATTTCCCCCCCTTTGCGATGCGGGCCGTCGCACCACGCATGCGCAATGCGGGCCGTCGCGCCGCGCATGCGCGGTGCGGGCCGGGGTCGAGCCCCGGAAAAGGTTGAGAACCGCTGCTCTAGGCAGCCCTGACATTTTCCAGATTACAAAATACAGACACTTTTACCTGAATGAATATTTCAGAATGTTCTCGCTGGGATAGGAGTTGCCTTGAGCAATCAAAGGTATAGATACTCTTAGTCCAGCACCTTCAAGGACTATGTCCTCAGCAGACAGGCGAGTGTCCCGCTTATCAACCCGAAAAGAGAATGACAGGTTTTGCCCGTAACTTAGCATTTGATTTCCAAGGAATTTGCCTGAGACAAAAGCAACAAAACCCACGTTCAAATAAAGGTAAAACGTAGAAAGTTTATTGGCAAACATACTTATATAGTCTATGTATAAATAATCATTCTTCCTTTGTACCTGGTGCAATGAAGTAGATGGGGAAAGGTGTATCTGAGATTACGGATATGTCTTGAGTCTCAGGTATCCAGCGAATGGAGATTTCAGAGCCATCTCTCTGTTCTGCATGCCAGTTTTCCTTTCCTGAAAGCCACAAGAAGAAACCATCTTATGTTAAAAGTTGAATTCGCTCTACTTAATACATTTAAGAAATGACTTGAATATCCACTTGCTTTGTGAATTCTATCATGAAAAGGAAACAGATTTCAACACTGATTGAAAACTGTCTATTACACAAGCCATGTAGTGAAAAAAATCCTGCTTCAGGGATTATAAAATTGCCAGTGCGTGTGTTATTAAACTGGTAAGAATAGATAGTAGACTTGATTTTATCCACAAGAGTTTATTTATCATATTTAGAGACTTGCCCAGAGTTGCTCGGTGAGTGAGATGGGTGGTCTCTAAACCTGATAAATGAATTAATAAATAAATAAAAATCTTGGGTTATTAAGTGTAAATTGGAGCAGAACAGGTCTAATTCAGCCATCTGGTACTTTTGTCTCCTTCACAAATGTTGAGATTATCTCTGCTCACAAAGTAGCAATTAAAAGAAAATATCAACGTGTCTAGTCAATGGACTATTATTGATAATTTGATCAACCACAATTTTATATATGTACAATGAAGTAGCTACAATTTCCATTTTTCCACTCTTTTCCAATCACATAATTTGCAAGTTATGAGCAGAACTATTGGCTTATGCTTATTGGTTACACGTGTTCAGTATATTATTTCATGCAATTCATCTTCTCTTACTTTGCTTCTTACCTACAGCAGATAAACCCACTCCAAAATTAAAAGTTTTATCAGATAGCAAAACTCACGAACCAATAACTAATCCTATGTTAATCTGGGAGCAACAAATCAAAATAGAGCTTGACATTACAAACACATCCGATTTGGGGTTTGTTTTATCTTTCGTGCAGACTGGATTGTGAGAGAGAGGTACGTGGCTTAATACAGAGTTTTTCAAACTGTGTTCCATGGAAACCTAGGGCTAAATAAAGAGTTAAATAAATAAACATCATTTTCAATAACTGAAAATTGCTTCTTGATCAAAGGTTCCAGGACCATTTTTAAATTGACAACTTCTGTGGCCTGAAAAAAAGTTAAGAACCTCTGTCATAATTGATGGTTATCACAATGCCTGAACAAATGTTCACATCATAAACATGCAACAACTGTTGCAACAATTATAAGGCTAAGGGGAGTCAGTGTTTGTAATCTCAAGGCCGCAATAGTCTCAGAGGAGCACTATTTAATATTTTTAAAGGCAGCTGACTCTATAATAAAGTTGCCTAATTTAGCAGCATATCATGCTGAGTGGAGTGAAGAATGCATGCCTAATGGTATGATGGGTAAGGGCTAAAACAACGATTTGTTTCTTGAGAGAACTCATCAAGATATCAATTGATCATACACTTTTCCCTATTCCAGTGGTGGCGAACCTATGGCACGTGTGCCAGAGGGGGTACTCGGAGCCCTCTGTAGGCACACGCACCTCACTCCTTGACTATGTTTTCGCAGGAAAAAGCCATTTCTCAAGCCCCTCCCTAGCCAAAACAAGCCTCCGGAGCGAATGCGCTGTTCTCAGCTTTGAATTATATCAAATCCAACACCAGAAACAGACTAACAGATGACCTGAGTGCTGCATGTGTTGCTCTCAAACTTACAAAGTATAAGCCAAGGTTAGACAAATTATCAGCATGCATACAACAGCAAAAATCACATTGATTGTTTAAAAGCATGCCAAATGCAAACTTTTACTTTTCAGTAAAAAGTTGTTTGTATCATTGAAAGCTCTGTTATTGTGTTTTTCTTTTAAGACAAAAGATGTTAATGTATGAGTTGTTTTTTCTAAACTAAAACCTCAGTATTCAGATTAAATTGTCGTGTTGGCACTTTGCGATACATAAGTGGGTTTTGGGTTGCAGTTTGGGCATTCGGTCTCTAAAAGGTTCGCGACTACTGCCCTATTCAGTACTTATAATGGACAATATAAAGAAATATATCTGGTATTACATGAATACTTTTGTATGCGTGTGTGCCTTCAAGTCAGTCTTACTCCTGGGGACTGTCTGGGAAAGTCCCTGCAGTTTTCTTGGCAGGATTTCAGAAACAGTTTGCTATTGCCTCCTTATACAACTGAGAGAGAGTCTAATGTCTAATGTCACTCAGCTGGCTTTGTGCCTAGAACTCACAATCTCCTGGTTTCTACCCTGACATCTTAGTCACTACACCAGAATGTCTCTCTTCAGTCAGCATAGACCTGCCATTTCTTCCTCTCTAATCATTCTCCACAAGTTGCTATTCAGTATATCAATTTTCTCTGAAAAGAGAATGGAATTCTGAAAATAATTTAAGTTATTTGATTTTCCCACTACTACTTGAAGAAATATTTATATCCTCAAGGTCTAAGGCAGGACTCAAGCTGGCCTTCCAGTTTCTAGTCCGATACTTTAATCTCTATATCAAATTGGTTCTCTTTATGGATACTACTGCCTACAAAATAAAAAGAACACTGCTATTAGGTGAAAGATACAAAGTGAGATGAGACAGCGGAAGATCTAATGTAAAAAGATCCCCCAAATGATGCTATATACAAAGGTTTGAACACTGACATTCTGGAAAGTGAAATCACAGGAGAAATGTTCAGGAGGTGACGAAATACCGGTAGAATGTTTAAAATCTCGCAAAATTATGCTATTTGATAAGCAGATATGGAAAAAACACTACAAGTGACCATGTGATTGGAAAAGATATTTATAGTCTAAAAATAAAAGAGCAAAACTAAAGAATGTTCCCAACAATTGCACTTATCCCACATGCTCAAAATGCTGCAACCCAGACTTCAACAATTCATAAAATGAAAGTTGCCACATGGATAAGATGGGTTTAATGGAAGCGGAGGCAGCCAAGATCACATTGTGACATATGAAGGATAAGGAATAGGATAGAAAAGTTTTAAAAAATATGTATTTGATGCTTTACTAATTACATTAAGGTTGTTGACTATGCGAATCACAACAAATTAGGGATGGTTCAGGGGATAGCAAGCCACCTCTTCTGCTATTGAAGAATTGGTTACTTGACCAGGAAGGAATCATTAGAATGAAATATGGAATGGTTAAATAGTTCCACATTGATAAAAAGAGTGTGCCAAGGTTGCCAATTGTCAGTCTTGTTTGTTTAACTTCTACAGAGAATATATGAGAAATATTTGATTAGGAGAAACAGACAACAGAATTAAAATTGCTGGGAGAAAAATCTACATATCCTTTTAAGAGCTGAAAGTGACGAGGACCCAAGTAAACTCTTGCTGAAGAGGAAAGAAGAAAACACAAAGCTAGTCTGTTGCTAAATTTTAACCAAAAATACACACACACCTGCCCTCAGATGATGTTAATGGGCAATGCTAACCAAATGGAAATAGGCAGAAAAGAAGCTGAAGTAACAAGCAGATCTGAACTCACAGGCTCAGAAATTCACGGGAATGGTGACTATAACCATAAAAGAAAGACAAGCGCTTTCAGAGAAAAGTTTTGACAGAATTAGACATGATATGATTAAAGTGTAAAGACATCACACTGACAACAAGGGTAAATATTGTGAAGGCTCTAGTTCAGAATTCTGGGAGTTGAAGTCCACAAGTCTTAAAGTTGCCACGGTTGAGAACCCCTGCTCTAGTTTCCCTAGTTGTAACCATGGTTGTGAAGGTGGACCAGCATGAAGGTAGAATGAAGAAAAACAGATGCTCCTAAACTGGAGCATTGGTCCGGAGGAAAATTTTGAGAATACCTTGGATTGAAAAAAGAACAAATCACTCAATATTAGCGGAAATAAAACTAGACTGCTCACTAAAAAATGAATAATAAAGCTAAGTTTAAATAGTTTGGAAATATAATGTGAAAGCAAGAGTCCCCTGGAAAAATGAAAGACAATTAGAAAAATATGGCAAAAGAAGATGGTTACATAAACATAGCCTTAAAAGAATTCAAACAAGCATTGCTAACAGTCTTGATGAACTAATACCCATTAAAAATGATTAAGAGTTGGAAGCAACTGAATAACTGAAAAACAACAACAAAACTTGCTATTATACTTTGATTTTAAAAAGTTCCTGAATTGCAAAGATTTTTTTAAAAAAGCTGTTCTCGGCCATACACCAGGCAACTATGAGTCAAGCTATGAAGCAACTGAAGCTGAAAGTTAGAAGTTGTACAATACAATTGATTACACAACACCTACTTAAAAGATTATAGCTTGTTACGGTATAATTACATGTTTCATTCTCCTAATTGCTTAACAAACTGACTTTATTTAAAGTTAAGGTAAGTTAATTTGATCTAACCTCTATTTTATTTTATTGATTTATTCTATTTTATTTTATTGATTTCAAGTGTATCTTGATTTTTATTACTGGAACACAAAGTATGTTATATCAATGCACATCAATCCTTCTGCTGAAAAGAAAATAAACTGATGGATGTGTTTAAAGTATTATGGCTTACAGGGCATGATAATCTGATCCAAGGAAAACTGAAGTTTAAATTTACCTGTTTGGAAGGTGGAGGTAATTTTGGACATACTGTATCCAATGGCATTGGTACAAACAGAGGAATGTCCAAAACAGAAACATGGAATACATCCCCTAGGATTGTCAGAATCCAGATTAAAAAAGCCAGGCTTACATCTAAAAGTAAAAGAAAACACTGAAATTCATAATCTGTCTTTTCTCTTTTGCATTCATATATTTAGGAAAGACTTTAAGCTGGGCTAAAAGCCATATCTATAATACATTATGCACACCAGTGACAGAATTTCACGCTAAAATATTATAGCATTTCCCTTCATTTAAAATCAGAGCCAACACCCTGAGAAAATGTTGTGAGATGAAAATAAAAGAAGGCAGAATTTACACTGACATTCTGACCACTAAACAAAAGAAGCTTGGATTATAGAGATTTATCTACAACGAGCATATCTTTGTGTTGACTATATCTATGCACTGAAAGAAGGCATTTCTACAGATATGCTCAAGTACAGGGATGCTTAATGACCTGAATCTGTCACAATCAACTGAATCCACTTGACGTTTTCTACAACAGTATTATCATATTGTGGTAATGCCAATACTTTCTATAGTAAATCCTACAAAAGTCTTTTTTTTCCCCCCAGAAACAGCAGACACATAATTCTGAGTGGGCTGCACTTCTGCAAGTTGGATAGCAAAAATCTAGGCAGGCAGGCTGGAAGATGGCATATCTGCCAACAGCCACTTCCCCAATAATAGTAAATTTCCAAATAGCCAAAATAATCCCAATTCAAAATTTTCCTCCTCCACAATATGGAACAAGGGTTGATGAGGATCTTGATTTTCGATGTATCCAGGTAGATCTATCCAGTTAGCACAGTGGTTCTCAACCTTTCTCAGGTTGAGACCCCACTTGCCCCGCCCATACGCGCCGCGATCCCGACCCGGGCACGTGCACGCCAAAAAAAATTTTTTTAAAAAAAATTAAAAAATGGCGGCCGCGATGGGCGGATCCGCGCATGCGCGGATCCGCCCATCGCACACACCACGCATGCGCGCATCCGCCCGTCGCGGGCCGCCATTTTGTTTTTATTTTTTTTAAAAAAAATTTTTAAAAAATCCCAAAAAAACCAAAACAAAATGGCGGCCGTGACGGGCGGATCTGCGCATGCACGGATCGGCCCGTCGCACACGCCACGCATGCGCGCATCTGTCCGTCGCAGGCCGCCATTTTGTTTTTTTGGTTTTTTTTTTAATTTAAAAAAAAATAAAAAAAAACAAAATGGCGGCCGCGACGGGCGGATCTGCACCTGCGCGGATTGGCCCGTCGCACACGCCGTGCATGCGCGGATCCACCCGTCGTGGTCCGCCATTTTGTTTTTTTTTTAAATTTTATTTTTTTACATTTTTTTATTTTTTTTATTTTTTTTCCGGCGCGACGGGCGGATCTAAGCATGCGCGGTGCGCGCGCGCCAAAAAAAATAAAAAAAATTTAAAAATTAAAAAAAATTAAAAAAAAATTAAAAAAATAAAAATAAAAAACAAAATGGCGGCCGGCGGTGTCCGGCGACCCCCGCGAAATGGTCGCGCGACCCCAAATGGGGTCGCGACCCCAAGGTTGAGAACCACTGAGTTAGCACAAAACCTCAGGATTTTTGAAGAAAAGTATCAGAATAATCTTCATGTAGGTTGCTCTGAATTGCTTGCAGGGAGGATACAAGAACACAATCAGTTCAGCACTTGATTCCACACACTGACGTTGTTTTACCTTTCACAGTTGAACCCTTCCACATTGTCCTTACAAGTGCAACGCCCTGTTTCTACATTGCACTCATCTGTGCTGCCAGCTGGATTGCAGGAGCAGCGTCTGAACAAGAAGAAAGAAGTCTAGTTGGAACACTGAAGAAATCACATTTCAAGAGACTGGAACCAGAGATGTGCAAATGTTCTAACATGGATTGTTTGATCCTCTAATAGAAGAGTTTGCACACATCTAGCCACAAATCTCTCCATCTTCACCTTTACTTACAGGATCAGGTCACTTTTACCTGCATCCAGCCTCTGTAAGAGAATGGAAGCCAGGCTGACATCTATCACACTTGTCACCCATTACACCAAGTTTACAACTGCAGCGTCCATAATTGTCACACTGTGTGCTGAGGGAGCCTGTGAAAACAAAACAAGTACACTTAGAAGTCCTTTCCCACAAAAATCTATTTTTAGTTTTCTCTTAATAATTCCTTTTGCAAAATTTAGAAAGGAAAAGCTTTTCCAGCTACAGTTATCTTTATTTATTTTTAAATAATAAATTCATTTCAAAAACAATTTTACCTGGAAAAAAATGAGGGATGGAGGGAAGTAAGGAAAGGTGAATTTCTGATAATTGTACTTTTTTAAATAATTTTGTAACAGTATAGTAATGTTGAGTAATTTCCTCAACTTCCACAAACCCTCGCATTGCCACTACCGTAGTAATATGTAGTAGTAGTATCCCCAGTATAATATAGAAAGAGTTTGGTTAATGTAGTGCATCTTAGAGAACAGCACCATTTAAGAATAATTTATAAATTATGCAAATAATCTGAAATACAAATTCAAATGAAATACATAAACTGATTCACAGAGTGCGGTAGCAACTGGATTGCAAACTTGTTGAATGACAAAATCAGTTGCTACTGTGAGGCAATTTTTATTACACCTCTTCTCTAATTATGCTGCTCTCTTACTTCCCATCTTACTCTTCATTTCCCCACAATGACCCATTACTTGGGATTAATCTCCATTTTACTGTTATCATTTCATGACAACTGTATAATAAGGTGAAAAAGAGTTGGACTTCAATGGTATTGCACCCAATCATTTGCCTGACTGTGGAGTATGTATTTGAGGAAGTTTGTAAGATAATTTGGGATTCAGCGGCAGGAATCTGACACTGAATAGGAGACACAAATCTCCCCTTTCTCACTTAGCAAGAGGCTGCAAATTGTAAAATATACCACTTTTGGACTTGTAATTCAATGCACAAAAGAAATGTCACAAGGAAGTAAAGTCCAAATGTACATAGATTAAGTTGCAAAAAAATAATTCTCAGTGGAATCTGATTTTTAAAAAAAACACACGATGAAATCTGATTTTAAAAATCAATTAGGGCTTCTGCTGGTTTGGAAGAGAACGAACAAATTTTTAAACACTCAGTTTGGGTTTTATATTCATTCAGGTCTCACTGGTGACTTGATTCAGGACAAAGGATCTAATAACTACGTTCAAGAATTCTATGTGTCATGACAAGTTCCAATGGTTTAATTTGTGGCAAAGATACCTTTTTCCTGACCAATTAGATCAGGGGTGTCAAACTGCTGGCCCACAGGCTGGTTGCATCATACAGAGAACACGCCCACCCCAGCTCCGGCAATGCAAAATAAGTTGCCATTCATTGCGACACGTCACATGATGCAGCGAGTTTGACGCCCGTGAAATAGATGAAGCAACTCTTGGTGATTTTATTCTGCATTTCTGCATTTCTACTTATTTATTATTTATTTATTTATTTGTTTGTTTGTTTGTTTATTTATTTATTTATTTATTTGACTTCTATGCCGCCCTATTCCGGAGAACTCAGGGCGGCTCACAACATAATAGAAATCAACAGTTAGAAATACATATATATAAAAACCCCTAATTTAAAAGAAAAACCAATCATTCAACATACATACAGACATACACTGGCTAGGGGCAAGATGTTAACTGCCCCAAGCCTGCCGGCAGAGGTGTGTTTTAAGTAATTTACGAAAGGCGGAGAGGGTGGGGGCGACACGGATCTCCGGGGGAAGTTGGTTCCAGAGGGCCGGGGCCGCAACAGAGAAGGGTCTTCCCCTAGGCCCCGCCAGGCGACACTGTCTGGCTGACGGGACCTGGAGAAGGCCAACTCTGTGGGCCCTAACCGGCCGCTGGGATTCATGGGTTGTGGTTTTCATTCAAAGTTGATTGATAAACTGGAGAGATGTCAGCTGTGAGTCTCCTGTTTGGAATTCATTTCATTACATCTGAGCCATAGTCAAATCTTTTAGAAAGAGAGATACTCTCTCTAAAAGATGTCAGTTTCTGAAATTGATTCAGTAGTCAACAGGTACGATTTCTAGACAACTGAATGAAATGGAGGAACTACCGTACTTCTTTCCCCATATCTAAAATAGTGTGAGTTCTGTTGTTTCCTATTATTAACTTCAATACTTAAGTCAAAGTCAATTATCTCAACTCTTCAAGCTAATTTACAATGCAAATATATCCAAGTGGAATGCATTCAACTGTTTATTTTTGCTTTTCAAGTACAAGAAATATCAATACTTTATAGAGTCCTCATCTTTGACATTCTTAGATCACTAGGATTCCTAATCAACATAGCTGAAATTATTGCTGTATTGAAATTATGGAAACTGCTATCCCAACATTTTTTGAGAGTGTTAAGTTGGGCAAAGAGAAACTAACTCCTGATTTTTAAAGATATCTTTAATTCGTTTTTAGGGATTTTTTTTTTCAAACAGAACCAACCCCCCAAGTTTAAACAAAAGGGAATTATTTGGCTTATTGAAGCCTTTAGCATATACAATCAACATTCTTCTTTCTAGTCTATAATTATTTAGAAATAATTACTCAGATAAAAATGTTATCTTAAATCAACCCACAGATTAAATACACACTGATTGCCTGTGTGCCATGAAATTTATTGAAGGGTTTTACTGAGGTTTGTAAATTATTCTTGAATGCATGATAAAACATGATATACCACTCTACACTGATGCTTGAAACAAAACCAAAACAATTTGCATCAGCCTGTATTTGGAGATCTCAGCTTGATACAGTAAATGATTTTTAATTTTTTTTTTTAAAAATTGGATAACATCTTGACTGAGAGTATGCTTATTTGAAGCTTTCAGTCACTTATCTAGATCCCATATTAATGTCCAAATGCAAACGCCTGCACATCATGCTTATCGCAGCGATTGAGGACCCACCTGGATATTTGAAGCCCAAAGGATCATTTAGCTTCAAACAACAGGTAGTCCTCTCTTAACAACCATTTGTTTAGCAACTCCTTGAAGCTACATTGGCACTGAAAAAAGTAACTTACAATTGGTCCTTGCACTTATGCCTTTCACAGCATCCCCATGATCATATGATTGTGATTTGGGCCTTTGACAACCACTGCACATTTATAATCACCATCTGTGACCTTCCAGAAAGCAAAGCCAATGTAGAAGCCAGTAGGAATTTGCAAGTCATGGTCAGATGACACCCTCGCTTAACAGTGTTAACTGCCATCACTAGCCGGGATGGTCATGTGGTGGGTTTTTTGCTTCATGACTTTTTGCTTAGCAACAGAATTGATGGTCCCAATTAAGGTCATAAAGCGAGGACTATCTGTAGTGCTTTCAGCTCTCTCTTCAATTACCAAAACTTGGCGATATGTTTTCCTCACATTTTGAATTAGAAAACCCATGAAAACTCCAGCAAAATTCTCCAAATAAACTTAAAATAGTTCTAAAGTAACAAGATTCATCTCTTACCCCTATCAGGTCTAATATAGCCTTGACTACTTTGCATTAATGTTGAGTTCAATGTAGCCTTTGGCTGTAGGGAAAAAAAATTAAATGTGACCTAAAGCCATCCAAAGTTATCCATCCCTAACTGAGATCCTAAACTAGGCCCTAAATTTAAACCTTTGTAGTGTAGTTTTTCAACATGCAGATACTATTTCCCACATACTTGCCATTCTGGCAATAGCACCTTGCTTTCCACTTTAATGCAGTTTACCAAGATCTCCAATCGCATAACATTATGATTTAATGCAAACTTTTTTCATACAACTCCAGTACTTGTAAACCTGGAAGTATGCTAAGAATGTTGTTTCAATACTATGGAAAATATTATTGTAGAATAAGTGAAAATGCAGAAAACCAGTATCCTTAACCCTTACCCACAGGACTGCAGTTACACGGCAAGCAATCCGCCTCACTCCCCAGGCGGTAGAAGTTCTCCCGACATCTCTCACAATTTGGTCCGTCAGTGTTACCAAAACAGCCTGTGCAGTGTCCACCATGGCCAGTGGATCGGTACAGCTCAGGATCAAAGTAACACTCTTGTGATCGTCCATTGCAGCTACAGCCTGTATGTAGGAGAACACAAAACCAGGTTAGTTTAAAAGGCTGTGAAGTGTGTGTGCATAGGGGGGTTAAAATTCTTTTCCGAATTGTCATCTTAACATTGCAACACTGCTGAGAGACCTGGGAACTCAAGTTCTCTTAAAACAGTGGTTCTCAACCTTTTTCAGGTTGAGACCCCATTTGCGCCGCCCATGCGCAGCGCGCGCGCGACGGGGGAAAAAAACAAAAAACCAAAATGGCAGACTGCAACGGGCCAATCCGCGCATGCGCGGCGCGCGCGAGGAAAAAAAGAACAAAAAAAACCAAAATGGTGGACCGCAACGGGCCGATCCGTGCATGCGTGGCGCGTGTGCGACGGCCTGAACCGCGTATGCGCGGCGCGTGCGATAAAAAAACAAAAAAAGGCGGACCACGATGGGCCGATTCGCACATGCGCGGCACGCGTGCGATGGCCCGAACCGTGCCTGCGCGGCGCATGCGCGACGAAAAACAAACAAAAAAACAAAAAGGCGGACCGCGATGGGCCGATCCATGCATGCACGGCGCGCGCGCGATGGCCCGAACCGTGCATGCGCGGTGCGCGATAAAAAAAACAAAAAAAACCAAAAAAACAAAATGGTGCACCGCGGTGTCCAGCGACCCCCGCGAAACGGTCGTTTGACCCCAAATGGGGTCGCGAACCATAGGTTGAGAACCGCTGTCTTAAAAAGAGTTCAGGCAATTAGAATGGCCCCCAAAATGAAAAGTGACAGGCAGACGATGGACAACTAAATTATTCCTACCTATTTGTGGTGACAGAATCATTTTTTCTTCAATGAAAATTCTATTTTTATCATGTTGAAAACATGAATCACTTCTTTCATTCCCCTTTAGATTTAGGCTGCTTTTTTAAAAAATAAATAAAACAACATTACTGTGGTTTCTCTTTTTCTACTTCACAGGGATACCACAAGTACCACAAACAGACAGTATCAGTGATACTTCTGAATTAGAGAACTCAAGCTCTGACTACAGCAGAAGACCTTAAATTGGATTTAAATGAGAAAGGGGGAAAAAAACTAAGTCAAATATTCCCAACTTCCAGATGTGTTGGACTTTAATTCTCATAATTTATTTCCCATTCATTCAAAGTCAGAATGGCCTCTGGTTACACTACTTTGAATTAAGAAACACAGAAGGGCCAGGATGATTGGATTCCATGCTACGCCCTCCCAATATGAAAAACAAAAAAATTAGTAGAGCTTTTTCTTTCATAACTCAAGTTAATTTCTCCCAAACCTTGAGTGCAAATCAAGATATGAGAATCTGTACTGAAGATGCTTCAATGGAAAACTCCAAATTCCTCCTGTGCATGAGTTCTCTGCTAAACCTTGGTTTACAAGCAGAAAATGGTCCATGTGATCAATTTGTACTTCTATATAATTGGGAAAATGGACTAAAATCATGGCCAAAGAGAATAATGGAGCTTAGGCTGCCAATCCACTAATTCTAGATAGTGGTCTCTTCTTTCCAGCTAAGTAGATAAGGAATAAAACCACAGGGAGGGGGCATATGTATTCTGTAATGTGACAGTATGGTGTAACTACACTGTTTCCACTTGACATGGTTGACTTGATTACACACTACAAAGTTAACTAGCACACCGACTGAATGTTGGGCTTGGGAGATGTTGCTGGAGTCTCCACCGGGCTGTCTTCCCAGCTGTGCTACAGTTTCTACCCTTCCCACAGCCCTCCCACACAGTTACTCTGCTCTCTGGCATGCAAACTTCAGGGAAAGATAACAATGAGACCAGACTCCCCCCAGCTGCATCCTGTGAGAAAAAATATATGTACTTCTGCTTTCTTTAATATAGACAGATGTAACTGCTCATGTCTAGGATGTGAAGCAAAACCAGAGCCATTAACCATTGGCTTTATTAGGCTTTCAGCTGAAGTCACAGATTTACATGGACGAATGCAAGGCATCATTCTGAAAATATTCTTTTAATTTCCCCAAGCTTTAGTATTGAATTTTTAAACCTGTGGATTAGGCTGCACTTCTTACAACAAGAAAAAAAGTATGATATAGTTTCAAACTCTAAGCTACTCTGGAGTTTACTTACTTCAGAGTAGATAGTAATTTCAACCCATGGTCAATATGTGTGCAAGAGCAGCATACAAAGCATGCCATGGATAAATGCTGGTATTCCAGGCTAGAAGCTATGGCACTAACTTCCCAAGCCCATTCCATGTCTAGTTGGCCAAAGAAAATGCTATATATTGAGCTATCACCAGGGTCATTGTATAATTCTCAGGAAGATACCTGCCCATTACACATAAAGGCTCATTGCTCATTGCTCTAGATCAGGGGTGTTAAACTGCTGGCCCGTGGGCTGGATGCATCATAGAGAAACCGCGTCCACCCCATTGCTGGCAATGGGGAAAAAAAGTTGCGATATGTCACGACACGTCATGTGATGTTGTGAGTTTGACACCCCTGCTCTAGATCAGAGGTTATCAAAAGTCCTGAAACTACAATTTGTTACTTAAAGCATTTAGCCTAACAATGCAATTTATCTTGAAAGTCTTTTGTTGAAAATTATTTGTGGATTATATTTATACCTATTTTTGAGCAAGAGAGAAACCTGAAGCAGCATTTTTTTTTTAACTTCAAATATTTTCTTAACTCTTTCTGGGACCCACTCCCTATTTTGGCAAGGGAGTGACAAAAAGCTCCAATGGTGAGCATCTTACAACTGCAAACGATAATCTGGATCAGGGTGAATGCAGATAGTCCTCAACTTAAAACCATTTGTTTAGTCTATTCAAAATTACAATAGTATTAAAAAAAGTAACTTATGATAGTTGTTGATACTTATGACTGTTGCAGCATCTTTATGGTTGTGTGATCAAAATTCCAAGTACTTGGCAGCTGGCATGTATTTATGACAGTTGTATTGTCCTGGGGTCATGTGATCCCCATTTGCAACCTTCCCAGCTGATTTCTGACAAGCAAAGTCAATGGGGAAGTCAGATTCACTTAACAACTGGACAACTCACTTAACTGCCATTATTCGCTTAACTGTGGCAACAAAGGTTGTAAAGTGGGACAAAACTCACTGAACAACTGTCTTGCTTTTTAACAACAGAAATGTTGGGCTCACTTGTGGTCGTAAATTGAGGTCTACTTGTATTACAATTTGGTTTAGCAAAAAACTATCTCTTTTTCCTCCATATCATTGTCACAGATGCTGAACTAGAGAACAAATGTTGAACTAAGTTATTTTCAGCTCACTGAGCAGTTTTTTGGAAGTAACTAAGGGGAGTATCACCTAATGAGAAGGAAGGACTCACTGGAGAAGAGCCTAATGCTGGGAAAGATTGAGGGCAATACAAGAAGGGGACGACAGAGAATGAGGTGGCTGGATGGAGTCACTGAAGCAGGAGGCGTGAACTTAAATGGACTCCAGAAGATGGGAGAGGGCAGGAAGACCTGGAGGAACATTGTCCATGGGGTTGCGATGGGTCGGACATGACTTTGCAACTAACAACAAGAAGAGGAGTAGACTGTTCCCAAGATCTCAGAAACTGATGCTACTACTACATGCCAAATCACAGTACTTGGTCTAAGAAGTCTTCAGTATCTTGAGATCAGAACTGCATGTTACGACTTCCGGTTCCAGAATGCGGCAACGCCAGTCACACCTGGAAATGTCTCTCCAGGCCGTCCGGAGTTTCCTTCGCCGGTAGACCCCCTAGGGGTCGAAAGTCGCCCTGGAGGGGTGACCACTGAAGAGGAGGCTGGCTGGTATAAAAGGGAGGGAGGCAGCTTCCCCTGAATTTCAAGCTTCTCCTTAGGGCCGACGAAGCAAAGATCGGCCTGTAAGATGGCCGATCACCCTGCTGCACCAGCCAAAAGTCACATTGTCATCTAAGTGTTAAAGACCCACCACAGATGATCCGGGTGAGACCCCTTTTGTTCCTCTCCATACCCCTGCTGTTTTTGCCTGTAGAAGCTGTTTGTGCTATTATTTCCCCGTCTGGAGAAAGCGGCTTTAGTAATCGTGGGAACGTGTTTTACAAAAAGGACAGAAAAAAATAAATAAATATTCATTTAAAGACTATACTCTATTCCTACTTACATTGTGCTATAGAAAAAACTGTTTTTTGTGTTTTTTGGAGTAGTATTATATCAGCAGAGTATTTCTTTTTCTATTCTCCCTTTAAAAGATAGAAAAAAGGAACAAAATGGTGTTTGAAGAAGTTTTTTAGCTCACTGAGGACACCTACTGGTCAAAAGTTAATATTGGATTGTTGTTTATTTGGAGATGAGAGACCTTTGGCCTTCAAACTGTTTTTCAAGAAAAAAAGATAATTTGAGATAGCTGTGTGATCTGTGGGGGTGGATAATGTTCAACTGTAACCTTCACTAAAAAGGAAAAGGATTCTTCTTCAACTATTGCTAAAATGGAGAAGCCTCAATCACATTTAAACTGTAAACTTATACTAGAAAAGATCTATGAGGCTAAAGAAGAAATATGTACTACAATAAAAGAGGCTACTACAGAACTAAGAGCCAGAATCTCTACTTTAAAACTTAAAACTGACTCCCAGACTACACTTGACTACTCTACAAAACAGATTATACAAGAAGAGGTTTTAACTGAGGATAAGGAGAATCTTATTTTGCCTTACAAGCAAGACCAGGAAAAGCAAAGACCGAACTTTGGATTTCTGAAGCAACAAGGCTTTATGGACAAGAGAAACAGAGGATTAAATCAGAGATCAAGATGGTCAGTATCGAATCAAGTGATACTACAAGCAACAAAAAGAGACCTATTATCTGGAAGGGAAGCCCTGTTATGGAAACCTACCTGGCAAAAGAGCAAAGCTAGAATAAGATTGAAAAATGAAATTTAAAATTTCTTAAATTGGATTAAAGGCAACCTAGAACTATGGACTGATGTAAGGACTGAAATTTTGAGTTTGAAGTAAAAAGATGTCTTAGAGTTGGAGTGAATCAATAATTAATCGAATGTTAATTAAATAAGACGACTTGTTTGTCCTATAACATGTGAAATTTAAACTTTACTTAAAGGATTGAAATGATTTAAGGTTTGATATTAATTTGTTAACTTAAAGAGATTGATTAAGTGAAGGATTAGATATCCATAGAATAGTTTGATAAATACACACATTTAGATGTGTCTAAGATAGATTAATATTTTTGTTTAAAAACGAGATATCTTTCTATATAAGGGATTAAAGACAATTTAGAATACTAGGAATGTTCCTTTTAGAATGTTAGGTTTATTTCTATGAAAATTATGATGTAATGCAGTGGTTCTCAACCTTGGGGTCGCGACCCCATTTGGGGTCGCATGACCATTGTGCGGGGGTCGCCGGGCACCGCCGGCCGCCATTTTGTTTTTTTATTTTTATTTTTTTTAATTTTTTTAAATTTTTTTAAAAAATTTTTTATTTTTTTATTTTTTTGGTGAGCGCGTGCCGCGCACACGCAGATCCGCCCGTCGCGCCGAAAAAAAAATCAAACAAAATAAAAAAATAAAAAAAAATCAAAAAAAGTAAAAAAAAAAACACAAAATGGCGGACCGCGACGGGCGGATGCGCGCATGCGCGGCGCGTGCGACGGGCCGATCCGCGCATGCGCAGATCCGCCCGTCGCGGCCACCATTTTGTTTTTGTTTGTTTAATTTTTTTTTAAATTTTTTTTAAAAAATTTTTCCGGCGCGCGCGCAAGTCGGGGTCACAGCGCGCATGGGCGGGGCAAGTGGGGTCTCAACCTGAGAAAGGTTGAGAACCACTGATGTAATGGAATGACGAAAATTGAAGAGATGTTTCAGATTTGAAGTGAACTAATAGTTAATTGAAATTTAATAAGATATGATTTTCTGATAATATAGACATTATTAGTCATGATAATTAATTGGAGATTTGAATTTTGTTTAATGGAATGACATGATTTAAGGTATGATATTATTTTTTTAGCTTGAAGAGATAGATCAATTGATGGATTTGATAGGTACAGGATAAATTAACATTTTACTCTAAATAAGGGTGATTAATGGAAGAAGAAACAAATAAGATTTTGATAAAATTAAGAAAGCAGAACATATGTGGAAGAGATATTTGAATTAAAAATGTTTTTATTTAAAGTTAATTTGATTATAGTAGAAATTGATGAAGCTTAAAAACGGGATAAGGTTGAATAAATTTAAGCTAGAATTGGATATTCTAAATATACTATGCTATTTGAGGGAAAAAGAAAGGGAATATTTGATGTATTGATTATATTATGTGTATATGTCTTGTTTTAAGATGTTTGAATACCCCAACACCACGGTGTGCCCTGAATATGTTGCTTTAAGAACTTAAAAAACCAATAAAATTTGTTTTTTGTTTTTTTTAAAAAAAGAATTGCATGTTATAAGAAATACAGATCTGTGGTCCAGGAAAGCAGCCCTTTCCTAAATATTCCTTTCCTACCTTGCCTCATGTCCTTTACACCATTAAACTGGGGTTTTTTTCCTTTGCTGCTTTGTCCAATTACTTATACAGCAAGAAAAAGCTTTACCTGTCATTGCCAGATTCTATAAGTTGTGCTCTATTCTATGGAGAAGTAGAGCTTAAAACAGGACTGTTTTTATAGCATGCGGTTCTCACCAAAAATACAATATTCTTTATCTGAGCTTCAACCGAAATGCTAAAAAAATAATAATTCTAAATTGTATGTGTTTTCAATGTTTACAGAGCAAAAGAAACCTTTGCAGATCAAAATCAAAACCAAAGCAGAAAGACAGAACTGTATGTCAGCAGTTAAGTGAAAGAAGTCACTTTGTTAAGGGCTTTTATTTCTTGTTTTGAAGGTTTTTTCCTACAAGTAGATCAGAAATTTCATTCCTGAAGAAGTTATGAAGAAAAAAGGGATATTTGCCAGAAGATACGCTGATACTGTCACCTTATAACAGATGTTCAGGTGTCATTATGTCACTACTCAGCTGTATACTTACAACAAAATATTCCAAGCCTGCTCTGCAATTCTTTTTGTTACTATCAAGTTTCTAAGAATATTAACATTAGTTGCTTGGCCAATTAATTTAAAAAACAACAACAGTCATTTGAACCTCTTTGGTTGTGCTGAAAATTGTAAGTTTCAGAGTTAGTTTTAACATGGACAAATCACTCAGCCTCTCCTGTGACTATAAACTGATTTTCTAGCAATCAACTGTTGTCAATCAAACAATCATTATTTTTGGGGGGAATTCAGCATTTTACTTTTTTATCAACACTTTGTGAGGTGTGAATTAGAAACCATTTGTCAGATCACTTTATTTTCTATACTTATTTCTTTTTAAATATATGTTTTATTTGTATGTTTGACACAATTCTGCAGAAATTCCAAAAACAATGGAGTTTTTCAGCTTTGAGAAAACCATTACCACTGTTACCTTTCAGCCAAAGAGTTTATGATGTCTTGAAAGTTCATGGATGTGAACAAGGGCATCTTATGAAGAGAAGTTATAAATGCCAAGATGGTGGGTTTGACTGTGTGATCAAAGGCTGTGTGCGACAAAGAATCAGGGCTTTGATCACACAGTTGTATTTCTCATTTTGACTCTTTTGACTCCCCACACTGTGGACATCCTAGATGGAGATAATATCTATGGAAGCCTTAGAAGTTGCAGAGATTTCAAAATACAATTTCAAGTAATCAGGAAACAAGGTTCAAACATATTTCATGGCACCTTGATACTTTTTAATATTATTAGCATCAACAGAATATAAGAAAAAATTGAGGACCAGCTGGTTTATCTGATGAATTTGAATACTTCCCTATTCTTGAGATTTAAAAAAAAATCTGGGTCATCTTATCTATTTATTTTGGCACACTGAACAACGGGTTCAGTTGCAACTGGTTGAACCCAGAAGGACCATACTAAATCAACACTATATCAAGGAGAACTGCATTTTCATTTCACAAGTTAGATTTGCCAAAAATAAACAAAGAGAGCAAACCAGTAGCAAACCATGTGATCTAGTTTTGAGATATCAACAGGAACATTACCCAACTTTCTGCAACTCCCAAGACATTTTTATCACACACAAAGAGATAACATGAACAAAGACATCTGGGATAAACTTAAAAATATGCTATGCTTCTGCATTGATACAGAATAGCCAAGGCAGGAAATACTACAACTTGCCAAGAGGAAAAAGGAAGAAAACTTATTGAAGGCACTTAAAATTGGCTACCACTCCCTTGATAGTAGGAAGTGGTGAAATAATTTGGCAGAAAGATTTGTGATAAAACCAGATTATTTAAAAATAACCCCAATATACACTTACGCAAACATTCATTGGCACTCTCAGCTGTTGCTCTTCGCCAAGGCCGGTCATTGTAGAAAGGAAGGCATTTCTCACAGTCAACCCCAAAGGTATTGTGTTTGCAATTGCAAGCAAGCTTTCCATATTCATTCTTCACACACTCGCTTGCATGGCCATTGCATTTGCATCTATAAGGCAGAAACAGGTTTTAGGAAAACTATATACAGTTTGTCCTCTAGCAGTCTAGTCTTCCCACATAAGCAAAGACCGACTCATTATCAGAGAGACTGCAAGACTTGAATGTTCCCACCAGAAGAGAGGAGATCTTGCTACAGTGCAACCTTCTTAATAAAAAGGACTGAGAGGATAACCTTAGTTTTGTCAATGATTGCCCATACCAAACCAAGATTGCAATTACTTTTTAAAAAAACCCAAAAAGCCAAGCTTTTGACATCTCCAATTTAAAAATGTGGTTTAATAATGTGACTGTCATAAGGTGTAATTAAAAATCCCACTATGCTTGAGGAATCATGCTTTTCCAATTTTCCAAGCCAGTGTATGCACTGAGCAGTCTCGACAGTGTCCCGCAGCCAAAGCTGGTCTCCCAAAGTTCCTATCTGGATCCAAATTACCACACCTGTCCTCCTTTTACAACTGCGGACAATTTCTTCCCAGCAAGCCAAGAGATGGACAAAGACCAATTCCACCAATTCTGCTTCAGAATACAAGCTACATCTTTAGCCAAATTTGCTGGGTTTTTGCAATTCATCCTTAAAAATAAGGGCTAACTGTTGAAGTTGGCAGCAAATTCAGAGATATACATTGACTAAATGTTTAAAATCTAGTCTCACGTGTTTCTGATTGAATATGTTAAGCTCCATTTCTTGCTTACTGATTTCTGAATGATTTCAATAACATTTTAGAAACAGCCTAAGTACTTTACAAACTTAGTTGCTTTGCTGTGCCCAGGATTCTAGGAGTGAGCATTATTCAATTTCCATTTTACAGGCAAGGACAATGACATATAATGAGAGCCATAAATTCCATTGAAAGCCAATATGAAATGCTGAATCATCCAGCATACCAGACCATGTCTATGCCTTTGCCTATGCACCCTGAAACACTGGGGAAAGGCAAGCACATAACATTTTTGGAAGCATGAACGAGATCAGACTGTAAAGCAGTTTCAAAGTGAAGAAATACACATCCCTAAGATATGGGAATTGCATGATGGACTGGGAAGCTCAACTTTTATCTTACCAATGGATGTGCCTCCCCTTCTCCCATCTGCATTTGAGGGTATGGATATTGGCCTATCTTACAAGACTGCTAGGAAAGGTGTTGCTATGAGTAATGTTTGTTATTGGAAAAGTAGTAGATATGTTTTTAAGAAAGACTTTTGGCTTACAGAGCCAGAAGGCAGAGAAGGAGTTGTAATTAATGGAAAATATCAGAGTGAAATAACAAGAGACTTTTCTTCTATGTGATGATCATATTAGTCACATTAGGACAGATACTGTAATTAAATCAGTGACTGTACTTTTACCACAGTCAGCCTATAATGGTTAAAAGCAAGACATTTATTTTCATAGACATCCAAACAGAGATGAAATTTAGTGTGAATAAAAGTCAAAGACACCTTATGGATACAGAAATAGTGCTTGGATCAATTAAACATTAATGTAAAGCTACATTTTTATTATATCACATTTTTTTTAATGAATATGCATTTTAAAAAGCCTGTCTCAGAGAGAGGCTGAAATCACACCAAAGCCCTAAAATACTATTTTTCAATCTCAGCAATTTTAAGATGTGTGGATTTTATCTCCCAGAAAACCCCATCCTGCATGAGAGTTTGAGAAATACTGCCCTAAGCAAGCAATTATTTAAGCTATTAGAAAGAGAATCACTTGGGATTCATTACTTACCGGCCACCCACAGCAAAATCAGAAATTGCGTAATAATAGGATTTGAGAACCTTGGGGTCATTAAATACTTCGTCTCCAAAGGTATTCAGGCGATTGAGGCTTACTCTGATATCTGTAGCTGTCACCCACTCCTACAAGAGAAAATGGAAGTTAAACCACATAATCTAAATCAGTTATGACCAAGAAAACCTCAGGAAAAGCTTAATACACACAAAAGCCACTGCATTCCAAACATGAGGAAACCAAGGTCATTTAAATCATTCTTTCTCAAGCTTGGCAACTTTTGAGTTGTGTACATCTTAAAGTTACTGAGGCTAAGAAACACTGATTTAAAGGAAGTGGGAGGAAGGTAAATAAGAGCCACAAATATGAGGGTAGTGGTGGTGTAGAAGAGATGAAAAAGGAACTAAAATATGGGTTAGAATGAGGTAGAAAAGGACACTTACTAAAGACAAAACAGAGAAAGATCTTTTTGAATACAGTTTAAAAACACTAGACTAATTCCTTTTTAGTAAAAGATACTACCAGATACCCAACTGTTACATGACATCACATACAGCAAAAAATTACTGGTATCTTTTTCCCAAAGAATCCCAATTTGCCATGAAATAAGTTGAAACTGACATAAGCAAATGGCATCCAACATTCTTAATTCTATAGTCCCTAGGACAGATGCTTTGCTTTTGATGTATTGTAAATTCACATGTTTGAATGAGTTTACTTAATTAGGAAACAATGCAAAATTAAGCCTATAAACTAGCATACACAGTCCATGGATCTCATCAGATTTTCTAATCGGGCTTTTGGGTTAAACAGTTTTTTAAATAAAGAAGCATCATCTCTTCTGACCAATGATATAATTAACAAAAAACAGATATCCCTTCCAATCTTGCATCTTTTTTGTTTCTGTGTGAGATCATAAAAGGAAGCAGTAGCCATTTCTATTGCCTTCCTGCTGGTTTCCAAATTTTTGGTGCACAATTGAGCATCTTCAATAATCAGTGCATCTTCCAAAATAAAGCTAATATTGCATATGAAATGTTTTGTTCAAAAGAAAGTCATTATAGCATGAGACCACACATCATTCAAACCTTTGTTGCAATGTATCAGATCTCCAACAATTACTCAGACCATCAATTCCTTAATACAAGTTGCATAAATATCCCATGCATTATAAATATTCTTTAATAATTTTAAATCCATACAGGTATGGCCCAAAGATGTCAGAATCCAAACTTCCACTGGCATTCAATACTCCAAGCATCCTAAATTTTGGAATATCTAGTTCAGTGTGTTCTAATTTATTTTTTATTAATAGCTACTTACAATTATTTTGTAAAGAATATGATACCTGTTTCCCTGTATTACTATTACTGCAAAGGGTTCTGAACAACCATTTTGTTTACTATATGAAATATTTCTATATACACTCAGACATACAGAGACGGAGACTCCCAGCCTAAATTGCTATTTTGAAATATCATGTAACATGAATTAATTCATCAGAAATGCATGCTATGTGTGTGGGAGGAAACATGTCTACACATTTTTGGAAAAATTATTTTCAGTGAAGATTTGTGATATTATCTGGACTTTAAAGGATTAGCAGCAGAAAGATCAATTGGGCTCTGTACATAACAAATGGAAGCTTCTGCATATTTGGAATATTAGAACATCTTGAAAGGTTGACTTGCTATCAATTTTGAAAACATGATTGTGACAGTATGTATATACCAAATTGTCTATGCTCAAAACCCAATTTTGTCCACTTTTCACTTTATGGGGAAAATCAATCAAGGGACACTGAGCACCGTTTCTATGAAATAAAAGGAAGAAGAAATTATAACTTGTACAGTGTTAATTTTTATAATTTACAAGCTGGACTTCAGAGGGCATAGGACACAAATCCTGAGCTCCAAACATTTACTTAGAAGTAATTGCCCAGCTCAACAAACAGAATCTTCAAATTTAATGGCTTATGCTTCAAAACCTTCCTCTAAGTTGCATTTCTGGTTAAATTATGGCTTTCTTTTATCCTTAGTCTCAATTAAGAAATTCAAATAGTTTGCTTCCATTGAATGATCTTAATATTATCAATTCTGATTTCAAGTCCACATTCTAATTCTTCAGCCAGAGTTGCCTCTAGTGGCCATGCTGACCACCAAGCTTCTAGCTGAGAAATGGGCACTCTTTGGGATAGTCTCTGTGATCAAGTAGAAGTCTTGATCAGTTTGTTCATTGTGTCATCAAACTCTTAACGTTCAGGGGGCATGAACCAGGCAAGCTAATTGGCTTACAAAGTGGAAGACCTGGGAAAGATATGTCAATGAAAATCCTAATGCAGAGGTAGGCAACCTTGGCTCTTTTATGACTCGTGGACTTCAACTCCCAGAATTCCTGAGCCAGCCATGCTGAGGGGAAAGGGGAAAGTTTCCAAGCTGAGCCATGCTGGTCAGGAATTCTGGAAGTTGAAGTCCATGAGTCATAAAAAAGCCAAGGTTGCCTACCCCTGTCCTAATGGCTAGACGGTTGTGACTTTGTCAATCCTGTGAATCACAATCTTCCTGCACTGCATCTTGCCTATATTTAAAGAAAGACCAGAATCAATACAGAATCATCTACTAAGCAAATGTAATTATTTTTGCAAACTATTTTGACACGATTTTACTGCTAACAAAGCTCAACAATTATATTCCCAGTCACAAATGCTTTGCAGTTCCATTTGTTGTATACTGTTACTTTTTGTAAGCGCATATGCAAAAGCAAACAGTTTAACCTTCCCCAATGGGTGCCTTCCACACATAGGGTGGGAATTATGGTTCTTATGCAAGGTGAAATGGGGAGGCTGATACAGTGCATCATTTAGTGGACATTTAATCAAGCTGGGTGGGCTTAGTTCCAACCTCAGATCCTTATATGGTTTTTTTTTGCTCCATGTTTTTCTAATTTTTCTCCACTCCAAGTCTCTTTATCTTGGGCAAAACAAGTTACGTTTCCTTGAGGCAAGGATTACTATATATATATGGAAAGCAAAACAGGCAGCATGGAAGCATGGTACAAAGAACACCAGTCACTGTCTAGAATTACACTGAAGCCATCTCATTACCCGCATTATAATCAAGTTATATCCCTATGAATGAGGGGATACTGTGGAATTTAGTGCTGTGCCACACCTTCCCTGCCCTCTGTCCCAGACCATCTGGAATGCTTCCCAGTTCTCAATCCAAAAATTGCAGGAGAAAATAAAAGAATTTAAATACATAGATAAGTACTGGGGTTTCCTTTTCCACAAATATACACCTGGAATGTCCAAAACACACTGTAAATACAATGTGTGCTATGTTGGTGTGTAATTTTTATTCCCTGCTCAGTCTCATTGCCTTTGCCATGGGTCATTTGCTACCCATAGTTGTTCCAAATGGATGTCCACCTTGAACTTCTGCTGCCTGTCAGAACTAAAAACTACTGTCACCATGCTTTTAGTAAAATTGAATAATCACCACTTAACAGCATTCATGTTCACGGTATCTCAAACTCTTCCTGTTCATTTCATGTAGAACAGACTCAAAATGATGTTAACAATAACTTGAAAAGGAAGTGAATGGATCCCATGAGAGAAAACAAACATCACAACAATTCAGTGCACAACTTTTTTCCCTTAAAAGGGAAAGTCTGGATTTCTCATTAGAGGTGTGAATCATTATAAATTTAACTAGCTAAAAGTTGGCATTGATTTTTCTCCCACCAAAATGCTAAGAATCTGGACTATGGACCAGGGGAGCAATTAAAACACTCTCCTAGTTTTACACCTAGTCTTGTTTTGAATTCAGTATACACAGAAATATTGCCCTAGTACAAGTAAAGAATTGTGACCTCTAGTCCAGACTGGTCTGTTTGTAATCCAAAATCTTTTATTACATGCTAAAAGTTGCTTTACAAAAACTTCAGCATTCTTTATACTTTTCTTGCCTACGTGCATATGCATGCATTCCCCCCCCCATTGACACAAATAGCCCCTCCATACAGGTAGTTCTTCATACAGGTTGTTTTTGACTTATGACCATAACGGAGATGCAATTATGGTCATACATTGTGATGGACATTACATAGCACAGGGCTGTGCCCAATTTTATGGACTTTTTTGCAGCGGTTATTAAATGAATGTATGTCATACAGCAAATGCTGAAGTCATTAAGCAAATGCTGTGGTCAATTAAGTGAACCCATTACAGGTAGTCCTTGAATTACGAGTGTAATGGAGCCTGCACACTTCATGGTAACTCAAAAACTTGTATCTCATACCTCAATGAGATCTCTCCCTTGCTCGTTAAGATGCATGTGAACATGAGGTATCTCAGGGTGGGGAAGGCCATGGAGGGCCTAGTGATGGAACAGGCCCCCAAGGCCTCTCCGACCCACTAAGATATCTCATGCTTCCCCTTCCCTTCCTGCCATGCCAGACTCACCTGGAAAAGATCCGTCTCCTCTCTGCGGTTCCTGCCACCACCCGGATCTGAGGCCGGGGGATACTTACATAGCCCTCTGGCAGCCCATTTCCTGGCGGCAGCAGCCTGGAAAAGTCTTCCAGCGCCTGGATTAGGCCCTGGGGGGGACGAGCAAGCATCGCCTGGCCTCATATCCGGCCAGCAGCAACCTGGAAAAGGCTTCCAGAGCCCAGATCCAGCCTCTGGAGGCGTGTTGAAGCATCCCCCAGCTTTGGTTCTGTTCTCTGTTGCAGAGATCAGAGGCCTAAAGTACCATGAGATCATGCGAGATAAGTAGCGTGAGATCTCGCCCTGCTGATCTTGCGTTACTTTAGGCCTCTATTCTCTGTGAACACACTGAAGGCCTGGAGCAGCCAAGAAAGCGAAGGATCTTGATCTTTGCAGGGTGAGTATTGAAGGCCTAGTCCCTAGGGAGATCCAGGCAGGGGTGGGGAGGGAAGGAATAACCAAGGTGAATGTTGCAGTGCCACTGTTGTCGCTCTTAAGGGCGAACAACTGCTGTGGTGCAGCAACATTCATAATTTTGGGACTTGCTCGTAAGCACTAGGGGGCGCTCATCACGTAACTTTGAATGAGCGTTAAGTGAACGCTTGTAACTCGGGGATTACCTGTATTTGTTCTGGGGCATTTTTGTTGGAAAGGGAAAGTAAATGTCAGTAAATTGCAATCATATGACTTTGAGGTGCTGCAAATGGCCATAAATATGAACTAGTTGTTGAGTGCCCAAAATATGATCATGTGACTGTGGAAAGAGAGAGGGAGACCACGGGAACTTCAAATCTGGGTCATAAGTACCTTTTCGGAGGTGTCCGTTATAAGTTGAGGAGTGACTGAATAAATAGGAACCTGCATATAGAGAAGTTAATGCTTCCTCCCCCATCTTGATTTCTTCCCTATGTGTAT
Source organism: Bothrops alternatus (assembly GCA_034064705.1). Lineage (NCBI taxonomy): Eukaryota > Metazoa > Chordata > Lepidosauria > Squamata > Viperidae > Bothrops > Bothrops alternatus. Next base: position 1,191,319 of record JARGCV010000040.1, read on the forward strand.
TATCTTTGACAACCAAGTCAAGTGTCAAGTAGGTTTTGGGAAAAGATTTATAGGGACGGATAGCAAGGAAGTATGATCCCTCTCTTGCATTCTTTATTTGTGAAATAGCCATGACAGTAGGCAAAAATGGAGAGAAAGTGAGTTTGCAGGTGCCACTAAAGATCTTTTGATGTTATCCCCTGGTTGACCATCTATGAACTAAGCATGCCAATAGTCTATATAGGACCCACTCTGAAAAGAATGAAAAGTGTCAGTTTCCCTAGGAAAAAAAAGAGATTGACGAGATTTTGGAATGACATGGAACTTAAGAAATGAAACACGTCGGATCCAGTTCCAAGTTTTCTTACCTGCAAGACAGGACTGTTATCAAAGTTGTAAGCACTGGGCCTTCCCTCCAGGGTTGAGAAGGCCACATTGCCACCAGTGAGCGGCGAGATGTCACTGAACTCATCTGTACAAACAGCCTGCTGTTCATCTTCCCAACTCTTGACAAAACCTCGATTGGGTTTGTGATATGTTTTCTCACAGGAGCCGCTGTAATATTGGTAGGGCACCCATGGACCATCTTCCCGAGTGCGCTTGTAAATGGCAAAACTCTCTGGACGGCTGGTATGGAACTTTAGGCGTACATAGGTAATATCAAAGGCTTTTCCTACAAAGAAGAAAAAACAAAAAAGATATTGGCAATGCAGTCAAAGCTGTTACGTTATTTTTGCTTGATGGTAACATATTATTGTAAATTTTACTATTGTTCATTTGATCTTTTTTTTTTTTAAATGCTATTACCTTGGAAGGCTTACAAAGAAGCAATTTGAACATTTTGAAAATAAAGCAAGCAGGCAAGCACAAATGTTGTAGTACCTAGATAAGAATGGGTATTTTTTGCACTGCATTTTTTTCCCCTGACTTTTGGTGTGGCATAGTATACCTGCGGTCCAGGAGAATCTGAGCTGGAAATCCTTGTTCAAGCTTCATTTCAGGATTAAGCTGGCTATATGTTGCCCTAAAAATCTGACTAATCTATCAGTTTTACGTCTGTATATCCTGTGGGCTTCGTATTTATTTATTTAAAATAGGCACCATAAAAAAATTGCCAAGATAATATTTGTCAAGCACTTTGATTACTTTATTTAAATGGTACTTTTTTTCCAGTTCACTACAAGGAAAAAAAAAGAAGGTTCCCACAAACTCAACTCCTGTACAAGTGAACTCAATGCTGCTGACAATAGAATAATAAGATTTACTCTCCTGTAATGTATATTCTCCATAGGAGATAATATACTGTACTTTCACTTTCACTTTCCCCACAGCCCACAGATATGAAAAATGATGAAGCTGAGCCAGAGAACTGGTGCAAACAGCCTCCTGGTTTTACAATTGGCATCTCAGTCACTTCCTCATTTCATGTCAAGGGATCAAAGAAATATTTTAACAAGCTAAAACCTAACCATCTTAGGAAGGAAAAAGCACAAAGGAAGCTCCTTTGACATTATGTCTTCGTGGATAATCAAATAAATAATAGCATGGGGTTTACAAGCTTTATTAAGACATAAAATATGAGTATGCACCCCACTCCTTTCCCATAGTGATGTAAAAAATTTCCACTGCCATCACTCCGGATTCTTTCAGTTGCTGGCGTATCTCCAAATATAGCTAATAAATGTCACATAAACTATTTCCGGGGAATCTGCATCACTTCAAAACTTTTCTTTTATCAAACCGTTTGTTCAACGTTCTTCTTCTGATAAACTTTTCTGTATGTTGTGTAACAAATCCCTGAACTATGAAGATTATCCAAGAAATAACCTGGCATTCCTCAGCTGTTTGAGATTTACAGCTCCTGTAACCATTGATCATTAGCAAAACCGACTAGTACAAATGAGAATGGCACTCCCAAGTATCTGCATTCCCTTCTTCTAATCTGTTTTTGGAAAATTCTTGCAAGCCCCCAAAATTTCAACTATTACAGCACAGAGTTTAAAATTTGTCTGAAGTTTCCACCAACTGTTTTCTAATTTTAAAAAATGCTCTTACTTGACCAAATGCAGACAATTCTTACCTAACCTAAGAAATCAGAATAAAAGCTCTTTTTTAAAGCCTATTCTAGGACAAATGCTGCCTTAATGTACAATTGTCACCCACATGAACTGAGAATGTTTGTAGAAGGGTGGGTCTCAACTTTTTTATATCTTACGTGGCACCGGTCATTCTGTCAAATATCATGGGGTCCTCATCACAAACAAAACAAAAAGTTTATCTTTCCCAGAAAGTATATCTGCACGTTTACAAATATTGTAAAATTCCAAAACATTGTATTTAATGTTTTATTAAAAAGCTTCAATGATTTAACCTGAGTCCCATTTAAGATTGGTTACAGAAACTTTCCTCAGCTGAGTCCCCTTCAAGATGTTAATGCTAAATATAGAATTCTCCAATTAACATGAACACTGCTGGGAATTTTGGAAATCAAAAGTCCATGCCTCCAAATCCTTATGATTTGGAAAAACTCATGTTAGGATATAGTTCACATTCTTATTTGGCTGCGTGCAAATATTCTGTTCACAAACCATTTAATGCACAGCATATCCAGCCTTGACTGATCCACATTCAGACTGAGATTTGTATTTTGCTAAGAATGGACCAAATACAGATCAAACTTTGAGCACTTATTCAATATATGTCTGTCCCTGATGGAGATGTTTCACAAGATGAATGACTCATAATTGGTGAAGTAACAGAAAAGTTTTTTTATAAAAGGTAAAAGTTTCCCCTGTCCAGTGGTGTCTAACTATAGGGCAGTGATGGCGAACCTTTTAGAGACCGAGTGCCCAAAAACTGACCCTGCCCCTGTTCCGCCCCCACCCCGTCCCCCGCCCTGGCGTAGGGCCACTCACCACCTCCAGGGCCCGCCGCAGATCACCCAAGCAGCTCAACAGCACCATGGCAGCCACTCTCTGCCCGCACCCCACAGCATCAACTGCACGATGGGGCATAAGCACAGAGTCTTGTCTACACTGCCTAACTGCCATGTCCTTGGCTGCGCTGCTCTGCATGGGCCACGCTTGAGAGTGACTTTCCTCCAGGGGGGCTGCTGGTGAGGAGGGTGTTGAGGAAGGAGGCGAGGCTGGGGCAACGGCATGTGTGCCCACAGAGAGGGCTCCAAGTGCCAACTCTGGCAGGCTTGCCATAGGTTCACCACCACTGCTATAGGGGATGTTATTCATCTCATTTCCTAATCAAGTGAGCCAAGCGTGGTCCAAAGATACTTCCGTGGTCATGTGGCTAGCATGACTATACTCTGAGGTGCACAGAACACTGTTACCTTCCCACTGAAGTGATACCTATTTATCTACTTGCATTTGCACGCTTTCAAACAGCTAGGTGGGCAGGAGCTGGGCCAAGTAATGGCAGCTCACCCTGTCATACAGTGCTTAGGTCTCGAACTGCTGACTTTCCAGTCAACAAGCCCAACATCTTGGAAATACTGGGAAGGGGCTGGCTTGGCTATGCTGTGCCTCAGGAGTAGCATCTAAGAGGAGGTGGGAAGGGAAGAAAAAGAAACTGGGAAGATTGGTGGATGAGCCAGTGTATAGCCCAGGGGTAGGCAACCTCGGCTCTTTTATGACTCGTGGACTTCAACTCCCAGAATTCCTGAGCCAGAACAGCTGGCTCAGGAATTCTGGGAGTTGAAGTCCACGAGTCATAAAAGAGCCGAGGTTGCCTATCCCTGGTATAGCCAATCTGGGAGAGCATGCAGAGGCGAAAGGGAGAACTGAATGAAGCACATCAGCCTGGCCAGCTTGCTCTGTCAGATCTTCCTATTTTGTTTTGTTTTATTTGCCTCAACCTGCAACTATCTAAACATTGAGTTTCCGCTCCACTGAACCATCGTCACCCCTAAACAGTTCAAAAGAAACTGTGAACCATTCTGTGTTTATTTTGAGCCCAAACCAAAACCCATTTCCTATTTCAGCCCCCCTAGTAACTCTCTGTGTTAATGGAAAATACTGTAAGAAAAAAGAAGCTGAGGAGAATTGTCTCTTAATAAATTTTGTGTGGCTATTCCAAGAGATTCTTCAGCAAGGAGACCAAGAGAAGATAACAATACTACTTATTCAAGAACCAAGCTGAAATTGCAACACATTGGAGTGAATTCTCATTCCAACCAGAATGTTCTCAGCTATAAGAAATATACAGTGCAGAAGGAAGGGACAGAATTTGGGTATAGCAATGAGGAGAAGGAATCCAGCATTCATTTAAACAGACAAAAACAATGCAATTAATTCTACAAAAGTCCACTAATGTAGCATGGAGATTTTTATAGCTTTAGGATCTATGCACAAAATCACCCCTCCCCCTAAAAGGAAGAAGTCAGTCAAGGGGGAAAAAACCACACACAGGCAGACACACCCTTTTCTGAACTGTAAATAAAACAAGCATTCCTAAGCTTTGCTGTTCAAGAACATGGGCACTTCTGTTAAAGAAACACTTTCAGAAATTTTCAGCAATGCCTTGACAGCCTTCTATTACATCAGGGGTTCTCAACCTTGGCAACTTTAAGACTTGTGGACGTCAACTCCCAGAATTCCTCAGCCAGCAAAGCATCCACAAGTCTTAAAGTTGCCAAGGTTGAGAACCCCTGTATTACATAGTAGTGAGAAAGGACAGAGCTTATTGTTTCCAAGCTTCGCCATGATAGAAGCTCGGCTGGCTGCCTGGATGGACAACTGGGAAACATTTTTGTCAGTCAAGACAAAAGGAGTCTGAGCTATTCACAGCATAGTAGGCCATCCACTACAGCATGGGCTGAATCCTAGGGACAAGATGATAAATGAACTTGTAAAGCAGTTAAGAAGTAGAGGGGAAGTGCCCCTGGGGAATCAGAAATGTTTAATAAGAGTTATAACAGTGGAAAAGGCTTATAAAAATGCTTCAGAAAAACCACTGTCAATCTCAATCTTTCTTGGCTATGAGAAAATTTCCCAGAACAAGGTATACAGCTGTACACCAGCTGTTACTATTTCACATCAGACAGGACAGTATGCATGCATGCATGTCCACATACACACACCCATATCCAACGAATGACTTCTGCAACCAAGGAGAGAGAGAGAGAGGGGGGGGGGGAGAGGGAGAGGGAGAGGGAGAGGGAGAGAGGGAGGGAGAGAGGGAGGGAGAGAGGGAGGGAGAGAGAGAGGGAGAGGTTACCCTTTACCTTAACCACTAACCATAGTAGCATTATTTTTCTATATATGCTGTTCAAACATAACAGAATTCATAGTTGCTTCTAGCACAGCAGTCAGCCCACACTGCATGGATTTTGTAGGTTTTCAATTATCAGAATTACCAATCATGCCTCATTTTAATGCACAAATGATCAAACTAGGATCAACCGATAAATACAACTCCCTACCCAGAACTGAAATCCTAATTAATTAAAGAATTAAAGAATCTATGAGAGATAGCTATTTTAAGCCAATTTTAATACATCCAATACAATGGAGTCATCACTTCCCTGACATAGGTATTTGCACTTGGCATGAAATGGTTTATTTGTGCATTGTAATATTATAACACACACTCCATCTTTTCATATTTACACAGTGATGTTGCCACATGATAGCAATGTTCCAGTATCTCAGGGGCTGCCACAAAAAAGAGGGAGTCAAGCTATTCTCCAAAGCACCTGAAGGCAGGACAAGAAGCAGCAGATGGAAACTAATCAGAGAGAAGCAACCTAGAACTAAGGAGAAAGTTCCTGACAGTTAGAACAATTAACCAGTGGAACAACCTGCCTCCAGAAGCGGTGAATGCTCCAACACCGGAAGTTTTTAAGAAGAGACTGGACAGCCATTTGTCCGAAATGGTATAGGGTTTCCTGCCTGAGCAGGGGGTTGGACTAGATGACCTCCAAGGTCCCTTCCAACTTTATTATTATTATTGTTGTTGTTGTTGTTGTTGTTGTTGTTGTTATTTACATAACGATTAACATATAACACTTTTGGGCACCTGAGTTCCCTGATATTAACAAGAATTTTTTTCCCTAAAAAGCTTTTAGCAAAATACCAAGGATTTTTTTTAAAAGAACTACCATAGCAAGTGTTCATATGGAAAACCCCAATTCACATGGAGATGTGCTTCCGATGCAGTATGATACAGCACTTCCTAGCATGATGGGAGGTCCGTGCAAAAGAACGCCATCCACCTGGAAGCAGGTCCCAGAATTCCCTGCCAGCATTGCCCAGCTCCTTAACATACAAATTTGCAATAGGGAAAGAGGGGAAATGCTGCAGTTTTTTCATTTGTAACTTTATCTACAGGTGTTTTAGGTTCATGTGAGGACCTTGTAGCAGGTTTGCAATGTTCTGAACTTCCTGACATTTTACCAGTAATACAATACGCAGAAGAAAGCCAATTTTACACATATCTTCCTTTCCCTGCCTTTACGGTGGCATCAAAATAAACTGTCACTTCAAATACCATGACACAATAACCAGGGTATGCATACAAATTATATTCATACTCTGGGGGGGGGGTGTTCTAACACAAAGGTACACATATTTGAGCCCATAGGCAATTGCATGAAAAATTGAGTGGTTTATTAGCAAAAGAGCAGCATAACTGCAATAGCAGTTCTTGACTACATGATGGTTACCAAATGCAGTACTAGCTGCATTGTGATGATGTTGGATAAAACTGTTTAAATCCTTTTGATTTCAGTGGAAAGTACAGGGAGCTCTCATTTAATGGCCACAATCGAGTCTGGAATTTTCAACTACAGTATAACAACTGTAGGTCCAATATGAGGCCTTTGTACAGAAATATATATGTTTCCTAGCTATAGGAAACAAAGTCTGAAAGCAAAACATTCTTAAGTTTTGATCTGAAAAATAAATAAAAATTATAAAACATTTTGAAAAGTAGGAATGATGCCAATTGAACTGAACAGAAATCACTAAAATTAATTAAGAATCTAAGAATTCAGAGAAGATTTTCCTGTCTTTCTCCAATGGCTGCAGCTAAAAACCTGTCCCCAAATATTGGCTGGCCTCTAGAACAACGGTTCTCAACCTTTTTCAGGCCGCGACCCCAACCTGCGCCGCGCATGCCCAACACGACGGCCCACATCGTGCATGCGTGACACGACGGCCCACATTGCGCATGCACGGTGCTACCCCGCGCATGCGCGGTGCTGCCCCCTGCGCCGGCCGAGGGGAAAAAATGGCGGACTGCGTTGTTTGGCGACCCCCGTGAAATGGTCGTTTGACCCCAAATGGGGTCGCAACCCATAGGTTGAGAACCGCTGCTCTAGAAGAACAGAACATCAGAATCTAAAAACAAACAAACAAACAAGCAAACTATGAAACTCACAGGAAGTTGTAGGAGTAGAGAAAAAAAATCCCTCTGCAAATGTTACCATTTCCATGAAGCCCTGACAAAAGTGATTTTGGATCCATTTCTTACTGGTATGACTAACTAAAAAAATTAAAAAGAAAAAAATATTATTCCTGGCTTTAACCCTTCACTTTCTCTGTTATTTCTCCATCATGGTTTTTACATTGTAAGCCCCTTGAAATACTAACACCTTATTTTTGAAATATGCTAATTATGATTGTTACCAAAATAATCTGAATATCAACCATACTTATTTCATTCTGCAAAACTGTTGACCATAACATGAAATTTAAATGGCCTGCTAAGCACAGACGTTTTTCACGGATAAAAGCAAAGCACGGAAAGATTTGCAGAGTATCTTAAAAATTACCCTGGCGTATTATTGTTTTGTATGTCAACTATGGAAGCTGGCTAACATGAAAGCTCCCAACTGTGCTGTGTTGCTGAAGGACTGCAGGGAAGGACATTCAAAAACTGGTTTTCTTTTCCTATATGCACAACAGGACCTTGGGAAAAAGTGGACAAAATTAAAGATGCTAAAACGCTTTGAAGTCTGTTCTTCAGCCATCACTGATGAGAAGAGCCTGCTTTTCACTCCCACCCAAATCTCGCACAGTTCAAATAAGGAAGGAAAACAGAAGAGGAACAGGCAAAATACAAGGGAGGCAAAATGTAAGATTTTTGTCCAAGACAGCTGGTAAGTGGGTTATATAGAAAATACACCTTACTTATAGGTCTTATTCTGAAAAGAATGTGCATTTATTAAATATTTCTATTCCTTTGTCACAGAATAGACATTATCCTGGATATAAGTGGTATATATCTACAAATTGACTAGCTATTATTAATTGGTTACCAACTCCAGATTGGCTTGGAATTCTACAAGTTTCATTGCTCAGTACTGTAACCAGGAGCCTAAAACTGGGGAAAGTTTTTATCTAAGTAATTGATCCTTCAGTAAAATTAATTCCTATTCAATGTTCTAAAATTAATTACTTCCATGCTTAAGTGCCAAAGCAAACAACTTCATTTGAGTCACCACATGGTCATTGCCAAAATTTGAGGTTAACTAAACTTAATTAAATTAATACAACCAGTGGGAGAAAAGATTCACCCAGAGGTCTCTAACAGACCTTCTGGGAAGATTTTTAAAGCAAGGCAGGAAACCAGAGTCAACTTCATTATAGGCTGCAGGTCTTTACTATAGAAGAAAGTCTGATAGGATGAGTTGGTGGGGATTTTCATGACAGCACAGATTTGCAGAGTAAGAGAAGCTGTACAAAATGAAAAATTAGTGCCAACCCCCTAATAAAAAGTACTGATTTCACCCAAGATGCTGTAAAATAGATTTAATTTAAGGTTCTCCTGCTTGAGCAGGGGGCTGGACTAAAGTTCCTTCCAGCTCTATTCTATTCTGTTCTAATGTCTAAACCAGGGGTGTCAAACTCAATTTCATTGAGGGTTGCATCAGCATTGTGGTTGCCCTTGGGGGGCCGTGTGGGTGTGGCCAGGATGGGTGCAGCCTACTAGGTGGGCATGGATGGAGTGGGTGTGGCCTACTGGGTGGGCATGGCCAGCTCTACATCATTCGCATCAAGGGTGCCTGTGGGGCCTAGGCAGGAGTGGGACGGATCTGAGGGTCTCTGGCAGAAGGGGGTCAGACCGGGGCAAGTGCCAAGGCATGGTCCATTTCTTCATTCTTCACAAAGGGTGACACCTCCCCAGCATGCACCCAGGGGGCGGGGCTGACACGGCAGGGGCTGGTTCCTTGCTGTTTCTAGATGGCCTTGTGGAGCTAAGACTGAATGCGTTTCAGCATAGATGGCCACTACAAAATTGTACATTGGCTCCAGGCCGGCCTGGGCCAGGGCCAAGGCAGCGGGAGCTGTTCCCTCACTGTTTCCAGGATGGCTTCGCAGGCTGCATGAAACCACTTCACGGGCCGCATCTGGCTCCTGGGCCTTGTGTTTGACATGTCTGGTCTAAACTATGATCAATCTATTACAAATAGCAAAGGGTCATACATTAGCATTATTATGGCTTGGGACCAGATTACTTTTGGGACTATCTACTGTTCTGTCCAGTTCAATAGGAGGAGCCATCAGCTAAGAAATGTTGCTGATGGAAACCAAGAAAAGATTCTATTCTGACTTAAGTGCCCAGATATTTCACTGCCTCTGAGATTACCTTAGTCTCTAGTCTGCTGGCCTTTGACAAGGTCCTGAAAACATGACACAACTTGCCAAGTTTTTAGGACCTGGGATTCTAGGTATGTGATAAAGATCAGTTTTTGGATTGCTTTATAATGTTCAGCTGCTACATGTTTTTGTTTCTATGTTACAGTATGTATTTTATCTATTTTATTGTAAGCTGCATAGAGTCACGTATATGAGGCGGAGGATTATATATATGTATCAAATATAATTAATAAATAAACATCTCAGAATTTAACACAGAGATGAAACTGAAAGAAGGAAAGATTCACATAAAGAGGGTTTATATACATATATATATATAACTATTTCACCTTCAATGGTTTTGCCTAGAAACACTGCTTCTGCCTGGAAAGCCTAGGTTGACATTTGTCATCCATGCTTCACCCTGCATTATTTATTATTATTATTATTATTTATTAAATTTCTATACCGCCCCTCTCCCGTAGGACTCGGGGCGGTTTACAGCCTTAAAATTTAAAAAAACATATAAATGTACAAAATTAAAATATTTAAAAATAAATTAAACAAATTAGGCCATAAAATCTATAAAACCCAATATATACAAATCCTAAAATCCTAAAAATTACAAAAATCCTAAAAATTGCACAATCCCCCTAAAACATTTTCACCCGGTTGGAGCCGGAGCTTCTATGCCAGGCCGGCCTGTTGAAAAAGGAAAGTGCGTAAGTCCCGACGGAAGGTGCGTAAGTCCATCATCGTACGGAGTTCGGGGGGGAGCTCGTTCCAAAACGTTGGAGCTCCCACAGAGAAGGCTCTCCCCCTGGGGGTCGGCAGTCGACATTGTCTGGCCGACGGCACCCTGAGGAGGCCCTCTCTGTGGGAGCGTACTTGACAGTTAGTTATGCAGAAGGAGAGCGCCCTTGAAAAGTATAACTTTTAAGACCATGCTAATTTCCTGCCTCTTTATGTGTGAGTACAGAATGTTGCTGGCAGCAAGGGCCTGACTGAAGTGTCCCACTATATATACAATTAACAAGTGCTAAAACAATCAGCACCTACCCTTTTTCACTTTATACAAATTTTCTACAAAACAAGAAATTGGTTCCATAGAGTCAACAAAACTGGAAGCATGGGAATTAGGTCTGGAGAGATGTTGACATCTTATACTAACTGGCAAATCGATCATTGTTGGGCTTTAAAGCAAAGATAATGTACGATATGAAAAATATTTTATTTGCTATAGGATCAGATTCTTTCCAAGCAAAATAGATGGAGAAACCAGGATGAATTAGCGATAAGGTTCATTCTAGGCATGTGCAAAACTCCCCGTTTTATGAAATAATCCAGAGAATGCTGAATTATGATAGTTTCAGTAGTTGCAGAGAGCATTCCAGATGAAAAACACCTATTTAGGCATTAGATCAGCGGTTCTCAACCTATGGGTCGCGAGCCCATTTGGGGTCGAACGACCATTTCGCGGGGGTCGCCGGATACCGCGGTCCGCCATTTTGTTGTTTTTTTAATTTTTTTTAAAAATTTTTTGTTGCGCATGCGCCGCGCATGCGCGGATCGGCCCGTTGTGCACGCACGCGCACCCGGGTCGGGGTCGCAGTGCACATGGGCGGCGCAAGTGGGGTCTCAACCTGAAAAAGGTTGAGAACCACTGCATTAGATTATCCCTGGAGTATATTGAAGCAGAACATTTTATTTAGAAATCATGGAACAATCCCCTAAAATGCACAGCCTGGAAGAGGAGTAAAATGTTTCATTGGGGGAGCAGAATATTTTGGGGGTCCTCAGGAACATTCTATTCCTGAAACTAGTGAACTTTATACAATCTTGACACCCTCTAATAAAGTCAGTTAAATTTATGTATTAGAGAATGGGATAGAACCTGGAAGACTACAGTAGAGGAATATTCAAAGATACACTCTGTCTCTGGTGGCAAAAAAGGAGGGATCTTCATGTGAAAGGCCATGCACAACTAAAGTCTAGAAATGTTCAGCACCCCAAGATTACAGAGGGAAGGAGGCAGAACAGGCATTGTGGGTTAACTGTGATGTCATATAGGCTTATCAATCATCCCAATGAATGGCAACTAAGCAGATAACTGTGATGCTTGAATGGAAGGTGACAGAAAAACAATATGAAGCTGATGATCAAAGCACATTACGGTCAGTATTATGCATCATATGCAATCTCGGGAACATAAGGAATTATCTAGACCATGAAAAGCCTGAGGACAAGAGGCTCATTATCCAAACCATAGAAAAGATTTATGACTCATATAAGGATGCAGAATGGAAGGAAACCTGAGAAAGACATTCTCCAAAGGCAGAATGGTTGCTAGGGAGCTCGTTTTGGTCCAATAATCACAATCCTGAGCTGTAGAGGGATACTAGGGAGAACAATCTATTATGTGTTCTTGTCTCTAAAACTGACTGTCAAGTTTGAGGAGATTCAGATAAAAGTATATAGTCCAAATCCAGCAGCAGTCTTACTGGGAGAATCAAAGATGGGAGCAATTGCTATGGTGATGCATCAGCAACTGCAGAATTGGGGGGGAGGGGTTTCAGAGAAACATCTTTGTGTCTCTTTTCCTTCTGATTGGGACTGATTATGACTTTTTTTTTAATAGAAGATTTGGGTTGTGTAAGAGATTTCCTTGGTGCCAGGAGATTAGAACTGAAATGTGGTTGAAACAAGGCTGCTATCAACTTTTATGACACAACAAAAATTTTGGGTGAAGATAGGAACTTCAGGGGAGGATAAATTTCAGAATCTGCAGCTCTAAAAACGTACTCCATAGTGACCTGTAAACGAGAAGAGCTATTGCATCAAACATGTTTGATAAATACCTGCCAATGCTTAAGACAGTCTACTATGTGAATTTCCCCAAACCACAAGACAAAAGTTTTGTCCATTTGAGGAAAGAAATTTGTTACTGTAGTGCTGGCATTTACAGAATGGGATCTTCAAAGGGTGCATGAATTAGACGAGGATAACCGGCCTCCCCACACAGGCAGTATGTAATGAAATATTATGTACACAAGTACATTAAAAGTGGCTTTGGTCTTACCTGAACGCCTTTTCTCAGCGTGACGATGGAGAATCCACCAATGGGTTAACTTTGTCTTCTGCCCACAGACTAGTCGTCCACTTTTGCTCTGCCTCTTCTCCTGGGACCTCCCTGACCCAGTCTCGATGAGATGAAAGCTAGTTGGCTATGTTTTCTTGTGTTGACTCCATTCTTTCCCCTCACAGGACCTGACTGGCCTCAAGAGTGGAAGTGGATTCTCCATCGTCATGCTGAGAAAAGGCGTTCAGGTAAGACCAATGCCCCTTCTCCAGCGTGACGAGTGGAGAATCCACCAATGGGACATACCAAAGCCTCACTGTCCTGGGCCTGTGTCCCACTCTCTGATACTATGCACTGGAGTACTCTCCTGCCAAAGGAGGCCTCTGTAGATGCGAATCTGTCTAATTTGTAGCGTCTTATAAAAGGGGAAGGCGACGTCCATGTCGCCGCTCTACATATTTCTTCAATCGAAGCCTGAGTTGCCCATGCTGCTAAGGTTGCAGCACTGTGCATGGAATGTGCAGTGATTCGTCTGGAGACCGTCAAGGACTGTCCCCTGTATGCCTCCGCTATACACCTTTTAATCCATCTACCGATTGTGGATGCAGTGACCCTCCGACCTCTTGTGTGAGAGTGGAAGGAGACAAACAGTGCTTCCGATCTACGGAAGAGTGCCGTTCGCTTGATGTACTGCTTTAAAACTCTGCGAACGTCTAAAGTGTGCCACTTGCGCTCCAGTTCATGGAACGGTTCAGGGCAAAGGTTTGGTAGCACCGCCTCTTGTGCTCTGTGGAATAGGGAATTGACCTTTGGAATGAAGGAGGAATCCAAACGTAATACCACCCTGTCCGTGTGGAAGGTACAAAGGTCCTCCCTCACTGACAGGGCTGCTAGTTCTGAGATGCATCTTGCTGAGGTAACAGCGACTAAGAAGGTGACCTTAAGGGTCAGGTACTGTAGGTCACAGGTCCTGGCAGGCTCAAATGGAGGTAAGGTTATGGCCTGTAGGACCTTAGGTAGATCCCAGGAAAGGTATCTGTGCACCACAGGTGGCCTGCTGTTAGATGCGCCCTTTACAAAGGATCACACCATTGGGTGTCTGGCTAAAGTTTCAGAGTTGCCGTAGGTAAGAATGGTTGATAGGGCAGCCACCTGTCTACGAATTGTGTTGGGTGCTAACCCCCGATCCAGGCCTTCCACTAGGTAGTCTAAGATATCTGGAATAGAGATGTTGCATGGGTCTAGTTGTTGCCTGTTGCACCAACCACAATAATTTTTCCAAGTGGAATCATAGATCCTGTTAGTTTTAGGCCTTCTAGAGGCCTGGAGAGTCTTTATGACTCTTTGTGAGAAGTTGTCTCTCTCTAGGAGACTCCGCTCAAGCGCCAGGCGGTCAATTGGAGCCACTGTGGGTCTAGATGTAGCAGGGATCCCTGGTTGAAGGAAATTTGGTTGTGTGGAATCCTCCATGGTGGAGATGTAGATAGGTTTACGTGATCGGCAAACCACGGCTGTCTTGGTCAATGCGGTGCAATGAGTATTACCTTCGCTTGCTCCTGCAATATCTTCCTGATGGTTGCTTGTATCAAAGGAAGAGGTGGGAATGCATACAGCAGTCCTTTCGGCCAGTGGTCTCGAAGTGCATCTGCTCTCTCTGCTCCTGGTGTCGGAAAACGAGAGAAGAACCTCAGAATCTGAGTGTTCTTTGGACTGGCAAACAGATCCAACACTGGATGGCCGAATCTCTCTGCTGCCTGTCTGAAGAGGGCAGGGTGCAGGCTCCTCTCTGAATGGTCTATCGTCCTGCTCAGGAAGTCTGCCTGGCGATTGGCTTCTCCTGAGATGTGCTCGGCCTTGATGGAGGCTAGGTTGTTTTCTGCCCAGGTTCCCAGCACTTGTGCTTCGTTCATGCGGGCCCTAGATCGCGTGCCTCCTTGTCGGTTGACATGCGCTTTGGCTGCCATATTGTCTGTGAGTATGAGCACGTGTTGATGCGCCACTGCACTGTGGAAGTGATGGAGAGCCAGGTGTATGGCTCTGAGTTCTAGCCAGTTTATGTTATGCTTTAGGTCTTTCTTTGACCATTGACCCTGTGCTAGCTGTGATTGCAGGTGCGCTCCCCAGCCGAATAGGCTGGCATCCGTTGTAAGGGTGACTCGGTTGGCTTCCCTGAACAAGTGTCCCTTCCCCATCGCTGGGGAGGACCACCACTGGAGCGACCTCAGGACCTTTGGTGGCACCTTCACTCTTCAGTTTGAGGAGCCTATCCCCACTCTTTGGAATGGAAGTAGGAACCACTGGAGCTCTCTGGAGTGTAGCCTTGCCCAAGGTACGATTGCGAGACATGACACCATCTTTCCTAGCAGCTGTGAGAGTGTAGCCAGCATTGAGGACCGTTTCCTTTGGATGAGCCTGACCAGGGTTCGAATGATGCGTTGACGGTCCTGAGAGAGATGGACCATGCACTTTTGTCTATGACCGCTCCCAGATGAAGAAGACGGTTTGAGGGAATGGTCTGACTCTTTTGAAAGTTTACTGAGAACCCATGGTCTTGAAGGGTTTTCAGAGTCAGTGCCAGGTCTGACTGTGCCGTCTGGGCCGATGAGGATTGGATGAGAATGTTGTCCAGATAGCATTGGATGCGCACCGGAATTGTTCTCAAGTGCGTGGCGATTGTTGCCAATACCTTTGTGAACACCCTGGGAGCTGAAGAAAGTCCAAAAGGTAGGGCCCTGTATTGGAAGTGTTGATTTGTGTGGTAGAACCTGAGGAACCTCCGGTGATCTGGAAGTATGGGTATGTGAAGGCAGGCCTCCGTCAAATCTATGGACGTCAGAAGGTTCCCCCTTCCTGATGCTTGCTAATATCGAGCAAAGGGTTTGCATTTTGAATTTTTTGTACTCCAGGTGTCTGTTCAGACTCTTTAGGTCTAGTATTGCTCTCCATCCCCCCGAATTCTTTGGGACTATGAATAGAATCCTTGTCCCCACTGATTTCTTTCTACCGGTTCTATAGCCTGAATGTCCAGGAGGTGTTGGATGGCCTCCTTGGTGAGGTTCTTCTTGATCAGATCTTTTGGAGATGGGCAAGGAATGAACTGGTTCGGGGATGTTGAGAGGAATTCTAGGGATAGGCCAAATCTGATGGTATTTAGGACCCAGAGGTCCGTGGTGGTGGCTTGCCATTTGTGGGCAAAAAGGGCTAGCTGGCCACCAATGGGGGGCCCCCTGGGCCATCACTTGGATCTGCGGTAGGGACGCCCCTGGCTCCTCGAAAGGGCCATCTTGCTTGGGCCTGTTGTCTGAACCTGTCCCTGTTATTGTTTCTCTCACCTTGATGGTCTGATCTGGGCTGATAGAGACGGGAAAAGGTCCCCTGATCCATGCCTGCATCAGGTCGGAAGGCCGGTCTGCGGGAATAGGAGGGAGGTCTCCTCTCTGTCCTCTTTGTCAGGTGGGCCAGGATCTTGCGTTTGTCCTTTATTTCCAATTAGGTAAGGGTCAAGCGCCTCGCCAAAGAGCCGGCCACCCTTATAGGGTGCTGCTGCTAAATGCCACTTAGCCTTCATGTCCACTCTCCAATGCTTGAGCCACAGCAATCTGTGTGCACCAGTGTTGTATGCTATTGCTCTGGCAGAGAAATTGGTTGTGTGTAAGGAGGAATCTGACATGAGCTCCGCTGCCGCCTCTAACCTTCTTAAATTCTGGTGAGTTTTCTCCTCCACTGGGGGAATATTCGACTGGAGTTGGCACAGCCAAAGAAAAGATGTCCTGGCGAAAAAGGACGTAGTGATGCCTGCCTTGATTACCCACGCTGAGGCCTAGTGTGCCCTGAGGAAAATGAGGTCCATCTTCTTGTCTTCTGATTTCAGGGCCTCCACTGCATCCCCGGCTATCGGGGGTGGAGAAAAGAGGGTTGCAATGGGTTCATCTATTGTTGGCACTTCTATTATCTCTGATAGTGCCAGATCTATGTTGAACATTTTCTTGTCTGCCCCCCCCATTGGGAGGAAGGAACCCGATGTTCCCATGTTTTTCTGAACAGAATCAAAGAAGAGAGATGGACAGGGGACAAAGTGTTGGGTATAGGTGGGCTGTGAAAACACTTCATTGTTTGTGACCTTACTAGCTGAGGGATTGGTGGAGGTTTCTTTCTGCGGAATTGGGGGCCTCTCTATATTTGCAGTGCCACTGGCTTTATGTAGCAGCGTCTTGAATAAGGACGGATTAAACAGGCCTACAAACGGGGGAGGATCTGGAGATACATCCTCTTCATCGGACAGTCTCTGATCCATCAGCTCATGGTCCTCCGCAGGAGACCTCCTGACTCTGGAGGACCTGGAGGAGGAAATAGAGTCTTGGTACTCAGAGGCCTCCTTTTGAGAAAAGCGGGAGCCACCCCTAGAGGCCACAGACCTTGTTCTGGAACAATGGTGTCTTGAGAGGCCATGGCCTGTGCGACAGCCTGAGATATTAGGGATTGAAGGTGCTCTGAAGACATTGCTCCATGATTATCTGAGCGACGGGTGCCTGCTTCTGAACCCAATCTCCAGGCCCCTCACTTAGGGGAGAGCTGTTCCCCTGTTCCGTATCAGCCTCTGTTTCCAGAGGTTTCTGGCTGAGCTTTCTTATGCCAAAAATTTCCTCCTCCTGTAATTGGGTGGCTCTAATTCATCTACAGTGGAGTTTTGTCTCCTTTCGGCTCGGGAGAATTGTCTCTCTAGAGCCTGGTGATGTTGCTTAGCCTCCCTATCTGCTGCTTTGGAAGGCCTTTTGGCCGATGTTGTCTTGGTCTTGATCTTCCTAGCCACCTCCTGCTTCGGTGATCTCTGTCTTTTACGAGCAGGTGGGCTGGTGGTGGCAGGTTCCTGAGTTGTTTGAACTGTGCTGGTATCTGCCATTCTTAACTGGAATAAAATTCAGTTCTGGTCTGGTTCAGGGTAACTGTGAGCTGATCTATGTCTTGTGCTCTTCAATTATTACTATTATTATTAATATCAATTTTTTAAAATTATTATTATTACTTTATTGTTATTATTCCTATGTGGCTAGGAAGAAGGACTGAGCTTGGGTGAGTTGAGGTTGTTATTGGTCGAACCCAAGTCTCTCTCATGTCTCCCTCAGCTGAATTTCCTGGAGACTGCCCAAAGAAAAAAAACAACTGCACTTGTATTCAGTGGAATATGGTCAGCGTGAGTTGCAAGGGAATCGCGCAGGGAAACTCTGTGAGGGAGCTGCGTAGTTTAAAAGTCCTCCACCGACCAGCTAATCCCTGCTTCAGGCAATGGAAAACAACAGGAGCCTTCGAGGTCTTTAGTTGAATTTAGGGTAAGAGCCTTGGAGAGCTGTGATATTCCTCTGCAGCTCACCAGTCCTCTATTGTTCCCACGCGGCTCGCCGGCTTCCGTATGATCTGCGGGAGGTTTAAATTGTCCGCTGATCAGCTGTGCTAATGTATTCTGAATTTGCTTTGGCTATCCTGGCTAGCTTTGTGGGATTATTGGTTTGGGGGGGGGAAGGAGATTCTCTCTCCCTTTGTTCAGGGTCACACTTGGTGACCGGAAAATGGCGTCCGGTTCTTGTTTGTCCGGTGATCAGCTGGATGGATGGGAACATGGAGATACGCTTCCGTGAGGTCTATTGATGCCAGGAAGTCTCCTTGTCTGATGCCCCCCAGGATGGACTGGAGTGATTGCATCTTGAACTTCTTGTAAGTGATGTAATAGTTCAGACCTTTGAGGTCTAGAATCGCTCTCCATCCCCCCGAGGTCCTGGGGACCACGAAAAAGATGGAGTAGAATCCCCCTCCCATGTGATATGGCGGTACTGGTTCTATGGTCTGAATCTCTAGAAAATGTTGAACTGCCTCCTGCATAAGTCCCTGTTAGAATGGATCCCAGAAGATGGGACAGGATATGAAGCGGTCCGGGGGACTGGCTAGAAACTCCAGGGACAGACCAAACTGGACAGTTTGTAAGACCCAGGTGTCCGTGGAAGTGAGTTCCCACTGATGGAAGAAATGGGCCAGCCGTCCCCCAATCGGAAGTGTAGTGTGAGAGTCACTTGGACTTCCTGTAGGGGCATCCTGTCCCTCGAAATGGCCGCTTAGATTGGCTCTGCTGCCTGGGCCGAAAGCCTGGCCTGTCATAAGGACGGTCATATGGTCTGTCCTGTCTGAGAGTGTATGAGCAGGAGAGCTGAGTAACTGCTGGACCTGCTGCTGTCTGAAAGGACTGTCTACGAAAATAGGGAGTGGGACGTTTGTCGGACCGTTTATTCAAGTGAGCCATGACCCTCTGCTTGTCCTTGTTTTCCACAAGGTACGGGGCCAGGGCCTCCCCAAAAAGATTATTGCTCAGATAGGAAGCAGTCGCTAGACGCCATTTGGCTTTGGTGTCAGCCTGCCAGTGTTTCAGCCATAGCATCCTTCTGGCTGTAATGTTGGATGCTAGAGACCTAGAAGTAAAGTTGGCCGACTGAAGCGTTGCATCCGCAGCATACTCAGTGGCCACCACCATTTTGCTTAGGTCCTGGTGGGTCTGAATGTCCTCAGCAGGGACTCTGGCCTGAAGCTGACGAAGCCATAAAAGGGTAGTCTGGACAAAAAAGGATGCACAAGTGGCCATTTTAATTGCCCATGCTGTTGATTGATGGGTCTTCCGGAAAGTTTGGTCCCATTTTTTGTTGTCTGTTTTAAGCGCCTCCGACATGTCCCCAGCGACCGCAGTCTGTGATACCAGAGGAGTCCAGGCTTCGTCTACCTTGAGGACCTCCAGTGCATCAGTGAGGTCTATGGAGGTGCTAAAAATCTTTTTGTCAGTCCCGCTTACGGAAGGGAAGGAGGAAGGGGAGGCCCATTGTTTCTTGATCCCTTTAAGAAAAATAGAGGGACACAGAACGTGATGTTGGGCTGCCACTGTTTCAAAAAACATCGGATTTGGGCTGGAATCCGATGTTGCCTGCAGCTGAGGGAACTGATCGGACCTTATGTTCGCCGTTGATGTGCCTTGTGAAGCAGGAGAAGAAACAGGGCTGGATTGAACAGGCCTCCCGATGGGGAGGGCTCAGGGGGAAGTTCCTCCTCCTCTGATAGATTAAATTCCGGTTGCTCCTCACCTTGCGGGGAAGAGTATCTGCTCATGGAAGAGTGTGCGGGAGATGTGGGTTCCTGAAGTATAGGGAACCCTGTAGGAGGAACATAAGTTGGCATGGCTGATGTGGAAGCCCCCTGACCAGGTGGATGTAAGGACCGTTCTGCTAGAGCGCGGTCAACCACCTTGGATAGCAAGGCCTAAGGGCAGGCATCGGAGAAAATGTCTCCAATGTCTGGTCCCCTGAGTCCTGCGGCCGTAGGAGTGAAGGTGCCCTCAGGGGCTGAACCTGAAACGGTTATTGCATGCTGGGCCAATGCAGGTGTTTCAAAATGGCGGCCATGGTGGGTCCGTGAAATTGTTATTAAATTAATGGGGCTGTGGTGGGACCAAAGGACCCTGACCCCCAAACCACAAGAGGCCTATCCGAAGGAATCAGCAAAAGGCCCCAAACAAGCGCAAAAAGAGACTGATTGTGGCTTCGTTCCCTGGGCAGCGGCCCCAAAATGGTGGCCGCAACTTGCTCTCTATTGGGAATGGCACCAGAGGCTTCGAAGGCAAGATTACAGGTGCTGGGGCAGAACGCGATGGCAGCGCTAAGCGCTGCGCCAAAAATATGCTCAGCAAGACTGCCTCCAAATGGCAGGCAAAAAAAGGGCTGATTTTGATTTCGTTGCCTTTGACGGCAACCAAAATGGCATCTGTGGGTGTTCCCGGCTGCCAGAGATGATCCGGAGGCCCCGAATTTAACAAAGAATTTCAGGCCTGCAGCACGAGATTTTGCCCGGTTGCTCGAAGAAAAAGGGGAGGAGAATGAGGGATATCCAAGGCAAAGCCTGCCAGAAAGATTTCCCCAGAGCTCTGGGGAAATGGAAGGAGGGGAAAAACTGCAGAAAAACGTCCCCCCCACTCACTGTTCAAATCATGAGCTTTGAGTCAGCACTGATCCCAGCGCTGTAGGGAAATTAGGGAAGGATTCCAAATAATTAGTTTAATTAAATTGTTACGGATGACTATAGGGAAAGGAGAATTCACCAATGGATCTCTAATCTGCTAGCTGTTGAGAGCCAAACCTGATACGTCTTCAAGAGCTTGAGACCAAGTCAAGACTGGATCTCCTAGCAAGAGGGGGCATGTCAAGTTTTGGCTACTTGGTCTCAAGAGCAGGCAGACAGAGAAAACCCATTGGTGGATTCTCCATCTCCTGTACTGGAGAAAGGCTTGATCTCTCAAAAAGTACTCCATCATGGATTACACCCTCAATGAAATCTGCTACTCACTTTTTATCATTCACAATTTAAAAAAAATGGAGATTGCTTTCCATTGCACTCCAGAATTCTTTTGATAAGGAGCATATCTGTAGCTCAGGGCTGAAATGAGGGGTCCTTGGTGCTCTCTGAGCTTGGTTGTTTTCTTGCAGACTTTTCATTACCCAAACTAGGTAACATCATCTGTGCTAGTCCTAATTTGGGTAACAAAACCTTTGCAAGAAAACAACCAAGTTCAGAAACCATCAAGGATCCCTGTTTTGATTTTTTTTTCAGACATGTTGGGCAAAGTTGAGATCCCACTTTGTTTCAGTCCCTTTAGCCATTGGCCTCCATGGTAATGATTTTAACTAAAAATTCTTGGAGAAATAAACCTGGATCTGACTGGGTGCACTTGAAACAGAAAACAAACGGCTCTTCAATCACTCCGGCCTGTGAAAGCCTTTACACCAATTGACTATTGGGCCAATCCCAATTTTTGCCTTTATTCAGATGCCAAAAATACTAAGGCTGGGTAAAGGATGGGCTTTCTGCTAAAAGAGAAAATACTGCTTTCCGAAGCAAAAAGGATTAGCTTTATCCAATATGAGAGTGCTACGTGCTGTAGTTTACATTTACTTAAAAGATATTTAACACCTCCAGTTAGTAGCTTAAATATTTTATTTGACAAATTGGGTATGTGTAGTCTAACAAAGAGAAGGATGAGGGGGGACATGATAGCAGTGTTCCAATATCCCAGGGGCTGCCACAAAGAAGGAGTCAAGCTATTCTCCAAAGCGCCTGAAGGCAGGACAAGAAGCAACGGGTGGAAACTGATTAAGGAGAGAAGCAACCTAGAACTAAGGAGAGAAGCAACCTAGAACTAAGGAGAAACTTCCTGACAGTTAGAACAATTAACCAGTGGAACAACCTGCCTCCAGAAGCGGTGAATGCTCCAACATTGGAAGTTTTTAAGAAGAGACTGAACAGCCATTTGTCTGAAATGGTATAGGGTTTCCTGCCTGAACAGAGGGTTGGACTAGATGACCTCCAAGGTCCCTTCCAACATTATTATTATTATTATTATTATTATTATTATTATTATTATTATTATTATTATTATTATATACACACATTGAATAGTAGAAATAGCACTTCAAATATTTTCCAGAGGACATTCATCATCACTTATGATTGCAAAAACTACATGAAAAGTCGCTAAATGAGAATTAAGGCTGGTCAAAGTCTATAATAAACATATTTGATTTGATAAATGAGGAGTTCTTGTAATTAACCTTATAAAAACAGAGGAGCTTTCCAAAGTTTTAGAAGAGAGGAGAGAATATCTGCTATCCCTGAATTGGGAGAAAATGTACCAACAGAAAGTTGGCTCTACACTAATCAGTGATGCCTACTCCACTGCATCTTGTGGTCAGTGGCAAGTGATGAATCAACAAGACCAGAGGCAGCCCCTGGATAAAGTCTGGTCCATTTAGAAAGAAAAATGAAAGGCACAATGGCTATAATCATATCACTTGAGGACAGTCTGGAGGCTCTGAGATTTTCAGAGTAGATCTCTGACTAAATTAGTTACAGACCAAGACAAAACTGCATTGGACATGTAAGCTCAGAACAGAAGCAAATTCAAGAAACCTTTTAAAAATCTGCCTACCAAGCCTATGTTTGCCTGTAACTGCTGTGCTTAACTGAATTCTACTGATTTGGCAGAAAATATATTATATAAATACAATGAAAAACTAAGCTTGGATATAACATTAAACACTTTTGAAGCATCTCCCTCTCTCTGTTCTCTCTGCCTTTGAGTCAGTGTTGACTCCAGACAACTGCCTGGACATGTCCCTGTAGTTTTCTTGGCAAAATTTCGGAAGAAATTTGCCTTTGCCTTCCTCCTAGGGCTGAGAGAGAATGATTAGCTCAAAGTCATCTAGCTGGTTTTATGTCCAAGACAGAACTTGAACTCACAATCTCCTGGTTTGTAGCCTGATGTCTTAACCACTACACCAAAAATGGCTTAGAAGTATATCTCACTGGTATTTGTTTTTATTATGCTTCACAAGTTAGGTCAAGATCTCAATAAAAAGAGCTATTTGTTGTATGCCACCCAGACATTCTTGTTTGTGAGATGGACAGCCGAGAGAGGGGGGGAGGAGAGGGAGGGGAGGGGGAGGGGGAGAGAGGGAGGGAGGGAGGGAGGGAGACTATGGAAGTTCTGGAAAATCTACACTTCAAGGGCATTGTTTTTTAATCATCCCTGTCATTAGTGGGAACTACAACAAGCTGTGTTTAGAAAGGGACAGATTTCTCATTCCTTGGCCCATGAATCAGTACTTGAACATTAGTTCTTCTCTAGTTTCGTAAAAAATAACTTCGGACAGAATATGTTAACCATGGTAGAACTCTATATGGTAATACAGTAAATATAATCAGGGAAAAGACAACTCATCGTTTTCAGATTCCTGCAGAGACTGTATTGGAGCAGGCACTGAAACAAGCAGCACTAATCTAGATATCTTTAATGCAGAACTACCTTGCGAGTCCGGTTTGGTTTTTACCTGTTTTGCCATTAGGTTAATTTTCAAAAACAATATTAAAGACCACCAAAGGCTGACAGACGGAAATGACTTCCAGAGGGGAGAGAGGTTTCAAGACAGATTCATGCCTTTACATAAACATTAAAGGAAGTGCCGTAGCCTTGGAATCTATTATTAATACAGAGAAAGGAAAAAGTAAGTAAAGATGCCGTGTTAAGTGAATAAAGGAAGAACGCCCCTTTCGTGTCTTCAAAGCACAAAAGCTCTGTTGTTCCCTTGCTCTTCAGAACGGATGGATAATTTATATCACAAACTATCCCTGCCAGCTGGCTTGCCTACTACAACTGACAGATTGTGAGGATTGCCTTCATAAGATAAGCCTGAATTGAAATTCTCCTAGTCTTTATGTTCTTCTCTCTGTTGCGTGAATTTTTGGCAATATTTCCCCGAACCCAGCACAAATCACTTAATAACATTGCTAACCTGACTCTGGGGCCAAAAGCTCATCTAAGGAAATTTGGGGAAACATATGTGTGTGGGGGGAGAAAATGCTACTTGAGTGAGAAAACAGCCATGGGAGACCTTGTTGCTGCCAAGATGCACTGCCACAACCAACAGTAAAAATCTTCTGAAACAGCCACAAATTCTCTCTTGCCGACAGCTACCAAAAAAATCAGCCATATAATTTTTATTACTTATATTGCCCTTCCAATCTCTTGTTTTGATTATCAGCAGTACTAAGAACTAGCTTGAATTGCAGCCCGATTTCTGTTTGTAACTATTGGACTGCCTGAGCACATTTAATCCCTAAAATAATCTATCCCAACCTCCATTCAGACACACAAATCCATATTCCAAAGGTTTACCTCCCTACCCTTGTAGACAGAAACTCATCTGCAACAAGGAATACGGTTTCAGTATATTTCCACATGTCAAAAAGGTCCACGGTAACAAGTGGACATACAATCCCAATTTAGAATATAGCAGCTAGAAAGCTGTGTTTTTCCTTTCCAATAAAAGGAAAATAAAGGTTTCCCCACCAGCCACCCCAAACCTCATTTTTCTTAACTGCTAGCTCTTTCAAAGTACAGAGTGAGACATAAGAAGTTTGGCATGCAGCTTTAACACAGGACTATGACCACACATGGGGTGTTCTGTTCCATTTCGTCCTTTCAGATTAAGCACAATGGAAACATTTTATCTGTGCAAAGCATGGAACCCTTTTAACATGGTTGTTCTCACCCATCATTGCAATGGCTCCCAGCTGAGACCAACACAGTGTGCTGGCAAGCTGAATCTTCTAACAGAAGAGGGTAATTTCTGGATAAATCTATACAAGAAATATCAATTTTGATTAGTCCTTAGAAAGCCTAAAAGAAAACACAACTTACCTGTTAGTACGGTGATTGTGCCAACTAATTAAGGATGATTAAGACAAGAGGCTAACACAGGAAGTCCTAAAACTCTTTTACTTCAATTTTTTTTTTCTTATCTCAGAACAAAATTGGGGAAAATAATAGTGGAGAAGGCAAATTGGAGAAGGCAAAGTGTAGGCAGGAAAAAGGTTTAAATCTTTTCTCACTTTTTGACATGAAATCAGACTTCTCTTTATTCTTTTGGCTCACTCTACTGAAAAAACATACATTTACCTCAAAGATGCATGTGGTTTCATTTTAGCCATTCTCCTTGTCTGAGCCTTAAAACAAGAGCTTTCTAAGATTTTAGTACTATTTCTCCATATATGGTGGAGGCGCTGGAAGAGAGGAAGCAGAACAGGGAAGTGGGCAGACAAAATAAATCTCAGATGAGCAGAGGAGGTGGTAGCTATTTTCTGGAAATGTTTTGCAACGCTGCCATAATGTTTGGCTGCAACACTGTTTATAGGACTGCACTCCAATATGAATTCAAAAGTCACAGCCATATCCTTTTCAACCAAGAGAGTTGTCCCTACTTCTAACAGTCCTCATAAGCATTTTTATACTTGACCATGGCTACAGAAGTATTTTATCTTTCTATCCTTATTTTCTGAAAGTATTTTGCCTCTTTTCTTTTCATCTTCTGCTAAGAGCCTAAAAGTATTCACCCATGCATGCAGGAATCCCTTTGGAAGTTGCAGCCATTTGGGAAATGAAGAACAACACAAGAGGACAGGAATGGTTCAGAAAGGAAACTGGGTTTAAGCCATACCCAACAATGTACACTTAAGACTCACAACCATGGGTATACAATTACATCCAATCCCAAGAATTTGTAAATTTTCCTTCAGGTTTCAAAAGAAGAATGAATGAAGCGTGAGCACATTTTAATCATTAACACAGACTCTCTAAAGTTTACATTGTCTAATGTATCCTAGCAGTTAATAGCTCTCTAAATTTGCCATGAATATACACAATAATTAGAGGTAAGCCATTACTCCCATGAGCCTAGGCCAGGGGTAGGCAACCTCAGCTCTTTTATGACTCATGGACTTCAACTCCCAGAATTCCTGAGTCAGCTGCTGACTCAGGAATTCTGGGAGTTGAAGTTCATGAGTCATAAAAGAGCCGAGGCTGCCTACCCCTGGCCTACGGTAGGTTCATCCCCCTTCCAGCATTACAGAATTGGAGCAATGATCTGGGGCAGTGATTTCACATAATATGCAGAAGCAGGGAGAGAGGGAGGGAGACACCCCATTAATAAGTATGGTACATACATGGATGCCTTAGCACTTTTCACTCTAATCGTGTTTCTCTGGATCTCCCTAATTTCTGATTTCCATCTTTTTCTACCTCATTTGTACCATCAATCTCACTTCTCCTGCACATCATATTGCTTTATATTATTCCTTAAACTGGTTGCTTTTATTCTCATTCTTCAGATCATACCTGTCTTTTTTCTACCTATCTTTAAAATTTCACTTTATTTTCTACATTTTTTACATTTTTTGCTTTTTTGTTGATGTTTTTCTTGGCTCAGGGTAATATGTTTAAGCTCAACATTTCTCCTCACCCCCAGCTCTAACTTGGGAGCACATCCTTAGCTGTCCTGTAACACTGGAACCACCATAAATTCAGTTTCAAGATTGCATAAATTATCTTATCACTCAGGGCTATATAAAAGTAGTTTCAACTTCCTCTAACTCTTCTCCTATATGTCACAAACCCCTTTAATATATATAAAATTCACACACATCTATTAGGATTAGCCCCTTCAGGTTGAAATTAAAGGCTACTTAAAATTTTATCTTTTAAAAAAAATTGTCTAATCTTATCTTGGAGATATTGATTTGTTATTTTCAATTAATACTAAACCTAATTAAAGGAATATATAGAATTAATTAATTAAGTCTGTGAATAAACCAAAATTGTGAAGAAAAAAATTTAAAATGATCTTCTTAAAAGAAAACGTATGTCATAGCATGTCTATGGTATCAAAAAAAAAAAGTCTGTTGTTAGCCACCCGTGAATTTGTAAATAATATCAAAGGTTCAAAAGGAAAAACTACTGCACAGTTAATGAATCAAAGGCACTTATTTGATTGAAAAGATAATAAGCTTAACTTGAAAAGTTAATCAAGCTTAATTGACTCAGTATTGAAGCCTTATTTTAAATGAACATTAATCGTGTTCAGGGAAGGCCAAAAAAAAATTTGCACATTTTTTCAGAGAAATAAAAAAAAACCTCTCCTTTTCAGCAGAAGCTAAATCTAAGGTATGAAATGGGCAAATAACAAACTGGTAGAACACATAACCTGCCTATTCATGAAGTCCTGTCCTCCAAGAATCCTGCTGTGGCAATGAACTTCAATTGTGCCCTTGTCCCAATCATCAAATGCAATATTCAGATCTGGGAGACCATGTACAATATAGTACCTAGCTAGGAACACAGTGTCAAAGTATACCACTGTAATTCTACCCCTCTGCAAGTCTATGTGCGTGTCTGCACATGCATGCACACAAACACACACATCAGGTCCCTGTTATTCTGTGGAGGACCTGAATGGGCAAAGCTTAGCAAGACTGACTTCTCACTATAGTCTCTTGCGAGTCAGGCCCATGCTCATCCAGGATTAAATCCCCTTTCAGGCTCCCCCCCCTCTCTTTTTCAGAAGCTGCAGGAGGGTCTGGCTTTAAGACCTTTTGGTGGTGCTGTCCCACCCTTAGAAGGTGGGGGGATCACTGCTCTGTCTCTCCAGGGCAGCTTACTTGATGTCAACAGTGATGTTTTTTGAATGCCACACAAACTTTTCTTTTGTTTCTCTACATCAGAGATAGACAAGGATGGGCCCTCTGGGTGTTTAATGACTTTAATTCCTGGCAGGAATCCCCAGCTGCTGTTGCAAATTCGTTATTACATTCTTCCACATACTTCTTAAATGCTGGTGACTTAAGAGCTTTTTGGTTGGGGGGGGAGGAAAAAAGAGGAAAAATCTATTGTTATTATTGTTAATTTAGCGTTCTAGGTGCTAGTACCATTTGAAGCATTTCCAGCACAAAGCCCACTGTGTATGACAATACTGTCATCCAGCTTTGAAGACCAAAGTTGCGGTTGTAATGCAGTGAAGAAGGTGGGATGGGGAGGCCATCCCATTCATTTAAAAAAAGGCCATTCTTGCCATTTGGAAACAAATCTGTGCTATCTACAAAGTTCCATCTTTAAGCAAGAAGGGAACAGGAAACAGTGGGACCCGCTGGGAAATTTAGCAAGACCTTCAGGATACTAAAGCTACATTAAAACTCCCACCACCCCATTAGCTCATGCATTCTTTTAATGTGGTCTGGAACAAAGAGCCCATTGAGTTTGGCATGTAGGCGGCCTGAGACAGCATAGAGCTGTCTAACACATTATTCTGTGACAATCTGGTGTAAGACTGAGCTCTTGATTCAAGTCAATTTTTCTTATAATTGCTGCTCCCTCTGTTCCACCAGGAAGCAGCTGCCTTTTGCCTTGGTCCATTCAGAGAAAAGTGTTCTCTCCCTCTCTTTCACACACGCACACTTTCTTTCTCACATATGCAGACACAACAGTGGTATTTAAAAAGCAGAACGTTCCCAATTTTTTTCTGATGCGTTTTACTTCTAAAATCTAAAATCCAATTCAGAGGAGAGGAAACTACAAGCTACTCATGCTTAGAAAAACAACACAGGATAGTTTTAATAAACAGGGATCCATAAGTTGTTGTGCCTATAACTTGACGAAATCAATAAAAAAATCTGGAACATGGGGTGTGGTGGGAGAAAAGAGAGGAGAAGGTTAAGGAAACGTATTTTGCAAAACTATACATTTAACCAGAATAAAGTCAGACATGTACTAAATCTACTTTGCAACATGTGTCTCTGGAACACAACAGAGGTAGTCTGTGACTTAATACAGTTCATTTAGTGACCATTTGAAGTTACAGCAGTGGAAAAAAAAGGCTTATGAGTGTTTTTCACACTTACAGCCACTGCAGCATCCCCATGGTCATGTGATCAAAATTCAGATGCTTGGCAACTGACTCATAGTTATGTCAGTTGCAGTGTCCCAGAATCATGTGATCGCTTTTTGCAACTTTCTGACAAACAAAGTCAATGGGAAAGCCAGATTCACTTCACAACCATATTACTAACTTAACAACTGCAGTGATTCACTTAATAACTGTGGCGGGAAAGGTCATAAAATGGGGCAAAATTTACTTAACAAATGTCTCGCTTAGCAACAGAAATTTTGGGCTCAAAAGTGGTCATAAATCGAGGACTACCTGTAGATGTATATTCTTCTAATTACAGCTTACAAGCTTTTACAGTAGTAAAGCTACTTGCAAGAGAAAAGAACGTCAAACAGAAAAATAATACCATAAGTCAAATGCAGCATAAAATCAGTCCCAGACAATTGCTTGGAATGCAACAAATAAATGCCTGTGTAGATGCCTTATCACTTCCCATCTTATGTTCTGTTTATTTAGTAAGGATGCTTTCTGATTTTATTGAGGATGTTTTATTTTTTACATCCAACATTAAATACCAGTGTGATGGTACAGTTAAAGTGCTGGAATAAAAGCCCAGAAACCTAGGATCCAGGCTACCCTCAACCATGAAAACTCACTCAAATCCCTCTCCTCAGCCAAACCCACATAGGATTGTTGTTGTGGGGAAAATAAGAAGCTGAGAAAGCTACATATGGTGCATTAACCTCCTGAATGAAAAGACACGATATACATCAAATAATAAATCCAAGGGAAAACTTGTTATTTGCACAAGGCCATCCAAATCAGGGTTAGAATTGCTTTATCATTCTGGCTTTTGGGGGGGGGGTCATGTAACTGAGAGAGAATAAATTT
Source organism: Bothrops alternatus (assembly GCA_034064705.1). Lineage (NCBI taxonomy): Eukaryota > Metazoa > Chordata > Lepidosauria > Squamata > Viperidae > Bothrops > Bothrops alternatus. Next base: position 1,221,156 of record JARGCV010000040.1, read on the forward strand.
CTGATTTTTGGAAGCCTGGAAAAGTTAAACCATTTGCCCAATGAGTTACCAATACAAAAACGGTTGTCATGTTACATGGCTGTTCACCAGCCTGGCTGAGAACTCTACATCTGGGTTCTCCAACCATCTTTGGATTGGGGGGGATCTTACCTGCAAGGATGAGGGCATGTTTAGCCCTTTAACAGCAGTCTGCTTATTCAAAATAGATACTATAATGAGCACTGCCAGTTACCAAGTACCAATTTATCAAAAAACTACCTTTTATCTTCTCTATCTCCCCCCCCCACACACACACACACAGAGACACATTCTTGCCACTTTTCCATATAGGTGGGTCACCTCCAAATAAGATACTGGGTTCCTCAGCTTTATTTCCTAAAAAAGCTTATGGGCTTATTTGGGAATATAAATACATTCCAGAAAACAAAGATGATACTTAAGATTGTTGCCTAGTTTTAGAACAGGGGTCTTCAAACTTAGCCCTTTTATGACTTGTGGACTTCAAATCCCAGAATTCCTCAGCCAGCATGCCTGGCTGAGGAATTCTGGGAGTTGAAGTCCACAAGTCATAAAAGGGCCAAGTTTGAAGACCCCTGTTTTAGAACATGCCAGGTTCTCCTCTTCTGTTGCTGTACCATATTGAGTTTTTGAGGACATTTTTAACATATAGAAATACAAGTGGGAAAGAAAATCTGGTAACAGGGAGACTGTTGGCATATCAGCATTACTGGGCATCATTTTGGAGACCTAGCTGTACGTAGTCCTGCAACTGAGCTCAAAATTTATGTTGCTAAGTCAGAAATTTGTTAAGTGGGTTTTGCCCCATTTTACAACCTTTCTTGTCACATTTGTTAACTGAATCACTGCAGTTGTTAAATTAGTAACATGGTTGTTAAGTCAATCTTCCCATTTACTTTGCTTGTCAGAAGGTGGCAAAAAGTGATCACATGATCCCGGGACACTGCAACAATCATAAATGTGAGTCAGTTATCAAACATCTGAATATAAATCATGTGACCATGGGGATATTGCAATATTCATAAGTGTGAAAAATTGTCATAAGTCACTTTTTAGTGCTGTTGTAACTTCAAATGATCACTGAATGAACTGTTGTAAGTCAAGGACTACCTGTACACATATAAAGGCAATTACTGAGAGAAACATGGAATGCATGGTATTAGATCAGCGGTTCTCAACCTGTGGGTCGCAACCCCATTTGGGGTCGAATGACCATTTCACGGGGGTCGCCAAACAACGCAGTCCGCCATTTTTTTCCCCTTTTCCTTAGCTGTGCTACTCCCTCTTATTCTATTGGCTTTTGAAAGCCAATAGAATAGACTCTCTTGAATAGAGTCTAATTTTATTGCTTTCAAAAGCCAATAGGAATTGTCCAGGCTGTCTCCGCCCTGCTGAGCCCGCCAAAAGTCCCAGTCTGCAAACGGTGCTGCAAGTTGTCTGCAGCGAAAGCGAGCTCTCCGGAAGTTTCCACCCCTCCCTGCTGAGCAACTACTAAAACTGTAAGTAAAAGAGGGCCAGGGGTGGGAGGCCGGCGGGCACAGGGAGGGTTTTGGTGCGTGTGGGGCCCGGCGGGTTTTTTACCTCCTTTGGGCTGGGCCAGCTGGTGGCCAGCCCGTGGTTGCCCTGCGCCGTCGCTGCCGTGGCCACCCAGGAGTGTCTGGGCCTGCCTGCCACCGCCCCAAATGGGCGGCAGCAAATATAAGGCTAGCGGGGCAGCAGCGAGCGCAGGGAGGGTTTTTGGCGCGCGTGGGCCCGGCAGGTGTCTTACCTCCCTTGGGCTGGGCCAGCTGGTGGCCCAGCCTGTGGTCGCACTGTGCCATCGCTGCTGCGGCCACCCAGGAGCGCCTGGGCCTGCCTGCCGCTGCCCCAAATGGGCGGCGGCCTACGCCTCGGCCGGCGCAGGGGGCAGCACCACGCATGCGCAGCACAGGGGGCAGCACCACGCATGCGCGGCACAGGGGGCAGCACCACGCATGCGCGACGCAGGGGGTAGCACCACGCATCCACGGCGCTTGACAGGTCGTGGTCGCGGCCTGAAAAAGGTTGAGAACCGCTGTATTAGATGAACAGGATCATAATTTCAGCGGGGACAACAACACTTAAGAACAAATCCATCTTAACTGCTAATTTTATCTATTAAAAGACACGTTATCAAGCTCCTGCAAAGCCAAACATTCCAGATGGTAAGAGAGGCCTGTAAGTTTTGAAAAGTAGAAGCAAATTTTAATCAGCCAGACTGTTCACCACTGATTTCCCAGTGAGCAGGGAAACAAATATTGCAATTCGTTTCTTTGATACGTTTCCCAGCTCTGGTGGCATTTACATTATTGTAAACATACACTGTTTAATGAAGTTAGATACTGCTGCAACTCACGTAAACGTTTCCTGAAATATATGCTGTTCCAATGCAAACACAATGAGATTAAGTTGAAAAGCACCCTACTTGGTTGCTGGCCACACCTAAAATAAAAACAGTGTTATTGGAAATGATATGAGGTCATCAATGGCAAAAGTTAGAAAACACTCTTGGCTACAATCCTGAATTAAAGCTGAAGACCAATGACCCACAAATACTTCTTTTTATTTTAAACTCATCTGTGCTTAGAGTTTGCATTTGAAGAGACAGGTAAAAAGGCTATGCTATCTTGCCTGAATTTAGAGAGAGATTGTATGTCTCAAAGCTGCACAAGCTGCCACATCTTTACACTCCTCCAACTCCTGACAGAGTTGTTGGCTAGCAGCCACATTACAGTGCACTGAAATAACCCCATCTTAATATGTCACCTGGGAAAAGTCTATGACTATTCTAGAATAACTTCTGCTGAAATGAGAAGAATTGCTACACCATTTTGGCAACTATGAGTCCAACAGTACTGCAGTTTCAGAAATAGAGGTATTTATACAAATAAGTGTCCTCCACAGTCCAAAAATCTTGATGTTTAAAAACTGAACTATAAAAACATTTACCAGAAAACATAAAACCAACCAATTCAACAACTTTAGCTGCAGCATTGATCCACAATTGCTATCTTTTCCATCTTTCTCTCTTACTCAGGGGTCTCTAACCCCAAGTCTATGGGGTTGCCATAAACTGGTCAGCGCAAACAAGCAAAGCCCCATCCGCAGGATGTAGGCATGTATATGAAACCACACCCCCTCCAATCCACAGAAAAATCTCTCTCCACGGAACCAGTCTCTGGTGCTCAAAAGATTGGGGACCTCTGCTCTTACTCACTTTATCAGGGTGTTATGCAGTATTCAACAGAAGGGGCGTTGTCTTACCTGAACACCTTTTCTCAGCACGGAGATGGATAATCCACCAATGGGTTAACTCAATCTTCCTGCCCAATCAGATCAAGTCAGCCAAACTTGCCACGCCTGTCCTGGGTCAGTTTTCCCAGTCTCGACGAGGGCGCAGCTACTGACTGACAGCATGACGTGTTGGCTCACAGAACCTAACCCCAGGCCTAAGGACCTAAATGGGGGTGTGTGGATTACCCATCTCCATGCTGAGAAAAGGCATTCAGGTAAGACAATGCCCCTTCTCCAGCATTGGAGATGGATAATCCACCAATGGGACATACAAAAGCCCACTGTTCTTACGGGAGGGAAGCGGGCAAGTATGGAACCGGGCACCACCTGTTGCAGAACCCTCCTGCCAAAGGAGGCCTCAGCGGATGCATACCTGTCCAGTTTGTAATGCCGTATGAACGGCGAAGGTGAAGACCACGTGGCCGCCCTATACACCTCCTCAATGGAAGCCTGAGTGGCCCAAGCCACAGATGTGGCTGCACTACACGTAGAGTGAGCCATGACACAACGTGGAATTGGCAAGGAATCGGACTGGTACGCCCCCGCAATGCAGGCTCCTATCCATCAGCCGATCGTGGAGGCCGAGACCTTCTGACCCTTGGAGGAAGGATGGTACAAGACAAAGAGTGCCTCAGAACTTCGGAAAGCAGCCGTCCGCTTGATATAATAACAGAGAGCCCGGCGAACATCCAAGGAATGCCACTGACATTCCAGATCATGGGAAGGATTAGGACAGAAATCTGGGAGAACGATATCCTGAGCCCTACGAAATAGGGAGTTAACCTTAGGGACAAACATGGGATCTAAGCGAAGAGTAACACGGTCCCGGTGAAAACTACATAAATCGTCCCTGACTGAGAGTGCTGCCACCTCAGAAATGCGCCGGGCCGAAGTGATGGCTACCAAGAAGGCGACCTTGAGGGATAAGGACCTCATGTCACACGAGCTGAAGGGTTCGAAAGGCGCTTTAGTGAGAGCCTGAAGGACCCGAGGCAATTCCCACGAGGGATATCTGTGGACGACAGGAGGCCTAGTATTAGTTGCGCCCTTGAGGAAAGACCAGATCAAGGGATGTTGGCCCAGAGAACTAACAGTGTCGCAAGTAATCAATGTAGAAAGGGCTGCAACCTGTCTGCGCAATGTATTAGGCGCTAATCCCTTATTCAGACCCTCAAGTAAGTTGTCCAAAATATTTGGAATGGTCAATTCTGATAAAGGCAGTTGGCGAGTGGAACACTACCGGCAAAAATTCTGCCACATGGCATTGTAGATGCAGTTGGTAGCCTGTGTACGAGATGCCTGGATTATGGAAATGACCCCTGGTGAACAGGACTCCCGGGATAGGAGGCTGTGCTCAAGTGCCATACGGCTAACTGAAGCCATTGAGGGTCTGGATGAATCAGATCCCCCTGGGTTAATGATACCCGGTCTGGAGAAAGTCGCCAAGGACGTGACAAGGAAAGGCCGACAAGGTCAGCGAACCAAGGCCTCCGTGGCCAGTAAGGGGCTATCAAGAGAACCTCCGCCCTCTCTTGCAGAAGCTTGCGGATGACCGCCGGAAGAAGAGGAAGAGGGGGAAAAGTATAGAGGAGGCCCTCTGGCCATGGAACCCGAAGGGCATCTACTCTGTCTGCCCCTGGAGTTGGGAAGTACGAAAAGAATCATGGCAGTTGTGTGTTCGCCTGGGAAGCGAACAGGTCTATGATGGGGGGGCCAAATCTGTGGGAGATCTCCCTGAATAGATCCGGGTGAAGATGCCATTCCGAGTGGTCCACGGTCGACCTGCTCAGAAAGTCTGCCCATTTGTTTGCCTCCCCCGAGATGTGGTCTGCCCTGATCGAGGCAAGGTTGGTCTCTGCCCAGGAGCCCAGCAGCTGGGCCTCAGTCAGGAGGGCATGGAATCGGGTACCCCCTGCTGGTTCACATGGGCCTTTGCCACCACGTTGTCCATGAGGACTAACACGTGTTGTCTCACAATCCTATGACGGAAGTGGTGAAGAGCTAGATGTATGGCCCTGAGTTCCAGCCAATTGATATTGTGGCTCAGGTCTGACTGAGACCATTGTCCCTGGGCCCACTGTGACTGATAGTGTGCTCCCCAGCCGAACAGGCTGGCGTCCGTTGTGATCGTGAGCCAACCAGGCTCCTTGAAGAGAGACCCTCTGGCCATGGCGGGAGAGGAGCGAGCGCAGGACTTGTGGTGGAATCCTTACCTCTCAGTTGGAAGTGCTGGAGCCCTGCTTCTGGTAGGGAAGCAGAAACCACTGGAGAGTTCTCGAGTGTAACCTGGCCCAGGGAACGATCGCTATGCACGATATCATCTTTCCCAGTAGCCGGGAGAGAACCAAGGGTGACAGAATCCTGTCCCTGCAGACCTTGAGAACCAGTTCCCTTATGCTGTCCCTGCGTTCCTGTGACAGATAAATCCGACATTCTATTGTGTCTATTATGGCTCCCAAGTGGAGCACTCTGATTGATGGGACCGTCTGACTTTTCTTGAAGTTTACTGAAAAGCTGTGACACTGTAGGACCTCAATCACCCATCTCAGGTCTGACTGATTGATCCCCCCGGGGGGGAAGACGATTGGATTAAGATGTCGTCCAGGTAACATTGCACCCGAATTGGCACCAACCTCTGCTGTGAGGCTAGGACCACCAGGACCTTGGAAAACACTCTTGGGACCGACGACAGGCCAACGGGAGTGCCCTGTATTGAAAATGACATCACATGTAACTGAACCTAGAAACTGGAGGTGGCTGGGAATGATGGGGATATGTAAGTATGCCTCTGTCAGGTCTATGGATGTTAGAAAGTCCCCTTTTCGGATGCTGCCTAAAATGGACTGAAGTGTTTGCATTTTGAACCTTCAGTATACCAGATAAAAGTTCAGGCCTTTTAGGTCTAAGATTGCTCTCCATTCTCCCGAGGCCTTGGGAACCACAAAGAGAATGGAGTAAAATTCGTGACCCCATTGAGCCGGAGGTACTGGTTCTATGGCCCTAATGTCTAATAAGTGGCGGATGGCCTCCTGCATGAGACTTTTCCTTACTGAGTTTTTTGACTGGGGGCAAGAAATGAACCGTCTTGGTGGACTGGAAATGAATTCCAGGGATAGACTGCGTTGAATGTTGTCCAAGACCCAGGCATCTGTGGTGGTGACCTCCCACTGAGTGACAAATAGGGACAGCCTGCCCCCATGGGAGGATCCACTTTGGAGTCACTTCCTGTGGAAGGGATGTCCCCCACCTCGAAAGGGCCGTTTGGACTGAAAGTGTTGTCTGGGTCTTGAGGCCGGTCTATCGACTGGACGGTCTTGTCTGGGCGTGAAGGGTCGTGAAGGTTGTGTAGTCGAAGGAGTAGGAACCGATTGAAAGAACTGCCTATGGTTATAAGGAGTAGGCTGCCTATCGGACCGTTTGGTAAGGTGGGCCAGAATCTTCCTTTTATCCTTATTTTCGGTCAGACACGGGGCTAAGGCATCTTCGAATAACTTGCTACCCTGGTATGGGGCTGCTGCCAAGCACCACTTGGACTTGGCGTCTGCCTGCCAATGTCTTAACCATAGCTTGCGACGGGCCATCACATTGGATGCCAAGGACCTAGAGGAAAACCTTGCAGCATGTAGAGTCGCATCGGAAGCGTATTCTGTTGCGGCCCCTAACTTGCTTAGGTCCTGATGCGTGCAGACATCGTCCGGGGGGGGATCCTGGCCTGGAGCTGACAAAGCCAAATAAGGGCAAATCTAGTGAAGAACGAGGCTGAAGTAGCGGTCCTGATAGACCATGCTGCCGTCTGGTGTGTTCTCTTAAACGCCATTTCCGATCTGCGTTCCTCAGTTTTTAAGGCCTCAGACATATCCCCTGAAATAGTGTTAGGGGAGAAAAGGTAAGACAGGGACTCATCCACCATGGGCACGTCCAGTGCCTCTGCTAAATCTGAGGCCATGCTAAACAGCTTTTTATCGTTCCCACCTGGAAGAGGGAAGGTACCTGGAGAAGCCCATTGTTTCTTAACTGCATTGAGGAATAATGGTGGACAGGGAACATGGTGTTAGGTGACAACCGGTTCGATGAAAACTGGATCCGCCTCTGAATACGGTGCTGTCACCACTGGAGCGGACCGGTCAGGTCCCACGTGCGCTGCAGAGCTAGCCTTGCGAAGTAGAGGTAGAAAGAGAGATGGAGTAAATAGAACTCTGAACGGGGGCGGATCCGGGGCTGATTCCTCCTCCTCCGACCACGAGGCATCAAGCGCCTGCTCCTGCTCCGGGGTTAATGAAACTCCACTATACGAGGAATGGGACTGGGAGGGAGGATCATGAGAGCTCTGATGAGCTGGGCGAGAAAGGGGAAGGGAAAGCAAGGAATCTGCCCTGGGTACCAGTGGAGATATGGTCACCTATCCTCTGAGAACCGCGGCCGTGGGTGTGAAGGTGGCTTCTGGGGTCTGCTGGGCCCGTGGTCGGAGACCTGAATGTATGTGCGTCAGGTTCCGGACCGGGCTGACCAGAAAAAGTAGAAGGCTCTACTGGTGACCAGACTTCCTGGGCAGAAGAGGAGGGACCGAGAGACAAATCAAAGAAAGTGAACTCAGTCTGAGCAGACTCGGCCCTGGCCTGTTTTTGAGCCTTTGAAAACTCTTTTTCCAATGCCTGGTGTTTCCTGCTGGCCTGTTTTTCAGCCAATTTGGAGGTTTTCCCCCAGAGACAGCCTTGGGTTTAACCTTGGCTGAGATCCTACCAGCAGCCTCTTTTGGGTAGAGGACCTGTGCCTTTTTTGGATGAAGGAAGGAAGGGAGGCGTCCTTGGATTGGGAGGCCATGTTATCCTCCATGCTGGTATAAAATCTTCAGGTGCACGAGATGGTACCCCTAGAAAAAGGATCAATTGGATAGTAAGGATGCAGGGCAACGGCTGGTAAGAAACTGTCCTCCCCCCCGGTCACCGAACCGGTGGTATCCAAAAGACCGGTCCTACTTGCAGCCGCTACAATTTCTGCCAGAAGGTGGACTGCAGCCTGCTAGTGAGGCTTGCTGTGTTGACGGGCCAGCAAAGTAAAAGGTGGCAACTAATACAGAGTCAGAGGCTGGGAACTACTGTGTTAATCAGTTAGCCAAGTGGTGACCAGGTCTGGAGACACCAGAGGGCCCAATGAAATCAATCTATGCCAAGAAATAAAAAGAGGAAAAAGACCAGTGCCACAAGAGAAGAGTCTCCAATGTTTACAAGGGAGAGATCCAAGCAATCCTTGGCTACAATAGACCCAGGAAGGGCCTTACTTAGAACAAGGCCCCAGCAGGGCCTTGGCCTAGAACACAAGGAGCCTCCAAAATGGCGGCCTTGGGAAGATGATGAAGCTTCCAAGATGGCGGCCGCAACCGGTGAGGCTCCTGATTAGGCCGGGGCCTACTTTTATTAAGTGTATTTTCCAGGGGCTGATGCACGATGAGGGAGATGCCCCTTGGAGGAAATTCCCAACCAAAGGTGAAGTAGATGGGGGGGATCCTTTCCCCCCCCCGCCTGCCCTTGTAGCCGGCAAGGACTTGCGACAGCCACACGATCCGCAAGATGGTGGCCGCATCCAAAATGCCGTTCTCCCCCTTCGGCTCCAAATGGACAGCAAGCTCCTCACCTAACCGGATGCAGTGCGGGAGGAAAGCAGCAGGGGAAAAAACGGCCTCTCCAGCTGATCAGCGGCGCTTCGGAAGCCCTGGGAGCCTCCCATGCAAGTTGCTGTGAGGCGAGGCCCTGCAGCCTCCGGAGCTGGATCCGATCGTCGTAAAGCTGTCGGAGCTGCAACCGCAAGCTCAAAAGCTGAGGTTAGCTGGAGGGAGGAGTGGGGGGAGGGAATTGCAGCAGCGCTGAGCCCAGCGCTGAGCTAGGAAAGAAAGGGAGAAACGGAAGCCTCCGTTTGCTGCTGAATCCCTATGAGGATCAGAAGAAGGGAGAGTCCTCTAGAGGAGTGCTGGTCCCAGCACTACTCAGAGGGCTAGAAATTAAGAATTAATGGATAATCCACCAATAGATTTAAGTTCTACCTGCCTGTGAGCCAAACATGCATGTCTGTTCTGGGCAAGATCAAGTTGAGACTGGGAAAACTGACTCAGGACAGGCGTGGCAAGTTTGGCTGACTTGATCTGATTGGGCAGGAGGATTGAGTTAACCCATTGGTGGATTATCCATTTCCAGTGCTGGAGAAAGTCCATGTTTTATTACATATTCTTGCAAAACCTTCCACTGAATACTTCGGTTGTTTTCCATATACTGTCTAAATAACTGGGCCAAAAACAAATATCCTCAATCATTCATACTGTAAGGGTTACCCAAGACTAACAAATTTTGAGCTGTGATTCTATAATCTCTGGTGTTCCATAGACAGATAAGAGAGGATAGCCCAAAAAATACCTGATCATCTCCAATTCATAGAATTCTACATAGACTAGCGCCTTAGCATGAATGTGTGTATCTATATTCATCCAAGGGCCAAGAGATTATAGACGTTATTTTAGATTGTGAGTTTATGATTGTAGTTTATGCAACCACTGAGTTATATGCAAGTATTAAGAATTATCACATACAATTTGACATATTTTTCTTCTCTACTAAGCCTACAAAACTTTGTTTTGCACTGTTCTTGGCCACAAATTTAGTCAGAAGCACAGCGATATCAACAATATTATATTAGGTATAAATATTCAGTAAATTATTTCCCTAAATGCTGACATACACCTGCTAAATAGCCTTTTAAAAACAGTATTCAATTTATCAATCTGAGCTATAATGCCAAAGAAAACTAATTTCTAGTACAAGAGACACGATAAAACATTTGATTCTAATTAGATCAATGGTCCAATATTTTGACAATTGTTTGTCAACTACAAATCATAAATAATTTTAAAAAGTTAAACGATTTAAAGGAATTGAGCAAGCAGAATTCTGCCAACAAAATAATAGTTTGTAATGTCATGCAGCTGATGTGACACTATATATTTTTTTTCCATACAAAAATATGAACTATAGCAATTTTCATCCAAAACCATTTTTTAAATGTATGATTCTTTTCCCAAGACAAAAAGCTGCACTGGAAAAATATCCAAGAATCTCCTATATTCTGTTCTTGGCAAGCAGTTTCCCTTTATAACTGATGCTAGCTTCTGATGAATTTTTAAAAGAAAAGGCTCAACTTTATTCTTCACTCTTGTTAGTCAGTTACTAGACCAGATTACAAAACATGGTTTTAAGATTACAAATAATCCTCAACCAAAGGCTCTCCTATCATTTCAAATTAAAAGGCACACTTCCTCCAAAAATTCTCACTCAACGCATCTTTCGAGATAGATGGGAATTCAACTCAATTTTATGCCAAAGGGGGATTGGAAGGCAAAGGGAAAGTACCCCCTTTACCTCGGAATGTGCAAAGCAAGCTACATCCATTAGGTGATCCCTCTGTACGCCATGAGTAGCATATGCATAAAAATCAGTGCTTTCAAAAGATTTATCTGCTAGTTATCTGGTTACTAAAGCTCATTTAATGACTGCCTTGTTTACTGTTCATTACTACCACATTGATGGCTTTGGTAAGAGATCTATAAAGGAAAGGAAAGTTGAAGTTAAGTACATAAGCACAGTCACTGTTTCGTTTAGTGACCACTTTGCTTAATGACCGAGTTTCTCGTCCCAATTGGGGTCGCTAAACAAAAAACTACCTGTAACACAATTCCAATTTCTTTGACAAGATCTTAAACTACCAGATATAAAATAGGAGTAACACCACCACAGCTCCGGTTATGCACAACAGAATGACAATTTAGATGAAGGCACGATTCCCAATATGGCAACCTAGCATCCTACAGGGATCTTAGGCATCTCCAATATAAATCAACTTTCTCTGATTTTGATATATTCATTTCAGTTTCTAGTCTCAATTTGTTACAGTTCTATCAATGATTTCTATATTTCTATTCTATACCTGTCCCCAATGCAAGGATTTCAGCAATAATTAGAGCACAGTGAATGTTCCTTACTTTGTGGAAGAATTTTCCCCAAGATATTTGTTGTTTGCTTCTCCTACTACATTTTAAGCTGTCCTCCTCAGAATTACTAATTTGGATAAAGATTGGTCTTCATTCACTGGCAGGCATCCAATATCCACCAGCCTGCAAGGAGCAAACGCTCTTGGCCTTTAGTGAAACTCACATTGCTTATTCTTAACTATGACGGAGGTTAAAAATAGCAGGACAGATTGTACAAATAAGAAAACCTGGCTTTCCAAGCCCCATAAATGTATCAAAGAGTTGAAGATATTTGTTTGACTAACACAAAGAATCTGGGCAGCAAGCTAAGACAATGTTTGCAAGTCTGCCCACTGGATAGTTTAGAGTGGGGTTATTATGTTATGTTATATATTATAACACAGAATACAAAATATAATACATCCTGATTGATTTGAATGAGTTTAAATGTATTTGAAAATATGTTGTAGCTCCCATTAATTCAAATTCTTCAAAACAAGGCTATCTGTCTATTTAATTTATAATGCCATCCAATTCAAATGAAGTGATTCTGAGCAGCATAAAAAACAAACAGTAAGGTAAAACCAAAACAAGTCCGCCATATAAAATGGCAACATACAAAACAACCAAAAAGGACTCTCACTCAACTGGCTCCCAGTACCTGGGTGAAGATCAGGATTTAACAACTTTCCTTTAGGAGAGAGCATAGTTGGGTTCTGTTATATATCCAGGAGTAGGAGGAGGGAGCACAGATTGTTCCAGAACACAGGGGTAACCACTTTGAGTCCTATAAGATGACAAGATTTAAAAATGAACGTAGAACTTGCCTTTGTGGCTGGTTGTGTATGGGGAGATGTTCTTCAGAGAAGGCAGTCTTTCAAATAACTTGGTCCTATGCCATGTAAACTTCCTGATGATTTCCAAGGGCAACTCCATGTAGGCTGCATTGGTCAGGAGTGACCACAGTGTGAGTGATTACGAACATTGTTCCCTATCCCTTGAGTGCAGCCCCTGGAAATGTCCAGACTGTGGGATATATCTGTAAATCTACACATCCAAAGGGACTAGCTAGGAGAAAGTTGAATTTTTCCCTTTGTTTCCATTCAAAATGGATTAAGGTCGCAGTAATCAGAATAACATTTTTCATATTCAATTTGGAATCCTTATTTCTCCCATTGTTATCCAATTTCCTCTGTTATCTCCTGACTAAACTGATGTTGCAAACTCCTTGGGAAATTTGCAATTTTTCAATGTTTACAGAATTCTTTTTATGTTGCTTGAAATGTGTAATCAACTTTTTTTCTCCTCTGTGCATCTATCTGTTGCATATCTGCATATTTATTTTTATTTAAATATATATTTAGACTGCTTTTCAAGGTACAGTATTTTGACTGGGAGCCACCCAGAGTTTGTTATAAGATGGGAAGCTATATAAATGTTTAAAATAAATAAGTATGCAACTGTCAGTATGACACTACAGCATTAAATTGTATCAGCAACTATGATTTCAGACAGGACAACAAAGCACCTAGAAATGTCTCACAAAACTACAGCAAACAGATATTACTGGTCTGAAGAACATTTCATATAATTTAAATCAAAGAAAGCAAAAAAACTCTCCCAAGTTGGCTCCATGCTATTACTCAAGTATGACCAAGAAACAAACAGAACTCAGAACTGCATTAAGTAACAAGCATTTGGTTGACTCTTACTTTTATTTTTATCCACAAGGATGAATTCTAACTAGGAGCATCATTAATGGAGAAGGATGGAGGACACTGGGTTTGTGGAACTCCCCAGATGCTTCAGGAGTTGAACTTAGGGGGGAGAAAAACATAATGCGAACATTGATATCTCAAAGGCAGTTTCTGACTTGCTCCCACTTTCCTCAAAAATTATACCTAGTTCAAGAAGTAGCCCATTCAGATGGACAGTTTATGCCAACCCTTTATCAATTCTCAATTAAAGTTACAAATTTTACTAAGGATGAAACGGAAACCTTTACTAACTCAAAATATTCGAAAGAGCAAAGGAGTCTGTAAAGCAGAAATTCCATACAGTTTCTTTGAATCTGTATGAATTTGATCCTGAAAAAGATACATCCTTCATCTTTGCAGGTGGGAATGGTCACCAGGAGGACTGCCAAGTTCATACTTTTAGTAGATCTGCTACATCTGTTCACTGGCCCAGTGTCTAAACATCTGACAAAGCACATCTTGTCCTGTTATTTTACTTTGCTTCTTTGGTGTGGTTTATTTTCCTCTTGTTTTTTAGAATATCACAGCTGCAGCTAAAAAACAATCTCTCTGTAGAAATCCCAATGGATAACTGGGCTGCAGAACACCATGGAAAGTATGGATCATTGTCCTCCATAACTCAAATAAATGGCCACATGTCCATATTGCAAAACAGTACCAATCCCTACTCCTGAACTCAAATATCCTAAATCAAAGGAGATCTGACTCCCAAGGAACACTGCAGGGAAGGGAAGGCGAGAGGAAGCTACCACTTGGCATGGAAGTATTAATTCCGATTCCAAAGTCAGCAGGTCATTTACAAGGCAAGAAAAACATGTGTCCATCTAAATAAATACCTAACAGTTTTAAAAACATTTCAAAAATTGCTATCTTGTGCTCTGTGTGTTTTAAGCAAATTCAGTTTAGAGATAGGGAATGAGGTAGAACGTGAGACCATGTCCAGTTTTTATCACAGCTGTACTTCTTAACAGCCCAAGTTTCTAAACAATAACTTAAATTTACACATAGGTATGTAAACCAAATCAAGAGGCTCCATTTAATTTATATGATTGAACCTGATTAAATATACTGAAAACTGCAGCTGAAGCATCACACTGTAGTCTTTGCTGCTACCCTCAAAGACAAAATATAAGGAGGAAAATGGCGAGACATAACAAGCAATTAAAGAATAATGTAAAACAATTAAAAATGTGAATACACATCCAGCTGCAGAATAGTTTGTCCAGGACTAATATTTTTGCAAACAGAAAACCACAGAGAACCACAAATAAAATAGAACTGGGTCTTGTTCCAAACATAGACCAAAAAAAGGCAGACTAGATGTAAACCTTATGCGCCAGCAGTCCCTGAGAACCAGCCTCATAGTTAGGATGATCTTTCTCTCTGGAATGAGCAATGTCACAACAACTCATCCTATTACTTCTGTTACCTCGACCAGCCCTAAAGATGTTTACTTTAAAATGAAACTTAATGAAACTTTACTCCAGCCATTTCCTTGGACTACCCACAATCAGAACGGATTGTTGAGTCATTTATCCATTTCAAGGGTCTCTTCCACTGAAGGTTCCTAATGCAGACTCTATTGCAGCTCTGGGTGTCTTGTTTTCCATGCCAGTATGTTCCCTATTCCTGACTCTGGCAAGTTTTCTCATAGGATCCCAGGCTTTCTCCTCACCACAGCCATTCTGTTTCGTGGGATGTTATTGAGAAATCAGCAACATTTGCTCTGCAGTATGTCCAGGACAGATCATTCCGCAATTCTGGTACTTGGGATCACTTTCATGACAGGCAAAGGAGTTTTACCTGGAAGCATCTGCAGTCAAACCATCTGCTTTACTTCCCAGTTAGAACCTCTTCATTTCAGCTTCCTCTTTCTTCCCAAACCATGAATGTATTCATTATGCAGGCCACAAACCACAAGGCAATGTTCAACAGATTGCATAACACAATTCATGTACCACATAATGAATACTACCATTCTAACAGAAGCAACTGAAACAGTTTACTAAGAAATGTAATTTTAGCAGCATCTGCCTCTGTATGCAGATGTAGTGGAAGATACTATAATACCACATCGGTAATTACACAAATGCTAGCAGAGCTCTCTTTTTTTATTAATTAGTCATAATGACTATATTTGAACAATGAACGAAGTCACTTTATTAGACTTATGGCATTCAGACTGATGCAAACAACATCTTTTAAGCATTGTGTCTTTAGCAAACATTTCCAAAACAAAGCATTCTGGATCCATTTGAAAGATAAACAGGCACATTCAGAGCCTAACCTTTAAGTTAGGAAGTATATAAAATATACAAAACTATCTCATGATCACTTTCTCACTAGTCAACAGAACTTATGGATAGTGTCTAGAGCAAAAAAAACCCACATTTAAAATGATTGGCAAGATGATATCTGGGCAGGATCTATCCAGTCCTGAAGCAAAGCCAGCTTAAGTGGAAGGGTCAACTCCATCATTGGGGTTGTGGGAAATAACAAAACCCAGATTTTTGTAAATGTACTGAACAAGTTAATGAAACAAATTTAAAGTGCTTTGGTCTTTCTTTCCCAACGCACTTAAGCAACAACCCAGATCACTGACTGTGTGGGCCAAATTTATCAACCACCCGTTGAAGTTTAAAATATTTTTAGAGATGCAACAGCTGACCTGCAATGCAGGAGATAAAGCCACTTGCTCTCCAGCCCATCTGACTGGAGAGAAAGTGCACTTCTCTATACAGGTACAATTTACTACCCTGTTTAGTGACCATTCAAAGTTATGATAGTGCTGAAAAAGTTCTTTTACAACCGGTCCTTGTACTTATGACTGTCACAAAGTCCCCGCAGTCATGTGGGATTTTGGTTGATTTGTAATCAGTGGTCATTTATGACGGTCACAGCATTCCACAGTCATGTGATCACTATTTGCACACTTCACAGCCAGCTTCCAACAAGTAGAGTCAATGGAGAAGATTGCAGAAAAATTGCAAGTCGTGGGTATGTGACATCATTTTTAATGGCCGTGGGTGATTTATTCAACGACCACAGCAGGCGTGAGGCCATGAGTCCAACAGTCACATGATGTTTTGTTTAACAACTGTGTCACTTCACAACAGAGTTGCCAGGCCCAATTGTGATTGTTAAGTAAGAACTACCTATGGAGGCTTTTATTTTCCTCTTCCCAGTTAACCCATGATTAAACTCTTCCTATGATCCATAAACAAGAAAATGCAAGGATCCAATCTGGGCCAGTCACCAGGACCACAGGTTTCGTCTTCCGAGCTTTTGGACTCATGCTGGAGCCATCTTCAGGGAACTTCTCTCTAGCAGAGTGTGTGCTGTTCTGTTTGTGATATTTATATGTTACCTGTTGTATGTGGAGTGTGTTGATGGCTGGCTTTTAAGTCATTAGCTGTCATTTGCTTGTGCTGCCGAGCCCTTGCCTTCTAAGTACTTGATAGGCTGATGGTAAATCATCACCTGTTGATTGATGAGGGGCCTATTTCCCAGGCTTCAATCACTTCCCTGGCTGTTTTTGTGCCTGCTCGTCCAACAATCTTAGTAGCTGAAAACTTGAATGTGTCCTTGTTCATTGCAATTTGAGGATACCAATGAATTTGGGTCTCTTTGTCTAACCGCTCGCTTGTGTTCTTGCAATCTGGAGGTTAGCTTCCTCCCTGTCTGTCCTACATAGTCACAGGGGCAATCCATGCAGGGGATTCAGTAGATTACATAGCAAGTATCTCCCACCACCAAGCAATCTTTACAATGCATAATTTGTCCTTGTATGGTATCCTCTGGGTGGTGTGCAATGTCCACTTGCAGATCTCAGAAGCTGCATTCTACAGTTTCCAAAATGTTTTTGATGTATGGCAGGGTGTACCATGTGATTGGTCTTTTCCCTTATTTCTTCCTTTCTCTCTCCACCGTATTGTGCAGACATCTTTTGATGAATGATTGTGGTTATCCATACTGCTTGAATTGTTCATGTAGGTACCTGCTTCTAGCTGTTTGGCTTGCTGGGACTCCAGCACCAGTCTGAAAGCTCGGAAGACAAAACCTCATGGTCCCGGTGACTGACCCAGACTGGATCCTACAACAGTGATGGCGAACCTTTTAGAGACCGAGTGCCCAAACTGCAACCCAAAACCCACTTATTTATTGCCGGGTGCCAGGTGGGCATGGCCCACTGGCTGGGCGTGGCTGTCGTGGTCAAGGCAGACTGGGTGGGTGTGGCCAATGTGGGCGTGGTCCTCTATGTTGCTCATAGGGACGGACACCTGTGGGGGCCGGGCAGGGTTGGGGGAAATCCAGGGGGTCTCTGGCAGGTGGGGCAGTGGGCAGGGGGCTCATCCTGCGGGGGTGAGGCGAGGCAAGACGAGGCGAGGCAGGGCGGGGGTGCCATTGTTGCAGGGCAAGGCGAGGTAGGGGCCTGACACCATCAGCCCCCCCACACAGAGGCCAGCAAGCACATGGGGGCCGACAGTATCCATCAGCAGCCACAGCCTGCCAGCTCCCCAACCAGCGCACTCTGGGGCTCCACAGCCTGCCGCCAGCAGTTCAGAGAAGCCGCCTCTGAGCTGGACAGCCAGCCGACAGCTGAGGAGGTGATGCAGTGGGTCGTGCCCGGGATAAGGAGAGGATGTTAAGCCAGGAGGGATGGGACAGGAAGGAGGGAAACCAGCTATGCTGGAATGCATCCAGCCACGTGGGACCTCAGCGAGTTAGCGGGTGGCTGGTTGAAGAGGGACAGTTGCCATCTCTGGGGCATGGCGCACGTGCCCACAGGGAAGGCTCTGAGTGCCACCTCTGGCATGCGTGCCATAGGTTCGCCACCACTGCCCTACAACATTATCCTGGGACATGTATATTCACCTTCATTAGTAAGAAAATGCAACCTCAAAGCATCCCTAGTGGAATGGGATAGTAGCAGCAGTCTGATGCCATTTTACATGAGTTCAAAACATGAATACTGATGAGTGTCAGCCTTCATCAACTTTCAGGCAGTGCTTTTTATGTTTGGGGGGGTTACCTCCGAATCAGTGTTGACTTCTGGCAGTTTTATTGGCAGCATTTCAAAAGTGATTTGCCTTTGCCTTCTTCCTAGGGATGAGTGTGTGTGACTGGCCCAAGGTCACTCAGCAGGCAAAACTGGAACTTAAGGCCTCCCCATTTCTAATTACTACACCAAACTGGCTCTCTTCGGTCAGCTTACAGCTGCCATTTCTTTTTCTTTAATCAGTCTTCACAAACTGCTACTCACTGTGCCAATTTTCTATGAAAAGGAGAGAATGGAATTCTGGAAGTAATTGAAGTTTGTTTGATTTTCTCGGTTCTATTTGAATAAATATTTATTTCATCAGAGTTTTTTTTAACATGCCAGACCTAATTCTGCCAAGAGTTTTTAATTCTTTGCTATCTCTTTCTCATACAAACTCCATAATAGGAAAATTGAGTGCCAAAACTATTCATAACTGCTGCTGCTTTGTGGGACGAGGGCTATATTAATTTCTGGTAGCTAACAATCAGGAGGAGTTTGGAAGCAATTTTTCAGACAAGTATTTTCTGAAAAGGCATAAATAACTTTTTATGTAGTTCAGCGGTTCTCAACCTATGGGTCGCGACCCCATTTGGGGTCGAACGACCGTTTCGCGGGGGTCACCGGACACCGCGGTCCGCCATTTTTTGCCCGTCGCGTGCGTACCGCGCATGCGCGGTTCGGGCCGTCGCGCGCACGCCGCGCATCGGGCCGTCGCGCTGCGCATGCGCGGTTCGGGCCATCGTGCGCGCGCCACGCATGTGCAGATCGGCCCGTCGCACAGCGCATGCGCGGTTCAGGCCGTCGCGCGCGCGCCACGCATGTGCAGATCGGCCCGTCGCGCAGCGCATGCGCGGTTCGGGTCGTCGCATGCGTGCCACGCATGCACAGATCGGCCCATCGCGCGCGGGTCGGGGTCGCGCCACGCATGGGCGGCACAAGTGGGGTCTCAACCTGAAAAAGGTTGCGAACCACTGATGTAGTTCATGAAAACTAGTGCCTTTTAACAAAATCTACTAGTCTGAAAAGGTACTACCACACTTCTTTGGACAAACCTTTTATCGTTTGTCAGAACCAAATTTAGAGAAAAGGAGATTCAGGATAGGGAAAGGAGTGAGACAGGGTGCCTGTTTACCTCTAGAATGAACACAGCGTAAGAATTGCAGGATTGGAAGAGACAAAAAAAAGCAGAGGTGAAAACTAACCATGTGAGATATGCAGACAACACTTTTCAAGTCAAGAATAAAGACTTAGAAGAGCTTGTTATAAAGTCAAACTGTAAAGTGAAAAATGAACATTAAGCACAATATTAAGAACTCGAAAATAATATCTTTGCTTACTTGACAGAGAAGAAAAGGAAATGGAAGACAGTTTTGTTTTCTTAGGGTTCAACAACAATTAAAACTAAACAACGATGGAGAACTTAAATAGAAAATTAAGCCTTGGAAGGAAAGCAGTGTCATACTTAGGATCATGAAGGGTAAGACCATTTCCATGTCAGTAAAAAATCCGAACACTTAATTCAATATTTTCTCAGTAAAGTATGGCTAGGAAAGCTGGCCACTAAAAAATAAATAATAAAAAAAACCTTGAAATAAGACAGATGCTGTCAAATTACAGATTTGAAGACAATAACTATAAGCACCACGGGCTTCAAGGAGGACCAATTTGTGAGTCCTGGGCCAAATCAAGGCTGATTTTTTTTCTTGTTTGCTTAGTAAACAAAAATTCCTATTTGCAAACAGATAATGTTCCAGATAATGTACCAGAGAAAAAGGTTACAGTATGTTTAGCAAGACTGAAAGAAGTGGGAAACAATGGATAAGAGTAGATGAGATCAAAGAATATCCTTGGACGAGCTATTAATTACTTATTATCTTCAAATACTGAATGAAGTAAATGTGGATAGAAAGAGAAATCTGGCAAAGTAATGGAATCACTAATTTTTGCCTCCTGGGACCGCTATATAGCAACCCACATCTATGAGTAAAATGGTAAAATTTCATTTTTACATAAATCTAAACAATAAAAAGTTAACATGATAATAAATATGTTGTGAGTAATGCTTGGGGGGTAGTGGCATGTGGCTAACTGACATTATGATCTAGAAAAGGCTTACAGAACAGGACAAAATTAGCAAGCAATTTTTAGAAATTCTTTGTTTCTAATACTGTATTTACTTAAATTGAATGACATCCCTCCTGTAATGTTACCCGGCCTCACACATGCTTCAAGTATTTCAAGCTGCTGCTTCAGATGAACATTTTTGTTGCAATGTTACGGTGCCAAATATATAACCCATGATTCTAAACCCAGTAGCAGGGACCAATGGAACGCACGTTGATCACCATATCTGAACATTCATTAAGTTACAAGAATAGAATAGAATAATAACTTTACTGTCACTTTGAATGTACACTAATTGGCATACATTAAAATGAAATTTTGTTGCATTCAGCTCTGAAAGAGTCACCACCTCTGATATATACTACATAAATATGACATACATATATAAATAAATATTATAATCTTGCGAGTTTACCAGACGGATGGCATAGGGAACAAAGCTATTACAGAATCGGGGTAGTCCTGCTAGAAATACTTTGAAACCTCCTCCCAGAGGGCAGCAACAGAAACAGACCGTAAAATGGGTGTATGGGGTCTCTAACAATGCTTTGAGCTCTAAGCACATAGTGCTTATAAGCAGCATCCTGAATACCAGGGAGCAAGCTTCCTATGATCTTCTCAGCTGTCCTTACCATTCTCTGTATGGACTTTCTATCTGAGGCACTGCTGCCACCAAACCAGACAGTGATGCAGCTTGTTAAAATGCTCTCAATCGTGCCTCTGTAAAAAGTGGCCAAGACAGAAGGAGAAAGATGTGCTCTCCTCATCCAATGCAGGAAATGCAGACGCTGGTTTGCACGCTTCACTAAGGATGACCAATTAGTTAGTTATCTGCACCCCCAGATACTTAATACTGTTGAACCACCTCTACAGCTGCATCCTTCTTGGTGCAGCAGAGTTTACCCCACTGTTTGTAAGCTCTGGAAGTTCACAATCAATGCTACTCCTTAATTATTGGTGCTGTAGTGCTAAGAGTCCAGTCAATGCAGAAAAATACCCATAAATTTAAAAAATTGGATAAAGATGCTTAAGTCTATTCCAGCAGTCCTCAACCCTTCTGGCTTGGCAACCTGGCGGGGGGGGGAGGGAATAGTTCCTTGACAGTGGCAGGCACACAAGTACAAGATGGCCACTACTCGCGTGAGGGAAGCTTCGCGCATAGTGCACACACTTGCGTGGCCCAGTTCTGAACAGACTGCGGCCTGGTAGTGAGCCGCAGCCCAGGGGATTGGGGAGCCCTGGTCTATTCAATATCTCCTACCTGTTATTTATTTGTTAATTCACATAGAACTTATGCTTCCTGAATCATTGCTCTACTGCAGGGGTGTCAAACTGTCAGCCCGTGGGCCAGATGCGTCACATGGAGGCTGCACCCACCCCATTGTCAGCAATGGCAAAACCGGCCCAATACGTTGTGAGACGTCACGTGACATTGCGAGTTTGACATGCCTGCTATACTGCATTGCCTTAAGAAGGTGGCATTACAAACAGGTCTCTGTCCTTCTGCACAGCAATTTGTTTTTTGACTGATATGGCCTAGTTTTAGGTTTGAGGTCACTGGGTAGAAAAAGTACAGTATCATTTTCCTAGATAATGATTCCCATTCAAGTATGACTTGGAGCACTTAATCTATTTAAATGCATACTCACCAAAATCAAATTATTTCTTCCGACTTAGCCTAGTTTACTACTTGAAGAGCATTTAAGGATACTAGCATTCACCTCCATTCTGAAATAATACAGAATGATTTGAATACACTTAAAGAAGCTAAATTGGCTAGAATCCAACTCATGGCTTTTTTCAAACAATAAAGCAGCAATTTTTTTCCCATATTTGCATAGCTGCATCAAAAAATAAACTCATGCACATCCACCCCACTTCATTTTTCTTCCATGTGTTCCAAAGCATCTCTTTCAAAGGATTTGTTCAATCTTGGCGTACACTCATTTGAAGAAAATACATTGTGAATCACTCTGAAACCTGTGTCATGGGCAAAAAGCAGCAGATTTATGTATGAATACACATACTGATTAAATGTTAAAACTTACTAATTTACTTTCTCAAAACCTTTAGGAGAAATATGAGGAAAAGGTAGGGTGCCAAAATAATGGGACCTTCTTTTGCAATTCCCCTAAGCCAGTGCTTCCCAAACTTTTTCGTTCACTACCCGTGTTTTCCCGAAAATAAGACCAGGTCTTATATTAATTTTTGCACCAAAAGAGGCATTAGGGGTTAATTTCCGGTTAGGTCTTATTTTCGGGGAAATACGGTACTAAATGCGTCCGTCTGGCTGACAGTCTTAACTAGGACTTATTTTGGGGGTAGGGCTCATATTACAGGCATCCTGAAAAATCACACTAGGGCTTATTTTCTGGTTAGGTCTTATTGTTTGGGAAACAGGGTACCCCAAATCCTTATTTAAATGTCTCTATTGTGATCAGGTCATGCATTTGTGTGTTCTTATCCAAAGAAGAATCATCTTTATCCAATTTTGGGAAAATTTACCCAAGTATGAGAAGCACTACTCTAAGCAATCTCAAAATCTGTTTCAGAGGAGATCTTGAGGATTGATGAAGAGCTGCAAGAGATAGAAAAAAATTACTTTCTCCCATCCCACCAGGAAAAAAATTGATTTAGTTTGCAGGAGTTTGACAGGAGGCAACTTGGTGTTTTTATTTATTATTAAATTTTGTATGCTTGCCCTATTCAGTTTTAAATACATACAAAACCCCCACAAATTTGCTAAAGATTTTGTTGCTCCAACTGAACAGGCCATGCATACATCCATATTCACAGTGGCATTCTAATGTTTATATCAACATTAGAGTTTTTATTGTATATATTTTGATAATTTAATATCAGTTCATTTGGTTTTTCTACAACCTTAACATGTGAGAAGAGAAATGCCAGTATTGGATAAGGATTTCTTTATTCTTAAATCTATTCAATTTCTCTCTCTCTCTTAAAATCCATTTTTTGCTTTTGTAGGTTGCTTTATGAGGAAGAATGTAACTGTCTTTCTATCACTATATCTGATGCTGGTTCTAAGCTAGTTATAGTAAAGCATGAGAAGTACAATGAAATGCTGCAGCATCTGTGTATAGCATGAGGAATGTGGCTATTAATCATTACAGTCAGTCTGGATCAGGAATCTTTTATAATTGTTAAGAACTTTACTGGGTGAAGTTACTTACCCAAGTCACAAGAACCTATTTCAAAGATTTGAAGATTATATTTCAATGGATGAATATTGTATATTGCTATCCATACAGTTACATACATGAAACTACATCTAAATTCTGCATCACTGCCAAGTCATACCAGGTGGTTATGAAAAAGAAGAGGATGATATTCAGATTCACAGATTTCCTACAGCACAGGTATCAAAGTCGATTGCATCATGTAACTTATCATGACATTATCGTGAAGCTTTTTGCCTTGTGGAGCCGGGGTGGGCAGGGCCTACGCGTGACACATCCAGTCTGCGAGCCACCAGTTTCACACCCCTGTCCTACAGCATCTCTTTGAAACAAAGCAAAACCAGGCAAGTATAGCATGTTGAGTTCTCAAGGAATAAATGTATTCAGAAGTAGAATCAAAGCGAACAATACACAGATTTAGGCAAAACTAAGATACAGAGGACACCAACAATATACTAAAGTTTCTGAGAAACAATCTCCCTTGTTGGCTGGAGTCACACATAATGCTTAAGCTTAAACTATGGAATACAAGCCACATTATTTTTGGTGCAATGTGTGAACAATCAATACATGGCTTAGTGTGGTTCATTTCCTTACAGCTTAGAATAATACATGAACCCATCCATTGCGTTAATTAGGTTACTATGCTTGTTAAACAAATCATGGTTTAAACAAATCACAATACATAATGTGTCAACCCAACCAGCAAACACTGGCACTAGGGAGACCCAGGTTCTAGTTTACCTTCAACCACGGAAGCTCTTTGGGTCTGTCACTCTTCCTCTCAGTCCAACCTACTTCATAGGTTTATTTTTGTGGGCAAAAACTGGATTACAAATGACACTTTGGGTTCCAGAACAAAAGGCAGGAGATACATTTATAAGAAAACATAGGGTTAGTTCTACAACAGTTGAGTTCCATGCAAAACCGCTTAATTTAATGTTTACAGAGGTGTGCACATGCAATATTTAATAATGTATACTTTGACAGAGAAAATAAGGTGACCAAGCAATAAGGTGACCAACTGTCCTCCTTTAGGGAGGACAGTCCTTGTTTTGTAAGTTCTGTCCTCTCTCGAAAAGTGTCCTCCTACATGTCCTCCTTTTCGATATTTGAAGACTAATCTGCAAATCTCCATATTTGATCGATCCCGATCCGATCCGTTGCATGTGATGTGACTATTTGTATTTGACATGACAATTCGTCAAGGCTCGGTACTGTGCGGCAAGACACGATTATGAGACGCATGTGCTCCATACAGAAGAATTGTTATGAGAGAGTGTGCCACGCGCAAAGTGCGCCACACGCAAGTGGCTTTGTTTACTTCTTACCGAAACACGACACGGCACACATGCATGCATTAGACTCACTTTTTTTTCTTCAGTTTATTTGTGTCCTCCTTCTCATTGTAAAAAAGTTGGTCACCTTACCAGCAATCATTAAAAAATAAGTGCTTTTCCTAAGTAAGTCCTTATTGTTAGATGAATCATTTTAGCAACCACAGAATTTCTCATATTTAAAGTCATAGGGAACTGTTGACATTTTACTTAAAAACTTAATGCAATGGTTCCATGCCTTGCGATATATAGAGCTACATCTATACTTTTGCAGATTCCTCTTAATAACTTTATTCATGGCAAGTTAAACAAATTGCAGCTTAAACTCCTGCCAAAGAAATGGGCATTATTTGTGCCAGATTTCTTTGCTAATTTTTGCATTACGGTAGTACTTTCATGAAAAGAACACATTTCTGTTTCAGTAAGCAGCATTTTTCTAATGTTGCTCCCTGTGATCTCTTTAAGGAAAATGAATCCCATGACTGCCTAACTCTCATGACTCAAACCAAGAATTCCCCACTCCCTTCCATTTATGTTCCATATTCCATCCACCCTTGAAAGGTTCTCCCTTCACAAAGCCGAGCAATGTAAAACTATCTAAAGTGCCTGCCTTCCAAGTACCTTATGGCTTTAGTTATATTTCATCTGTTAATATATTTCTCAAGAGCAACCAACAGATTATTCACAAATTCCTTCAAACTATTCCTAAAGCTAATAAAATAGAGAGACAGTAGAAAGCTATGTGTTTCACTAGAATGTAATATGAATATTCAAACTGTTTACAAATGGACAACCCAAACAAAATTCTCACCCAGAAGAAAATAGCTGAAATCTATAAATAAAAGTGATCGCTAGGCATCAAAAACAGGGACTACGTTGTCCTGAGTCTGCCTGCATCTAATATATATGCAAGTTTTCAGCCACTTCATTCAAGACTACATACTTTCAATTGGCTCACTCCAGGCATGGACTGTGGGCAACTCAAACTGGAGAAAATTTCAATCTTATACTTAAAAAGATAATTTATGATTTTGAATGAATCATCGTTTGGGGCATGTTAAGGAAGCAAATCTAGTCAAGTGACATATTGACCAAGATAATGGACAAGCAAGTAGATAATTCCATGGGGCTTCCAATTGAATCAATTCCAGTGGAATTAGAGTCACAAAGCTATGTCATGCTTACCTATTCCCTACAGAGGTTGACTGGAAGAAGTCAAAGCCAGAGCAATGAATCATGCAGAGATTAGATAAGAAAGTACACTCCTCTATTTGCTACTAAACAGAGCAACAGCTACCACAATAAAAGGACAACAAAGGCTTTGCAAAGAGGCCAAATTCCTCCCAACTTTCCTATTAGTTTTTATATAACAATATAAATATTACATTGTTATTTTAGGTACTTTCCACTTTAATTCAGATTTACTAGAAACTAATTTAACTGTATGTGTCAGGCAGCACCTAACAAAGTCACTTTTTCATTTATTAATCATTACTTATTATTTACTGTTAGTTTCTCAGTTATCATAAGATACCACAAATCAGTCCTTAACCATTATTCTTTTAAAAAAGCTTGATGCCTTGTGATTCCATTACTGTACCTCATTTTGAAAAAGAACTCTGTTTTACTAATCTTCAAACTTGAGTTTTCTTTTATCAATTTGAAAAAAATCTTAATATTTTAAATGGCTTGATTGATATAGTTTAAGTGTTATAGTCTTAAGCTTTCATATAACATACATCCTATTTAAGAATGCAATTTTCAACAAGCTTCTTTAAAAACAGAACACTAGCACAATATAGGTATAAGATTTATTGTACATCATGCTAAGCCATACTTTGTATCAAAGATTATTTTAATTACAATTTGCTAAATTAACCATAGTGACTTAGATTGTGTTAGAGCCATAAATTGCCCAGATGTTTTGGAGATCTCCCATCATCCTTCAACTACAGCTATGTTGCTAGGACTGACATGAGTTGTCCAGAAAAACACATGGAAAGTTCCAGATTGGGAAAGGCCATTTTATAAACCACTCTAGGAGCAATTTAGTAGCAACTGTTTATATAATCCTCAACAGAAGCCAGGCAGTATTTGAATTCCAATATGACAGATTTGAATTATTACCTCTTGTCTACCACTCAGCAGCAGTTAGGAGGCTTCAATGAGATTAATATCCATTAACACTGTAATGTACATTTAGAAACAGATTCAAGAGACCAAAGCCTACTCTTCTCCATTTCCAATCAACCTTGTAACATAAAACCACATGGGAGCCATTGTTTTGCTTCTATGGTTTGTAGAAAGCTTTGTGGAAACTTATCAAGAAAACAGGAGCATCAGATAAACTTCCCAGAATGTTTTCCTTAAACCACCAGAGTTTTTATTTTTTTATTTTTATTTAGTTTTTATTAATTTTTTTTATCAAAGTATAAAATACAAAGAAAAAAAGCATAGAAAACTAAAAAAGGGGGGATACTGCAAAGGTGAAAAGAAAAAAGAAAAGTTTTTCTTATACCAGTTGATGAAATGGTCTAACAAAGATAGCAAGCCAAGGAACATATTTGTGGCTCTGAAATCAGAGTCTCAATCACATGGATCTCTTGAACCTTAATGTCTGATGACCCAAACATCTAAATGATCTATCACCAGATAACAGAGAAACAGGCAACAAAATTACCAGATTTTACCAGCACCCAATCAACCAGATCATGATGAAGACAATAGGATTTTGGAGCACTGCAATATTTAACATGCCACAGCATCCACATGTTGGGATAGCAGCACAGAATATATTCTTTGAGTAGCTTTAAAGCAGATGCTACTGTAGAGATCTTTTACTGCCCTAAATTAAGACACATTACAGTACAACACATGGCTGCTAAATAAACTCAAATATATGCCATTTTAAACACTATGTTACAGAAGTCCTGAAAAAGACTGTTTCTACCACCTATTGCTCCTGATTTCTACTTCAGGTATGTCATGCTCCATGTTTGTCCTTAAGAGTGACTTTTGGGGAAGAGTTCAAGTGTCATTATGGCTGTTTCCTGGCCTGCAGTTTGTTTCTAGAATTCAGAGTTTACTGGTAATTTCTTACTATAATACAGTGATGGCGAACCTTTGCCCAAACTGCAACTCAAAACCCACTTATTTATTGCTGGGTGCCAGATGGGCGTGACCCACTGGGTGGGTGTAGCTGTGGCAGATTGGGTGGGTGTGGTCACCTCAATGTTGCTCATGGGGAGGGACGCCTGTGGGGGGTGGGCAGGGTTGGGGGAGATCCAGGGGGTCTCTGGCAGGTGAGGCAGGAGGCTCATCCTATGGGGTGAGGCAAGGCAGGGCCGGGGTGACATTACCATGGGGCAAGGCAAGGGCCAGGGCAGCTGCTGCCTGACACCATCGGCCCCCACACACAGAAGCCAGTGAGCGCATGGGGGCTGATGGTGTCAGGCAGCAGCCACAGCCTGCTGGCCCCTCGACCGGCGCACTCTGGGGCTCCACAGCCTGCCGCCAGTAGTTCAAAGAAGTCGCCTAAGAGCTGGACGGCTGGCCAACAGCTGAGGAGGCGATGCAGTGGGTCGTGCCCGGGAAAAGGAGAGCATGCGAGGCCAGGAGGGACATGACGGGGGGATGGAAAACCAGCCGTGCTGGGATGCATCCGGTCACGTGGGACCTCGGCAAGTTAGCAGCCAGCTGGTTGAAGAGGGACAGTTGCCATCTCCGGGGCATGCCCACAGTGAGGGCTCTGAATGCCACCTTTGGGACACCTGCCATAGGTTCGCCATCACTGCTATAGTATATATCTGGACATTGCTTTAATACCACTACTTAGATGTTTATATCAGACTCTCTGATGTAAAGACATAATTATGGCATTTATGTGATTGCATAGTCACAGACATTGCATTTTGGCATCTTGCCATTTCCTGGAAACACCACTAACTAGGGGGTTAATTTCACATGCTGTACAGCCATCTTTTTTTAACATGGGCACCTCCTAGATGTGTGGTCCTCCACTTCAGACTTCCCAGTCAGCATAAACACTGCTAAAAAGACTGCATATCTTGGCTGGGGAAGGCTCCGTTATGATATGCATGTCACCCCCAAAATTAATGGCTGAATTCAAATATTCTCCATAAAAATAAATTTAGGTTGCAATCTGTATTCATTTACCTGTGATTAAAACTTGGAAGGAACTCAATAGGATGTATAGTTCTAAGTAGTAGATAAGATTTTCCTGGTAAAAAAAAAACATTTATCTAGACTTGGAACTATTTTCAGATGTACGCAACTGAATAATATACTTTCCCCTAATTACTTTTAAAAAATCATAAAGGCATTGAAGGCAGACAACTAATGATAAAACTCTAAATGCATACATAGTCACACATATATACCCCATGTTAGGGGCAGGGATAAAAAAAAACAAACCTTAATTACCGTACAAGCTTGATGATAGAAATGGCATTCCAGCTACCCAATCTGACTGACATCATGAAAGCAACACATCAGGGTATTTGAGGGCAAATGTATTCAACCAGAATGAAGATGCTTAAAGAGATACATTCTGTCAATATCTTCTTGCAATCTTTCAGATCTGCACCAATGAGCCAGCAACAACTTGCACAATACTTGTGAAAGACTTGTAAACAAACATTAGGTTTCCAACAGCAATTGCAAGACCATAAACAAATCTTCCTGCAGCTGCAGCACAGCTGGTCCAAACATCTTTGAGATTCTTGTGTTAATCCCTATGTGTTATAAACAAGAACACAAACTGTCCTCCAAGCAAAAAAAAAAAAAAAAAAGGGATCTTGTAAATTGCACAGTGCAGGTAAGTCCCAGCCTCTTTCTGTCCATCTGCTGAATTTGACAGCCTTCTTTTCAGCAAGATTAGCACAGAGATAAATAAATCAAAAGGAAGGACAGACATTAGTGATCAACTGCTCCTTCAGTACTATGCTGGGGTATAAGCATGTAAACATAAGGGGTGTTGTCTTACCTGAACGCATTTTCTCAGCATGATGATGGATAATCCATGGATTGGGTTTCCTGAAGTCCCTTCAACCCAATTAGATTAAGTCTGTGAGATAGCCACGCCTCTTGCTAGGTCACGTTTACCCAGTTCCGATGAGGGTGAAGCAACAGACAAAGTCAGACGCGTTGGTTCCCAAACTCCTGCCACAGTGCCCATCAATCATTAAAAGGTGGGAGTGGATTATCCATTATCATGCTGAGAAAAGGCGTTCAGGTAAGACAACACCCCTTATGTTTACATGCTTATACCCCAGCATAGTACTGAAGGAGCAGTTGATCACTAATGTCTGTCCTTCCTTAGGATGGATAATCCATAGATTGGGACATAACAAAGCCTGCCTGGCCCTGGTGGGGGGTAACAGACAGGGTCTGTGATGCAGGAGATGAGATAACCCGCTGTAATACTCTACAGCAACAGTTCTCAACCTGTGGGTTGCGACCCCTTTTGGGGTCGAACAACCATTTCACGGGCGTCGCCAAAGAACGCAGTCCGCCATTTTTTCCCCCTTTTCCTTAGCTGTGCTACTCCGTCTTATTCTACTGGCTTTTGAAAGCCAATATAATAGAATCTCTTGAATAGAGTCTAATTCTATTGGCTTTCAAAAGCCAATAGGAATCGTCCAGGCTATCTCTGCCAAAAGTCCCAGTCTGCAAACGGTGCTGCAAGTTGTCTGCAGCGAAGGTGAGTTTTCTTGAAGTTTCCACCCCTCCCTGCTAAGCAACTACTAAATGTAAGTAAAAGAGGGCCAGATAGATTTCGGGCGCTGGGAGGGCAGCTTGCGCGCGTGGGGCCAACTCTCAGCTGGCTGTCAGGAGCCGGGCTGTGTGTAGCAGGCCCACCGGTTCCCCACCAATGTCCGGACTCCAACCCAACTCCCAGCTGACTGTTGAGAGTCGGGCTGTGCTCCTGGGGGCCATGCGGATGTCGGCCGGTTGCTTGCTGCGTCCTCCCCGTCTCCCAGCTCATGGCAAGCCCTGGGGCTTGAAACGTGCCCCCGAAGCCCTCCTGGGCTGACTCAGCCACGTGGGCGGCCGGTCCGAGCCAAGCTAGGTCTGGGCCGCTGCCTCCACGCTGTGCCGGAGCTTTCCCCCGCACTGCCCAGCCCACCTCCCTCACCGTCGGAGGCCGCATTGGCCCTCTGGTGCCCGACATAGCCCTGGGGCTGGCGGGCAGGAGCGGCTTCTTCCCGGCTTGCCGGGCTCTGGACCTCGGAAGCGGCCAGGTGGCAGGGAAGAGGGCGATGCCCACATGTGCGTCGGAGGCCAGTTGGACAGGCCAGGAGGGGAGAAGCGGCACCTTCCGAGCGGGAGCTGGCGCTCCGGCCGCACCCCTCTCGTGTGTGACGAGTCGGGGAAGGGTTTGGCGGTGAAGGGCTGCACAGCATGGAAAGGGGCTCCCACGATCCCACCGCTGCAATGGTGCTCAGGAGGCTGGAGGGGCGGGCAGGTCCCGGGGGGCAGCTGGGAGAGGGCAAGAGGTGCCGGGATGAGGATGGGGGCTCCAGACTACCATCTCCAGCAGCTGTAAAAAGCACTGTGGAAGAGTGGGGAATGCTGGGAGTTGCAGTTCATCACCATTTGGGAAAAAATCCTTCCTTCCTTCCTTCCATCCATCCATCCATCTCCTTCCCTTCCCCTTCAATCTCTCTTTCCTTCTCCAAAGTGGGAGGTGAAGGGGGCAGGTGGGTGGGAGGGGGTCGACCAGAAGGGAACCGGGTCTGATAAGGGCAAAAGTTGAGTGAGGTTTTCCCCCTCACCCCTCTCTCTGCCTCCCTTTGTGCAGCGGCATCTCTGGCTGCTGCCTTCCCAGTCACCGAGAAAGGGGGGGAAGCCATGAGTGAGTTCCCCTTTCTGCCTCGTTGCTGAAAGCTTTTTTTTTTAAACGACCGCTCGTTCAGAACTCCTCGGGGCTTGTTTGCACGAGCTTGTGGCAGATCAGTAAATAAAGGGGTGGGGGAGCCAAACCGTCCAAGGCGTTTGCACCCTGAACGTGTGGATGCTGCTTTCATGACTTGCCACCACCCCCCCCTCTCTTCCCGCCCTGCTTGGGCAATGCGCTATTGCTGCTGCTGCTGCTGGATGAGCTGGGACGCCGAGCTGATCCCCACGCCTTCTGGTTGCCCGGCCGTGCTCTGCCCCCAGCAGCCCTAAAAAGCACTGTGGGAGAGTGGGGAATGCTGGGAGTTGCAGTTCATCACCATCTGGAAAAAAAATCCTTCCTTCCTTCCACCCATCTCCTTCCCTTCCCCTTCAATCTCTCCTTCCTTCCTTCCTCCCTTCCTCCCTCCCTTCCTTTCCCCTTCAATCTTCCTTCTCCATCTCCTTGCTTTCCCCTTCAATCTTCCTTCCTTCCATCTCCATCTCCATCCCTTCCCCTTCAATCTCTCTCTCATTCCTTCCTTCCTTCCCCTTTCAATCTCCTTCCTTCTCCATCTCCTTCCTTTCCCCTTCAATCTCTCTCTCCTTCCTTCCTTCCCCCTTCAATCTCCTTCCTTCTCCATCTCCTTCCTTTCCCCTTCAATCTTCCTTCCTTCCTTCCCCTCCCCTTCCCTCCCTCCCAACATTTTTGAGCAAGGAAGAGTAAGCTTCTCCAGTGAGCACTGCTATATTGTTTTTGTAATTCATCACTATGCTTTAAAATTATGTTCAATTTGTAACAATGAAAATACACTCTGCATATCAGATATTTACATTGCGATTCCAAACAGTAGCAAAATTACAGTTATGAAGTAGCAACGAAAATAATTTTATGGTTGGGGGTCACCACAACATGTGGCACTGTATTACGGCATTAGAAAGGTTGAGAACCACTGCTCTACGGCCAAAGGTAGCATCAGCAGAAGCAAAACTTTCAATTTTATAGTGACAAATAAATGGGGAAGGCGATGACCAGGTCGCCGCCCAAAAGATTTTGCCAATGGCTTGAGTGGCCCAGGCCGCAGAGGTGGCCGCACTACAGGTAGAGTGGCCCGTGATACGTGAAGGAATGGTTAAGGACTGTGATTGGTATGCCCTGGCGATACAAGCCTTAATCCACCGGGCAATAGTGGAAGATGAGATCTTGAGTCCATAGAGGAAGGATTGAAGGAAAAGTGCCTTTGACTTATGGAAAGCAGCAGTCCTTTTAAGATAAATGCAGAGTGCCCTGCAGGCATCCAAGGTGTGCCATCTGCGTTCCAAGTCATGGGATGGTCTAGAGCAGAAGCTCGGCAACACCACCTCCTGGGACCAGTCAAACAAGGAGTTCACTTTAGGAATGAAAGTGGGATCTAATCGTAGGGTTACGCAATCGGGGCGAAACAGGCAGAAATCCTCCCTGACCGAGAGGGCCGCCAGTTCAGATATGCATCTGGCTGAAGTCACTGCCACCAGAGGCTACTTTCATGGATAAAAGATTAAGATCACAGGATTGAAGCAGTTCGAAGGGCGACCTGGTAAGAGCCTGTAAAACCTTTGAAAGATCCCAAGAGGGGTACTGATGAATGGTTGGATGTCTACTGTTAACTGCCCCTTTGATGAACGAATGGACCATTGGGTGATGGGCTAGTGAAGAAGAGTCGTCACAAGAGAGTACCATGGCCAAGGCCGCAACCTGCCTCTCGATGGTACTTGGAGAGAGGCCCTTTTCTATTCCGTCCAGTAAAAACTGTAGAACTTGAGGCACAGTGAGAGATGACAACTGGACCTGATGCTTGGACATCCAAGACAGAAAGCTCCTGCAAGTGGAGTCATAAACTCTATTAGTTGACGGGTGTCTAGACGCTTGAATCATATCAATGACTCTCAGATGATCAGTGAGACATCTCCGCTCAAGCACCATACGGTCAACTGTAGCCATTGAGGTTGGGGTGCTGGAGCGCCCCTTGACTGAGTGCTACTAGGCCCGGAGGTATCTTCCACGGGGTCAATGCTGACAGGCTCATGAGATCGGCGAACCACAGGCGCCTCAGCCAATGAAGAGCTATGAGAACCACCTCCGCCTTCTCTCGTAGAATCTGGTGGATGACAGCCGGAAGAAGGGGGAGCAGAGGAAAGGCGTAGAGAAGGCCCCAGGGCCACGGTATGCACAGAGCATCTACTCCCTTCGACCCCGGTGATGGGAATCGGGAAAAAAATCTTGGAAGTTGGGAGTTCGCTGCTGAGGCGAACAAATCCAGAACTGGATGACCCACTCTGTAAGAGATTTCTAGGAACAGCGCTGGATCCAGGCGCCACTCTGAATGATCCACCACCACCCTGCTGAGAGCGTCCGCCTGCTGGTTGATTGACCCCAAGATGTGATCCGCCTTGATCGAGGCCAGATTGGCCTCTGCCCAGGAACAGAGCAGTCTGGCTTCCGTCATCAGAGAACTTGACCTGGTTCCCCCTTGATGGTTCACATGGGCTTTGGCCGATATGTTGTCCGTGAGGATGAGAATGTGCTGGCCTTTCACCTTGTGACTGAAATGACACAATGCCAGATGAATTGCCCTGAGTTTCAGCCAATTTATATTGTGTTTCAAATCCTCTTTGGACCATCCCCCCTGGGCTATTTGAGACTGGAGTACGTCCCCTCACCAAAGAGACTGGCGTCTATGGTGAGAACGATCTGTAATGGCTCTCTGAATTCCGAGCTCCTGGCGATGGCCCGAGAACTCCACTATCTGAGTGACCTCGATACCATTGGAGTCAACCTCACCTGCCTATTGGAGGATGTTAGCTTTCGCCTCTGAAAGGGGAGGAGGAACCACTGAAGAGCTCTGGAATGTAGTCTGGACCAGGGTACGATGGCAATGCAGGAGATCATCTTGCCTAAAAGCTGGGAGAGGGTGAGGAGGTGAACCGCCCTGGCGCGCCGTACCTGGTGGACCAGGGCCCTGAGACTGGCTATGCGATCTGGCGATAGGTAGACCATGCAGTGTGTTGTATCTATCACTGCTCCCAGATGAAGGAGCCACATGGATGGGATCAGCAGGCTCTTGAGGAAATTCACTGAAAACACGTGATTCTGGAGCACCTCTATGGTACGGGCCACCTCCGACCGTGCAGCCTGAACAGACATCGACTGAATGAGGATGTCATCCAGGTAACACTGGATCCGAATGGAATCCAGCCTGATGTAAGCTGCCAGAACCACCAAGATCTTTGTGTATACCCTCGGGGCGGATGAAAGGCCAAACGGAAGCACTCTGTATTGATAGTGATAAGATCCGTAGCAGAATCTGAGAAACCT
Organism: Bothrops alternatus; assembly: GCA_034064705.1. Lineage (NCBI taxonomy): Eukaryota > Metazoa > Chordata > Lepidosauria > Squamata > Viperidae > Bothrops > Bothrops alternatus. The sequence continues at coordinate 1,256,208 of JARGCV010000040.1, forward strand.
GCGATGTGGTGGAAATATTAGAATATGTAGGTACGCCTCCGTGAGGTCAATGGACGTCAGGAGGTCGTTCCTTCGTATGGTGTCCAAAATGGATTGCAGGGTTTGCATCTTGAATTTTTTATATATCAGGTAATAATTTAACCGTTTTAGATCCAGAATGGGCCTCCATCCTCCCGAGGTCTTTGGAATTATAAAGAGGATTGAGTAAAACCCTCGCCCCCACTCCTCGGGAGGAACTAATTCCACCGCATTTATTTCGATGAGGTGGGAAATGGCCTCCTTCATGAGAACCCATTTTGATGGGTTTGAAGGAGTCAGACACTGAATGAACCGGTTTGCCGGTTTTGAAAGAAACTCCAAGGTCAGGCCGTTGGTGACGGTGGACAAGACCAAGGCATCGGTGGTAATGTGCCCCCAGTTCTGAGAGAACAGGGAGAGCCGGCCACCTATGGGGGGGTCGTTCCCTGGAGTCACTTATTCCTCTGATAGGGACGGCCCACCGCGCTCCAAAAGGGCCGCTTAGCCTGCGGTTGTTGCCTGGGCTTGGGCACGAAGCAGTCCATTTGACGGTCCGATCTGGGAGGAAAAGAGCATGTGGTCTGTGGCCAGTCAGAACCCTGGGTGTTGCCTCCGAACCCCTGTCTGCGACAGAAAGGAGCAGGCTTTCTGTCCGATCGTCTGGCCTGGTGAGCAAGAAAGTTTTTCTTGTCCTTGTTCTCTGTCAAGTAGGGCTCCAGGGCATCCCCAAATAATTTTCCACTAGAATAAGGGGTGGTGGCCAAGCGTCCTTTGGATTTTAAATCCGCCCGCCATTGCTTCAGCCAAAGCAGCCGCCTGGTAGAAACGTTGGCTGCGATCGCCCTGGCTGAAAATCTAGTGGCGTGTAATGTGGCATTGGCCATGTATTCAACCGCCGCTAATAACTTACTCAACGTTTGATGTGCACGTACCTGATCCTGTGGGATCATGTCCTGAAGCGCCCGGAGCCAAGTGACAGAGGACCGTGAGAAGAAAGAAGCTGACGTGGAAGCCTTTACTGCCCATCCTGATGCTTGATGTGCCCTTCGTAAAGAGTACTCAGATTTTCTATCCTCCAGTCTTAATGCCTTGGCCATATCTCCAGCAATGGTGGAGTTTGAAAAGATGGGAATGAGGGATGTGTCCATGGTTGGGACCTCTAGGAGGTTGGTTAGGGATGGCACCACGCTAAACAGTTTTTTGTCAGAGGACCCTGGGACAAGAGAGACCCCAAGATTGGCCCATTGTTTTCTTACCGTGTTGGCAAAGAATGGAGGGCAAGGTATATGCCTTTGAGTCACCCTGGGCTCATCAAACAGAGGATTTGATGACTGACTGGTGGAAGGGGTAGGTTGAGGATCTGGTTCTGGGGCGATCTGGGATGTAGCCGTGGCTTTGGCTAGAATGGTCTTGAATAGAGTGGGATCAAAGTGCTTACAAAGGGGGAGGGCTCCTGAGGAGCATCCTTATCGTCTGATAAGGCTGCCCCCCGTGATTCGTCAACTTCCGAATAAGAATCCCCACCCTGTGAGGATTGATCGGAAGCAATGGAATAGACGTAATCAGGGGTCTTGGACCGACGTTAGGAAGATGTTGGAGGTTGGGACCTCTGTAGGGAGAGAGACTCTCTAATACCTGCATGAGCATGGATTGTAGTTGCTCCGGCCCAAGTGCCTGTAAAGACTCAGGGCGGAGACCAGCGCCCGTGGGCGTGAATGTGGCTGATGGAATTGCTCGAGAGGTAAGTGGGGGGCCCCTCAGCTTGGACTTGGGTTAGATGTCGTAGGACTATTAGGTCTAGGTTGAGACCCAACCTCTGGAGACAAGGGCCTGTGAACCTGTGCAATTGTGGTTGCCTGAAGACTGAAAGGAGAGGACTCAGAGGTCCCAGATGTAGCTGGCACATGTTCTGATGAAGCTGCCTTTTGAGCCTTGGAAATCTGCCTCTCTAGGGCCTGATGTCTCCTTGCGGCTTCCTTCTCCGCCGCCTTGGATGGTGCTTTGCTGGATAAGGCCTTTGCTTTTTGCCTTCAATTTTCCAGCTGCTTCCAATTTTGTAGATTTACGTCTCCTTTTACTTGGAGGACTGGTGGGTGCCAGAACCAGCTGAGGCTGCTTGTCTTCAGCCATCTCATTTGGGACCCTTCAGCTCAAGTCTGAGAATGGGTTGCAAGAAAGTTAGGGACTAATGTCCCAAAGTGAAAACTGTAGAACTGGTAAGACCAGTATAGGCCTTTGGCATGGTAATTAGGATCTGAGACCCTTCACCACAAGTCTGAGAATGGGTCTGGACAAGGCTGGGAACAGAGTTCCAATGTGAAAAAACTGCAAAGACAGGAAAGACCAGTATGGGCTCCTTGCAAGGGAGCTAAGCCTGAGACCCTTCAGCACAAGTCTGAGAATGGGTCTGGAACAGGCTAGGAGCTGAGACCCAGTGAGAGACTGTAGAGATTGGTAAGACCAGTATATGAGCTCTTTGTAAGGACTGTGAAGCACAGTATACTGGTAGATAAACAATGAGTAGGCAGGAGAAATGAGAGAAGTAAGCTCCCAATGAAAAACAATCCAAATTTTTTTACTATCATTGCCAGAGGCAATGACAAGTGGATGTGTCTGAGGTGGAATCAGAGGTGCTTGGTGACTATCTCCACTAACTCTGCCCTCCTGAAAATGGCGGCCTCAGCCACGTGGTGAGGCCAGAAGGAATCAGAATCTTCAGGTCAAACTAAAATGATTAACCCTGAATTGTGAAGCTCCCTTCACTGTAGTAAGGCCCTTAAAAGCCTCTAACAGCCTCTAAAAGAAAAACACATAAGCCTCATGCTGAGGCTTCAGCAGCCTGGGAAATAGCAAAAGGGAGGAGGGGGGAGGGATGGAGTGAATCCTCTAACAGCCTCTAAAAGCAAAAAGACACAAGCCTCGTGCTGAGTGATCTAAAGGAAATCTAAATGAGAAGGCGCGTTGGCTTACCTGAACGCCTTTTCTCAGCATGATGATGAAGAATCCACCAATGGTTTATTTCAGTCCTCCTGCCCAATCAGACTAAATAGTCAAGCCTCCTCATTATCTGGTACTTCCAGTTTCATCGATGGCGGAGCCAATGACAAGAGATCGATGTGATGACTCTCAAGCAGGTTTAAGAAAAATAAGAAAGGAACAAGAGTCCAACTCGGCCCTAACTGACCGTGAAAGTAAGGGAGGGCGTGGATTCTTCATTATCATGCTGAGAAAAGGCTTTCAGGTAAGCCAATGCTCCTTCTCCAGCATGATGACTGAAGAATCCACCAATGGGACAAACCAAAGCTACCGGAGTCCCTATGGGTGGGGGTCAGTTGGGGCCGGATCCCCAGATGGTGTGACCACTTGTAAAATACATCTGCCAAAAGCGGCATCGGCCGACGCAAATTTATCCAAACGATAGTGTCGAATAAATGGTGAAGGCGACGATCATGTCGCCGCCCTGCAAATGTCCTCTATGGACGCCTGGGTAGCCCACGCCGCAGTCGTGGCAGCACTGCGGGTCGAATGAGCCGTCACATGAGGAGAGAGTTGTAAGCGCTTGCGATACAGGCCCTGATCCACCTGCCAATTGTGGAAGCAGACACCTTTTGGCCTATTGAAAGAGACAAACAGGGCTTCTGACCTATGGAAGGCCGCTATGCGCTTGATATAACATTGTAAGGCTCTTCTCATGTCCAGGCAATGCCACTGCCGTTCCAGGTCATGTGACAGGCAGAAGTCCGGAAGAATGACCTCCTGTGCCTTTTGGAACACTGTATTAACCTTTGGGATAAAGGCAGGGCCCAATCTGAGGACAACTCTGTCCTCATGAAAGGTACACAGGTCCCTTCTGATCGACAAGGCTGCCAGTTCCGAAATGCGCCTGGTTGAGGTAACCGCAATCAGAAAGGAAACCTTGAGTGAGAGGTGTCGTAATGAACAAGTCCTAAGTGGTTCAAACGGGGCTGAAGTTAGCGCTTGAAGAACCCGGGGAAGGTCCCAAGAAGGGTATCTATGAACCACCGGGGGTCTGCTGTTGGAGACTCCCTTGATGAAAGATCTGATGGCAGGGTGAGTGGACAAGGAATCTGAGGAATCCCAGGACAATACTGAGGAAAGGGCCGCTAGCTGCCTGCGGATAGTGTTGGGAGCCAACCCTTTCTTAACACCCTGCATTAAATAATCAAGAACAATGGGAATGGTTACCCTTGATAGACTCACGTGACGCTTGTCACACCAGCAACAGAAATACCTCCACGTGTGGTCGTGGATGTGGTTAGTCGATGGTCGCCTGGCCACCTGGATCATATCGATCACCTCCGCCGAATATGACTCCCTGATCAGCGTGCGGCAGTCAATTGAAGCCATTGGGGATCCGGGTGTAGAAGGGCCCCCTGCGTCAATCGTACCTTGTTGTCTGGAATCCTCCATGGAGTGGAGGCCGATAGACTCACCAGGTCCGCAAACCATGGTCTCCTTGGCCAATGGGGAGTGACGAAGATCACTTCCGCCTGTTCCTCCAGAATCTTTCAGATAACTGCGGGAAGTAGAGGCAATGGGGGGAAGGCATACAAAAGACCCTGCGGCCACCTGCTGCGTAGGGCATCCGTCCCCTCCGCTCCCTGTGAGGGGAAGCGAGAGAAGAACCTGGGCAGCTGAGTGTTGGCCGGTGAGGCAAAGAAGTCCACCAGTGGGCGACCAGTGTCCGTTAGGACTAGCACAGGTCGCCCTTTGACCAGTGAATGGAAGTATCGTAGAGCTAAGTGTATCGCTCTGAGCTCCAACCAATTTATATTGTGGGTCAGATCGGATTGCGACCACCGACTCTGTGCCATATGGTTCAAGAGGTGGGCTCCCCAGCCGAAGAGACTGGCATCTGTGGTCACGCAAATGCGATTGGACAGAGTGCCTCTGCGAATGACTGAGGAACCCCACCAGCTCAGGGATAGATGCACCTGACGAGGGACGGCACCAGCTGGCTGGAATGTTGTCTCTGGTACGGGAGCATGAACCATTGAAGGGCCCGGGAATGTAGACGGGCCCATGGGACTATGGCTATGCATGAAATCAATTTCCCCAGGAGCTGGGACAGAGTGGCTAGTGACACATTCCTGCTCCTGCATACCCTGAGCACCAGATCCCTGATGCTCTTGACTCTGTCGTCCAACAAATACACGTGACAGGAGTCAGTGTCTATCACTGCGCCTAGGTGTAACAGGCGGGTTGAAGGGGTCATCTGACTTTTCTTGAGATTGATCAGAAATCCGTGTTCCTGAAGGACTCTGAGAGTGAGGGCCAAATCCGACTGGGCCAATGAGGGGGACAGAGACTGTATCAGGATATCATCCAGATAGCACTGGACTCGTACGGGGACTAGCTGTAAATGTGCTGCCAGTACCGCCAGGATCTTGGTAAAGACCCTGGGGCTGAGGAAAGACCAAATGGAAGAGCCCTGTACTGGAAGTGGCGGTTTAGATAGCAGAACCATAGATACCTGCGATGTTCCGGGCATATTGGAATATGAAGGTATGCCTCCTTCAGATCTATCGATGTAAGGAAGTCCCCTCTCCTGATGCTGCCCAGAATAGAGTGCAGCGTCTGCATCTTGAACTTCCTGTATTGTAGGTGGAAGTTCAGCCCCTTGAGATCTAGGATAGCCCTCCATCCCCCCGAAGCTTTGGGGACTACAAATAGGATGGAGTAGTATCTCAGTCCCACCTGATTGAGGGGAACCTCCTTTATAGCTTTGATGCTGAGGAGGTGTCAAATGGCGTCTTCCATGAGTCCTCTTTTTACAACGTTTCTCATTGTCGGACAGGACATGAAGTGGTTGGGCGGAGTGGACCTGAATTCCAGAGACAGGCCTTGTTTTATAGTGGCCAGAACCCAGGAGTCCGAGGTCATGTTTTCCCATTGATGGAAAAATAGAGCTAGCCTTCTGCCAATGGGAGGATCTCCTTCTGAGTCACTTACCACGACGGAAGGGGCGACCCCCTCTGCAGCAAAAGGAAGACTTATTTTGGGGCTGGTACCTGGGCTTGTCCCTGTAGCTAGGCCTATCAAAGGAGCGCTCCATCTTGGGGACTGAGTGTCGATAGGACTGCCCCTGTTCCGTGGAGGAACCAGTCCGAAAGGGAGTGAAACTATAGGGAGTGAAACGCCTGTTTGATTTTCTGGTGATGTGAGAAATCACCTTTTGTTTTTGCTTGTTCTCAATAAGGAAAGGCGTTAATGCTTCACCAAATAGTTTACCACCAGTGAAGGGGGCCGTAGCCGCACGCCACTTATGCTTGCTCTCGGCCCTCCAATATTTGAGCCAGAGCAACCTCCGAGTAACTACATTGGAAGCAATGGCGCGGGCAGAATGTTTGGCTGAGAAGAGGGAGACATCTGCCATGTATTCAGATGTGGCTATGAGTTTAGCTAGGTCCTAGTGAATCCTAACCTCTTCCAGGGGAACCCTATCCTGCAATTGCCTAAGCCAACTAATAGAAATCCTGGTGGAAAAGGAGGTGGCCGTAGCCGCCTTCGCAGCCCAAGCTGATGCCAAGTGGACCTTGCGCAAGGAAAGGTCAGATTTTTTGTCTTCCGCCTTAAGGGCGTCAGAAACATCGGCCAGGAGGCTCGCTGTGGAGAAAAGCGGAGCCAATGACTCGTCTACTTTGGGCACCTCCAGTAGATCCGACAAGGTCTTACACAGATCCACAATCTTCCATTCCGACACCGCCTGAGAAGGCTAAGCTGCCGGAGATTCCCATTGTCCCTGAATGGTTTTCAGGAACAATGGGGGGCATGGGATCTGGAGATGTTTCATCACCGGTTCAGCAAATTACGGATCCGTGTCCTGATCTGAGGAAGGCTGGGGAACAGGACCCGCATCAGATTTGATCTTAACCGCTGAGCAGGCCCTACATAACAGGGAAGGGAAGACAGACGGATTGAAAAGTTCCGCCATTGGCTGAGAATCGTGAGTAGGCTCCTCACAATCAGACCAACGATCCCCACCTTTGTCATAGTCTGAGACAATTGAAGACTCAGAATCTGGAGAATGGGACGGGGAGATCATACCTGAACGATCCAGCACAGGTCTTGCGGTGATGGCCGGCGTGGAAGGTCAAGGAACAGGAGCCGCCTGCTGTTGACCTGCAGAAGCCATGGCCTGTAACACCGCCTTGGAAATTCAGTTCTGGAGCTGGTCTGAAAAAGACGGCTCTAGCGGAGGCCGTGACCCCGCAGCCGTAGGTGTGAAAATAACCACCGGTGCCGATGACGGCCCGGGCAACCCCAGGTCCTCCCCAAACAGGGGAAGTCCTACCTGACCACAGGTCTGAGCTGGGACCTGCTGAAGAGTAGAAGCTGACCAGGCTCCCGAAGTAGAAGGAAGATGAGCCCCCAACTCGGGTGTTGCATGGACCAGGGGCATAGCACTATGTTCTGCTGAAGATCTCTGAGCCCGTGAGAATTGCTTCTTTAAGGCTCTGTGCATCCGGTCGGCCTGTTTGTTGCTTGCCTTGCCAGCCTTTCTGCCATACTTGAATTTGGCCTTGGCCTTACCTCCGGGTGCTTCAGGGACCTGAACAGCTTGTGCGGCAACATCGCCAGTTTCCAAAGGCTGAGGCTCAGTGGGTTCTGCCATGGTATTGAGAATGGTCCGGACGAGACTCCGAGGCTGACTCTTTCTGCAAGAGACGCAGTAGACCCCGCGCAGGGGACGACCGCACGTGAATCAGTGTTGACTGGATCACTGGCAAACCAGACTCATGCTGCGCGCTTAAAGCGCTCGTCACCTAGGCCCAAGGAATCCGTCTGCTTGGCCTGACGTCAAGGTGACGAAGTCACACATGTCTCACGTTAGTGGCAATGGTCAGGATCTTGCAACCATTAGATGCAGAAAAGGCTAGAACCAGGCAAGCTGTGGTGAGCAGAAGCCAAGACCGGCATGTCAGCAGTGCTTGCTCATGAGAATAATTATTCCAGTTGAGATAGTCAATCTGAAAGCAAATCTCACAAACAATCGCAGATCAAGGCAAATGTGAAAAGGAATACAACATTCAAACCCAATTTCTGTATATATAAATGTATATATCTCAAGTTAAGGCTTTTACTGAGTAGGTAAATTAGGCCTAGGTGCCTTTGAGGGATCCCAAAATGGCGACCGAGAGTTCTGGGCATTTCCCAAGGGAACTGAGGCCATTAAAATGGCGGCTGCTAGGGATCCAGGAAGGGGGGGTTGGATTTCAGCGGAGAAGCAGGTAAAGCGATTAATTCAGCTCTAAAAAACATTTGCCTGTTAAAGGGGAAACGATAGAACAAACTCAGGCTTCTCAATTTCCACTTTAGGGTCTATTGCGGTAATGGTGCAGTGCGCCTTCGCTCAGCTCTACTAAAGAATCTCCGTTGCCCTGCTGGGAGCAATAAATTGAAAGAGAAAGGTATCTCCATTCTCCGATAGCTTACAGCAATAAACGGCTCGGAAAAAAACCTCTTGCATAAATGGAGCCAAAAAGGCGGCCGCGAGTCTTGCTGACCGATCCCAGCCGAAAGGAAGCCACGCAGCTTCAAAATGGCGGCCGCACGCGAGAACAACGAAGCGGAGAGCCTTCCCCTCACCCAGATAGCAAATGCCCCAGCTCAGCAGCCTGCTGAGTCTGGGAAGTATATATATATAAATATATAAATATCCCTTCCCTCCCAGACCCCAGGAAGGGGAAAAAGGTGTAAAGGCTGCAAGCCTCAAGTAAAAAAGGGAAGGGGGGGGGGAATTTGTTGTATTGAAATGGGATTAAACTCTGACTAAGACAGACAGGCAAGAATAGAGAAGAGAAGCCACCAGAAAGCAGAAAAACAGCTAATTCTCCTAGATAACAGAAGAATCCACCAAAAGATTTGAATCATCTAGTCCAACCTGCATCCAAGAAGACAGAGTCAGTTCTCACGTCCTCATGGGCGAAAGACTAAGATGAAACTACCGGTAGAAGTACCAGATAATGAGGAGGCATGACAACTTAGCCTGATTGAGCAGGAGGACTGAAATAACCCATTGGTGGATTCTTCAGTCATCATGCTGGAGAAAAGAACAATAATCCACAGATAGGAAAAAGGGGGGAAAATTTACAACCTGAGTCTGGAGATAAGAACCAATGCGTCTTGACTAGGTGAAGACTAAGTCGGAACTGGGTAAACGTGACCCAGCAAGAGGCGTGGCTATCTCACAGACTTAGTCTAATTGGGTAGAAGAGACTTTAGGAAATCCAATCCATGGATTATCCATCCTCATGCTGGAGAAGCATAATTTTTGAAATTACAAATTAGCTGTGTGCACATATACCTTTACCCATGGTTAAGAAATCCACAGTTTATCTAGTTTAATATTCTTGTTTTAAACAATACACTGAACCATAAACTAACCACAGGTTCACAACACTTTATACAAGTAGTCTTCAACTTACAACAGTTCATTTAGTGACCATTCAAAGTTACAACAGCAGTGAAAAATGTGACGTGTGATCGTTTTTCATAAACTTATCAACTGCAGTGAATCCCTTAACAACTGTGGCAACAAAAGTCGTAAAATGGGCCAAACTCATTTAAATGTCTTGCTTAACAACATAAATTTTAGGCTCAATTCTGGTCAAAAGTTGAGGACTACCTGTATGAAAAAGCAGTTGACAGCTTTATGATTCAGTATGATATTTGAATACAGTGGCAAAATCACTGTTACATTATTCTACTCAGTACAAACTGGAAGAAAAACTTTTAACAAGTTAATATTCCAACAGCTTTTTTCCAACATATTGTTATAACTTAGAATAGCAGTTGTCTAAGTGGAAGGATTTGATAACTCCATCACATAAGCCTCTATTTGCAGATGAAAGCAATACTAAACAGACAAGTTTACCTTTTCACCTAAGAGGGGAAATAATCCTTTGCAAATTATCAACTTTTAAGAAGATAAAAGTAGTCCTCGGCTAACAACCGTTTGTTTAGTGACATTCAAAGTTACAACAGCATTGAAAAAAGTGACATGACCATTTTTCACACTTACAACCATTGTGGCATCTTCATGGTCACATGATCAAAATTCAGACACTTGGCAATTGGTTCATATTTACGGCGGTTGCAGTGTCTCAGAGTCATGTGATCACCTTTTGAGACTATCTGACAAGTAAATTCAATGGGGAAGCCAGATTAACAATAACAATAACCATGTTGTTTACTTAACAACTGCAGTGATTCACATAACAACTATGCAAGAAAGTTCGTAAAATGAAGCAAAACTCACTTAACAAATGATAATAATAATAATAAAGTTGGAAGGGACCTTGGAGGTCAAGTCCAACCTCCTGCTCAGGCAGGAAACCCTACACCATTTCGGACAAATGGCTGTCCAGTTTCTTCTTAAAAACTTCCAGTGTTGGAGCATTCACCGCTTCTGGAGGCAGGTTGTTCCACTGGTTAATTGTTCTAACTGTCAGGAAGTTTCTCCTTAGTTCTAGGTTGCTTCTCTCCTTGATTAGTTTCCATCCGTTGCTTCTTGTCCTGCCTTCAGGCGCCTTGGAAAATAGCTTGACTCCCTTTTCTCTGTGGCAGCCTCTGAGATATTGGAACACTGCTACCGGTATCATGTCCCCCCATGTCCCCCTCATCACTTTCCAACAGAAATTTTGGGCTCAATTATGTCGAGGACTACCTGTACTATAGCCAACCTTTCTGCTCTGAATGACAACTCTAGCCTAGCCTGTAATCTCATACCCTTTTCTTTCTATTTCGAAGTGCTCTGAACTCTGTTTGCCACCAACAAAAGCTTCAGCTGGTGAAGGAGTACCTGGGTGGTCCTTCTTCCCAAATGGCTAATTGCCCTGTGAATCTGTTCAGAGTTCCAAGCACAAACATCCAGAGGACCAAGGTTACTGGTCCTTTCCTCCACTTGCATTCTAACAAGATGAGCTAAATTTGGTAAGGAATGAACTTAACACACATACCTGTTCACAACTCACCATTTATTTTGGGATATTTGATTTATTATTTAATAATTCATCATATGGAAAACTCTAGGATAAATTCCCTGGCATAACTGAACCAGTCTCTCAAACTGAACTCCATTTTTAACTTACTCTTTCATTTTCATGTAATCTTTCTGAATATCTCAATCAATCTACCCAACTATCATGAAGTACTATATATAAAATGTGCTGAGCCCAAGTTTGTTTTTGTTTATTGAACAAATTTATATGACTGCCCAACTCAAACACAGGTGACCCTGGGTGGCTTTAAAAATCTGTAACATAAAAGCCATCAACCCACCACTACTACCATTACTCAAGCTGCAGCAATACAATCAAATCAACCATTTGATCAGCTCCATTCGTGGTCCCTGGGCCCACCGACAAAACCATATCTTCAGGACCTTTTGGAAAAGCAACCAAGTTTTCAACAATTCTTCTGATCAATATTCCTACACATGCTAGGGCTATCAGCTAACTTCATGGTAAATTTAAAAATGGAAGCACTGATGCTGTGCTTCTGTACCACTACATCAGCACATGAAAGAAATTCAATGTTTTTGCCAAAACGTTTTTCCTCCCTTTGAAGCCCTGTCCCCTGAAACCTGCTTCAGAGGGTTTCTCAAATTTCAAAAGCAAATTTCAGGTCTGTGGGGGACTATAGGAAAGAAGAAGCATTCAATCTGCCAAGAATTCTTTTTTTTATAAATATATTTTATTAGATTTTTATATGGGTAGGGAAAGATGGGGTCGGAAGGGGTACAGGGAAACCGGGATAAAGGGGGCCGGGTGTGGATAGTAACAATAAATATATGATTCAGCAAGCAAGCTGTCGTCCGGGTCTTCATATTGAATATTATTATTTATATAATACTAAACATTTATAAAAGTAAATCGGTATAGTTACAACAAACTTTTGGTAAAGCAGTAATATTCCTTTAAATAATTAGCATAGTTAATAGCATAGCAACTATTTCTAAACATCAAGCTTAATACTTAATATAATAAATCTCTAATATCTCTTCTTATTCTAACGTGTTTCAACCCACTGATAAAATTTTCCCCAGGTTTTATAGAAGATTGAATCCTCTTTCTCCTTCATCTCTAACATTAATCTATCCATTTCTGCACAATCTAGAATTTTCAAAATTATAATCTGATCTGATGGTAGTTTTCATTTTTCCAAAACTGGGCGAAAACTATTCTTGCAGCTGTCAATACAAGTAGTATTAAATAATCATTTTCTTTACCATAGTTAGGTCTTCATATACCTACCAGGAACAGTTCCGGTTTAAATTCTATCTGAATTTTCATCATCTTTACTAACCATCTATGAATCTTAGACCAATATTGTTTTGCAATAGAACATGTCCACAAGGCGTGATAATAAGTACCCGGTTTTTGCTTACATTTCCAGCATGTATCTGAATAAATTTTTTAAACATTTTCACTAAACGAACTGGTGTCATATGCCACCTATAAAATATTTTATATAAGTTTTCTTTGTATGTTACTGCTTTAGTAAGTTTAATATTTTTATCCCACAATTTTTAATCTGCCAAGAATTCTGCTGAGAGAAGGACACCTGCATGTGGATGGGGTAGGAAAAGGGAGGAGGGAAAATAGGAGTGAAGATCACCAGTGGTTTTATTTTGCATTAGCTAAACTTTAACATATAACCATATATTAAGGCAGTACAACAAACAAGCCATGATGCCTCACATAGTTGTGGTGACTGTTAGAAAGAGGTACATGGATTGTATACTGTATATAGTTGGAAGAAAGTTAAGAATCTACCTCCTGTATACATAGTTTATTTGAAGGTGCCAGATTATTTAACTCACCAGAAGAAAACCTATATGCTAAGTATGATTAATGTTTTCTTCCAAAAGGACAAAGCAAAGGAGATGGTTGAGACTGTGAGTAAAAAATAAATAAAAATCAGGGTGTGAGAAACTAGCTGTATGTGCAGATGTATGTATAACTAGGCTGCTTAAAAAGCAGAGGAGCAAGTGAGTCGTGTAATGCAATTTAATCAGTTAACTCCTGCCTGGAGGGGACATTAAGAGGGAGTGGGAAAAAAGAAACTTTTCTAAAATTCCCAGCCCTATGCATGGTCATCACCAGCCAGAATCTCTAAAAAAAACACAGCATTCATTTCCTTCCTTCCTTTACTTTCCTTCTGATAAAAAAAGTGGCAATGTTAATAAGGCAACTAAGTAACATAGATTTGCTTAAGCCAAATAAAAATAGTAGACCCAACAAACCTACATCAAGAGTTAGGATCAAAGTACAGAATATTTCTAATCCCTTTGCTGAGATTACTTAAATTCTCTTCCTTTCTGGCAGGGAGAAAATGCTGTTGACATTAGTTAATGAGGAATTAGAATCTTTTGCGATAATCTGCAAAGCCCCCCCCCAAAAATTAACGAGGTGATTCCCATCTAAATTCCACCCACTTCCTTTTTAGAGCTCTCCCTAATGCTGAAGAGTGAATATTGAAGCATATTTTGCTACAACAGAGTATATTTGTCCTTTCTGCAAAAGATGCCAACTATCTAATCTCTCAAAAATTAATAAAAATGTCACGAGGCCGTTCCAGACAACCCTGAAAATCTCTAAAGGGATTTGATCTAACATAAAAGTCTTATTTCTGCTTTTCCTGTTGAAGTGTCTGTCTATTTAATAGTATGCCAAGATAATGCTCTACTAAAATAATAAGTGGATACCGGACTGTTGTGAAATCACCAACATCAATATGAGTCGGGAAGTCTTTGGTCCCAGATTAGACTAAACTTGTATATGATTTTAGAAGCTGCATAAGACTGAGTGATTATCAAAGTAAATAAACAGATCTAGAATCGAGTGTATTCTGATCTGATATAAATTCAGTAACTAGTACTGTACAATAAGATGGTTAGGCCAGATTTATACAACTTTGTGTTCTTTTAATTAGAACACAAAGATCCATAAAGTAGAACCAATTGCACACTTGGAACATTTGCACACCCTTGAACAAAGCGTACTTTGTTCTTGGCTTACCTGATCTAGCCATGTGTGAATAGGGTGAAGCGGCTATTAGTCTTCTAGTAAAACAAGGAAAAATTCAAGAGTACCCCTATTCTCTCCTTTTACTGTTACATAAATTAGTGATGGGAGGGGGTGTTGTCAGAACAAAGGAAATGGAGAGAGGATTACCCTTCCCTACCTTGGTATGTAACAACTCTGATATCTGACAGAGCACAGTGGATCTGCTTTTTCCATTTCAAAGTTCAAGATACCAGACACTGCAAAAGTTGCTAGGATAGCAGCTGGGCAGGATGGGAATCAGCAAACCATGGCCAATACAAATTTTCCATTGTGTATTTCTTGGCTATCCATGGATATCTATGATTAATGCTGAAGATAACTTTGCAAATGATGCAAATACATTTCTGGACTTATGGAGCAAACACATTTTTGAGAACAAATTTAACCCAGAAATCTCTTTTGTATATAACAAATTCAACTCCTCACATAAAATTCCACTTAAGATTAATCAAATTTTCATCACTTTAATTGCCTGATTTGATGAGATGGACAAAGAAAATTATTTTTTGCTGCTATGGTAGCAGGAAATACTTGATCAAGTATATCGCTCCACCAAGAGCTAAGCAAAATTCAAGTGATTTTTAACTATTTTATACCATTGTGGTAAACAAGCCATCTTAAAATAATTTAAATTTGTCTATGGAGCACAAAAGTGCTACTGTTTAATGCACTGCAGTAACTTACAGTCACAATTGGGATTGGAATTTCCCTCATAAGTAAAACCAGGTTTTGTCAGGTGATATTTACTTTACGATCATTTTTACCATAGTTGTTAAGCAAATCACACAGTGCTTAAGCAAATCTGGTTTCCCCAATTGACTTTGCTCATTGGAAGCTGGCTGGGAAGATTGCAAACCATGATCACATGACAAGATGCTGCAACCATCATGTCAGTTACCAAGTGCCTGAATTGCAATCACAGTACCGTGGTGATTGTAACCTTGAGAAAGGTCATAGGTCACTTTTTCTGAAGCCATTAAACAAATAGTTGTAAATTGAGGACTACCTGTATTATATTTACAAAAAGATATTTGTAAAACAAATTATACTGCAAGTAATAATTTAAAATAATATATGTTAGCTAAAATTGTATTATTTCATTATTTAGTATTACCTATTTGGTCATTAGCCTAATTAAGATTCACTCTTAATTATGCTCCAACATAGGAACCTATTCTTAAGGTTTTTCATTTGGCAATGTCCTTAATGGATTTTCAGATAACTTTCAAGGGAGACTATCAATAGGCAGGGTTAGTTACCTATTCCACAATTTCTGAAAGCGTAGAATGAAAAGAAATAAAATACTGAGCACATAAAGATTTCCAAGTCTTGTGACTAGAGAAAAAAGTCAAGAGTAGTGTTGGCTAGGCCATATGAATCTTTGAAGTCAAAAAGTACACAAGATTTCCTGTTGTAAGGATTTTCATGTCCTTCCTGTTGTCAGGATTTTTATATCCTTTCTGATAACACACAGAAACAGATATATATGCAGAATAGTTAACTAGTTTAAAAAGCTTACAATTCATATAAACTGTTTGTTTTCTTTTGGTTTGTATCATTTGTATTTTTAGATATATAACTTCTGTACCAGTAGTTGAAATGAAATTGATTAATTTTATCATTTGCATTATTTGTATTATCATTTATTTGATTCAAAAACTCAACACAGTTGTAGATACACATACAACCGTTCAATTAACTAATTAAAACAATTAATTATTAATTAATTAGAAT
Source organism: Bothrops alternatus (assembly GCA_034064705.1). Classification (NCBI taxonomy): domain Eukaryota; kingdom Metazoa; phylum Chordata; class Lepidosauria; order Squamata; family Viperidae; genus Bothrops; species Bothrops alternatus. The sequence goes on from JARGCV010000040.1 coordinate 1,272,053, forward strand.
TAAAATGCATGCAATAGTTTTAAATACCCATCTGAACTACTGATTCTTTTCCTTTCACTAAAATATTATGTGTGTGCATTTCAGAAAATTCACCAAGAAATGCCTTCTTACTTCCTATTTCCTTGCAAATCTGTTCAAATAATAATCAGATTACAACTTCAGCAAAAAGAAAAGTCATTATGCATACTTCCTCTCCACAGATGCCACATGCAGGATGCCAGAGCTGGCCTGCTCCATTATTCCTGATTGACTTGATAAGTAGTGACTTTATTTACTGCCAGGGTTCTGTACAAGGGCTTAAATCCCTTTGTTCTTCTTGCTGTGTTTTATTAGCACAACAAACACAAATTGAAGGGAACCCTACACAAGAATCAGTGTATCTGAGGTCCGTAGATACCAGTGCTTCATAATTGAAAGAAAAGAAAAAAACATTGTCCCTGTGCTCACTTGCCTTCAAAATGATTCCAAGCCATTCCTAGGAAGGATGCTGTATTGGGATTTTTTTTTTTAAGTTAAAGTGCTTTTCTTGCTGCTGTGGAATCTCTTGACAACTGTGCCTGGACAAGTCCCTGAAGTTTTCTTGGCAAGATTTTCGGATGTGGTTTACTACTGCCTTCCTCTTACATTTGAAACAGAAATGACTGGCCCAAAGCCACCTAGATGGCTTTGTGGTAAAGGCAGGATTACAACTCACAATCTCCTGGTCTCTAACCTGGTACCCTTAATTGCTCTTCAGGGCAGTGTTCCTCAACCTTGACAACTTTTAAGATGTGTGGACTCTAACTCCCAGAATTCCCATGCTGTCTGGGTTGCGCTCTGCTGCTGCCTCCCAAGCCAGCCGATGCGCATGAAAATCCTAGGCGGAGGGCGAAGGTGGAGCTTGGGAGGCAGCGGCGGGATGCAGCCCAGCAGCAGCAGAATCCCCCTCGGATGGCCCTGCCAGTGGCAGCTGCATGCTATTTAACCCTAAGTGTCTAGACCAGAGCCTCAGTCTGGTAAGGAGGCAGAGGCTCCAGGCAGAGATGGCGGCCACAACGGGGCAGGCCAGGCAACGAGTGGAGCGCTCTGCCGCTTTCCTCTCAGAGCTGCAAGTGCGAGGCAGCTCTGAGGCAGTGCCCGTCTCCTTTAAGCCTGCCAAGGCTCCGGTCTGGGTGCTTAGGGTTAAATAGTGCATAGCTGGCACCAGCCAGGCTGTCCCAGGAGGATTCTCTTGTTCCTCGTGGCAACGGCAGCAGCACGCCTCGTGGCCTCCTGCCCCATTGCGGCCACAAGCAAGCAGACAGTGCGACGGAGTGGGTGGGTGGCTGCAAAATAAGACATCCCCTGAAAATAAGCCCTAATGGGTCTTTTGGTCACCCCCCAAAAATATAAGACTGTGTCTTATTTTGGGGGAACACAGTCTTATATTATAGGACAAACAGGGAAGAAGCTAACCACTAGATTGCAAGAACACAAGAGAGCAGTCAGGTGAGGAGACTCAAACTCACTGGTAGCTTCACATTGCAATGAACAAGGACATACATTCAATTTTGCACCTACTATGATCGTTGGGCACGTAGGTATAAAGATAGACAGAGAAATGATTGAAGCCTGGGAAGCAAGCCCCTTGTCAGTCAACAGGAGTGATGACTTATCAACAGCTTATCAAGTACTTAGGATCTGAGGACTTGACAGCACAAGAAAACAACAGCCAATCGCCAGCTACCAACATACCAATCAACCAAAAGGAAAGCACCATATAAATATGAAGCATAGACTAGCCCAAAGCACATATTCTGGTAGAGAGAGGTGCCTGAGGATGAGCTCCTGCACAAGCTTTACCACCAGTTTATCAAGTACTTAGGATCCGAGGACTTGGCAGCACAAAGAAGCAATAACCAATCACCAGTCACAACACAACTATAAGCCAAACAGAAGGCATCATATAAATAGAAAGCATAGAATAGCCCAAAGGATATATTTCAATAGAAAGAAGTTCCCTGAGGATAGGCTCCAGCAAAGCTGGTCCCAATGACCAACCCAGATTGGATCTTGCAACATTATCCTGGGACGCCTATATTTGCCTTCACAAAAAATACTACCTATTTCTGGGGTATAGAGATAATTGTTTTAAATACTTACATGGTGATTTCAGGATTGCTGAAATAATACATACTGTGATGTATCCTGGCCTCACTCAAATATTTCCATCTTCTATTTATAGTATTGTAGCATGCACAGTAAAGATAAACTGAAAATAGAATTTCGGTTGCATTGCAAAATTCAGTTTTTAGAACTGTGGTATAACAAAAGCCATAGTAACACAAGCCAAATCTTTTACTGTTTACACTCCTAAGTAACATTTCATCACTATTCAAAATTTAGCAGAATACCAAAGAAGTGCATTTTTCATCTTCCTCTATTCCCCATAAACAGCTCATCTATTCAACTCAGCATCTTTGTATTTAAGTGTGTTATGTTCCAATCATATAAACAAGCATTTTTTAATTTCTTACTTCTCATGCTCTTAACAGCAACTCATCTCTAACAAATAACAATACTTACAAAACAATAAGAGAATGTTTTATAAACCTGGAAAAAATTGTAAGACCTCATTCCGCTTCTCTTTAGGGTACTAATACATACAAATGACTGTTATGGGAGTGTATAAATAAGCAGGCTATAAAAGATATTTATACCCTAGAAACATTTATGGATTTATATGCCAAACAGTAAGAAAGTGTTTTAAAGATCCTAGTAAATACTGTCCTCACATAATTGTTAACTATACTTGATATAATCAACAAAGAACAAAGAAAATATAATCTTTTAACTATCAAATCAAAACTATTACAGCCACAGAACAGCAGAAATCTCTTAACTATAATGAAGTAATCATCACTGTGGCTCCTCTAAATATCCCATCAAATGATTAAATCTAACTGCAATGTGGTCTGATGTTTGAATTGATATATCATGGGTTCCAGTTAGTCTCTACATGCTTTCCAGTAGGTTTGCAAACCACCACTGGTGGCAACAGCGTAAAATAATGCCCAAGGCATGGTGAATCATTCTATTTAAAGTACATCTTCACAAACCCTTTAACGTAAGCGCAAAAGTATTAAGAGTAGATAAAAGGTAACATTAAAGATGCCAAGGGACAGCTAGAAGTGCCTGCACTATCAATAAATCCCTCTGTCACAAGTCTGTCCAAAACCACAAATAGCAGCTATTTTGTATAGCAAAATGCCACACAGTCACCTCCTTCTTCTCCTTAAATAATTTCCCACTCATTCTATTCCTGAAAATAAATTCTCAGCCATGCTTAGTATTATCAAGTGTCTCTTGGTGTCTCAGAGGCACCACTGGTGTGAGAAAAGGATGTAGGGAGAGAGGTTTGGAGAAAAAAAAATGGAGTTCAGGGCAGAGATCAAGAGCTGTACAGCAACTTTATATAACTAAACTGAACAACTGCTGGCCTTTTTTTTTTTTAAATGATTTCTTAAGTACTCAAGTTGGAACCTGCAATGTGTAAATCAGCCTTTGTAAGTCTAACTAAAATAGTGTCCCCTCAGGGCTCCACAAATACCTCAGTGAAATCACTAAAGCTATTCCCAGATCTTGAGTTAACAAAGTCTCCAAAGGATTTCCTGACAAAATGTACAGTTAGAGATAGTTCTCAGATTTCCCCCAATTATGCACATATTCTAAGAAAGATTAATAAGCATACAGTTGACATTTCAGCTAAGATGACACTCTAACAGACACATATTCAAGAGCAAGTCCACTATCTTCAATGAGAGTGGATTTTCATTTTGATTACAGCCTAGGAGTCTCACTTCAATTTATCCAGTATAAAACCTGATGCTTTACTGGAAGTTTCTATCACTAGTATACAGAACAATAATTTTAGCTAAATAGGACTCATCATTATTTCAACAGCAAAGTTAGGTGCAACTTTGAAAATAATCACCATGGATAAATGTACAGGTTGGAGTGCCAAGTGTGGTTAATTTGTTCATCACTTGGGAATTCCACCAATATTGTCTCTTAAATTATTCATTCAAGTCTGTCTGTTCCTCTTTCTTCCCACAACTATGCTATAGTCCAGTTGAAAGAAATGTATAGCTGAAAGACTAGTACTAGCAACTGAGCGGTGGTGGTGGTGGAGGAGGAGGAGGAGGAGGAGGAAACTCTCCAATGGAAGACCTAGTGATTGAAAGATAGAGCCAGAAAAGACTAAAGAGAGACTGATATTAGAGAGGAAACAGGACAAAGAGGGAGAGAATATGTGGGTGGATAGTCAGAACCTAGAGAAGTGAAGAAAACTAAAGTTCATAGATTGGAAAAAAACAAGCCAAATCTGTGGCTGCAAGCCAGTGATTTATTTTCAATGCAGGAAACAAAAATAAGTTCCTATGCAGTTCAAATAAGACGCATACTGTGTACACTAAAGCAGTTAATAGGCTGCAATTCAGTTTGAAGTTATTTTCACTCTTGTACTATTACATTACATTTTTGTCAAAAAAATATCTCCACCTACATAAACCCTAATCATTATTTCCTAATCTAGTGCGATTCTAAGTATCCTAACTCTTCATGGTTGGGCTTATTACTTTAAGATGGAAACAAATTTAAAAAAACAACCCCACTAGATCTGCAATTCAAAAGGATAACTTCTAAAAGGAGACTGTATACTAGAGGTTTCTACACTACATTACGAGTCCTGATTTACTTCTTTCCCCTTCAAATTTAAACAGAAGGAGAGATGTGTGTAAATGGAACACAATGATATTCCACATTTATAAAGTAATTGGGGAATTAAAAATAACCTATCTATGTAATAATCCTCACAATATAACTTCAAATGGGCTAGGAAGTAGGGAGCGCCAACAATGACAGCCTTGTTTATGGACTGAATCTTATGGATGAGATTGGCTGTCCAACCAAACTATAGTGCCAACAGTAAGTTTGTTTTGATTCTCTTACACTAAGCAAGAAGAAAGGGAGAAGTCATTGGAAGTTCAAATGGTTCCCCTGCAACAGATACTAGAAGGCATTCCCTCAGATCTCAATACATGGAGAAAGACCTCCTTGGTTGACCTCATGACCTGCCTGATCTCTAACGGCAGAGGTTTTTTTTTACTGTTACCCTGATTGCAAATTGATTAAGGCCTTGTATCTATAAACCCAAGCCTAGTGCAGTATCCTTGGTTTGTACCATGGTAGTTACTTCAACCGCATGTGCCAAGTCATGTACCCTACTCAATAATTTGGCTAACACATCCTGCAACATCTGGATGATGTGCAAAGGTTATTTTACATGCAGCACATTATTATCATTTAAATATGAGACTACTAGTATCTGTACAAATGTTGCTAAGTCATCCCTGTCCAGGAATATGCACAGTTGGTATGTGTATACAAACTGAAGTGGGAAGAGGTGCTCCTAGGTAGCCAAAGAAGCCAACTGGCCTTCTAAAGACAATGATGATTCCAGGAGTACCTCCAAACTAGGCACTGGTACATATTATCGGGACCATGTGATACAGACAAGGAATAAGAAGCAGCCCATCTATAAGAGAAAGGAGAATTACTGAGGCTACCCCAATGTGGCTAAATGTGTTGAATTTGATCTAGATGAACCAGGACAATTCAGCATTCAACTGTCAATAAGAAATTCAGGGACACTGACCTCTTTAGAATAAGTATTAAAAAGAGAGGTAAACCATGAGAAAGAAACTGTATGCTGCCCTCAGCTCTATTCCAAAAATGTAATTACAATATTAGTACCCTGAATAACAGCAATAGAAACACAAACTTGCAAAAAAGCTATAAGGCAAAATTACTAAATCTGTTTCTGAGTTCCAGAAATACCAATGTCAATATCAAATTACCAACTAGTAACTTTAAAATGAATTGCTTCTAAGTATTTTGCATATCTGGATCACTGCTCTATCAGTAAACTATTTATCTTCACCTGAAGAGACAAGAGTTCAGCCAAATTTATATTTAAATAGTAGAGCTCTGAATCAAATCAAGAATCTACTTACTGGGCACAAGGAATGAAGGTTGCTCAGCTTGGTTGTTCTCTACCAAATGACTCACAAAATGCATGAAAGTTTCCAGCTGAGGACCATTGTCTTTGTCTGCTCCTTACTGCTCCCTCTAGCAATGTGTGGCACTCAATACAATACAGCAAAGCAGAATCACAGCAGTCCCATGGAGAACATTTAGGGAGCAGCTTCCTCACTGCAGACTAACAGAGCAATCTTTTATATTACATCTTTTCTCTAGGGACGGGGCTAGAAATGGAGTGCAACTTCAGAAGCTTTGAGAAACATTAACAACCAGGGTAGCTTAGAGGTTAAAATGATGGATTAGGAATAAGGGAGACCCAGGTTCAAGTTCACCCTCAACCATGAAAGCTCACTAAGTGACTTTGACTAGTCCGCACTCCCTCAGCCCAAACCTGCTTTATAAAGTTGTTGAGGGGATAAAGTAGAGGTTAGAGGTTGGAGAGCTATGTCTGCTGCCTTGAATTCCTGGAGAAAAGATAGGATATAAATCTAATAAAAGACATAAGTGAACCTTTGACTATGATAAAGCAATTACTGGCTTCCCTTCCTACTGACCACAGCTATCAAACCATGGACTGTTCTGCCCAAAAGATTGGCTACAGTTTGTTTCTCTTGCAATAAGACAGTGGGAATGGGGAGAATGGGTCACGCTTCAAGAAGAGCAAATAAGGGTCAGAAAGTATCACTCATAAGTATAATTATAATGGAAAATTCTTGCTTACTATGTCTTAGCATCTATTGAATTTAAAAAAGGAATAAACTTACAGTATACAAAAAACATACCTTTGTCAAACCAACCTAGTGAAATAGATTTTTCATTTTTCATTTTCTCCAACTGCAATAAATACAGACCCAGCCACACCACTTGAAATAAATTAATCCAAGGAGATTAATCCAGACTTGAAATAAATTAATCCAAGGAGAAAGGCTAGAGATAGAGATAACATGTTGGACTATGGAAAAAGCTTTAATGTTGTCAGTGTCAACAGGTCTCTTGGTGTGTGTGTTTTTTTACCCACTTTGACAGAGAGCTGCATAATCAGCTGGGGCACAAGCTCTCCACTGGAGTCTACAAGAACCTTGGCAACAAAGAAGAACAAATGGAAGTGAAGCAAGAAGGGGAACAAAAACCAGGTCATGAAATAGACCTCTTATGAGCAATGGAAATAAATTACAGTTGGTCCTCACTTAACAACCACTTGGTCAGAGACAGTTCAAAGTGGGTTGGCAAGAGGATGCAAACGGAGATTACATGACTGTCTTGCTTAACAATGAATGGTTCGCTTAGCCAGCAGGAGTGCCAGAATTTCTATCGTTAAGCAGTCATGTAACACTGTGCTTTTTGACCATATTGTTTAAGAACGAAAATTCTGGTCCCAATTTATCATTGTTAAATGAGGGCTATCTGAAGAAGTTGGGTTATTTAAATTATCTTCCGTTCTAATCTGTCTTTAAAATTACACTAATAGAAAGCTATTTCCAAACAATACTAAGCTGATTTAAGGCAAATTTACTTTCTCTGTGCATTTAACCACAGAAAGATTGATTTGATAATTCGATATACATAGCGCTGTGTTATTTTTACTCTTGATGGTTCATTTAAAGAAAATGAATAAGACCTGCTAATATATGTCAAATATGACCAAAACACAATAAAGTTTAACGCTGAATACTTCAGTGCTGATCTACTATGTCATTGCTAGAAACAACCCTCGTTTATTTATTCTTCCATCTTTAATAAAGACAGTTTTTCTCATTTCACTAACAGGCATATAGAAAATACCAAAATCCACAAACATAACTGCAGAGTATTTATATTAACTTTCTTTTTCTTTCCCAATATCAAAGGCAATGAATAGGGCAGAAAAAAAATATGGAAAATACATGTGGAAAAATAAAGTAATAAATAAGGAAACATACTCAACAGCAATCCATCTAAAATAGTAAGAGAGTAAACTGTCTCTAAGCCCAACGTTTACTGCCACAAATGACGGAAATTGATGGAATTTGGAATATGGCCTTTCCTTAAGCTGATGCCTTCCAACAATTCTAACAATTCCCAGGCAACACATCAGTAATTATAATTTATACTAACAAAAGCTGTGCAGCTAACTGCAACTACTATTCCTGGGCTCAACTATATTGTTAATATAATTGAATTTTTTTAAAAAATGAACTGTACGTACTTCAAACCAGTTCTTCACTCCCTTCTTCTGCGTGCATTTTAATCCCCTGCAGAGCACTTGAAGAGGAGATTACAGGTAGTCCTTGACTTTGAACTATGGTGCTGGAGAAGACTCCTGCGAGTCCCCTGGACTGCAAGGCGATCAAACCAGTCAGTCCTAGAGGAGATAAACCCTGACTGCTCTTTAGAAGGCCAGATCCTGAAGTTGAAACTCAAATACTTTGGCCACCTAATGAGAAGGAAAGACTCACTGGAGATGGGCCTAATGCTGGGAAAGACTGAGGGCAACAGAAGAAGGGGACGACAGAGAATGAGGTGGCTGGAGGGAGTCACTGAAGCAGTAGGCGTGAGCTTAAATGGACTCCAGAAGATGGTAGAGGACAGGAAGGCCATGGGGTTGCGATGGGTCGGACACAACTTCGCAATTAACAACAAAGAAGTTGTTACTAAGCAATGCAGCCATTAAATGATTTATCACGTGAGTGAGTCTGATTTTAGGAGCTTTTTTGCCTTGGCCATTAAGCAAATCACGCTGCCATTTAGGAAATCCGGCTTCCCTCACTGACATTGCTTGACAGAAGCTAGTTGGGAAGGTTGCAAAGAGAGATCTCCTGGTCCTAGGATGCTGCAACCATCGTAAATACATGCCAGTTGCAAGCACCAGACTTGCAATCATGTGACTGTGGGGATGTTGCAATTATTGAAAGAATGAGACCTGGTTGCAAGTCACTTTTTTCAGTACTGTCGAAACTTTGAACAGCCACTAAATGAATGGTTTTAAGTCTAGGACAGGGGTAGGCAACCTGGGCTCTTTTATGAGTTGAAGTCCATGAGTCATAAAAGAGGCAAGGTTGCCTACGCCTGGTTTAAGACTACATATATTAGATCTCTAGAATGCAGACTAGATTAGGAAGTCCAAATCACGTCCATATAGTGGCCAAAAAAACTGCAGGAAGTGAATTTACATGAATATTCTGGAAAAAAGCAACAGATCCTGTGTAGATAGTTCTTGCTTAGTGACAATATTTGGGAATGGCAACTTGGTTGCTAAGTGGCACAGCTAAGTGTAAAACATGTGACCCCCAACTTATTATTTTCTTCTACCTTCTCTTTTAATTCTGCTTGTCACAAGTTGGTTGCAAAGGCCACAAGCGGCAATCATATGACTGCAGGGACACTGCAACTTTCATAAATGGGAGGACTGGTTGCAAAGCTATTCTTTACACTGTGTAACTTGAAAGAGTTGCTAAAGGCAGCCTGTAAGAGAAGGCTATCTGCGCTGCCTTCACTGAGAGCAAGTTTCTATAGCAGTTAAAGCAGTGATGGCAAACCTTTTAGAGACTGAGTGCCCAAACTGCAACCCAAAACCCACTTATGCATCGTTGAGTGCCAGGTGGGTGTGGCCCATTGGCTGGGTGTGGCCAATTGGGTGGGCATGGCTGCAATGGTAACAGCAGACTGGGTGGGACTAAAAAGTTCAATCAATCAATTCCAACTTTGCAAGAACTTTTGTTTTCCCGCAAGAAGTTGAAATTGACTGATTGAACACTTTTTTTTTTTTTTGCACATGGCAGCGGACACTTAAAGCGAAAAGGTTTTATAAAACCCAGCTGAAGGCCTAGGACTGGGGCAACGACACGCATGCCCACAGAGAGGGCTCTGAGTGCCGCCTCTGGCACCCGTGTCATAGGTTCGCCACCACTGAGTTAAATCATTAGGCAATTAGGAAACTGCAAGTTCTAGTCCTGCCTTATGCACAAATCCAGCTGAGTGACCTTTGGCCAGTCACTCTCACCCCTAGGAAGCAGACAATGGCAAACCACTTGAAATCTTGCCTAGAAAACTGCAGGGACTTATCCAGTCAATCAACACTCAAAGGTATAAGAAAAAAAATCTATCTCCTTTCATTAAAGCTTATCAGGATATTTTTAACTCACTCATTCATTTTATATTGACCGATAATCTCAGAAATATGTTAAATAGCTTTCCAGAGTGCAATTCTTTTGGGGTCTGCAAATTTTGTGAGTCAGAAATAACCAATTCTCTGTTAATATTAGGAATGTTTTAGTAAACAAGTTTTACAATTAAACCAATGCCATCATTAAACCTGCCCCGAGAAATGGCAACAAAGTAGAAAATATTTTTTTAATATAGTCAAATGAGTAAGTCACTGTTCCGTTCCCGTTTACCATCCAGATAATAGAAACTCAAACATCCTCCTTCAAAACATGAAATGCATGCAGGCAAAATTCAGGGCAATTGCTAAATGAACAACCGGTCTGTTTTGTTTCTTTCTACTGGTCATAATATTTGAATAAAAGTCCTCCCAAGCACACTTACTGCATCACAGGTGTGCAAACATTTGAATGTTAGCAGTCAGGAAGTGTCAAAAGCATCCTTCCGAAATGATTACTTTGTCATTAAAAAAAAAAGTTCATTTTTTTTTAAAGCCTACATTGAAGACTTCAAAATCCCTCTCCACCACACACATTGTTCAAAGCAAACCCAAGAAAGGATAAATCTAGCATGGGAATAACCTGCTAACATATTGCCTCAACAATTTATTATTTCTTTCAGACAACTCATTTCCTTTGTATTTTGCCTATGATGGGATAAACTATGGAACTGCTTTGTTACCTATTTAAATTCCATTTGAGTACCACAAGGCTACAATTTAACCTTTGAGATGGAATACATCTTTGAAGTATTTAGTTTATCCAAATGTACAAAGGTGACATGGAAATGTTCCCCTCCACCGATTTTCCTAAAGCAACAACCCTTTGTGTGGTAATTGTTTTAACTTTTCTACATTTAGGTTGCTGTCTCAAGTCAATCTTTAACCTGAAAGTCTCCCCTTACCCCAAATTTTCTTCCCATGGAAGACAGATTTGTAAAACTGGACAAGTAATTGTACAAGTAACCCTCCAGTATTTTCAAGAAAGCAGAAAGGAATTAGGTTAAGGGACAGGAAAGTTAAGATTCCTGCCACAATGGCAAGGAATGGTGGTGGAAGAGTTAAGAAAAGGAAATTGAGCCCTTGTACAGGAAAATGAAGAATGCATGTTCAACCAGCACAAGAAATGAGAAAAGGAGAAAACTATTACTTTATAAAAGATACATTAAAAAAAAATCTGTTTTCAGGCAAAAGTGCTCAGGACTGATGTGAAAGAAACTATTAGTGAGAAATAATAAATGAGAGGGCAAAAGCTAAAAGTCCTTTGTGTGTATTATCCACAATGTCAAAGTTTAGCAACTCAGGTCCAACTAGCTCAGCGGTTCTCAACCTGTGGATCGCAACCCCATTTGGGGTCGAACAACCGTTTCACGGGGGTCACCAAACACCGCAGTCCGCCATTTTTTCCCCATTTTTCCCCCCATTTCCCCTTGGCCGTCGTGCGCGCGCCGCACATTGTGATTCGGCCCATCGCACCACGTATGCGTGATTCGGCCCGTCGCGCCACGCATGTGTGATTCGGCCCATCGCGTCGCGCATGCGCAGTTCAGCCCGTCATGCGCGCTGCGCATGCACGGTTAGGCCCGTCACGCGTGCGCCGTGCATGCGCAATTCGGCCCATCGTGCCGCGCGTGCGCGATTCGGCCCATTATGCACGCCCTGCGCATGCACGGTTCGGCCCGTCACGCCGCGCATGCACGGTTTGGCCCGTCGCACGGGCTGCGCATGCACGGCGCAGGTGGGGTCTCGGCCTGAAAAAGGTTGAGAACCGCTGAACTAGCTGCATATATACATATACATATATACATACACACATACACATACACACACATGCAGACAGCAAAATAAATTTTGCCTATTGTTTCTCTTTTAGCCAGAGAAAGATGCAAGACCAGTGAGGCTCATTAATGCCTCCCTTTCCTAAGTGTAAGGAGAGAAAAAACCACAAGTTTCAGAAAGGAACTGATAAAATGACAGAGGGTTATAAGTTCAGGAGCACTATAATAATACACAGCAAGAGTCCCCAGGCAAAAATCTATGGACACCTGCATGGGCAGATGTCAGATGTCAGGTTATTTACTTTCAGAATCTTTTAATTAAAAAATCAATTAAATCCAATATACCCAGAGGATGCCAGGTTGGGAAAGTTCACAGAATTAAATTAAGTTCATTAGGATTAGCAGAGTGAAGCGCCAATATAATCACAGAACAGTGATCTAGCAATGGGTGCTGAGTTACCAATGCTGACTGTTCATGAAATTCACTGGCTAAGGACAAATCGGTAACCAGGTTCATGTATCATACTCAGCATAGTATAGCTTTACTTTTAGCTCAGCGTATGCCACCAAACTGTGATTTAACAAACTACAGTTTGTTAAACATTCCGGTAGACAGAAGTTCCCAGGGGATGGGCTCCAGCATGAGTCCAAAAGCTCAAAAGACTAAACCTTTTGTCTGGGTGACCAACCCAGACTGGAACCCACAAAGCATAATTTAGCTAAACTGTGAACCAAGCCTCTGTCTAAGCCCATCCTTTGCAGGTTATAGGGTAGGAAAGTTCTCATTCATGCATTGTTTACCATGAATTTAGCGGAGGAAGAGTGGGACATCAATATGAATAATAGGGAAGCATCATGGTGTACCTAACGTGCCATCTCATATGCCACTGAAGCTCATTTTCAATAGTTTAAAGCAAATTTTCTCAGCCTAGTATCCCCCATACTTCTGATCTCAATTAGTTTTTCCTAGCTAGGATAATGCACTGGAATGCACAAGGCTGGAGAAGACGTAGATGAACGAACAGCAAGATATGGAAATTATCTTCACACCTTAAAAAAAAACACCTACAAATGGCTTTTGATAAGTAACTATTATTGTGGTACTCCTGCAAATTATATAATTGCACCCATTCTGAAAGGCATCCAGAACTTGTGCTTTTCCGCAGGCTCCCTCTGCTACTTGCCCAAGGCATGGAAATCTAGCAACTTAAAGGTACATTAATTATAAACTATCTAATTAGTATGTAAACTATAGCCACTGACTTATACCTGGTAGTTTTCCAGATCTGGCAGTGAACACAAAGGCTATTTACACTACTAATTGCCTCCACTGGACAAAACAAGTGAAAGTATATGCCTCTCTTCGTGTTGGGTGTGGCTGCTATTTCAATGCATTTGGATTTGTCTAATTTGTAAAATGAAGTTTCTTTGTCTCCTACACACCTGTTTTAGTAAGCAGTAACCAAAGCCAATAATGCAGAGTTTCCTTCCATCACCCTTTGGGGGGGGAATCCATTAAGAAATCAAGATGCTGTGCGGACACCCACTCAACTTCAACAGATGCAATTTGAAAAGTATGCCAAACAATTTCTACACACAATGCACCCAGAGCTCTTATTGTGTGTGGGAAATCATTTTTACAACTGTATTGGGGAAACTGTGTGTGTGTGTGTGTGTGAGGGGTGGGGGGAAACTAAGATATTTTGGCAGGCTACTGAAAAGAAATAATGTACATGGTTAGAAGAAACTGCCAATTGTGCTATTTGATTCTCTTTCCCACAATATTACTCTGGGCAAGGTGCAGTGCAGAGATCCTGCCTTTATTCATAGTCTTTTTTTCCCCATTCCATGCTTAACATCCCATCACTTGGAACACAACTTCCTGGTGCTCAGATAGCAAGAAGCAAGCAGAAGCAGCTCTCCCAACTCACCCCAAGTTACAAATGGGACCTAACTGTACACCAGTGAAGAGAGCGGGAGCATAAAGTTATTTCATTTCCTGTTCCACTAAGAAAGAAATCCATCCCATCGCCGATCAAAGAGGAAACTACCTTCCAACATCTGCTTACTAGAATCCTTAATAAAAACTTCAACGGCATCCCCAGAGTTTCGCAGGGGACGATCGCTGTTGAGAGGCCTAGCCCTTCCCAAGCTCCTGCCCCGGAGATGCTACCCCAACCCAAGCGTCGGCAAGTGAACGGAGACATGAAAGAAAGAAAGAAAAAAGCACACCGATGCCTTGCCGAACTTGGTAGCCGCGATGCAGCAGCGACATTGACCCAAAGGCCCCATGGGTCAGGAGAGGATCCCCTTTGAAGGGGCTCCTCCGAGCCCCCTAGTCCACTCCGGCCCCGCCCGGCTGATGTCACTCACCGAGATGGAGGGTCAGATTAATAGTGTTGGGGTACTGGACGCCGGCCAGCATGGTCTGGCTCTGCCACCAGGTGGTGTCGGCCTGGTTGTTGTAGTCGGTGAGGAAGGCAGCGCTGTGCTGCAGGTGAGGCTGGGACGCGTCGCACAGGTGGCAGGACTTGGTGACCCCGGTGACGCCGGTCTGCACGCAGTATTCCTCGGCCGGGCTGCCGCACGTGTTAGTGGCCACCACGGTGGCGTTGAAAGCGGCGTTGACGAACTCGGGCATGCAGCGCTGGGGCCGCCCGCTCTGCTCTTCCGCGCACTCGTCCATGGCGCCGCCGCACGGCCCGATCAGCAGCAGCCAGAACAGCCCAAGCTTCAAGAGGACGTCCATCCCGCGGCTTTTCCTTCCCTCGCTGAAGCCCAGAACGAGCGCCCACCTTCAAGGGTGACTCCCCGCCAAAGCGACTCGCCTGCCTGCCTTTTGCTCCCGCTGTCTCTCCCGAGGAAAAGAGGGCCCGGCTGGCTGCAGCAGCGCTCACATCCACCAACTAGGCATATAAGTTGTAGCACACACATACACACGCACGCAGCCTCCGCTCCGCTCTCTTTGCTGAAGGGTGGGGGCACCGCGTTGCACGCTGGGATATGCAGCCCTCCAGCAGAGGCGGGGGAGGGGGGGAGAGAGAGGGCTTGACCAGGGTCGTTGTAGGCGCGGGTTCACCCCCCCTCCCTCTTGGAATGTCCTGAATGGGGACGGATTCCCGCGTGGGAACTTTCTGCCAAACAGAAAAAGAACCCGCAGGGGAAGAAAGGAAGAGATAGCAAGCAAATCCCCAACTTCCTACCAAGCCGCCAGGCCGGGCCAGATTATTTATGTATGTATGTAGGTATTTATTTATTTTGAATAAATCAAAGTTGTCGGAAGCGCTGCAAAGAGCGCTTTAGTCCCGGCCCCCTGGCTGCAAGGAATGGTAGTTTCTTGCCTAGTTGCGCATTTTTTTACGCGGAAGGAAGTCCTGCAGAATCCCGGGGAACTTATTTCCAAGTAAGGAAAGCGCAGCCGTTTTAGAGTTGTGGTCTAACTTGGAAGTATTGTACAGTACGATTCAGTTCTCCGCTCCGTTTGCAGACTCGCCAGCTCTGATTTCTCAACTGTACGGTTGGTTTTATAAACAGCTTTACTAAAAATAAATAAATTGCTTGGACCTCTCAGCGTGCGAAGAAAAAAGATACGTTTACACTACTGCTCTATGGGAAGATGTAACCCCGAATTTTGTTTCATTTAAAACATACCCGAGTTTAAGACTTTGTGGAAGTTAAAGCAGGAAGCCCTTTTGATTAAGTTTTACTCTCCGCAGATAATAGTCACAACAAGATTTTCAATGTTTATTCGGATGTGAGTCAATTTGATTTCAGTCCCATGTCCTTCAAATCTATCTACATTTAGTCTGCCTCTGTTAGATAGGAACAGTCTCTGATTACCCAGTACAAATGAATAAAGCATCCTTATATAGTCACCAATCTTTTCAGGCATGCATTCAGATTTGAAGGTGAAGCAGCCAATAGTTGAATCACACTCTTAAGTATCTTGACTGAGTACAGTAATCTAATCATGCTTTCTTAAATGTTAAAGTCATCCTATAGGGAAAAAAATTTTATTGAGATAAATCAGTAGTACTCTAAAAATGGGTTAAATCATTCATAATTCAATCATTTAGAGAAGTACCCAAAAGTTCCTATGAAGTGATCAGATAGTACATCTTTTAAAATGCATGTCCTTACATTTCAATTTTGAGATGCATACTCTCAAGCTATTGTACGTACATATTATACACTTTTTATTTATTAGATTTTTTATCTTGCCTTTATTACTTTATAAGTAACTCCGATTAGTGAAGATATCTAATAGTTTCTCCTATTTTCCCCACAACAACAGCCTTGTGAGGTAGGTTGGGATGAAAGAGAGTGACTGGCCCAAAGTCACCCAGCCCACTTTCATGTCTAAAGCAGGATTAGAACTCAGTGTCTCCCGGTTTCTAGTCTGATGTGTTCACCACCACACCAAACAGGCTCTGATTTGGTATAAATTTTCAAGAGATTTGAAGGTTCTGGGATCACAGTTAATTGCCATAATACTAAAGTGATTATAGCAAATAATATAATATACACATAGGTTTTTGGTGTGGGTGATTGAAGCCCCCTTCTGGATAATATGGTTATGTGTTTATTGCTGTCAAGTTTATTGTGTCTTTTTTGTAATTGTCCTTTTTTATCATTGTATTTCTTTAATTGTTCTATGTGTTTTTAACTCTGAATCTCCAACTCATTGGGAGTCAGGCAGCATAAGCATTTAATAAATAAATGAGGCATATGGGCAGATTCATTATTGACACTATACATTTTGGATACCACTTATACACTACTATTCCAACATTTAAAGAAGAATGTGAAGATCCTGTCCCAAGTAGCCAACTATTTCTGTTTCAACAGAAGAAAGGGAACAAAGAAGAAAAAGAATAGTCTTGCTAGTCATGGGTTAACATGAACCCATGTAATTACTTGCAGTTGGGCTTATGTTTATTTAGAAAAAATCTTAAATTCAATCTCACACTTCACTTATAACAAATCAAACTGTAAGTCAACTTTGACTTTCACCCTCCTTTAAAAACTAAAAGGATGCCTATCAAATATTTAAACGAAGCAAAGTGGTCATGGAACTGTAGTCCCTTCTGATTCTGTAGTAAGTATGATTTGATGATATGTATCCTTCCAAACATTCACCAGTCACATAAGCACTTTATTTGTTTAAATGTGCCCTTTTAACAAGATAGAATATTCTGTGGGGAACATTGCATATAATATGATTTAACCCAAAGCCATTTAAAAATGATATCAAATTATTTAAGAAAGAATTATACAAACAACATTTGACAATACAACTTCAATAGGTAAAATGAGGACCCATATAACTGGGGGCAATATGCTGACTTTGTATATCGGTAGTCCTCAACTTACAAAATTTTATGACTTCTTGCACTTATGACCATTGCAGCACCCCCAGGGTCACACAATCAAAATTCAGATGCTTGGCAACTGACTCATATTTATGACCGGTCGCAGTGTCCCAGGGGTCTTCATTATACCTATTTACCTCATCACATTTTGCGATCCTCTGACAAGCCAAGTCAATGGGGAAGCTAGATTCACTTAAAAACCCATGCTACTAACTTAATAACTGCAGTGATTCACTTAACAACTGTGGCAGGAAAGGTCATTAAATGGAGCAAAACTCACTTAACAAATGTTTTGCTTAGCAACAGAAATGCTGGGCTCAATAGTCATAAGTTGAGGACTACCTATAAAAAGCGTAGAGTGCTGTAAAGCACTATGAAGCAGTATATGCTATTAATCATTATAATATATTTAGAAGTCAGAGATAAATGAAGCCCACTTATATTACAAGCTGAATTCCTAAAAAAAAAATTATTTGAAAGTCTGCATTCTCACCTATTTATTGAGGGGGGGGAGGAACATAATTCAAATGTTCATAAACAATATGTGAAGAATTTATTCTGCAAATCAAGATGGCTTTAGCCTGATTTGCTAAAGATGGCTGAAAACTACACAGTTCTTAATACAAGAGTGGAAAGATTCCAAATATCCTAGGTCAAAAGAAAATACACATTTTTGCCCCAAAACTATGGCAATAATAGGGCAAGCCCTAATTACGTACTTCCAGTTCTTAAGTTGCATTTCCAAGTTAAAGAATTAGAGAATGAATGGCTCTTGAACAGTCTAGAGGGCATTTTGACAATAAGCAGCAATAAACAGCAGCAATTACGGTAATCCTTTAGCAAACAGAACATTTACAGGGAACTGATAAAGGTAGAATTTCATGACATGATCTCTTTTTGTCATCTAATTTAGATTGTGACTAGGGCTGGTTACTCTAAGCTCAACCAATATCCCTATGAAGAATCTTGTTTTAGATGTAAAAGAATCCATCCAATTCAGCAGCGCTTATTATTTCCCATAAAGTTAAATAATAGCTACTGAAATTTGGGGTTTTACATATATAGTAAACTTAATAGATGTTCTTAGTAAGGAAACTAAAGTTTTGATGATTCCAGGCATTATGTATCAAGGTAATCATAATTTCCTAATTGCATTTCAGATTCTTGTTCTCAGCCATGATGAAGTGTGACAAGATGTTATCTTATTTTTATGTATTAATTGCATTTATGACAGATTATTTCTTAATGTTTTCTTATTGTTACACTGCCTCCAGCAGCTTTTCATACACAAAATTCTTAGTTGTTTTTTAAAGCATTCAGTAATAGATATCATCAATGTATAAACATAAACAGCCAAATGACAGAACATTTCCCTTTCTCTTTTTCCTATTTAATTTATCCTTCTAGATGTGATCTGCTCTAAACAATAGCTTCATCATCTCTGTAGTAGATTGTTCCTGTCAGACAGAGCTAAGGACTAGTTCTGATTTATTGCCCCTAAGTCAGAGACAGTTATCACCATGGAATCTCCATAGCTCTTTTAAGATTCAGGAATGCAAACAAAGATTGAGTTAGCTGTTGTGTAAGATCTCTTGTTTGCTTTTTAAGGAAGACAGGCTGGATAGGGAAGGCAAACTGACTTCTGTTTAGAACTCAGGTACAAACTGATGAGGAAAGGAATGAAAGATAGTTTGTGCCTTTTGTTTTTAGTTTTTATTACACAAAGACCCTCATACAAGTATTAATGACATGGCAGATTTATTAGCTGTAATACAGCATAAAAATAAACATTTTGGAATCTGATGCTTTAATACATATTTTTACAAGTTTACAAATTTTTAGAAATAGCCTGAAAATGATTTAGCTAATTGTGAGTACAAGAAATTTTATTTTTTACAGGACAAATGTGATTTTTTTTCTGTGTCACAAATAGGGAAAATGGTGTCCCATTGTTGCTGTTGCTTTAATACGCATTAATGATGATGATGATGATGATGATCCATAGAGGAAATTGTGATTCTCTTTATAAATAAGGGATGCAAATCCAACTGCAGAAACTACAAATGTATTTCATTGCTGTACACTGCATGCAAGATCTTTGCCCACGCTCTCCTGAACTTCGCAAAGAGGCACTGTGGCTTTCAATCAGAATAGAATATAGCAGACATCATATTTGCCATAAGGCAAGTCCAGGAGAAGTGCATTGAACAGAGCAAGACTCTACTTTGTCTTCATTGACCTGACAAAGGCATTTGACACTGTAAACAGGGCGGCTCTCTTGATCATCCTGAGACATTATAGATATTCGAGGAAATTTATGAAGTTGATTTAGCTACTCCACAATGAAATGACAGGACAGGTTCTTTACAATGGTGATATATCAACTGCATTTGCCCTTTCCAGAGGTGTAAAAGATGGTTTCCTACTCAATCTGTTCTTCATTTGCATGTTGTCACAAGTTGTCCAGTGTCTGAAGGAGAAGTGTATATCAGGCACCAATTGAATGACTTTTGATGACTCTCTTTTTGATCTTTGCTACTTGAATACCTGGGTGAAATGCTTCTATACAAGAAGCCTGATGACTCTGCACTCCTGGTGCACAAAGAAAGTAATCTATAATTGATACTGAACAAATTTGCAGATGCTGTTATGTTCTTCAGCTTGACTGTTAGGCTGAACAAGACTAAAGTACTTTACCGACCTGTCATGGTTCCGATAGATGAGACCAGTAAAAACAGAACTCTGAGGCAAGAGGTTTTCTTAAAGAACATATTTATTGGCTACAAAGTATCAGCACAATCAAAAGTGAAACCAAGATTGAAGTTCCCTCCCAAAGTTTACAATGTTACAAAGTTGAACTTCCCACACCAGTAATATGTCATTAATCACATTCCCCAATAAACTACTTTGGCAGGCTCTCTAATGGAAGCTCCAGCCTGCCAAAACTCAGGCAGCAATGACCTTGGTTCCCACAGGACAATTTATTGTTTTGTCTAAACTTTTAAGTACACCTTCCTCCTCCCAATTCTGTGGCAACCGAAAACAAAGTGGAAATGGCTTCAGCCAAACTCGTTTGCAGCATTGACACAGCTTTTGGCAAATATCAAGCCCATAGAACCAAAAATCACTGTTGATAACACCCAGCTGACAAATGTAAAATCTTCAAATTCTTGGGAAGCATCTTCTTCTTGAGCAATGTGTTTTTGGACAAAGACATTGACTCCAGGATCAGCAAGGCCAGCTAGACACTAAGACAGTTGCATACTAGAGTGCTCAGTCAACACAACATCCATATCTCCACAAAGCTGAAAGTCTACAGAGCCACGGTTATCCATTCACTCCTATATGGATGTGAGTCTTGGCCTCTGTACCAAAAGCACATCAAACAACTGAAGAAATTTCGCATGCACACTCTCTGCTTCATCCTTAGCCTTTATTGGCAGGACTGCGTCTCCAGTCTGGAGGTCTTGGATGGTGCGGAGTCCACCAGTCCTTGATGATCAAAGCCCAGCTAACATAGATGGGACCTATAATCAGAATGAATGACTTCTGTATGCCTTGTCACTTGCTCTATAGTGCACTGGAGATGACCATGCAAGCACTACAAAGACTGAAAGAAACCCTATGTCACTGTGATATCCAGCCAAGAGAAGTAGAAGCTGCCGCTGACAGAATATGCTGGTGATAGAAGCTTCCACTGACTTTGAAAACAAATAGAAAACATCAGGGACCTCACAAAATAACACCCACAGTTATTACAACAATGGATTTCCAGTGCCTCCATTATGCTAGACTCTGTACTTCTAGACTGGGACTGCAAAGCCACTTCCATGTCCACGAATAAACTGCACAACATTGTATCTTCTTCAAATAAGAAAAATAATTAATAATTAAATATCTATGACATCACCTTCTTTTAGTCTCATGGCAGAAGATGTAAGAATTAGAAGACAGGAATTAAAATATTCATGGTACAACATGGTACGACAAATTTATTATTTACAATAATGTAAATAATAAAATATACATAGTAAGAATATAAAATAATAAAACAGCCATGATAAACCATGAACACTAAAATGTCCATGGGAAACAAAACAATAAAGCCAATAACGTTCAAATAGCACATTACATTAAGAATCAACTCATGATAATTATACAACACTGCTTATTTAATAATTCATCATCACAATCATTAACAATATTGTATAATAATTATACTACAATGCTCTTCATTTTTTAATTCTCAGTTACAGATGATATAGTTCCAGAACAGTCCAATCTTCAGTGCTTTCCAGAAGGCTAGTATAGTGGAGTCTAAGATATTGCACATACAGTAATACCTTATTATGATATTGTTCAGTATTGGCTGAGAGCATAGTATGAACCAAGGTTTTACCATATGTGTAAAATAAGTTTGTTCAAAATATGTTAAACCAGGATTAGTGACATGTGAACCCAACCACTATCTATGAATAGCAATAACTGTAATTATCCAGTATGCTAAACCATTACATGGTTTCTTTATTTTGGCTTAGTTTGAAATGTGAATCTAGCCAGTTACGGTTTATTCAATAAAGTACAGTTAAGCAAATTATTTTATCTGTGATGCATACATACATAATTCATTATTCACATTTTGACCAGCTCAAGAGAGGTAAATGTTACTAATATCAGTCACCTGTTCAGCAAGAAAAGAGTGGTAACTTGTAGAAGCCCTGGGTTTTTATGTAGCACAACAGTGCCCCGAAAGGTTTTGATAAATTGACCTTGTGCTGAGAAGTACTAAATTCTGTGGGGTTTTTTTTCATTTCTTTATCTAATAATCCTAGAAGAAAAATTTCTGGTTTCCAATGTAAGTCTGTTTTTAAAATCTTCTGAATTACATAGATGGAATTACTCTTTGGTTTACTCCCATCTGCAATGCAATCTTTTTCTACAACAGTGAACATAATAAAAACTAATTTATAATCACAATTCACTAGGGGGAACATAGAAAGGTGGGTTTAATCACTAAATAGAATTCTAATTTGCTGTCTAAGCCAATGACATCAGAGATGACAAAACATAGTTGGAGTGGGCAAAGCAACAGTTAGGCTTCCTGGAGTGTCTAACTTTCACTTATCCTGTACATTCTATAAAGCTGAGGGCAGTCCTCATTTAAAAAAAAGCAAGGAGAGCTTATCTGCCAACACCCAATAATTAGGTTTAACAAGTGATTTGCATCTAGTTATCCTTTTGGCAATAATCCTAAATATACTGGAACTCCAGATCTTATTTAAGGATGTAGTGTACTTACAGTATTTCAGCTAGTCTGAGTTCATCCTCAGTTTCCCCCTCCAATTATGGCACAAATAGGTGCAGGTAATCATTTTTATATAAGAGGCACAGAAGAAGGACATGGGAGGAGAAAAGAGTGATGTGGGAAGGAGGTTCTCCAAAGTTCCTTATATTTTTTTTCCTCCATTTCTGTAACTTGTCATTTGAGGTGATTTGGAACATGGATCTTGCGTTTTGAAGATGACGCACAGGAAGAAGCAGGAGGGGAATCTTGCAATGATTTTTTCCTTTCAGAAGAACAGCCATGTACAGAAATTAGCTCAACTCATCCAGACGTAGATTCTGCAACCTCTTAGATGGGTAACTGGTTAGAAAATTAAATTCATGCCAGTTTTCTGATATGAAGTACATGTAAGCCAAGCAACTGGATCACTGCAAGAAAACTAATGCATGTTTATATCTTCATCTGTAACCATAAGAAACTGGAAATGATAATTTGAAGTGATGATCCAAATTTTACCACATGCTTGTATCCATCGGGGGAAGCCAACGAGTGGCAATATTCTCTATCTTTAGCAATTCTATTTTTAAGATGAACCATTGAGCAAATTATGTGATAAATTAAGCTCCACAGCCAGGAAACTGAAAAGTAAAATCAATACCTTAGTAAACATATTCCAGATGTGATCAGTAACAATATTCCAGTGTTCTCCCATCTCATCCAAAATGATGTTCCACAAGGCAGGCTGCAATTATAACATACATACTCAGAATAATATTAATTTTCTTATTAGTCTCAGGCTTTCCATCCTTCATCTGGAACTGAGTCCATGTGACAAGGGTGTAAGTGCTTGGATAATAAATGCATGCAAACAAGCAGAACTTATAATATTGGACATTCCCAAGGCCTCATGATGTCCAATACATTTTGGGCCATGATGTATTGAGAAACTCTGCTTAAAAATGGATCCTCTTAATAAAAGGAGCCATTCTTAATTTTAGCTTTCAAAAGAATCTTAGAGTGCAGGTGCACATTTCTGGATAGCTTTTCTGTTTGTAATATAGCAATCTACAATATAAAATCTAAAAGAAGCAAAAGAGAAGATGTGCTATAGCCAAAACAATAATGTTGTTAAAATGTCCTATTAACATAAAAATGTGCTTCGTTTTGGCTGTCTTACACTTTATAAAATAGTATTCATTTATCTAGGGGATTCAGATTTTCATGATTTATCCTGTACTATATCCCAGAATTGTAGAAAATGCCATTGTTTAAATATATAAAATTTTTTATTAAAACAATCGACATTAAACATAGGATCATATTAAGAAGCAATCATCATAGAACCTGTAATACAACTCTAAGTATTAGTCTTTGTAAGCGTCTGACTTGGTAAACATTCTTCACTCCTCACTTCAAGCCTCAACTATACACCTGTTACATTTTATCTTTTATGATCCCTAACAAAAAATCCTGAGGTAGAAATTCAATAACCTGAGGTGGAAATTCAATCCGCTTTTTCAATATCAAAGCAATCATCATTAAACAGGGCCACCATTGTAAGGGACTATTAAATGGCCTATGATTCTGATGCATTTTCAAAATACCAGTGAAAGGGGGAAATAGGTTACTATGTTAGCTGCAATTATAACATACATACTCAGTAAACCAACTGTATATTTTTCTCCCCAGATGACCTCCCACTAATGTCTCAGGGTTGAGATCCCTCTCAACTGTCTCCCACTGCAAATAGGTGACCTCACGTCCCCCATCTCAACTATGAAGTAGGTCTCATCAAGTTAATGTCACAAATGGACCTTATGCAATCACAGTCTTTTTACTTCTGATAAAATCTGCCAAGGATTCTGTTGTTAGTCAACAACCAGGGCTGTAGAATGGCTCAGAAGTATAGAATGGAAGCAAAGCTGCTCCCAATCCAAACTAAGTCATGATTCCCACCTGCCTGCACTGCTAAGTCTTATAAAATGAACAAAATAAAGAGTGTCATTATTGACCAATGTTGATGGATATGAGCCTTCAGCTTCCAAATATTGGTTCTTTTTCTTTTCATTATCTTTTCCAGCCATCTTGGGACACCATGGAGCTGATAGCCCCACCCACCTTATGTTCTTATTAAATGTAAGCATTAAAGCGTTAAAGCAGCGGTTCTCAACCTATGGGTCGCGACCCCATTTGGGGTCGAACGACCGTTTCGCGGGGGTCGCCGGACACCGCGGTCTGCCATTTTGTTTTTTGTTTTTTTGGGTTTTTTTGTCGCATGTGCGCTGCGCATGCGCGGATCAGCCAGTCGCGGTCTGCCATTTTGTGTTTTTTGGGGGGGTTGGTTTTTTTTGTCGCGCACGCGCATGCGCGGTTCGGGCCGCCATGTGCGTGCTGCGCATGCGCGGATCGGCCCGTTGCGCGCGCGCGGGTCGGGGTCGTGCCGCGCATGGGCGGCGCAAGTGGGGTCTCAACCTGAAAAAGGTTGAGAACCACTGCGTTAAAGAGAAGAGAGTAGAAATTTGTCCCTTGGAAGAAAGTAGAAGTGATTTTTTTATCAAGAGGACTTATTTCAGGAACAAAAATTAGACTTTGGCTAATTACAATATAGCTTTAAAAGAATATGGACTGATGCAGTATACAAAGAGAAGCGACATAGGAATGGTTGGTATCAAGAGAAACACATATCTCTGCTAAATTGAAAACAAGACCTATTGCTGTGAAAATAGTACTACTTGATAGCTAGGAATAGGACTGTTATAGGATGGCAGATAAACACTGGCAAAAAATGATGCAAGAATTCTGAGCTGCTAATTCCTTCCATAACTTTCTGGATAATCTTGGAGTAGGGAGCAGCAGGTTCAAGTCACTACCTGCAGTGATAGCCTGTTAGAGCATGCTACAATTTTGAACGCATTTGCCAAGACTATTCCCATATGCTGATATGGCTTGGAGCCCTGGGTAGAGTTATGGAAGAAGAGGAGCCATGTTTTTTTCTTCTTCAATGAATGGCAGTCATGAGGAGGAACTCAAAAGTCCAGCAGTGCCATTCAAACTACTTTCCATCTTCTTATGCACCCTGTGGTGCCACCTTAAAATTGAAAATTGTTTCCACTTGCCAGAGTGTCTAAATGCCATCTCCCCCTTTTGCAGACCTGAATTTATGCCCCTATATTGCAAAAAGGAAAGCCATTTGCAAATACAACTTCAGTTCCCTGAAGATTTGACACTTGGAAACTCCATGTAAGTAATCCTTGGGGAAAGCCACAAAGGGCAGGTGGAAATACATCATCCCCCTATCTTCTAGGAAAAACTGCTGGGACCAGAAGAAACAGGTTTACTCTAGTATAATTTAAGAAAAATAGATTCCCTCAAAAGTATCCAGAGATTTTTTTTCTCTTTCTCTCTGTAACCTTCTGAAAATCCTCTCATTTGAAAATGGAATTGATATTGATTGATTGAAAAGGTTTTCAAATAGAATCCTAAGACGAATTAGAATTCAAATCAAACATAGTAGCCAATTGCACTTTTCCGCCTGAAGAGGCAAGGCAGAGAAAAAACTAGAATAAACCAAGATTTTTTTTTCCTTTCCAGTTGCATGCAGATGATTTAATCTTGGAAGACTTACAGGAGAAGGAGGAAGAGGAAAAATGCAACCCTGTGCTTCTTACCCCCAGGGTTCCCTTGCTCCAGAGGATTCCCACTCAGAATAACCTGGAGCTTTGTAGGACAAAAAATGAATTTGCCAAGAATCCATTACTGTTTGATGAATGAAGAACTGGAGGCTTTTAGGCAACTTTGCAAAAAAGTGTAACCAAATAGAGGCAGCTTCTTTTTCTGGCCAAGATATAGTGGGAGGTTCCATATCTTATCCAAACACAACTGACTTTGACACAGAAGACATGGCTTTCCACTGGAAAGGGAAGTTTAGAGAAAAGAGAACAACAGGTAAAGACCAATGTTTTCTAGCAAGAAAAATTGTACTAATCAGGAACTATGGAGAAACCGAGATTTGTCATGAGAAGAATATCTCTCTGAGCCCTGGATGGGGTACTTGGAATTCTAACTTTAAATTAAAAGTTCAGTTGATGGCTTTGGCTCACTTTGTCATGATCACAATACTTGACTTTTGTCTCCATTTGGACTCTGTTTCTATTGCCTGTTGGATCCATCAACATCTTGGATTTACATTGGACTTTGTGTCTCCCAGGGCAATGCCTGTCTGTGAAACAGACAGCTTAGAATTAGTGGCCTTCTACTAAATAGGGTTTTCTTGCAGAACCTTTCTGTGCCAAATGACTGAATAATTGCTACTGTATTCATTGTCATTTCACCTTACCTTTCCAGCTACTGGTCATTCAGTCAGATTTACTTGCCAATTGATTCCCCTCAGACTTAGTTTCTATGCTGTGCTGTTTTACTGGACGCTCCATGTTTGAATGTGAAGTGTGTTTCTGATGATTCTTTGTCTTTCTGAGAAAGAAAATTCTCCAAAAGAATCTTCTCATGAGTAAATAAGACCCTGGTGACATTCCAGGACTCTGTCAACTCCAGTTTCAACATGTTTGATATCAAACTGTTGCTTACTCACTGTTAGTCTTTGTCATTACTTCTCTTCCTGCTGGTTATTTTCCTAGATTTGGGGAGGGGGGGTGTTTGAATCTGAACTCCACTGTGTGTGCCTGTGAATCTATCTGAGAACAAAGATCTGACTGGAGCCATGATCAATGAAGCAGGCTTTAAACTATAACAGAAAGAAAATTTAAGAACATATGTTGTAGAGAAAGGAAAAACTAACACCTACAGGTAATTAACAACATCCTACCAAGAGGAAAGACAGCATATATTCCATGCATATGTACCTGGGGGGAAAAAAGGAAGAAATGATCTAAGATTGGTGATATTATAGACAAAGAGCAGGTAAACTAACAGGTAAATGAGATACAAAAGAAATCCCTAGTTCTTACCTACACTCCACTGATTTTTATGAACAACACATCATGAACTACTGAAGAAACCACATTTATAACGAGGGGTGGGCAAAGGCAGATGGATATGTACCCTGAAGAAGACTCTAATCAATGTTTGAGCTGCTCTGATTTAATGTGAATCCCTCACAGTTGCAAATGAATCCATACTGTAATTTGGATTTAAGAGGGAGAAATTATGATCATTGATACAATACTGGGTCTAAATAAAGTAGAGGTTGGATAGGATGCAAACCAGCATACAGAAACAAGAGAAAAAACATTTATTGGCTGGGAATCTAGATCTTACCCAGAATTAGAAGGGTTTAAGGGTGAACTGGGAGCATTTTACCTTCCAGTAGGTGGCTCGTCCAACTTTATTTTGCCAGTTTCAACTTGAAAATCACTGCTGTTGGAATATTGGAGGAGCTATAAACAGGGATGCTGGGCATCCCATTTAGCCTGTGCTTTATGGTGTGGCATAATACCCAATCTGAGCCATGTTGACAGGAAAAGGCATGGATTGTGATATCTTAGAATTGAAAGTCATGAGATTATAGTACATACACAAAATCCCAGAATGATAGAAAATACTGTTGACACATAGTTATTACTATTCAGAGCCACACTCCTCAGGTATGTGATTCTGATGCATTTTCAGAATAGTGATGAAATGGGAAATGGATCTCTGTTTACAGAATTCAAGTCCTACATGGTAGATAAAGATAATATCTCGAGGCAAAATTGACTAGAGTGGAAATACCAATGGTGTGTTTCAAGCATCATAAAGTGTGGAAACACTTTCCCTTTCCCTTAATCCTTTGTGACTGGATCCATGTAGTTTTTCTTGGAAATGCTGTAGAAGTAGTTTGCTATTGCGTTCCTTTAAGATTTTTGATAAGACAGGATACACACACACACACACACACACACACACACACACAAAGGTTTAGAATGTTTAGAATAGTTCAGGGATACATCCTTTGAACTTGCAATATTTCAAACCTAGAGGATTTTCACTGCTGTATCTGCTTTTTTCTGAGACAGCATGAACTGGTGGTCCTGTTCCAGGGGATTTGCATGTAATACTGATGCATAACAGTTTAATCCTCCCAGAAGAGCATTAATAGTAGCCCTATCACAGAGGCATTCCTCTCATTCTTCTGTAAATATCAGATATGCCAAACAACACCATTTGCCCATTTTGAATTGAAGGATGATTTGCTCTCTTTGATAATCACACACATGGTGATTCTGCATATTCTTGACAGTTGACAAGAATAGTGCATATGCGAAGTTAGATAGTTCTTAACAATAAGATTAGAATCCCGCTGTTATAAAAAAAAAGTTACAGCACCAAATTTATTCTGCAAATAGGTTTTATGCTTGTTGGTTAGCTAGATAGATTTTACTGACTGGTGTGCAATTTTCACTTCATGACCAGCCTTCAATTCCTGGTTTAGTTTCAGCTGGTTCAAACTTGCCCATTAATCATGTTATAGAAAATATCTAAAGAACAAACCCATGATGAATTTTGACTGACCAAGGGAAGAAAACAAAAAAAAAAAACACCCCCAAACAGCTTAGTAATAGCAACAGAGAGCTGTATAAAACATAAGATAAAATAGAAATAGTCTAAAATAGAACTGCCATAAAATAGAAGGGCAAATAACAATCTAATAACGTAACCACTCCCAAGATCTGGACATCTTATACCCTATTGTGGACAAGCTGCAGATAGAAACTTAGCAACTTTATTAGTGATATACTGTAGTAGGATTTCAATCGGTCAATTCTCTTTATTGGAGAATTGGAGAGTCCAACCACCACATCTTGGTATAGATGACAAGGGCATATACTATAGCTTAGACCACCCCCACCCAAATTCTTTAACAATCAGTCTTGGCATATTCATATTTCTTTATTACTTCATTTCCTTGTTTGCTTTCTTTTCAGATCATTGCTTATATGCTCCTAAATGCATATAGAGTCCATGAATTTTACAATAAGATTTTTAACAGCATACCAGTTCTTCTTACTTAATTTTGCATAAAATGTTGCTTACCCTAAGTGGGTATGGCATGAAGGGTATGTACTGTATGTACGTATGCTGCTCTACAGCCATAATTTCTCTTGAGAGCAAATTGACTTCACAGAGATGTTTTGAGTCAACTATATCATTGCCAGTTTAGTTCTGTTATGATGAGAGCTTTCTGTTTTAATAACTATTAAACTATTGAGGGAGGTTTTCTAAACTATCACCCATAGCCGCCACCATCACCACCCCCAGTTGTCCCAAATTTTAAAAATAGTTTTATCAGTTAATGTGATGTTTGCCCATTTAGCAAGCATTCTCCTATTGGAATTTTTTGGTAGACAATGGTGAAAGATGGAGAAGGAGGGAGCTCTCTATCCTCCACGGTATTACAAAATAACTGAAACTGGCTTCCAAAAATATGATCCTCCATTTCCAACTCTCCACTGCTAATACTCCAGATTTAATGAGGATATGACTGCTGAGTAAGATCACTATAAGCTTGAGTTTCTGTGATATTGGAAAAATTAGTAGCATAAAGTTTATATAGTCCAGCTTTAAACCTACCTATATTGATTGTACTGCTATTGGTCATTTGTGTGAATAGTCTAAAAATGCTTCCAGTTTGCGAACATTTCTCTTATATAGAAAAATGCAACCTTGTTAAAGATAAGAGAGGTACTTTATTATTTTTCCATTTGATAACATTACAGAGGAAGTTTATTTTTATTTTAAACTTTGATGTAGGCACTACCCAAAAAATTAAATAATCATACTATTGTTTAAAATAGACAGTTTCCATTTCAGGTATAAAAATAAACTTGTTTGCTTTTCAAACACTAGCAGTGGTGCTGATAGGCCAACTATTAAACATATTGTGCAAGATTGCCCATGATGTGCATTTTCTGGTTCCCTAGAAGATCTGCATGAAGCAATGCCAGAGGCAATCATTAGCTGGATAGCTGAATTGAACATCCAGTTAAGAGGTCACTGCTGTACCCCCATGGACGTTTTGTATATAATTATTTTGATTTACTACTCTGTTTACTTCTCTTTTGTCATGTTCTCATTTTATACTAAATAATAAATATTAATAACTAAGAGGCAGTCTACATGGGCAGAACTAGGCCTCTTAGGCAAAAAGACAAGGAACCTGCAGCTTTTCTAATTTGTTTTATATCTTCCTAAAGGCATTTTCATGGCAGTGCTGGGATGCAGAAAACGGTGGAGCAGGTGGCTGTTGACAGAATCCCCAAAGAACATCTGTGACTAAAAAAGATCCACGAGGCAGTGCACAAGGTTCTGCAAAAAGGGCAATGCACCTTTGGGACTTGACACTTCACATCTCCCAAAGAAGAAAAAATAAAATAGATTACTGAACGTGAGGAAAGGGGTATCTATCAGTACCTCAGGAACTAACCACCTATCTTGCTGTCCTGATGATAGAGATGCATAGGACAGTTGCCGTGGGATCTTGAAAGGAAGAGGGAATGCAAGCCTAGCTCAACTTCCTTTGAACAGAAATAGCATATCTCCAACTATCAGACACTGGTGAGAGTAAGGTTCAAAAGTAACTCTAAACTCATTGTATGGACTGTATGATTCACTAGTGTGGTTCTAAGCATCAGACTTTTCCTTTGGGAAGAAGTTGCTGTCCCTCTTTTTGTAGTCAATTTATTAGGAGGGTATTCCAAGGATGAAAATGCTTTTTTGTAGGAAAGGGGAGCAGAGAGAAGATGTGCTCGTGAAAACGCCCAGCTCCTTTCGTTGTTACTTTTAATTACTGATCAATTTTAATCATGTGGGATCACACATTTCCTTTAACTCAGTGGTTCTCAACCTTTTTCAGGTTGAGACCCCACTTGCGCCGCCCATGTGCACCGTGACCCCGACCCAGGTGCGCGCGCGCGACGGGCCGATCCGCATATGCGCGGCGCGTGCACGACAAAAAAACACAACAAAATGGCGGACCACGACGGGCCGATCCGCACATGCGCGGCGTGCACGACGAAAAAAACAAACAAAAAAAACAAAATGGCGGACCGCAACGGGCCGATCCACGCATGCACGGCGCGCGCGTGACGGCCCGAACCGCGCATGCGTGGCGCGCGTCGAAAACAAAACAAAAAAAAAAAAATAAAAAAACCCAAAATGGCGGACTGCGCTGGGCCGATCTGCGCATGCGCAGCGTGCACACGATGGCCCGAACCGCGCATGCACGGCACGCGCGCGACGGCCTTAACCGCGCATGCGCGGCGCGCGCATGACAAACAAAAAACAAAAAAAACACAAAATGGTGGACCGCGGTGTCCGGCGACCCCCGCGAAACGGTCGTTCGACCCCAAATGGGGTCGCGACCCATAGGTTGAGAACCGCTGCTTTAACTTGCCGTAAATTAGGCATGTTTTCTTGGATTGCCTCATCGCCCTCAAGTCTTCTGCCTCTCTGAGGTAGGACTTTTCTCAGTGGTTTTTCTTGTTTGAGGGGAGGGGGGAAGGTGTGTGTGGAAGACCTCTGTGAGCTGATATTCAAAACTGTCCAGAGGGAACAATACACCTTCTGCAGGATACCAGTCACTATGTGCAGCAAAGGAGAAAAAAAATCATTGTTGATATCAGGCTTCAAACAACTCATGGAGCATTGTGGTGGGAAGACCTTTTGCCTGGGAATGGGGGAACTGAGAAGGGATAGATAGGGAAGGAATGGCTCCTTTACAGAGATTTATACAAAAGGAACTCTCCTCAGAAATACAGCACAGGCCAAATCTTTTCTGATCCACTGAGAATCGGTTCCTACTGAAGCTCCTCTGCCTGCACTGCATTCACGTGAGGTTTTCTGCCTTCCATGGGAGCCTTCTGGGAAACCTCTCAATTCTTTGCCTTAAATTCACATTGGCAAATTTAGACCACCATTTGCCTAAAGATCTGAGAAGCGTAACTAGTCAGAATAGTGACAAAGAAAGAAATGAATTCTGATGTTAAGGAATTATCTTAATGCTGTGATAGAGGCACAAGGAAGGTGGCTTCACCTAAGTAGAAATAATGGTGCGAGCTGACCAAAGAGACAGGGATGCCGGGACACCCACTGACAATGTGCTTCCAAAAGTCAGACTGTGACTGCATCAATCAGTCTGGCTCAAGCAGCAAGCTTAATGGAGTTTCCACATTAAGTAGTAATCTACATCCAAAAAGCCATGCCTCCTGGGCAGCAAAATGGGGGAAAGGCTGTTTTTGTGATTTTAGGGTTCTAACTATCCAAAGGCAAAAGATGTCTGGCTTTGCTGGGATGCAAACATTTTGTACCAGGTGATCATTGTTAGCACCCTATAATGCTCAATGGCAAGGAGGCCTGGAATCCCTTTGAAAAGTCCAGGGCTTTTGTGAACTCCTGGGTTTAACTCTCAGTTACACACTGTCCTCAGTGAGTGAAAACTTCCCTTTTAAGATGTCAGTTGCATTTCACAAGAGTTGCTGGGCGCTGGACATTTTCATTCTTTATTGGTGTTAATAGACTATGATGATCATTTTTCCAATTGATCAGGAAATGGCATTCTTAAAACATCAGTATTAACCCAGAAGTACTATTTTCCTCTTTGGGCTTTTTTCCATCATAGGGATATTTTTTACAATATCGAAGTATGTTCAAATGAATCAAATTGATTCTGAAAAATATGCTTTACTCCATTTCTTTCCTTAGATTCCTTCTTCTCTGTTGTAGGGGATTTTTAAATTGTTTTTCCTGTTTTGGAAGAAAACTGAGAAAGATTGGGACCATAAACATTCAATTGAATCAAAGTGATTCTGGAAAAACTGCTTTACTCCATCCCTTTCCTCAGATTCCTTCTTCTGTGTTTTGGGGAATTTTTAAACTGTTTTTCCTGTTTGGGGAGAAAACCAAGGAAGGCTGGGACCATAAACGACTGAGGAATTGATGTTTAAACTTCTCCAGAAACAACAACATACTGTCTAGAGGACAGTACCAAGTCTCCTTGGAGAAAATAAGTAAAATGTATTGTTGATATGGGGCTCTAAAAAGCAGAGTGGTGTGGTGAATAGATGCATAAATTTGGGATGGGACATTAGAGTTGCCTCAGAGTAGACTTCTCCGTGTAAGGTTAAACAGGAGCCTTCTCCAGCATGATGCCTGTAGAATCCACCGGTGGGTAATTATAGCCTTCCTGCTCAGATAGACTAAGTCAGAACTTTAGCCACGCCTCCTTCAGGGAGTGTCCTCCAGTTTTGACTTAGTCTACAGCTCAGCAGCACGCAGGTTTTGTGGCTCCTTAGCTAGATTAGGCCTAGTCAGTTTAATTGTTTTTTATTTTTGTTTTTTACTGCTCTAAATTCTAAAATTTCTATTAGAAATCCAAATTTAATTGGATACTCTAAATTTGTTTCTACTAATTGGATTCCAAATGAGATTTGGCTGCCTGTTGGTATTAGGCCTTTGGGCCTTAAGAGCCTGAGAGGCTCTGGCTGCAAGCTTGCTTGGGGAACGTTTCCCCTCGCTTTCTCTCAGCCGCTTGATCGACAATCAGCGAATCGGCTCCTTTCCAACAAGCCTTATTTGGGGAGGTTTTCTTCCCTCGCTGCGGCGGACGAAGCAAGCGGATCCGGATAGCAGCGGAGCTGCCCCACGAAATCGCAAGTGCCTTCGGAGTGGGGGGAAGCAGTCCTGGTTGCCCTACAAGAGTTTGAGGCCTCTGGCATCTAATTTCCCCGCTGTTTTCACCTGATTGCAGGCATCAGAGGTTGCGGTCGCCATTGACCGTGTGTGTTGTTGCGGCCGCCATTTTGGGAATAGGCGTGGCTGCCATTTTGTCTATAGGGCGTGGCCGGACATATTCACGAAGGCCATTCGAAGGGCCTCGTGTACTCTTAGACCATGAGCCTGCTTGCTCCTTCACAGAGCCTGCTGAGTCAGGCCTTACCGGGGGGAAAGAAAGCATAAGGTTTCAGTCTGCAACAACGTGAAGTCTCTCTCACTCTTCACTTCAGGGTGCCTTATTGCTGCCAGTACTTATATATATATATATATATATATATATATATATATATATATATATATATATATAAGTTCATACCACCTGTTGCTACTTAGTTGTGACCTTTAGTCACTTGGCCTTGCAGACAGTTCTAGGAACTTGTCTGACTGTACCTGCCATCGCATCAGTCCAGAGCAAAGGGTCAGTTTCCCATCTCTGGCGGTCAGATCTGCGTCCTTCCCCCCACCATCTGGGTATCCTTTGCCAGATTATCCAGACAGCATGGCAGACAGTTTCTTGCCCCAGGCATACCAAGGCTCAGGCACCCCCCCCCCATATTAACAAAGCGCAGATCTGTTGATTTGGATGCTGGGGGGGGGCAAGAAGAAAGCTAAAACTAAACACCTGTCTACAAGGGAGCCATCGAAGGCAGCCGAGCGAGAGGCCACGAGGAGACACCAGGCACTGGAGAAGGAGTTCTCCAAGGCCCAAAGGCTCAGATCCAGTGGGGCTGAAGTGGTTTCCACCACCCCACTGGACACTTCTATTCCCTTTGAGCCGCAATTTGAATCTGGGCAGAATGCCCCTAGGGCATGGTCTCCCCGCGGGGAAACTGAGCAGGTTGGTACCCCTCGCTCAACATCATCGTCACCTGTACACCAGGGTTCTGCAGCCACACACGCTGAGGCAGGAGGCAGTTCCAGGGATCAGCATAGTGAGTGGTCACAACAATTCCACTCCTTTATGCAACAGGCATTTGACCAATTTATGTCTTCCTCTAGGGGTCAACCTCCCTCTCAACCCCCCTTGCCTCCTCCTGCGCTCCCTCCCCGAGCGGAATGGGCTGCAACCCAGGGTTCTGGCATTTCAGAGGCCTCTTCGCAGTTAGGAGAGGAGGGGTCTGTGGACCTAGAGATGACTGACATCCCACTGTCGGAGGATGAGGAGGCAGCACCAGAACAGGCATCCACCTCAGGGCTATTTGACCCCTCCCTAATTCGTTCTCTCCTTCTCAAGGCCTGTGCCACGGTCAACCTTTCCTCGGCAAAGGAGGACAAACCTGCCACTTATGATGATGATGAATCCAATCTCCTCTTCACTGTACAGGTGGCAGAGGACAAACAGATTCCTTGCCCAAAGGTTTTTCGTTCCACAGTGCAGAAACAGTGGGCATCCTTAGCGACTGTTCCCTCTCCTAACAATACAGAGAAAAAATTGTTCAATGTTTCCTCCTCCTTTGCGTCACTCTTAGACGTACCTTCGGTGGACGCCCCCTTAATCTCTCTTTTTTCCACTTCTGCCATTCCAGGGGATATGGCTGAGGCCTTGAGGGTGGAGGATAAAAAATTTGAATTTTCCCTTTGTCGAGCACACCAATCCTCAGCATGGTCCATTAGAGCCGCCACTTCGGTTTCCTTCTTCGCAAGGGCCTCTATCATGTAACTCCGGGAACTCCAGTCGCTTGTTCCGCCCGAGCAGGTATGCACACACCAAACATTGACCAAATTACTGGCTGCAGCAGAGTAAATGGCGGACTCTTCTCTCTATGCCACGAGGTACTCAGCCAGATCTATAGTGGCAACTGTGGCCTTGCGCAGGCTTCTCTGGCTAAAACAATGGAGGACAGACTTAAAGTCTAAATGGCGCTTGTCCACCTCCAAGTACACAGGTTCCCACTTATTCGGCCCTATCCTCGAGCCACACATCATTGAAGGCAAGGATAAATGCAAAATTCTGGCGCACCCATCCAAGAAATCAGATAGGCGGCCCCAACAGGAGTTCTGTAGACAGGGCTTCTGCCCGAGTGGCTCCTGGGAATGGAGACAGCCCTTTCGCAGCGGGCAGTCCTGGGATTGGTCCAGAGGCTCACGATCCTTTCCCCCCAGGCAGGATCGCCAACAGGACCGCCCGAACACAGCCAAGGGCCAATTCCAATCTAAACGACCCTTTAGGGGTGCAGAGGGCCGTCCTTACAGACGATCAAAGTGATGCCAGGGACAACACTCCCATTGGAGGTCGCTTGGCAAGGTTCAGCGACATTTGGGAAATAACAACCAATGACTCTTGGGTAAGAAACACCATAAGAAACGGTTGAGCCTTAGAGTTTTACTCTCCCCCTCCAAGTCGCTTCATAAAGTGCCCCGTTTCATGGAACCCATCCAAAGCAAGGTTGGTAGAATTAGCAATAGATCATCTAATAGAAATCGAGGCAATAGAACCGGTACCACAGGAACAGAGAAAACAGGGGTTCTACTCCATCCTGTTCATGGTCCCCAAGTCCTTGGGAGGTTGGAGAGCTATTCTCGACCTAAAAAGTCTAAATCACTTTGTAATTTACAAAAGGTTCAAAATGCAGTCCCTCAAATCCATATTGGCCAGCATCAGGAAAGGGGACTTCCTCTCGTCCATCGACCTAACAGAGGCATACCTACATATTCCAATTCTCCAGGAACATCGAAAATTCCTCCACTTCTGTTACGTGCACCGGCATTATCAATACAGGGCCCTTCCATTCGGCCTATCCTCGGCCCCTCGAGTATTTACAAAGGTGCTGGCTGTCTTGGCGGCCTACCTTTGCACGTTGCCGGTGCGTGTACAATGCACATCTGGACTGGACGACATCTTAGTCCAGTCCAGCTCCCTCCAGTCGGCCCAGGCAGACCTACAGGTCACGCTACACACCCTTCAGGTTCATGGATTCTCGGTGAACTACAAAAAGAGTCACACCGTTCCCACAAAACAACTGCTTTATCTAGGAGTGATCATAGATTCTGACCTCTGCAGGGTTTATCTTTCCCAGGAGCATCGGGTCAGCATCCGACAGCTCGTACACGCCATTCAGAGAGAAAGATCAGTTCCCCTCGTACAGCTGTCCCAACTTCTGGGAAAGATGGTTTCGTGCATGGGGATCGTTCTGTGGGCCAGACTCCACTCCAGGAACCTCCAATGGTTCCTCCTTCCCTTCCAAAAACAGAACCTCAGTTCGTCCACCAAGAAGGTCAGGGTCCCTCATCACACCCTCCTATCTCTCCTGTGGTGGGCCTCGTCAGCAATGTCCAAAGGGACACTTTTCAGAGAACCCCCCAGGATCACAGTAAATACGGACGCCAGCCTGTTCGGCTGGGGGGCCCATCTTCAGACATATCTTGCCCAGGGGAGGTGGTCAAGACGGGATTTAACACACAACATAAATTGGCTCGAGCTCAGAGCCATACATTTAGCTCTTCGTCACTTCTCCTCTCTCCTCGCGGGTCGTCACGTCCTGGTGCTAACGGACAATGTGGTGGCCAAGGCCCATGTAAACAAACAGGGAGGGACCAGATCAGGGGCACTCATGCTGGAGGCCCAGGATCTGGGCCTGTGGGTGGAGTCAGTCCGAGGTTCCATCAAAGCGGAACACATCTCGGGAAGCAAATCGTCAAGCGGACTCCCTCAGCAGAGTCACGGTAAATCATTCAGAGTGGAGGCTGGATCCGGCTCTATTCGAGGAGATCTCGGACAGGTTCAGCCACCCTCACCTGGATTTCTTCGCATCTCCTGCAAACGCCCAACTTCTCCGGTTCTTTTCCAGGTTCCCAAGAAGGGGAGCGAAGGGAACGGACGCTCTACGGTGCAAGTGGCCGAAAGAGCTACTTTATGCCTCCCCTCCCCTCCTGTTGCTGCAGGCAATAATCCGCAAATTGTTACTGGAAGGGGCAGAGATAATATTAATTGCTCCGCATTGGCCACGGCGCCCGTGGTTTGCAGACCTTGTAGACCTATCGCTCTCGCCAGCGTGGAAGATTCCCCGGACCCAGTGTCTCTCAGCCAAGGGAACCTTCAACATCCGGACCCTCAGTGGCTCCAACTAGCCGCATGGCACTTGAGCGGGAAGGTCTAATCAGACAATCCTATTCGGCGGGGGTGGTCTCGATAATCCAGGCTTCGAGACATCCTTCGACTAACAGAATATACGATGCCATGTGGAGGAACTTCTCCACCTGGTGCAGCAAACACAACCTGACACCTCTTTCTGTCACTATTCCCAGCATCCTGGAGTACCTCTTGGAGGACATAAATAAGGGACTGGTGCTCAACACCATCCGCAGACAGGTGGCGGCCTTGCAAATGGTCCTTTCCTGTGATAACCTTGCCCCCTTATCACAACATCGGGCCGTAAGTGTCTTTTTTTTTTTAAATTCTTTTATTAAAACCATTAACATTGAACATAAAAACATATTATGCAGCAATCATCATGACTCCTGGTATACAATACTAAGTATTAGTCCTTGAAAACGTCTGAGTTAGTAAGCCTTTTCCCCCCCACTCCCCGTGTCTAGCCTCAACTATACTCCTGTTACATTTTATTTTGATTGGTGTTTCCCCTATCCGTTTCAATATTAATGTGATCAACATTAAACATAAGATCCTATTGCTAAGCAATCATCCTAGAACATAGCATACAACATTAGGTATTAATCTTTGTAAACATCTGTTTTAGTAAACGTTCTTCCCTCCTCCCTTACATCTTCAAGTATACTCCGAATACATTTTGTTTGATTGGTGTTTCTCCTATATATGGTCTATCTACTGTATCTAGTCTATCGCACACTGTGTGTTTGCGCCTCTGAGTTGACTTCATCCCATTACTAGTGCAATCCTCCACGGTCCCCAACCCGAGATCCTGAGGTAAAAGTTTCATATCCTGAGGTAGAGATTCAGTCTACTTTAACAATATTAAGGCAAACAACGTTAGTCATAAGGTTATGTTAAGAGGCATTAGTTATAGAACATATACATTCAACGTTGGGTGTTAGTTTTTGTAAACATCTGATTTGTTAGCCCTTCATCCCTCCTCCCATCGATCCTTAGCTGAACGCCAGCTGCATTCTGTTTGATTGGTGTCTCTCTTGGATATAGTCTATCCACTGTTTCCAGTCAGTCACAAATTGTTCATTGGAGCGGTTTTTCAAGTATGCTGATATTTTTGCCATGTCCGCCAAATTTGTTACTTTCACAGTCCATTCTTCAATAGGCGGTATTTCCGGATTCTTCCAGTACTGTCCCACCAACAATCTTGCTGCTGTAATTAAGTTCAAAAATAAATTTGTCTCTGAGGTAGTGATATCCTTTGTGATCCCTAACAGAAAAGCCTGAGGTAGAAATTCTATACGCTTTTTGAAAATAGTTTGGAGTGTCCACCATATCTTCCTCCAGAATGCTTTGATTTTTCTGCATGTCCACCATATATGAAAGTAAGTAGCCTCTCCGTCCCCGCACCTCCAGCATTTGGGCTGGGAGCCCGGGTAGATGAGTGATATTTTTTTCGGGTCTAGGTGCCATCTATAGAACATCTTGTAGAAGTTTTCCCTTAAGTGTTGCGATTTCGTGAATTCTACATTCCTCACCCAGATTTTCTCCCACGTGTCCATGGTGATAGGGTGTCTGAAGTCTTGTGCCCACTTTATCATACAGTTCTTGACTAGCTCGGTTTCAGAGTCCATTTCTATCAGAATGCTGTACACTCGTTTGATGTGCTTAATCCCCTGTTCTCTAATCTGTTTAATTAGATTCTCGTCTGTCTGGGAGAAGCCCTTCTTCTTGTCTTTACGCCACCTTGATTGTAGTTGTATATATGATAGCCAGTTACTTCCTATTCCTCTGTTTGCTAGCGTTGCTTGAGATTTCAAGAGGAACCCGTTTTCTTCTCCCAGTACAAGTTCACTGTAGGGCACCACTTCTTGCCCTTGGGATGTGTTCATATCCCCTGTTGCGTGTCCAGGGATCGTCCAGATGGGAATCTTGTCGTGTAGGAGGTGCTTATATTTCTTCCAGACCCATAGCAATGGGATTCGTAATGGGTTCTCCTTGAAGTTCCTATCTGCCTTTTTGTCGTATACTAGGTATGCGTGCCAGCCGAATCGTAGACCATGCCCCTCAACATTCAGAATTCTATCATTTGTCATGTTGATCCAGTCACTAACCGCCACCAACGTTGCTGCATAGTAATATAGCTTTAGATTAGGCATTTTGAGTCCCCCTCTCTCCCTTGCGTCTTGGATGATTTTTAGTTTCACCCTCGGTCTCTTGTCGTCCCAAATAAATCTGTTGATGCCTTTCTGCCAATTGTCTAAGTCCGCTTCCTTCTTGAGTATGGGTAGCATTTGGAAGAGAAATAAAAATCTGGGTAATACATTCATCTTTACTGTCGCTATCCTGCCGAGCAGGGACAGACGTAGTGATTTCCACCTTTCCAGGTCTGCTTGTATCTTATTCCACAGGACCTCGTAGTTATTCTTGTATAATTTCGCATTTGTTGATTCTATCTCCACTCCTAAGTATTTGACTTTCTTGACTATTTCACACCCCGTTATTCTTTCCAGGTTCCGTTTTGCTTTGTTGTCGAGGTTTTTGACTAGCATCTTTGTTTTTGATATATTTACTTTGAAGCCTGACACCCTACCATAGTCCTCCATTATCTCCATCAATTTCCTTGCTGATTGTGCTGGTTGCGACATTGTCACCAGCAGGTCATCCGCAAAGGCACATAGTTTGTATTCTTGCTGTTTAATCTGTATGCCCTGTACCTCCTCTGCCACTCTTATTCTGTTCAGTAAAATTTCCAGTGTTAGGACAAATAGCAGGGGGGACAGCGGGCAGCCCTGTCTCGTGCCTCTCTCCATATTAAATGAGTCCGTTAAGTCTCCATTGACAATGATCTGTCCTGTTTGTTTCTGGTAAATTGCCGTTATGGAGTTGAGAAACTGTACTCCCATTTTCATCTTCCGGACCAAGTTCGTCAGGAACGGCCAGTGCAGTCTGTCAAAAGCTTTTTCTGCATCCACAAACATAAGAGCGGCGGGTATCTGGTTGTGCTTTTGCAGGTATTCTATTATGTTCAGCAGCTGTCTCACGTTGGTTTTCATCTGGCGTCCTTGTATAAATCCCCTTTGGTCCGGGTGTATTGTTTTTTGTAGTACAGTCATTAGTCTATTGGCCAAAATTTTTGTGAAGATTTTGTAGTCTGTGTTTAGTAGTGAGATGGGCCTGTAGTTTGCAGGCTGTGTGTTGTCTTTCCCCTCCTTTGGGATTAATGAGATGTAGGCTGTTCTCCAGGATGGTGGGACCTGACCTCCTTCTTGAATGTTGGCAAATAGTTTTCTGAGGGGTTCTAGCATCTCCTCTTGGAGGTGTTTGTAGTAGGTCGCTGTTATCCCATCCGTCCCGGGCGATTTTCCTGCTTTCAGCTGTGTGATCGCTGAGTGTATTTCCTCCTTTGTGATTAAGGCATTCAGGGCTTCTCTTTGTGTGTCGGTAATCGCCTGTATCTTTTCGTTTTGTAGGAACTCATCTATCTCTTTGTCTTGTATCTTATCCTCGGTATATAGTTTCGAGTAGAACTCCGTGAAGGCTTTCTTGATGGTTTTTTGTCGGAATTCTTCCTTGCCTTTGTATTCTATCTTTTCAATTATGCGGGACTTCTGTTTCTTTCTTATAGTGTAGGCTAGCCAGCGGCCCGGTTTGTTGGCCTTGCAGAATGTCTTATGTTTTGCATATTGTATATTCCTTGCAACTTGGTCAGCCATCAACATGTCGA
This sequence comes from Bothrops alternatus, assembly GCA_034064705.1. Lineage (NCBI taxonomy): Eukaryota > Metazoa > Chordata > Lepidosauria > Squamata > Viperidae > Bothrops > Bothrops alternatus. The sequence goes on from JARGCV010000040.1 coordinate 1,314,244, forward strand.
ATTGCTTTCTTAAGATCTTGAGTCCTTCTTTGGTGACTTTGTCCTCTGGTCTTTTTATTAGTAGCCGCTCCATTTTGCTTATCTCATTTTCTAACTCTTTTCTTTTTTGTTCTTGTTGGCGACGGTGCCAGCTATTCATGGATATGAGGATCCCTCGCATGTACACCTTGCTGCCTTCCCAGATCTGTTCTATCGGTGTTCCGTTGTTCATATGTGTGTCGAAGAATTCCTTCATAGCTTTTTTGCATTCCGCCACATTGTTTTCATGTCTAAACAAGTTTTCATTGATTCTCCAGGACCTCCTCTGTTTCGGGCCATGTCTTAATTCCATCCTCACAGGGTTGTGGTCTGTCAGTGTCTTGGGTAGGATTTTCACCGCGTTTAGACACGTTAGCAAGTCACTAGAAGTTAGTATAAAGTCGATTCTGGAGAATGATTGGTGTCTGCCGGAGAAGAAGGTGAATTCTAGTTCTTTGCCGTGCCTTTTCCGCCATACGTCTGTCAGTTCGAGGTCTTCCTTCATGTCGAAGAAGGATTTAGGCAACTTGGAGTGTTTTTGCGGGTTCGGTGCAGTTCTTTTTTTGTCTAGAGCAGTCTCTATGACCCCGTTCCAGTCGCCCATGATGATGTGAGATCTGTAGTTAAGTTGTGTTATTTTCTTGTGTAGCTTTTTGTAGAATTTGCCTTGTTGCTGATGTGGTGCATATACGCCCAGTACTAGAATCTTCTTGTCTTCTTGTGTTATTTCAATTGCCAGGTATCTACCTTGGGGGTCGGACTCTATTAGCTTAGCCATTACATGTTTCTTTACGTATATAACAATCCCATTCTTTTTTCTTGGCGCCGCTGCCACAAAGTGCGCGCCTAGTTTGTAGTTGATCAGATATTTCTGGTCTGCTGCTCTGATGTGTGTTTCTTGTAGGCAGATTATATCGCTTTTACCTTGGTTTAGGTAGTGGAGAATTTTTCTTCTTTTCTGGGGGGAGTTCAGTCCGTTCACATTCCAAGTCAAATAATTAGTAGCCATCATATGTTGCAGGATATTTTTGCGAGACCATTTCTGTTGTTTCTCCTGTTGTCTCCTTTGGTCTCGTTCCCACGATATCCGGATTGGTGCTCATTTTGGTTTGTGAGGTCTTGCCTTGCTGGTCTGTATGTTTGGTAGTGAAGCCTGGTAGCCTGCCCTCTGTAGACTGTCCTGTCTCCTTGTTTTTGTTGCTCTCTGCTCTCTGCGCCTTCGCCCCTAGAGGTGGTCCATTCATTTCCTCTGCCACTGCCCCGATCTGTGCTTCTGCGCGGCTTGCTAGTTGGCCTCTATCCCTCCCGCTTTCCAGTGGTCTATCTGCTTCTTCTCTCGCGGTGGGTTGAGGGCCTCCCGACTTCAGTTCCTTTTCGAGGAAGTCTTTGGCTTTCTGGACCGAGGTTAAGTAATGTCTCTTGTTTTTATAAGAAAGTGACACTCCTGTTGGGGTTTCCCACCGGTATTGCAGTGCACGCGATCTCAGTTCTGTGGTCAGGAATTTGTAGTTCTTTCTGTCTCTCAGCATCGCCTGGGGGATCTCTTTCAGAACCTTCACCTCCTGCTCCTCTATGTAGAATGCCTTGTTATAGGAAGTGGCAGAGACGTGGTTCCGGAACTTCTGTGTTGTGAAGTGGATGACCACATCCCTTGGTTGGTGTTTGTTCACTTCCCTCCAGGCGCCCACTCTCTGGATTTTTTCGACATGCCACTCAATCGCATTGGCGCTTGTGCCCAGGAATGTTGCCAGGGCCTCTACAAAGATCCTGCGCAGTCTTCCCTGGGGTTCGTATGTTGTCTCGTTCCACCCTCTGATCCTGATTGCAAATGCCATTTGCCAGAATTGTATCATGGTGGACTGGTCTTGAACTTCTCTTTTCACCTCTGCAAGCTGACCCTCTACGCGGTTTTCCACTTCCTTCATCATCTTTTCCGTATTCTCCCTTGTTTCTTGGAGGTTTTTGTCATGTGTTTGCAATGCCTCCTTCATCTGTTCCAAATCAGTGGCCATCGCTTTGCGCTGTTCTTCCCACTTTTTCTCCAGGTCTCCACCTTGGTCCGCCAGCATCCTCTTCATGTCTTTGTATCTTTCCTCCGTCTTCCGTTCTGTTTCTAGGCGTCCTTTCTCCGTCTTCGCGCCCATTTCCGCCAATTTTCTATCCATGCCATCCATCCGTACCACCATCGTCGCAATCGTCTCATTTAGTGTCTCAATCGTCTCTTTTAGTTCTTGGATCATGCGTGCTGTTGCGGAGTCGTGGGTTGGCGTGTGGGTCTGAGGGCATGCAGTTGGGAGGGGGTGTGTGTGGTTGGGTGGGGTGTTCCCTATCAGATTGGAGGGCTGGGCCGGGGAGGGTGCAGCTCCCTTCAGGTCTCGCAGTTTGATTTGTTTTGTCCGTCTGGCAGCCATTTTGAGCTTCTCCTCCTGTTGGCCTGTCCACCCTTAAAGCCACCCCTTGATGCAATGAGTTGTGGGGGAGTTGTTCCTGTGTAAGATTGTCAGGTTGCTAGGGTGGGTTGAGTCAAATTTTTCTGTTACAAGTTAGCAAGTGTTCATGTCTTCCAGTTTGTATTTTAACAGCAAAGTGGTAGATCACTAGGGGGTGTAGCTTGTTTTCAATTAAGCTTTTCTGTACTGGCAGGGGTGATACAAAGATGGGAGGATCTGAGGCTTGGGATTTTTGATGGTGGCCTTTTTCTCACAATGCAGTACAACACTAGGTTGTGGTCTGGTGAAGATCCATAAATCTGGTCCTTCCAAAAAGGGGGAGGGGGTGCCTTCAGGGTTTAGGCAGTGTAGGGGTAGGAGTAGGAGTAGGAGCCTGTATTCTGGCAGCTCTACGTTCAGGGAGCCAGTTCAGTACCTTTGCCTTGGGTTCCTCTTCACTCCCCTCTGCCAGCCTGTTTCTTCTCTTTGTTCTTTTCTGGCTCCTTCTTACCCCTCTTTCTCTGCCTTCTTGCCCAGGTCACTTCCTCCTGTCTTCTATCCCCCTGTGTTTACAGATCCCCTCTGCCTTTCCCTTATTGCGTTCCAGGGTGCTTTCCAGCTGTCTTCTTCCTCCCACCTTCTTCCCTGGCAGGTCCTGCCCTCTTTTGGGTCTCTGGGGGTCCTGTTCTGCTGGGTCTGGGGCGCAGCGTGTGGGATAACACTCACCAGTCTCTCTGTTTGAGCCTTCCCCCACCGTCTGCTCCTCAGCTGCTTTCTGTCTTCCTGCTGGCTCAGCTCGCGTCTCCCTTTGTTCTCTGCGTCTGGCTCTTACTTTTTCTTTTCCCTTTCGCTTCTCCGGCTTTCTTCTCCCCCGTTGGCTCGTCCGGGGGTCTTCTCCCGGTCAGCTGACTCTCCCGGTGGCCGCTGCTGCTGTCGCCGATGCCTTCCTCTGTCCTCTTCTCTCCGCTCCGGCCGGGTCCGTTCTGCAGCGCAGCGGCGGCCGTGCGGCCCCTTCCTTGGGCCTGTCGGCCGGCCAGCCGGCCGCCGCCGGCTTCTTCGGCCTCGTCCGCGGCTTTACCCGGTCTCTTGGCGGCGAGTTCCGCCTCGCCGGGTCCGTCCGCTTGTCTTCCACTCCTGCGCCTCCTTTCTAGGCGCCTAGCTCTCCCGTCGGATCGGATTTTTGGCCCAAAAGAGAAAGCTCCGTTTCGGAGCTTTCTCTGGCTGCGTCCGATCCGCGCGGCCGGAAACCGGAAGTCTCGGCCGTAAGTGTCTTTTTGAAGGGGGTGGTTACCGTGAGACCACCTGTAGTTCATCGTTTTCTGTCCTGGGACCTGTCCAAGGTCCTACAGACATTGATTTCGCCGCCATTCAAGCCCCTTGGTTCTTGTTCACTTCGTTATCTTTCCTTGAAGGTGGCCTTTCTGGTGGCCATCACTTCGGCTAGGAGAATTTCTGCGTTAGCGGCTCTTTCAGTTCGCAGGGACTTGTGTACCTTTTCTGAAGATAAGGTCATCCTACGTTTGGACCCTTCCTTTGTTCCAAAGGTTAACACTTGGTTCCATAGATTGCAGGACCTAGTCCTTCCCAACTTTTGTCTGCGCCCTTCCCATCGTCTGGAGAGATGATGGCATACATTAGACGTACGCAGAGCCCTGCTCCATTATGTCAAGAGGACTTTGGCCTTCTGTAAATCGGAGGCGTTATTTGTTTCCTTTCAGCCATCGTCCATGGGTCAGAAGGTTTCTTCTTCGACGATTGGCAGGTGGATCAGGGCCTGTATTGCCAGAGCTTATGTCTCATTGTCACTCCCAGTTCCCTCAAACATTACGGCTCACTCCACACAGAGTGCTGCCACCTCCGCAGCCTGGCTCACTCAGGCCTCTGTGGAGGAGATTTGTAGGGCAGCGACCTAGTCTTCCCCTTCTTCCTTTGTCAAATATTATAAGATTGACAGATTTGCTGCAGCAGATGCCTCGTTTGGCAGAAGAGTGCTGCAGCAGGTCGTTTCTTCTCAGGAGACACTGGCCTAGACTCCCACCCATAGGGACATGTAGGGCTTTGGTATGTCCCACCGGTGGATTCTACAGGCATCATGCTGGAGAAGGGGCGTTGTCTTACCTGAACGCCTTTTCTCAGCATGATGATGTAGAATCCACACCCTCCTTTAGCAGACTAGGCAGGTGTCTTAGATGTTTCCTCTGGAGCCATTGCGTCAGACTTCGTCATGGATGCTTCGCCTCATCAAAACTGGAGGACACTCCCTGAAGGAAGCGTGGCTAAAGTTCTGACTTAGTCTATCTGAGCAGGAAGCCTATAATTACCCACCGGTGGATTCTACATCATCATGCTGAGAAAAGGCGTTCAGGTAAAACAACGCCCCATTTCTGCATCATTTAAGATTCAAGGTTGGACACTGAGACAGGGCAGATGGCAAACTGTTCCTCACCCACTAAGCACCCCTTCTCTTGAAGCTCCCAAATCCACACTGACTTTCCACAAGTTCTTCTGCTTCCATGGGATTATTCTGTGAATCTTCCAGATTGTTTAGTGGTACTTATCTACATATTGACAAATGGAGAGAATATAGAGAGCACCTGTCTCTCCTTTCCTAGATTTCCCCGCAAACGACAGCCCAAGGAAAAGGAAGCTCCTCCTCAGGAAAAAAGACCTTCAGCAAGAACAGAAGGCATCACATGAGGCTGCCTGTGTCAGAAGAGACCTGCGGAGCAGCCAAAATCTGTGGCAAAAGGTCCATGAGGACTAGCAAGGCAACACAAACAGTACCGTAGTATGTAATGGTAAGTGAGAGGGATCTTGAGGGACAATGAGTAAAAATGCTACCCTTCTCTTAGCTCTTACTTATAGGAGGTGAAGCAGCCCCTATTTAGAATGAGAAACACTGTAATTGAATGTTTGGATTACTTTGGGGAACTGAGGAAGAGGTGCTGGCTAGGAAACAATCAGAAAAGAGAGGCAGGAGCCCCTAGTCGCTTAATGGTCAAAGGAAGAAAGTTAGAAAGGACACTAACTGATCAAGTGTCTAAAGTGGTAACAGAAGTTTGTACCTCCTGACTTGCAAGATCTGGTTAATGTAGTCTTACAATATGGTAGGAATAGCTCATCTAGTCATGTTTCTGTATCTCTTGAGATGGCTGGATGGGGTGCATAGCAGCTCTCCTTTAGAATATCTTCCCTCCTGAGGTTAGGAGGGCCCTATCCTGTTGGCCTTATGGAAGATCTTGAAGACCTGGTTATTGGCCTGGATCTGGAGTCCCAAGTGTGTGAAGGGCCCCATTTCTTGATTATGTGAATATCTACAGATTACAATATCTCTCAGTTAATATATGTATGTTGTCATGGTTTCGATAGATGAAACCTATCGAAAGAACTTCAAGGCAAGAATTCTTCCTTAAAGAACATTTTATTCAGGAAACAAAGTATCAGCACTACATAGTTGAACCCAAAACTAATTTCCCTTCCCCCAGATACAGAGTAACAAATTGCAATTCCCACCCCCAAAAAGCAGTCATAAATCACGTTCTCTTTCTCCCCAGCTCCTCAGCCTGTTTTCGTCCTTGGGTTCCCACAAAGCAGCGTTTATTATTATGGCTAGCTGAGCTCAAGCATTCATCCTAATGCCCCATTCTGCACCTGATTTCTAAATAGGAGAAAAAGCATGTTAAAAGCAAAAAGAGAAAATGGCTGCGATTTTCATCAGTTGTCAGAGTGGGAACATCCAATGTTTACTGCGTTGACCTGTATATATGTATGCATATATGTTTTTATTTTTGTATTGCATTCTTAATCTGTTTATTTTATGATTGTTTGCCACCAGAGTCGCTTGAGATATATAAATTGAATAAATAAATACACTTTGGAATCTATTCTCTTCATTTGTTTTCCTAAAAAAACCTCGGCTGCTTTTCTATTTTTGATTTTTTTAAAAATCTGTGTTTGTTTTACTATCAGAAAAAGTAAAACAACGTTATCCATAAAAAGTAGTGTCAAAGCAAATTCTGAAATTATTTTCACATAAAGATGCATAATAGAAGTATTGATGACACAGGGAGCCCCAATATCAGTGCCGATAGCTAGGCTCTCTGGTGTGATACTGCACTGCTATCTAGGCTGATTTCTCTAATACTGTAGCCTGATCTTAAGCACATTTAGCAAAATAAATAATCATTTAACAAGCTTATTTTTCTGTGGATTATTCAGAATATTTTCCTGGAATTTCCCTTTGGTTTGTTGAAAGAATGCATGAAAGAAAAAGAAAAAATATATAAAGTTGTGTGATGTCAAAAACAATTTGCTTGTCCTTCCTCATCACCATCAGGTGATTTTGCAAGTCACAACCTAGATTTTATGAACTGACATATCATAGAATGCCAACAACTAGATAAAATTGAATATTGCCCTGCCAGGATTCAGACTCTGCATAGATCATTTCCTAAAAGCTTTTAATCAGTAATGACTAATTCCTCCCATATTCATTTATTTTACAATATTATAAAATTATATAAATGCTATTTTAAGTAAAGTATTTAAGTACTCCTTGAAAAAAATGCAATATAAAAATGTCTTTATTTAAGAACTGGTAACTTGGACTCTACACCTGAATGTATTCAGTTTTTTCCAGGGGTTGAGGAATGATTTTCAGTATCAGCAACTTTTTAAAAAATCATTTGATTGATTGTATTTAAGTCTGCTCAGTAATCATAGTTATTTAGATGGTATACATAATAATGGAAGGGTAAGAAATATTTTTAAAAAGGTATTACTTTTAAAAAGTCACTTGACTTTCCATACATTTTTATATGTAAACACTAATTTTGTATTTTTCTTACGTACACAATACATAAGCTGTTCAGATTTATTAAACCTTCAGACAGTTACTTGTGCCCTGCTCACCTCATGATTGGATTATTGAAATGCGGTGTATATAGGGCTACCCTTGAAGACCCCCATGGAGGATACAACTGGTCCAAAATGCAGTAGCATGGTCACCTTAAGTATGCCTATATGTCACCACTGCTATGTGAGTGGCGTTGGTTGACAGTTGGTTTCCAAGTGCAGTTCAAGATGCTAGTTATTACCTGTCAGATCCTGTACTATATGGATATCTGATAAATGACTTGTCTTCAATCAGTTCTGCCTATCCAGTACATTTTGGCAGAGTTTAAGTGCCTCTAGGTCCTCTTCATTAAACATTGTCATCTTGTGGGACCAAGAAAGTGTGCCTTTTCTATTGCAGCTCCCATCCTCTGGAACAGCATCCCTTTAGGAAGGTGTCCTTTCTCCTGGAGTTCTAGAAAGCCCTGAATATTTGGCCCCAGGTCTGGGTTTGGTGTTTTATTTTTTATCTAAGGCCATGTTCTGCTTTATTTGGTTTTGCTGTTTATAAGATATTTTTAAAATAATGTATTTTTTTTTAATATCCCATCTTTATTTTTCCAAATAACTCAGGATGGCGAATATACCCAACAAACCTTCGTCCTCCTATTTTTGCCATAACAACCACCCTGTGAGGTGAAGTTGGGCTGAGAGTAAGTGACTGGCTTCCATGGCTAAAGTAGAACTAGAAATCACGTCTCCACACCAAACTGGCTCTCTGTATGATAATATAGGCTAAAAAATCTGGCTATAAGATACAAATGGAAAAGAGGGGGGAAAAAAAGAGAATTTGTATAAAATGGTGTCTCATTAGTATTTGTCACCAGAAAAAAATTGTCTAAAATGTAAAAAAACTTCAAATTCAGGCTGAAAATAAGAACAAGAAAGGACTTTTTTTATCATGCTTTGTGGACTTGTAAAAATGTTTTTAAAGTGGATTCAGATGCATTTGTTAATTTAGAATATTTTAAAGATTAATATACTGAATCCAGAGATGTTTGTTTTGGAACTGATTGAGTTAGGAAAAAACATAGAACATTGTTTTCATATAAGGTAACATCAGCAAGGCTTTATATGTGCGATGGAAAGATTTGACATTACCCATAATGGAAGAGTAAACGGTGAAAATAATGGAACTTGCGAGATGGCAAAATTAAGAGTTTGATTTGAAAAAAAGACCCGGATTAATTTGAGTTTATATTTTTGTCTTTCTTTTCTTTCTGCACTTTTAGCTTTGTTTTCTTTTTTCCCCCTCTTTTTTTCTCATCCTTTTAAGTTACTGTTCATTTTAATCTTGTTTAAAAAATTAACAGTTATAAAAAATGTAAGTCAGCTCCCGGAAGGAGTTGTTAGGACCTTTGAAAGTTTTCCAAATTGAAGCAATATTGGTCAGTTGCTCCATTTTTTTTTCAATTTCTCTGTTTATGTAAGCACCAACAGTTTCTTTATACACTCTTTAGAATTGGAATTCGACAGCGACTACGCTTCGATAGAGTGCGGAGGGAGACGGTGGAGCACGTCAGCGTTTGAAGACAACAACTAACGGCCCTGTGGGACCACGGGCACGCGCCTTCCGACCCTCCGATTGGTTGCGCGGCTGGAAGCGCGATAGCCCTGCAATAATTAGTTCCCGTCGAGCGAACGGTGTGACGTCCTCGTGGAGGTCGCGCGCCAGAAAAGGCGCGAGCCGCAGAAGAGATGGCGTCGAGCGCTTCGGACCAACTGCAGAAGGAAAGTGGGCCCAAAGAAGAAGAAAAGGGAGCTGCCGGCACGTCTCCTGTCTCATTGGGGAGCCCACTTCGAAAGGCGAAGGGCCACCGTCTCTTTCGCCTCGGCGGGGAGGAAGACCACGGGGAGGAGGAAGCTGGGCCGCTGCCGCGGGAATTCCCCTCCTACCTGGGAGCGCTGACCGGCCGGGAGAAAGCGGCCCTGTATTGCGACGACCTCTTGAAGGGTTGCAAGGTGGGGTCGGAAGCGGTGAAGCCTTCCCTCTGCCCCGGCCTCGTGTGACAGTGGGAGCTTTCTGTACTTCTTCGAAGGGATCCATTGAAATGTATAAGTTATGCTTGCCTATTTCTACCCGTGTTCTTCCAAAGACGAACCTACGGAAGGGATGTTTTTTGAAAATGTTCCTTTTCTGAATATCTGTGTGTGTGAGAGCGAGCGAGAGCCCTGTGAGAGAGAGAAACTTCTAAATATTGAAACATACAGTGTGTTATGGTTAACAGAATATGGATCATTATAGATAAAACTGGTTGTTGTTTTTTTCAGATAAAACATACCAGAGAAACCAGTATAAGGTGGTTGAAAAGTGTTCTGTACCAAAGCATCCCTAAGCTTTTTGGACATGTTTGATTCTCAAAAAGAGATGCAGTCCCTCTTCAATTCTACTCCTCTATCATCACTATATTTTGCATATGGAATCAGTAATACTGAACAGAAAATGGACTTGTTTAAAATGTTTTATCCACAGGATTTTCTCCACTACCAAGTTAAAGTGCTGATTACCCACCCTTCAGGTGGCAGTAAACTAGAGTAGAGTAGCATGAAATGACTTGCTCCTATTACCAGTCTTTATCCTACTGATAGTGCTTCTGCTCTGACACACTGATGTCCTGATTTTCCATACTCAGTGACCGATAAGCAAAAATATTGGTTTCAGTGCATCAGCAGCTGATGATAAAAACATTCACCTGCCATGGCACTGATTGGGGCAGGTCTGAATGCATTACTACAACTGTCTTCTCTAAGCTCTTACATCAGGGGTGTCAAACCCGCAATGTCACGTGATGTGTCGTGACACATTGTGACTTTTTTTCATTGCCAGCAATGGGGTGGGCATGGTTTCAGCATGACGCATCCACCCCATGGGCCGGCAGTTTGACACCCGTCTTACACAATTTACCTCAAGAGCTGTAGTGGCACAGTGGTTAGAATGCAGTACTAATTCACTGCTCACTCCAGTTCGATTCTGACTGGCTCAAGGTTGACTCAGCCTTCCGTGGTCCGTAAAATGAAGACCCAAATTGTTGGGGGCAATATGCTGACTCTGTAAACTGCTTAGAGAGGACTGTAAAGCACCGTGAAGCGGTATATAAGTCTAAGTGCTATTGCTATTCTGGGGTAAGAAAACCATAAGAATAAAAAGACAGAATTATGAAAAGAGCACTTTATTAAGGGTTTGCATCCTCCTATTTATATAAGCTGTCTTTTGCAACTGACTGATGGTGAATTTGTTGATGCCGATGGTGTTATTAAACATTTTATTTTCTGCCCATCTTGCAGTTTGAGGCAACTGACAAATACAGATCTAACATTGAATAAAAGTGCTGCTTTGGACATTATATATATATATATTTCTGTTATTTAAAAGGCAGAGGATGCCAATGAAGCTGTGAGTAAGTATCTTGTAGAAAAACTGAAGATGAAGGAAAATTGGCTTGGAATTTGGAAAACCAACCCAGAACTTTTTTTTGTCAATTCTGAAGAAATTCCCATACCTTTTATTGGGGTGCTTGTTGAGGTAATTAAATGTATTTTAATATTATTTAGAAGCTTTCTAATAAAACTATATCATCAAAAGGACTCTCAATGTCTTGCATAACTTCTGCCAACCAGACACGATGGTCTATTTTTAAATGGAGGCCATCCAATCCATAGATATTGGCTGGATTTGACATAGTGAATTTTGATTATAGCACTTTTTAAAAGTTTGTATGGCTTAAATAATTAGTGCATAGAATGGTTTAAATGTTATTGTATGCCAGTATAATGGGTAGAGCTTTTCCAGTCATAAGACCTTCCACCTATAAGTTGTATATGGTCTCTGGGGCTTCACATCTGTTCTGCTAGCTGTACTTCCATTTTATATATATATATATATATATATATGTATATATATATATATATATATATATATATATATATATATATATATATATATATATATATATATATATATATATATATATATATATATATATATATATATATATATATATATATATATATATATATATATATATATATATATATATATATATATATATATATATATATATATATATATATATATATATATATATATATAGTTTAAAATTGTTGACAAAGAAATAAGGGATTTCTGATATAGCTATTTCGAGTTTCTTAACTCTCTTCAGTCAGAACTCACCCTTCCGGGATTCGAACCTGGTTCGAATCCCGGAAGGGTGAGTTCTGACTGAAGAGAGTTAAGAAACTCGAAATAGCTATATCAGAAATCCCTTATTTCTTTGTCAACAATTTTAAACAACATATATATATTTGTGCTTGCAGGATGGCTCTGGGTTGAGCTGAAACAAGCAAAAGGAAAGAATGATTCCTTCCTCCCATATTTGGGTTTACAGGGTGCAATCTAAAAAATAAACACTTGACACACACACACACACACACACACACACATATATATATATATATATATATATATATATATCTTTCTAGCAGAGAAAAAATATTGTCTCTGATAAGTTGTTGATTGGATATGAAGATTTTTCTGGGTCCCATTTGCAATCTCCAAATTAATTTATTGATAGAGGTTTTTAAAATAGCAAATTGCTGTATGCGAGGATATTTAAAAGTTATAATCTCCTCATCTCCTTATGCTTCAGTCTCCTCATCTCCTTACACTTCAGTTTAGAAAAATCATTCCTCCTATCCTAAAATTGATGTATGCTGCAGTTACATGCTGAGTAGACTATTTCTGTATACATGTGAATGAGATTTGTTTGTGAAAGTGTTGCCTGGGAAACTTTGTAACAGTGATCTTGTGTACCACAAACATGAGTTGTCTTCACTCAGGAGAAGAGGCCACAATAAATTCTGTATCCGTGCTGTTTCAGTTATGCATGGGAGAGGTGGGCGGGGCAGATTTGTATTTCTTTAACAGTGATGTAAAATAATGAAAGGAGAACTACTATATATTTCAAATATATGACTGCCCTGAACTGGGTTTCTATATTATAAAAATCAAAAGAATTAGGAAATATAGAAGTCCTAACATCACCTTTATTTTATAATTGTTTTATTTCTGTTTTACATTCTAGGTTACTTGTAAACTGCCCAGCAATCCTTCAGCTAATTTCAATGTTTCCGTATCTATAGCTGAACCTTTTTCCTCTAACATTGCAAATATTCCAAAACAGTTAGTTGATGAGATATTAGAAGAAATGGACTATTGTGTGCCTCTTTTAGAAATATATCCTGTTGAGGGACAGGATAATGTAGTGTTTAATATAGCCAAGACTTTAGAAATTGTGAGGTATGTTTTTCTGAGATTTAATTATGAATGTTTGTTTAACATTTTTAATATGTGTTTCTTACAATATTAGGATGATGTTAATTTGATGTTAATATGTATTTATAATTAATAGGTTGATTATAAAGCTAAAATATTTTATTAAGATTCAGATATTATGAACATTTATTTCACAACTCCTAAAAATGGGGAAGAATTCAGTAACCATGGAGCACGTAAAGTTGGCCCTAGCATCACTTTGAAATTTTGGAGATTTGTTACCAACAATACTGAGATGGATGGACAAGCAATAAAAAAAGAATACTTTACTAGAATATAGTGCCATTAAGATTTTTAATGATTTAATTCTGCTAAATGGTGATATTGCTTCTGTGTGTATTATTGATAGCTACTAAGAACTAGTCACTTCTTTTTTGAACTGTAATACATAAATTTAATAAATAAAATTATACTCAGTATTCCAAGTGAAATCTAAGCAAGGCAGAGTACAGTGGAGCAATTCCTTCCCATGATCTGGATTCTGTAATCCTAGTATTGTAGCCCATGGTAACATTTGCCTGTTTAGCAACTACATTCTTAAGTTGAGGTTTTACTAGGACACCCAGCTCCCCTTCACATGTACTGCTTTCCAATTACAGAGCTTCACATTTCTCTCAGTTATTATCAGCTCCAAGATGTAAATCACACCAAGAAATCACTTCCAGGTTAAGACTGCTTTTTTTTAAGATTGGCTATAGTAAAAGAGTTGCGCAAGTCTGACTGTGCTTTACTCATTCCTTTGTGAAATTGATATAAGTTGGTGTCTCTCTCTGTGTGTGTATTGTCTGTGTATACTGTATATACCTGCTTCATTGTTGGATTTACCCCTTCGTTGCTTTGAAATTAAGGATCTTCTTTCTCCATGGCATTCTCTTTATTCTACATTAAAATCCATCCTGTTCATTTAATCCTATTGCTTAGATCTTTTTGAATCCTTTCTGATCTAAAGTATTAATGCTCCTTTCAGCTTTATGTCATCTGTATACTTTATAAGTATCTTCTGAAATTCTTGAAAGTGTTGATAAAAAATAAAGTTGAATAGGACAGAGCCCTTTAGCAATCCACTCAGTTTTTGCCTTCCAACTGAAGTGGAACTATTAATGAGCTCTCTTTAGCTTTGGACATTTTGCCAACTATATGTCCATCTAACAGTAATCTCATGTGGACCTTATTTTACCATTTTATTAAACAGAATATTATGAGGCACTCTCTAAAAGATTCTGCTGAGGTCCCCAACCTTTTGGGCACCAGGGACTGGTTATGTGGAGAGAGGTTTTTCCATGGACTGGAGGGGGTGTGGTTTTGTGTGCTGCCTGCAGATGGGGCTTTCGTTGTTTGTGCGGACCGGTTGCTGGCACGCTGCGAACCGATACTGGTCCACAGACCAAGGGTTGACCCCTGCACTACAGTATGTTGATTCCCAAATTTAAAATAATTATTAAGAATATTTAAGAATACCCAAAACAAAACTTTTTTGTACATATAGAGAAATCCACATTTGTTGAAGTAGCTTGTAAAAAAAAAAGGAAACTGGTTATAAAATGATGATTCAGTTGTGAAATGAACAATGTAATATGCACCATCTATGATAACATAAATAATAAGTTAACAGAAAGGTGTCAACGTATACTGTTCTATTTAAACAGAAAATATTACAACAAAGGCTACTTTCTATATTTTGTAATACTTTTTCACTCCCTGCACCCTTTTTATAGAACATTAAATATAAATGTAATATCACTATGGTTTTTACTTAGATTTTTCTATGATTTCCTTTGGAGAGATTGGGATGATGATGAAAATAGTGAGACCTATGCTGCATTAATGGAAGAGAGAATTAAAATGTAAGTAGAATAGGCTTAATACTCAGGACATAAAGTGTTCAGCCAGAATTTTAAAAATCATACTTGGAGTAGTACTAGAAGCTTTCATATTAAAACATTTCCCTACCAATATAACATATATACTCTCTGACATCCACATTAAAGATTAACTTTTTTCATAGTAAAGTAGCCTATGTGAATATATCTTCAATTTATTTTTATTTGTTTACTAAGCTTATTTATTACTTCAGTCACTGACCACACTTAGAATTATCCAACACTGATAAATCTGGTTAAAATATAACAATATTACTATACCCAAAGTCAAGCTACCTATACATGTATAAACACAGAATCAATAATTTATATCTGACAAATAATCCAAAACCTAAGAGGACAACATTAAAACATCCATGATGGCATAGTGGTAAGAATGCAGTATTGCAGGCTAACTCATTGTTCACTGCCAGGAGTTCGATTCTGACCAGCTCAAGGTTGATTCAGCCTTCCATCCTTCCAAGGTCAGTAAAATGAGGACCCTCATTCTTGGGTGCAATATGCTGATTCTGTAAACCGCTTAGTGCTGTAAAGCACTGTGAAGGTCTAAGTGCTATTGCTACCCCAACCTGCAGGACCCACTGGAACAACCTCTTCTTCACATATTCAAGTTGCCATTATTCAGTGCTCCTCTTACACACAGGGGCTTCAAACTTACACTTCGGGGTTACACTGGGGATTGCAGCATTCCAGCCTATAGTCATCACCTTATTTGCAGTTATAGAAATTAAAAATGGATTTTATTATATGCATTTTCAAAAGTTAAATTTCTATTTTTCTTTTTTTTAAGTTGGTGTGATATTCAGAATGGAATTATTCCAGCTCCAATTGCCCATCGCTTTAGAAGAAATTTGGAAAAATACAAAAGCATGCATTTGGAATTAATTCAATACCAGAGTAACATCAAAGAGGAGCCCACAGCAGAAGAAGCTGTTGAATGTTGGAAAAAATACTATGAACTAATAATGCTGTGTGGCTTGTTGAAAATATGGGAAGATTTACGTTTAAGGTAATTTTATTTGTTGTGTTACCTAATTTTTTATTTGAAAACTCAATATAATTTTGTTTTTATTATTACATGATGGCTTAGCTGTAAATTTGCTAATTCTATAATGCTATTGGCATGTTTTTTTTCAAAAATAAATTCCATTGAATTCAGTGTTTATGATTCCCATGTATGCTGATAGAGGATTGATTCAATGTATTATAATTATGATTGTATGCAGACTGACTAATGCTGAGCCAAATTTGTGTATTCATATTTCAAATTATTGGCAATGTTGATAAGAGGGCACTGTTGTAATTGAAGTGTTTTTACAAGGAGCATTGGTAGAGTAAGTTTTCCTTTGGCCATTATTTTTTCATTACTTAAAATAGATCAACATTTTTTACTAATAAAAGTCTCTATTACAGATTTTGCAGTACAGACAGGAATAATTTTGTTAAAATGTATTCATTTAATGCACAGTATTTTTTGCTTTTCTTTTAGCAGTCCAGTATGATGTACGTAGTACTCTGGACTCTCACTTTTATCCATGACAACTCAAAATGGTTAGAGTAACTGGCTCAAAATCATTGGTGAGCTTCCATGACTCTGGATAGATTTGAATCTGGGTCTTCCCAGTGCTAGTCCAATACTTTAACATTACATTGCTTTGTCATGAGAAGGTAGTATATAGCAGAAATATTATTCAAATATTATTTAAGCCACAGTTTAATTTTTGAGTATTTAAAACACAGATTTTATTTCTTCAAAAGAGAATATGTTCGGATTTCTGGCTTACTTTTTAATGTGGCCCATACATTATTTCAATTATAGGTGAGCCCTGTCAAAAAGTAAAAATCTTAGGAATTTAATTTCTTTACACATATATTTGGGATGTGTTTTCTGAAGCGGATTTCTCTGCCTTTCATATATAAAAGAATTTCAGGTTACTATGATGGAAGCAGAAAGCCTTTTTTTCCTCAAGTGGGGCATATTTATATTTAAGACATCATATTATTATATTTATTTTAAAGAGCTAATTAAAGCCTTATTCTGTATTCTGCCTCTACTGTCTAATCTGTGGTATGAATGCCATTGGTGGGGAGCCACTAGTATAAAGTTAATTGTGATAAGAGTTCATTTTAAATTTCAGAGCTCATGGACCTCTGGCCCCAAGAATACTGAAGCGTAGAAAAGGACACAGACATGATGTAAAAACTGTAACTTACATTGTTGCAAAAACAGTGATGGCAGAAGTGGTAAGAAATTTTCAAGGGGATGATAGATGTTCCTTAATGCTGCATGGACTAGCAGAAGCCTTTGGTATAATGTGTATAATTAAGACCATTTTTTCCGGTCATTAGGAAGATATTTGCTCTGTTTCAATGTATTTTTCAGTGCCATAATAAAAAGATGATAGTTACGTGCTTGGTGCAGTTATACAAAAGTCTGTACAACAGGATTAATGCTATTATATAGAAATTTCATAAACCTTAGCAGGAGAGTTTTTGCAGGGAAGAACTGTCTTAGCAAAAATTTGCAAATGCTAGTCCAATGTAGTAACTTAGATTTTAAAACTGCTAATAAATAAAAATTGCATATGTTTTATAAAAGTCTGTAGAAAATATTTTTATGTTGTATTGCAATATAATACTCTCAATATATAATATAACTACTTAAAATTAAGCTTCATTACAGACCTTGGGATTCGTTCCCTAGGAATACGTAAAGAACTGAAATAAACTTAAGAATCATTGAAACATTATTTGAATTTTGTATTAAACTTCTAAATTTTATATTAAGGCGACTCTAAAAGAGTAAATAGCAATAACAATAACACTTATATGCCACTTCATAGACCTTTATAGTCCTCTCTAAGTGGTTTACAGAGTCAGCATATTGCCCCCAACAATCTGGGTCATTTTACCGATTTCAGAATGATGGAAGACTGAGTCAACCTCGACTGAGTCAAGACTGCAGTACTACATTTTAACCACTGTGCCACAATAGCTCAGATGTCAATCTGCAGAAAATGTGTGTGTGTGTGTGTATAATTATGTATGTATCTGTATTTAAATTATTTCGCTTTTGTTAACTAACAGTTTTAAAAAATGTTTTTTTCTCTCTCATATGTCTAGGCTAAAGAATTATCCTCTGATACAGTTGTTCAACAGATTGAGAACCTAAACATAGCTTTGGACAGCTGTTATAGTGGTGATAATGTGCTCATTTTCCCTGGAGAATATAAAGCAGCAAACTTGTCCATGTTAACTGAAGATATTATTATTAAAGGCAGTAGTATACTTTCTCCTTTTTTGCATTTAAAGTTGCCAAATTGAAAGAATGTTGTAATTTTTTATTGAGGTGAAAGAAAATGTTAGATAGAACAATTTGCCTTTGTTTTTAAATTTTTAAGAGACTTACTTAAATATGAAAATATTTCTCATTTTAATCCATCAGAGATTCTTAATGCATGAATAAAGTAATTGCATGTATATATAATATACTGAAATCATTTGGATAACTAAAATCATTGAGGGAACTATTCTGTGATCCTACAAGTTCAACCTCAACTTCCCCAATACCAGCACTTGGAGTCTGGCAATGTTCTAATACTTTCAAAGGTTAGAACTTCCCAAAAGAGAGCATTTAAATTAATCATTTGGCTGTTCTTAAACATTTTCTTTCCTATTGCTTGTGTAGAAGGGAAGGATTTTTTATAAATGAAGCCAAGAAAGAGAAGTTGGAAGAAGCTTCTCCATTTTCATTTTTAATACTTTGAAAAAGCCAGTATGCTCTAACTTGAGAGGATTTGTTTGTTGAGGAAAAAGATCAAGAGAGAAGCTTTGGTGTAGTGTTTATGTGTTCATGTATTTTAAACAAGTAGGATAAAATACTAATTTATGTTAATATTTAATAATATGTAATAATTATAGGCAGAATTTCTCTTTTTTCAAGTTGGAAAAAATGAGCATAAAGTATCATGGCTATTGCAGCTGATTTTGATCAGCATATGTGCACCCTGGACTGTTACACCAGGCAAGGAATTCCCTATTGCATATGTCTATTCTCATAGGATTGCATTAAATTTTTTTAACTGTACCACTTTAGCATTACCATATACTTCACATTTGGTATTTATGAAATAGGGTGTTAACTTTAAAAACTTAGAAACAGTATTCTATCTATCTATCTATCTATCTATCTATATCTATCTATCTATCTATCTATCTATCTATCTATCTATCTATCTATCTATCTATCTATCTATCTATCTATCTATCTATCTATCTATCTATCTATCTATCTATCTATCTATCTATCTATCATCTATCTAAATCTATTTGATGTATTTTTTTGCTGCCCAATCTTGTCTCGAGGCAACCCTAGGCAGCTTACTTATAAAAACTATAAAACTGTAAAACATATCTATTTCTGAAAACAATAACATAGAATTACAGTTATGCTTTCACAGTTGGAGGTAGTAAAATACTAAGTTGCTTTTTAATATAATTTTCTCCTTTTCTTCAGGAGTTGGAAAACCAGAGGAAATTGTGATAGTTTCAGAACCTGCTAATGAGAGTTTTGTAGTATGTAGGGCTAAAAATGTCAAATTCATGAATATTACATTGCTTCAGCAAGGGACTATTGATGGAATTATTGTAGTTGAATCTGGACACACAGTTTTGGAGAATTGTATATTGAAGTGTGAAGGAACTGGTGTTTGTGTACTCGTTGGGGCTTCGCTGACAGTTACAAATAGCGAAATTACTGGAGCACAGGTATTTTCTCTTTCTGTTCATTCAAGATGCAGCACGTATGCATGAATGTAAAACATTTACTTAGACTGAGCAATAAGTATCTGCACATTAGAAGGGGGAAAGAGGCAACACAAACATTTCTTTGCTGCCATTTAGTAATCGACATTTTTGCAGTCTCAATCTGGTAGCCCTGAGATTTCAGTTATTTTCCAACCAAAAATTTAAATATCTTGGCCTTTCTCAAATTCTTTAAAAAAAAAAAAACAACAACCATGAAGCTAATGAGGTGTAAGACAGGTTCCAAAGGCAGTCTTAACTACTACTTCTTTTCTAGAGTTGGTTTAATGTAAATGTTGATTGTTGAATGACTTTGAAGTTTCCTAATGCAATACGCTGATCACTTTATCCTTAATTATTAAATATTTTATCCACCACTAGATGGCAACAAAAACTATAGGTATAGCCCACAGGTTGGCAACCTGTGGCTCTGGAGCCGCATACGGCTCTTTGAGCCTTCTCCTGTGGCTCCCAGCCTCCTCTGCCATTTGCAGAGAGAGGCAATTGAGCTTCCTGCTTCTCTCTCTCTCTCTCTCTCTCTCTCTCTGTGTGTGTTTGTGTGTGTGTGTGTAAAAGAGTGCACTCACAGTGTTCTCCGAGGAGCTGAAAAGCTTATTGGGCGGAGCTCCTCCCTTTGCTGCGTCTCTGCAGGAAGTAGGAAGGGCAGGAGAGAGCTAGGTAGCCCAGCTATGCTGATTCAGGAATTCTGGGAGTTGAAGTTCATGAGTCATAAAAGAGCCGAGGTTGCCTACCCCTGAGCTTGTTGGAGAACAGCTTGAAGCCAGCTTGCCAGGTGAGCAGAAGATTGTATGGAGGGAGAGAGAGGGGGAGGGAGAGAGAGAGAGAGGAAAGAGAGAGAGAAAGAGAGTGGAGGAAGAGGACTGGCAGACCAAGGGCAGATAAAGAGAGAGGGAAGGAGACAGAGAGAGAGACCCTTTTGACATCTAAAATGAAGATAACTGCATATATCCTTTTTTACCTGTGTGTGTATGTGTATATACACACACATACATACACACAGACACAGACACACTTATAATAAAGGTAAAAAAGGATATATGCAGTGTTATCTTCATTTTAGATATCAAAAGGGTTTTGCGGCTCCCGGTGTTTTGTTTTCGGTGGGAAACGGGTCCAAGTGGCTCTTTGAGTATTTTGGGTTGCCTACCCCTGCTATAGCCTTTATGGTTTTAAAGGCTATGAACTAAGCATTTCCCCCCCTTGTTTTTCTGTATCTTTGGGTTCCTTTTCATCTAGGTTGCAACATATTTTTATCCCTTTTTAAAAACAAGCCATTTATCCACAATATTGCCAATAAATAGATTTGAACAATAGGCAGTAAAATTAATTATTTGAGGGGTGATTGAATTCATAGTTTTGGGCAGAGCATTTAGAGCCTATAGGAAAGATAGGTCAATTTATTCAAGGTAAAGTTTGTGCTGTAATTTGGAGAATGGCTCTGTGGCATTTCTGCAAAAAATCGAATTGTGGAAATTCTCCCTCTATAAAAGTTTTGCCAACACCCTAGCACAGGGAAATTACATTTTATGTCATTTTTTAAGATTTTCTTATCTTGAAAATGATTATTAAAAAGACATTTAGCAGTTATATTTCATCCACTCCTCTTAAGGGAGGTGAGAGTCATAAAATTGGTTCTTGATGCAGTAGAAATGGTAGATGCTTCAAGGAAACCCTTACTGTAGATTTGTTATTGAGTGGTTCCAAGAAGAGGGAATGTACAGAAATTGAAAACATTTTCAGTTTAAATATTTAAAGATTATAGGTAGTCCTTGACTTAACAAACACAATTGAGACAGAAATTTCTCAATTGTAAATCGAGTTGGATTTTACAACAATTTTTACTGCATTAAATAAATTCATGGTTGTTAAGTGAATCCAGCTTCCCCAGTGGCCATGTTTTCCAAATCATATCATATACAGTGAGGGAAAAAATTGATATCCTGCTGATTTTGTACATTTGCCCATTGACAAAGAAATGATCAGTCTATATTTTTAATGGTAGATTTATTTTAACAGTGAGAGACAGAATAACAACAAAAAATCCAGAAAAACACATTTCAAAAAAGTTATAAATTGATTTGCATTTTAATGAGTGGAATCAGTATTTAATCTCCTATCACTCAGCAAGATTTCTGGCTCCCACATGTCTTTTATACAGGTACTGAGCTGAGATTAAGAGCACTTTCTTAAAGGGAGTGCTCCTAATCTCAGTTTGTTACCTATATACCGTAAAAGACACATGTTCACAGAAGCAATCAATCAGATTCCAAACTCTCCACCATGGCCAAGATCAAAGAACTGTCCAAGAATGTCAGGGACAAGATTGTAGACCTACACAAAGCTGGAATGGCCTACAAGACTATCGCCAAGCAGCTTGGTGAGAAGGTGACAACAGTTGATGTGATTATTCGCAAATGGAAGAAACACCAAATATCTGTCAATCTTCCTCGGTCTGAGGCTCCATGCAAGATCTCACCTTGTGGAGTTTCAATGATCATGAGAATGGTGATGAATCAGGCCAGAATTGCATGGGAGGATCTTGTCAATGATCTCAAGGCAGCTGGGACCATAGTCACCAAGAAAACAACTGGAAACACACGACGTCATGAAAGACTGAAATCCTGTAGCACCCACAAGGTCCCCCTGCTGAAGAAAGTACATGTATAGGCCTGTCTGAAGTTCATTGAAGTTTGCAAATGAACATCTGAACGATTTAGAGGAGAACTGGGTGAAATTGTTGTGGTCAGATGAGACCAAAATTGAGCTCTTTGGCATCAACTCAGTTCACTGTGTTAGGAGGAGGAATGCTACCTATAACCCCAAGAACTGTCAAACATGGAAATGGAAACATGCTTTGGGGGTGTTTTTCTGCTAAGAGGACAGGACAACTTCACCACATCAAAGGGACGATGGACGGAGCGGTGTACGGTCAAATCTTGGGTGAGAACCTTCCCTCAGCCAGGCATTGAAAATGGGTCATGGATGGGTATTTCAGCATGGCAAAGACCCAAAGCACACGGCCAAAGCAACAAAGGAGTGGCTCAAGAAGAAGCACATTAAGATCCTGGAATGGCCTAGCCAGTCTCCAAACCTTAATTCCATAGAAAATTTGTGGAGATACAGAATATTTTCAGATATGGAATTTATTTGATCAATGGTTGGAAAAAAAGGGTAGAGACTAAGAATGTAACTTGTATTATGAAGCAAACAAATTAACCCAGACAACACAATGTTTATTAAGCACTAATCAAATGTAATAATAGAAAATAATTAAAAAAAAATCTGGAGGGAGCTGAAGGTTCGAGCTGCCAAACATCAGCCTCGAAACCTTAATGACTTGGAGAGGATCTGCAAAGAGGAATGGGACAAAATCTCTCTTGGCCAACTACAAAATCCCTGGTGGCCAACTACAAGTAACGTCTGACCTCTGATTATCAACAAGGGTTTTGCTACCAGCAGGGAGGTGAAGCGGGGCTGGGTTCAGGAGATTGTCAACGCTTCTTTGAGGGAGGGGTCCTTTCCGGCTCCCTGCAAGGAGGCAATTGTGCGCCCCCTCCTCAAGAAGCCTTCCCTGGACCCAGCTGTGTTAAACAACTACCGTCCTGTCTCTAATCTTCCCTTTATAGGTAAGGTTGTTGAGAAGGTGGTGTCACTCCAGCTCCAACGGTCCTTGGATGAGGCCGATTATCTGGGCCCTCAGCAGTCAGGATTCAGGCTCGGCTACTCCACGGAAACTGCTTTGGTCGCACTGACGGATGATCTCTGGCGGGCCCGGGATAGGGGACATTCCACTATCCTGGTGCTACTTGACCTCTCAGCGGCTTTCGATACCATTGACCATGGTATCCTTCTGCGCCGGCTGGAAGGGTGGGAGTTGGGGGCACTGGTTTGCAGTGGTTCAGCTCCTACCTCACTGGTCAGTCGCAGTTGGTGTTGGCAGGGGGTCAGAAGTCGACCCCTAGGTTCCTCCCTTGTGGGGTCCCTCAGGGATCGGTCCTCTCCCCTCTGCTGTTTAATATTTACATGAAACCGCTGGGTGAGATCATCCGCCGACACGGGGTGAGATATCATCAGTATGCTGATGATACCCAGCTTTACATCTCCACCCCGTGTCACTTCAGTGAAGCAGCGGAAGTGATGTGCCGATGTCTGGAGGTTGTTAGGGTTTGGATGGGTGCTAACAAGCTCAAACTCAACCCTGACAAGACGGAGTGGCTGTGGGTTTTGCCTCCCAAAGACAATTCAACCTCTCCGTCCATCATCCTGGAGGGGGAGTTTTTGACCCCCTCAGAGAAGGTCCGCAACTTGGGTGTCCTCCTCGATCCACAGCTAAATTTGGAACATCATCTTTCGGCTGTGGCGAGGAGGACATTTGCCAAGGTTTGCCTGGTGCACCAGCTGCGGCCCTATTTGGACCGGGAGTCTCTTCTCACAGTCACTCATGCCCTTATCACCTCGAGGCTCGACTACTGCAATGCTCTCTACGTGGGGCTACCTTTGAAAAACGTTTGGAGACTTCAGATAATGCAGAATGCAGCCGTGCGAGCTGTATTGGGCTTACCCAGAAATGCCCATATTTCAACATCACTCTGTGAGCTGCATTGGCTGCCAATTGGTTTCCGAACGCAATTCAAAGTGTTGGTTATGACCTATAAAGCCCTAAATGGCATCGGACCAGGTTACTTGCGGGACCGTCTGCTGCCGCATGAAACCTAGCGACCGGTTAGGGCCCCCAGGGTCGGCCTTCTCCAGGTCCCGTCAGCTAGACAGTGTCGCCTGGCGGGGCCTAGGGGAAGAGCCTTCTCTGTTGCGGCCCTGGCCCTCTGGAATCAACTCCCCCCAGAGGTCCGTATTGCCCCCACCCTCTCCGCCTTTCGCAAACTGTTAAAGACACATCTTTGCTGCAGGCCTGGGGCAGTTGACACCTTGCCCCAGCCAGGGTATGTTTGTTGTAAGTTTGTTTCGGATGATTGGTTTTAATCTAGGGGTTTTATAATGTATTTGATTTCTATATGCTACTGATTATGTTGTAAGCCGCCCTGAGTTTTCAGAATAGGGCGGCATAGAAATCGAAACAAACAAACAAATAAATAAATAATAAGTACTAAATCATGTTTTGCGAGGGGGGTCAAATACTTATTTCACTCATTAAAATGCAAATCAATTTATAACTTTTTTGAAATGCGTTTTTCTGGATTTTTGTTGTTGTTATTCTGTCTGTTAAAATAAACCTACCATTAAAATTATAGATCGATCGTTTCTCTGTCAGTGGGCAAATGTACAAAATCAGCAGGGGATCAAATACTTTTTCCCTCACTGTAACTGCAGGATGCTGCAACTAATCAAAAATGTGAGCTGGTTTTCAAGTGCCCCAACTGGTCAGTTGACTATGGGGGTATTTAATTTTTGTCGAGAAAAAAGTAGGGGCATTAAAGTAGTTGTAAGCACAGTACACGTGACAGCAGATAAGACACTTGGGGGGGGCTGTTGTAGGTTTTATTTGCTTTTTAAGCAACCTAAAACTCATTAGGGATTATGTAGTTTACCCCATCATGATTGGAAACTGCTACTGATTTTCATCAGCTGGGTTTAAACCTTAAAGGGCATTAAAGAAAAGGAGTTATTTTATATTGCGTTGGGAGAACTTAAGTCATTGTGGCTTGTAATTATGATAGGATGATTCAGCCAGCTCTCAAAAAGATATTTGGCAAACTATATATATAAGGAAAGAAAGAGCATGAGTTATGGACATTTTATGTCTATGATTTATTTAGTTGCATTTTGCTACTGCATCTTTAAGAAGGAAAAACTAATTTTGATTTCCTTTTGTTTTTGTTCATGGCTATTTTGGGTTTTATTAAAGGAAAAGTTTTTCTCCGTTTTCTTCTGACTAACCAGATCTCATTTTCCTTTGCAATGAACTACTAGAATTTTTATTCATCACTGCTACGTTAAAATTTGTTTTTATACCCAGGGAGCTGGTGTTGAGTTATATCCAGGAAGTGTGGCTACCTTGGAGAATAGCAAAATTCACCATTGCAATAACTTCAGAACGAGTGACTCTTTACAGGGTAGTCTTGGTGGAATTAACATAAAGGTAAATCGTTGCTGACAGTGGATTGTCACTCATAAACTGGTGCTCATATAGTAGCATCAGCCATTTGTTTAA
This sequence comes from Bothrops alternatus, assembly GCA_034064705.1. Taxonomy (NCBI): domain Eukaryota; kingdom Metazoa; phylum Chordata; class Lepidosauria; order Squamata; family Viperidae; genus Bothrops; species Bothrops alternatus. The sequence goes on from JARGCV010000040.1 coordinate 1,339,789, forward strand.
ACTTTTAATTTGCTAAACTTCATTTACAAATTTCAATAATGAGGGTTTTTCAATGGTTGATCTTTCTGCCTCAGGCACATTGCTAATGTAAAAAACAAATAAAGCAATATTTTTAGACTTGTGTGAGGTAGCTTGTTTAATGTACCTATTTTCTTCCTTAGTACCCTCCTAGTTGACAAAAAATACAACAAGAGTTGGAAGGGACCTTAGAGGTCTTCTAGTCCAACCCCCTCACTCAGGCAGACCATATAATATTCCAGATAAATGGCTGTCCAGTGTTTTCCTAATAATCTCCAATGATGGAGCATCTGCAACTTATGGAGGCTTCTCTTCTCTCCCCCTTTTATATCCTCTCTTCTTTCCCCCTTTTATATATTTTCTCTCCCCCTTTTTATATCCTCTCCTCTCCCTCCTTTTATATCCTCTCTTCTCTCCCCTTTATATCTTCTCTTCCCCTCAGCAGGACCCAGGCAATGCCTTGCGCAGCTCCAGCTGAATCTCCACCCGAAGACTGCATGAGGTTGCCTGCCACCCCTAAAGCTGCCGCCAGTCAGCTGGAGCTGCATGCGCTGATCCTGGGCTCTCAGCAGGATCCAGGCAACATCTCGCGCAGCTCCAGCTGAATCTCCACCCGAAGACTGCGTGAGGCTGCCTGCCACCCCCAAGGCCAATCAGCTGAAGCTGCGTATGCTGATCCTGAGCTCTCCACAGGACCCAGGCAACGCCTTGCGCAGTTCCAGCTGAATCTCTGCCTGAAGACTGAGGCTGCCTGCTATTCCCAATCAGCTGGAGCTACACGTGCTGATCCTGGGCTTTCCACAGGACCCAGGCAATGCCTCGCATAGCTCCAGCTGACTTCCACAAGCCTGTGCGGTGCTGCCGCCACTTCACCTTATCCACTTTTACTTTTTTTTTTTACAGTGCTGTTCAACCTGTTGTACACGTACCACTGGTTGAAAAGCCCTGCACTAGGACTCTTAAGGTCCCTCCCAGTTATTGCTGTAAAGCCATATACTTATCCCACACCTGTGCATTTGGCTTTTCTTGCCTAAGTGTAAAATCTTATTTTCTCACTACTGAATTGCATTTTGTTGGATAGAGCCCAGTGTTCAAGTCTATCAAGATCTTTTTAGATCTTGAATCTATCTTCTGAAGTGTTGGCTATTCTCCTCCCCAGCTTGATTTCATCTGTAGATTTGATGAGTCCTCCTATTCCCTCATCTAAATTGTTTATAAAAATATTGAGTACTGGGCCTCAAACAGAACCTTGGGGTACCCTACTTCCCTCCATGTAAATGCAGTTCTCTTAAAGACTATACATTGAGTGCAGTTGTCCCATCAGTTGCAAATCCATCTGGTGGTGATGCTGTCTAACCCATATTTGTCTATCTTGCCAAGTAGTAGATTATGGTCTACTTTATCAAATGCCTTACTGAAGTCCAAATAAATTATGTCTACGGCATTTCCCTGGTCCACTAATTTATTCATCTTGTCAAAGAATTTAAAACAAGTGAAATGATTGATCCTGCCTACTTGGGAGGGCATTGGGATTGTAAATAGGTTTTGCAGAGCCACACTTGAGCTGTGAGTTAAAGGCACTGTTGCCCTAAACCATATGCAATGGTCTACTTTTTGCAATTGGCAGGACTCATACTACATGCTAAACTAAAAGCCCATCCCCCTCCAAGATACATCACAATTAAGCCCAGCTTGTGAACTCAGTTGTACTCTGCATAAAATATCAGTGACAGAGAAAGAGACTGGGAAATTTGAAATGATGCCCATGTTTAAATAGGTAACTAAGTGGAAAAAAGATTGAAATTAAAATGTTAATTCCTTAACAGGTCCTCCCTGCTCCTAAACTAAAGATGAAAAATAACCATATTTACAGTAACAATGGTTACGGAGTGACAATTATGAAGCCTTTTGAACAGCTGGGCACTACAGCAGAAGAAACAATGGAATGTGCTGCAGCAGGAGATGTAGAAGATTCTGTTTCTAAACTGATGCAGGAACTGACCCTTCAGATAAATTCAAATACACTGGAAGATATTAAGGGCATCAGCATATTTAACTGAAGCTGCAGACTCTCATGGTTTCAGCTATGTCCTACAGCACAAGAGAGAAGTTTATCTTATTAAAAACATCGCTGTATAATAAATACTGTTAAAACAGTAGCTTTATAAAAATTTCATATGTAAAAAGAAAGCTGAAAAGTGTGGTATGAATACATTTAAAATTATTTTTTATCTAATAGCTTCCTGTATCAGTTATTTAATCAAAGGATTGAATTCTATATCTACTTTTCCATCATATTCATATATATTGTTAGGAATATAACCTTTCAAAAGTTAGGATAGACTGGCTTTAGGAAAAAGTGAAAACCAATTTATCATTGAATCTACTCTGCTTATCAACTTTATTTTAATACATTATAATTAGCAATATTAGATACCAAGACAAATAGAAATTTTATTTTACCGGTCCCCATAAAACGTAAGCATATTAATTTTAAAAATGGAGAAACTGCATCCTTAGAAATAGTCCTAGTTTGTAAAGCTGAGACAAGGACTTCTCTGTCTATATTGCAAACTGGGATAGCATCTATTGTAGATACAAGGTTGGCTCAAAAATCATATTCAAGAAGTGTTCATCAGTCGTTCTTCACCAAATTGGAGAGGAATGGGATGACTGATTTTTAATATTTTATTATTTTGAATGAAGAGAGATACTAACGGATTTATAGATGACATAATTAGTGGGATAGCTAATGTCTTAAGTTCTTAAAAATGTGTAGTACTGCAATACTAAAAAAAAGATAAAGAATTATATATTCCAGTAAATCTAACTCTTCTTACACAGCTGCAGTTCTCTGACATTTACATAGCAATACTGGAAGATTTGGATTCATTCCCAGACCTATAAGGTAGAAGTGATGGCAATAAATTCAATCTTCTTTGTACTCTCACAAGTTAGATCAAATAAATTTAATTTATTTGTGAGGGCCCTAAAGACTAAACCCTAAGAAACATGCAGTAAATATATTTTACTGAACTAATCAATTTTAATTCATTTAAATTATTTTAATGAATTAGTTACTTAGTCAAAATGCCATCCATATTGTGGATTAATGTGATGTATGAACCCAACCATATAGAAACCAGATCTGTATACATTCAGACCGTTATCCACTGAGGTCAGTGAACATAAGCCATAATCAACTTAGAAAAATAGATGAGCATAATGAACATTGTATTGGGTGAGAAAATAATTCCCTCTTCTCTGAAAAATGCAGTAATTTATTCAAATAGCTACTATTTTGTGTTCCTATATATGTAATTATAGGCCATATTTATTTGGTTTCTATCTCCCCTTTTTATAGCAAAGTGATTGAAACCCTAGTTGCAGAATGCTATAAGACATTTGGGATGGTATATACTATCCTAGCTCATTATGGCTGAGTAGTATTTAGAGCAGTAGCTCCCAACCTTTTCTATATCCCGTACCCCTAGAACGCTTCTGATATATTCTCACACCCCTTACAAAAGTTCAAAATATTAAATTATGCATACACGCTATAATTTTGAAACTTCTAAACCCAAGTTTTTGCACCTCCTGGAATATTTCGCACCCCCAGTGAGGCACCCCTGATTTAGGGGGTAGATATTTAATTTATACATTAGTTTTCTGCTCAGATGAGCATTTAGATTGGTTAGCAAAGATGAACATGGATAGAAAAGAACCCAGCATCTATTCATTTTCAAATAATAGATGACACTAAAAACAATCTGTCTCCTATAAGTTATGCATTCTGAAATTATACATTCATGTGCTCTAGTGCAGATAAGACATCCTCATAAATTGTGGGATATTACTGGTGGAGCTGTGTTGGCCATGGCTAATAAGTCCCTTCCAATGTTTTCTGCCTTGAGCAGAGGTTGCAAGTCCTGTGACATTAGAACATAACTGCTTTGCTTCAAGTCTCGGTGATTCAGGAATATTGGGGCAGGGGGGGCGCTTTTTTTTGTTAGTGTCCAACCAAGCAACTGTTGTTTTTTCAGCAATCACCTAAGGACCCATGATAAATCCATTCCCAAATCAATGAAGTAATGATTCTCATCTATGAGCTGTTGATTCCTTATCTATTATAGTCTTGCTTCCACCATTGATCATGCAACTTTGCCCAGGATTGTCCTCAAACATCTGAAATACTTTTAGGTTTCATAGGTACTGAGCAAACTATCCACATTTCCATTTCATAGAAAAGTGGCTATTGAATACTTGAATTTTTTTCTAATATATTCCAGAAGCAGCATTAATAATAAGCTGGTGAAAGCCATTTGAGCGTAACAATTTGCTCAAGTACGTTAGTGGTTGTGAAAGTAATTGTTACAGAAATTGAACAGTCTAGTATTTGAATTCATCCACTTGTTCAATTGGTTCATTTCTAAGAGCAAGATTAAACTATGTGCCATCAACTGACACACTGGTCTTTTTTGCGTATCTTTCTACTCTTGCTTATAGCTGATAGTTCCTGTTCTGATTCCTCTATGAAAATATCATTGGCATACGCTGTATCTATGAAGTTCAGCTCATCCACTTCGCACTGAACTCCTGTACAACCAGCTTTCCCCCAATATCCATCTACTTCTAAAACTCTCATCATAACCTATAAAAGGGCAAAAGGGTGCTTCGTAGGGCAACAGTTTTTGAAGCAAGATACCTCAAATAGGATAACTTACAGAATGTGAACAAAATCCAGGACCCATGACACCTGAGGAAATGAAATTTGGGAAAGTTGTAGCTGCATCAATGCTACTGGCTGCTGCTATCACGTGATCTTCATTTTCAATGTTTCGTGACTTTCCCAGCCAGTCCTGCAATCTCTCATTCCTCTCCACCTACAGCAACCCATTTACCTATCTGCAGGGAAAGAAAGTAGGAACAGGGAGAAAGGAACCCCATACACTTTTCCTGGTCCATGCCGCCCGTGTTCCCCCAACCTGAGCTTGCTGTCTGTGTGCCTCCCTCAATCCATGCAGCACCTTTGCACCTCATGCATCCTAACTTGCGTTGCCTTGCCCCTTCCCTGACCCTCACCTTTTGCAGCCCTTCTGCACACTTTCCCCAACCCATGCAGCTTGGATACCCTCACAGCCTTCCTGACCTACACTTCCGCCACCACCCCCACCCCATCATCATCCCTGGCTTGCATACAACATTTATTATACACTCCTCAGACATCCTTCCCAACCCACGCACCCCCATACACCAAGAAAACAAAGGGGAAACACCGCAGTGGTGCAAGGGCTGTCTAGTCCAACCTCATTGAATAACAAGTATTCCTTAAGTATTTGTCTGGCAGAAAAAAACTTGGTCCACATAGCCAAGGTCTGATTTAAAGCTGTATTACTGATTTCATGAGTTTTCACATTGTGAAATATATCAGCAAGTTTCTAATCAACGGGGACTCATTCTCTTTCAATGCTACTGGGAACGGCCAATAAATATAATCAATTATTTCAGTACCTGAAACCTGACCATCAAACGACTGAAATCAGGCAAGAATGTAACTAAACAGAAGTACACTCCGAAGAATTAACAAATATTTCAGTCAGGCCCACTAGCATATGAAGGCAGTTTTGATGTGCAGATTCTGATTGATAAAAAATGCAGGAAACAGAAGTTGCCTTTAAGCTTTTACGTTTTTATTCAACTGAACAAAGACGGACTCCTCTAAAAGAGAGAAGCCCCGAATGACCAGAAATCCTTGTATTTATTCTTTCTGATTACATAAGCAATCCACCTAGCAAAGCTGACACACGTAAGATAAAGATTTCACTCAGTCTGGCACACTGTAGATAAGAAGGGAGAAAGCAGAAGTAACTAAAAATGGCCCTTTTGGGTGTTTCCCTAAAGACATTGTACGTTCCCGGATGGGTTAGGACATTGGTTGTTTTCCTTGCTGTCCTTTCATAACCCTGCATCCAGGACTCTGCAAGTGCCCAAAGACAACAGGGCCATCTGCACATATTCACAACTGATACTTCCTATGCCGTCTCCTAATTCCGGGTCAACAGTTTGGTGTAGTAGTTAAGGCATCAAGTTAGAAACCAGAAGACTCTGCAAGAGGTGCTGCTTGGGTTGGAGAGGCTGCACAAATTGTCAGTACAAGCGCAGAGGAGCACGAGGAGGGTGCACAGGTGTGGGGGATGCATCCCAGTGACTTGTGATCTTCCCTGCCGCCTTCCCTTTTGATTTTTCTGGGGAAACCGGCAGGGGAGGTGGTAAATGGCAATCAAGGGATCACAGGGCACTTGGCAATGGTCCTAAGTGCAAACAGGTTGCCAAGCACCCAGACTGCAATCACATGCCCCGGCTGCTGGGATGGCTGGAACTTCAAGGGCTTGTCATAACCATCCTTCATTCAGTATTATCGTAACTTGTCGCTGAACAAATGGTCCTAAGCCAGCGGTTCTCAACCTGTGGGTAGCGACCCCATTTGGGGTCGAATGACCGTTTCACGGGGGTCGCCAAACACGGCAGTCCGCCATTTTTCATCGGCCGTCACGCACGCGCCGCGCATGCGCGGTTCAGCCCGTCGCGCCGCACATGCGCGGTTCGGTCCATCGCGCTGCGCATGCACGGTTTGGCCCGTTGCGCTGCGCATGCGCGGTTCGGCCCGTCACGCGCCGCGCATGCGCGGATCGGTCTGTTGTGCGCGTGCCGCGCATGCGCGATTCGGCCCATCGCACGCACGCCGCGCATGCACGGTTAGGCCCGTCGCGCCACGCATGGGTGGCGCAGGTGGGGTCTCGGCCTGAAAAAGGTTGAGAACCGCTGTCCTAAGCCAAGGAATATCTGTAGTTGAGGCTGAACTCTTTACTTCTTTTAGAAAAGGATACATGGTATGTATTTTGAGTTGGCAGTTTATATACTTGGCAGGTGTTCAACAAATGATGTTTACTATACTTTGTGACATTTTTGGAGTTTTTATTTTAGAAGTTGCAGTATGTGACAAACATTTGAACAGATAAAGAACTTTAAGTTCCTAACTTGCAATCCTAGGACCAAAGGCATAAATCAACTCACAGTTTTTGATCATACAACTAACAAATCAAAAATTCAAGCCTCTATCTAGGACTAATCCCTTAAAAATTAACAACTTAACTAGGATCAAAATAAACATATAAAATTAAAGCAATGTGAATACTCATATGAGTATCATTTGAAATTAACATTCCAAAGTATGATGAATTCCTAAACCAGGAAGAGATCTGTATTACAAATAAAGACATGTATGGAATAAAATAAGTGCATGCATGCTTTTATTCTGGATTTACTAACATTTAAGGATGCCTATGCTTTGAATATAGCCAAAATGATGCTTCGGAGTGGCAAAGGCTACTGGCACCATCTTGACCCTAAACTTATTTTCCAGAGATCAAATGCTTACCATGGAACCCAAGGAAGGGCTGAACTTCTTTAAGCTCCTTTTCAGCTTTAGATCCAAAGAGCAACCACATCCTCACTAGCATTTTTTCAGTAACCACTCCACCCTCCTCTAAATCCACCACCTCTATTTCCTCCAGATTGGTATCCTCCACCTGAACCTTGAAAACCTCCGCTACCTCGAAATCCACCTCTAACCGCCCCTGAATATCCTCTTCCCCCAGAAGTACCACGGTAAGAATTATATCCACCACGATATCCGCCTCCATATCCACCTTGGTAGCCCCCCCGATAGCCAGTTCCACTTCTTCCTCGGTAGCCACCTCCACTGTCATATCGAGCCATTTTAGGTGGACGAGGTCCATCGCCAAATCTAGGAATAAAAATTAAAATTCTTTGTGGTTATCTGCAAAGATGAATTAAGTGCAATCCTCCAAATACACAATTGTGCGTATATACCAGTGATGGCGAACCTTTTAGAGACTGAGTGCCCAAACCACAACCCAAAACCCACTTATGCATTGTTGAGTGCCGGGTGGGCGTGGCCCATTGGGTGGGCGTGGCTGTGGTGGCAACCGCAGACTGGGTGGGACTAAAAGGTTCAATCAATCAATTCCAACTTTGCAAGATCTTTTTTTTTCCCGTGAGAAGTTGAAATTGACTGATTGAACCTTTTTGGGGGGGGGTACACGACGGCGGAGGCCTAAAGAGAAAAGGTTTTATAAAATCCAGCTGAAGGACTAGGACTGGGGTGACGGTGCACATGCCCACAGAGAGGGCTCTCAGTGCCGCCTCTGGCACCCGTGCCATAGGTTCGCCACCACTGGTATATACCAAGAAACACTTACTTTAAGTAATTAGAAGTGTGAGGAAACAGTGCCTTTGTCTTTAAGACAGTAATGCATTTTGATCATAGTTTTAACTCAAAAATTCCCTATACTACTTATTTTATAAAAGGTATACCTTTATCCATGTATGTACCTGAAAAGTGTCCCATAATCACCATATTTTAAAATTCACATTTTAAAAAAAGAAACTAAAGACTGGTGCCATCATATTTTTAAATCCTTTTTGTTATACTTGTTTTATTCTTTGTCAAAGTAGTTCACTAATATGAATTCCTATGGATCCCATGTTTATTCATTATGTTATCTGTCTATTTCTACTTCATACTCACTATAAATGGTGTTTAGTTGCAGTATCTCAATGTACTTGTAAAATATATATGTTGTACAATTTCTGGTTAAAGGAGACTTCTTTCAAACCTCAGGTGAACCAAATTATCAAAAAAATAAGCATTTAATTATGATTCTAAGCTAACCACTTGAAACTAACCTCATGTTGCCACCTGCTGCAAGATTAATTCCAGCAGCCAGAGGTTTAGAGATTTCAGAAATTACATTCAGCATCTGTTTGTTCATATGGTCTATATCACTGATGATTTCTGGATTTTTTGTTACTTCTACCACGAGAGCTTCCATTGCTGCACGCAAAGAAATAATACAGGCAGCTGCACTGTGTGGCATCCTCAGTTTGATCCTAAAGTGAAGAAAGCAATTTAGCAAATGAAAATTTCTTTTCCTATCTACTAAGCATCTTAGACTTCTATAAAAAAAGATTCCTGAAAAGATACTTCACAAGAGCACCTGAATGTCTTGTTCTAAAGACCAACATTACACTGTATAAGCAGTAGTTTCAATTGCAATGAGGAAAGGAAAAGAAACCAGAGCACAGTAGTGCATCTCTTTTTCAAGCAATAAAAAGTACATATATTTAACAAGAACAACTAAGTAAAGTATTATGTCACTTAAAACAAGAATAATCTGAGCTTATGTTTTTCCTTATGAATTTCTTTTAAATTAAACCAGTTACTAAGTTTCACCATCCTCCCTGCCACCTTTATAATGTAAAGTCAGGCAAAGGATCATACCAGTCATCTAATGTAATAATCTCTCCATCAGATGCCACTTTCTTTGAGCCAAAGAGAAGCAGCTGTAAAGGGCTCACCAAGGTCATTGCTTTGGCTGAGATAGCTCGTGTCCGAATCTGCAGAAAGATGTGTACATAATATATTGTATAATATGAAGTATAACAACTTTCTATTATTTACTCAACTGCTCAGAGAGGTATTGGACTCCCATACATTGGATGTCCTCAAGTGGTATTAAGACGACCTTCACGGATCTTTAAAAAGTTAAGTGGTCTGACTTTCCACAATCTACATAAGATCTGATTGTTCTCCCAAGCACTGGGCTAGAATATATACACATTTTTTAGATTGCTAACAAAGAATAAAGGGAGAACTGGAATAGCTATTTCGAGCTTCTTAATTCTCTTCAGCCAGACATACCCTTCTGAGATTCGAACCTGGGCTGTGTGCATGTTAGGCAGCTGTATTAACCTCTAGGCCACAGGCTTTCTCATTTTGTCACCTGTATCACTTTGTCAGCTGTATCCCTCCCTGATACAGCTGACAAAGTGAGAAAGAGCCTGTGGCCTAGAGGTTAATACAGCTGTATAACATGCACACAGCCCAGGTTCGAATCTCAGAAGGGTATGTCTGGCTGAAGAGCGTTAAGAAGCTCGAAATAGCTATTCCAGTTCTCCCTTTATTCTTTGTTAGCAATCTAAAAAATGTATATGTAAATGATGTCGCAGTTGGCGACTGCTGCCTGTGGATTGAGCTGATACAGGCAAAAGAAAGAAAAAGAAAGATTTCTTTCTCCCATATTTGGGCCGACAGGGTGCATCAAAAAACACTCAAGGTGTATATATGTGTGTGTGTGTGTGTGTGTGTTTTCGTGGGTGTTTGTATGGAGGTCTTATTCGGGTTTTCTCCCACGTAAAATTGGAAGTGTCTTGGCGACGTTTCAACGAAGTCCCATTCTAGGAGCACGAAGCCGAAAACACCAGCCTGAAGATGACGAATGGGACTTCGTCGAAACATCGCCAAGACACTTCCAATTTTACGCGGGAGAAAACCCGAATAACCAAAGACATACACACACACACACAATTGTGTTTTCTTTGAATTTTTATCTGTAAGTCACCCAGGAGGGGGGCAGTCTCAAAATTAAACAAATACATAAGCAGGAAACAAGATCACAATTTCTTCAAAGTCCATAAAGCACACGTCCATAAAGTCCATTTTGCAAATTTGGTATTATTAAAACAATTATTTATTAATAAAAATATATGCACTGATTAAACTGAAAGAAAATTAGGTTTTGTAGCACCTGTTGATACTAAACAGGCAATCCTCACATGCAGATAGACATATTTTTATTAGGAAAACAAATGTGTATCACCAGGAGTGTGAATGAATGGGAAAAATGAATGGGAAAAATAAATTGTTTTGAATCTGCAGTAAACCAGCATGTTCCAGAGGTTCTGCTAATGCATTTCAAAACAGCCACTGTTTCGACAAAATGTAAATGCTGACTTGTTGTTCTGGGGTCAGGTGAGACAAACCTGCTATATATTTCTCCCTCTTTGTTTAACAATTTCCAATGGGGTATATTCTTCCAACCCTATTTTCGGAGCTGCTCCCCTTCCTTCTCCCTGCTACCACTGCGGCATATGACCATGATCTACCTTTCCTTCTTCGCCGACCCACTGATGCCCTTGTCTTTTTCCTTCCTTCCCTGCCTAGTCCATAAAAGAGGTCCATTTTGTTCCACACGAAGTTTAATACCTGCATATTTTAGGCCAGGCATTGACCAATCAAAACTAGCTGTTCTGCATACAAAATGATTCACAAGTGCCATCTTTCTGATCTATCTGCGTGTCACCTAATGTCTCAATATTCAAAAAGACTACATGGACATTTGACAGTCCAAGGGTCTTTTTTTAATATATGTATATATATATATATATAATTTTACCTTTTCTCCAAAAACAAAGAAAGGAGAAGGATACTTCATATCCTGGCTGCTGAATGGGCAGTTAACAGAGGATTTGTGAATGAGAGCATTACGTCCTTCGGTAGTGAGAATCTTCCTCTTTTCTTTGTGAAAACAGACATTGGGATACAGGCCAAAAGCCAGCAGAGAGATCACAACATCCAGGTTGTTATCTGGTCCAGTGTTGTTGAACACCTGAGTCATTAAACTCTCTAGAAAGAAACCAAAAAGGGGCATTTCTCAGCATCTTACCAACAATACACAAAACTAATTATATAAACTGAATAGTATTTCAATGTTTGAAACTTTTCAATCCATGCCTGTTTTAACTCAAAAGCACACATATATTCTATTAAATACTTTTGTTTGCAATGCATAAATTAAAGATTACTTATTATTTTAACATAATGTACATCGTGGAAAGCTTATTTTTTCCTCAGGGGCAACACCCCCCAATATACTTTACGTAACAGCTACAGTATGTATAGAAGAACATAAATTCTTCTCATATTCTTTGAAATCCAGATTGTGTTTATGTAAATTACTTCAAAATGAGATTAAAAGTAACATGAAATCAAACGATAGAAATTATTTCTGCAGAGAAATCACAAGACTTTGAACAAGTTATAGAACTATTTACTATTTATCTTTAAGTGTGGGGGGTACACACAGATACAGGCAGGCAGGCGGACACACATGCAACACCCTCGTTCTTTCTACCTCCACATCCAGAAACCTTAAAGAACGATCAAATGATATGTAATAAGAAATATAGCTTAGTCTATCACAGCGGTTCTCAACCTATGGGTCGCGACCCCATTTGGGGTCGAACGACCGTTTCGCGGGGGTCGCCGGACACCGCGGTCCGCCATTTTGTTTTTTTTGTTTTGTTTTTTTTGTCGCGCGCGCCGAGCATGCGCAGTTCGGGCTGTCGTGCGCCGCGCATGCCCGGATTGGCCCGTCGCGGTCCGCCATTTTGTTTTTGGTTTTTTTGTTGCGTGCGCGCCGCGCATGCGCGGTTTGGGCCGTTGCGCGCACGCCGCACATGTGCGGATCAGCCCGTCGCGGTCCGCCATTTTGTTTTTTTGCTTTTTCCGTCGTGCACGCGCCGCGCATGCGTTTTGGGCCGTCGCGCGCCACGCATGCGCGGATCGGCCTGTCGCGGTCCGCCATTTTGTTTTTTCCGTCCTGCGCACGCCGCACATGCGCGGATCGGCCTGACGCACGCGCGCACCGGGGTCGCGCCACGCATGGGCAGGGCAAGTGGGGTCTCAACCTGAAAAAGGTTGAGAACCACTGGTCTATCAGGTTCAGAATATACGAAAGTGCCGTCACAAATAGCTACACGTAGTCCACACGTAATGACTGTAATTGGGACCAGCAATTCCACTGCTAAACTAAGTGATCATTAACTGGAAGCCATGGGCATGCTATGCAAATATCTGATACTACTATCTTGAAATCTCTTCCTCTCCAATCTTTCTGCTCTGTAAGGGTGAGGGGGAGAGAAAGAAAAAGTAAGCCATTTCTGTAGGCAATCTTTTGCCTGACCCTTACCGCTGACTCAATTACATTGCTTTCGATGTGCAGAGCAGCAAACAGCTTAGTCTCTTGCAATTTCTTCCTCTCTCTCTGCTAAACAGGGGGAGGGGTTGGGGAAGAATTAGGCAAAGGAGACTGTCTACAGAAATCACTTGCCTTTTTTCCCCCTACCACCCTTGCAGAGTGGAGAGATTGGAGAAAAAGCAACCTATTTGCGTAATGTGCCTCTTGACTCCTAGGCCACAGCTACTGCTATGACTGCATTGCTTTTGATATGTAGAAGAGCGATCGGTTTACTCTCCTGAAATCACATTCCACTCTTTCTACTCTGCAAGTGAGGAAAAAAGAAAAAAAAAAACCTACCAAAGCATAGGCACAGGACAATGCATGCTGAGTATAATGGTGATCATGTGATTGAGGGACACTGTGAAAATCGTAAGCGGGCCATAAAGTTATTTTTTTTCTTGGAATGGTTAAAACACTAATGGTCTGTAAGCAGGAACCTCCTTCACGTTCATACAAAGTTTTTCTTTTATTTTTACCTTCTGGGAATCCAGAGTTAACCAGAATTTCTTTCAGCTGTACTTTGGCTTCCCAGGTCATTCTGAGTGTTGCCATATTGAGTCTCTTAAACTCACAGAAACGAATTTCAGCATTTTCTCCACCCATTCTGCAAGAAAATGGGTAAGAATCAGTCAAGCCACTCCGTGGAAGGGTAACAGCGGAGCTTTTTATATAGAGTAGGATGCCTTATGTATTGCCCTAAATCAAACTACCTTGCATTATCCCAGGCTTGGAAGACTGAGAGCAGGGCCACGTGATCGGAGAACCGGTTTCCAGCAAAATTCCTATGCACGTAACCCAGCCTTTTACCCTCACTGATGAACGGCTCAGGGAAGCAGGTGGCAGCAGAGATAGTACACACAGCATCACCAACACTGAAAGAAAAAGCAGAAAATCAGCTGAGCTACACTGCAATATAACAAATGGCACTCTTGAGCAGAAGGAATGAAGGGGACAGAGACTGCTGGTGAGATTCACTTTATTGTTCCTAGGTAAACATGACTTTATCAGAAAATTAATTCTCTTCTTCCAGAGTCCCCCCTTCTTTTCCCTCCAGTTACTTTTGAATTTATTATCACTTACTAAAATATGCACCCCATTATCATCATTTTGCCAAGTCGAGGTTCAATGGGGAGCCTTGCTAAAATTCTCCCAAGAGGGGTCAGTTCATCATTGGAATCCAGGGCATCCAGCTCTAAAATAATAATTAAAAAAAGCGTAAGTAAAACCTAGTATAGTTTTCAACTACTTTTTTTTCCATCAGTTATTGCGGTGAAATGTTTAAATCTGTGAAGGTGAAAATGAAATAAAAGGCTGATACATTGCTGCCGCCCTGCTCGTGATTTTTTTTCAAAAGGGAAGGAGTGCTGAATACTGTTGAAAATAGAATGCTCAATTCTGTAGACTGTAACTGTCCTTGCAATGACAATTCTTACAAAGTTGTGAAAACACCTTGACTTTTTTATTTGCATATTATCTGTGTTCAAATGTTGATCTCTGACTGAAATGATAATATAACTTAGCAGATTAGACATTTAGTTTTGCTACTCTGAAATGGACATAAAACAGCACAAATGAGAGGTTTTCAAATCAACACTTCAAATGATTTCAACTCTTCTTCTCTTTTCCATTCAGTATACTGTGTAGACCAGGGGTAGGCAACCTTGGCTCTTTTATGACTCGTGCACTTCAACTCCCAGAGGCAACATTTTAGAAACAAAAGATTAAATCTGTTCTGGGATTTTGCAAAGATACAGTTAACAGCCTCCACCAGTTTGATGAAAAGCAATGTAACTGCTAGGGGGAATTCATTTAGGCATCAACAACAGATGCTAAGCCTAACAGCTACCTACATTAAGCTATTCCTAGTTACTATATGAACTAATAGCTTTATGCCCAGAGTAAACATTTGACGCCCTTCTAAATGTCATAACAACAACACTAGCACATATTCACTACCTTATATGGCATTAACCCTGCCCTTTGAAACATAGCTACCTCTATTCTATTGATCTTTTGCAAGTCCGAGAAGACATGAATCTTGCCTCAGTTACTGGAGTCAGGATGTTAATATGGGGGCTCTGGCATAAGTGTATATGATCAGTGATGTTGTAGCTTTACTGAGCCTCAATGTAGCTTTATTTGGTTTCTTGGTTTAACAGAATCCCATGTGCTTTTCTCTTCTTGGATACCCAAGTTTTACCTAGAAGGCCAGCAATATAAATCGGATAAACAAACTGGATTTCGTTTCACCAACCAACAGGAGCTATGAAAATATGCACTGTATTTTCATTGACAAGACAGATACCTCGGAGTGTATGCTCAGCTTCAATCACTGCATCCAAAGGGGGCGGCTCTATAGCTTTGGCCAGAAATTGTCCAATCCCGCCTAGTCTTAACAGCTTGATGCTCAAAGCAATTTCATGCAGTGGTGTTCGAAACATTTCGGGGGTCATATGAGTCTCAAGTCTGAAAGAGAGGGGACATTTTGGATATATTCATCTCTATAGCTGACGCTACAATCTCTTGCTAATAATGACTTCCAAGTTGTTTTTGATATTTATGTTCTCATCCTACAACTCTTTATAAAAACTACTGCTATGTCATACAACAAATACATAAACCTGCTTTGCACTATCAGTTGTTAATGCTGTAAGAAATCTGCTGCTGGCTCACACGGTACCAGTGACTGCATGTCACAATACACCCTTGCCCATCCCACACTCTTAATTCCTCTTGCCTCAGCTGGGTTTCGATTTGTTTTTCCACATCAATTACTTAACAGACCCCAGAATATCTAGAAGCACAGAGTATGAGCCTACCTATCAAAACGTGCTCTGCTGCAAAGATGGAAGCAGAATCCAGGACGGACACGACCAGCCCGTCCTTTCCGTTGCTCCAGATTTGTTTTTGAGGCCCACACAGTGGCATAATTGGTCATGTTGTTATGAGCAGTGAATAGTTTAACTTTCTGTCTGTGGGTTGGAAAAAAAATATTAAATTAATTCCTTAACATTGGGAGATCACTTTCACAAACAAGAGGCAGCATCCCAAACTTGTAAAAAAAAACAAAACAGCACTGGATAATAATCTGCAGTGAATGGCAAGATCAATCTTATTAGATACAACGTTGTGAACCCTATTAGCCTTAACAGGCGATGGCACCTAAATGACCATAGTAGATCTTGGGGGAAAAAAAACTGAGTAAAGATGAATTTGGCTAGTATGTGGATGAGTGTCAGAAAATCTGAAGGCTGCACTAGGAAGTCATTCATTCATCCACCTCTCCCCCAGAATGGGAATGGCAACCAAGGTCTGTACTGCAGCCAAGGACATGCACCTATGTACAGAGACATCAGAAGCTGAACTTGAGAGAGATGAGCTTTTCAAACTGAAATTAGTCTATTTGATCTTCGTCTGAAGCTAATACAGCTATGTGGGCTACAATTTCATTCAAATCCTGACTCTTCTATCTTCTTTCTCCATTTGCTACTTCTCTACAGATCTCCTGCCCTATTTCACTGGTTTCTTTTATTTGCTTAAGCAAAAGAAACAGGTGGTACAATGAAAAGCCTGAACAAAAAGAAGGGGAACCAAATCGAGATGAAAAATGTGAATCTGAAACTTAACCTAGTCTAAATCTAAGTAAAAATAATTACTGTATAATGATTTCTTGTTAAGAAAACTACAACAGTATCATTGCTCAAGTGCATGTTCAAAATCAAGCTACAACAAAAGAAGAAAGCTATCCAGCTTCTAAATTATGATCTTCAAAGCATATCCAACCAGCTTTAAGGAGAGTGCTGAGATCAACTCTGAAGCCCTAAACTTCACTGATGAGCAACTGTGGACTCAAATAAAAAAAAATGTTAAAGAGACTGCCAAAAAACCCGTAAGAATTACAAGAAATTAAAAAGTATGTTAGGCTAGATAGTGGAAATTGCTGAAGAAGCAACCCAAATCAATAAAGTTAATGATCTCATGAAGGAGTTTACTAAGACATTTCAAAAAACTGCTAGGAGATAACGGGAAGTAATATAATGATATCTACAAAGAGACTGAAGATGGAAAGAGATATGGAAAAACAAGGGAAGTTTTCTAGCATCTTTGAATTCAGAAGAACACTTCAATCTGAAGTAGTTTATTAAATGATGCCAATAAACAGACGTTAGTGGAGAAAAAAATCAGACATAGAATTATAATAGTACATAATGTAGTATAATAATGAAAATCTGTACAACACAAATGCCAACTTCCAAGATACTTTTGAAGACTATTGCCTACAGGCAAAGAAGATGAAGTCAGATCAGTACTCTCTGCTTATTACTAAGTGGAAAGGCTACAGGAATCGATATATTGCTTATAAAAATACAACACATAAAACAGGGGTCCCCAACCCCTGGGCTGCAGCCCACTACCAGTCCTCGAACCTTTCAGAACCAGGCTGCAGAAGTGGCAGGTGAGACCGCACGCACACATCCCCACTCACACGAGCAGCAGGCACATAGAACCATCCCCTCTGACACACACCCCTCTGCCAGTCTGCAAAACCTAAAAAGTTGGGGAACTCTAATATAAAAGACTCACTTAGGGCTCTAACCACATTACACCAACAAATGTGAAAAAACAACACTGGCCAAAAATTAGAAGTCTACATATTAATACAAAAAAAAAAGAAGAAGAAACTTAACAGACTTCAAAAACTATTGCACAATATCCTTAATTTCATACGCTAGCAAGGTAATCTCAAGATCATTCAACACGGACTAAGGCCCCACCTGAAAACAGAAGTACCTATTTCTCAAATGTGTTTCAATAAAGGCTAACAAATAAGAATCATCACTGCATGCTTAGTAATTCAAAAAGTCAGAATGCCAAAAAGTTGTCAACATGTCATTCATTGAAAAGCACTCGATTTGTCATGGTTCCGATAGATGAAACCCATTAAAAGAACTTCAAGGCAAGAATTCTTCCTCAAAGAACATTTTATTCAGGAAACAAAGTATTGGCACTACATAGTTGAACCCAAAAACTAGATTCTCTTCCCCCATACAAAGTAACAAATTGCAATTCCCACCCCCAATAAGCTGTCATAAATCATTCTCCAATTAGCCTGAAACACTGGTTTTCTCTCCAGCTCCTCAGTCGCCAAAACGTTATCAGTTCATTCTTCGGTTCCCACAAAGCAGAGTTATTATTATGGCTAGCTGAGCTCAAACATTCATCCCAGCCCCCCCCTTCTGCACCTGATCTCTAAATAGAAGAAAAAGCATGTTAAAAGCAAAGTGAAAATGGCTGTGATTTTCATCAGTTGTCAGAGCGGGAACATCCAATGTTTACAGCGTTGACACGATTGTCTTGACCACAACAACTTGTGGACTGTCATTAGGAAAATGGGCTACTAGAACATCTAATTATTCTAACGATAATCTAAAAACAGGGCATAAGATCATAATCAGGAGAGAACATGGTGAAACAGATTGGTTCTAAATTGGCAAAGAGCTAGGCATGGCTACAAACTTTCCCCCTAGTTATTCAGCTCTCATCATTGTCGTCAAATCTACCGTATATGCTGCTATATACAACACAAAGCTGGACTGAAAAAAAGATAAGCATGAATTTAAAACTGAAGAAAGAAACATGAATTATCTGCAGTGTTCACAATACTACAGCAAATGGACTACAATTAAATGCAATCAAGAGAGCAAACACAAGCACAGGAAGCAGCTTCAGAACAACTCACTTGCAAGAATCAATAACATAGACCACATCATTGATGGTTATGCTGGTCTCTGCAATATTGGTTGATAAGATCACCTAGGGAGACAAACAACATTGTATGCTTGAATACAAGGCTGCATTCACAAATGCACCCCCCCACCCGAACTCTCCCAATGTGCTGGGATTACACCTTCCCAGTGCCATGCTTTATACAAATTCCAGGAACAACCATTATAAAACAACCTGAAGGCTGCAAGTTGGAAATGGTTGAGCTACACCTATTCCAAGAGGTTCACCTTGGTGATTCCGGGGGCCACTGGATCAAATACTTTGCGCTGCTCTTCTCGGGGTATCTGGGAATGCAGAGGAAGAACTCGGTATCTCTGGCTTCCTACAGTAAGAGTGGAGGAAGGAAAATGTTTTAAGCAAGCTTATTGCATTTGTATATCTCCTATTTTAGACAGTACATCTTCTTTTCAGCAATTAGACATTCAGAGTTGCTAGACAGTGAGATGGGTGGCATATAAATTTAATAAATAAATAAATAAGTTTCACTCCTCCATACGTAAGGAAAGCTCTTTCAGTTTTATGATCACCTCAGGGGGAAAAAAGTAAAAAAAAAATACAGCTGAAAATTGCTTGTACCAAAGTGTGGATTCATTTCCAGGTATTTCTGCATAGTGTATATCAGATTCCAGCCAGGCAAGAAGACAAGGACTGCTCCAGTGACATTCAAGGTCTCAATATATTTCAACAAAGCCTCTATGAGTTCAAAAGGAGTTTCCTTCTCATTCATCTGGGCCATGCGGCTTTTTGTTTCTAGGCCATATTCATCGCTACAGATAAGGTTGCAATTTGCCTAGAGGAAAATTGAAATAAGGAATGAAATGTCCATATATGATTCCACCATTCAACTAAGGCATGCATATCCTCTTCCATTAGAAAATTTTATATATAATACTAACACTAATGACAGTACTATTATGCAAATCACTGCTGGGAGATTGAAAAAGCAGAAAGACACATGAGCACTCCAAATCAAAATGGACTGCAATGACTGACTCAAAATAATCGTCCTAAGTCCACTATTAGCTCAATATAAAGTGCCCTATGTTTCAAATAGAAACAGCATATACTTTATTTTATTTAGTATAACAACAAATAATAAAGCTCAAAGCACTATACAAAGACATATGCCATTATAAAAGATGTATAACCATGCATGCTTTATCATCATAATTCTAGCTTTTATAAGCAATATTGCAATTTTATTTGGACTAAAAATCCTTAACAACATACTTACATCATCATCTTCAGTACCTTCTTCATCCTTATCTTTCTTTTTCTTATCCTTCGGTGGAGGAATAAATTTAGTCATTTGAATACAGTCTTCCAGAAAATATTCTACAAACAAAAAGAGTAAGATTACTGTAGAAATCCTCTGATCAGCTAAAGTGCCAGTTTCTGTTGGGATTTCCAAAAAGACATCTACAGTAGTGGCCAAAATAATGGAAACCTTTTGGGAAAAGTCTATTTTTGAGGTTTGATAGCTAATAACACCACTTTTTTTTGGAGTGGTACCATAAAATTATATATCAATGGAAACATAATTTAATCAAGAATGTAATGCAGCATAGTTTGTTCAATTATCTGTACTGTATTCTATGAAACGTTATAGCCAAATAACTGGAAAAAGGAAGCACAACTTGCTTAGGTTGATATCAGATAGCTTTCCTTCAGCTGACTGTAGCCAATGAGCATGAGTGTTTAGAGAGCCAATCAGGTGTCATCTTGTTTGAGATTACAGTAGGAGTCAGTTATGTATTGAAGCTGAGAGGAGGACATTTGTCAGTGTATTAGGTGCTTGCTATCAAGTTGGTTGGGTTTTTTTTCCTTTCATTTAGTGAGCTTGTAAAATGTAATAAACTTAAAGTAATGGTGCAAAGAGTTGACTGGTTGCCCAGAAAGCGATGTAAAATAGTATTATTAAGTGAACAAGGCTACAGTTATAAAGAAATTAGAAGAAAAATTGGTGGAAACTTAACCAAAGGTGGCATTTCTACTGTACACTTTTCCCAAAAGGTTTCCACAATTTTGGCCACTATTGTATACCGGTAGTTATTTGCTAGATATGTATTTTGCATTTCTTCCTGGAACATTCCTTGGCACTCCGTCAACTTTTTTCTCCTCGGCAACAAAGTTGTCTGTAGGTAACCCTCAAAATCCTCAAGTTGAAGACTCATAACAGCACATTCACGCACATAAAAAAGGATAAAAGTAATACTTTTGAAGCCTATTTTTCTTCACCAATGAAGAAAAACTCTCTCTCTATATATATAGTATTAAAACATTCTTTTCATTCTTCCATGCTTTTTGGTGTTCAAATAACCATATCAACTCTCTATTAATATAATCATACAAAATCACGCAAATGGCTAAAAATCACACAAGTAGCTCAAGCTTCTCTATTACCCCCCCCAAAAACAGGAATTTTTTTTGAATGTTTCATTAGGCAGGTGTTTACCTTGAACTGCATAGGTTCTACCGAAGACTTCAATGATAGGGCAATTAAAAAAATATTCACAGAACATGCTGGTATCAATAGTAGCAGACATGAGAATAACCCGGATTTCAGGATAGGTTTGAACAACATCCCGCAGAACTACCAAAAGAAAATCAGTCTGTAAAAGAAAAAAAAAGGGGCTGTCCTTTAATAGGTTTTTAAAAAATGGAGGTATTTATCATATTTAAGGTTATCAACTTCATCTCGCTTTATATACCACCATTCAGTGGTACATAACTAACCAAAGTATTTTCCAACTAACTGAATAACTATTTTCATAGCATAGTACAGTTCTGCTTATACACAAATAATTCAAAGCAGTTTGTACAATTTTCTGGCAATCTCAATTAATGTATTTGTCACATTGCAATGAGACTCTTTTGAACTAGAGCTGCATTGTTTTGTAAGGGTGGCAACTGACACAAAAAACAAGACAGTGGAGGTGTTTTTTTAAAACTAAATACTGTGACACTCTTTACAGCAAATATTTACAATACTGTTCCTGCGTTCAAACAGTATTAAGTTTCTTCCTAAGCCTCCCTTTGAGAGACTATCCCACTCTTTCACTTCTGCTTCTTCTCCCATTCTCTCCATCTCCCTCCTCTGTTTCTGGGCTCCATGAGAAGCAGTCTAAAAAGAATAGGCTGGAATTTACCTTAATGTGCTCAGCATGGCTTGAGTTTCTCCTGGAACTGCTCAGCCAAACACCTACTACTATTACATTGAAGGAAGAACGACTCTTGGGGTTTTCTGTCCATTTCTTCTCCAGAGACCCAAGCTGCCCCACCAACAGCCAGTCTCCTCTTTCCATTCTGAGATCTTAGGTGAAGCTGCTATCTACAGCCAACTAGGTCCCTCCTTCCCATTCTTGGGTGGAGCTCTAATCCCACTGGGTCTTCACTTCTCTTCTTCCAGGGAAACCACCCCTGGACCTTTCTTCTCCCTTTCTAACCATGAACCAAAACAAATTTCTACACATTTAACCTTCTCTCTCCAATCACTCCGTACACATACTTTTTATCTCCTCTCCTTCGGTCTCTCTTGTTCTCCAATGTTAGGTTATATCAGCCTCATATCTTCCAACAACTGAGGAGGTTGGTGTCCCCCCCCCCAGAGTTCTAGTCTCCAACACTTATATACCAGGCTGAACCAAGGGCATTCCTGTCTGAAAACCTCTCTATACCAACCCTGGCTAGAAGCCAGGTCAATTAATTAACGGTAATGACAATGCTGCCTTTCAAAATCAGCACTGAGCTGTTTTTCCCTCCCTCTTTTACTTACTACAATAGCTAAGTCACACCAGCAGCCATGCCAGATCACAAACCCATATGCCACAAAGTAATAATGCTTTGTAGAGGTAACCTATACGGGTTATTTTTAACCATCGTATTGTAACTATGAGTGCACTGTGATCCAAACTTCCAAGATTATGTTGTTACTTCTAGTTATTTATTGTATGATAAATATTAGAAGAGTGCAATGATCCTGTTTTAAAAGAAAAAAAAAGTTTTCAAAGGCTCAGGGGCACTCAAGTCATACCTGGTGGCAGCTCTTTTAAAAATAGCTTCTGCAGCGCCTGCTCGTGATTCCAGGAAAAGTGTGGTCAATTTAAGCAGGAGTCAGCATATATATCTTGAATGAACACATACGTCTGAGTCATGTTTTCCCCTTTGAATCTGGATCATTGTACTTTTCTAATAATTACTGATACTGGATGCAATATGGTAGATGGTATTTTTCAGATTTGTTCAAGATTATTAGATTTTTATCCTTTGTTTTTTTTACATATAACTCAAGGTGGCAAACCATAATACTCCTGCCTCTTATTTCCCAACAATCCTGTGAGGTGGGTTGGGCTGAAAGAGAGTGAATAACACACAGACAGCTTGGTGGGCTAGAGCTCAGTGTCCTGGTTTCAAAGCCATCACTTTAACCTCTACACCACATTGGCTAGATCTTAACAGCTGTACAAGGTTATTTTACTTATATTGTTCCTCCTACAAGGGAGTAATGTTTACCTTAGATAACTGTAAGAAGCAACATGTGAACAAAGCAACTATTTAAACAATGCCCACCTTTAACGTAAAAATAATATGGATATTATCAGGGCTTTTTCCCCCTCATAGAACGCCTAGAACGGAGTTCCGGCACATTTTTTAGATGGAACCTTGTAAGGTAGGCAAGGTGGGTTGTATGACATGTGTGTAGGCAAGGTGGGTTGTATGACATGTGTGAGTTCCGGCACTTTTTTTTTTTAACAAAAAAAGCACTGGGTATTATTATTACTTGGGTAGAATGCAGCAACATGATGACAGAAATTGTGCCCACTTTCATATGGCACAACAGCAGAAACATTTACATAATGTATAGCAAATAAGCTCGGCTTGGATAAATTAAAAGCTTACTCACATTAATGTCTCTCTCATGAATTTCATCCACTATGACATGACTGATTCCACGAATACCAGCTTCCAGCTTTCTCAGGAGGACACCTTAAAAACAGGTCTTTATCAATGAGGATGGATTAATTATGGCAAATGATTCCTTTTACAGAACCGATTAGGGAAGACACTGTACCACAACACATAGTTACTAACTGTGAACATATGATGGAAATCCATTCTAATCATGGTTTGTCAAATGCCATCAAACTGAATGATATAAGCAAGCAAAGTAATCATGCTGTGGTCTGCCAATTCCTCATTTATTTTTCTTCCTTCCTTTTAGCAGTTCTTACCCTGCACTGTGGAAAGCTTACAAGATAAAAACAATTTACAATGCAGGAACTAAATAAAAGCTTTCTAAAACTCATTCTTGATTTCAATTCATTATGGGTAGTAACAACAAAGGGCAGAAACAAAACATCCCACAACTACTTACAATTGCTACTATCTGTATGGCAGTTATTTACAGTAGTGACCAAAATAGTGGAAACCTTTTGGGAAAAGTCTATTTTTGAAGTTTGATGGCTAATAACACTTTTTTTTGGAGTAGTACCATAAAATTATTTATCAATGGAAAAATAATCAAGGATGTAATGCAACATAGTTTGTTCAATTATCAGTACTGTATTCTATGAAATGTTATAGCCAAATAACCAGAAAAAGGAAGCACAACTTGCTCAGGTTGATATCAGATAGCTTTCCTTCATCTGATTGTAGCCATCAATCAGATGAAGCTACGTATCATGTTGGTTGGGGTTTTTTTTCCCTCTTTCATTTAATAAGCTTGTAAAATGTAATAAACTTAAAGTAATGGTGCAAAGAGTTGACTGGTTGCCCAGAAAGTGATGTAAAATAGTATTATTAAGTGAACAAGACTACAGTCATAAAAAAATTAGAAGAAAAATGGGTGGAAACTTAACCAAAGGTGACATTTCTACTTTTCCCAAAAGGTTTCCACGATTTTGGCCACTACTGTACTATCCAAACAAGCCCAGCCCAATACAAAACAAAATGCTTTCGTTTTCAACCATCTCTGAATGGACAATAGGAAGCACATGGAACAAATGTTTCTAGCATCAGCCATTTCATGCTCTCCAAGGGAAGTATGAGAAGAGACCTCTATTGTTGTCAAATTCTATTAACCACTCTATCATAGCCTATACATTTTAACAAGCAACACCCACCTACAGTGCAGAACATTACACTGGCATGTGGCCGGGGAAGCATAGATTCAAAGCGAACACTGTAGCCACAACTATTTCCAGGTTCTTCTGCTCTTTCATAAGCAACTCTTTCTGCTACAGAGACAGCACTGATTCTCCTAGGCTGTGTAGAAAAGATATCACAGGTTGAGTAAGAATCCTGTTATCACCTCATAAAAAGGAACAAGTCCATCAAGAAAAATCACAGAACTGACCCAAGTTATACAAACATGCAGGATTTGTATAGATGTCCTGAGAATTTGAAATTCAAACATAATTATTTGCAGTTATTTGTATGTATAAAAATGTGCTTAAACATTCATAATTAACAATATAAAATACTGCTTCAGATATTGTCTGCCAGTGCTTCAGCCAGATCATCCTCCTGGCTGTAATGTTGGATGCTAGAGACCTAGAAGCAAAGTTGGCCGACTGAAGCGTTGCGTCCACAGCATACTCAGTGGCCGCCACCATTTTGCTTAGGTCCTGATGGGTCCGAATGTTCTCAGCAGGGACCCTGGCCTGAAGCTGACGCAGCCATAAAAGAGTGGTACGCACAAAAAAGGATGCACAAGTGGCCGTTTTGATTGCCCATGCTGCTGATTGATGGGTCTTCCTGAAGGTCTGGTCCCACTTTGTTGTCCGCTTTAAGTGCCTCCGACATGTCTCCAGCGACCGCAGTCTGGAATACCAGAGGGGTCCAGGTTTCGTCAACCTTGGGGACCTCCAGAGCATCAGTGAGGTCTGTGGAGGTGCTAAAGAATCTTTTTGTCAGACCCGCTTATGGAAGGGAAGGAGGAAGGGGAGGCCATTGTTTTTTAATCCCCTTGAGAAATAGAGTGACATGGAACGTGATGTTGGGCTGCCACCATCTCAAAAAATATCAGATTTGGACTGGAGTCCGAAGCTGCCTGTGGTTGGGGAAACTGATCGGACCCTATATTTGCTGTTGAAGTGGCTTTGCGAAGGAGGGGAAGAAAGAGGGCAGGATTGAACAAGCCTCCTGCTGGGGAGGGTTCAGGTGGAAGTTCCTCCTCCTCTGATAAATTAAATTCTGGCTGCTCCTCGCCCTGCGGCGATGACTAACCACTTATGGAGGAGTGTGCAGGAGATGGGGGTTCCTGAGGAATAGGAAACCCCGTGGAGGGAACATAAGGTGGCATGGTTGATGTGGAAGCCCCTTGTCCAGACGGAGGAAAGGACCTTTCCGCTAGGGCGTGGTTCACAACCTTGGATAGTAAGGCCTCAAGACGGCCGTCGGAGAAAATGTCTCCAATGTCTGACCCTGAGTCCTGCGGCTGTAGGGGTAAAGGTGGCTTCTGGGGCTGAGCCTGAGGTAGTTGTTGTCTGTTGAGCCAATACAGGAGGGGAGCAGAGTGTGGCAGGTGTCCCTGTGAGAGACCATGCAAATGGTGTCAGATATTCAACAGGAACCACCATTTGATCCATCTCTACTCCGGCCTGTCTCTGCGCTCTGGAGAACTCCTTCTCCAGAGCCTGGTGCCTATGGCTGGCTTGCTTTTCCGCCAACTTGGAAGGCTTCTTGAGAGTGGTCTTAGCCTTAGATTTGGGCTTGCCTGCCGCTTCCTGTTCAGAGGATTTGTGCCGGCCGTAACTAGAGGATGGGGAGGCGGTGCTCATGGGTTGAGGCATCGTCGAGTCCTCCATCCTTGTTGAGCAGTCTCAGGGAAACTGAGACGAAGCTCTGGCAGGCAAGCAGCTGGTGGAAGCAAAATTGGAACAAGTAACAAGACTGCTCCCCTGACCAGAAAAAAATTCTACCTGGGCTTTGGTCACGGTACTTGAGTTAGATGCCGAAGGCACGGTTGGGGACCCGCTCTGGGCTCCGCCCGGGGGCCTTACGTGGCCAGTCAAGGTGCACCAGAAAAGGCAAAAACTCCCAATGAAGGGCGCAGAGGGCCTGAGACAAGGCCTGGCAAGAAAGGATCAGGTTCAAAATGGCGGCTGGTCAATGTATTAAATTGCAATGATTTGTGGTGGTTTGAGGATCAGGCCTCTAAGAATTTGGCCCAATCTGCCAAGAAAAACCCCACTATGGTAAAGTGATGAGGCCTGCAGACAGTCACTGCGGCAGGGCTCCAATGTGGCCTAGCTGGATGACCGCGTGGCATGTTCCAAAATGGCGGCCACGGTGGGTCTGTGAAAACGTTATTAAATTAATGAGGCTGTGGTGGGGCTGAAGGACCCTGGCCCCCAAAACATGAGAATCAGGAGATCCTATCCCAAGAATCAGGAGAAGGCCCCAAGTGAGTGCAAAAAAGGAAGCGCTTCTTTACTTCGTTTCCTGGGCAGCGGCCCCAAAATGGCGGCCGCAACCTGTTCTACGTTGGGAACAGCACCGAAGGCTTCGAAGAGATTACTGATGCTGGGGCCGGACGCTATAGCAGCGCTAAGCGCTGCGCCGAAAGTTAATCCAGTAAGACAGCCTCCGAACGGCAGGCAAGAAAAACGGCTACTTTTCACTTTGTTGCCTCTGAACGACAACCAAAATGGCGTCCGTGGGTGTTCCTGGCTGCTGGAGATGATCTGGAGGCCCCGAATTCAACTAAGAAACTCAAGCCTGCAGCACGAAATTCTGCCCGGTTGTTTGAAGAAACGGGGGGAGAATGAGGGATATCGAAGCCTGCCAGAAATATTTCCCCAGAGCCCTGGGAAAATTAAGGAAAGGAAAGCTGCAGAAGCCTCCCCCACCTCCCACTCCCCAAATCAGTGATTTAAAGTAGCACTGATCCCAGTGCTAAGGGAAAAAATTAAGAGAGGATTCCAAATTAGAATTTACAAATTAAGGGAGGATTCCAATTAGTATTTAGTCAATTTAGAGGAAAAAGGAGAATTCACCAATGGATTTCTAACCTGCTATCTGTTGAGAGCCAAACCTGATACGTCTTCAAGAGCTGAGACCAAGTTAAGACTGGATCTCCTAGCAAGAGGGGTCGTGTCAAGTTTGGCTACTTGGTCTCAAGAGCAGGCAGACAGAGAAAACCCATTGGTGGATTCTCCATCTCCTATACTGGAGAAAATCCCTATCAGAATGTAAAATAGTAGGCTAACTGGAAATATTGGCTTGAATAAGTTTTTCACCTGAGTGACAACAATATTACATTCTGCAGCTCTTCCACTGTGGATGCATTCATCCAAGATGTACTGTGGAACCTGTGTGGTTTTGCCACAACCTGTAGCCCCACGGATGATCACAACAGAGTTGTGATTTATAGCGTTTAGGATTTCTCGCTCAAAGTTCTTCACAGGCAGGGTTTCCCTCTCTTGAAGAATCTGAGACAGGAAAAAGTTCACTGTTAGTATTATGCAATTATGATCTGCTAAATAATTGTTCATTTGTAAGTTCTTCTCTGAGTTTATCTGTTTAGCAAACTACTGTCCTTCAAGTTCTGTAACTATAAGATTTTAAAATGAGCTCTAAACATGCTCTTCAGCTTACTGAAAACATAAATGTTAGGTAAACTTGATGAGACACTACACAACTTGTGCCCACTTATATAATTATTTCAGAATTATTTCCTTATCCAACCAGAGAAACAGAATGACCCAAGTGGGGAGGGGGGTAGAGAAAGCAGTGGAAGCAGGAGACTTGACTTCCTGCCAGCTTTCCCACTGAGTTTCCTTGTGTAAACTTTCCTTCCTTCCATTTCCAGCAGGTAAATGGGTGCTATTGGATGGGGGAGAGAGCAATGCATTGCGAGACTGGTTAGGAAACTGTCATGGAATGTTGAGAATGAAGATCATGTGACCACAGCAGCAGCCAGTAGCACTGAAGCAACTTTCCCAATTTCATTCTCTTGGGAGTCATAGGTCCCAGATTTTGGTCACATTTTGTAAATTAGCCCATTTGAGATACTTTGGTTCAAAATTGTTGCCCTATGATACACCTTTTCACCCAATTAAACTTTTAGGAGTCTATAGACAGAAATATATACTCTTCTTTTCAGAAATGCAGAAGACTGGATAAATATCTACATATCTACAAATTCAAGTAACTGCACACTTACTTTCTGTAGTTCCTTGTCATTTTCCAGCTGATACAAGAGGTTGCTCTTTATGTCTATGCTTATCTGTTCTGGTGTAGCCTGGAAACAGAAGATAATTAAATGAATAGTTCATCAATTTCTAAAGAAACTTTTTTATGCTTCAGAATGGTGCGTGTGCAGTATAATTTTTTTATATAAATAGAAATAAACAGGAAAATAGAA
This sequence comes from Bothrops alternatus, assembly GCA_034064705.1. NCBI lineage: Eukaryota > Metazoa > Chordata > Lepidosauria > Squamata > Viperidae > Bothrops > Bothrops alternatus. Next base: position 1,368,907 of record JARGCV010000040.1, read on the forward strand.
ATTGATGATAAACAAAGGATTTATGAGAAACTATAAATTGCAGACTTACATATGCCAGAGGACCCTCATCAATATTGCAACTAGTCCATGGATTCCAGTTTGATTGAGGTGGGGACCATGGCACAACTCCCGTTTGATTCTGCTTCTGGGATGGTTCAAAGTGAGCTAACTTTCCAATGCTGAGCAGAACGGGTGAACTGGGATCCTCAGGCTGCCAAGTTAAAAAAAAAATGGCTGTGAAAACTCTAACAACATTCAAGGAAAGGAAATGCAATGCGTTCTTGAACACATACTCACTGGTGAAATGACTTCAAGTTGCATTTCATCTACAATTCTCTTCAACTGGTTTTCCAAATTAGAAGTGAGATTGATATCATAAGGCTCTACCTATTGAATTAAAATGAACATCCAAAATAATCACATAAAATTAATCTCAGACAATAAAACAAATAAAATATCTTGAATTATTTACTAGCACTGAAAAAGTTGCACAGAGAAAGGTTATGGAATATTCGTGGCCCATAATACAATTACCTAAAATCATCAACACATACATATCTTAAAAAACAAATATTATGCACGTTTAAATCCATACATATAAAGAACCTAAACAAGAGACAATAAGAATGGAAACAGGAAGCATACACATATTTCTAGGTATTGCAAAGGGACATCATAGCAGGAAAGCACTTCTAATATATTTTAATACTTGACTCGCCAAATGACTTTGGTTGATGTCAATTTGGGAGTATCTTATTATCCACTATATGCATTAATTTAAAATTATTGTTTCTTTAGCTTAGTTATCCCACTATTGAAATACTTTTATTTCCCCAGGAAAATAGAATGGCATTGCAATATCATTGCTATTTACATAAGGGAAACTATTTACATCTGGTTCCACAAATTTCTAAATCGTATATAGATAGTCCTTGACTACCACTCAAAATTACAGCACCACTCTAAAAACGGGCTTATGACTAATCCTTGAAGTTCTAGTTTAGCTATTGGAGCATCCCGGTGGGTGTCCAGTTCACAATGCAGCAGTGGCAGTCACATGATCATTGTATGCTACTTTCTCTGCCAGCTTCCCACAAGCAAAGTCCATGGGAAGCCAGAAGGGAAGGTTATATAATAAGTTGCTCCTGCTGCTTTTTCTCCCAAGGAACCTGCCATGGAGTAGCAGATCTCATACTCTATGGTGCCCACCATTCTGTAGTATGCACTTTCCTCAATCTGCATGTGATCTGCCTTGCCCATCCCCCGGCTTCAGTTGGTGCACCCATGCACCATAACATCTGCCTACAGCACATCCTTTCTCCTTGCTTGAAATTCCCGTCTCTTCCCACTTAACAACCCACATGGTGCTGGGGTTACGATGCCAACTAAGCAATGCAATCAGTGACATTGAGCTTTATGACTAGATTACTTAGGACAGCAATTCCAGTCAGTCCCAATTGCTCCCATAACCCAAGGACTACCTGTTTGCACTTTTCTTTGTATCCTGCTTTTCAGGACTACAATATTCCCAAAGGGGATCACAAGCAAGTCAAACAATATTTACTAATGAACCAGTTACAGAATATTATCTGCAAAACTCACCGATTCGCCTTCCTTCTTCTTGGTTTGTCCAGAATAAGCCTCAATGATGCTCAAATGATAGAGCTGTCTGACCAGAGAAAGAGCACAGGATTGTGCTGCCAGCTTTTTATTTGAGCCATGCTCACGAGCAAAGATTCCTGAAATAGAGGAATGCTACCTCTGAGAGCAATCCCTTTTATTCCTTTGCTTTAGAATCCTGTTTCCCAACTGTGGCAACTTCCAGGTCTGTAGACTTCAGCTCTCAGAATTGTCATCAACAACCATGCTGGCCATGAAATTTTGGGATCTGAAGTCCACATATCTAGAAAATTCCAGGCTTTATTTAGAATGAAAAATTTAAAACACAACCATAATCAAAACTGCCTAAAAATCATCCATGTGTGAGCTTTGAAATTTTACAGGTAACAGCAATTTTTTTAGGAATGTTGCCTTTAGATTGTGATATAGCTACAGTATTTTTAGTAACAATATAGACAGGAATTTTTTCAACTGTGTATAATGACAATTCCAGGCAATAGGGCTTGAAGGAAAGGGTATTTCATACTTTTAATCAGTCTGAAAGTTCTTTAATTACAAACTCCTAATCAAGAAGAACCATTCCAGTATGCTGAATCAATCCAGGTTCACTAATTTCTCTAAATGGAAAAGAATTCTTTTAAGTTGGATTGATATATTATGTCATGATGTTCACTTCCAGTAAGACAAGGACTTACTTCTGCCCAGCTGTTTGACATAAATAGTCATTTCTGCAATGAAGCTCCTGCAACACATTCAAAGAAGGCAGCTTTAGTTCTTGGGGACCAAAACAAGGGATTTGCAACATAGTTGTCTAACAAAATGCTGTGATAAAATCCATTAACATTCAAATATTCACACACTGAGTTAGAATTTACATTTAAAAATAATTCTACCGTGAAGCGACACTAGAGAGTAGTTCTTTCAAACATGTACAATTCCCATCATGCCTTGGGGTTATAATATTGCTGAAAAAATTTTGGTTTCTGTAATCTGTATTTCTTGGGAGCAATGATAGTTTAACAGATGAACCATGAAGCTCTTAAATGAATATGTAACTAAGATTAAAGAGTCCATGCAAAATAAAAAAAATATTTTGGATTGAAATTTATTGGATCCTTTCTGCAGACTAAAAAAACCAAAGGCCCCAGATCACATCACAAGTGCTTAATTAGAATTCTGCTTGCCTCTGGAGCCAATATATGATTAGACTGGCTAGGTCCATTTTTTTCTTTCTATAAAGGCAGTACATTGCTAACAAGATATCCAAGGAAAATATGCTCAAATTTGGGACTTGTCTCCAGTAAAACAATTAATACAAATAGCCCCATGTGATTATTTCAGTTTGTTGTAGGATCTGATCAGAGTCAGAAATACTCTTATTTGGTAAAATACATTTATACTATGATAATTTACCTAAACATTTTTAGTGAACAAGTTTCTAAAATATGTTTACTTTGAACATGCACTTTGGCACCTAAAATTCTCAGCTTATCTACAACTATATGCGGTAGATGCTTAAAAAGTTCTTTGCTCTACAGATATCTCTACCTATGTAAACATGCATACAAACAGGCTATTAGTTATTCTAAGGAAATATGTTTACTTTTAAACATTCTAGGACTGTTAAAGAAGCTTGAGATCAGATACTCAATATCACAGGAGCTAGAGTGATCATTCTGAGCATTTCTTCTGGAAAGTGATATGAATTTAGCCAGGTTTTCCAAAATTTAAAATCTTGCAGAGACAATCTCCACAGATAGTTTTTTAAAGATAATAACTGTAATGTGTCGAGTATTCTTATTATTCTGCAGAAGAAGTAATTTATATGTAAAGCTATGTCAAGATATTAGTTATTTCACTGCAGACAACAAAACAAAACAAAAAACAAACAAACTAGATGATACTAAGAGTTTATTCTTAGCTCCTTCCTACCACCACCAATGAACTGACCTTCAGGCACAGCGGCTTCATGAATCAGAAGGCCACTGGCTCTCAGGGACAAACAGCCACCCTTTCATTAATGACACCGATGCCAGTATGTTTCTCAGCCAGGCTTAAATTCAGCACTCAATTCTTTTCCTCCACCTGGGGGGGGGGGAACAACGACACCAGAAATCAGTTTACAATAGAGTCCCATGTGATTGCTTAGTACAGCCTAAGCAGCAGCACATGTGTGAACAAGCAAAAATCTCTGATGTCGCAGTTGCCACCCCATTTAGCATAGCACTTATATTGAATTACTACTGAAGTCCTTTTCCTGATGGAGAATCAATTTTGTGCAACAGGGAAATGTGCTTAGGTTTTTAAAAAATACATGTATAGTAGTTTCCAGATTTATACATTCACCAACATAATTACGTTGTATTTCTACAAAACATTTCCCCCTATTTCACAAAATAATTAATAACTTAGTAATTAATACAATACTAATCAGATCTTTATTGCACAACCAACCTACTACAGCACTAAGCATATATTCTCTCCCTACCATCCCATGCATATAGGAAGAAATTTGAAGTACAAACTGCCAGTTTTCAATTAACCAGTTATTCATTAATGTGAATTTCTGTCAGTTTGAACTGTGACTGATGAAAACAAAAAAACCAGGACTGCACAAAAGTGATTCTAACAAAAATGTTAGAATCACAAAGCCACCCAATTTAAGTTAAACAGACGTTGATTCTGAGTATAACAGAGAATTTTAGTTAATTGGGAAACAGAAGATTACAATCTCTGGCATGGCACCTGAAAGAGCAAAAAAGATGAAAGGAACCATAAGAGCCAAAGGCTTAAGAAGGTTATGTCAAATCTAGATCAACAAAATAAAGTTCAAGTGTGTTTAGTGGAATTTAATTCTAAACGTATGTGCCAATTTTGTATCTTTGTTTTAAGTTCTGAAGCTGAAAAGGTTTAAAGCTATTGAATTATTATATCTGAAAGTTTAAGTATACTGAAATATTAATATTCCAATATTACTAATTTCCAAATTAAGAAATTGATTTGTTTAAATGTACCATTTCAATGTACCATCCCCTTCACCTTTCTTCCATTTATAGATGAACCCATTTCAACTACTGTCAGTTAGTGGGAAAGATACTGAAAGAGAAGGTTTGGAAAATTTCTCAGTTTGCTCATTTCAAAAGCCTCACATCATTATTTTAAAAAGAAAATGGAAAAAAAAGGTATATGGTACTTGACAGGACACATTAAACATTGCAGTTCCATGGGAATTTGTCTTCTAAGAGCTTTTTGTCCCCGACAAAATTACACAGGTTTGATATAACTGACACTACATTCATTATTCTTCTTTTTAAAGCTATGCCAATTTATGCCTAAAAAACTGGATACCCCATAATAAGTTCATTTATTTATTTAGAAGATGTGTTTAACACAAATTTCTTTTTTAGAGATGCAAGAGATCCATCCAAGCCTTCCTGGGAGTAACAAATCCTACACCCTGGAATGCTTTTCGGAAAACAGCAAACAGACCGAGAAACATACTGTCATCCATGCCTCCATCTTCACCAAGTAAATATTAAATAAAGCTTGTACTTGGAAAAAAGAACATAACAGGCAGAACTTCAAGAGCTATACAGGAGAAAATCTAAAATGGTAATTTTATGAAAAAATTAAGACAAGTGCATTTTTCTGGGCAAACTGTCAGAAAAATCTTAGCTATTCATTTCTGAGTGTCAGACTGCTGATAAACATACAGCAACACTATTAATAAATACGATAATCCTGATTGTATACAACAACTGCACAAAGAACTATCTTTTATGGAAGCTGAAAGAAAAATGACATGAAGTGTTTCAATTCAAAAACTGAATCTAACTCTGAATTTACTTATCAAACTAGATCAGGCATCATCTATCATTAGTTGGAGTCAAACTAGGAAGGCATTAGAAGTCTTGGTAGCTTTTCCCCTTCTTTCTTTTCCCTTTTGAATATTGAATCCAAAGCTATGCACAATTCTATTTTCTTGTTAAAATGTTCAGTATTCAGAGAACTGTATATTTCATTTTTACAAGGTAGATGTAAAAGCAAATGTTTAACTAGATTTTTTTCAGAGTAATGTTCATGAAAAAATATGATCGAGATACTAACAAAATCAAGATGAAGTAAAACAAAACCAAAATTGATAAAGTTATTATAAGGTGAATAGCTTCACCTTGGTTAATTTAGGATGCATGAAGGACAGAAACAGGGAGACAACTGAAGGAAATATAATTATTTCTTTATCAGTCTAATATATATTTACTCAACAATATATTTATTACTTCAGCTTTTAAGATTATAAGTATCCTTGCAATAGCAATTAGGTGTCAAACGCACTTCAAAAATCAAGGCTTGACTGGCAAGCAACTTTATATTATAAACCTCTTCTGGGATTACACAAAGGTAAATGCATCTCCAAACAAATGGGAATAAAATAAACATCAGGCATGTAAAACAAATACAAATTAGAATTCTATTTTGGTATGCATACACTAGCTTTCTACATGTAACTATTTTTATCTTCCCTACTCTTTTAAAAGCCCAGTAACATTCTACCATGAGTTTTTGTTCAAATTGTAATTCAGATTTTAAGAACAGGCATGGTACTGAATTTTTTTCATATATCACGTTAGCAAATATTTTTCCCATGATCTTCTGCTTTTCAAATTTAATGATACCGTATGACTTATTATATAGATTGTGAGACAAAACTAAGTACATTTTATAAATCTTACTACAAAACAATCAAAAACTATTTCCAAATTCAAGCGAAGAGGGCAAGAAATAATACTCACTGGCTAGATTATTTAGGCCAGGGGTCTCAAACTTGTGGCCCGTGGGCCAGATGCGTCACATGCAGGCCACGCCCACCCTGGCTCCACAAAGGCAAAAAAGTCGTGATAGGTCACGTGACGTGATCAAGTCTGACACCCATGATTTAGGCCATTTAAATGGAACAGCCCACGCTTCTTTAATTATTCTGAAAAATCATTAAAGTATCTCTCCATTTAGAGATGAAGAGCATACAACCAGCTACTAACAAGTAAAATGTTTTTCAATAACATGATCAGCTTTATGAAGAAAAACTACCAAACCTGTTGTGATCAGGTCCCACTTGAGTGTATTTATATTCGCCTTGGATTTTCTCCTTTTGGAAAAACTGATTCAGACGGGCTTTAGCATTCTCCAAAGTCCAATTTCCATGAAGGCCAGCATTTAAATCAATTTCTTCTGACTCCAAGGTCTAGTAGCAAGAAACAATTGACTTTAAATTGCTACAAACACCACTCTTAATTTGCATGTTACTGTAAAAAAAATATCTTTTAACACTCAATTATATTCTTACTTGGAGAACTCTGATAGCAATAGGAACCCTTGAAATCTTATTCCCTAGAATGTACAGCATTATTGTACTATAATTCAGATATATTACTACACGTTTGGATAGCAAAAGAATAACAACTAAACCTAAACATTAACATTATCTGTTAATTAACATTATCTGTTAATCAAAGAGTTAGAATGTCAAAATTGTAGCATGATTATATGAAGCATTATATATATATATATTATATATATATAATATAGGATTATATCTGGGCTAAAGTACGTTACTCTTATATCATTGTCTTGTTTTACTTAAACAAGAAAACCATAGCTCTGTTGACATGACAAAATCTTTATAATGAAAATTGAGCTTTGAGAAAAAAAAGCCTTACAGCCTGGACCTCCTGTTCTTCCTTCCGGGAATAATAATCGTTCAGGTTAGCTCCACGGTCCCACTGAGCTCCACCATAGCCAGAATTTCCAACTGTTGTTTCAGTAGAAGTAGCAGCAGCATCTAGCAATGGGAGGAAAAAAAACATATTTACTAATAGCATTAACATATGTGATGCAGATAATTTTAATATAAATATCTGTACCTCACAAATCCTGTCTCTGTCCTGTCCTAATAAGCCTCATTTGGAAGTGTGACAATACAGCACCCTTATTAGTAAACACAGTAATGGACACTTGCTTGCTGAGCAGCTTTCAAGATTAGATTACAATTTGTGATTATATCAAATTCAGATGTGGGGACAGTGACAACCAGAAGATCTTTGTTTATTTATTGTAATGACTCTTAATAAACTAGAACAAACAGGAATTGTAGCTTAGGTCTGGGGAAAGGAGGAAGAGGGTTCATTCTCTCTATTTACAAGGTATTTAAAGTTGGTCAACTCTCTTTTTAAATTACTTACTTTAATTGTGAAAGAATAAATGCCAAATATAAATAGATGTTTTATTTTTTGTCATTAGAAATTCCAGCTTTTCTCTAGTCCCAAGGAAAAGTATTTCAGGAATTTAGATTAGGAAAAAATGAAGGAAAAGAGAATTATTTTAGCTTTTTCTATAAATTTTGTTTACCGTACTTCCTGATATTTGGAGATCTGTAAAGCAGGACATAAACAACTTAAAAATAAAATGAATAAACCTTAGAAATATCATATAAAATCAAACTAAAGCCATCAATAATTCTGGTTAATTTTAATCTGTTTATCTCACTGTTTTAATCTTTTATACTATAGTTATGCATTATAAGATGCCCAGAGTTGTGTGACAGCGAGAGGGGTGGCAAATAAATTTAATAAACTAAAACAAAAAATGCAGAAAATTTGAATCTATGTGAAGCAACTTTTTATTGAAGGAAAACACAGGTTTTACAAATACAGAAAAATATTTTGTTAAGAACTCTGATGTGAATCCAGATTAAGAATAAAAAAGCAAATAAGTCAGTCCGTCAGTTAATTATGTTGGATGGGACTGAACTACCATTGCCTAATAAGCAGTTTTAATTTGTTTGGTAACATATTGAGTGTGCAGAGGTTGAATGACTTACCTGTTTCTGATATGAGAGCCAAATGAGGGGGAGCTGGCCCTCCCAGAGGAACATCAGCTCCATCTCCGACTTCTGCTCCAGAGGCGCCTTCAGTCGGCGTACCCACTGCTCCTGCCTAAGCACGATCAAAAACTCTGTAAAAATGCAATCTGAACTCCTATTAAAGAGTATATTTTCAAGCCAGATGCATCCTCAAGAATTACTGTATAACAGTAATGTGTAATTAATTTATAACAGTAATTCTGTTGCTAAAAAGTATGTAGCCTTTAAGTTGAGCAATTAAAAAATTTAACATTTTTAAAGGTGCAAAATGTGCTTCATGAAATCTCAACCCCTAATCCTGAATGCACATGTAATGAATAAATTCCACTGAATTCTAAACAAAAAAATATTTCTGAATAAATGCCATTCTTCCTCCCAGTGGTATCTTTTTTCCTTTTCAAAATAAATTTTGTATAATTCAAAATATTCAGTATCTGAAAGGAAGGATAGAAGGCAAGTTCTATAGAGAGAAAAGAAAAAATTGTGACTTCCAAATATGGTCTCTCTTAAAACAGATTTTGAAAAGAAGTTTCAAGTATTGTTATTAATAAAAATACTGCTTTATACTGCCTCTTCTCCCCAAATAGCAAAATAGTGTCCAAAGTGAAAAAACATAATCACCATAAATGATAAAATATAACACATATTCTGCGGGTGGTAGTATAACTTACTCCAAAAGCTGGAATTTCTTCACTTTTGATTTCATTCACTCGAACAAGATAATTAAGGAAGTCTCTTGCAGCATTAGTCTGAGCATCTTTCTTGTTGGTGGAATTGCCCATACCAATATAGTTGAAGCCTGTCACACGAACCTATTATATGTAAATATATTGCTAAATAACTTCAGCAACACACATGCTTGTTGTATAAAGTTCAGAACAAGATACAATTAATATAACAGTGCAAGTCTTCTTAAAACAACTTTAATCATACAGCAAATTCTACAGCAGGATTTGTATTTGCAGCTTCCATGGTCTGTTTGACATGAAAAGTGCAATTCAGATGAGATCAGTAGCAATATGTACTACTGCTCTTACCCAACAACAATTGCAGACTTGCCCAATTCACTCTATGACCAACTTTTTTGGATTAGTCAAATGATCAATATAGGTTCTGATTGTTTTCCATTATGACCGAAATCTCTACCTCTACTTTCTTTCCAGCAAGTTCCAGTCATGACGCAAATATAAAAAATAAACCTTCCCTCTAAATTAGATTTTTCTAAGTATCAGATATTATTTCATTTAAACATTTTACCTGTCACTTCACTATACTTTAGATATTTTTGTTTCATTTTGCAAGCCACCTTAAGGTTTAATTTTCAGGTGGGATGGAATCTGAATGAAGTAACAAGGGTATAATTTATGTAGGTAAATCATTTTTAGTATTATTAATTTAACTAAGAAGGCTAAGCACATGCTTAACTCTCCCTGAAATATAGGACTCAAACAAGGGTTTAACCTGGCTTGTACCGATATCTAAATACACTTCATTTCTAAGTCTTTCTCCCTCTATTTCTAGCTAAGGCAAATATTGTAGCTCTCTATGTAATACAAGTTTAGAAAGTTTAGATAAATCTTTGTGAAGGGAGCTGGTGAATAATTATTCTGGGCAGTCATTAAATGCTCACCTCACACACAAACTTCTGCCTGTTCTTGTTGCCCACGGCACGGATCTCATAAGCAATGGTGATTTTTCGCTTGCCACACCAAGCATATAAGAAATTCTTCACATCCCCCATGGCAGAAGCAGCCTGAGGAAGATGGAACCTATGGAATAAAAGTAGAAAGCATTAGACTGCCAATGTATTTGTAGAGACAAACCTTCTCACCAATGGAATGGAATGGAAACATGCATACACATTCAATTTCAAGTAAAAGTAAATACAGGAAATCATAGCCTTCTGGTTCTTATATGTATTATTTAGTAATGATATATTTTCCTGTCACCAACAGAGCTAAAGTGATACCAACAAATATCTCTACCACTCTATAGCTCACCTTTACATCAGAAAACAATTTTGGAAGGGAACAATGAGCCATTAAAAGCCACCCGACAAGTCCATTTTCCACTGGTTTGTTAGCTGCTAATTCAGATACCAGGAAAGGGCCTCTGCAAATTCAGGAAAACAGAATTTTCCTATTCCAGTTAAAATAACTCTCTATTCCATCTATTTGCTTAACTCAAATCTTGTGCTCAATCGAATGGAGGTGCGCACCTTGCAGTGAAATCCTAGGTAGGCTTGTTCTTTTTTTAATGCAGCAACTGACTCCTTCCCACCCAGCTTCAGAGATGCTGAACAATCCAAAGCAGTTCGACACAACCACGTACAATGCAAGTTGTAGCCTAATGCATCTGAAGAGGGGCAGCTGTTATTGCCACCTCTATGGAAAAATGGCTGCGTTTCCCTCTAAACCAAGCAGCTCTACTGCGCATGCTCTTCGCCGTTAACCTTTTTCTCTCTTCCCTCTGCACACGCGGATTCTACTCGCGTTCGTCGCGTCTGCGCACTCCTTCCCCAAATTTTATATCCGGAAACCAAAGGCCTCATTGCGCAAAAATACATATATATATAACTTATTTTTTTAAAAAAATTAGACACCACCTGGTCTGGCCTGATACGGAAAACTTCGCCTCGAGCAAAGCGAGACAGCACGGGAGGCCTTTCACTCCACTCAGGCCCTTCTCGCAGACTCCCGTTCTCAGCACATCCTCAAGATGGCGGCGGTTTTACGCTTGCGCAGAGCAAACCTGCACCATTAACGGCCTCGTTTCGAAGAATGTTTCTGCAGAAGTACGATGAGTAAAGCGCCTCCTGTGGCAAGACATAGAATTGCAAGATATGATAGGGGAACGGCGTGTATAGGCTTTCTGAATGGGAATTGTGTAATATATTCGTTCATGGAAATTACATAAAAATATAAATGATGAGAAAAAGCTTATAGAACTCGTCCTTGGGGACCAGATGATGATAGATAACATGCTAAGATATCATCATAGAAGTCCTATTGACAATATTGTATTCTTCAAGCGGGAATCTACAAAAAGGAACTCATTTGACTTAGCCGACACAATACTTGCGGCACCTTAAAAGAACAGTAAAGGCTTACGGATCAAGGATTATTTCACAGGTTCATGAAATATTGCTCCGTGTATGATTGCAGGTTGGTGAATGAGACCCATAGAAGTAACTTAGTGAAAAGCTGAGGGTGCAGGCTCAGTATAAGGTTATATAAAAGCAGCATGGTGATTGTTTTAAGTTGCAACGTAAAATCCTCCTGTTGATAAATTAACCTCCTGCAAGGGTATAGAGTTCCATTGACTTTGCTCAAGCCCAGATATAATTATTGGTTTAATTCAGCTTTATATTGGAGCCCTTGTGGAAAATTCTCCTTTAAGAGAATATCACCATTCAAATCTGCTGTAGACTTGTTTTCAGGTGCATTTCACCCAGATTTTACATTTTCATAACAAAGTGCTCTCTTAAACATTTTGAAAGCAGAGAACCTTGCCAAATTAGAAAAATATGTATCAATGAACAAGCTCTGCTTTTATGGAGGATTGATCAATTGAAGTGCCATCAGGTCAGAATGTCTATAGAGATTCTCAGTCATCCAGGTCATCATTGTTGTTCCAAAGGTGCTTTTTCAAGAAGCAACTGGACTTTGTTTTTCTTTGAAGGTTTTGCTTCTCGTCCAAGAAGCTTCTTCAGCTTTGACTGGATGGTGGGGAATGGAAGGATTTATATTCCTTGCAGACCACTAGTCATTTGCATTCTTTTAGTGAGTCATTGAGACCCCTTGGAAATTTGTCTGTTTCCTCAGAGTCACCTGAATAGTGAAAATGGGTGTGGAGCCTTCTTGGAACTGCTGAAAGGACTGTGTTGTGGAGCTGTGGTCCCTGCAGAATGTTCTGAGTTGACTTTTAATGACCACATAGATATACCTTCTCCAGAGGTATGTTAGAAAATTATTAATTGAGGGGATATGTCAGAGTTGATTAATTAAATCTTCTGCATCAATTGTGATTGATGAGTAACATTTATATGTTGCAAGATATAAAAGTAAAAGCAAACAAATGAAGGCCGTGAAATTAAATAAGCACTGTCTAGGGTTGGCTGTAATTCAATGATGATACACTGCCACAGTTTGAGCTAGGGAATGTAGGTAACAATGAATGCTATGATGCTCTGTAAAATTTAACAGATGTTAGTCTGGTCTTTTCACTTAATTTCTCTAGGTGCAAACGATATCCTATTCAACAAACTGGAACAAATATATGGTTACATATATTTACAAGTCCACTTAACTTGTGAAAACTGGAAAAGTCACTTTTCATCAGAATCACAATTCTAATCCAAAATGTTAGGTTTGGTCCCAGTCGGTGGTATCCAGAAATATGCAATAAACACTCCTTGGGCACCCAATATGTTCATTGCCGTTGTTAAAAAGAATCTTAGTTTTTAAAAAGTGGAATGTTAACATATTGCAAAACCAAATACCTGCTCAAGCATAATCTGCCTTTCTAGGAATACATTTCTTTGTGCTCATCTATACCCCAGAAGCATACGTAGGCAGTAAAATAGAAGACAGTTATAGGAATCTGTGTAATATTGAACTATACTCGTTGCCTGGGGGTGGGGGTTTGAAAGATAGTAGAAACATCTTGGAAAGTTAGGCAGAGTTATGAGAACATCCTGAACTTTCAACTCCTGCTTGAATAGCAGGTATGACCAGGAGCAACTTTGTGCAGGTCCATTTTATATATCAGCTGTGGTGTTCACTAGAATGGGGGGGAGTGGGGGCTTCAAAAAACCACATGTCCTATTCAACTTAAATTGCTGCAACATGTTCTGCATAGGGCTGCCTTTGACGACTGCTCAGAAGTTACAGCTAGTCCAGAATATAGTGGTGTCAGCAGTGTTGAGTGTGCCACAATATGCCTGTATCACTACTATTCAAAAGCTACTTTGGTTGCAAGTTGGTTTCCAGGTACAATTCAAGCCCTTTATGCCATAGGGCAGGGGTAGGCAACATTGGCTCTTTTATGACTTGTAGACTTCAACTCCCAGAATTCCAGAGTCAGCATGGCTGGTTCAGGAATTCTGAGTATTGAAGTCCACAAGTCATAAAAGAGCCAAGGTTGCCTACCCCTACCATAGGGCCTGGTTATTTGAAGGACTGCAATTTCCAGTAATTTCTGCCTACCCAGTAAGATTGGGCAGAATGGGCATTCTCTAGGTCCCTTCATTGGGATCTGGAAAACCTGCCTTAACTGTTTTAATACCTGCCCTCTAGAGTAGCATCTTCTGGAGATTCCTATGGCTCCCAACTTGAAGTTGTTCAAAAAATCTTCAAAAAGTGACTTCACTCCCAGGCCTGGTATTTGGGTGGCTGTCACGATATATTAGTTTTCTTGTTCTGGTGTTGGGCTTGTTTTCACGCATGTCTCGTTTCTCTTATTGTTTTCTACTTTAAGCCAAAGCCATCAGGGAATTGGACAGCCTTTAAATCCAATAAAATAAATAAATCTTGATTAATTTTATGTCCTCGTAAATGCATTTCTGTGCATTTTTTCATGCATACTAAATCACAACCACCACTTTCTGAGAATGTGGAGAGGAGTCTCCAGAGAGGAGTCTGAGTCTCCGGAGAGGAGCGGCATACAAGTCCAATTAATAAATAATAAATAATGTTCATAGAATCACAATTGAAAGGACACTCATTCACTTTGCTGCAGGATCTATTACACGGATGTCAAACTCGCTGCGTCACGTGACATGTTGCGACGTATCGCGACTTTTTTTGCATTGCCGGAGCTGGGGTGGGTGTGGCCTCCTTATGATGCAACCAGCCTGTGGGCCGGCTGTTTGACACCCCTGATCTATTACGGTAGATATCTCTGACAGATGACCATCTAAGCTTCTGTTTGAAGAACTCCACTGTAGGAGAACTCCACTAAATAAAGCAGCCTGCTCTGCTGACTTACAGCTCATACAGTCGGGAAATTCCTCTTTATGTTAGGCCTGGCACTGGATCTGTTCTGCCCCTTGGGTCAATAAAAAATAAACCAACCCACCTTCTTCAAGTATTTGAAGACACTACTATATGTTCCCTTCAGTTGTCTTTCCTGTAGTCCAATCATTTAACTATTCCTCAAAGAGTTTGGTTTCCAGATCCTTCATCATTTCAGTAACCCCCTCTGAACTTGCTCTAAAGTCTGAGTGTAGAGTACTCCAAAGGATCTGACCAGGGCAGAGTAAGATAGAACAATTACTTCCCAGCTACCTCAACATGGTAATCAAAAGCAATACTCCAACTGGACACATTGCATAGTCACTTGGGAAACAATCTTTACTCAATTAATAGCATTCAGGAAACAAGTAGCAGTACTTAGCAATCAGTCATCAGCAGGCAACCAGCTGCATCAAACAATCAGTGGTTTCTCCTTTGTTTTCCTTTGTTCTGCCAACCTTTAACATATTTCCATATGTATTAACAGAAGCAGAAATACATTTGATATTAGCTTGAAAGTGCACCTACTCAACCAATTCAAGTGTATGGCTCAGACAGTAATAATATTTCTAGGCAGAGGATTCCTACTTGTAACTATCAAAGGCATCATGAAGCCTTTCTCACATGGAATTTTGCCAGTAAGCAAATTAATGGTAGTGATATGGAGAAAAAAGTAAGTATAAATGATTGGTGGGCAATTATTCATTAAACCCCTACCTGGAAACACATACTTAAGATATAAAGAAAGAATATGATTGGATTTTGAAGTTCCTTGTTTGCTAAAAGCCCCAAAACTGATGAATAGAAAGAATTTAAAAAATAAATACAGGATTGAACAATTTACCATGAAGAATATCTTGTCCGTCTTCTAATGCAACAGGCAAGATATTCAACACATTTTAAGATATATTTTCAGGGGTATAAGATCTTAATCTCAATTGCTGGCGGGATCCAAGAAATACCTGTATGCTAAACATGTAATGGTCATGATGTATTTGACATATTATCATTATTTGTAAAGAACTTCCATTTTTCCTATTGACCAGCAAAAGGGAAAATCTGCTAATAATAGCATGGGTTAAAAAATATAATAAGTTAGTTTCACTGAGTGTTGTTTTAAATTCAAGATCTTACTACCTCTTACAGTTCTTTTAAACAAGAACTCTACACTTTCTAGATAGTGGTTTGGTCAAAAAATGACAGTTTCTGCTTTTGTTTCATCCATTTATTTGAACTACAACTCCCATAATCAATTAAGATAGATTTGGTAGCTTGGTGATGAGTTAGTTTAACAGGATATTAATAGGTGGGGAGGAATTTCATTCCATGATGTGTAGTCTCCTTTATCATTCCTGACCCTAGTAATACTGTAGTTAGAATTTCAATTTGATCAAGAAAATACCTGCTTTACTCATTTTCACATCAAAACAGTGTCATCCAAGGCTAGTGTAACAATCCTTCCCTTCTTTTCCTGCAATATTATAATATACTTTGAGGCTAATACTCATTTCATAGGCTGCCTATGGTTGAAAACTTGGTAGTAAACAAAAACATAAGGCTCAAAACATCATGGTGATAATAAATTCCATTTCATGATTTACTTCTTTGTAAAAATGAATGCATGTATCCTAGATAAGCTGAGATGAAATCCCAGGTTATTTCTTTTTTAAATAACACTTTGTTATTTGGCCATCCAACAAGGAGTGTATAATTAGCTTTATTCCTTTTTTGTTACTCTTTCATTATTTTAAAAAATGGAGCTTAAAAAAAAAGCTAGAAAACACTTGTTAATTACAATTTGTTATTCCAATTGGACATGTTCCTATTTCAAATTTTCAACAGTATGCACATTTCAAGAGTAAATGTAAAAGATTTCCAGAGTTTGGGTTCTATAAATCAGTGCTTTAAGCACTACATTATTATTCATATTGCTTCAGGATATGAAAGTAATAAGAAATAAATCAGTTGGTTAAATTGTGCCATGCTCTCTAATGTTGCAAAAGAATTTCAGAAGACAAGACTTCTTTATTTGTTGGAAACGAGATCCTCCTATTTCAAAGTTAGTTTCTTTCCCCTGGAAAACTTCACAGTATTGGCAGACTAAAAGCAGTTATCATCTTCCACACAAACAAGGCCAGATTATTCTGGTTAAGAAGTAGACCATGCCAGATTCATGAAACTTCATGAAAATGGTGCAATCTGCAAGTATTTCAAATACTACATTTCAAGTATACCAAATTATATGGGCTATTCTTTTAAGACCACAGTGAGGTTTAAACTGAACCAAAGAGACAGTTCTTCAGGCTTTCCAGCTTGGTTTTTACTTTAAAGATGAAGTCGTCTGAGACAGGTGAAAGTGGAAGTCGTGGTGGGCCCATCGGGATCCCGGAAAATATTGTCATGACCGCTTTGATGTGTGGAACACCAAAGCCTGCCCAAAGTGCAAAAATCATTCAGTTAACATACTATAGCATATCTACTAATAGTTTTTAAGTGATGTGTTAATGTAATACAGGTAGTCCTTGACTTATGACCGCAAGTAGGACTGGAATTTCCATTGCTAAGCAATGCAGCCATAAAGCACAATAGCTTGCAATTGCAATAGCTGCATAATCAAAAAAAAAAAAAAAGGAAACTGGAAAAGGAGTGTCTGAATAAATAGAAAGCAGGAAATCAAGAAATACAGTGCTTCTTGATTAATGACCACTCATTCAGTGACTTTAAACTTATGACAGTGCTGACTGTATGGTACTTGTAACCAATCCTAGAGGTTCCAGCCATCACAGCACCCCCCCCTGCAGTCATGTGATCCTGATCTGGGCCTCAGCAACCAGCCCAGTTTTCTAACCTTTACAATGCCCCACAGTCTTATGATTGAGATTTGTGATCTTCCCTTGTCAGCTTCCCATAAGCAAAGTCAATGGGGAAGCCAGCAGGAAGTCAAAAGACTTGGTCACATGAGGTCCTTGCTTAACAATGTAGTGATTTGCTTTACAGCAGTAATTGGGACTTCTGGAATTGCTGTTGCTAAGCAGCACTGTTATGTGATATTGCACTTTAAGACTGCATTACTTAACATTAGAGTTGCCAGGCACAATTACCATTAAGAAAGGACTACCTGTAGAAGAAAATATGAAGGGCAATTTATAAAAGAAATGAATGAAACATGGTTGAATGGAATTCTACAGAACTGAACTTCTAGGAGATGAAAACTAATTTAGGGAAAACTTAGAAGCATTCAGTCCATGTTAGGAAACTATTTAGCAGAGGCAAATGGATTAAATTACTGAAGTACTTACCGAGTGAAATGAGAAAGCCAAGGAACTCCTGAATACAGAACTAAGAGAAACAAAGTATTATTATTCATCTAATGCATTCAGTATTATATTCAAATCCAATAGACAGCTGTGGATCTGTCCCAATTGTCTTGATGGAAACAATCAGGAAAAAGATTTCTGAAGCAACTATTGCAATAGCTAAAGGTTACTTACATTACATATATTCCTTTGTAACAAGCAATTGGATTGAGTAGTTCCTATATAATTTCTTCATACAATGTATACTGAAATCTATAGTCATTACTATGATATTTCTTATCACAGTAATAGCTGCCAATTTGGAAGTTGTCAAAATTACTTTAAAAAATTGATGGAGAATAAGATGTTAACCAGGAGCACAAAAGGGAAAGGACTGTTTCTCTCTTGTCCTTGTTGGCCACTATGAATGATGAGAATATAAGAACAGTTCTGGGATGGCTCTTTCAAAAGACCTACGGTATATAGGCTAACATTTATCTGATTAATTATGCAGAACTGTTGTTATATTCCAGATTCTCTTATATGAGACTAATTACCCAATTCTATTTTAATCTGGTTTTAGGTACGGTTTTGAAATGACACTGACTGGATCAACTTCTAAATGACCTTATCCAGAGTAAATATGAGTGTTAATTCTGGAGTTTTCAGTTGCTTTTGAGGCTATTAGTCATAAAAGCCTTCTGGGGAGGATAATGAGCATATTAATCATTATGTTGCACTTTACTTCCTGTTTGGACCTGTTATTTCAGAAAGCAATAGCAGAGGGTTAATGATCTACATGAGCATGCTATCATTACACAGACAACATTTCAATTGTTTTAATATTCACTTCAGGCAAAATTATTGTATTGATATATTGGATCTCAGAGAACTAATGGGGCTGAAGGAATTACATTCTATTATATCATTTCACTCTGATTTCTACAAATGAGAAAGGGGATACTTTAGAACATTTTTCTTTTCAGATCCAGACCTCTTATGGATCACAACCTGATATGTCCCCATCAGTGGTAATCTAATTTGTTTAAGAAATTGTTTAAGAATGCTTGAAATCTGTTGCTATTGTCTTGTCTTTTTCTATCTCTATTAATTCATCCAAACACTGTTCCACTCTCTTCTAATCTGTATAATATTTCTGAATCAATTCCACACTTTCAATTTCATACTACTTTCATGTACATGCTATGGTTTAATTTTTAATTTAGTTTAATTTATCAAATTTACATGATGCCCGACTCCCAGTGGTAATTATAGCAAACAAGCAACTTGCAATTGGCTTTAGTCAGATATCTCTCTCTCTATATATATAGAGAGAGTGTATATATATATACACACACACACACACATACACGGATACACACACGTTAGGATCTAATTGATCTTGAAAAAAAATGCTGCTAAGTTTATTACTTAGGTAGGAAATCAACGGGAAAACTCAGTCTCTAAGATAGAGTGAAAAGTAACAACAAAAATCCAAAAGGAAGCAGTGGCAAACCACTTACATAATGCTAAACAAAAATAACATGAATGGGTCCCTGTAATTCATCAGAGGCTGAATTTGACTTTGATTTACTTTTCAGCCAGAAACATCATACCTCATATTTTTGGGCTGAATACAAATCTCCAGAGGCAAAAGCTTCAAGTAGTAAGTTATGTATCCTGCCCAGGTAGTTATATGTACTGTTAAAAAAGAAAAAGAAACAGGGATACAAACAATGAAAAAGTAAATTAAAGCATTCAAGACTTGTCTACACAAAACAAGTAGTCGTTGGTTAACAACAGTATTTGGGACCAGAATTTCCATTGCTAAGTGTTGTGGTCATAAAAGGCAACATGACATGACTGCATGCTTAGTGACCATAATCCCAGCAGTCCACTGCTGTTGTTAATTAAATCCCACTGACTATTAGGTGAAGATCTACCCTGTTCCAAGCCATTTTCTCAGCTTGGTCCCTTACAGCCCCAAGTCTTGATAAGGTAAGGGACTGCCTCCTCTGCCAACTCTTGAACTCCACCCATCTGCCTCCCACTCACCTTTGACTCCTGCCAGCTCTGCCTGCTGCATCAGGCATCACTATTGTACTGGCTGGGGGCTTCTTTCATGCTGCTTTTTTTTTTTACACT
This sequence comes from Bothrops alternatus, assembly GCA_034064705.1. Taxonomy (NCBI): domain Eukaryota; kingdom Metazoa; phylum Chordata; class Lepidosauria; order Squamata; family Viperidae; genus Bothrops; species Bothrops alternatus. The sequence continues at coordinate 1,388,901 of JARGCV010000040.1, forward strand.
GGTGCAGATAGCTTTGGCTTCTCTTGCACTGTGCCCAGGACTTCCCTATGTGCCCCCCCCCAGGTCTTTTTTCACAAAAGAAGCCTAGAGTATGAAGGAAGGTTGTGTTCTCCTTTTGTGCCAGGGCAGCTGGGGCCTTCTTTCACATGTCAAGCTTCTTTCATGAAAGAAAGCCCTGATTAGAGTGCAAATGGAAGCCCTGGCAAGGCACAAGAAAAGTCACAACTGTACCGGCATGAAAGAAGGGTGCACGGTGCAGGAGATGTAGTAGGATCAGGCCATGGGGACAGCTGGTGGCAACAGGTAGGCAGCCAGTCAAAAGGTGGTCATAAATGTGGATAGGTCCACCTGGGATCTAATTTGGTTCATGTGCCTACAGGAGTACTGCAATGGCTGGAACCTGGAGGATCGGCTGGAAGTCCTCTCCTTCAACCCTGTCAAAACTTTAAATGGTCACTGCCTGAATGGACATTGGGTGAGAACTATCTGCAATTGCAATTAGAGCAAACAGTGCAGCAGTATTATTCCAGTGCAGAAGCTGGATATGCAACTGTACGGAGGATATCAGATTTCAAAAATTATCAGAAGTCAGTTTTCATGGAATTATTAGAAAATGTGGAATCCTTTGCTTAGCACCTTTCCATACCAGCAAAAGTATGTTTCCTCAACCTTCCTTTTTAAAAGAAATATTCCTTCCAAGCCCCAAACCAATTTTAATGGCACACTGCTTCATTCACATTGGAGATTGGGAAAGCATTTCCCCCCCAAATTTTAAAATTGTGTATGATGCACATTCCAGAGTGAAGCACTTCAAAAACAAGGAACAGAATTATGAAAAGGAAATTATCAAATTCATAAGTAGTGATACATGTACTAGAGATGGGGAGAGAGGAGGAAAGTCTTGTTATTTGTGTATTTAAAACATCACAACTGGCTTCACACATAGGGAAGCAGATAAAGAAAAAGAGGTTTTTCAGCTAGCACAGGACAACGAGTCACCCACCATTCATCCCTAATAGCATAGATATTTGTCCAATGGACTCCTGTGACATTTGTGCAGTTATACAAAAGCAACAGAGACATTCACATTTCAATTATAAGTTAAATGATCCAATTTAAAGTACAGAAGAGATGAGCAATGAGTTCTCCATATATGTTTTAACTCAGAATCTAATGTAGAATGGCTCAAATTAAAAGTACTGTCTTTTCTTACAGAGAAGGGGGTAATTCTGATTGTGAAAATTATCTAAAAATTACCAGCATGGTTAAGTGCTATGCAGTTATGCAATTCCACCTAAATCACATTTTTGCCCCCTACATTGTCGACATGACCCAAATGATAGGTATACCACAAACTACCAACACTCACTGGTAGAGAAACTAGGGAGTCTGTTTATAAGTTTTAGCATCTGCATGTGTAAACTGAATGTGTACAAATGGAAATATTCAGGAGACAGAAGATGGGCTCTCGAGTGTTTCAAACCCTGCCTGAATAGCTTAGGCTTCAAAAGTTAATGTTTAGATACTGTACAAAAGTATAACTAATTTTAAGCTAGTTCTCATATTTATACATATGTCTCAGTGTTAAGTAATAATTCATATGCCATCTCATATTATTTATTACACCAACGCAATATTATTCACCACCAGTTGTATTAATTGGCCCTTAAATGTATCAGAATTGTAATGAGACTTGGGGTTTGACTAATAGGACTCACAAGAATTTTTCTTAACATTTAATTCTTAAGGACTAAACAATTCTGAGAAAAGAGTTCTCAAGATGAGTGTTTTTTTAGTTTCAGTCTCAAAAGATCTGGGGGAAAAATGCTGGCTGATAATTAGAATAAAGTTAGCTAAGACGTTTTAAGTAGTCTCAGTTCAAGCTCACCTTAATAAGCATTCATTTGGGAAAGACTGTTCTACCGAAGATACAGCATCCAATTCATAAAGGTCTTTCAGTCATGTACAAAAGACAACTTACCTTCCAACTGCCCCATTTGCTCCTATCACCAGTGAACTCAGGAGTTGCTACTTAGTAAGAAAGAAAAATGGTAGGTTTTATTTACACATCACTGGAGCCAACTGAAGTGTTCCAATAAAACCAGTTGTAACTGACAGTTCTACACTATTCAACAACATTGCAGTCATGCCATTTTTGACATATAGAGATCCTCTGGCAAGATGGCAAGCATTTGCCACCCACGTCTCCTATTTCCTTGGCCAGCCCATCCAGCTATTCATTCCCTCCTTCTATTGATTTTCCATTCTGTCTATTGTTCTACTCAACAGATTTCAGCTTTTACACCCAAACCAGTGAAAGACTAGGACTGTGGCGATATAGAGCATAAAACTTAGTTAAAATATATCTTATTTTGCTCAAGGAAAGCACTAGGAATATTCATCAGGTTTTTGGGATGTCCTCAGAGAGGACATCCAAAACTCTATTTAGTTATGTTTTCAGAGGAAGTCATCTTATGTCTACTATAGCTAACAATTTTCTATATAAAACCCTTACCTCATCCACACCATACAGAAACATAAAACTGCCTTGTTCACTTTTTTGCACACATTGTCTCAAATCCAGGAGGTCTCTGTCACTGAACTTCACCCCCTTAAAGGTAGGAATCTGTTCTTTCATACTATCTAATAATTCTTCAGCACGAACTGTACAAAAAGAGATTCACAGTAAACAAAGTTTTCACATCTGATCAAGCAAGAGTCATTGCAATAATAAACTAAACTTATTTGTTTATGAAACACGTATACTGTGTTGCAATTCTACTCAACAAAGCCAAGAATGGTTATCAAAAGTAGGAAGCTTTTCCTAGAGCAACTTTTTGCAATGTGGCATCTTCCAGATATTTTTTTAAAACCACCCCCAATTAAGATATTTGGGTCTGACCTATTGGTAGTCCTCGACGTACAACCACTATTGAGCCCAAAATTTCTGTTTTGAAGGGAGACATTTGTTAAGTAAATTTTATCCCATTTTACGAACTTTCTTGCCATAGTTGAATCTCTGCAGTTGTTAAATTTGTGATACAGTTGTTAAATCTGGCTTCCCCATTGATTTTGCTTGTCAGAAGATCACAAAAGGTGATCACATGATCCTGGGACACGGCAACGGTCATAAATATGAGTCAATGTGACCATGGGGATGCCACAACGGTCATAAGTGTGAAAAACAGTCATAAGTCACTTTTTTCACTGCCATTGTAACTTTAAACAGTCACTAAATGAACTGTTTTAAGTCAAGGACTACCTGTACTACATTATTGTGAAGTGCCTTATTCTCTAATTTCACCAATAAATCAATTCTACTCTGTTCAAGAAAGTTTCTTTGGAAGAAAACGAGCATAGAATAGCAGCCTTAAAGGGACATTACTTAGACATGATTTAAAAATTCAAGGTAGTGAAAATGAATTACAGAAATTTAAAATGTAAACTGAATAAATAAAATAGAGCTGCTTATAACTAAAGTTATCTTGAAATAAACTGGATTTCTACATTTGTAGCACTTACTTTTAATGCCCGTGATAGGAGGAATGTGATAATAATAGAATGGGATATTAGGAGCTTCAGATGCAACGTCCCGGAAGAAGGCAACCAATTCATCTAAAGCAGGACAAAGGGAGCAATGTGGAACATGGATTAATTGTAAATATACAACTAAAACAGGGAAAGCCAAAGGAAAAGCATTACTTTGGGCTTTCATCTAGGACAGCATTCTTCAACTTTACACATTTTGGTTATTTTATCATTATCCAGGCAGAACTGTCAATGGCTATGCTGGAAAAATATTGATGGAACTACAGTCTAGCCCAGTGTTTCTCAACCTTGACAATTTTAAGGCATGTGGACTTCAACTCCCAGAATTCCACAGCCAGCAAATTTTAGCCACTGAACTCATTAAACAATGATTTCTCTATAAATAAAAAGTATGCATTATATGTTCACTTTTTAGCTTCTTCTTAGCCTTTCCCCACAAATGCAGGGTGTGCTTTTTTTTAGATCAAATGTTGATCCATTAGTTGTGACAGGAATTGACTAACCGGCTTGCCACTTGAGCCTGATGTTATGGGCAGAGAGACTGAGTGACTGGACCAAAGTCATGCAGCCAACTTTCATGCCAAGATCTGACTAGAACTCACAGCCTCTTGGCTTCTAGGCTGTTACTTTAACCATTTGACCAGGCATGTCCAACCCACTGCACACAGGGCCCATGAGGTTCTGGACAGCTAGTAATGCAACCCCACAAGATCATACACTTTTAACATCATATGATTTTATATTATAAAACTACAGGTAGTAGTCCTCGAGAGTCCAAAATTTCTGTTGCTAAGCGAGACAGTTATTAAGTGAGTTTCTTTCCATTTTACAACCTTTTTTTGCCACAGTTGTTAAATGAATCTCTGCAATTAAGTTAATAACACGGTTATTAAGTGAATGCGGCTTCCCCATTGACTTTGCTTGTCAGAAGGTTGCAAAAGGTGATCCCATGACCCCAGTCATAAATATGAACCAATTGCCAAGCATCCATATATATATTTGTTTTCTGAGGTTTTTGCGGGTGTTTGTATGTAGGTCTTTGGTTCTTCGGGTTTTCTCCCACGTAGAATTTGAAGTGTCTTGGCGACGTTTCGACGAAGTCTCATTCGTCATCTTCAGGCTGGTGCTTTCGGCTTCTGCTTTTAGGAGCAATGTGAGATTTTAGCTGTTTCTTCCTTTTAACTGCCAGTGGGGGTTTGAACTGATTGGCTGGGAGCTCAGCTGTGTTCTGATTGGGTGGAGGTGTGTGTGTGTTCTGATTGGTTAGGGGCTTGGCTGTGCTCTGATTGGATGGGGGAGTGTTCTGTTTGGGTGGGGGCTTTGTTGTGCTCAGGTTAGTCAGTGTTACAAGGGGATTAGAGATGGTGAACTGTGTAGCTGTTTGGCTTTGCGTTCGTGGTCGTGCCTCATCTTCATGGTGGGTGTCAGTTTGCTTCGTGTATGGATTGGAGGGGTTTAAGGTGGCTAATGATGCAGCTGTGGTCTGGCTTCTGGTTTGTGGTCGTGCCTCCTCATCAGTGTGGGTTTGGGTTTGCTTTTTGCCTGGATGTGTGGTGGTGACATCCTGTGTGGTTTTTGTGAGTGTAGGTCTGGTGTCATTCCCCGTGCTATGGACTCGTCTGTCAATAAGGGCGGGTTTCCAAATGGCTGGTAGGCGGGAGGTATCATCTCGTTTGTTCATGCTGTGTGGGCGTTTTTCTATCTCGATGGCTTCTCTGATTATTCTGTTATTAAAGTGTTCAGTTTTGGCGATAGTTCTGGTCTTTTTGAAATCAATTTCATGTCCTGTGGCTTTGAGGTGTTGGACCAGGGAAGAAGTTGGTTCCTCTTTTTTGACTGAGTTTTTGTGTTCTTCAATGCGTGCACTTATTCTTCTGTTGGTTTGTCCAATGTATGTGGTGGAGCAGGCAGTACATGGGATTTCATATACTCCTTGATTTTCTAATTCAATTTTGTCTTTAGGGTTTCTTAGGATGGTGGATATTTTTCTGTTTGTGCAGAATGCTGTTTTGATATTATGTTTGTGAAGGATCTTGCTGATCCTGTCTGTGGTGCCTTTTATGTATGGGAGGAGGGCTTTGCCATTTTCTTGTTCTGTCTTGGATTTTAGTGGGAGTTTCTTTTTGGATTAAGTTGGAAATCTTATTTCTTTGTCCAATTTCCAATAAGATTTCCAACTTAATCCAAAAAGAAACTCCCACTAAAATCCAAGACAGAGAACAAGAAAATGGCAAAGCCCTCCTCCCATACATAAAAGGCACCACAGACAGGATCAGCAAGATCCTTCACAAACATAATATCAAAACAGCATTCTGCACAAACAGAAAAATATCCACCATCCTAAGAAACCCTAAAGACAAAATTGAATTAGAAAATCAAGGAGTATATGAAATCCCATGTACTGCCTGCTCCACCACATACATTGGACAAACCAACAGAAGAATAAGTGCACGCATTGAAGAACACAAAAACTCAGTCAAAAAAGAGGAACCAACTTCTTCCCTGGTCCAACACCTCAAAGCCACAGGACATGAAATTGATTTCAAAAAGACCAGAACTATCGCCAAAACTGAACACTTTAATAACAGAATAATCAGAGAAGCCATCGAGATAGAAAAACGCCCACACAGCATGAACAAACGAGATGATACCTCCCGCCTACCAGCCATTTGGAAACCCGCCCTTATTGACAGACGAGTCCATAGCACGGGGAATGACACCAGACCTACACTCACAAAAACCACACAGGATGTCACCACCACACATCCAGGCAAAAAGCAAACCCAAACCCACACTGATGAGGAGGCACGACCACAAACCAGAAGCCAGACCACAGCTGCATCATTAGCCACCTTAAACCCCTCCAATCCATACACGAAGCAAACTGACACCCACCATGAAGATGAGGCACGACCACGAACGCAAAGCCAAACAGCTACACAGTTCACCATCTCTAATCCCCTTGTAACACTGACTAACCTGAGCACAACAAAGCCCCCACCCAAACAGAACACTCCCCCAGCCAATCAGAGCACAGCCAACCCCCCATCCAATCAGAGCACAGCCAAGCCCCTAACCAATCAGAACACACCTCCACCCAATCAGAACATAGCTGAGCTCCCAGCCAATCAGTTCAAACCCCCACTGGCAGTTAAAAGGAAGAAACAGCTAAAATCTCACATTGTTCCTAGAAGCAGAAGCCAAAAGCACCAGCAATTCCTCTTCACTCAATGTGGCCCAGGCAAGCCAAAAGGTTGGACACCCATGAATTAAACCAAATATATTATATATATATATTCTAGGATAATGAAGCACGAAGCCGAAAGCACCAGCCTGAAGATGACGAATGGGACTTCGTCGAAACGTCGCCAAGAGACTTCAGATTCTACGTGGGAGAAAACCCGAAGAACCAAAGACCTACATACAAACACCCACGAAAACCTCAGAAAAGTTTCAACTTTGCCTTGACTGTTCATACATTGCCAGGATCTTTAGTAGATGCCTGAAACAAAAAGTAATTCTTTCCAAGCAAGATTCTCATAGAGTCCTCTTTAGCCAGTTTAAAATGAAAGGGATAGAGTTGTAAGAATTTCAGCAGCTGAACTATTTTCCATTTAGAGATTTATTCCCAACATGTTACACAGGAGTCTTCTCTAGATTCTTTCTAGTGGTCTGATAAAAAAAGGAGCATGTAACTGGCTGTTTAAAAACCTTTTCCTGACTGCTTTTAATTTGGGACCTGACCATTACATCTACTGTGAAATAAATTTGATCTTCTAATGCCTTGACTTTGAGTTCTAGGAACTGAAATCTTAATTGTCCTGGGACACAAGTTGGAAAAGGCTAACTTAAAAGGTGAAATGTAATGATCTATTCACCTTTATTCACCTCTTTGAAGAAAAAAGGGGAAACGACAGATATGCCATCCGCTCCTATCTGGGCTGCATGCTTGGCCTGGAAACGAAGAAAGAAAATGAAATAAAAAGACATATTTATATGACTATTATTAAATAAATAATTCTGAAAATGAGAAGTGCTAAGCAGCTAATATGGCAATAGGGTTTGCTGATGTGAAACTGTATAAGGTCTCCAGTGGCTTAACAGTCAGAAGAAGAAATTTAGGAAGAACCCATCCTGATCAATGAGGCAGTTAAAAGTGGTAGGGGAGTACTGTACCTTTAAACTTGCAAAATTCTGTTAATGAAGCTTTAAGCAGAACTAGTTCATCTAATCATGTTTCCTGCCTGGTTTTACCTGGGAAAGCCAACACCTATGGCGATAATGAAATTAGCTCCCCCCCCTTTTTTTATCTTCAGACCATATTTGGGAATAATTCCTCCTAGTTGGAAAAGTTTTCTCCTTGCCTTCAGTATTCTGCTTTGCAAAAATCAAAGCACGGCAAAAAAAAAAGAAAGAAAGAAAGAAAGAAAAGTGCAGAGATACACTCACCAGATCCTTTGATTCAGGTAAGCTCAGTGTTCCAACATGAATTATTACATGATCCAGCCTGCAGAGAAAGAAATTTTTTAAAAATATTTTTGATGACAGGCCAAGATTAGCATATGGGGGTGGTGATAATTAAACTGATGATTACTTATTTCACAATATTATCTTGCTTTATGGGTTATATGACCCTGTTGTTTATCACCGATAAACTCACATTTTAGCAATCTTACAGAAGGACGAAGAGCTATGTTCCTTTAAATGAAATGCAAATATCCCTTAGCACTATTGTTGCAGCCACCTACCGGTAAAATTATACTGCTGAAGAGGAGATGTGTTTAAATGAGCATATCAAGCCTCAGGTCATGCCTACTTTATTAAAAAGTATTGGGTGTTTATAGACTATAGAGCACCCTCTATAGTTATCTCATTGCATCAAATCTGAATTTCAAAATTTGGAGGCAATGTAAGTGGATAGATAAACTTTATTGTCATTTTTTTTTACCGTGGGCCCATTGGCACACATTAAAAATGAAATTTTGTTGCTTGCTCTCAAAAGTGTACACACCATATGACCACAATTGAGCTCAAAATTTCCATTGCTAAGCAAGACAGTGAAGTGAGCAGTGCCCCATTTTATAACCTTTTTGACACCGTTGTTAAGTGAATCACTGCAGTTACTTGAATCATACAGTTGTTAAGCAAATCTGGCTTTCCCTATTGACGTTGCTTGTTGGAAGCCAGCTGGGAAGGTGTTCACGTGACCCTGAGACAGTGCAACTGTTAGAATATGTGCCAATTGCCCAGACTTTTACTTGAAACTACATATTAAGTGAAAAAAGTCAAACCTTTAATTATTTTGTATCTGTTAACAGTTGAGAGCTTTTCCTTCAAAAGGCATATATACTACTGACTGACTCCAAAATTTAAGAATATTTTTCTGCCAGCCCATGATTATTTTGTTGGGGGCAATCTAGCTTTCTCTCCAAACCATAGCTAGAACTTTGTTCAGTGGATGTTTTTCTCATTGGCTGGTGATACTGGGAGGGTGTGGGAAAGGAAACAATCTTCCTGGTGCAGGAAATGAGGACACTGACATGTTAGGAACAGAGGCAGCTGGGACTGGCAATGAAAACAGCAGCATCTATAACTGAAACAAGGGTCAAAGGTCTTCAAAATGCTCATACAGCCAATCAGCACAACTATCAGCTTATCAATAATAATAATAAAGTTGGAAGGGACCTTAGAGGTCATCTAGTCCAACCCCCTGTTCAGGCAGGAAACCCTATACCATTTCAGACAAATGGCTGTCCAGTCTCTTCTTAAAAACTTCCAGTTTTGGAGCATTCACCACTTCTGGTGGCAGGTCGTTCCACTGATTAATTGTTCTGTCAGGAAATTTCTCCTTAGTTCTAGGTTGCTTCTCTCTTTGATTAGTTTCCATCCGTTGCTTCTTGCCCTGCCTTCAGGTGAATAACACAGTGTGAACAACAACTCTCCATCAGCTCTCTCTCCCCTGATGCCAGATCTACACTTTTATGTCTTGGTGTTTTGTCCTTGGAAAAAAGGTCTTTGCATAGAATCTGAGTGATCACAATGACAGCAGCTACAAAGTCACAGTACAAATACTCTGATGGAGTGGAGTTCATAAAGGAGTTATTCTCATTTCTGAACCAGAATTACTGCACAAGAATCTGGTCTTGTTCAGCAGTATTATCCCTTGCTCCAGATGCAATCTTTTTTTGCCTTATTGTCAGCCTCTGGATCTACATCTAATGATGAACTACCACTTCCAATAGCCACAGCCAACATGACCAAGGTAAGGCATGTTGGGAGTTATTGTTCAGCAGCATTTAAAGTCCCACTTCTGCTTGAGACAAAATAAGGCAGATATAACTAATTCAATGTATCCAATCTGGTATCTTCCAGATGTGTTGAACTTAATTGACAGTTGCATAGCCAACCATCAGGAATTATAAACAACCAGATCCATCTCTGAAATGAACCAGGTTGAGGCAAACTGTCATAGTAATCACTTCCTATTTTTCCTCTTTGTTCAACAACAGGAAGAAGCAGAGAATTTGCAAGTTAACAATTAACTTATTATAAATAACCATTTCCGCAATATTCTGTGAAAACAATCTCACTCACTGGTATTTAACCCCTCCTCTCCCAAAAGCAACAGCAGCAATAGGAGAATGCAGATTTCACAATCTAGTGTCTTTGTTTATTGTACTTAGGCAACAATTTCACAGAAAACAATGCAACATTTGGCACAAAAATTACTTACTTATCCTTGCCTTGGGTCACCCATTCCTCTGCCAACTGTTTTCTCTCCTGAATGCTTAGGGATAGACCTTCTCCTGTTGTTCCGTTCACTATAGTTAAAATATATACATTTGATATATTAAAAAGAACAGAACATAAAGTGATTATGAAAGAAACCAACAAAGAAGATTAAAAGAAGCTTTACATTCCATTCCCTACAAGGCATCTAAAGTGGTTGTAAATATCAAAACCCAATGGTGGCATCTTCCCTAGAGTTCACTTGGCCACATCCCTCAAAACTTCAGGTGGCAAGTTAAAACAGTTTTATGTGGGAGCATTCACAAACAGACATATTTTGAAATAAAAACCAACAGGAACAATTAAAACTAAACCAACTAGAAAAATCAAAATGGAAAAACCAAGCAAGGATGACAGGCATTTTCTTAATACTGAGAAATCTAAATATTTTTTTTCTGTTCAGTACATCTGCAACTTACATGCATTTATTTCTTATTTCTGATGGTTTACTGTTTTCTCCCAAGTTTTGTTGTTTGTACAAGAAGCCTTTCTCATCTAATGCCCATCAAATGTGTCAGACACTTGGGAATTTCCAGCCACATCCCAGAACGTCAGTATCAATACATTTGAAGGGCAGTAGAGATAATCCATCTAAGTTAAAAAATATTTCAACTTTCAGTTTAAGACTTTAGAGTCAATTATTTATTATTTCTAAAACCCAATCCATTATTTTAAGTGAGCAGCTTTCCAAATACCTACAATAAAGGAACACTTTCTGTACAGGGTTTTCTCCCCAACAGTACTTGAATGTGGTATATAGAAAATGTGTGAACACAAGCCAGGGATCAACATGCTTCTGCAGCACTTAGTAAATGAATTGGGAAAGGACCCTGAGATCAAGTCTGAAATTAAGATGATAACTTATTACATTTAAACAATCCATGATCATACTCAGCGTATGGTTGGAATGATGGAAGATATGAGGTAGGAAATCATCTGCTTCAGGATGCTACACATTTGGCCATTTAGCCCACTTAAAAAGTTACCACTGAGGAAAGTACATTATTTTTCTGGGCAGACTTACTTGGCAGAGTATTTAGCATCTCTGCCATCAGGGCTCTTAAAATTCAGCCTGAGTCTTTCTGTCCTGTGTTTTTTTTTGGGGGGGGGGATGTCCTACTCATACTTTCAGTAGAGAACAGATCTGTCCCATTTTGCATAAGACAGTATGTTAGATATTGCTAAACCACTATCATTATTTCTGTTAGTCTCCTTTTTTGAAAATCAACATGTCCAGATGCTTAAACCCTGTTCCATTTGGCACAATGTTCAAGCCTGTTGAGGTAATTTTGAACTGTGATTCTTGTCTTCTATGTAATCAGCTTGGTATCATCTGACACCTGAGAAGCATAATTGCTCTTCCACTGGGGCCTGTCTCCTTTGTTCCTTGATAAATTCTTATGCCATGTCCTCTTGGCAATCTCATTCCTTTATAAAGAACTCTCTGTAAAATACCCACATGTTGTTACTTTTCCTGATGAATCTTAAATAAGGCTGGTCTCCACTCTTTTCAGCTTTTCCTTCAGCAAGGAGAGAAGCTTCCATTTGCAACAGGTATAACTGGCATATATTTGCCACTCAAACATTTCACAGTAGCTGCTGCTTCAATGCACCTGTGGTGCAATAGTTCCTTCTCCTTTTAATCTTCCTCACAAAACTGTTTCTCCTGATTATTCTCCTGTATCCTTTTTCCAAGTACTGTTGCTCTTTTCTTTTCTACAGAGGGCTAGCCAAGCCTTGAATGGCTAGCTAAGGAATGCAGGCCCATCCTCTTGCTAATTATGAGGTCAAGTAAGTTAGCACAAGCTGATAAGACATTCCCCTCAGATCATATGCTCAACAAATAAGTGAGTACAGCATCCCCCCCACAAAACAGCTGCTATTAATCAGCTAAACATTATTTGCAAAACCTTGGAAGATCAGCTCTGCAACTCCCAAGCTTTCTTGCCTAACTTCCCATTTACTCTCCTGCTTGCTCTGGCTGTGAGCTCCTAACTGCCTGTTTCTTTTTAAGAAGTGCTGCTAAACTAAGGCAGTTGAGGGCTTTTAAATCCTAGCTTGCTTGGACACATAATCCCAAACTTAATTTACTTTTTACTTAATTTTAATTAATTTACTTACATTAGTACACCTCTTCTAGTTTAATTAGCCACTTACACCAAGGGAGAGACAAAATGGAATCAAATGGAGTGAATTTGTATTCAGTTTGGTCATATGCTGGATAAGTCACCATTCATAGTTATTTCTTGGTTATCCATGTTTGATACTGTATCTGTTTCTAAACCAGAAGCTGTCCATTTTATTCAAAAGAAAAGTTTCCTTGAAATACAAGTTATAATCTGTGTCTTACCAAATACATTCCTGACACCTTGCTGATTTATTAGGTAATCCACATACTGCCCAATCAGAGAGAGATTGATGTTTCTAAAAGAAAAAAGAAAAAAGGAACATAACAGAGCAGATGGAGCTAGTTATAAAAATCTTTTACAAGTAACAACTTACAAACTAAAGTTCTTGAAGATGGAGATTCAGAATTTTTTCCTTCTTCTGTCATTGGCACAAAATAGTGAATAAGATCTAATAAGCAGCTTCCCCCCCCCTCCTCCAAAGCACACTTGATGAAGGGGAAAATTTAGTTTATAAAAGCAAGCAGAAAATTGTTCAAAACAAAATCTGTTAAGAGTTGAATTTTTATTTGACTTTCAAGATTTTGCTTTGGACAAAGTTTTAGCACACATAGAAAGACATTTATATCATCTTTCCTATTAAAAGTCAATTTACTAAATAAGAGTTATCAAGTGATCTAGATCCTTAATAGTTAAGGATAAAGTTGGATTAAGTCTCTGACAGGTGTATTTGTTTAAAGAAAATTGATGTACCACCAAGCCAGGGTCAACTTTCAACAACGACATAAATATAATTTCTCCAGGATGATCTATGCCTAACCCGACCCTTCAAGTTTTCCAATGGTGTGCACCCATTGCTATTGTAATTTTGTCTGCTGCTGATCATTCTCCTCTGTTTCATTCTACCTTTCGCAGCACTAGGACTTTGCATGGGAACTGGATGTGCCTACAATGTCTCCAAAATATTGAGAAGAAAAGACTGCTTACAATATCAGACCCAAGCCTGTTATTTTCCTCTTACAAATTGGCTAGTGCCAAATGATAGTATCTTTTCTAAAAACTCTTGGTTTATTCCATACTACAGTGGCATGATACTGCATTGGGACCTTCTGCATCTGATGGAGGAATCTATATAGGTTAGAACAGGGGTGTCAAACTGCCGGCCCATGGGCTGGTTTCATCATACCGGAGCCGTGCCCACCCCATTGCCAGCAATGGCGAAAAAGCTCCGATATGTCATGTGACGTCACATGATGTCGCGAGTTTGACATGCCTGGGTTAGAAACTGAAAAACTACTTCAGACACACCTGAAGATTTGTATACTGAGCTATATTGATAGGTGTCACATATCAACATTTAACAAAGTAATTGTTAAATAAAGGGAAGATAAAAATAATCTGCAGAGGAAAAATGGATTTTGGCAAATGTAGAAGTCAGGAGGGGAGAATTGCAAAGTATACATTCCATTTGTGTAGTTGAATAAGGGTATTTCAGGCAATTCAAGCAAATTAAATACTTCCAAGAACCAAAAAACAAATATGATAAGATTTAATTGTTGCTATCCAGAAGGCTATTGTCCCCTTATTTGAAGATGTTTTGATATGGTACGTTTAATTTAATGTACTGAACTAATATTGCTTTTAGCATCAACAGAACACTTACCCCTCCTGAGTCATTGGGGTAATGGTGGCTGCAACCAGCCCCTGCAGTTTCTTCTGGAGTGCCATGAAACAAGCTGAGTCAGAGATATAAAAGAAATCTGCCTGGAATAAGCAAAAAAAAAAAAAAAAAGTACTGAGCACTGGATGATTTCTGTTAATACTAAAACTTTAAGGCAAAGTTCAGGACCAAAAGAATATCAGAACATCTTCCAAGCACATTACTTACTATTTCTGCTATAGAGCTCTGGTCACAAATCCTGTAGTAACATTATAGATTTAAACAGCTTTGTGGAGTTACATCAACAACACAGAACAAAGAATATTCTTGGGATCTAACTACTGATGAACAGAAATTTTGGTTTGGACCCCAGTTCAGTGGATTTAGAAAACAGGTTTATTCATTTTGGGCTGGTCCAGAGACCCCTCTATTCAACTCAGGTCACAATTATCTCTTTCATTAACTAGCATTGGAATTAATAATAATAAAAAATCCTAAATTTCATGAATAGTAACTTCATTAAGAGGATATGAAATTTCAGCACAACAGGTCAATGAATTTTGTTAGGTGTTGTTACATTTTAATTTGTCATAATCCAAAGAGCATCATCCTATGCTCTTTTTCCAGCTTACAAAGCAAGATTTTTTTTCTCCTATTACATGAAGAGCCTTGAGATTTTTTTCCTTGGGCATTTACCCAATATTACTAGAACATTTGGCATTTGTCTTCCATGGACTCAGTACATAATTTACGTTGGTTAATATTATAGAACTATTTTATTTGTATAAAGGATTGCTAGCAGTGTGGGTTCCTGTTAATTGTAGAGAATAAAGGTGATCCAAAGTGTAATCTCTTACTTTCATGTTTTCAGACAGAAAGAAGTCATTGCTTTCTCTTTATGTACAGTAAACTAATTTAAATCAGGCTTTTCTCAGAACACCTAACAGGCAGCAACATATGATAGGTGGGACTTCTGGCACAGCCTTATGGATTGCGTAAACACAACCATCCAGTCTGAGAAACAATTTTGTAAAACTCATTGCTAACTCCAATATTTTGTAAGTTTCATCTAAATGAAGGCACTGGATTATTAATGTTTTACATGAGTACAAGTAAACCCAATTCCCTTGGCAGGAGCCAAACTTAGTTTTATGCAAAAATTAAAAACCAGTTCCTAAATTCCTTTTTAAGCCCATGTAAAAACATACTTATATATTATTGTCTTACAACTGAACAAAATTCGGAGGTCACTACTACATCGCTATTTGATGGATTTTTTTCTTGTCACTTTTAACTTGTCCCAATATTCCCTTTCCCTTTTTCCTTCTGTGTTATTTGTATTTTAATGTTTGATTTTGAAATTTAATAAAGATATTTAAAAAGAAGAAAATCAGCCACAGCACAGATGTTTAACCAATCATTGGCTTCGTTTGCTCAATCTGAGTTGTCATGATTTTTTCTTGTTTTTGTTTTGTTTGGGGGTGTTTTGAGATCCTTTTGCACCCAAAGGAGGGTTCTATCCTCATACTCACCTTTTCAGTCCAAGTTATGTCAATATTCTCCAAAGATACAATATACAATAAACTTACCACTCCGCTATCCGGAACGCCTGGTTTAAAATCACACTAAACAGAAGAGATGTCTTCTCCACCGCTCTTCTCTCGGCAACACTGAGCATGCCCGGAAGCAATACTTAAGTCCGCTGCCTTGAACTTAACTCTTTACACTACAGTATCCGAGACTGAGAAGTTTTGTTCGCTGAGATATCAAACGTGGAAGCGTCAAAAGGGATTCATAGCGGAGTGAAATTCAAATGCTTATATCCTACGGAAAGTGCCAAGAGCTTTATGGTGAAGAGGAAGTTCGTCCTTGTTTTTTTGGTTCTTTTTTTTTTTAAGCTATACGTATTTTAAAACCTGTTTGGAAAGAGCACGCCTGAAGTATAAATCTCTATATACCCAGCAGTCAGTTTCATCAAATCCAGAAAAATTTGCCTTCGGATAGATCGGTGTAAGATTATTACATTTACACCCATTCCTGTCTATGGTACTTTAGTGTGGTAAATATACTTCTCCCTTTCTCCTATTTTTTTCTTTACAACAATCCCGAAGTAATTTAACCTGATGCTAAACCTGGCATTAACTGCATTAATCTTTCATAATTGTGGTCAGAACTAGAATATGGCATCTTTAGTTTACACATTTTTGTTGATGAAATCAGGATTTTAAGATTTGTTTGTGCCTTAGTCAAATGAAAAGAAAGAAAATTATAATGTTGGCTCTGATGGAGAGGGCAACCATAGCAGGATGGGGAAGTGGCAGTAGAATAAGGAAATAGAAGCCAAGCTATAGAAATGTAATTCTGACTATAGATCAGATGCCATGGTTGGAATTGCAATAAAATAATATTCATGTTAACTACAAATTTAAAAAAAATCCAGAACCACCAAGTTAAGGGTAATAATGTTTATTAGACCAGCAAAAGATTTATTGGAGTTAATTCAGTATCTGGCTGAATTTGTCCAATCTCAAAAGGCAGGGCTTTTTTTTGTCATAGAACGCCCAGAACAGAGTTCCGGCACCTTTTTTGGATGGAACCTTTTAGGGTAGGCAAGGTGGGTTGTATGACGTGTGTGAGTTCTGGAACCTTTTTTTTTTTTTTAACAAAAAAAGCACTGTCAAAAGGTAACAGACTCCTGATTTTTAATTGAACGGTAACCAACTGCGGAATTTCAGAGAAAATGAAAAAATATGCTGGAAGAAGACAATTGGAACCCACTTCTGTACAGTGGCAAAATTAAATTGTAGAAATGTGTCTTCATATAGCAGGGCAAGCTTGACTCAAGGGTATCTGTACATTTTAAAAATCTCTTGCAGCTATTTTTTTCCAGTTATAGATTTTGTGGGTCTCAAACTCTTTAGATAAAGTGGCTAAATGCTGGGGGTGGGAGTACATTTGGAACAACAATTATTTTTTAAATGGAAAATTTAAGATGTATTCTTTTTGTTCTTTTTCATTCTAGTTTCAGAGTCTCTGATTACAGTTTGCGATCATCTCCTACCAAAAAAAAATTGCCTACCTGGAGGGTCTATTTATCACTCTAAGGAAACTACTTGGTACGGAAGTGGTTTAATTATCACCAGCCATTTTCCAGGACTACCTTCTTGTTTATTTTCACTTTATTTTAAAAAGTTGCTTGGATTCTCTATAGCAAGCTTGGTGTGGTGGTGGTAGTATTTAATTATGTCAATTCCAGATAAAATAGTTAGCCTAGAAGCTATTATAATGTCTGAGCCAAGGTACTGCAATTCCATTGTTCCGGTTCCTATAATATAATAAGTACAGGTAATTCATGGCTGGCTCAGGAATTCTGGGAGTTGAAGTCCACAAGTCATAAAAGAGCCAAGGTTGCCTACCCCTGCCCTATACTATTTCAGACAAATGGTTATCCAATCTCTTCTTAAAAACCTCCAGTGTTGGAGAGGCTTGAAATTTGCAGACAGGGCAAAAGGCAATGATACTTTATTTTAAATTTCAGGACTGAAAAATTATAACCTAGGCATCACTTTATTTGATTTACTACACCCTTCAACCTAACAGTAGAGATTTTTTATAGATTTCTTGTACACAAATTTTAACCAACGGGATAAGAATAAGAAGGTAAAATCATAGAAACAATGACAGAGGGACTGTCCTGTTGAGATTTAGTGGTGAAGAGTTGACTTGGTAAAAGTGATTAAGAAGAATGCTAGCACAACCATTGATAATACTAACTGAGATATAGGGACTCAACAAAAATCTTGAGGTGGGTAAACAGATAATTTTTAAAAAAGGTGTTGTTCTAGGCATTTAAAGGT
Organism: Bothrops alternatus; assembly: GCA_034064705.1. Classification (NCBI taxonomy): domain Eukaryota; kingdom Metazoa; phylum Chordata; class Lepidosauria; order Squamata; family Viperidae; genus Bothrops; species Bothrops alternatus. Next base: position 1,406,882 of record JARGCV010000040.1, read on the forward strand.
CACTCTTAGTTGAGCTCCATCTGAGAGACTTAATTTCTTCAGAAAGAGATTAGCCCAAAATGAGCCCAAAATTTCCATTGCTAAGCAAGACATTTGTTAAATGAGTTTTGCCCTGTTTTACGACCTTTCTTGTTCTTAACACTGTAGTTGTTAAGTTAACTTAACAGGGTTGTTAAGTAAATCTGGCTTCCCCATTGACTTTGCTTGTCAGAAGGTCACAAAAGGGATCACATGACCCCAGAATACTGCAACTGTCATAAATATGAGTCAGCTGCCAAGCATCCAAACTTTGATCCCATGACCATGGGAATGCTGCAATGGTCATAAGTGTGAAAAATGGTCATAAGTCACTTTTCAGTGCTGTAGTAACTTTGAATGGTCACTAAATTAACTGTTGTAAGTTGAGGACTACCTGTAATGCTGAAGATGATTGGGATAACAAAGGAAAAAGCAGGTAGGGATAATTAAGTGATATCAATATATAATTAATATTCAAGGACAAGGGAGCTAGGCTTGTCCTTTTCTACAGCTCAAGATGGTCATGGTTCCGACAGATGAAACCCTTCAAAAGAACTTTGAGGCATTGTTCACCTTAAAGAATCTTTTATTCGAGAAACAAAGTATTGGCACTACATAGTCGAACCCAAAAACTAAATTCCCCTCCCGTGGATACAAAGTAACAAAGTACAATCCCACCTCCAATAAACAGTCATAAATCACATTCCCCAATTAGCTTGAAGCACGCGGGCTTTCTCCCCAACTCTCTAGCTGCCAAAACACTATCAGCTCTGGGCCCAATGTCCTTGGGTTCCCACGACTGAGTTATTGTTATGACTAGCTGGACTCTCATCCCTATTCCCCCTCCCAGCATCGACTAATTCTAAAAGCATAGAGAAAATGGCTGCATTTCCATCTGTTGTCAAAGCAAGAACATCCGATGTTAGCAGTGTTGACAACAGCAATATAAAAGCAAGAAAACGAACAGAAAAGATACAGGAATATAAAATTTCCTCAGCATGACCATCCTCAGCTTACAACCGCTATCTCTATAAAGATTGTGTGTGTGTGTGTGTGTGTGAATGGGCTGAATTCTGCTTTGCTGGGAAAGTAAAGCTGTGTGAATGTTCAGCTGCTTGTCTTGAGACCTTGCGATTATTGTTCCAGCAAAGGCTGGAACATGTATTGACAGGATCTCACTTATCCAAATAAAAAGCATCTTGGAAGGATGAAGTTACTGTAGGTGAAATGAAAATATATTCAAAAAGTAATTGACCATAATTTGGTCAATTGATTTGTTGGGAAACTCACTTTTGGCTGGATTAGCTAACAGTTAGGAGCATGCTAAGACTGATCAGTAGGTGTCTCCCTGGAGCTATGCTTGTCACACCCAAGAATTTGGTAACTTGCCCAGATTCAATTAATGTTCAGGTTCATGTTTTCCCTTCCCAGAAATAACATTTTAACGTTTCTTGAAAAATAAGATTAACAGGTGAACATCATTACAAAAAGCACATCTCTTGGTGACACTTCAGTCAAAGGAACGTTTTGATTTGCCCTTTCCTGGTGTCAGGAAGGGAGAAAATTGCTTTTTAAAGACAAGTGTTACAGTAAAGACCAATTTTGTACTCTTACACAATACAAGCCTCAGAAAGTGAGTCCTCTGCAATGAATGCAAGCTGTTGTGAAAGTTGCATCTATTTTTTCCTTAATAGCATCAGCACCTAGCAGTTCTGGGAAGTCCATTATAGTAAGAAACAGGCTGAGAGAATAAATCTCACAAATGGAAACGTTCTCTAAAGTGTTTATGCTCAGTTTGTCTCTATTTTCATGGAGCTCTTTTAATTTGTTCTCTTAATTTCCTCCGTCGCTGTGCTTCCTGATTGCCATTCTTCGACAACAAAGTGGTTCACCTGTATCTCTTTTCCCTAGAAAGCTTTCCCAAAGGCATTTCCTAATTTGTGCTCTCCTGCAGCCATATTCATGAAGAACAAGAATATTATGACAGAAACTAACACATTTATTATAGCAACATTTTTCCTGAATGTCAGCCTACTTTATCAAATGTATGGAGCATTCTCCTGAAAAGGGAGTATATAAAGGTAGTTCTTGCTTATCAACTGCCTCGTTTAACAACTGTTCAAAGTTATGATTGTGTAAAAAAACAGTTTTGGGATTAATCCTTGCATTTATAACTGTTGCAGTGCCTTGCACTCATGTGTTGCTATTTGCATGCTTCCCAACTGACTTGTGACAAGCAGAGTTCATGGATGTCTCAAAGGTGCTTTTTCAAAAGGTGACTGGACTGTTTGAAACAACTGTGACTGATTGACTGTTTCTTGGATGAGAAGTGAAAAGTTTTTCTTCTTCCTCAAGGAAAAAAAACAGTCTGTTTGCCTTTGAGGCAACTATGACTTGGATGACTGAAAATCTCCACAGACAGAGTTCATGGAGAATGTGGAATTAAAATTCTACGTTGTTATTATTGTTAAGTCCATGACAGTCATGTCATTTTCCACTCAGCAAATGGAGTTGCTGATCCCAGTTGTAGTCACTAAGCAATGACTACCTGTATACTGTTATGAGGTATACCAGGGGTGTCAAACTGCTGGCCTGCGGGCTGGATGCATCATGCAGAGGCCGCGCCTATCCAAGCGCTGGCAAGGGGAAAAAAATCACAATACGCCACAACATGTCACGTGATGCAGCGAGTTTGACATCCCAAAGGGAAATGAAATGCAAAAGGCACAAGTTATGATAGTCTATCGATAGAGAGCAGTTATTCAGCATGTTCAGTGTAATATGTTCTGACTTTAGTGAATTAATTCAACAAAGTATAATAAGCTGTGACCCTTCCTTGTCTCTGAGGAAAATATTCAATAAATTCTAATCCAATTTCACAAGACATCATTTATTTTTATAGTCATAACAAAGTGGGCAAGTGGAGGGGGGGTAAATAATTATATATGTCACATTAAAAGATGAGCAGGTGTATGAAGGCCTAGTGTTGTGCTTGTCATTAAGTATACAATTTGTGGACAACCGGTTTTCATAATACCTGCTCAGTTAAAATATCAATTCTGCCTCCCATGTAAAGAAACATAATACTCAATCAAATTTAACCTCAAAAAACTGAGCCTCTTAACCCATACTCTCATTAATGATAAATCTGCTTTCCAGAAGACAAAAGGATTCTCCCCTCATTTACATCCCTACCAATTGATGTTACACAATTAAAATATTCAGCTCATCTAAACCACCAGTTCTCAAGACCATATGGCTCTCTTGAGAGGTCTTGAATTTTTCAAAAGGGGCACTGGTAAAAAATACACAAAACACCCACACCCCAATTACGCATGCTGAAGGAGTTACAGAAAAGTAAAGTCAATTATACCTCAAATGCTGTCTTGTTGATACCGGAAAAGCATCAGTTATTGTCCTGAGGGTTTCATTAATTGACTAATAAATTATGTTAAGAGTAACTTGCTGCATGTAATTGTGTATTGTAAACTATGTTATTAAAATTACCATAAATGAAAACATATATTCTGTTTACAAGTCGGGTATGTAGCTGGCAATCTTTGACAGCAGTAATGGGAGCAGGAGAGGTGTGGTGTGTTTGTGTACAGGAGAAAAAAACAGGTCAGAAGCGGGCCACGGGCAAAAAAAAAAAAAAGATTGAGAAACACTGGTGTAAGCAACACTTTTGCTACTTAGAGAAAGTGTTTTTCCCCTCTTGCAGTACAAAAGAGCAATACAAAGTTTAAGTTCCCTGTACAACTTTTTGCTCTCTTCTCTGTAAATGGTTTTTTCGTATTTCTATGGCTGTTTAGTGGGACGTGGCAGTTTATTCATTTATTTAATTGGCATTGCGGAAACATGTAATTGGGCACCTGACTGTAGTCCTGCACAAACGTTTGCTGACACTTTGGGTGTTGGAAAAGTTAATGACAATTTAAATAAAGTCTAGGCGTGTGATCTCTGTGACAAATAGGGGAGTTAATTGCTATTTTTACATGCTAATACGTTGTGCTAATTAATTAGTAGGGGCAAGTTACTGACTGAAATGAATGAAGATCCTGGTGGCAGTATTACCACGTACCCAAAATAAACATCACAAATTAAATGCAGGTCCAAATGAAAAGGTGAAAGATAGCACAGTTATTTGAATGAAAGATGCAAATAATGAAAAAAAGCACTTTTAATATCACAAGTGTGAAAATGTCCTAAGAAGGCTAGATAGAGTAGTTGAAAAAAAATCCCCCCAAAAGACAACAGCAAATCACTTCTCCAATGCTGCTAAAAAAAATGACACGAATGCTCCATGTAGTGACCATAATTAAGCTTAACTTTGGGAAACATGAACTTTATAGTGAAAGAGGTCCAATTGAATTCAGTTTAGCTTTGAGTATAGGTCCCTAGCTTTGTGCTATAATGGTCTGACAGCAGTTGGTTTATGTGTTTCTTTGATACTACCACTGCTTCCAACAAAACAGATTTTTATTGGGTTTGGGCAGTATGATGTTCTGCAAAGGCATTTTATTTCATTTTAAAGATAATTTATATACTTTCAATTGGGCCATATGCAGCTTACAATATATATAATAAAATATAGTAGTAATAAAGCAATAATATAAAATATAAACAATATATACTTGCAGTAAAAATGAACAATAGATTTACAATGATGGCTTCAGAATCAACCACAAAAGAGCCTCAAAAAGTCCTTCTAGAAGGCCATAATACTGGGGGTCATCCCTATCAGAGGTTTGAACTGTTCAGTAAGAGGGAAGCTTCTATAGAGAATGCCCACATTGTCCCATTGCACCACATGATCCTTGGTAGGTGTTCTCTGACTGGACCGGGTAGGCAGATTTGATTAAAGAAATTACTTATATATCCAAGTCATAATCTGTTTAAAGACAGTGACCAGCACCTTGAATTACACTCCAGAACATGCTGATAGGCAATGCAACTCCTATCAGTATTAATATAATACGGGAGTACCAAGACTGATGAGTAAGACTGTGTTTCATACTAGGGAAGTTTCCAAGTTGCCATCAAGGACAAATTCGTGCAGAATGAATTACAGTAATCTAAATGAAAGATGACAAGGACATGAATAATTGTGCTTCTCTTTCCAGTTAAAACCACAATTGTTGCAGCAGCTCAAGATAAGCAAAGGCTCTACTAGTCATGGTCTCCACCTACTCCTCTTTCCGATGCATTAGTGTGGGGGGGGGAAGGCTTCCGATTGCAAGCCCATTATAATTGACTGATTGATGGATAATTCACATTTCTAAAGCCATCCAGCTTCTCAATGACTCAATAAAATTAATGGTACAAAACCACATCAGACATAGAAAAAGAACAGTATTCTTGTTGATCAGATATAGAAACCTCTGACAGGAAACCACATCTCACCTTAGCCCAAAGCTTGGAGAAAGAGCCAAGTTTTCTGGGCTCATTTAAATGATTTTGGCCATTTGAATCTTTGAGGGATGCAGAGCTCCTATGTGGAGAAGGCATGTTTCCAGGTCCCATCAGATGACATTGTTTAATAAATGGGACTTGGGGCATATCAGCTGAATCTAATCTTCCAGGATGGACAGAAATAATGGAAGAGAGATGCCTCTCAAATAACTAGCCTTGTGCCATATAGAGCAGACATGTCAAACCCAAGGCCCAGGGGCTGGATGTGGCCCACAAAAGCCATCCTGGAAACAGTGAGGGAATGGCCCCCGCTGCCTTTGCCCTGGCCCAGGCCGGCCGGGAGCCAATGTACAATTTTGTGGTGGCCATTTATGCTGAAATGCATTCAGTCTTAGCTCCACAAGGTCGTCTGGAAACAGCGAGGAATCAGCCTCTGCCGCATTGGCCCTGTCCCCTGGGTGCATGCTGGGGAGGTGTCACCCTTTGTGAGGAATGAAGAAATGCACCATCGCCTGGAAGTGGCCAGCAAATGGCCCTTGCCTACTTCACATATCCGGCTTGATGGGCTCTGGGGGAGGGGTTTTGGTAGGCTCTTCCAGTGGACCATGCCTTGGCTCTTGCCCTGGTCCCACCCCCTTCTGCCAGAGACCCTCAGATCTGCCCCACTCCTGCCCAGGCCCCCACAGCCACCATTGACGCGAATGATGTAGAGCTGGCCATGCCCACTCCAGCCACACCCATTCCAGCTACGTCACCCAATAAGCCACACCCACCCTGGCCACACCCACCCGGCCCTCTGAGGACAACCGCAATGCTGATGCGGCCCTCAATGAAATTGAGTTTGACACCCCTGATATAGAGCCTTGTAAGAAATAACCAGCAACTTGAATTGCCCCTGGAAACTGGTAATGACTTCAGCTCCCAAGAATGAAATTCCATGAGCATACCACAGCATGCTCATAACTGCTTATGCTGCTGCATTCTGGACCAGCTGAATTTTCCAAGTGGTCTTCATAGACACCCCCATGTAGAGTGCATTGCTATTGTCCACATTCAAGGTCACTAAGACATGAATAACTGTGAGAAGAGTCACTCAGTCCAAAAACAGTTACAAATCTGTGCCAAGGCCTTCCTCACCACAACTGCCATGTACCCTTCAAGAAGGAACTGAGATTCTGGAAGATCCCGAAATTGAGTGTCTATTCTGTCTGAGAAAGAGCAACTCTATTCATAACCAGACATGGAAAGTCTTTGGACTCTGGATCCAGAAGGTCCAGAAACTCATACTAACTTAGCTTTGCTGACCTTTGGTCTTTCTCATCTAGACTCACACAGTCTCTAATCACTGGGACAAAATCTTAATTCAGTCATTCAGTGTCAAGATACTTAGATAAATACTGTTAGCCTACCGATGATACCATATCCTGCAGCAATGGGTGATTTCATTCAAAAACTGTATGTTAAACAGAAGGGGTGAGGTGTTGAGCTTTGTGGCACTGCCAGATGAGAGATGGATTTCTCTATATGGGAATGGAGCCATCCATATAGAAAGGAGAACGTCTACAACACTCCAACCTCCATCTCACCCCCATTTCCAATCTCCATACATAGTCCAGAAAGATATAGTAACTGATGGCATTGAAGAGCCTTGAGAGAACAAAGAAAATCAGGATTGCGGCTTCCGGTGGCTCCGCCGGTGCCGCCAGAGTCTCCACTGCGAGGCTCCGTTCTCTGGATCAGTAAAAGCCGCTAGAACAGCGCTCATCAGCTGTTTGTCGCGGCGGGAAAACCCCTCTTCGGGCGAAGAAGAGGTGTAGAGCAACAAGTGTAAGGTTGAGCCCTTCTAAGATCTCTGGAATTAATTTTCAGAGACGGAGAAGGTGTGCTCCCTGGGCACTTGGAATGCTCCTGCCCAGAGACGCTTCTGTCGGCTGACAGAAACAGACGCCGCGACCGCCTCTGCTTTTAAGAAATACATAATAAGGACTTTATACAGACGGAGTGAATACAGGAGTTTTCTGAGTAACGCAAGTATTTTGTTACTTTGTTTCTGCCTATGTAACTATTATTCTTTCAATCAACATAATCCTTTCAAGATGGCGCTAAGTGAAAGTGCTTGAAAGCGAAACTGAACTTTCTCTGCTTTTGCGGAAGTGAAGTTTGAGAAACCATTTTGACTTGAATTTTTTTACTGAATCACAACGTAATTGGATTTTAAAATAATTTAAAATAAATTAAGAAGGGAGGAAATTTTGGTAACTGAAGGGGGAAAAAATGACGACGAGATTAAAGACAGCTGCAGCGAAGGCGGTTATACCATCCCCTGGGCAGCTAGCAAAATCACAATCTGCCCCTTTAGCTCCTGTAGCGCAGACATCGACAGAATCTCAAGTTTCTACACAACCCCCTCCAGAAATGCTCACAATGAAAGATTTGCAGACTGTATTGGCTTCTGCACTATCAACAGCTTTATCTACAGTAAATGATAAGTTAGATAAATTGGAGGAGAAGATAGAAGAACAGAAAAAAGATTTTAAAGTTATGATAGAAGCTCATAACTCAGAGATAAGAGAAGATATTGTTGAAGCTATTAGAGGAGTCTGGGACTATGCTGTGGGAGTTGAAGGAAAGCTGGAAGGAGTAGAGCAGCAAATGGAAGAAAAATTAGAGGAAATTAGAAATGATTTACAGGATCAAAATGTTTTGACACAATATCACCAGATGCAGATGGCTGTCAGAATTAGAGGCTTTAGAGAAATATCAAAGGAGACTCAAGAAGATTTAAGAAAAATTTTTGTTGAAGCTTTAGCAACCTTTCTGGAGGATACGGTTGAAAATGTGGCCTGGCAGTTGGAACGTATATTCAGGATGAATTCTCGTATTGCAGCACAAAGAAATTTGCCCAGAGACATTGTGATATATTTCAGTACAAGAAAATTTAGAAATTGGGTTCTTACCAAAGCTTATAATAAACAATTAAGTATCGCTGGCCAAGAAGTACAGGTTTTGAAAGAGATACCTCCCAAAATGTTGAGAGCAAGGAAAGACTATGCCTTTTTGACAGATGAGCTCAAAAAAAGAGAGATACAATATAGGTGGGAGGTTCCTTCTGGACTTTCTTTATTTTTTCAGAATAACAGGTATCGTTTAACTTCAGTTGCTAAAGCGAAGGACTTTTTTGAGAATATATTGTTAAGTGGTAAATTTGAATCTCCAAGACCTAAGAGGGCAGCTCCTGAAAAAGATAAGGAATCATCTCAACTAATGGATCTTCAACTAACTTCAACACCAGATAAGGATAAAGAATTAGGTGCAGAGGCTCAACTAGTGCAGAGTATTGATATTTTTCAACCTTTGGTTGCTGAGAGGCCTAAGGAACAAAGATATACACGTGAGGCTATCAAGATTATGGATCAAAGAGAAATAGCAAAATCAACTTATTCAAAACAAGTTGCATCGACATTTTCGGAAGCCATGGGAGCAAGGCCTAAGAGGAGGGAGGAAGTGGCTTTGGCTTTGCAGAAGCTTTCACAAAAAGGTCATGTCAAATAAATATTTGACATGGAATGTGAATGGTTTAAATTCTCCACAGAAGAGGAAGAAGATATTTCATTATTTGAAGCAATGTAAAAATGATGTAATCTGTCTACAAGAAACTCATATTAGAATTTCTGATCAGAAATATTTGATAAATAATAGGTTGGGTACACATTTTGTGGCAGCATCTTCAGAGAAGAAAAATGGAATTGTTATTTATGTTAAAAATCATATAAAAGCTAAATTAATAGAAGCAGATATTAAAGGTAGATTTTTAGCTATTGAAATTTTACAAGATGGGAAGAAAGTTCTCTTGATGGGTGTATATGCTCCAAACCAGCAACAAGGTACATTTTATAAGTTATTACATAAAAAATTAATACAATTGGATTATAGATCTTGTATTTTGATGGGAGATTGGAATGGTATTCTTGATGTTGGTTTGGATAAGAAAAAGATCTCATCCGTTCCCCAATCGCGTTCTATTTTGCCTAAATCGTTTTTTGATATTAAAGATGACTTTAATCTGTCAGATATATGGAGAGAAAGACATGGTAGGGATCAAGAGTTTACTTTCTTTTCCGATAGACATCAATCATTTTCTAGAATTGATTTTATTTTAACTACTAGTGATTTTATATTAAGTTTAAAGAAGGTAACAATTTTACCTAATGTGTTGTCAGATCATAACCCGGTTATGATGGAATTAAAGACTGGTCAGTTTACTAGAAGATCATGGAGAATTAATGAAAATTTGTTTAAATATGAGGCAAATGTGGAAGAATGTAAAAAGGCTATGAAGGAATTTTTTATGTTAAATATGAATAGGGAAATGGCAATAGAAACTCTGTGGGACTCTAGTAAGGCTCATATGCGCGGAATTTTAATTGAGTTAAATGCAAGGCATAGACGTGGACAAGAGGAAAAAAGGAGAGTGTTAGAAGCGGAAATAAAGAAAAAGGAGTTATTATTAATAAAGAAACCAGATGATAGTAATATTAAAGAAGGGTTAAAGATATTACGGAAACAATTTGATATGTTGATGGCTGACCAAGTTGCCAGGAATTTGCAATATGTTAAACACAATACATTTTTTAACGCTAATAAACCTGGCAGATGGTTGGCTTACACATTAAGGAAAAAACAAAAATCCCGTATAATTGAGAAGGTAGAATATAAGGGGCAAGAAGTATTTCAACAAGAAATTATTAAAAAAGCTTTCCTAGAATTCCACACTAAATTATATTCTGAAGAGAAGGTTCAAGAGAAAGAGATAGATGCCTTTTTAGAAAATCAAAATGTTTTGAAAGTAACATTGGATCAAAAAGACAGATTAAATGCATTGATTACATCAGAAGAAATTATTACTGCAATTAAGCAACTGAAAATGGGAAAATCTCCTGGAACTGATGGTTTTACAGCGATCTATTATAAGTCTTTACAGGAAGAAATGGTTATACCTATGAGAGAATTATTTGTAAATATTCAAGAGGGGGGTCGGGTACCACCTTCATGGAAAACGGCTTATATCTCCTTGATTCCTAAAGAGGGTAAAGATAATGTTAAAGTGGAGAATTTTAGACCTATTTCTTTGTTGAATACTGACTACAAGATTTTTGCAAAAATTTTGGCTAATAGATTAATGACAGTTTTAACTCAAATAATTCATCCGGATCAAACTGGTTTTTTACAAGGGCGACAGATGAAAACTAATGTTAGACAACTTGTTAATATACTAGAACATCTGGATAAACATATTCAGGTGCCGGCAGTTCTTATGTTTTTGGATGCAGAAAAAGCCTTCGATAGATTGAACTGGTTGTTTTTGAAAAGACTTATAGTCAAGATGGGAATGGGGGACCAGTTTATCAATTCTATATTAGCAGTATATCAGAAACAAACAGGGCAGATTATTGTGAATGGTCAATTAACAGATTTATTCAATATAGAGAAAGGCACCAGGCAGGGTTGTCCCCTATCCCCTTTATTGTTTGTGTTAACTTTAGAGGTTCTACTGAATAAGATCAGGGCTTCAGATGATTTAAAAGGAGTTCAGATTAGGCAACATGATTATAGATTATGCGCTTTTGCAGATGATTTACTTGTGACATTAACGCAACCAATACAGTCAGCTCAGAGGTTGATGGAAATTATACAAAGCTATGGAAGAGTATCAGGTTTTAAACTAAATATATCCAAGACAAAAATGCTGGTTAAAAATCTAGGTGATAAATTAAAACAGGATTTGGAAAGAATAACGGGGTGTGAGATAGTTAAGAAAGTTAAATATTTAGGAATTTATATTGAAGCGTCAAATGGGAAATTGTATAAGAATAATTATGAATCCTTATGGAATACAGTACAATTAGAGTTGGAGAACTGGAAAAAATTACAATTATCAATGTTGGGAAGGATTGCTGCAGTTAAAATGAATGTATTGCCGAAATTTTTATTTCTATTTCAAATGTTACCAATACTTAAAAAGGATGGGAATTTGGAGGAGTGGCAGAAAGGTATTAATAGATTTATTTGGAATGGCAAGAAACCAAGGGTTAAATTAAAAATTATTCAAGATATAAGAGAAAGAGGTGGTTTGAAAGTGCCTAACTTTAAGCTATATTACTATGCAGCAGTTTTAGTAGCAATAAGTGATTGGATTAATGTAACTAATGAAAGAATATTGAATATAGAAGGGTACGGATTATTGTATGGGTTCCATGCGTATTTAGTTTATGAAAAAAAGTTGGATAGGGGTTTTAAAGAACATTTATTGAGAAATTCACTGTTGCGTGTCTGGAAAAAGTATTCTTATAAGTTAAATGGTAAAATTCCTTTATGGACAATTCCCAGGCATGCAATAGAGAGCATAAATAGACAACAAATTCAGGATGTGGTACCCTATGAGAAGCTTTTTTTTTTTTAATTATTTTTATTGGTTTTTTTATAATTTTAACAGAGAAAAAAAACTAGTCATATCAAATCATAATATAAAAGTAAACAATCATCCATACACAAAATATAAATACATTTCAATACATCTAATACTAATAACTCAACTGAGAATAATCATCCCAAACAATTAACATCACTGCTCGGCACCCCCACCACCACATCCCACCAACCCTATCCTTCCCCCTACCTTCACTCCTCCTTCCTTTTTCCCCATCAGATGTGGAGCCCAGAGGACACCCGAGCAACCCCTTAATAACAGTAACAGTAATTATTTATTCTTCCTCCAACCCCAATTGCAGTTGAGAAAACATCATGTATAAGATTATCAAGCCTCCCTAACCCTCCCCCCTGACTTCCCAGAGTGAATACAAGGTATAACAAAAGAAAACCCCACTACATCAAACAAAATAATTATATAATCTTAACAAGAATTTTAAACTATATAAAAAAAAGAAAGAGTAATAATAATTATATTCTTATTCAATTCAATTTACCATAATATATCTTAATATATATCTTCATTTAAACATCCTCTCCTAAACCTTACTTATAATATTTATCTTTAATTCAATCCATAATCTTAAATTAACCTTAATTCCTTTAAACAATCAGCTCATCTTGTTAAGAATAGTATTTATCATTTACATCTAAACCACCAATCTAAGTCAAATCTAATACATTTAATTTGTAATAATATATCTTAATATATCTTAATATATCATTTAAACATCCTATCTTACAACTTACTTATAATCTTAATCTTTTTCCATTAAACATCCTTTCTTACATCTTACTTGTAAAATTAGTCTTAAATTCACCCCATGATCTTAGATTAACCTTAATACCTTACATTTATTAAATTTCATCTCTTCAATCGACTTCTGGGCTTTCTCATCTGACAATCAGTTTATTCCATTTCTAATTTACATTCCTAAAACTTTAACAAATCACATAATGCTTATCTATCCCTTCAATCAATCAATTCAATATCAAACCTAGATCATTTCAAAACAAATACGTTCTTCATCAGTTTAGTTATGTCTTCCATTAATCATCTTCTCTTACATCTTACTCATAATCTTAGTCCTTAATTCAGTCCATAATATTAAATTACCCATAAACCCTTGCATACAATTTTAAATTTCATTTCAGTCGAACTCTAGGTTTTTTTTTCAGCCAAGTAGACCTCCGTAACGAGGCCTCCCTCGTTAATAATAAATCTCTCTTCTTTACTTCTTCACCTCCATAAGTAATTCGCATCTTGAACTGAATCAATGTCTCTTTTTTGTCAAATAAATCCTCTTCTTGCTGCTTATCAAAAAGGAATAACCAACCCTTCCTTTCTTGAAACAAGTCTTCTTCCTCCAGTCCATAAATAAACTGTTTATCAAACAAAATCCATCCTTTATTCTCTTTATACTCAGTACTGTATTCTTCTTTTTCTTGCTCTCCTTTTGATTTAGATTGTATTATAAGATGTTCAGCAATCAATTGTAAATCAATTCCATTTGAAAAAAGGGATCTAATTGATTGTTCTTGTTTTACTTCTTGATTAAATTGTATTATATAATGTTCAGCAGCCAATTGAAGATCAGTTTCATTTGAAAAAAATACTCCTTTATTGACTTCAATAATATCTTCTCTCAGCTCTGAGTTACAAACTTCTGACATAGCTTTAGAATCTTTTTTCTGTTCTGGTATCTTTTTATCCAGCTTGTTCTCCATTTTATCCAGCTTATCATTTATTGAAGATAATGTAACCATTACTGGAAATAATGCAACAGTTAAAGCATTCTGTAAGTCTTTCATTGTAGGCATTTCCGAAGGAGACTGTATAAGCTCTTGAGATTCTAAAAAAACCTTTGCCATAGCTGCCTTATATCTCATAGTCATAGTAGAAAGAAGAAAAAAAGAAAAAAAAGGAAAAAGTAAAAAAAAAAGATTTTTAAAATTGCCAGTTCCTCCCTTCTCAATTTCTTTCAAAATCCAATTTACGTTATAATTTAGTAAGTACATCAAGTCTAAATAGTCTCTCAAACATCACTTCAGAAAGAGAAGAGAAAATTCAGTTTCACTTTCCAGCAGATTCAATACTTTCGATTTCTTCACTTTCACTGAGTAAGTGAAAGCTTAAAACAATCGCCATTTTGAAAGAATTATGTTGATTCAAGAAAGTTATAAGTAAAAAGGCATAAACAAAATAACAAAATACTTGCAATACTCAAAGGACTCTTGTATTCACTCCGTCTGTTTAAAAATCCTTATTGTTCTCTCTTCAAAGCAGAGGCGGTCGCGGCGTCTAATTCTGTCAGCCGACAGAAGCGTCTCTGAGCAGGAGTGTTTCAAGTGCCTGGGGAGCACACCTTCTCTGCCCCTGAAAACTTGTTCCAGGGGTCTTGGAAGGGCTCAACCCGGCTCTTGAAGCTCTACTCCCCTTCTTTGCCCGAAGAGGAGTTTTTTCGCCGCAACAAACAGCTGTTGAGCGCTGTTGTTGACGGCTATACTGACTCAGAGACCGGAGCCTCACGTTAGAGACTCCAGCGACGCCGGCGGAGCCACCGGAAGTTCCCTATGAGAAGCTTTTAATTAAAGAAGGGAATAGCTTAGAATTGAAATCACTAGATAGATTAAGGGAAGAAGGAATAGCTTTTAACTGGTATTCATATATGCAACTTCAGGCTAGATGCCAAAAAGATATTAAAATGGGTTTTTCTTTAAAGGATGGAAAACTAATTCAACAAGTTAGAGATCAAAGAAGTATGCATATTAAAAGAATATATGATGTTCTAATTGAAATTGATTCTGGAAATGAACTAGTTAAAGATTGTATGATTAAATGGGAAGGTAACTTTGGACATCCAATTACGATGGAAATCTGGAAAAGGATATGGGTGAAGAATGTAAAATTTACACAAGCTCAGCATTTAAGAGAAAATTTTTATAAAATGTTTTATAGATGGCATTTAGATCCAAAAAAATTATCACTTATGTATCCAAATATGCAACCTAAATGTTGGAGATGTGATTTTATGGATGCTACTTATTTTCATATCTGGTGGACTTGTAAAAAAATTAAGGCTTTTTGGATAAAAATATGGTGGATTCTCCAAAATATATTGAAAAAGCGTATTGAATTTTCACCACAGTTATTTTTATTAGGTATTATAAAAGACTGTACCACCGCAGAGACTAAATTGATTTTGAATTTGATTACGGCGGCAAGACTGTTGGTGGGTCAATATTGGAAGACATCGGAAACACCATCTATTGAAGAATGGACATTAAAAGTTATGAATTTGGCTGAAATGGCAAAGATATCTGCATATTTGAAAGACCACTCAAATGAACAATTTTTGATGGACTGGAAAAAATGGATAGATTATATACAGAAGAAATATCAATTGAAGGAATTATATTTGTTTTATAGTTAAATAATTACGTATAAGTAGTTTAGGGGGGTTTCTTGCGTTTTTACCCTGTATTCACTTTGGGAAGCCTGGGGGGGGGAGGGGGGAGGGTTTTAATAATAGTTATTTTATATTTTTTCAACTGTTTTGGGGAGTTTTTTTTTCTCTTTTTAGGTGGTAAGGGGTTGCTTGGGTGGCCTCTGGGCACCACATTGGTTGGAAGAAGAAGGAGGAGTGAAAGTCAGGCAGGTAGGAAGAAGGTATGAGGGAGAGTGTAGGTGGGAGGAGAGGATGGAATTGGAGAAAGGTTTAAGTAGGTTGTTAGAGGGAAGAAGAGTGGGTTAGTTTTGTCTTAGAAGGATGTGGTGGGGAGGGGGTACCGAGCAGTTTTGTTTGATTGTTTGCGAATTGTATATGTATATAATTGTTTACAGTTGAATCGTTATTTCATTTTTTGTTAAAAATTTTACAAAAAAACAATAAAAATATTTATAAAAAAAAAAAAAAGAAAATCAGGATTGCAAATTCCTGGAATCAGCAAGCTCCTGCATTAGCTGCCATTTCATGTTGTTTGGGTTGAGTCCTAATCCTGTTTCTTTCCATCCAGGCTTTGGTATAGGACATCCATGGCATCTCCCATCTGCTCCAGATTGGAGATTTACAACTGGGAATCATCAGCATATTTTTATTAATTATTTTTCACATGTTTGAACTGCCCATCTCCTTCAGAGAGGGACCCATAACACAATGACGCATTATCTTAAACTTCTATCTTTTCACTTCAATTTTTTTTTCACTTGGATTGAAGATCTTTCCCAGAAATTGTTGAATCCTGAAGATTTCTAAATGGTGCTTGGGGATTACCAGCAATCTGGAAGGCAGTTCAGTTGAGCATCTTGCTAGAACTGAGAGTTGATCAGAGTGCTAGATAGGATTGCTGCTGTATGGCCTCTTCCTGTCCATTGAGCCATCTCCTTGGATTTCTGAGGAACTCCTGAAAAATGGATTGAAGAGGGGCTTGAAGCAATGCTTGTGGAAAACAAGAAGGTCAAATTTCATCTGCTCTAATGTAAAAATCAGATCTACTTATCAGAAGGGAAAGGATGAAGAACAGTTTCATTGCTAAGAAAACAAATCCCTTTTCCTGAAGAATTTGTCTTTTGAAAGAGAAAGTGCAATAGTTTCAGTATTAAACTGAGGGTGCAATAGTTCAACTAATACAATCTTGCCAGACAGAGAAGATTTTATTAACAGCTATAAAAAAATATGTGCCATATTGCATAATGTTGTTAGCAAAGTTTTTTTTTTTTAAAAAAAACCAGGGATATGATTGTCTTGATGAATACATATTTTAAGGGAAAAAAGTAGCATTACTGTCCTGTCCTGATGCAGTTTGGCAACACATTGCATGCATTTCAATAATTTTTCTTCCAACAAGCACTATATAATTTAAGCCCTCCCTCACTTTAATTACTGTTTTCTTCTTGTTCTGCACATTAGTCTTTTTTATCTGTCACTGCTGCCTGATGGAAGAAGTGACAGCTTATAATTTTATTTTCTGTTTGAAATGCAGGTTTTCAATTGGCAGAGAAGACTTCTTTCCGAAGATTATTCAGGATTAAAGGATGACTCATTTGTAATTCTCCTATACAAAAAAGAGGCAATGAAGCAATATTTCCAAGAAATATTTACTCAGCATTATACCGAGTAAAAAAAATTCAGGTTTATAGTCTATGTGTTTCTCTAACATTTTTTCTAACCAAGTGTGGATTATTGTCCAATACGTCCTTGCTTTAACACATGTCCACCACATACAGTAATAAGTACCTGGTCTGTGTTTACATTTCCAACATTTCTCTGACATGTTTTTAAACATTTTTGCTAATCTTGTTGGTTGCTAAATGCCATCTATAAAACTTTTTATATAAGTTTTCTTTGTATGAAGCTGACAGTGTCAATTTATAGTTTCTTTCCCTCAAACTTTGTCACTTTTCTAAGTCTATATTATATCCAAAATTCTTTGCTCATACTATCATTGTCTCTTTTACTTGTTCATCTTCCATTTTGAAATTTAATAAGAAATTGTACATTTTTAAATTAATTTTTCATCAGAAGTTAATAATGTCTGATCAAACATAGTCTGTTCTTTGTAAAATGCATACTGTTTAATATCTTTATCATATCTGACTTGCATTTGTAAATGTGACCACCATGTTAAATCGATGCCCTGATTTTCCATCTCTTGCCTGGATTTTAAGTTCCCTTCAGAATTTAGAATATCTTTGTATGTCCATATTTTATCGAGACTGACTAGATTTGGATGTACGAATGCTTCCATTGTTGAAAGCCATCCTGGAATTTTCAAATACATTTTACATTTTATTTTTCCCAAGTTAATAATAATGTCCACAAGTTATAAAATGTCCACAAGTCATAAAAGAGCCAAGGTTGCTTACCCCTGTTCTAGGTGTTTCCATGTTATATATTGTACTGCTTCTTTAGGGAATAACTAGCATCACTATATAGCCAGTTTTGAAACCTATTTTATGCTCTTTAAAACAATCACACTGGCTCAGAATTCTGGGAACGGTAGTTCAACCTATCTCAGGATCCGATGCTTTATATAAGGAGCCATGTAAGCAGTGGTGGGATTCAGCCAGTTCGCACCAGTTTGGCAGAACTGGTAGCTAATTTTTTGTTGCCCAGGTCCAGAACAGACTTCTGGAAGTAGCATCCACACAGAGAACTGGTTGTTCACATATTTGAATCCCATCACTGCATGTAAGCCTAGAGCACAGGTCAGCAACCCGCGGCTCCAGAGCCGCATGTGGCTCTTTGAGCCTTCTCCTGCGGCTCCCAGCCTCCTCCGCCATTTGCAGAGAGAGAGAGAGAGAGAGAGAGAGAGAGAGAGGCACTTGTGCTTCCCTTCTCTCTCTCTCTCTCTCTCTCTCTCTCTCTCTCTCTCTCTCTCTCTCTCTCTCTCTCTGTGTGTGTGTGTGTGTGTGTGTGTGTGTAAAAAAGAGAGTGGTCTCATGCTGTTTTCAGACAAGCTGACAAGTTTATTGAGCAGAGCTCCTGCCTTTGCTGCGTCGAACCAGGAACCAGGAAGCAGCAGCCCCCCCTCTCTCTTTCACACACACACACACACACACACAAACTGAGTGGGGGGAAGAGGACTGGCACACCAAGGGCAGGAGAGAGCCAGCCCAATAAGAATGTGTGTCAGCTTGTCCAAGAACAACATGAAACCATCTTGCCAGGTGAGCAGAAGATCGGAGAGAGGGAGAGAGAGGGGGGGAGACAGAGAGGGAGAGAGGGGGGGGAGACAGAGAGAGGGAGAGAGAGAGAGAGAGAGAGAGAGAGAGAGAGAGAGAGAGAGAGAGAGAGAGAGAGAGAGAGAGAGAGAGCTCATGCATAGCAGCCTCTATTTCTTTTTAATTAAACTCTTCAATCAAGATGCCCCCCTTGTGCGTGCCTGTGTGTGTGCAAATTTTGCGGCTCCCAGTGTTTAAGGTTGCCGACCCCTGGCCTAGAGCATCCTCATTTTCTAGGCCTATCACTATCTTAAATGAGGCCAGGTGTTTCTGTTCTCAAGCTCACGAACCTATTAAAATTGCTGTCAGTTGAGAAAAGTCTCAAACTGACACCACATTGTGAGGGCTGCAGGCTAGAGAGAATTTAAGCTACTTACAGACGTAAATGACATCTGCATTTCTTCCTTCTGCAGTTCAGCCAACACACTAGTAATGTTTCCTCAGCTCATTAGTTAGGAGAATCATTAAGGTGTCTATATTTGTAAAGAGATGTCATGTCTGTTTCTTGGACTACTCCTTTCTGTTTCCATAGGGACTCTCTGAAAATTAAAGTGGTTCCATTTTTAAAAAAAGACATCTCTCAATATTTCAATACAAATCATGCTGTCTTGAGATATGCCTTATAATTCAAGTATTTCTTATCCCTGGAGGATGTCTAATGTAGGTCTAATTTGTAATGAACTATAATGTAATTATAATGGCTGTGGTTTCATGGATACACCCTTTTTAAAATCCTTAATATTTCTCCTTGATCCAGCAAGGGAGATGTATGCCTAACAGAGTGATTTCTTTTGCTCATTTGCCAACTACACTATCAAAGGTATGGAAGCTTGCAATTAATGGTTGGCTGCTACTGCATTTATGGAGAAACATGGGGGAAGAGAGAGAAATACTTAGAGAAGATAGCCACAACTAAGCCCAAAGTCTTGGGAGACAGACAAAGAATGGGGGATCCTCCTTCTTTGAGCAGCCTGAGCCATACATTAACAACTCTAACAACAACAACAACAACAAAAATTTGGAGCAGAAAAATGGAGGGGGGCATATAACCCTCTCTATTAATGGGCCTACTTGTGCCACTAAGAAGTTATCTTTGTGTCACATTCTTAATGAAATGTTACAGAATTTTTCGTCCTATTGGAGAAATTGAATGAAACAGTCTCTTCTCTGAAGAAGAAATGGTCCAAAAGAACATTTTAGGGTAAATGGACCTGAAACAAGAAACTTGGAAAAGCTGGGATTTGCAGTCATCTTTTATATATACACACCCATTTAATATATACATAATCTGATTATTATATCCTATATAATTATATTGATTCATAATTCATGCTTATGTATATGTATATTTGATTATAATAGTAAAATCTAACTAAATTTAAAGAAAGAAAAAGAATAAGAGTAAAAAATTCAAGAAAAAAACCAAAAAGAAAAGAATATAATAAAAATAAAAATATATAAAATGATTTCTAACCTTCATCACAACAAATATAAACAAATTTAGTGACTCTTCACCCGCTCTTAGATTACAAACATTTATCTCTTTATTCCATATCCCATTCTTATCTATAAACAAATCAATAAAATGGAATCTTTTCAGTCCTGGTTTCAGCAGAAAGTCCATAAGGAGTTGCTATCTTGCTTTATATTCCTTCTTTTACTTTTAAAGGTCTTAGCCTTTAGTTCATTCAATATTTTCATAAAATTTCATTTCTCTTCATTTCTTCTTGGTCCTATTGCACAGAATTCTTCAAGGTTTTAACAAGCCTCTTTTGTAAATCCAATTGGAATAAATTATCTAGGTCACTCTCTTGGTTTATTATTTACATTTCTCTTTTAAATTTTAAAACTTCAACCAATTTTGTTTGTAATCAAGGGAAAAATTCTTTTCTAAGTCATTCTCTTGACCTGTCAGTTGGAAATTCAATTCCATCTCTATCTTGTCAGATAAAATTTGTTCTACATCTGTCATTTCTTCAATAATATCTTTGGACATATATCTATTCATAGAAGCAGACATCATTAGTGATATTGTTGATGTGGCTACCATTTACTGATTCCATTCTTCAAAAGGCATTACCAAGGCATTATAAGGCCACACTTGGAATACTGCATCCAGTTTTGGTCACCACGATGTAAAAAGATGTTGAGCTCTAGAAAGAGTACAGAGAAGAGCAACAAAGATGATCAGGGGACTGGAGGCTAAAGCATATAAGGAACGGCTGCTGGAATTGGGTATGTCTAGTTTAATGAAGAGAAGGACTAGGAGTGACATGAGAGCAGTGTTCCAATATCTCAAGGGTTGTCACAAAGAAGAGGGAGTCAAGCTATTCTCCAAAGCACCTGAAGGCAGGACAAGAAGCAATGGATGGAAACTAATCAAGGAGAGAAGCAACCTAGAACTAAGGAGAAATTTCTTGACAATTAGAACAATTAATCAATGGAACAACCTGCCTCCAGAAGTTGTGAATACTCCAACACTGGAAGTTTTTAAGAAGAGACTGGACAGCCATTTGTCTGAAATGGTATAGAGTTTCCTGCCTGAGCAGGGGGTTGGACTAGAAGACCTCCCTTCCAACTATTATTATTATTATTATTATTATTATTATTATTATTATTATTATTATTATTATTATTATTATTATTATGGATCATCGCACAGTCAGCCAGATGTTCAGACTGGATTTGGCATTTTGTCTACCTATCGAGTCCTTACCCAGGACCTGGTTGTTGTTGTTATTGTTGTTGTTGTTGTTGTTATTATTATTATTATCTCCTTCAGGATTTTTGTTGTTATATTTTGCATCATATTGCAGGCTTGTATATCTTTCCTCTACCTAAAATCTTTATTCCTCTCTAATGTGCAGTTTTTAAAATTGTGAAATTGTGTATCTTTGTTATATTTTATAAAAAGCAAAACAGGATCTATTTCCCATGAAAAGCTGTTTGCTTTTTTACAGGTAGTCCTTGACCTACAACCATTTCTTCCCATCTGTTTGAAGTTAGAACAGTTCTGAATGAATGGTGGTTATGACTGTTCCTTCAAGTACTAGCCATTCCAATACTCCACATGATCACATGATCATGATCTGGGTGATTGGCAATCGCTTTTATTTTTATTTTTTTATTTTACGATTTTTATACCGCCCCCCTCCCGAAGGACTCGGGGCGGTGTACAGCCCAATTAAAAACATAGCTTTGCACTTACAATTGGTTGCGGTATGATCATGATCACATGATCAACATTTGCAACATTTGCAACATTTCCCAGGAAACCATTGGGGAAGCTGACAAGGAAAGTTGCAAGTAGCTGAGCTAAGTTTCCCTCACCTGCACACCATCCCCCAACCTTTCTACACTCATGCCACATCTGTCACTTGTGCACCCTTTTATACCAAACCTGCACCATATCTCTTTGCACCCTGACTTTGGCTGTGGGAAGCTGGCAGGAAGTCACTTTGCCTAATTACCATGGGATTTGGTTAACAATGACAATCGGGACTGCATGGATTGTCATCACTAAGTGATGCAGTCACACTTTATGTCTGCATAAATGACCATCATAAATTGCTGCTTTGTGGTGCTAATTTCACCACAAGGAAAGCCTGTATAATTACTTCCAAAATCTTACTTTAAAAGTTTCAATATTCCAATTTTATCTGGACCCTTAGTCCATTTACAATTTTCTAAAATAAAAAAAATATATTAGGGTTTTGCTGCTTATTTCAGATTCTTTCACTTTATAAACTTATGAATTTTTTTTATGTTCAGGATTGAAGGCAGACTTATTTAATATTTTTAAACTTGTCTTTCTTAAGATCTCTAATAATTTAGAAGTAGTTAATGAGCAATTTCCGAAAGTGATTAGAAAGTGAGGTTTGTGAACTTGATGTCTCCACTGAGGTTGTAAGCAAGATGGTTAATCCTGTTGTCTCCCAGTGCTCAGTCCTGCAGAAAACCAGTATCTCATGTCTCTTTGTGAAAAAAGCTGTCTGGAGAACATGTGGGCAAATCTCCCATCCTCTCTTTATCTGAAGTTACCTGTAACTTCACTTTCACATAGCCATCTTCAGTTCACCATACCTTTCATGGAAACCCAGGGTCATCTTAAACCAGGGGTGTCAAACTGGTGGCCTGTGGGCTGGATAAATCACACACAAGCCATGCCCACCCCAACTCCACAAAGGCAAAAAACGTTGCAATACATCATGATATGTCACATGACACAATCGAGTTTTCCACCTGTGTCTTAAACTGTTAATAACATATACATGGAGATCTTTTAGTAACTATATCTTTTTAAGTGAAGGCTTAAGTATCCCCAAAATTCACCCTTTCTCAATAAAATAAAAATCCAGAACATCCAGAAAATTGTGGCTTCTTTAAGTGATAGCTCTCCTGCTACTTAAAGAACATTTCTCAGTTTCTGAATTCAAAAAGGAGGTGAATCATTAGTAGCTTCCAATCTGCTGCTCAGTTGAGCTTACTTCCTAGTTATTATGAACCAGGCTTCCCTATGCATGCACAGATACCATTTGGAGAACAAACCCTTCCTACAAACTTGCTAAATATGATATTCTTCACTGAGTTGGATTTCACTATTCCAGCCAAAAATCTCATCCTGATATAAGTGGGGGAGGCAAAGAGGATTCACGTAGACAATGTGGAAGCCTCACATTTAGCACCTCTCCTTTTTGTTTTAAAGAAAGAAAAAAAGTACAAATGATTCCATGTTCAATTCTGGGTATTGTGTTTTCTTTACGGCGAGGAACACTTGTGACAATAGCTCTGATTTGATTATCTTGGGTTAGAATTAAAAAGACCGGTGGAATGATTCACTATGAACATTCCTATGTCTTTCAGGAATGGTGCTGATTCCAATGCATTGTAGCCTGGGGCTGATTAATTAAAAAAAAACATAAAGAGCCAAATCCTTAATACTGATGCCCTTTTGAGAAAATGAAGCAAAAACTGAGGATGCCTACAATTTAATCAAGAACTTCCCCTTCTTATTAAATAATCTTTATTTAATATTTTATTAGCAACTTTCTATTACAATTTAATAGAACTCATAAAGTGTAATAAACACGATCTTAATGTTTCATCTTGCCAATTAAAATCAGTGCTCCATTAAATTAATCTTTCAAATTTGATTAAGCTACCAATTAGCCAGTTAACCTTGCAGTCTGAATAATCATTGTTGTCATCAAAGTGCATGTAATGAGGGAAACCAGAACAGTATAGTAGTATCCTTAACTGTTAGAAAAGAGGTCAATATGGATTTATGACTGTGGATTACAGATGATAGCCATGACCAGCAGGGCCTTTGAACAGCTTCCAGTTGTGGGCCAGTTGTATCCGTTCCTGGAATGGGATGCTCTGCTCAGTCATTCATGCTCTTGTCATCTTTCAATTGGATTACTATAATGCAGTCTTCCTGGAACTGCCCTCAAAGTAGACCAGCGAAATGCTGTGGACATAGTATACTTAGACTTCAGTAAGACATTTGATAAAGTAGACCACAACTTACTCCTTGGTAAGCTAGAAAAAGATGTAATAGACAACATCACCACCAGATGGATCTGTAGCTGGCTACAAGTAGTCCTCAATGGCACTACATCCACATGGAGAGAAGTAAGCAGTGGGGTATCACAAAGTTCCATCTAGGCCCAGTACTCTTCAATATCTTCATAAATGACTTAGATGAGGGAATTGAAGGGGAACTCATCAAATTTGCAGATGACACTAAACTGGCAGGAGTAGCCAACAAACAAACTCAGTATTCAAAAAGATCTTGACAAACTTGAACAATGGGCCCTATCCAACCAAATGAGTTTCAATGTGGAGAAAAGCAAAGTTTTACATTTAGGCAGGAAAAATCAAAGGCACAAGTACAGATTAGGCAAGACCTGGCTTAAAAACAGCAACTGTGAGAGGGACCTTGGAGTCCTAGTGGATGATCACTTGACTATGAGCCAGCAGTGTGCAGCAGCAGCCAAAAAAGCTAATACAATCTTGAGTTGCATAAACAGAGGCGTAGAATCAAGATCATGTGACGTATTAGTACCGCTTTATGAAACCCTAGTGAGACCACACCTGGAATACTGCAACCCATTTTAGTCACCATACTACAAAAAAGATGTTGAGTTTGGAAAAAAATCAGAGAAAAGCAACTTGGGGAAAGATAGAAGAATATGGAGAAGTGGCAGGTCTAAAAATAAATAAAGATAAAACTAAAGTAATAGTAAAGAACCTTACAGATAAACAAAAAAGGCAAATACTAGAGAAAACAGAGGTACAAATAGTGAAAAAAGTTAAATATCTAGGTATCTATCTTTCAGCTAGGTGTTCGTCAATAAAAGAAGACAATTACATAAAATTATTGAAGCAAATAAAACTAGACTTAGAAAGATGGAAAAATCTCCAACTATTAGGAAGAATTGCTACAGTAAAAATGAATTTGTTGCCAAAGATTTTATTTTTATTTCAAATGATTCTGATAAAACTTGAGAGAATTTTTTTTCAAAATTTAAATTCATTGGTTTTGAATTTTATTTGGCAGGGGAAAAAAGCTAGAATTAAGATGAAAACATTACAAGATGCTAAGGAAAATGGAGGTTTTGGGCTGCCGGAATGGACATTGTATTATCAAGCATCGGTGTTAACATGGGTGAAAGAGTGGATAACACTCAGAAATAAAAGGTTATTGTATTTAGAAGGACATGACTTACAATTGGGGTGGCATGCTTTTTTATGGTATGGGAAAAACAGAGTCCATAAGTACTTTCAAAATCATTTTATAAGAAATGCCTTATTAACAGTATGGGAAAAAAGTAAAGCTAAAATATATTTTAAAATTCCAGGGTGGTTGTCAACGATGGAGGCATATATACATCCAAATCTGGTAGATTTTGAGAAAGTATGGATATATAAAGATATCTTAGATATTCATGGGAAATTAAAATCTAAACAAGAATTGGAAAATTTAGGAATTAATCTATCCTGGTGGGCACATTTACAGATACAAAATAGATACGAAAAAGATGTAAAAATGTATGGATTTTATAAGGATCAAACTGTGTTTGATAAGATTTTGTTAACCTCAGATGAGAAATTAATTAAGAAAAATGTATAATTTTTTGTTAATTCTAGATATGGAAAGTGAACAAGTGAAAGAAACAATGATAAGATGGGCAAAATTTTTTGGTTATAACATAGAATTAGAAAAATGGCAAATGTTATAGGAGAGAAACTATAAATTAACAATGTCACATAGGGTTGGCCTCCTACGAGTCCTGTCTGTTAAGCAATGTCATCTGGCGGGGCCTAGGGCAAGGGCCTTCTCCGTTGCTGCCCCAGCCCTCTGGAACCAACTTCCCACAGAGGTTCGTACTACTTCCTCCCTCCTAGCCTTCCGGAAAATGTTGAAGATGCATTTATGCAGACAGGCTTGGGGCGTGCGAGCTGCACTCTGCCTCTGAGGCTTTGACTGTGATTGTGTGCTGTATGAGTGTAATAAATTTATCTAGTTTTTATATAGCATTGTAATTAGTAATTTTAATTGATTCTATGTTTATGTTTTTTACTTCTATTGTTATTGTGAGCCTCCCTGGTTCCTAAGAGAAGGGCGGCATATAAGTTTGAATATAAATAAGTTTGAGTTTGAATATAAACTGATCAAAGAGAGAAGCAACCTAGAATTAAGGAGAAACTTCCTGACAGAACAATTAACCAGTGGAACAGCCTGCCTTCAGAAATTGTGGGTGCTCCATAACTGGAGATTTTTAAATAGAGACTAGACAGTTACTTGTCGGAGATGGTATAGGTTCTCCTGCTTGAGCAGGGAGCTGGACTAAAAGACCTGGAGGCTGTTGAGGTCTGGATGGGTGCCAACAGGCTCAGACTCAATCCCGACAAGACGGAGTGGCTATGGGCTCTGCCTCCCAAGGACAATTCCAACTGTCCGTCCATTACCCTGGGGGGAGAAGTTTTGTCCCCCTCGGAGAGGGTTCGCAACTTGGGTGTCCTCCTCGATCCACAGCTAAGTTTGGAACATCATTTTTCGGCTGTGGCAAGGGGAGCATTCGCCCAGGTTCGCCTGGTGCGCCAGTTGTGGCCCTATTTGGACCGGGAGTCACTCCTCACAGTCACCCATGCCCTTGTCACCTCGAGATTCGACTACTGTAATGCTCTCTACATGGGGCAACCTTTGAAGAATGTCCGGAGACTGCAAGTAGTCCAGAATGCGGCCGTGCGAGCTGTCTTGGGTCTCCCAAGACATGCTCATATCACTCCAGCTCTCCGTGAGCTGCACTGGCTACCAATTGGTCTCCGAACACAATTCAAAGTGTTGGTTATGACCTATAAAGCCCTTTATGGCAATGGACCAGGATACTTGCGGGACCATCTCCTGCCTCATGAATCCCAGCGACCGGTCAGGGCGCATAGGGTTGGCCTCCTATGAGTCCCGTCTGTTAAACAATGTCATCTGGCGGGGCCTAGGGCAAGGGCCTTCTCCGTTGCTGCCCCAGCCTTCTGGAACCAGCTTCCCTCAGAGGTTCATACTGCTTCCTCCCTCTTAGCTTTCTGGAAAGTGCTGAAGACACATCTATGCCGACAGGCTTGGGGCATATGAGCTGTGCTCTGCCCCTCGGCCCTAAGAGTGTCCCGCCATCAGCGGCTGCGAATTGATTGTGTTTGTATGTGATATGAATGTGGTTAATTTTAAAATTGTTATTGTATTCTTGTTGTGAGCCGCCCTGGGTCTTCTGAGAAGGGCGGCATATAAGTGTGAATAAACTAAACTAAACTAAACTAAACCTCCAAAGTCCTTTCTAGTTCTATTCTATTCTATTCTATTCTATTCTATTCTATTCTATTCTATTCTATTCTATTCTATTCTATTCTATTCTATTCTATTCTATTCTATTCTATTCCATTCCATTCTGTTCTGGATCTGGAAGGTGCTGGTACAAAATGCAATAGCATGGGCAATTATTTGAGGGATACCTTAGGGACCACCTCTTCCCAGTTACATTATCTAACACATCAGGTCTGTCAGGAGAAGCATGCTATGGGTCCCATCCACAATGAAGTCTTATCTGGCAAGACCCAGAAATATATCTTTTCTGCTGTGGTAGTTGCCCTTTGGAACATCATTTTCCTAAAGTTTAGATTAGCAGTGTGGCAGCATGAAGTAGCCACAACTTTGCCAAATATCAATCCCATGAGAATCATGGGTTCTGGATTTTAAACTCATCTTGTGAGCTAGCCCATTTGAGGTACGTTGATTCCAATATTGCCCTATGATGCACCATTTCACCCAATCAAACAGCCATGAGAGTTTTAGTAGCAGATAATTCTCTTTACCTGTTATTCTGACTGAGAAGGACACTTAGCAAAGATCATTGCCCTGGTTTAGATTAAAGCTTGTTCACATTGCGACCAGGTTTTTGTTTCAAAGCCACCAATGTCAGAGCAACTTATTTCTCCCATGGGAATTGTCCCTGGTCCTGAATATCATGGAAGCACTATGCAGAATTCACCAGGAGTCATATTAGATGGGAAAGGGAATATGGTCTACCCAGAAAGTGCATAGTGATCCAAACTAAAAAACATGTTTTTCTTAAACTCCATCAACAATTTAAAATAAAACCATTCTCTCTCATCCATTCTCTTTCATTCTTTATCCATTCTTTAAACTTACTGAAAATCACTGGCTGTTGAAAAAAAAAACAGGAGATCATACATACACCAACATGCTCTCACACATATAAGCCTAGGACAGCCTGATCCCTGGGCCACAGGCTGTTTACTCAATAAGTACACCATTTCCCCCACCTGTCCTCATTTGATCAAGATCAATCCACTTCAGGCTTTGTTCAGGTCTGGCAGATTTCAAGCCTGATATTAAACATTGTAAACATTGTAAAATGAAAACTTGATTGTATATTAGTAAATTGTTTTTTTTTAATGTATCCTGTTTTCCACTTGATGTCTCTCCATTTCTTTGTTAATCCCTCTGGGTAACTGCTGCCCTGGTTTCCAAAATAACAAATGCACAGATATAATTAAATCCGTACATAACGATGCTCACTTAAAAAACATTCCCATCTCTTCTCTTCTTCTTAAACATCATGTTCCTTTCAGTCTGTGGCTGTCACTTTGACATGTTGCTGTTTTCAAATGAAGTAGACTTGGCTTCTTGTTTACAGCACATTGCAAAATAACTGGTAGTTATATTTTTAACAAGCAAAGTTGAGAACATGGCACACCTCTTCCAAATTACTAGTAATTGTGGGATGTTAGTGTTGCTAATTGATCAAATATTGTTTGGAAATGTAAAAAGATGGCACAAAGCTCTTTTGCTTCAGCTCCGTTCCATAGAAACAAAATATTGCAATGCATTGCTTTCTAGCTCTACCTCCCCAAATCTTATCTGAGAGCCAGAGCTCAACCTCCTTAAATGAGAAGCGTACACCTATTTTGGAAATGATCCTAGAATAGTTGGGTAACCTACAGTCTCCAAATGTTGAACTGCAATTCCTGTTCTCCCTCCCCATTTTTAAGCTCATGTGAATTGAAGTTTAATGTCTGGCAGCTGTACATTATATCTATCACTTCCTTAAAGTATAAGCAAGGAAATAGCAGGCAGTGGGTCAGATAACTTCACCTCCCCGTCCAGTCCAGGAATGCTGAAAAAATGTCTTAGCCCCAAGGTTCACTTTGGCCCACTCTAGGAATTTAAATTTTAAATTAATAAAAAATAAATTTTTGAAGCAGCCATCATCTTTCTCATTGGAAGAATCCACAAAATTCATTACTTTCATCCAACTGGAAAGTAGCATCATATGTCTGTCTGCTATTTAATATGCTAATCCTTTTATTGATAAGGTGACTCTGGGTGGTTTGCAAAAAATAAAAAGCTAAATATAAAAACAATTACAATTACAGTGCTATATAAAAACAACAACAAAGGAGATGTATGGTATGGGGATGAGAACTTCTTTTTTCTGTCAACCACTTCTGGGAATGAGCACCCCCCCCTTGGTGCCCCAAGCCAACCGGCAAAATTAGATTGTGCTATCTTTCTGGAAGGCCAAAAGGGTGGGAGCAGTTTTCACTTCCAGCGGTAGACTGTTCCACTGGACCACAGTGGAATAGGCTCTTCTCCTTGACCCCACCAGCTGGAATTCCTTGACCAGTGGGGTCTGTAGCAAGCCCTCCTGCTGGAGTGAGTGGGGCAGTCCAATCCCATTGGAGTGAGACAGCTCCACAGATACTCTGGTCATGCCATCATACCACAGTCTCTGCTGTTTTTGGCTGGGCATCACAATACACATCCAAAAGGGCCACTGCATTACGTCATTTCCTTGCATTCCTGCAGATGCTGCTGCTTTGCATCAGTAGCCAAGGACCCTGCCTTCATTTTGCAATTCTGCCTTAGGCCAAAAATATGTAGGATAAAAGAAGGTGAAGAATGGAAGAAAGGTGTATGTGTCATTTCAAAGAACATTTTTCTCCTTCAGAGAACATTTTAAATATCATGCTAGTAAACACAGGATTTTAATAGGCAAAAGTAGATTTTTTTTTCTTTAAATATCCTGGTTTACAAATGAAACATACTGCATTAGGTGTCTCTATATAGCTATTCTGGCACAGTAGAGGTTGCTTCTTACATGACCTGGCCCTGTGCCTTTCCAAGTTTGAGGAAAAAGAGGATAGATGATCTGGAAGATACTAGGGAATTAGGTTGTACCATCAAGGAGGATGGTACAATGTTAAAAAGAGAAAGAACTGAACTGAGTTTTCTAAGCTGGAGAAAGGATTGAAGAGTTGAATAGCTGGAGAAGTGTTTATGGAAGCCCTCAAAGAATATCTGATCCTGAAGCTAAGCCCCCCCCTCTTCCTTCCTGCCACTTTCCTGCCTAGCAATTATTGGTGTTGTTGAGTCACTTACAACTCAGTAGGCAACAGTATTCTATGAGGATCCTTTGAGTTGTCATAAACAAATGTTTTTGTCATCATTGACAGTATTAAACCATCTTGCTTTCTATTCTGTTAGCCTCTTTAATTTGAGAACCTTTCTATGGGTGCTGACTGAAGCTCCCCCCCCCTTTTTAAAAAAAATGCTTTGGGAAAATATTTCATTTGGAGTGGCAGGGGAGTTACTTCAGTATATGAAAGTTCTGCCATTCCTTCTTTCCAAAACCATAGCAATAAAATTGGACAGTGGCAATTTTCAGGGAAATGGGGACTGAAAACTAAGTGCTTAATCCTTCACTTGGCTGTTATATCGTTCCCACTGATTCTCCTACTCTTATGTCCATTGGCTTGATTGAGGCTTCAGGTTCTCATTTCTGTTTATAGACACTGTTTGGAACCTTGGCTAGGTAGAACATGGCAGAAAAGGGATTGCGATGAAAAAGCACTAGTGAAGGGAAATATTAGCATTTTTCTTCCTGCCCTTTGTCTTATTCCTGCAAATCATCTCTCTGCTTCATGTTGCAAAAGGAAACCAATTCTCCAGATATATAAATTAATGTAGGTGTAATTGATTGTGTGGAAGGCAACACAATGAATAAGCAGATTATTCCAGGCAGCTGAACTGACTTTGCTTTTAGCACGAATATGTCAGAGAGAGAAAGCATTAAAAGGGTAGAAAAATGAAATATTGTATTTTATGTTCACCCCTTCTTTTTGACAATCATCAAAGCCTTTGCAGATTCTTTTTCCTTAGAGATACAGTATTTAGGGCAAATTAGGATGTTTGTGGGCTGGTTAGTTCCACTGGTAGATGGAATGGGATGGTAATTATGTTTTTACAAAGGAAGTGGAAATCCTGAGTGTTCAAGGACACTAACTTAGGGAGCAAGAGGCTCTAAGCTAGACAGCCCTTGTTAGAAGTTGGGTGGAAATATAAATTCCATAGGAACACAAAACAGAGAGAGGAAAAGGAATGTGAGAATTAATTAAAATTGAAATAAATTTCTACAAAAGTGTTGAGATTTTTGCTAAACAGACTGCTGAGCTTTATCATTTTTTTGAATTCACAGGCTGAATTCATTTTGCTTTTGTATGGAAAAATGTACCGAAGCAATGCTTTCAAATTAAAGCATCTGAGATTGGAAGACATAATAAAAATAGAAAACTATCCTTATCAGCTTTTATAATGTGCAGCAAGTGGGTTTGATAAATTATCTCTTCCAGAAGCAACATATTCTGTTCCTTTCTTCTTCTGCTAGCCCTTTCATATACACAAAACGCAACATAGCTATTTATGAATAGTCAAACGTGCTGTATAAGCCACAAGAGTGGTGTCTTGATTCTGAAAGGAAATTCCACCATTATATTTAATAATGGAACCCAAACTCCCAATATATAGGCTGAGAAAGGCTCCATTTTAAACAGAAGACTTGAATCCCATTCCCACTAGGTCAGGGGTTCTCAACCTTGGCAACTTTAAGACTTGTGGACTTCAACTTCCAGAATTCCTCAGCCAGCTTTGCTGGCTGAGGAATTCTGGGAGCTGAAGTCCACAAGTCTTAAAGTTGCCAAGGTTGAGAACCCCTGACCTAGGTGATCTACTCATTGGTATCATCATTTACAGGTGTTTACTGAAATATATTCTGCTGTCAGAATAAGGACCTTGGCTCATTAGCTGAAAAACAATTATTTGTGCATTGCATATAGCACTACCACTACTTCAGGATCAGCTCTGGGTTTCCACAGTCCACCTTTATTGCTTACTTACTTGGGAGCAAAGTTGAGATATTTTTGGATCAACTGGTGTAAAACTAATTTAAAAGATTTGGAATGGAAAGGGTAGTGCAGAAGTGCCCTAACTCCTTCTCAAACATCTTAATCAGCTAAAGCAGATGTTTCTTCTGGTTCTGTTTTCACAATCTTTTGTATTATAACAGCCCAGGAGCACTGTTCTACTTCCATACAGTCTCCTATTATTAGGTTTTTTCCTCAGCCAGTTGGATTAGATATAATTAAACAGGTACAAAAAAACCCAGGAACTATTATAAATAAAACTATTATTGTATTTTAGAAAAACTAATGATCATTATAAAAGAATTCCAGTGACTGCTGTGTATCAAATACAAACTCTACAATAGTGTTCAAAGTCCTTGCTTCTCTTTCTCTTTCCTGATTTACAAGTAATTCCTGATTTAGAAGTAATTATTTTGGGAGCAGGAGATAAACATTTTTATCAGTTTCTTGTTATGTTAACAACCAGATAAAATATCTAGCTATTTGATCATGTGAAAACTAATTTTCACCTCAATCTGTTGTATTTATCTGATTCCTTCATGCTAAATTTTAAAGTATCTCAGATGACAATGGTCACACATCTGTTTGGTGGGTTGTAAAATAAACTTCAAAATATTGTCTGAGGTTCTGTTTGGTACACACTGCAGCACCTACATTTATTAGCAAAAACCACTTGATACTGTGCTATTCTAATTCCTATTTTGCCCAAAGTGCCAATATACAGTGCTACAAAGTCAGGAAACAAGTAATAATAGTTCACCTGCATGATATATTACTGCACACATCAAAACAACTGCTGGTTAATAATGGAATATTAAGGCAAAAGATATCTGCACTTAAGAAAATTGTACTACTTTGGTCTTTCAAAAGAAGTAACATTTTCCATTGTCTGAAAAATGGTAGGAAGAAGGATGAAGAAAATAAAGGATAATAATAATTTGATGACAACATTTGGCAAAGAGCTTGTTCAATGTGCAAAACAACTTTTGGCTGCTGCAGATTTAGAACACCGTGTGGGAACTTATGTAACTTCAACAAATAATCCTTTAAAATTTTCTGTTGCTCAGAGCATCCATAAAACAAACAGGAATACATTATCCTGTAACAGGTGGTTTAGAAGGCCTAGTTCACTATTCACTATGTTTGCACTGATTTTATTGAGATCTTTATAGCTAGGTTATAGAGGTTTATAGAGGGTCGAAAGTGTGCCCAATATACTTTGAGTTTATGTTAAGTCCAATATACACATATGGATGTAATGATAACTTGATAGATCATTTAGTTTTGGAAAAAGTTTCTTCTGGAACATGATAAAGATTTCAGAAACAAAGTGAAGTTGGTGTTTGGGTGTGAGAGAAAGAAAAGGGGAGGTAGTTATTGTTATACTACCTTCCAAATTCTGTGTGATATTCTCTCTATCACTAACGGCACCAAACAAATGTAAGCATGCACTTAAACCCCCTTACAAGATGACAAAATTGCTATGTAAAGCAAGATGAAAAGCAGATGTAGAAAACAATTCCTGCTGTTAACCAATTCCTGGATATTTTTCAGCAACACCCCCTCCCCTTTTTTTTGCAGTAAAAAAGGATACTGGGTTAATAATATCATAGTTGTACACACTATATAATTTGAGGCTTAAACTGCCTTCTACTTTTTTTTAAAAAAGTCTCCCTAAACAATATGTATAGGTAGTCCTCGACTTACAACTGTTTGTTTAGTGATCATTTGAAGTTACCATGGCAGTGACTTATGATTCTTTTTCATTTACGACCATCGCAGCATCCCCATGAGCCTATGATCAAAATTCAAATGCTTGGCAGTTGACTCACTTATGATGGTTGCAGAAATTTGGGGCTCAATTGTGGTCGTAACTCTGCTTTTGGGTAGAATTAAAGGTGTACAGGACCGAAAGGGGTTTCATTGCAAAATGTGAATGTGAATATTTTGTATCTCTGTTGAGAGTTCTTAAATTCACTCTCAATTTATATGAGCGTTGAAGCAGGGTTTGTATTTAAACTATGGTGACTTGTAACAGTACACGAGCCAAGTCTTCTGCTGCCCTAGAATTATGCTGTTGAACCTGCCATGCAAACAGTAGAACATCTATTTTGTCAATTACATACTTATTTTATTATATCCTCTGATTTGTAGTGCATTGGTAATTCTAAATCCTATCATGGAATCTAATTTGGAGGAGTTTAGTTAATCGAATCACAGTTTAGGAAAAGATATGTTAGTCATGTATCTTAATTTCTACTCCTGATTGCATCAGATTGTTTGACAGAATATCAGGTCCAGACACAATCCCAGCTGAGTGATTATTTTTCTCTCTCAGTTCTTTTTTTCATTCTTTCATTCCTGAAGATCAAGGGAGTTATTTTGTCAAGGCTTTTCTCAGACCTGACATAGTTTGTGGATTTATCTCCATATTCCAGATGATCTACTGTTACTAGTAGAGCAGTAGGAACTTACAGGCAGCAAAATTTGACATGATCAGTTTCTTTACGAAAGCATTGATGGTGTTTATGATACCAATTGACTTACAAATGTACAATTTATAAATATAGAAGCAAATATACATCAAGATATGCAGTCTCTTAAAATAGCAACACTTTTTCCTAAAATAAAGCATAGCTCTAGGGCCCTTCAGACACCTTTGAAAATTAGATATTTTCTTTTCCAGTTGATTATGGTATAATTTTCTCAATTCAAGCACATGCATAAAGGTACAATATTGCTTCCAGTTTCTGTCCCTAAAATACCTAGTAGCTGCCAGCTTTCAAAAGCCATTTAGCAGGCAGTCTATTTTTGGGTGAACGGTATTCTCAGGACATCTACTTCAAGCACTGGTCAGTATGATAAACTTGTCTTTTGTCAAATAAAAAGACTTTACTAGGCTCAAAGCTCTATAATAAAATTAATGATGGTAATCTGTCAAAAGAGCTTGAGTGGTACAGAGCATGCCCTCTCAATCACAATAGTGATATCATAACAAATTTTAAAAAAAACCCAATAGTAAAATGTAGACTTCCTTTAAAAAAAAACATTTTCTTTCTCTTTTGAATTACCTTGGAGGCAAATTTCTAATCCCAATTTAATGCCTCCCACACAGGCATTTTCACCCACGCAGATTGGCTCAGAACTCTTAAGAGTTCCCAAGATTTCAACAGTATTTCAATCAGTATGAATTTTTTTTTCATTATATATCATTGCTGTTGTTTTTGCAGAAAACAAATAATGGCTTAGTGCACAAACTAGAATGTGGATTGGGAAATATCAGCAATGCAGTTTGTTTCTTTGTTAAGAGGAATGGATCTGAAGGATTTTTGTTGCTCCAGGAACTTTGTAGCTTAGTTGGTTGGATGCCATTTTTTTTGCCTTCTTTTATCGATCTACAAGGTGAGCATTTATTGGCTCATGGCATTTCCTGCAAGTTCTTAATGCTTTCAGATTTCAGAAGTAAAGCTGAATAAAGTTTTTTGTCAAAGGTTTTGTGAGGCATTGGAAAGAGAAATGCTAAGCTATGGGACTGCCTTTTCCTCTCCTGGCACTAGAAAAAGCTCTTTTCTTCCCAGCTGGACAGTAGATACTCCATAATCCCAAACAGCAACATGGAAATTTCTTAATATGGAATTTTAGAGAGAGACAAAACAGCAAACTGGTGGTGTGAATCAACAGTAAAACTTTCTCATGATTTATATTAAGCCAGGTTTAGGGAGGGAAAAAAGGTCTGAATAGAATAATCAGTGAAAAATGAACCAGGGAGGATGGCTGTTAAAAAGAAGGCTTTGAGGTTGCTTAAATATTTTATATTAAAATATTCTGGAATATAAATAGAAAAGATGTTTAAAAAGCATCTATTACAACAAGAGTGTGTAGTTAGTTAGCTTTCAGTTAGTACTCATCAAATTAATTAAATGATCCTGTATATAGTACTCAGAAGCACATTCTACTGAGTTCATTTGGATTTAGTTCCAGATGAATGTACATAGAATTGTAAACTCAGTAAAAAAAGTGATATTTTTGAGCAAGATTAGCATAGCTTTTGGAATAATTTACACTGCTCAGGGTTGACTGATTGAAGAGTCTTTAAACTCTGCAAGTAAATAAATAAAATGTGGATTCTGGGTTTTTAACGTGGTTTCAGCTTTGACATGACTTTGACATGCCACCTTTAATTTTTTTGTGCTTAAATATTGAAGCGCATTTTAAATGTTCTAAGTAGTAGCCCAAACAGCCATTTGATTATATGGGGGGAAATATTATCTTTTCATTGCAAGAAATGAGATGGGATGATGGATGTGTGAAACTGAAAGAAAAAATATTTACTTAATTCCATCTACTGAATTTGTGTCCGGTGAACTGAAATTTGAAATGGTCTTCCTCAGCAGCTGCTTCTTAGCTGTCAACTCTCAACTTTTGTAGAATGCGGTGTCCTCTTCTGAGGGAACAAATAATGTTGTTCCTTCTTTACAGCAAGGCTTGTAAAATCATTTCTTTTAAGGACACAACTCTACTAAGCCCTTGGTTTATAAGAGCTATGATTCCTCTCTCCCTTCCCTTCAACTCTGGGTTTCTAAAAGAGTCCAGGAAATGGCAAAAGGACCCAAAACCTGTTTTACTTTTGATAAGGCTCTTTTGGCACACTCTGCTATTAATAGGCCTTTTTACTCTGATGCTGGGATGTAGGGGTGATATTTGTAATAAAAATAAGCACTGCTGTTGCCAGGTAACTGCATTTCTGATAGCACCATAACATTGGAGAGGAACTGAAAACTGGCTTGAGGAAATGGCTCACTACCTACCTTTGATCAGTGACTCACAGACAAAGAATGAAGAAACATGACAAAAGACAAAGACCAAATGGAAAAAAAAAAATCTATCCGCATGCCACAAAAATGCAGAAAGATTATGTGTATCCACTAAAAGGGACAAACAAAACTTTTGCAGCTGGAAATCCTTTTAAAATGCCTTTGGGGAGATGCAAAGGGCAAAACAGAGACATGTTGCCATGAGCCAAATTTTGGGCCTAAATTTTGGGCCTTTTTTTTTTTCAAGGATGGGAGGAAATTGAATATGTCTTTTTTTCTCCCCACAAAAAGTCCTGAAACAACATGCTACCAAATTTGGACTTTACTAATCAAATTTAGAGGCAAGATCTGGGGCTGCAAAAAGGAGGGAAACTGGCAGGCCCATCGCTCTCGTCCCCTCACCTGCCCTATGTAACGGTAAAGACATCTGGCTTGAAACTGGGAAACCGTGAGTTCTAGTCCTGCCTTGGACATAAAGCCAGCTGAGTGATCTTGGGCCAGTCACTCTCTCTTAGCCCCTAGGAAGGAAGCTCAAAAACCTTGTCAGAGATTTGTCCAAGGGATCTCTGGGGATCAGAAATGATTGAACAGAAGGAGAAAGAAATCAGTTTTAATGAACTGATGAATGCAGTTATGGTCTTCTCCTTAATCAGACATGTAAATTTTGCCATTTCTGCAAGTTCTGTTATCTTCACCAATCAAACATTCCATATCTTCCAAATGCAACATTGATATAGAAATAGATTAGTTATAGAGCCATTTAGATTAGGGGAAAAACAGTAGTTTGATTAAAAAGAAAAATTTAAAAAAATAAATGGAATATTTCTATGTCACAAGGTAACACTGGTCTGCTATAAATAGTTCAATTTGCAGAAGGGAGGGAAAAAGAGAGAGATCCAAATGCTTATTGTAGATCACAAGAGTTCTGAAGGAAAGAGAATCCTCATCTAGACCTTTGAGGTATGCTCCAAGTCTGACATATACACCATTTCTAAATTTGCGCAGAGAAACAAAGCACCTTAAACTTAGGACTTAGTTATCCAATTCTTTCCCCACCTTCTCTGGATCTGCTTTTTTTAAAAAAAAAAAAACTCCAGCAAAAAGAGGGGCTATGGATATTGGATTCTTTGTATATATAAGAAAACAATATATCTTCTTTGTGGTTCTAAGTCAGCGTCCCCCAACCTTTTGGGTACCAGGGACCAGTTTCATGGAGGGCGGTTTTTCTGAAGACTTGGGGAGTTGTGATTTTGTGCTCTGCACATGCACAGATGGGGCTTCACTCGCTTGTGTGGCCTGGTTCCTGGTGGGTCACAAGTCAGTCCCATTCCATGCACCGGGGGTTGGGGACCCCCTGCTCTAGGTAGACTGCAGCTTAATGTGCAATATGCATTTACAACACCACAAAAGACAAGAACATGTGTCCCATCTCAAACATGAGGGGAATCAGCTCATCAAGCTGAAAATCAACCTCCAAAGTAAACAAGTAAACCTTGTTTAAATAAAAGAAGAGCTGATACAGAAGCTGAATTTACATGAGAAAGGTCACAGAAAAGTCAGCTCAGTAATGGCAAAAAGACTAGAACTTGGTTCTTATTAAACATTGCTGGCTCATTTTTCTCAATAAGGAAAATAAGTTGTTTCACCAGCAGTAGTTTTGCAATCAGCCCCTCCACCCAAACAGCTGGTGTCCATGTAAGGGTGTCTAACTCTGCATTTAATAATAATAATAATAACAATAATAATAATAATAATAATAATAATAATAATAATAATAATAATAATAAAGTTGAAAGGGACCTTGGAGGTCATCTAGTCCAACCCCCTGCTCAGGCAGGAAACCCTATACCAGTGGTTCTCAACCTTCCTAATGCCGTGACCTTTTAATACAGTTCCTCATGTTGTGGTGACCCCCAACCCCCCATCCAGCTGGCCGGGGGGTATCAAAAACTTGACCAAAAAAAAGAGGAAAAAAATGGGAAAGTATAGGTAGTCCTCGACTTACAACAATTCGCTTAGTGACTGTTTGAAGTTACAACAGCACTGAAAAAGCGAATTATGATAATTTTTCACACTTATGATTGTTGCAGCATCCCCAGGGTCATGTGATTTACATTCGGATGCTTGACAACTGATTCATACTTATGACATTCACAGTGTCCCAGGGTCACGTGATCA
Organism: Bothrops alternatus; assembly: GCA_034064705.1. Classification (NCBI taxonomy): domain Eukaryota; kingdom Metazoa; phylum Chordata; class Lepidosauria; order Squamata; family Viperidae; genus Bothrops; species Bothrops alternatus. Next base: position 1,446,293 of record JARGCV010000040.1, read on the forward strand.
ATGGCCAGGGGGTGTGGCCAGCTGATCACTTAGGTTGCAGAGTGCCTGTGGGGGAGGGAATATGTGGGTCTCTGGGATGGGACTGAGGTGGGTGCCTGCCTTCCTTCCCTCCCTTCTCTCCCCTTGTTACTTCCTTCCTTCTTTTCTTCCTTTCCTTCACCTCCCTCTTAGTCTCTTCCTCCTTCCCTCCCTCTCCATTGTCCCTTCCTTCCTTCTTTTCTTCCTTTCCTTCACCTCCCTTAGTCTCTTCCGCCTTCCCTCCCTCTTTCCCATTGTCCCTTCCTTTTTTTCTTCCTTTCCTTCACCTCCCTCTTAGTCTCTTCCTCCTTCCCTCCCTCTTTCCCATTGTCCCTTCCTTCTTTCCTTCCTTTCTTTCACCTCCTTCTTAGTCTCTTCCTCCTTCCCTCCTTCTCCCTCTTTCCCATTATCCCTTCCTTCTTTCTTTCCTTTCCTTCACCTCCCTCTTAGTCTCTTCCTCCTTCCCTCCCTCTTTCCCATTGTCCCTTCCTTCTTTCCTTCCTTTCCTTCACCTCCTTCTTAGTCTCTTCCTCCTTCCCTCCCTCTCTCCCATTGTCCCTTCCTTCTTTCCTTCCTTTCCTTCACCTCCCTTAGTCTCTTCCTCCTTCTCTCCCTTTCCCATTGTCCCTTCTTTCTTTCCTTTTCCTTTCCTTCACCTCCTTCTTAGTCTCTTCCTCCTTCCCTCCCTCTTTCCTATTGTCCCTTCCTTCTTTCCTTCCTTTCCTTCCCCTCCCTCTTAGTTCCTTCCTTCCTTCCTTCCTTCCTTCCTTCCTTCCTTCCTTCCTTCCTTCCTTCCCTCTTTGTACCTTCCTTCCCTCCCTTCCATTGTTCCTTCCTTCCTTCCCTCTCTCATTGTCCCTTACTTCCCTCCCTCTTCGTCCCTTCCTTCCTCCCCCCCCCGTGCCCAGGAAGGGACAAGGGGAGGGGGATAGGCTGCCAGAGGCAGAGGAGAGCTCCACCCAGCTCACTTGCTCAGCTTTGCCAGAAAACATGCAGCTTGCTAAGTTAGCAGAAGCCCCAGGATCAGCGCCCGGCTACAGCTGATTCGTGCTTCTGCTAAATTAGCAAGCGGCATGTTTTCTAGCAAAGCTCGAGCAAGTTTGCTGGGCAGGAGCCAAGGAGAGCTGCTACAGCTGACCTGCTTCTTGGCTGCTCTGCAAAAGCGCGGATCAGCTGTAGAGGTTTGCCCCGATCCTGGACAAGAGGGAAGGATGGAAGGGACAAGGGGAAAGATGGAGGGAAGGAGAGACAAAGAGGGAGGCGAAAGGAAGGAAGGAAGGGACAAGGGCAGAGAGAGAGGGAAGGAGGGACAAAGAGGGAGGTGAAGGTAAGGAAGGAAGGAAGGAAGGAAAGAAGGGACAATGGGAGAGGGAGGGAAGGAGGAAGAGTCCAAGAGGGAGGGAAGGAAAGGAAGTTCCAGCCAGCAGAGACTTGGCAGCTCGGCTGCCGAGGAACAGAAGAGTGCAAAGCCAAGGAGAAGAAGGTGGCGGTTTCCTCCCAAAGGGGGCTCCTTTTCTCCACCCCTTCCCTGGGTTTGTGGGGAATTTCTTGTCACCAATGCTGACAGGTGCTCCTTCAAGCCCGCCGTGAGCTTTTTCACCCCCTTTCCTTCTCCCCCCCGCTTTCATGAGGATTGTGGCGCCCTTGGGAAGCCGATAGTGCTTTGAAGGTTAGGAGAGGAAGAGTCCCTTCCTCCTTCTCTCTCTCTGTCAAGCCCTGGTGGGCTCGACATGGATGGGCGGAGGAGGAGTCGAGGACAGGCGGGGTGGCAAAGGAGACCAGCGGCCATCGCCAGACCTCCTGGCGGACAAGCGCAAGTTTGGGGGTCGCCAGCTGACGGGCGCAGGAGTTGGATGCTGCGGCAGCCTCCCCTTCGCTGACCTACGTGCACAAGAAGAAGTCAATCTGGTTGCTGCACAATGAGTCTCTGGGGAGGGCGGGGCCTTGTTCTGCGCCTGCGCTCTTCATGTGCCCCCTGCAGGGCACATTTGGTAGAATTCGTGCAGACTGCCGCCAAGCAGCATATTTTCCACAAACAAGTGAGGTGGAGCGGAGGGGGGGAGGGAGAGAAGGCGGTTGACAAGCCCTGCCTAAGATCATCAGAAATATGTGTTTTCCGATGGTCTTAGGTGATCCCTGTGAAAGGCTCGTGCGACCCCCAAAAGGGTCGCGACCCACAGGTTGAGAACCGCTGCCCTATACCATTTCGGACAAATGGCTGTCCAGTCTCTTCTTAAAAACTTCCAGTATTGAAGCATTTACCGTTTCTGGAGGCAGGTTGTTCCACTGATTAATTGTTCTTACTGTCAGGAAGTTTCTCCTTAGTTCTAGGTTGCTTCTCTCCTTGATTAGTTTCCATCCGTTGCTTCTTGTCCTGCCTTCAGGCGCTTTGGAGAATAGCTTGACTCCCTCTTCTTTGTGGCAGCCCCTGAGATATTGGAATACTGCTATCATGTCCCCCCTCGTCCTTCTTTTCGTTAAACTAGACATACCCAATTCCAGCAACCGTTCCTTATATGTTTTAGCCTCCAGTCCCCTAATCATCTTTGTTGCTCTTCTCTGTACTCTTTCTACAGTCTCAACATCTTTTTTACATCGTGGTGACCAAAACTGGATGCAGTATTCCAAGTGTGGCCTTACGAAGGCATTGTAAAGTGGTATTAATACTTCACGTGATCTTGATTCTATCCCTCTGTTAATGCAGCCTAGCACTGTGTTGGCCTTTTTGGCAGCTGCAGCACACTGCTGGCTCATATTTAGGTGATTGTCTACTAGGACTCTGAGGTCCCTCTCACAGTTACTACTATTGAGCAAGGTGCCACCTATGCTGTACTTGTGCATTTGGTTTTTCTTGCCTAAATGTAGAACCTTGCTTTTTTCACCATTGAATTTCATTTTGTTAGATAGTGCCCAGTGTTCAAGTCTGTCCAGATACTTCTGTATCTTAAGCCTGTCTTCTGGAGTGTTGGCTATTCCTGCCAGCTTGGTGTCGTCTGCAAATTTGATGAGTTCCCCATCTATCCCTTCATCCAAATCATTGATGAAGATGTTGAAGAGCACTGGGCCAGAACAGAGCCCTGGGGCGCCCCACTACACACTTCCCTCCATGTAGATGCGGTTCCATTGAGGGTCACTCGCTGAGTATGGCCGGTCAGCCAGCTACGGATCTATCTGGTGGTGATTCTGTCTACCCCACATTTTTCTATCTTATCAAGTAGTAGGTTGTGATCTACTTTATCAAATGCCTTACTGAAGTCCAGGTAAATTATGTCCACAGCATTCCTCTGATCCACTAATTTTGTTACTTGGTCAAAGAATGCAATAAGATTTGTCTGGCATGATCTATTTTTGACAAACCCATGTTGGCTTTTAGTAATGACTTTGTTTGTCTCTAGATCAAAACCTCTTCAGGTTTTGATCTTACAAAAATCTGTAACAAAGACTGATCTCCTTCTATTGTGTTGATTGGAATCATCTCTACCTGATGTTTCTCCAGCCTAATGAGGCTTATAGGAAAGTAGCATTCTGTCCCCTTAATTTGAACTTTATTGAACAACACCAAGACCAGTCTCTATATTTTTGCTCTGGCCTTAGAATATCTCAACGTTTAAAATATATTCACCTTGTTCCATCTGAGCTGCAAAAGCAAGATTAGCACAGGGCATTTCCAGAAGAGGATTTTATCTTGAAATTACCCTAACCCATTTAATGCTTTTTAAGCAAATGTTCAGATTATATAGCCTTGCTTGTCATCTCATTATATAGCCTTGCTTGTCATCTCATCTTTTTTTCAAACTGCAAAATATTACTAGAGCAGTGGTTCTCAACCTTTTTAATGCCGCGACCCCCAACCGATCGTAAGTCGAGGACTTCCCAACCGGTCGTAAGTCGAGGACTTCCCAACCTGTTGTAAGTCGAGGACTATTTCCCTGCCCGGGAGCGCTGCGCATGCGTGGTGCCGCCCACTGCACCGGCCAAGGCATAGCTGGCAAGGGGCAGCAACGGCGCAGGGCGACCACTGGCTGGGCCACCAGCTGGCCCAGCCCAGGGGAGGTAAGGCACCCACCGGGCCCCACGCGTGCCAGCAACCCTCCCTGTGCCCGCCAGCCTCCCACCTCCCACCCCTGGCCCTCTTTTACTTACATTTTTAGTAGTTGCTCAGCAGGGAGGGGTGAAAACTTCCAGACAGCTCGCCTTCGCTGTAGACAACTTGCAACACCGTTTGCAGACTAGGACTTTTGGCGGGCTCAGCAGGGCAGAGACAGCCTGGACAATTCCTATTGGCTTTTGAAAGCCAATAGAATCAGACTCTATTTTATTTATTTTATTTATTATTTATTAATCAAATTTCTATACCGCCCCTCTCCCGAAGGACTCGGGGCGGTGTACAGCCTAAAATTTATTCAAGAGAATCTATTCTATTGGCTTTCAAAAGCCAATAGAATAAGAGGGAGTAGCACAGCTAAGGAAAGGGGGAAAAATGGCGGACTGCGTTGTTTGGCGACCCCCGTGAAATGGTCGTTCGACCCCAAATGGGGTCATGACCCACAGGTTGAGAACCGCTGTACTAGAGGAAGATGAAATAGAGACATAAGGCCTTTTGATTGCTGTTACTAGAAGCTCCCATATTAAAAAATCCATTGTATAAAATAAACTCACAGATTACATCAAGATTTATAGAGTAAATTGGATTTACATGGTAAAGAGGGATGGTAATTGTTTACACATAGCAATTCAAATGATGTCTCAGCTGTTCTACCATGTTTTAGGTAGGTGACTGCTTAAACACCACCTTGTTCATACACTAAACAATTCTTCCCCAATCTATCTACCCTCCAGAGATATGGATTTCAACTTCCACAATGCTCAAAAATGGCCATTTTGACTAACACACTTTGGGATTTGAAGTCTACACATCAAATAATACCTGATTTCATAAAGGTGTGTTAAAGTATTTGCTTGTCACCTATTAAATTGAAAAATAGTAAAATATCTTGCAAATTCAGAGATCCATACTAATCGCTAGGACGGCTCTATTCAGAGATCCCCAACATTTTTCAGGGCTGTCTATTTTCATATATGTTTGCTCAAATATTTCAAAGAAGTTTCTTCGATTTTTTGCTGTTGAGCATTTGCTGGCTCAGTAAGAAAGGCAAAGCATTTTCTGCACTAGTTCCATAGATGAGAAATAATCTTTAGCTGAGATTCACTAGATCTTCTCTTTTAGGCAGAAACTGAAAGCAATTTTATTTTGGATGAGGTAGATCTTCTCACTCTGCATTTTATTGTAATTTAACAGTTAAGTTCAGTAATTCTACTGAATTATTTAAAGCAGCAGACCCCAACCTTTTGAGCACCAAGGACCGGTTCTGTGGAGGGCGGCTTTTCCACAGACTGGGGGGTGGGGGTGGGCATGGTTTTGTGCATTGCCTGAATCCCGCATGTGTGTGGATGGGGCATTGCTTGCTTGTTCAGCCCGGTTTCTGGAAGGCCACGGACTGGTGTTGACCCCTGGTTTAAGGCATCATTAAAAATATTGTATTTGATCTGCATGGTTTCCACTGCCCAAATAAAATAAGCAAAGAAGAGGAAAGGATTGTAGATAAGAGAAAGCAATATCTGCTGTTCTTTGCACTTTTATCTTCCTATGTTTTAGAACTGTGTGGCCCCACGATGCTACTTTTCCTCTTTAAAATAAAAGTGCACCTATTAGGCACAGTTTTTATTATTTTAAAAAAACCAGACTTGAGGCTTGTGCTGTGATTCTAATCCAGGAAATATTTCATAGACATTTTTACATCATAATTTAGGGTTCTGAAATGCTAACACACATTACTAACATTCTGATATATAAGTTTTACTTCTGAAATTTCATTATGCCTATAAATTTGCTTTTTATATACAAATAGCCCTTGACGTAGAACTATTCATTTAGGGATTGTTCGAAGTTTCAATGGCACTGAAAAAAGAGACTTATAACCAGTCCTTGCACTTATGACTATTTCAGCATCCACAGTCACATGATCAGAATTTGGGATCTTAGCAACTGGCATGTATTTATGGCAGTTGCAGCATCCTGGGAACATGGGATCATCATTTGCAACTTTCCCGGTTGGTTTTTGACAAGAAAAGCCAATAAGGGAAACCAGATTTGCTTAACAACCATGTGATTCAGTTAACTGCATTGATTCACTTAACAACTGTAGCAAAAACGTTTGTAAAATAGAGCACAACTTACTTAACAACTGCTTTGCTTAGCAACAGACTTTCTGGTCCCAATTGTGGCTGCAGGTCCAGATCTACCAGTAATAGCAAAACTTCATAGAATCACATAGCACAGCAAAATATGCATAACATTGTTTTGTATAACACAACAAACCCAGCAGGAACTAAAATAATCCTCTCTCCTTCAAATAGCACATATTTTGCCTCTTCATGATATTTTATTTTTTGCTGTGACTTTTCACAGTGACATAAGCGTCATGAACTTCCTTAAAAAAAAATCCTGTCCCCTGAATCAACTTATTCTAACTTTATTTATTCACACTTAAAAGAAGTTGACAAACTGGAATTCTCATTCCTGGAGAAAAATTTAAAAAGTTGGGCTGCAACGAATAGGTATGGTGACTTAGATGAAGAGGAGGAGGAAGTTCCAAAAGGACATCTAATGCAGCCAAATATCTCACATACTTAAGGCTGGCCTTATCTGCTCTTTAGAAATATTGGAATGTAACTGCTATTACTATTACTTCCATTAGTCATCATAGCTTAGGAGCTATAAGGCAAAATATCTTGGGAATGACAGATTTGGAAGGTTGACTTTGATCAGACTAGTGGTGGGGAATCTGTGGCTTTCAAATATTGCTGAATTATAACTCACAACATTCCTCATGTTGGCTGAGAGGGTTGGGACCTGTACTTTAGAAATATCCAGCAGCACTCAGAAGACTGCCAAACATGTGCTACAAAAATCCAGACAACCATTATATGGCAGTAAGGAATTAGAATCAGTTTCTTTGCCATTTTTCTACAGATAGCCATCAGATTTTTGTAAGTCAGTTCTGGTAGCTTTGACTCAACAACACCTTTATTCTTTCCTTGAGACAATGGTCAAAACAACACATTTATTCATAGTCTCTTTCCATCAAGCATTACGTTAGATTTTTTTATATTTTTATTAGTTTTTTTATAATTATAAACAAAAAATCAAATTAAATACAACTCAACTTAATACAATCATTTTCGACTTTCTCTCACACAAAACAAAACATACATACTTTTAAAAACTTACATAAAATAGAATAACTATGAATGTTGCTCGGCAGCACCCCCTCCACCACATCCCCCTCTTCCTACCTCCCTATCTCCTACTTCCCTCCCCCTCCCTCTCCCCCTCCCTCCCTCTCCACCCTCCTCTCACCTACTTCCCTTCACTCCTTCACTCCTCACTCTCCACCCCGTCCAGATGTGGTCCAGAGGTACTGCCCGAGCAACTCCTCTTATATCAGTAAATATATCATCCATATATATTGGAAGTATTACAGTTGAGTGCATTATAATACATTATTATGCCCCCCCAACCCACCCACCCCCCGACTTCCCAAAGTGAATACAGGGTAAAACAAAAGAAAACCCTCTAAGTTAAACTAAGTTATGATATAAATCCTAATAAAAATTTAACTATATGATAAATACAATTTCTTAGATTGATATTTCCCTTGAATATAATCAATCCATTTTTTCCAGTCCAACATATATTTTTCATTTGAATGATCTTTCAAATATGCAGATACTTTAGCCATTTCCGCCAAATTTATGACAAATTTACAAAAAAAAAAAGCATTACGTTAGATGTAAGAGCCCTAAACCCTCACTCAAAAATAATCCAGCTTACTTGTCACAGGTAGGAGGGCTGTAGGAGGAAGCAGGAGGAGGTGATTGATAAGAGGTGACAGACTGCTTCAAGGGATGTGAATTCTAATAATGAGAAGCCATGGCTGGCAGCATCCAGAAGTAGCCAAAATGGCATAGGACTAAGCAACATGGTATTATTGTTTTCCCTAGAGGATAACCAGGCATATATTTTCAGTGAAATCAGTGAACAATTGCAATGCATTAATTGATGACAGAACCAGCAACACATAGCTGGCAGAATTCTGCTTTGTTTCCTAGTATAAATAGATCTTCACTGCAGTATAGAAATAACTCTCTCTCAAGGGAGTATTAGTTCCATTTTTAAAACAGGTCTAACATTTTTTCAAATGAACTCTAAACCCATGTTTAAAAATATTAGACTAGCCTCTTTACAAAGAATTCTCTAAACCAGAGGTGTCCAATTTAAGCCTTTTGGACTTCAGCTCCCAGAATTCTCCAGCCAGGCAGGTTTTAAAGTTGCCAAGGTTGAGCACCCCTGCTCTAAATCCATCTGTATAAGGATCCTGCATGAGAACGTCTAAATGCTTTGGAAAGCTTTCCTGAGCAGCTGCCTCAGGTCCCTGGTCTCTTCAGAGGTTCAAATCCAAATGACCTTGGGGGCCAGTGCCCAGTGACTGGAAGGGAAGGACCAAACCCTAAAGAGCTCAATAGGAGCTCGACAGATTCCAACCTCTGATCATGCCAGCAACTACAGTATATTGTTGACAAAAAACACTAGCTAGTACAAAGACAAAGAATGTGTAAGAAGAGAGAAAAAAGCACTTTAAACAACACAATTCACTTTACCTCTCTGTACCTTTCAGTCCTTGTGAACTATCCTTGCTTCCATGACATCCATATAGTAGACAATTCCATGTATCATCTTTTGTTCTTTAATCTTCTCGTGTCTCTCTTCTTGAAGATTTTATCAATTCCATTCAACCATTATTTTCTTGGTCTCCCATTTCCTCTGGATCCCACTCTTTCTTCATGTATTTCTGTTGGATTTTTTTCATTCATTCTGTTGATGTTATTAAACAATATAGAGAGAATGAATGCAGTTTTCTTGTAGAACTCCATTTAATATAAAAGCTATATTCCTTCAACTATCCTTTCTTGACTCTGGGACGATCCATATATCCATGCTATTTGTGGTTTCCTCCGATCTTTGAGAAATAAAAGATCTGCCTTCACAGTATACTTTACTGTGACTTTGCAATGGGGTCAGTCTCTGTTGCTACCCACAAATATGGAACACAGTGTAGTTGCAGGGCAATGACTGATGGAATTCCTGCTGTCCTTTAGCAGTGTTCCAATATCTCAGGGGCTGCCACAAAGAAGAGGGAGTCAAGCTATTTTCCAAGGCGCCTGAAGGCAGGACAAGAAGCAACAGATAGAAACTAATCAAGGAGAGAAGCAACCTAGAACTAAGGAGAAACTTCCTGACAGTGAGAACAATTAATCAGTGGAACAACCTGCCTCCAGAAGCGGTAAATGCTCCAATACTGGAAGTTTTTAAGAAGAGACTGGACAGCCATTTATCCAAAATGGTATAGGGTTTCCTGCCTGAGCAGGGGGTTGGACTAGATGACCTCCAAGGTCCCTTCCAACATTATTATTATTATTATTATTATTATTATTATTATTATTATTATTATTATTATTATTATTATTATTATTAACACAGTATCAATTATGGAGGGGAAAACAACTCATCAAATGCTCCCCTAAAAGCATGGTGGGGCAGGTCTACTAGACTCTTATCCCTTCATCTGCAATCAGTAGGAATATTTTTGGGAGTGGGGGAATTTTCAAAGTACCAAAAATGATCTGTGCCATATTCAGAACTTACCAACTTTGTATCCTTCACTAATTCAGTCAAACATACATCATAAAACAATACAATCAATCATCTTTTAGAGTTAAAGTCATTCCTTTATCTCACGTATGTGTAAGACATATGTCATGGATTCAAAGCAAAATCTTCTAAACTGATAGGAGACAACTTTCTCTCATTCCTGGGCCTCTGAATCTTAATCATTTTTCTGTGCTCTATTTCCTTAGTTCCACCCATCCATTCCTAATATCTATAAGAACCCCTCCCCCACTTACTTTCATTTAGTAAGTTGTACTGTCTGATTTTCTTTTATCACCATTTATATAGTGTAACTTGCAACTGTCACCAGTCTGAAGATTCCTACCATCATGCATGCCCACCAATGCCTTACAACACCAGTTCATACTTTTGGCATGCATATGATTTCTTTTATTAGAATTAAATGGTCACCTTCACTACTCGGTGTAGAGTCATTAATTCTATAAGCTCAAACCACTTTCATTTATCTGTGTCCTTCTTCTTAGTTCCATAGCTACGTGTTGGTTGATGACTTATGGTGGAGCTTAGATGAGGGGAGTGTGACTCTACTGGTAAATTTTTCAGCAGACTTCATTATCACTGACCATGATATAATTTGGGACCCCAATGGAGACTGGGAATTAGAGGCATTATTCTTTGGCGGCTTAGTTCCTGTCTACCTACCCAGAGCATTCCTATAGAGAGTGGTAGAAGGTGCACAGGAAGTGCAGAAAAGAGCAGCTAGGATTATTAAAGGCCTGGAGACTAAAACATAAAGAATGGTTGTATGAATTGAGTATGGCTGGTCTAGAGAAAAGAAGGACTAGGAGGGACATGATAGTAGTATTCCAGTATTTGAGGAGCTGCCACAAACAAGAGGGGCATTTCATTTTATTTTTCAAAGCACCAGAAGGCAAGACAAGAAACAATGGATGGAAACTTCTGATTTTGCGTGGTAGCGCACAACTGAGGGATTGCAGAGCTCCACACCCCACGGCTAGTTTCGCCCTGCCAGGGGACCCTAAAAGAGAGGCGATGAAGAAAGAGGAATGCCCCGATGTTCGCAGAATGATGGCGGTTATCCTGCTCAATCCAGGGGAAGCCCTCTAACCTGACAGGAGAAAGGCTGGCCACACCTCGGTGACCAGCCCAAGCTACTTGCAGCCGAAGTCCAAAGGCACTAGCCAGAACAACGGTGAACAGTGTGCTTGAAATTGTGTGAGGAATTCAATCTTCTCTCTCCTATTTTGTATCTGATTTCTTGGAAAAGATTCCCAAGAAGCAAAAATCCTCCCAAAGTGAGAAGGGAAGGGACTACACCTGCACCCTCCAATAGACGGAAGCGGCGAATTAAACTCTTATGGGGAACAGAAATATATTGAAATGAGGTTAAAAATACTACAGTCTGGATAAATTTGAAAACTAAGAAAACTGTTAAAATTCCATACCTGAAAAAGTATTGATGAAATTATATATACAAAAAATAACTCTTTGCTTTAAAGCTGAAAAATGAACGGCTACTGACACCTAGTGGAGGATTAGAGAAAACTATAGCTGCATTGATTCAGAATTTGGCAAGATGCCCAGAAATAGCAAAAAACATCTGGGAACAAAGCATTAGGTTATCTACTATAGAGTAAAACTATATATGTTTAGAAACTATTGACCTTCTGGCATTATAAACACACTGAGCTGCATTTTTAAGTTTAAGAACTGTTTGCAGAGAAAGAAACACCTTGGCCTTTGGTTAATCTTCTAAAGGGGAAGTTACTGGAAAGTTTTCAGGTGGTTAAACACTTTGGACTGAAATCTTGGCTGTCTGATAATCATAAGACTCCTGAAAAGAAGAACTGTTAAAAATACTGTTTTCAGTGGTGCTTTGATAATTAGAAACATGTTGGATTACAAAAACCATATATAAAGATGAGATTTGATTGTTTGGATTTTAAGATGGGCTGGCATGATAAAGCTAATTAAAGAGACTATGGTACCGGTGAAAAACTTAGAGGAGGGAAACAAAATGGATGTTGTATATTTATCTAAAAGTGACAGAAAACCACACCTAACACGTCCTCCTGAAGACCCCAGTGTGGAACATCAGAGATCTGCAGGAACAATGACTCAAGACAAAGCAAATACATTCCAGGAGAAAATATATGCAATGCTGCGACAGATTCATATGATAATTGTCTTAAATCATGATGAGATTAAAAACAACTTTGATAACATAAATGAACATATCTCTAACCTAAACTCAAAATTAAATGCTCAAAAATGATGATAAAGAACGAATAAATAAATCAGACAATAGAATACAAATCAGAGGAAAATGACTTAAATATGGAAGCTACAAATGAAGAGAACTAAAAACTTAATACAAACAAAAGAAAATCCGCAAAATTTTGCTACAACAAAGGAAAGAAAAAAGATGTTTTATCTTCTAGGACTTCAAAATAAACTTGAGGACAAAAAATAAGATTTAATAAAATGGATTAAAGAGCTGTCAGGAGAATCATTAAAGCGTGGGACACAAAAAACGAATATTCTACTTAATTTGTCTTTTTTTACCCCCAACATATCTACAAAAATACAACCTGGCAAGCTAAACCTACTGATTTGGAAAGCAACCTGGCAAAAGAAGAAGATTAGAATTAAATTTAAGAGATGTGATTCAACTTACCAGATGGAATACTATATGACTAAACACCTGTTTGAAAACAGGTAAAAATATAAAGTTTGGATACAAAGAGGCCCTATATTAAGATTGCTAGATGGTTTACAATATGATTAAATACTTGTTTGAACATGGTTAAAAGAATAGACAAAGCTTGGAATAAAGGGGCCCTATAGTAAGAGGGATAAGATATATAAGTAGTATAATACTTTTATAATATATGAAATGTAAAAATATTGAGATGGTGTATTTGAATGAAAAATTTGGATATTTAAAGGTAATGAGTTTTGAGAAAATTATGACTGATAAGTGGTTTTCTCCTTAGTTCTAGGTTGCTTCTCTCCTTGAGAAGGAGAGAGAGATGAATTCTATAAATACAATTGCAACATAAGGTGATTAGAAAAGATGTAATATGTTGACGTTATCGTCAAATACTAGAAAAATGTTTATACCCAACTCTGTATATATTGAAAGTATTACAAATTATATTTGTTTAATGTAGACAAAAGGAGAATATTACTGGAAGAAGAGAGGATCAAGGATATATATTATAAATTAACATATTGATCAATTATAGAAATTAATTATTATTGATTGTTTTTAAATATATGAACCCAGGCAACACATTGTTCACTAAGCACTAAAGATTGTTTTTGTAAAAAACTAATAAAATATATTTTTTTAAAAAAAGAAACAATGGATGGAAACTAATCAAGGAAAGAAGCAACCTGGAAATTAAGGAAAAACTTCCTAACAGTGAGAACCATTAACCAGTGGAACAGTTGTGGGTGCTTCATCACTGGAGGTTTTTAAAAAGAGACTGGACAGCCACTCTCCCCAAATTGTCTAGAGTCTCCTGCTTGAGCAAGGGGTTGGACTATAAGACCTCCAAAGTCCCTTCTAGATCAATTATGGTTGATTGACTGAGTGCTGAGAGTCCCTACCCCTCCAAAATGCCACAAGAGGGGACTTGGAACCAAGCATTCTCTGCAAGTAGTCCCCTCATATAGAAAGAAGAAGCACATTTTTAGAGCCAGTTTGGTCTATGGATTAAGGCATCAGGCTAGAAACCAGGAGATTGTGAGTTGCAGTTCTACCTTAGACATGAAAGCCAACAGGGTGGTTTTGTGCCAGTCAGTCTCCCTCCCAACCCACCTCACAGGATAGTTGTTGTGGAGAAAATAGGAGAACAAAAGAGTATTAGATATGCCTTAAGGTACTTACAAAAATAAGTATAGTAAAATAAAATAAAAACAATAAAGACGAGATAAAAAACTAAAATATATAAATTCTCCTTTTTAAGATTTAGGATTTTTTAAAAAAAACATGCTTTTTTAATCTGTACTTGGAGACAGATATGAGGGCATCTGAATTGTGATGAATTTTTTGTTGTCGTTTGATGGCTATGACATCTTGGTTTTTTGATTATAATGGTACAATTGCTGAATTGCTTTTGATCTATTGGTAGTTTCTGATAATTGATTATTGTGTATTTGTATGGTGTCACTTGGGAATCTCTTTGAATCAACTGAATGCAGTAGTGTAAAAGCATAATAGTAGAAGCATGTGTCTATTTTTATTTATTTCATTTAATGTACAGTTCAAAGTTTTTTACATGTTACAATTTTAACTCACCATTTATCATAAAGTATGGTTATCATCAGATAGGCCCAGAGATATTGATCTCTGCTACCTATCAAGTCTTTAATTGAATGTGTCTTTCACATAATGCTTTTAGTTAGCCAGTGGTTGAGACTAAGATTATCCTTCATCGTGTTTGGGTCACATGAAGCCTTCTCTGTTAACAGTAAAAGCAACACCAATCAAGGCATCCAAATCTAGTTTTATTCCAAATTTGCTCAGTGCAAATTACCTTGCAAGTCAACATTCAGTTGTCTGCATCCCACCAACTAGGAGGTATATTACAATATAATAATATATATTCTAGCTGCAAAATTAAATTACGTCCTCACTCTTTTAGGCGATATTCCAAGAGCAAGGCATTTAACCATTACCAATAAGATGCCTAAACATATGTGTGCTCTATTATATTTCTGTACATAAGAGGAGGAACTGATCTAGTCTATATTGGGTAATGTATTTCAAGACAATGTTAACATATGCTTTAAATAAAAAAATGTGATTTCATTTAGTGACCATAGTGATAATTGAATGAGATGTTCAAACTGTTTAAAATATAGAAAATGTATCAATAGCTTACATGGAATGGAATGGAATGGAACAGAACAACAGAACAGAACAGAATGGTATAGGGCAGGGGTAGGCAACCTTGGCCCTTTTATGACTCGTGGACTTCAACTTCCAGAATTCCTGAGGAATTCTGGGAGTTGAAGTCCATGAGTCATAAAAGAGCCAAGGTTGCCTACCCCTGATATAGGGTCTCCTGCTTGAGAAGAGGACTGGACAAGAGGACCTCCAAGATCCCTTCCAACTCTGTTATTTTGTATTCTGAATGGCCATGGTGTCTTAGGGGACCTGAAGTCCAGTTTATTTGGAGGTCTGCAAGTTTAGGAATCAATAGGATCTGGACTGCCTCTCCCTATGTGGTCAATGTTCTAAGTAAGTGAATTAACAAGCCTCCTCCCACCCTGCATAAAAACGGATTCAGAATCCAGAAATTTGGATCAACCTAAGGTTTTTTTTCCTCCATTAACTCTCAATTTTTTGTGGAAACCAATCAGCACACAGAAAGGGAATGTCAATTTAACCTCCCCCAAGGATATAATCATAATCCAGTGTTTGCAATGTGTCCCGCTTCCTCTCCTTTCCCTCAACCATTTTATACTTGAAATGAATCAGAAATGATATATTCCTTGGGCAGAAATTCAGTGTGCTGGAAACACTGAAAAACTGTAAAAAAAAAAAGGCACAATGAATATGTTATCCTGCCTTATCATTTCAATTTTCTCTGCATATATAGAAGAGAGAATCCTCACTTGGTAATTTTCCCTTCCTGTTCCCTCTGTGTATTTAATTGTTGTATTCCTCTTTCCTTTTTTACTTACCTTATATTTTTACTTGTCTTATTGCCCTGTGTATTTAATTATTGTTATTTTTGTATTTTAATACTTTTGTTTAATTGTTTCCCCCCTCTGTTTTCTTAAAATAAAATTACTGCTCTAACATTTTTATGAATTTTGTATCTTTTTTCCTTGGAAAAAAAAGAAAAAATGGAATGAAAGGTGAATGAATTTCCTGTAGAATCAGTGGAAATTTACCAGAGTATAGTGAAAAATACATTGATAGTACAAAGGAAGTACAAGGATGACTGCAGGGTATTGCTAAAGGATTGGACAGATTGATTCTTTTAAAAGTATTACTATCTGTGCATCCGCCTAAAGTCAATTATAAGGACAGATTAGCCTAAATAGACCATGGTTTGCTGATCTCATACTGTAGTTACCTCACAGATAGGGTGCAAAACTTTGTCTCCAAGGCTTTGGCTGAGCATGTAAATGTAAATGAGATAAGTAACAGGAGCTTTTTCTGTCTCTTTGTTTTGTATCATTGGAAAAGTTTTACCTGTTGAATTTGTCTTTGTTGCCTAGCAATTCATAGACCAAAGTATGTAAAACAGGGGTTCTCAACCTTGGCAACTTTAAGACTTGTGGACTTCAACTCCCAGAATTCCTCAGCCAGCAAAGCTGGCTGAGGAATTCTGGGAGTTGAAGTCCACAAGTCTTAAAGTTGCCAAGGTTGAGAACCCCTGATGTAAAATAAAGATGTGTGATGAAATGTAGTCTGGATTTCCAGAAGGGAGGGGCTGGATTTCAGAGGACCAAGAGACGGTGAAGTTTAGATATTTCTGTGGAATGAAGAGATTTAAGATGCTGCTCTTTAGAAGTTCTCAGAATGTATGTTTAATGGTCACATGTAAAGCAATGTGATAGAGTTGAATAATAGATCTGTGTAAATATAGGATGTCTCTATGTTCAGTTCTCTAAGTTCCATGAAACAAAGTATCAGGATTGCATCAATGCTTTTTCTGTTGCCAATGTTCAGTGAATAACTGAAATCAGTTTCAAATGACAAAAAGAAAAAGAAAACAAGACATTACTTATCGGTATAAGACAATATGGATATATACTGATAGATTCAGTTTTAAAATTTACACTTTAATTTAATTTACATTTACAATATCTTATAAAGTTATGAATTTTCCAGGCAGCTATAACAGAATATTTTAAAATCAC
Source organism: Bothrops alternatus (assembly GCA_034064705.1). Taxonomy (NCBI): domain Eukaryota; kingdom Metazoa; phylum Chordata; class Lepidosauria; order Squamata; family Viperidae; genus Bothrops; species Bothrops alternatus. Next base: position 1,462,968 of record JARGCV010000040.1, read on the forward strand.
TGTACTCTAGTGACAACAGGTTAAAGAGAAAAACAACAATTTATCTATAAAAGCCAATAGAAAATGGAAAAGTCTAGGGAAAATGGTTCATACTGAAAGAATAGATGACTATATAATACATGTCTCTTTTGGGATAGAATGTCATAGATGGCAAATATATGTTTTTCCTACATTACTTTTTATTTTCCTTCTTCTCATAGATATTAGGAGAAGGAACTTGAAATATGGTGGAACTTTGGCAGGTATAATTAGGTACAACCAGGCTCTAAAATATCTGAATGGCTAGGGCTAGGAAACCTTTTGGCCACCTGTGGCTCCCACATAAGATTATTTATTTTATTATTTTACATTTTTATTTTATTATTAAATTTGTTTGCCACCTATCCATGAGGAGACTCTGGGTGGCTTACAACATTGAAACCATAAACATATACATATATGTTTAAATACAATAAAAATACAGATTATGATTAAAAGAATGGGGGGAAAGGGTGCAGAATGTACAGGGAGGGAGGGAGGGAGGATCAGGTAGTCCATCAACTACCTACAGAGGGCACTCCCCCATTGGAATCCCAAGCCAACTGGCAGAGCCAGGTCTTCAAGCTCTTTTGGAAGGCCAGAGGTTGGAAGCCAATCTCACATCAGCGAGTAAGATATTCCAAAGAGCAGGAGGCACAGCATAGAAGGCTCTTCTCCTAGACCAGGGGTAGGCAACCTTGGCTCTTTTATGACTCGTGGACTTCAACTCCCAGAATTCCTGAGCCAGCATGGAATTCTGGGAGTTGAAGTCCACGAGTCATAAAAGAGCCAAGGTTGCCTACCCCTGTCCTAGACCCTGCCAGCTGGAATACCCTGACTGATGGGAATTCCACAACATGCATCCTTGAGATGGTTTCTCAAGTTATCAGTAAACCTTGGGAGGGAGGAGGAGAATATCCAGATTTGGGGGAAATCTGAGTTTTCTTTAATTGTTTTTTTATTTGCAGATATACATACCCCTTGTACAGTTTCATTTGAGAGTATGCAGAATGCTGAAAATGCATAAGAAATCATAAGCCAAACAAATAAAAGTCATGAAACAAAATACAAAGAGGAAACACAACTGAAACATTTACTATACATCTTCATGGCATTAGATTCTTACAAAGCTTCTTGCTACCGGTACCACTTTCATACACTTTTTGTTTGTTCCATGTTTTGTTTCATTTTTTTTTAAACATGGTGGGAATGGGTATGCAAGGCTTCTGCCTTTCTTAAAAAAAAAATCCTAAAACCAATTAAAATCATGGTAACTGAAATTTGGTAATTCTGCCACTGAATTTCACTTGGACAATTTGAAGCTACCATGAAAAGTCTAGGGAAGTTTTAAAGATGGACATGAGAGCTGATTCTTTCCCCCTTTCCTCCCAAAAGGCTGAGAAAAGCCCAGCTCCATCCATTCTGGTAACATCACAAAGACATCCTATAGCTCTCCAAGTAGTTGGGGGATATATTTCAAATATGTTTTACTACAATTCCAATTTTCACTACCCAGCAACTAAAAAACATCAAATTGGAGAAAACCACTGCATAGGATAGACGCAGCTGATGTACAATGCAAAGATAATACGTGCAGGATTTTAAAGCATATTATTTGCTGTTACCATGTACTCTTCGATCACTGAATGGACATTAGCAAGAAATTTAAGTCTGAGTGGATCCAAAAGAGAAGGCAAGTGAGCAACTAAGTCTGTCTGGTCAATAGAAATACCTAGAAATGTCTCACAGAAAAAGATACATAAATGGTGAGTTCTGGATTTAAAATCCCCTTCAGTCATTATATTTAGGAAGCTACTGTCATTGCACCCTCCCTTCCCCCCGTGTTATATTGACCCAAGTATTATATCCCCCAGTATAATAATGATATATTAATTATGCAAGATTCATTGCAAAGGTATTCAAAGTAATGTATGTTTTACTTTAACAACTCCAAAACTATTTATAACCTTGGGCATTACCTTTAAAGGAAGCATAGAAGCACATATAATTTAAAATCAGCCAGGAAGAAATAGCTTACTAAATGGAGATTCTCAGTAATCCAGGTCATGACTGTTCCAAAGGTGCTTTTTCAAGAGACAACTGGACTTTGTTTTTCCTTAACTCTTCAAAACTGAAAAAGCTTCTTGGATGAGAATCAAAAACGTATTCAAGGAAAAACAGTTCACTAGTTTTAGTGTCACTTAAGGAGTTTTTTCTCAACTTCTTGCTTCCTTTGTGTTTTAATTTCATTTCTCACAAAGTCCAACCAGCACTAGTCCTATCTGATGAAATTCTAATGTGACATTTCTAGGTAAGAGCACACAGAGGAAAGCAATCAGATGCCCATGATTTAGGAAAGACCCATTGTGAAAACTGTTGGCGGTAAACCATAAATGTCAATCAATCAAACAAAACAACAGTGTGTGGGGGGGGAGGGGGAGAATAGGTTGGAATAGTTTTATCTCTTGATTTTTTTGTGTTTCAGACAACCCTGCTAGCAATAGTACATTATTTTATAATCCTGTGTGTGTCTTTTAGTCAGGGTGTGTGTGTGTGTGTGTGTGTGTGTGTGTGTAATAGATTTTGTAGGTTTAAGATTTATTTTGCTATACAACTTCCATGTATTTTAAAAGGAGATATTGCACAACCAGCTTCTCCCATCACACACCCCTCCCTTCTAATGGCATTGATAAATTGACAGCAGCAGTAGCAATAACAAGAAGCTGAACACTGCAGGGAGAGGCCAATATTAAGCTGAACAGCTCGACATCTATCCCAGTCTTTTCACTTGAGCTTTTCCATTCTGTTCACACTCACTTTTCTCCCAACACAGAGTTAGAACATTTATCTCCATAGGAGTCTTGCCACTCTCCTCAAATGGGCACTTCCAAAGAGCTGTCATCCAAATGAAATGTATTACTGGAAACAGAGTCCTGGGGGAAGAAGACAATTGTTTGCATTTCAGTGTTATCTGTCTGTACATTTCCACTACCTGGCTCTGGAATGAAGAAGCCCGGATTTAAGATCCTGCCTTGGCTGTCTGTGGAAGCTGAGCAAGATGTCTGAGAATGCATAAGATTAGAAGCCAGGAGGAGCCTTCTGGTGGCTTTAACTTCAGTTGTGATGTTCAGCCCAACTCCCATTGGCACAATACTCAAAATCCACAAACTTCACTGGGCAACATAATTGGAAGAAGACAAAATAACTGGTGAGTTTTTGCCCTTGGACCTACAGTCTACACCAACCTTTGTCACATAGAGCCCAAAGAGAGTTTATTGAAATAAGACCTAACCAGAAAATAAGCCCTAGCATGATTTTCCAGGATGCTCGTAATCAGCGCTTTTTTTTGTAAAAAAAAAAAAAAAAAGTGCCGGAACTCACACACGTCATACAACCCGCCTTGCCTACCCTACAAGGTTCCATCCAAAAAAGGTGCCAGAACTCCTTTCTGGGCATTCTATGACAAAAAAAGCCCTGCTCGTAATATAAGCCCTACCCCCAAAATAAGCCTGAACCAGACGGACACATTTAGTACCGCATTTCCCTGAAAATAAGACCTAACCGTAAAATAAGCCCTAATGCGTCTTTTGGAGCAAAAATTAATATAAGACCTGATCTTATTTTTGGGAAAACATGGGTATCAAGGTCAAAGTGAAATCAGGATGACAGCCGTATGTTTTTGGAACAAACTAATTTCCTAAAGACTAATCCATAAGCAAATTTCTTTCCTATTCCTAACCTGCAAAGACAAAGCTATATTCTAAGAATCACATGTGGTTGACAAAGCCTGCAGTTTTTATAAGCACTCTATTATCCATGGATGGTAGGATGAGTTTTTTTTAATGACCTCCTTTTGGGTTACTTCTCTAGCCAGTGCTCAATAGTCACGACAGAGAACAGCCCTCTACCTTCCCTATCAAAGCGACTCTGAGATTCTGATACCCATATAACTCCATTTGCAATGCTGTCACTTGTAAAGATTTGATCTGGGCAAGTCCAAAGCAGTTGTGATATTTTGGGTAAGCAGTGCAGCAAAAAAGGAAGAATACAGACTGAAAATTTTCCTCTTATATCTATTCATAGCACAAGCATGCCCTAGGACATCTTTTTTTATTTTTTTTGCTGTGTCTCCATGATATAGCCTTCATGTATGTATGTAACATCCTTAAATTGTCTTTGGTTATTATTAAAGTAGTACTTTCTGGCTTGGGCTGTCAGCATCTAGGGACAGCTGTGAGGTGTGCCAGATTTGTTACGTTTGCCATTATGTTGGAGGTGAAGGCAGGTAATCAGTATGGGGTAGGGTCACAGCACAGCTGGACATTTCAGATGGATGAAGGCATGCCCAACAATCAATATTCTGTTTGTTTTTTTCCCAAGAAGGTCTGGCCACAGCAATATTGTGGCAATCAGAATTGCAGAACACCACTTTGGTGTTCACACCATCAAAGTTGACACCGGACAGAGCATAGAAAAACTCAAAAGAAATAGTGCAAGATTGGAAGATGTGGAGAGATCTGACCTATAGAATCACTAAGAGTCAGACATGACTGAATGGATAATATCATCATCATCATCATCATCATCATCATCATCATCATCATCATCATCATCATCATCATCAGCGCTTTTTTTCTCATAGAACGCCCAGAACGGAGTTCCGGCACCTTTTTTGGATGGAACCTTGTAGGATAGGCAAGGTGGGTTGTATGACATGTGTGAGTTCTGGCACCTTTTTTTTTTTTTTAGAAAAAAAGCACTGATCACCACCGCCGCCACCACCACCACCACATTGGTGCTCAGTTAGTAGTTACATAAATGTATTACCTCTATCACCTTAACTGAGTTAGCAAAGGGCTGAAATAACATAACATTAAAAACTAACACAGAACAGGTTATTCTTTTCTTTCTACTTCCTCTGTAGGCTTCAGAAGCTCTACAGTAAGGAAGAACTGATAGTTCAGCTTGATAGGAACAAAGGAGCAATGTTCTTATTTGTAACTCAAAGTTAAGGAAAGGGAAGCTTTGTGGTATTGTGGGCAGGGGATGGGAAAGCAATAAGAACATGTGTCATTCTAGCCTGAGAAGAAATGGAAAAGAAACTATGGTGTGAAGTAAGGGTTGAATGCCGCATTAGTTTCCAGATTGAGTATTGTTTATTGACTTAATAGGCCATTAAGTTTACATAGCAGTACAGGACCAAATGGCTACACAGGAGAATGGCTAGCTGCTGGATGGATCTTCCTTTGGTAAGGCACACTGGATAAATTTTGGTGCCAACTTATCATAGGGTGGTGGTGATATCTCTGTCACACTTGCTCCTCTAGGGCAGTGGCCCCCAACCTTTTGGGCACCAGGGACCGGTTCCATGGAGAAAGGTTTTTCTGCGGACTGGAGGGGGTGTGGTTTGGCGTGTTGCCTGCATCCCATGGATGGGGCTTTGCTTTTTTGCACAGTCTGGTTGCTGGCCCGGTACTGGTCCATGGACCGGAGATTGGAGACCCCTGCTCTAAGGGGTGGCCAAGTTCCTAGGGCCAAAAGGACAGAAAGCTCATGCTGGCTGTCCAGTTGGGACAGGCTTACACTGACTGCACGAGAGAAAAGTAGCAGCCTAACATGGCACTGATAACTACCGTAGCAGGCTTGCACCAAACCAGCCTACCTCACCCCCCCCACCCCCTTGGGAGTTCAATGGGTGAAATTGAGTGTTCTGAATTATCCCAACTTGTTAGATAACAATGATGTGTGTGGCCCCCCCTTTTTTAGCTTTTTTCATCCATCAAAATCCCATCACTTCTTCCTTGGTTTAATTTAATCTCTGTTTGGGTTCCTAGGTTACTTATGTTGCTTAGATGTAGCATGAGTGTGTTTGAGTATAATGGGACAGGCTCACTTGACCAAAGCAATGATGACTCGATGAATCTGCATGGAGGATTGTGACATGGAATGATAGAGAGGTAAATGGCAAAGAGCAAAAGGGAAAGGGAAAGGAAGCAAACAAGCAAGGAAGATTAATGGATTGTGAAATAAAAAAAGAAGGGTATAAAAATATTACTGAAGATGCTCTGATATTATGGAATTGGGTTGATGAATACATATAGAGGAGTGAAAGTTCTGGTTCAATAAAGAATGAAAGGACTAGAAATGTATATCAGAACAGAATAATTAGTGTAATTTAGTTTGTTGTGGGTACATATGAAAGTAGCAATCCATAGACTGGAGTTTCATTCTATGCACCAGTGAGTGGTGATGATGAACCAGAGATCTGCAGGTGACATGAGTAGATGGATGGGAATGAGCTGAGAGAGTGCAAAAAAGGAAATTGGGACATCCAGAATCTCCAAAATGAACAAGAATATTAATCATTAAAATGTACATTCTGAATACACAATTAAAGCATGATTCTATAAATATGCCAGGGAATTTAATTAATATTAATCTAATTGACTGATTTGATTTCAATTATGAAAAATGGAGGCAATTAGTGAAGGATACAAAAGATATGGAAACATGAAGGTGACAGAAGAAGAAAGAAAGTAGAACAACTGCAAGAAGAAAAAGTACAAGTTCTATATAAAAAGGAGCAATTCAGCTGCCAATAGAATGAATGGAAAGAAAATCTGGAAATTGCTTGGATAGAATGAATGAATGAATGGTGTGTGTGTGTGTGTGTGTGTGTGTTTGTGTGTGTGTGTGTGTGTGTGTGTGAGAGAGAGAGAGAGAGAGAGAGAGAGAGAGAGAGAGAGAGAGAGAGAGAGAGAGAGAGAGAGAGAGAGAGAGAGATCAGAATATGCCTGAGATTTTTGGAATTTTTAAAATAGAAAATATGGGAAACTGCTTAATGGAACGCTAGTCAAATATGCCATGAAAAATGTATATATGGGAATGCTGCAAAACTGAGGCTGATAGAAAAATAGTGTTTAATGTAGAGAGAAAATGATAATCAAAAGAATATAGTCAGAAATGGCTATATAGTCAATGAAGCCATTGAGATCAAAGCCCTTAAGAGGCATAGAAAATGTAGGGCAATTTTGAAATAGATGAAAAACCCAGCAAAATGAACTACAGATAAAAGCAATGAAATTATTTGGTATAATACTGAAATGAGATTTCAGAGATTTCAGAGATTTGCTCGAGAATGATGATATGTCAGAGAAGGGTATTAAAATAAATGCTATAAATGATTGTGTCCAAGAAACAATTGATGAAAAGGTATAAATTCTGGGGGGATTGCTGAAAATTAGTAAATGCAGATGTAGGTGTCCTAACTGGAAATGTTAAAATATAGGTACAGTTTGTTTGCTGGACTGGTTGTAGAATGTATTTAATGTGTGTGAAGACTGTGTTTGTGTCTTGTGATTGGAATAATGCTTTACTATTCCCCTAAACAAATAGGGTGGAGGACTTTTTTTTTCTGTCTATCAGGAAACTGAGTAATGTATGAATGTGACAAAGAAATCTTGTATTGCTTCCTGTTCCTGAATTTGGGCAGTAAGATCCCAAACCCCTTCTCTTCTGTTTACTTAGAACTCAGCAGAAAAGGGAAATTCAGGATACAAGGCTCAAAATCTCTACAATGTACAGAATACCTGAACAGGGTGTCAGGAAGATAAGCCTAACTGATGCCAGTCTATTAGCAATTTCTTATCGGGGAACCCTGAAAAAAAAGGTGTATGGGAATGTCTGTGAAAAAAAAAATACCCTCTCCCATTAGAAAATTGATAAAATACAGCTTTCTTCTTCTCCGCATGATTACCAGCAGCAGTACAAACTTTAAAGAACCAATTTTGCGAATAAGTAATTAATTTACCAAGTAAATTTACAATTTATTTAGAATTATATGGCTATCCATTTCATTACAGTGACTCTGGATGGCAAATTTTGAACAAAGACCATAATATAAAATCATTCAAACATGCAGTTTCAGAACATACAGTTCATTAAAAAATGGTAGCCAAGACTAAAAACAATATAATATAATATCAATCCAGCCAAACTTTACTAACTTCACAAATCCCATGCCTGGGCAAAAAATCAGATTTTCAACACTTTCTAGAAGGCCAGCAGAAGGCTAGCAGGGACCAATCGATATTAATATCATTGTGCTTTATTCTATCTATATTACCTTCACACATTGGTGACTTTTTATAGAAAGACGATTGGACATAAGGGAACAAAACTCAGTACTATAGAACAGGGGTCCTCAACCTTGGCACCTTTAAGACTTGTGGACTTCAACTCCCAGAATTCCTCAGCCAGCAAAGCCAAGGTTGAGGACCCCTGCTATAGAAGTCTGTATATAAGTTTGCCTTCTTTATGTCACATTTCATACAAACATACGTTAAATAAAACTATTATTATTGCTCCTGTAATGAAGTTTCCGCTTGTGAAACTCTCACCTGAGTCGATTTGTTTCCTAATCTATCTGTGTTGTATTTTGGGCAGGGTGGCGGTGTCAGCCAGGTAGAACACTTTGTATAATTCCTAGAAGTGTTTTTTGTGATTTGCCTGCACAATGTGATAATGATGATAACGCTAAAACACAATGCTTCAAGAATCTTGTCGCAACTTGCTGGTCTCCTTCATAGTTAACTGCATGGGTCATTACAAGATGTTGGTTGTGATGACTTGTGTGTTTGTATCTAGTTCAGCAGCCCCCAAGTTGTTGGGTACCAGGGACCGGTTCTGTGGAGAGTATTTGTTCTGTGGACTAGGAGGCGTGGTTTCATGCAATGCCCGGATCCCACGGGATGGGGCTTCACTCGCTTGCATGGCCTGGTTCCTGGTGGGCCGCAGGCTGGCACTGGTCTGCAGCCAGGGGGTTGGGGACCCCTGATCTAGCCTTTGAAATCACACCAGAAAGAAAGGCCAAGCAGAATTTGGACTATTCCTGGGGACTCTTTTACAAAAGCATTATCAGTCTATTCTATATATACAAGCTCATCATTTAAACAAGCAGAAATTATTGACTCTCTGCTAAACTGGAATCATATTGTCTGATACAATATCCATCGTATCAATAACCACATAGAATATTATGGACCATTATTGTCATAGTCTAGTTTTATATATTAAATTATATAACTGAATCAATAATTTTAAGTTTTATGACAATTGTAAGTTTTTTGTTTATTTACTGATATTTTCCATCCACTATGTCCTTTTTCATTTTTCCCTTCTTTTATGTACTCATTTTGTTCCTTAAATGTTTTAAATCAATCAATCAATCAATCAATCAATCAATCAATCAATAATATTCACAACAAAACCACAGATTGTTGGTGCATTCAGGATGTTACTAAGCAACCAAGCATGCAACAAATCTGGTTTGATTGAGAACTTAGGTACCCAAAACAACATCGTTTGTAGATTCAAGGCTTGTATTATTACTCTAAATGAAAAGACTGATTTTTGAGTTAAGTTTAACCCTGAGTAGCTAGATCAAAATGCTTGCTTTGGGCATAGTGCAGGTCAGAAGGGAACCAACACAGCCGATTGGTCAGCAGAATGGAGGGATGAGACTGCTATTCAGTCTTGACTTGAAAAATTTTAACTAGGAGAATTACTTGAGTTTCAGCCAGTCTGAAGCTTATGGCACTACCCGTAGGACTCTTCAGTCAGTGATCTTAAATTATTTCTCTTCAAGGATCAAAATGTTTTTCATTCAAATCTTGGCCTTCTGTTCTTGCTTGTTCAATCCTGGACTTCAGGAGAAAGCTTCAATTATAGTTCTAACTAGGATGAAGGTATACAACTTCATTGGACTAGTGGCAGATTTAGAATGGAAGAGCATGTCATGGGCATTATTTATTTATTTTTATTTATTGTATCCCACCATTATAATTTTAATAAATAAATTAAGGCAGTGAACACAATACTTCTTCCTCCTTCTATTTTCCTCACAACAACAACCCTGTGAGGTGAATTGGGCTGAGAGAGAGAGAGAGAGAGAGAGAGAGAGAGAGAGAGAGAGAGAGAGAGAGAGAGAGAGAGAGAGAGAGAGAGAGAGAGAGAGAGACTGGCCCAAAGTCGCTCAGTCAACTTTCATGCCTAAAGCAGGACTCAAACTTACAGTCTCCTGGCTTTTAGTCTGGTGCCTTCGCCATTAGACCAGACTGGCTCTATCACAGAATGTTGGTGTGGAAGGTAACAGAATCTGGCAGGCAGACATCAGAGTGTTGATTTTCTCTTGAGTGCAAAGACCTCCTTTTATCATTCAATAATAAAATGTTTGACCTAACTATAACAAATGTCTCATCAAGCTTTGACTGTCATTAGTTTTGAGGGTTTTTTCTTTCTTTTTAACCCCTTTAACTTTTGCATTATTTTAAATATTCAGAGCCTGCTCAGAACCGAGTTAATATAAATTGCAGAAATAAATAATGTATAACCAAGCAAACTGTAGGCAGGGTGAGTGTAGCCAACTGAAAACCCTTGTAAAAAGGCTAAATCTTGGGAAATTCCCTTACTGCAAAGACTCACCATCAAAATTCTTTCCAGTTCTCATTTAATAAATAAATAAATAAATAGAAAGGAAGAGAAATAGGTGCACCTAAGCTGGCAGGAGATCTGGGCTGATGACGATATTCAGGTGAGAGGAAGCATAAGGAAATGTGAGATAACACCAAGCTGAAGTGGGGAGGAATTCACACATTTCTCTTTATTTGATTCTATCTTTTATAAAGAATTGGCTATGCATTTATCACATAGCGGTACCCAATAAGAAACCTTCACTGTGATAATAGATGCAATTTGACTTTCCTGGCATTGGTGCTGTTTAAGTAAGCTCAGTGATGTTATTCTTCTCTGCTTGGCTCCAGCCTAGAATCTCCATGGATCTCCCATCTCACCCTAAACCCACCAAGGACTTACATTAAACATGCAAGAAGATGCTTTATTTTAATGACTGGGATAACAATTGCACGGAATGCTTATAGGAGAGGAGAACTTCAGTCTGAATCAGCTTCAGTCTGCAAATATTTGCCAGGCATTTGGTGAATACTCCGAGCAAAGCCTTCATTTAGCAGAATCCAAACAGATTTGCCATCAGGTGGAGAAGAAAAGAGCAAGATGAAAGAAGATGCTTCCAAAAGCTCTGATCAGGTGGACACTTCTCAAATCCCACCCAGGAAACATGTGAGCCGGCTCTGCAGTGCCAGACCTCAAGCCTGCTCAGTTAGATTGCTTTAGGGTTTTGTGAATGTGATATGCAGACGGGATGATCAGAGCTTTCAGCTGAGCTATTGCTCAGGGGGAAATACTGGGAAGGGGGGGGTGAAATTGGGAGGTGTGTCTGTCTCTCTCTGTGTGGCTTTTGCCCCTGCTTAAGAGATTGCTCTATTCTCTTCCTAGAGCCTGTCTGATCACACGCTTGGCAAAGATCTCCGAAGCAGGACAGGTCAAAGGCAGTGAGTATCTTTTCTTCTTCGTCTGTTTATTTGTGTGTCTGAGATGCTGATCCCTATTGAACTGTTTGCTCTCCCTATGTATCAGTCTTTGATAGGTCCTCCTGTCTTTATTTTTTTTTAAGCAGGAGTGTTTGTTACATCATTTTATTCTTCATGCTTCTTTCTGCACAGAGTAATTCCCACTGGATTTAATATGGTAGGCGACTAAATGATAACAACTTGATCTTGTTCAATGGGAAAATTACCAGCAACCTCTCACTCCTCTTTTCATTCCTCTGTCCTCAAAATCAGCATCTGGAATCCACTGGAAAGGTGTCTCTCTGCACCTATTCTGTTTACTACAATGAGGAAAGCCAGTGCTTCTGTTGAGGAAAGGGCAGGTTTAGAGGGGTGGAACCACGCTGGCCATCGCCCAAGCAAAGTTGAAGTGACCTCTTCCATTGTCCTCCTTGTTGTTTTATGAATGGTGACGGAATGAGCTATATGGAGCAGAAAGAGATTTCATCCAGGTTTTAGCATATTCCTGCAGTACGTGAGAAATCAGAAAAAGATTAAAATCCTTCTCGAATCTGGGAGGAGCTGGAGAGAGAAAGAAAAAAAAAGGGGGGGGGAATAATACAAAATGTGGAGATTATTCACCTGAACTCTGACAAATAGGGCACAGTTTGGCAGAGAAAAAGATGAATGGAAATTAATATGGATGGTATGAAGCATCAGAAGAGTTTCCCCTCCCACCCCCACTTAGTGAAATGAGACCCAAATGACACCTCAGCAAAAGTTTGAAATGTTTGCAAGCTGATCCTGCAGAGAGAAGAACGAGGTTGTCTCTCTCCCTCCCCCCTGCCAACCTCCAAATCCAAAACCAGAGTGACAGGGAGGGTCAAATTCTTGGTCAGGCATTTGGAGCACAAGGCAGAGGAGACAAGGCAGAGGAGTCAAGCCAGTTTTTCTCACTGGCCCTGGAATCCAGGAAGCAGCATTAGATGCTCCAAATGGTTAAGGTGGGGAGCTGGGTTTATGTTAATGAAGGCTTTCAAAGGGACTCCAGAAATTGCAGGGATTGATTTCAGCTAAAGCCAAGCCAGGGAGTTGGGATGCAGGATTTAAAGAAACCCATTTGCTGGCCAGCAGTGCTCTCTCTCATTAGGTTAGATGGAATGAGTTTCTCTATGTGTGCATGTGTGTGTTTTAATTTAATCGGATTTTTAATGGATGTTGGAATTAACCACTGGGAACCCACTTTAGATTTTTTTTTTTTACTGCCTTGAAACCCCATCTCATTAGTTCTCTGCTGCCCATCTTTTTTAACCTTTGTTTTTCTCTTGGAGCAGCAAAGGAGGCAGATTGTGGGATCGTTCTAGCAGAGAGATGCTAAAAATACAGAGTAACTGCATCCACTATAAATTGGATGCAACTAACAAGACAAATAGATTGTTCCATTCCCAACAACTCACCAGTAATAACTCTGTGCCATTTTGAAGCCCTTCACACGTGCTGTGTCAATAATCCCCAGCAAGCTAACCCTCAAAGACAGGCCAAAACTAGATGCTCACATTGCTTTTACAGGAAGCATAGCTTGTCTAAGGTTGCTGGTGATTTTGAACCCAAGGCGAGATTTAAGCCAGGGATTTCTTTTATCTTAATTTGTCTCTGTATCTCCCTTTTTTTATTATTGGCCCTCAGCTACCGATAAGGGACTGCAGTGGAGAGATACTATTTATTCACCTTTAAAAAATGTCTGCAATGCTCTTCCATTCCCCCCCACCCCGCCCAGAATCTCAGTCTGTCATTCCTGTCTGCAACATTAGCTCCATTCTTAACTTGGTTTTTCTTTTTCTTTTTTTGAAAAACAAACCAATACATTATTTCTTGGTTCTTCTTATACATAAGAAAAGCAAGAGTTCTGCACTTGGAACTGCATTTACATTTTGGTGAGATATGATTTGATGTCAAGCGTTATTCAACATTATAAAATATAAAAGGATCTGCCTATATCTCTGGTTGATGATTCCATCCCCACCTGACTTACCTTTAACTTCTTAAGAAAAACCAGGTTGTTAGCGTGAGACCTCTTGGGTCAGGGGCCAGCTTCATATTGGCCAGAATGAGATGACTATTTGAAGTAGTGAACGTTGCCCAAGAGGCAAGGATTGACATGGCAGTCTTGAAACATAGAACTGGGTATGCTTTGCAGTTTGTCCTATATTTGTTAAATTGTTCTTGGACATAGGGGAAGACGCTAATGTTGAAGTAAGATTCAATTGCCAAACTAGTTGCATTTTGTAAATAGAACAAGAAGGAGGAAGAGTCTCCCTTGCTGCAGGCCACAAAATTTAGAATAGAATAGAGCTGGAAGGGACCTTGGAGGTCTTCTAGTCCAGCCCCCTGCTCAGGCAGGAGAACCTATACCATTTCAGATAAGTGAATATCCCAGGGGTAGAGAACCTTGGCTCTTTTATGACTTGTGGACTTCAACTCCCAGAATTCCTGAGCCATCCATTCTGGCTCAGGAATTCTGGGAGTTGAAGTCCACAAGTCATAAAAGAGCCAAGGTTCTCCACCCCTGGAGTATCTTCTTAAAAACCTCCAGTGACAGAACGCCCACGATTTCTGAAAATATCTTTAGGGTGGACTTGCTGGGTGAGAACTAAAGAGAGACATGGAGGTAAGACCTTCAGGACCAAACCAGTCAGTATGTAGTCCAGCTTCCTCCAGACTGGATATGTGAAATTCTCTAGCTATCTTTTCCATTGCAGAGAATGTGAGCAATTGATATTCATGCATCAAATCTCTCAGGTTGAGCAAGGGTGTGCAATCCTTCTCAATAGCATTGAGAAACCTGAAATAGGCTCCATTGCACTACAAAAAGTCGTTGCAGAGAGTCTTGAAGGAGAAATTAAGCAGGTGTAGATAGGAGTAAACTTTTCCCATCTGCCTGTGTAGCTCTGCAAATGCCCCACTGAAGTGCCTCCTTCTTTGCCAGGGAGTTATTTCTACTTTAGGATCAGCTGGATGTTTTTACAGACAATGAGGATATTTGCAAGAGGGAATAATGTAAGTCTGAGGCCTCTATCTTGCCTTCTTTTGTCAGGACAGGACTCTCATCAGTTTACTTCCAGGTTATTATTTCAGCAATTGCATTTCCTTTGCTCTTAATGCCTTTTGACAAATGTCTTTGTCAACATTCACACCCAATATATTGCCTTGTGGTCTCTATACATGCTCAGCTTTACTCCTTGCTTGAAAAATCTGCATGTGAATATTTGAAATAATTTAAGAGGTAGAAATACTTTAAGGCCACATGCAACCCCCCTCCCCCTATTCTTTCTTTGACAGGTTGGTTTCAATGCCAGCTTTTCCTTAGCTTCTTTAGAAGACCCCCAACCTTGATGTAAAGAAACAATAGCTTGCCCTCCTTAAATCAGTTTGACCTTTGAGACTTCCTCTTCCATTTAACAGTTTTGCTCTCTTGTAACATATCTCCTGTAGCTTAAACTTAGTGACAGAAAAATAGCAAAAATAGTATCTTCTGCTGGGAGCAATCCTGTGAACAACTACAATGGAATTCTGTGGTTACTTCCAATGGAAAAGTGTATTTACTGAGTTAAGAATTGCTTTGCAGGTTTGCCACTCTTTTAAAAACCAATAATTGTCAATATTTTGTATCTTAAATTTCAGCAACTGCTCAAAGACTTTGGGTCAACAAGGTAAAAAAAATGTTGACCTTGGGTCAACATTTTAAAAAAGAATGTCCCAACATGTTTACAAAAATGTGTTGTTACTTAGTCATCAAATTTATATGGCTACCCATCTCACAACAAATTACTCTGGGCAGTGTACAACAAATACATAAAAACAATCATTATAAAAATATTAACAATCATTATTAAAAATTAAAAAAAATTTAAAATTTTTTTTAAAAAACCCACAAGGCACAGAGAGAGACTCTCAAAACCTCCAGGCACTGGGATAAGACATTCATGACATCGTTTAATTCACCAGGGGCAGAGCTATACAATTGGGTATCATCGGCTGATACCTCACCCCAAGGCGTCACCCAGTGGTCTCATGTGAATGTTAAATAGGAGAGAGAGAGCATCAAACTCTATAGTACCCCATATAGTAGGGGCCAAAGATGGGACTTTTCTCCAATCATCACTGACTAGAATCGACCCAGAGAAAGGAGGTGGACCAGCATACTATGAGCTGCCCACTCTTAATCCTCTGAGCTAATCCAGGAAGATTCCATGGTTGATAGTACTGAAAGCTATAGAGAGATCAAGTAGGGTAAAGATGGATGCCGAACCCACCAACTAACCATGCCAGAGATCATCCAAAAATGCAACTAATGCTGTTGGGTCTGAATCCTTACTGAAAAGGATCCAAATAATCCACTTTTTCCACAGTTCTCTGAACCTGCTTTACAACCACCTTCTCAATCACCTTCCCCAAAAGGAGAGGTTAAATATTGGATGAATATTGTCTAGTATGATCGGTTCCGGTGATAGTTTCTTGTAAAAGGGAAAACCAAGGCATTTTAAGAGGTAGAGGAACAATCCTCTCATTAACCACTATTAGGCCTGCTCACATAACACCCCTGGTCACTTTACCAGGCCAGGAGGGACATAGATCAAAACAGGAGGTGAATGAACTCACATCCTAAGGGCCCTGTCCTCTTTCTCATATCCAACAGGTTCACACTGTTCCCAGGTAATTGGGCAAAACTCCTTCCCAGGCATGTCCTCTGGACCTGCAATAAAGTTGGCATCCAAGCAAGTTGTCCAATAAATGCTGAGCAAATTCCTCTGTATGCCCAGCAAGAGGGCTTGTTTCACCCAAAAGAGGGTTGTAGGGCAGCAATCTATGAACACAATAAGGATTGAGAAGTATTGAGACTTCTACTCCTGTGTGAATCATGGGGCGTGACAGGCTCCTCAAGAGGGTTGAGGTTGCATGGATGTGATTCAATGCCTCAGTTGCACTCTTACTCCAGGTAGCAACCAAGGCTTGGATAGACTATACAGCAGACCAACAGGGAAAGCCCCAGCTCTTTCATCTAGGTCCATCGGACACTGGAGGCAGACCAGCTAATGCATCCAGCATCTGTGCAGTGGATAATGGCATTAGAGAATTCCATTGAAATCAGGGCACGATCTTACCATGACCATGGAGACATCATGAGCTTCTGCAGTTTCAGATCACATACTGCTCCAACAAGAACACCAAATCTGCAGGGTTTTTTTTTTGTTTACAATAATTTTAAAGATACTTAATTCAAATTTTGATAACCGAATTGTGTCCCACCAGATTACTGAATTCCACTTGTGGAACATTTATCACTGGACGAGGATCATTATTTTAAATAATCAAAAGCCACAGTAGTCTTTCTGCCCTGGGGTTTTGAATTCTGGAATATATATTGATGTCCATCCTTACAAATGAATCGTATGAAAACACTGTAGTAAAACTGCTGTTGACACAACAGTAATAGTTAAGAAAAACACCTATCCAGACTATTTTTTTTCTTTTCTCAAGTGTAATTACCCAATTTTCACTCATTTTCACAAGTTCCACATTCATGGAATTTGACATGATACTCCAAAGGTCAACTTCCAAAGATCATGTTTTTCTATTCCCCCCCCCTCTGTATTCAACTCTGGTCTATCCCCTGAGAGAAAAGGAAAAGGATAAAGCTCTCATAGGCTGGGAAAACAGCAGAGCAGTACATTTTAAAACTGCAGGTGGAAGAATTGTTTCTGTAAATATAATGGAATATTAGCACATCAAGAAGACAAACTTGAGCTTGGATGTCTCTGTGATGTGGTATTTCACTACATAACAAAACTTCTCAAGTGGGGTCAGCTCCACCATCATCTGCTTTTGGAATGAAGTTGTAGATTGATGGGAACACTGTCTCTGTCCCCCAGCTGTTCTTTTCCTTTTCCACTTGTCACATTTTGAGCTCCTGCTTCTCTGTCTTGGACATTATAACCATCCAAGATGAGGCACCCTACAGTTTTGCTGCATCTCTCTACACCAGGGGTTCTCAATCTTGGCAACTTTAAGACTTGTGGACTTCAACTCCCAGAATTCCTCAGCCAGCAAAGCTGGCTGAGGAATTCTGGGAGTTGAAGTCCACAAGTCTTAAAGTTGCCAGGGTTGAGAACCCCTGCTCTACACATTATTCCTGCCTCCTTCAGTTCCTTGCTCTGACCCCAAAGGAATTTAACCAGCACTGCAGTACTGCATGTCATCTGCTTTAAATAAGTGATTGTGAGCTTTCCCCAGTATTTTACCTACAAAAAGTGGTGGGTGGAGAACTTTATATTGAAGGCATCAAATTCAGGCCAACCCAAGGATAGGTACTTTTCCATAAGAGTCACACAGCATTTGTTTTTCTGACTTGCCGGCTTTAGTGTAACCTTGTCCTTTGGTGACTTCTTTAGACTAAGGCATTATGCAGTTCTTTGTATAAAGGGTATGCCCTGCTTGGGCCATCACTATGCCAAAATAGGACTAAGAAAACTTGGGTTCAAAACCTGATTCACTCACTCAGATTAGCCTACCTCATAAAGTTCTTTAAGCAGAAATTGGGGGCTCATGAACTTATTAAAGAAAAGGCAGATATGTATATAATTAATTGACACATATGCTTTTTTGCTAAATGAACAGATCATACTGTGATAACAACCAAATTAGAACTTATCCATCTTTTAGGCTGGTAAATACAATATAATGTGCTTGGGATGGTTCTTCTGATTCTGTTATTTGTTACTTGAGGCGCAATTATGCCAATGCTTGTATTATTATTATTATTATTATTTATTTATTTAATTTCTATGCTGCCCTATTACGGAGAACTCAGGGCGGCTCACAACATGATAGATATCACAATAAAATACATAAATATAAATATATAAATATAAAAACCCCGAAGTTAAAAAAAGAAAAACCAATCATTCCACAAACATACACACAAACATACACTGGCTAGGGGCAAGGTGTTAGCTGCCCCAGGCCTGCCGGCAAAGATATGTTTTAAGCAATTTACGAAAAGCGGAGAGGGTGGGGGCGACACGGATCTCCGGGGGAAGTTGGTTCCAGAGGGCCGGGGCCGCAACAGAGAAGGCTCTTCCCCTAGGCCCCGCCAGGCGACACTGTCTGGCTGACGGGACCTGGAGAAGGCCGACTCTGTGGGCCCTAACCGGCTGCTCGGATTCATGAGGCAGCAGACGGTCCCGTAAATAACCTGGTCCGATGCCATGTAGGGATTTATAGGTCATAACCAACACTTTGAATTGGGTTCGGAGACCAATTGGCAGCCAATGCAGCTCGCGGAGTGATGCCGAAATGTGGGCATTTCTAGGCAAGCCCAACACTGCTCGCGCGGCTGCATTCTGCATTACCTGAAGTCTCCGAACATTTTTCAAAGGTAGCCCCATGTAGAGAGCATTGCAGTAGTCGAGCCTCGAGGTGATAAGGGCATGAGTTACTGTGAGAAGAGACTCCCGGTCCAAATAGGGCCGCAACTGGTGCACCAGGCGAACCTGGGCAAATGTCCTCCTCGCCACAGCTGAAAAATGATGTTCCAAATTTAGCTGTGGATCGAGGAGGACGCCCAAGTTGCGGACCTTCTCCGAGGGGGTCAAAAGCTCCCCCCCAGGCTAATGGACGGATAGATTGAAATATCTTTGGGAGGCAGAACCCATAGCCACTCCGTCTTGTCGGGGTTGAGTTTGAGCCTGTTGGCACCCATCCAAACCCTAACAGCCTCCAGACATCGACACATCACTTCTGCTGCTTCACTGAAATGACACGGGGTGGAGATGTAAAGCTGGGTATCATCAGCATACTGATGATATCTCACCCCGTGTTGTCGGATGATCTCGCTCAGCGGTTTCATGTAGATATTAAACAGCAGAGGGGAGAGGACCGATCCCTGAGGGACCCCACAAGGGAGGAACCTAGGGGTCGACCTCTGACCCCCTGCCAACACCAACTGCGACCGACCAGTGAGGTAGGAGGTGAACCACTGCAAAACAGTGCCCCCAACCCCCAACCCCTCCAGTCGGTGCAGAAGGATACCATGGTCAATGGTATCGAAATCCGCTGAGAGGTCAAGTAGCACCAGGATAGTGGATAATCCCTTATCCCGGGCCCGCCAGAGATCATCCGTCAGCGTGACCAAAGCAGTTTCCGTGGAGTAACCGAGCCTGAATCCTGACTGTTGAGGGCCCAGATAATCGGCCTCATCCAAGGACCGTTGGAGCTGGAGTGACACCACCTTCTCAACAACCTTCCCTATAAAGGGAAGATTGGAGACAGGACGGTAGTTGTTTAAGACAGCTGGGTCCCGGGAAGGCTTCTTGAGGAGGGGGCGCACAATTGCCTCCTTGCAGGGAGCCGGAAAGGACCCCTCCCTCAAAGAAGCGTTGACAATCTCCTGAACCCAGCCCCGCGTCACCTCCCTGCTGGCCAAAACCAGCCAGGAGGGGCACGGGTCCAATAAACAGGTGGCGGAGCTCACAGCTCCAATGGCCTTGTCGACTTCATCAGGTGCTACCGGGTCAAACTCCTCCCACACAACAGGATCAAGACGAGTCCCTGTCATCTCAACTGAATCATTATCAGCCGATACTGCATTCCAATTGGAGTCAAGGTCCATCCGAATCTGGGCGATTTTATCCACGAAAAACTTATTAAAGTCCTCAGCACTACCCTACAAGGGTGCATCAACCCCCCCGATTAAGGAGTGAGTGAGTTACCCTGAACAGGGTGGCTGGGCGGGATTCCGCAGATACAATCAAGGCGGAATGATACGCGCATCTTGCCGCCTTGAGCGCCACCTGATAAGTCTTGATATAAGATCTTAAAAGTGTTCGGTCAGATACGGATTTACTTTTCCTCCATCGCTTCTCTAGGCATCTCTTCTGGCACTTCATCCCCCTGAGTTCCTCAGTAAACCAAGGAGATCTCCTGGGTCTGCTACCACAGAGAGGTCGCAGCGGCACAATCCGGTCAAGAGCCCCCTTCGCAGCCATATTCCAGGCCGTAACCAGGGGCTCTGCGGAACTGTGAATGAGAGAATCCGGTATTTCCCCAAGCGTCCTCTGAAAACTCTGTGGATCCATCAGACGTCTGGGGCGGAACCACCTAATCGGTTCCGCCTCCCTGCAGGGGAGGATTGGAGCCTTAAAAACAAGCCGTAGCAGAAAATGATCTGACCATGACATAGGCAAAATATCTAAGCCCCTTAAATTCAGATCATTGCTCAACTGTTCTGAGAGGAATACCATGTCGGGAGTGTGTCCCCTCTTGTGAGTCGGACCCTGAACTACCTGAGTCAGGTTCATGGTTGCCATGGTGGCCATGAACTCCTGCGCCAACCCAGAGGATTCGCCGAGCGACAGAAGATTTAAGTCCCCCAAGACAATAAGCCTGGGAACTCAACCGCCAGCCCAGCAACCTCCTCAAATAGCGCAGGCAGGACTGTTGACACGCAGCTGGGAGGCAGGTACACGAGCAACAAGCCCACCTGAACCCCTAGGTCCAACTTCACAAGGAGCAACTCACAACCCGCAATCTCAGAAACAGCAAGCCTACGTAGGCTAAAGGTCTTCTTGGCTATAATAGCCACTCCTCCCCCCCCTTCCCTGGGGTCGTGGCTGATGCCATACCTGAAACCCGGCTGGACACATCTCTTAGTTTGAAGGATACTTTTTGTCAGCAAGAAAAGAACTTGTCATCTATCTGCAGACAATGCTGGGAGTTGAATTCTTAAAAGCTAACACCAGGATAGACTAAAGCTGAACTTTTCATGGATGGAAATGGATTTTAACTGATGCAGCTTTGAATTAAACATTCGCTTGTTCCTGTTTTATGAAGCCATTTTGGTGATATGAAATTGACATAATAGCTTTTTCTTTCAATTTTTAAATCATAAATGTTCCAGTATTACAAAGAGTGATCACCTGAAATTGCACAACAATTATTCAATCACTGTGAAATTGCACAACAATCCTAACAATAAGTTTTCATAACTGGAGAAGAAATAGTTATCATTTTGAAATTCTTTAAACTAAAGGATCTGACTGCTCTGTACATTTATTTGGCTACTAGCTACTTATTTGACGAAGTACAGGTCCAAGTGCTGGAAATAATGCTAAAGCTATTTCTATTGTTTTGAAGGAGCTAAATGCCGTGGAGCAGGCTGCATGGCTCCAGCCAGATAATTAGTTTATTCAGCAACATTTAGATTTGCTCTAAAATTACATTAAAATATTCAATAAATAGAAACTAGCCAAGAATTCTGATAACAGAAGGGAGATGTGGGCACAAGTGAAATTATCTCAGAGACAGTGCCAAAGCTTTCTGCAGAAGCTTCCCATATGGCATTGAGAAATGTCATTTTATATTTAACTGTGCAGTGATACAAAGCTCTTGTAGGCTGCTTCAGAATGAAATTAACAGGAAAAAAAATCCTTTGAGGTTAGGAAAGGGTCAAGAGAAGGAGATAAATGTCTGTAGAGATCTGGGACCTTTCAGAACTGATAGAGTTTGGGGCTGTAGTTTTCAAGGTCTTTTTGAGAGGATCATTGAAAAATGTATGAGAATTCCTCAACAACAAAAACCCTAGTTTCCTAGAAAAGTAGCCTATATGAATTTCCTCTTCTTTGTCCAGCACAGTGGAGAGAAAGCCAGGATAGGTTCTGTGAAGCTACGCTCATCCACTTGCAACTGAATCATTAAAGCTAACCAAACAACGGAGCTCACTTGACCACTATTTTTCCCTACCCCTATCCAAAAGGTTTTTTTCTATATATTTTTATTACTGTCTATAAGAGGAGGAAAAATTGAGGTTTGTCTATATGTACATGTGCATATGTGTGTTAAATCCCCTCTGGGTTTCCCTGCATTGTGACCCCTTTCAAGCAACCCTTACCCAGTTATTCTGGAGCACAAAAGAAGGGGACAGATGCATAGATTTATGCTTCTTTAACCAGTATATATTTTGTTATTCAGTATCATGGAGAGAAATGGAGATGACCCCCTTCTTGCCCTCCACATTTGTTTGGCTTACCTAGTTTGATTTAGCCAACTATTGTGAAGGCAAAAGGCTGAGAATCTTATGAGAGAAGTGGAACCAGCCAAATGGCCTCTTCTCACTTTCCTCTCTACTTGAACTGTGGCTGGGTCACATTAATTAAACTAGGACATTTATTACCCAGTCTTTCAACCTCAATAAGAAGGTTCATACCCATTCATCTTTATAAGCATGGTGAGCATGAAAATGGGGAAAATGGAAAGAAAACTCAAACTTTTCAACCTTATCTTGCTCTATGGGGTTGCTTAGAGTAATAATAATAATAATAATAATAATAATAATAATAATAATAATAATAAAGTTGGAAGGGACCTTGGAGGTCGTCTAGTCCAACCCCCTGCTCAGGCAGGAAACCCTATACCATTTTGGATAAATGGCTGTCCAGTCTCTTCTTAAAAACTTCCAGTATTGGAGCATTTACCGCTTCTGGAGGCAGGTTGTTCCACTGATTAATTGTTCTCACTGTCAGGAAGTTTCTCCTTAGTTCTAGGTTGCTTCTCTCCTTGATTAGTTTCCACCCATTGCTTCTTGTCCTGCCTTCAGGCGCTTTGGAAAATAGCTTGATTCCCTCTTCTTTGTGGCATTTCTAAGGTTGATTCATTTCTCAAAACTGAGGGAGATGGTGTTGAAAATGAAAAATTAATTTGGATTGTAGAGCTTTTGGCACTCCATCTGCTCCAAGAGTGATCTCCCAGGTGTAAAAAGAGCCATATTAAAGTTTTTAAAATAATTAAATAATTTAAAAGAACATTGATAAAATTTTAATTGGTTACAACTTAAAATAGAGATACAAAGTAGGTCTCTGTGTTTTCTCTTGAGTTATAACTTATTCTTTCTAGTGTTTCTCTAGAAGCCTTGGGGAAAGTGGAGGGACATACATTCAATCTCAAATTATTCTGACCTTATTTTTAAGTCATGATTTTTAAAGTCATGATTACATAAATCTGTTGGCTTCCATAAACTAGCTGCTTTGGATTCATTGTCCAGGATTACTAGGATTTTGCAGCCCTCATAATGCCAGTCTGAAACATAACTTTTGTTTTAGACTTTATAGATGCCAGATAAAACATTTCCTCTCCCACATTGGTCTTTAAAAATGAGAGTTCGAACCCACATGATAGAGCAGGGCTTAACTGGTAAATAGAATTTCAGTAGTGCAAGGCGAATAAAAGCTATACATCTTTTTGAACCATCAGAATAGGCAGCAACTGGTTTTCCCGGTATCCAGTTTTCTTTAATGCTTTGCATCCTTTACAATGTGCAGTACGAGGTACACTTCCCTTCCCTCTCCTTCAATACTTCCTTTAAGAAAAACTATTGGAAGTAATAGAATTAGGGTTCTATTTCCTTCAGGCAACAGTCCAGAGAGGTGTATGCACACATGTAAAATGCACACAAACACAGGGAGAAGTATGATTTGCAAGTAGACTTGACTTCCCCTAGTCTTCAAGTTATTTCTTAGAAAAATGTGATAGTAGCTTGGAGGGGTCTTTTTAGGCCAAGAAATCTGAAATATAACCAGAGGCAGATCATCTCTAACAGATGATGCCTAGCTTTATTTATTTGATTGTCAAATTCTATTCTCCAATATTCTTACTTTAGAAAGTGTTCCTGTCATTCAGCTGAAATGTATCTTGCTATAGTTTAGGTCTATTCCATCTGCTCTGAGAAGCTGCTAAGAACAAGCCTTCCCTCTTTTCTACTGGTCAATTCAAGAATTAGAAAAGTTGAAAGAGTCCCTACAATAAGAAGGAACTTTCTGCTCTCATCAGCATGTAGAAATCACTATAATTTATTTTGTTATAGTTAGTTCCTCAGTAGCCTATTTCTTAACCCACTGAAGGTTTTGCAGTGCCCCTCATGAGCGATGAGTCAGCAGTTAAAGACACTGAGCTTGTCAGCTGGAAAGCTGATAGTCTGGGTTCGAGACCTGAGCACTGCATGATGGAGTGAGTTCCTGTACTTAACATAAGAACATAAGAAGAGCCATGCTGAATCAGGCCAAAGCCCATCGAGTCCAGCATTCTGTGTCACACAGTGGCCCACCAATTGTACATTGGGATCTTGAGCAGAAAGAGAAGGCAAAACCCTCCCTTTCCCTTGACCCCCAACAAATGGTACTCAAGGGAATCCTGCCTGCCTCAACCAACATAGAGGCGGCACATGGACATCCATTTTAATAACCACCGATACACTTGGCATCCATGAATCTATCTAACCCTGCCTTGAAGCTGTCAAGGCTGACAGCTGTCACGACCCCTTCTGGAAGTGAATTCCATAAATCAACGATCCTCTGGGTGAAGAAATATTTCCCTTTATTTGTCCTCACTTTCTTAGCTATGAGCTTTAGGGAGTGCCCCCTTGTCCTGGTATTGTGTGATAGAGAAAAGAATTTTTCTCTATCCACCTTTTCTATCCCATGCATGATTTTATACACTTCGATCAAGTCACCCCTTAAACGCCGTCTTTCAAGGCCGAAGAGACCAAGGCGTTGCAATCTGGTTTCATAAGGGAGGCACTCCATTTCCTTGATCATTCTTGTTGCCCTTTTTTGCCCCTTTTCCAGTTCCATTATATCCTTCTTGAGGTGCGGTGACCAGAACTGTACACAGTACTCCAAGTGTGGTCTCACCATCGATTTGTACAGAGGCAATACAACATTTGCTGACTTGCTCCAGCTCCAGCTCCTGACAACCTAGCAGTTTGAAAGAATGCAAATGCAAATAAATGAATAGGTACCACTTCAGAGGGAAGGTAACAACATTCCGGGCACCTTGGCTTATAGTCATGCTGGCCACATGACCGTGGAAATGTCCTCAGACAACGCTGGCTCCCTCAGATAAGAAATAGAAATGAGCACTGACCCCTAGAGTTGGACATGACTGGACAGGAGAAACCTTTACCTTTAATGAGTGATATATCAGTTTTATTATAAATAGAATGAGACAAGTCAAAGTTATATAACGTAGTCAGCTTACTGAACCTAAGTAGCTCTGATTGGTGCCTGGGTTGGCTTTCCATATATTCCATATATTCTCAGAAAGAAAAAACAGCATCAAATATATCTTCCTACTTATAAGGCTATCTTCCTAAAATTGTTTTTAAGACCTGTTTTAGCCCATTCCTGCAGCAAATATCTCAGTGAAATTGATTGGCAGTAAAATAAATTAGAAGAGACAAAAGAAAACCTTTTTTTTCTCAGTGACTAATGTATGGAATTTGTTGCCAGGAGACAAGAGGTGGTGCCTTTTGAAAGTGTTAGTTAATAAAGCTAGTAGTTAAATGGAATTTCTGTTTAGTCGGTTGATTAGTTAAAAATATACACGTGCATGCATCTCTCTATCTCTTACTTTAACAATGCCACAGAGATTTAAAGCAGTTATAAAGATACACAATAAAGAGGTCAAACAGATAAGGAGGGTTTTTATTAATTATAGCAATAGTATAAAAAAACAATAACCTGGAGCAAGCATTAGGGATGAGGTTTTAGGGCTTAAAGTAAAAGCCACTGTAAACATGATTTTGTGAAGCACATGTAAAACGTATCAGCTTTGCAGCTTAATGTATTATACAACTGAAGTCCCTGAAGATCCCAAGTCTCTGTGAGGCTGATGTAGGCAAAGATGCTCTTTTGGGATTGTTTACCACTTTCAAGTAAATGGACAATACAAAATGACTTTCTTGCTCTTCCTGTGGGCTTTTAGAAAGCATCTGGCCAGCCAGTATTTAACAGAGAATACAGAGATAAATGGAACCAGTGACTGATGAAGCACAGATCCTTCTTGTGTTCTTATGCACTAATGTTAATTGTTATCCCTTTTCCTTCTCTCCCATTTGCTCCCCTATCGTGTATGACCGACTGCAGAAACAGAGGGATGAGGACTCGCCTGGGCTGTCTGTCTCACAAGTCAGACTCATGCAGCGACTTCACAGCTATCCTTCCGGATAAACCAACTCGAGCTTTGAAGTAAGTTGGGGCCTTTGTTTTCAGGGAGGGATCCCTTTCTCCTTTTTTTTTTCTTTGCCAAGGACCTACTGATTGACTATTTTCAGGAGACACAGGAGGAATATTTAAAAAGGTGAATACTTAATGATTTAAGGAATGAGAATAAAAATATTTACATATTTCCACTGACCACAGCAAGCATGGCTTGCTATATACCATTTTCAAGAAGACAATTGGAAATTTACCAAGATAGAGAGAAGTGCAATAACTGGCAAGAAGGACTATAGAGGAAAAATAGTATCAAAATGATGAGATGTGTGTAGGAATGCTCTCATGCGAGGGCTGCAATTAAGTACGTGCATTGATAGGAGTTATTTGCATACTGTCATAATGCATGTGTCATCATTGTCCCCCCCCCTTCCACACACTCCTGATATCCACAAGGGGAATGATATGGACATTCTGCTAAACAATTTAATAGCAAATATAGCTTTATACTTTAAATGGGTTAACTTACAGAATGCATCCAAAATTCAGCACTCATGATTCCCATGGAATTGAAATTTGGCAAATTTTATAAAACATATGCCATAAAAATGATCACAAAACAGTTTATGACATGATATAAAATGTCATAAAATAGTTTCTCAACTTTTTTTTCCACCATGGACCCCCTTTAGATACCTTTTGTGGTCACAGACCATGGCCACGGACCACCAAGACTTAACTCAAGATTTAAATCATAACTTCTTCAAGCCGTCGTGGACCCCCTGTGATAACATCACTGCCCCCTAGAGGTTGATGGACCATAGGTTGAGAACCACTGTCACAAAACATTTCCTGTGGTAATATTTGACTGAGTTATACAATTAAACATGGTCTATTTTCAAGGCAGATACATCTTTGAATGTATCCCACCTTTTCCATGCATTAGATGTTCTGTCAGTGTTGAAAACATTGAGGAACTTGGTAAGGAAATATCTCTGAAAGGATGACCCAAGGGATTGGTGGATGAACATAGAGGCTTTGGAAAAGAGTAGTTGGATTCATGATAAGTAAAGTGCTAGCCTGAGATATTGGTATGTATCTTGTCTCTTTCTCCTTCATAAATCTCTTTTGGAATTCAACAAGCTTCAGTTCTTGTATAAGAGATAATGTAGAACAAAGATGGGCAATTTTATTGTTGCAGATTTTTATTTTACAAGAGCTTTAAGATGACCCACTTAAACCCAAATGAAATAATACAGTCTTGATAATCCTTACTATTAGAGACTGAATGCTTCTAAGGCTATTTTCTCTCTTCAACCTCTGTTGTGCCAAAATAACAATAGTGAGGAGACTTATTTCAAGAGTAGCTGGGTGATCCTGCAAAGACATTAAAGGTTTCTCATGGATAGGCAGCCTAACAAACCATGTTTAGTTCAAGAATTTATTCAGAACTGAGATCAAAATTAATTCATCACAACATCCACTCCTGGTTCCTCTCCTCCCAGTTTCTTTGTTTGAGCAACCTAATTTATTGAAAGTTGGGCATGGTAGGATCTCTTGTTGTTCAACAATTGGGAGTCTAGAACTTTGTGACTGTATTGTGTGTTTATCTTCTGCCCATTTCTGATACAAAAGAATAAGTTATTAACTGATCTGTAATATTGTCCAAACTATTTCAGGTACAGAATATGGCCACCTCAGATTTATAGAATTTTAATAAATTATTTTGGGGCAATTGTTGTAGCTCTTGACTTTCCCTTTTCCCCCATAGAAGATTATCCATAGAAGAAGCTACCAGGTGGGCAGATTCTTTTGATGTCCTCCTGACTCATAAATGTAAGTAGAAAAGCCTGTCCTTTACATTGAATTATTTGCCCTCGTGCTTTAAAATGTGTCTATAGTTTATTAATAAAGAGTTATTGTGTAATTATACATGCAGCAGGAGAGGGATTTAGTTTTCTTAAAATCTGTGGTGGATTGAATACCATGGGGATTTTCTTTACATGCGTGAATTTTAAATTGATTATGACAAGTCCAGGAGGAAATAAATGTGACTTTTTTTTTACAACTTCAGTTGCTATTATTCTCAAGTGACAAAATGTATTTCAGATTTTTTTTTTTTTTTAGGCAGAGGTGGCCAATTTCCTTCCAACTGTTTCTGGATTCCAGCTCCTATCAGCCATAGTGATCCACCCTCAAGTTTACAGCCATTATAGTTATAATACAGTGACAGAAATTCCAAATCAGGAATTAAAAGATAAAGAGATAGGGAAACCATATTTATATATTATGTGTTATGTGCATTTCCTTAGCCCTAGTTTTACATGAACGAGATAAAGGAAGCAGAATGCAGCTTCTAGAATTCTTTCCAAACTCTTAATTATAGCACATGCAAGTGATCCATTTAGGAAGGAGGAAGAGGGATCTCATTGGGGGATTTTTAAAAATGGATTTCTTCTCTTTGCAATTCCCAACCTTCCATTTTCAAATTTGATCTTCGTTTTGTTGGCATTTCCACCAATATCACATTTAATCTTGTTCTCTTAACTTTGGGGAGTTATCTTGCCGATGGATGGGCAGGTGGACAGTTGATCTGAGTCCCTTTATGGAATGTATTTCCAACTTTTGGGGGGATGCTCTAGTTGGCTACCATGGAATTTTTCTGTGCTGAGAGAGTGATTCTCCCAAAATTATTCGGTGAGTTTCCATGGCTGAAGGTGCACTAGAACTTGGGTGTC
This sequence comes from Bothrops alternatus, assembly GCA_034064705.1. NCBI lineage: Eukaryota > Metazoa > Chordata > Lepidosauria > Squamata > Viperidae > Bothrops > Bothrops alternatus. The sequence goes on from JARGCV010000040.1 coordinate 1,492,170, forward strand.
CTCAGTATAAACCAGCACTTTTTGTCACTAAACCAAGAGGCTGTTCCTTTTTTTGCCACACTCATCTTTCTTTGACAGCTGAGCTGATTGATTTGTGGCTGAGTTGTTTTGGAAGGGGAACCATTCTGAAGCTAGGAATAACAGAGCTCCAGTCTCACCTTCCCTGTGGCAGCTCACTCTTTATTCCAGCAAAATGAAGAGATAATATATTAATTTCCAGCTGTATTTAAAGGATGCAAGCGTGCATTCTGGCCCCAACCTTTCTATACTATCTATACTGACCCCAACCCATTTATAATATAAATCTTTCTTTGAGATGTTATCCTCTTATTTGATCAGACATAATAAACAAAACCTCTTAAGAGTTTTTATCAACACTTCTTTCTCCTGAATGTAGCTGTCAAGCTTTGGGAAACTTTACAACAGAATGGCATGTAATGAAACAATTTTTGCTGAAAATAACATTGGAGACCTAAAAGAGACAGATGCTATTTTTCAACAGTAACCCCACATGTTCTAATTATTGGTGAGAGAGGAACGTTCCCTCACGTCATGAGTCTTGTTCTCTCTTTATATTCTCTCTTTATATTCATCTTAGCTTTGGGATTTTTTTAAAGGTATCTAATAAGTTAATTAAAATGAGTGGAAATTGGGCATTCAGATCTGTAAGATAGGCTGCAGATTTCCGCCCACGGCATTGTTTAGCATGAAAAGCTACTTATTTTAGATGGTGCACAATATAATTTACGTTCACCAAGAAAAACCTACAATCTGCAATTTCCATATAATTTTATTTGAATCTGTGAAGCCATATAATCAACTTGCTTTGTGTCATTTATAACCAATCTATTTATCCCAGTGGTAGTCATGAAAATATTATTTTGGTACGCTCACGTTTTTCTGTTGATATCAAGATTTTTGCTGATACTATACACATGGCTGTAGTTATGAACCTGCCACACATTTTAGCTAACCGTAGTTAGATTGTTAACTTATTTCTTTTAAAGAAATATTTGATTCTGCATTTGCTTAATGTTTGGTATAGTAATTAAGGCACCAAGGAATCTGAAATCTAGTTTCACCTTAAGCACAAACTCAGCTGGCTGATTTTGAGCCAGCCATTTCTCTCAGACCTAGAAAGCAGACAATGGCAAACTGGTTCCAAAAATCTTGTCAAGAAAACTGCAGAGACTTGTATATATTAAGACTATTTTTAACAAGCTTAAAATAATCATTAACAGCCAATTAGTGACATGAAGGATGTATATACTAATTAGCTGCCTGCTTTACTTTTATGATTGCTTTAAGCTTGTGGAAAATAGTCTTAATAATTGATTATGGTTTTTAGGCTTTTTAGCTATTATAAATTGCTTTGACTAATTTTGTGAGAAAGCGGAATAATGGTATGTCAATTATCTGAATAAATGATAGATATACTTTGTCACTGCACATATGAAAAGCATAGAAGAAGATTTTGTGTAGGAAAAGCGGTCAGGTGGTGCTCATATCAATTTGACTAAACCAGCGGTTCTCAACCTGTGGGTCGCGACCCCATCTGGGGTCAAACGACCATTTCACGGGGGTCGCCAAGCACCACAGTCCGCCATTTTTTTTGGGTCGGCCATTTTTTTCCCTATTGCGATGCGGGCTGTCACGCCGCGCATGCGTGATGCGCCCCGTCACGCCGCGCATGCACGGTGTGGGCCCGCCATTTTTTTATTATTTTGGTCGGCCATTTTTTTTTGGTTGGCCATTTTTTTCCCTATTGCGATGCGGGCCGTCGCGCCGCGCATGCGCGATGCGCCCTGTCGTGCCGTGCATGCGCGATGCACCCTGTCGCGCCGTGCATGCACGATGCACCCTGCCACGCCGTGCATGCACGATGCGCCCCATCGTTCATGCGTGATGCGCCCCATCGTGCCGTGCATGCGCGATGCGGGCTGGGGTCGAGCCCCGGAAAAGGTTGAGAACCGCTGGACTAAACCATGCATTCTTGCAAAGTATATTGAAAACCAGAAAACATTTGGAAGCAACTCAGATAGACAACTCTCTAATTCACAAAAATATAAGGAGGAAGTGTAACACAATAAGGTTTGCAAGATTCTGTTATTGTAGCCACTGTCAATAAAGTAGTTTTAGCATACTTGTGGAGTTGATTTCATTGTCTGGTCTACTTGATTGGGCTGACGTGAATCTTGCAAGCCTCATTGTGCTGCACTTCCCCTTTCTTCTTATGTTGAATAGGGAGGTGTCTGTTTGAGCTGCTTCCAAATGTTATCTGGACATTGTGGACTTAAAAAAATGTTTTAGCACCTTTTGCCTACGCAACAGCTTTTGCATATCAAGGTCATCCTCCTTACTGTCTACAAGAACATGTTGAATTATTCTCATCTAGTTGTAACTAAGGCATGTGTTATTATATTGTGATCTGTAACCAAGGCATGTGTTATTATAGCCAGAACTGAGTTTATTGGGGATAGAGGCAGCTGGATTACCAGTTTAACAGTGCTGGGTGCAGCTGCATACTTGTAAAGTGAGTTCAGAAGTATTCTCAGATGTACACCTGATTCCAACAGGTTAAAAATGTCACAGACTGCAGGTCTGGGATGGGGGAGCATCCATAATTTCTTTGATCAAATTTCAGTTTATTCGCTTTTTTTTAATATAAAATTCTTTTATTAAAACAATCAACATTGAACATAAAAAAACATATTGTGCAGCAATCATCATGGCACCTGATATACAATACTAGGTATTAGTCACTGAAAACGTCTGAATTAGTAAGCCTTTTTCCCACCCCTCGCGTCTAGCCTCAACTATACTCCTGTTACACTTTGTTTGATTGGTGTTTCTCTTATCTGGTTCCATATTAATGTGGTCAACATTAAACCAAAGATCCTATTGCTAAACAATCATCCTAGAACATAGCATACAGCATTAGGTATTAATCTTTGTAAACATCTGTTTTAGTAAACGTTCTTCCTCTTCCCTTCCCTCTTCAAGTATACTCCGAGTACCTTTTGTTTGTTTGGTGTTTCTCTTATATATGGTCTATCTGCTGTATCTAGTTTATTGCATATTGTTCGTTTGCGCTTCTGAATTGACTTCATCCCATTACTAGTGCAAACTTTTATAGTCCCTAACCAGAGATCCTGAGGTAAAAGTTTCATATCCTGAGGTAGAGATTCAGTCCGCTTTAACAGTTTTAAAGCAAACAACATTAGTCATAAGTTTATGTTAAGAGGCATTAGTTATAGAACATATACATTCAACATTGGGTGTTAGTTTTTGTAAACATATGATTTGTTAACCCTTCTTCCCTCCTCCCATCGAGCCTCAGCTAAACGCCATCTGCATTCTGTTTGATTGGTGTCTCTCTTGGATATAGTCTATCCACTGTTTCCAGTCCGTCAAAAATTGTTCATTGGAGCGATTTTTCAAGTACGCTGATATTTTCGCCATTTCCGCCAAATTTGTCACTTTCACAGTCCATTCTTCAATAGGCGGTATTTCCGGATTCTTCCAGTATTGTCCCACCAACAATCTTGCTCCTTTTAGCAAGCCCATTATCACCCCAGAAGCAGTTGGGAAGATTAGTTTCTATGAAGCTGGAAAATGGAGGAGGAGAATTGGCTGGAAGGAATGCTTAACACATAAGTAAATTTTATTTTTTGATAAGAGGGGCATCACTGCAGAAGTGGAGGAAGCTTTATCAGATTTAAAGGATTTCATGTGATCAAACAGGGAGAGCTCACTTCCTAAGAACCTCTATTTGGGCTGATAACAACTGAATTAGAGAATCAATCTTCTGATTCAGTTTCTTGTCAGTTTCTTGTTACTGATTCTGTCTTTTATTTCACCTAAGCATTGTCATAAGGATTGAACTATTGGGAAACAGCCAGCCTTAAAATCTTGTAAAAAACAGTATCCATAAAAAATTAAAGGAAGGAGTTACTATATACCACTAGTAATGTCATAGCAGTATTTTTTTATTTTTATTTGTATCCTGCTTTTTTTTTTTTTTTTTACAAATAAGGCAGCAATGTATCTCCTATGTTTTCCTCTCCTATTTTCCCCACAACCACCACCCCTGTGGGGTGAGTTGAGCTGAGACAGAGTGATTGGCCCAAGGTCATCCAGTTGGTTTTATGGCTAAGGTAGGACTAGAACTCACGGTCTCCCAATTTCTAGCCTGATGCCTTAACCACTAGATCAAATTGTCTTTTTCTTTCAGCCCCCTCTTATCATCCTGGTTGTCCTCCTCTGATCATGTTTATCAATGTCCTTCCTAAAATGCAGTTCCCAGAATTGGATACAATATTCTAAATGTGGTCTGGCCAATGCAGGATATAAAACATCAATACTTTCTCTTGATCCTAACATTGTATTTCTGTTGCTGAGACTCAAAATTGCATTTAAGTTTTTTTGCAGCTCATCATAATGTTGGCTCATGTTCAGCATGTGATATACCAAGACTGTTGTATACTTCGTTCGCGTGCGAATGATGAAGACACATGGCGAGGTTGAACAATTCTTTATTCTCCTTCTAACAACACCCGAGCAAAAACAAAAGGCACACAGGCCTTTTTATATGGCCAGAAACCTGGACAATGTCTGCCAATGTGAACAGAGCATTTTCGCACCTTGCACATGTGCACAAGGCTGGCGCCGCTCTGTCTGGTCCTGGGCAGCTTTTGGAATGCCCGGGACCAATGCAACGTCCCTAGCCTGCTTTTGCAGGCTCAGGACACAACAAAGACGTTCAGATCTTTTTCATATGTATTGTGACCCAGTATGAGATTCTTTTCACATGTATTGTGACCCACTGTGGTTCATCCCATTCTATAAATCTCTCTTTGATTTTTTTCTATCCAAATGAAGGACTTTGTGCTTGTCTCTATTGGAATTCATCTTACTGGATTTTGCTCAGGGTTCTTAGCTTGTCAAAATATATCTGAATCTTGTTACTTTCCTCTCTGTTTACTATTATTTTTATGACCTTGGGGTCAATTGTGAGCTTGATAACCAGATCCTCATTCCTGTCCTGTCGTTTATAAATATTTTGTTAAAAAGCACAGAGCTGTCCTATACCACTCCATACTTCCTTCCATTTACTGATATGCAATATATTCTTTGGGTATGATTGTGCTACCAATCCTATAACCATCAAATGGTATCACAATCAAGCCCACATTTTGTCATCTTATGGACATTTCATTCAACAGCTTGCTGAAACCAAGGGAATCTATAACCAACACATTTCCATGGTCAATTAAATTTGTAACTTTATCAAAAAGGAAAATTGGGATGATTTAGGATGACTTACTTTCAGCCTCCTGCTAAGCAGTACATTATTTTCTAAATACAAATTAACTGCTTAATAATTTGTTCCAGATCATTGCAGGTGTAAGATGACTAGATGGTAGTTATTTGGCGCTCATTTTCCCCTTTTGATGGGAATAACATTGATTGCTTCATTCTTTCATTTTAGAGGCCACGCGATTTCAGATCATTCTAGGCAGCTTACACAAAAACATAAGAACAAAGAGAGGCAGGTCATAAATGCCATCAAGATCATGCTGTAAATAACAATAAACAAACCACAGGGCTGCAATTCTGTCCCAAGGCCAGAAGAATAGCCAAGTTTTCAGTCTGCCTTTCTTCAGTCCTATTACACTGCCTGCCACCATACACCTGTTTCTCCATGTTTGCTAAAAGATCACATAGGTCATCTGCAATCTCCTTGAAGACTCTTCTATATAATTTTGTCTAATCTTAAAGACTTAAATACATTCAGTGTAACTAGGTGCTAGCTAACCATCTTTTTACTTACCTTGGATACCTCTCTCTCCTTTTGTCAATTATTTTGCTTAAGTCCACTTGAACATGTCATTTGGGGAGAAGACTGAAGTAAAATAAGAGATGAGGAGTGCTTGTCTCTATTACTTTTTCTACCCTACCATCTTGTCTTGGTTCACTCTTTTCTTGAAATCAAGAAGAGGCAGCAGCTTCCAAACTGATCTACCCTGAATCTCCATACTTGCTGCTGGTGTGTCTCTCAGCATCACATTTGATCTTGTTCTAGTAAGTTTTTGGAGTCATCCTGCTGTTGGAGAAACACATGGACAGGCAAGTCCAAGGCCTTTTACATCATTTCTTTCTAACTATAAATAATGTATATGTATATGTACACACACACATAAATCCCATTAGGTTGAACTGAATAAAAATAGTCCTGTTAAATTTAAAATATAACTCAGTTTGCAACTTGGAAGGAAAAACTCCAGCGAGAGACAATTTCTTGTGATTTTGCCAAGCTCTGGAATAGTTTTGCACCTGTTTGGTAAATGTTTGTGTTCCAAAAACCAATTGAAAAATGAGTGTGTGCACATTAAATAGAAAATCCTTATTTTTTTATAACATTTTTTATTATTTGATATCCATTTGTACATGTAAACAAAGAAGGAGAAAAAAAATAATTTCAAGTTAAAGCCATTCAGCTCTATGCAATCATTTTAAATTTGTAGACCTTCTTCACTCCATATATCCAAGTTTAACTATGAACCAACTACATTTTAAACATTTTAACTTTCACTTCTTTTCAGATCAATCCATTGGACATCAAACAAACAAGTCATCTTATTAATGTTAATAATTTCCATGTTGATACACCCATCCCTTCAACAAGTACATTCTTAGTCTATTTGATATATATCTTCCAATAATCAGTAGATATATATTTGTATATGTAAACCAGGGGAAAATTCAAGCTAACTGCTATCCAACTTAATACAATCGATTTAAATTAGAAAATCCTTCTTGAACACAAGAGGTCAGACAAAACTGAAAGCTGCACCAGCATTTCCTATGCTAGTATTTCTATTATTAAAATTGCAACATTAGACTTCCTCTAAATAGGAACAACTCCCTCGGACTACATTTCAAACATTACTTCTTTACCATTTGATGTCTTTGATAAACTGCCAATGACAGTTCAGGAAAAAAACATTTGGGTTGTTTCTCTTCCAGCATATTTTAACAATGCCAAAGCTTTTCCTCAATTAACTGGGAATGGAATAAAGAAAGCTTCCACTCATGAACTATTCTGTGTCTGCCTTTGAGTCAGCCCATACAGTTTTCTTGGCAAGATTTTTGAGAGTGGTTTCCTTCTTCTTCTAAAGGCTGAGAGAGAATAACTGGTCCAAGTCACCTAACTGGCTTCATGTCTAAGGTGCAACTAGAACATATGGTCTCCTGGTTTTTGGCTTGGCATTATATCAAACCGGTTTCCACAGGTACAATAGTTTTATATAATTCAGCCCTGGACAACATCCTGCTACAGCGTTTATTCATATGTAGATTACACTCAGTAAAAGTTCTCAAGTTATGTTAATTAAAAAAAACTTTACTACCAAGTTCAGCCTGCTTAGTGTTTCCTGTTGAGCATAGGTGGGGATTATTGACATGTTTGCTCTAATTAATGGACAGTATTTCTGGATGTTATTAAAATGACAATTTGTCTTCCTACAGGAAGCAGGATTGATGATTGCTCTTCTTTTTTATAAAGGAATACTATTTTGCTCTAAGCAATTGCATGAAGAAACAGTAATGATAAATAGAAATCAGTAACAAAACCCATTTTCCATGTGGGAACAGAAATAGATGTTGGAGCTATTAATAACTTTTTAAAAATGAAAAAATCAAGTTTGGCTCCTGGTGATTACATTGACACATAATTAGCTGTTCTGTACCGTCTACCTGTGCTCAACAGGAAATAGGTTACATTCATAAATAGAACAATTTTAATTAAAGGTCACAGATCTTTAAAAGCTTCAAAAGTTTTGTGCAACACATTAAGCAGGTTATTGCTATAATTATATTTTCTTATTTTTTAAAAATCTGAAAAAATATGGGGCAACAGCAAAATATACTTATCGTATGGGTACTCTGTAAAATATGAGTGCACAAAGAATAGCAATTCCAGAGAAAATTGCTGGTCTGGTCCTTGAAGTCCCTTCTCTTTGCTAAGCACAGCATGAGTAAAGATTATTAGGTTTGAAATAATAACAAAGCTCTATCTGCAGCAGTTGATTAATAAAGACCATTGCATATACACTAGTTATCATTTGATATTTCAGACATTGAGATGAATTTGTCACAGTGAATCTATTCTCCTTTGCTGTGAGTTGTTATATTCCCTGTGGTCATATCATTGATGTGAAGTCTCTTATTTTAGATGCTAAATCTCAAAAATGGGAGGAAAACAGAAGGGAAATTGCTCCCAGAAAGGCAGAGAGGAGAGCCTGAAATGGCAGCGAGGCAAAGCAAACTTGTTTTCCTGGTCCAATTGATGAGAATATATTTGGCCAAACAAATGAAGATATCTTTCGACAAGATGCTGGGATAGGCACAAAATAGCAGTATAGCTCACGCTACATTTCTTCAAGACTAGCTGGGTTTTTTCCGGGTTATAGCGGGATGAATCTATCCTGAAATCCACAGCCTGATGACAACTTACTGACATAGAGAAAAATCCTGATTGGAATTGTCCGGCTTTGCTGCAGGGAGATTTCCCCTTTTCTCATCCTTCCTGTTCAACTTTGCAATGTTGGACATTCCTAGTAGCTCGTCAGTTCTCCTGAACCAAAACTTTTAGACTTTTGTATGTGGTTGCCAGGATTAAAAAAAGAAACACTCTAAAAAAGATAGGGTCAAATACCAATTGCAGGGCTTTGGCTGTTGTTTTTATTTTAAATAACTGGTTAGTTAACAACACCAAATCACATTTAAAGGTTTATTTCTGAGTGTAGATAAAGGACCAAATTGCCCATTTTAAAAAATCAATTTGTCTTTCTCCTTTTACAGATAAGGGGGGGGGAGGAGACTTAATTTTTAAATCAAAACCAGGCCAATAGGAATGAGCAGCTAAGTTGTCTTTGCCTTTGCAGCTTCAAATACATTTCTTTTAGCTCAGCTCCAATAACTAAGAAGAAAATGACTTGAAATGACAAATCATGGAATATTCAGGCCAATGTGAGGTGCACTTAGCATTCTGGAGAGAATGAAATAAGCTTCTTGTATATGGGAGTAGGGGCAACAAGGTGATCCATTGGTCTGTTTCAGTCATACACAGTTCCAGAGTTCTAAATCCTTTGGGAATAGAAAAGGTTCATGGTTGCAAAAATTGTCCTCAACATGTGAGGGACTTTGCGGAAGTGTGTGCTCTAATTGTATCACCATTGCCCTTTCCTTCCTGGAATGCCTGGGTTTCTTCATGAAAGTCACCTTGCAACTTCCTCTTTTTTCACTGACTGCTATTTAGACTAGCAAGGAAACTCACAACCCCAGAGACAGAATCAGGTGTGCTACTTTAAATATGTATTTATGTGGGGGAAGTTGTCAACTTGAATCTGCTAATGGAGTGACAGCTGCACAGTCTACCTCAGTGTTTCTCAACTTTTGCAATTTGAAGACGTGCACTTCAGCTCTAGAATTCACCAGCCAACCATGAAGACTTGTAGACTTTAAATTCTTGGCTGGGGAATTATAGTAGTTGAAGTCCACACATCTTCAGTTTGACAAGGTCTACATAACAGAATAACAGAGTTGGAAGGGACCTTGGAGGTCATCTAGTCCAACCCCCTGCTCAAGCAGAAACCCTACACCATTTCAGACAAATGGATGTCCAATCTCTTCTTAAAAACCTCCAGCTTTGGAGCACCACAACTTCTGGAGACAAGTCATTCTACTGATTAATTGTTCTCACTGACAGGAAATTTCTCCTTAGTTCTAGGTTAGTTCTCTTCTTGATTAGTTTCCATCGTCATCTTTGCTGAGAGCTTTAGGGGCAGGTAATGTTCCCACCCTAGCTAAAATGCTGAGGCTACTATGAAAGTGTTGCTGTTCTTGTTGTAGATACCTTCTGCTTTCATCTTTCATGAAAGACTTCTGCAGTTTGGTATTTTAATAAGGCAGATTATAAATTATTTAGAAATACAGGACAAGAAAACAGGGCAGGAAAAAACATGTCTGCACAACCTGAGGAAGGAGAGTCCTCCCAAACCATTTTCAGCTTTCTTAAATTTTCAGCTTCTTACTCAACAAGTTACTTTAGCAGAAAGGTTATTTTTTGTCTCTTGAAAATAATTTCCTCTTCCTTCACTTATCCTATTCATACAGATTCCATCGATTTCTTTATTCTTGCCATTCCTCGCACATACACGGGAGACAGATGGGAATGAAGGAGATCATTTGGGAAAGACAGGCAACTAAAAAGAATGTTTCCTTTTTGAATGAATTGATAACAAGCTGCACAAGTAATTGTTAAAGCACAAAATAGATGTTACAGAACTTCATCAAGCAGAATATCATACCTATACATTCATCGAACCATTTCTCAGCTTAAAAAAAAGATAGGGAATATTTGGCACATTTCAAGAAGGTGAATATTACAGAAAATTCAGAAATACAGAGCATAATTCTAAGGAACCATGTTTATTGCAACAATCATTGGGTGCCTCTTTTACAAGAAAATAAATGGAAAGCAAAGTTGGAAGCTACAAGGCAGGAAATCCTAAGGATTTTATTTGCTGGTCAGTTTGAGGAAGTCAGGGAGAAACCTGTCTGTATACCAGGTGTTGTTTCTATTGCTAGGCAAAAGGACACCTTCAGGAGGGCAGCAGAGCTGTAGGAGTTCATGCTAACCGAGAGAGAATATTAAAATCATCAGGAAAGTGTCTCTGATTGAGGATGGATTTCCTACATTGCAATTCCCTTTTAGGGGCTGCCTTGTACTACCATAAGAGCTGTGAGCGATGCTTCTATCCAGTGGTGGGATTCAGCCAGTTCGTTACCACTTCGGCAGAACCGGTAGCTAATTTTTTGTTGCTTAGGCCCAGAACGGTCTTCCAGAAGTGGCAGCCACACAGAGAACGGATTGTTCACATATTTGAATCCCACCACTGCTTCTATCCTTTGATTTAGTTAGGATTGCAGGACCTTTGAAGGTAGGGTGGGTTAATTTGAGCACAATAGAATTAGACAAAGAAAGAAGCTGGAAAGATGCAACCTCCATTTGGTTTGTTAATTTATTTTCTCCAGCACAGTGGGCAAATGTCAAGAGTATTTGTTTTACAATAAATACACAGTGGCCATTTCTGTCTGTTGCAAACCTCAACTAACATTTTTTTGGAGCTTCAAATAGAGCTTCAGCTACTGCAATCACATTCCAGGGACAGAGGAATAAACCCCTGGGAGCAATGTTATATTCTTGTGAACCTCCCTTTCTCAGACTTTGACTGGAGCAGCCAAGGCATAGATTGAATGGGTGGAGAGAGAGAGAGGGAGGGGAGAGGGGGAGAGGGGGAGAGGGAGGGGAGGAGGGATTGTGTGGGAACCTGGCTACATCCTCTTTCGGATAATTTTAATGTAGTTGAGATTTTATCATCAGCCCAAAGGTTAATCCAAAGTCACTGTTTGCCCCCCTGAGGTTTACAAAAATCACAGGACTGAGTGTTCTGGCCCAGCATCAAAGAAAAGATATAGCAACCATCCAAACCCATTCATCCTATTTTCCACCATTCCTTAGTTGTGTCTAATAACTGTTATATGTTATATGCTAAATGGTATAAGGTCTCCTCCTTGAGGGAGGGGTCGGACCAGAAGACCTCCAGGAAAACTTTCAATTCTGTTATTCTGTTATAATAATTGTTATAGTACAGAACAGATTCTCATCACTCAATGAAGTATCCAATCTTCACATGCATTCATAGTCCACTGATGGCTTCTTGCATGTTAATGAGAATCCATCCTACAGAATCCTCTTTCAATTAGTTGAAGGCATATATGCAAAATATGCAGTCTGAGCAGGAACAAGACCCAGCAGGGAGAAGATTAGGAATTGGGGGGGGGGGAGGAAAGAGAGAGAGAAGATTAGCTTTCAAAAGCTGCAAGAAAAAAGAGAATAATGAAACAGGTTCCCAGGAGTCAAGCTCCTTTTTCTGAAAATGTTTTCTTTATATAATCCCAGAATAAACTGAGGATGGGAAGTCTGTATTGGATCTCCTACCTCCAGCTGCTTATTCTGCCCTCTGACGTCTCCAAGCTGCCTTCTGGAACAAAGATAGGGGTTTTTTTTTTCAGTCTATCAAACATGGGAAAGTATCCCTCTTTTTTTCAGCCTTTGCTCAGTTCCTCACGTCCGCTGGCAAGCCTCCCAGCTAGAAACTCCAAGTTATGTAAGGATGCTGGAAAGCAGAGCACCAGGAAAAAAAAAGGGACAATACATAAAACATTATGAGAAAATATTGTAATTGTAATCATTAATTATTATGGCATCGATTATTATTATTAATCATAATTACAATGCTTTCTCACAGTGCTAGGCAAACAAAATTCCTTTTTCTTTTAAATCTGTTTGATGAAATACATATACGTATATACACACATACACATATATTAGAAATTATCTCAAAGGAGAAGAAAACTTTAGGAAAAATTTCAGGGGTGTTGAGAAAAAGTAGCAAAGGAATTGTCTATGAATGACCTTTATACATTCCCCCCCCCCCAAAAAAACTTACAACATCACAGGATTCACGGAGTTCAATGAAATCTCAAGGGCAAACATGACAGTACTGCTCCCACTGGGAGTTTTTGTTTTTGTTTTTAAAATAACCATGTGTCACGGTAGATAATTCCCTTGTGAAACAATTGGAGAATTTCTCCTTCCCTAAAGTAATTTAAAGGCATTGCGACACCATTTGTCAGCCTCTAAATTTGGCAGAGAATTTCAAAATCTCATTTGTCTCCTGCCCAAATTATCCTTTTTTTAAAAAAAAACATCCCAAGACAATTAGAAAAACTAATGATGCTGGGCAAAAATCAGACTGCTGCATTCCTGGTTCCTTATTAAAGTCAAAATGTTCTCTCCTGTGATTGCCAGAATCTGGAATGTTAGAAACATGGAAGTAGCTACAGATAGTCCTTGACTTGCAACAGTTTGCTTAGTGACCAAAGTTACAACGGCACTGAAAAAAGTGACTTATGACCGTTTTTCACACTTACGACCACTGCAGCATCTCCATGTGATCAAAATTCACATGCTTGGCAACTGACACATACTTATGACGGTTGAAATGTCCCGGGGCTCATGTGATCACCTTTTGCGACCTTCTGAGGGGAGTCAATGGGGGAGTCAGATTCATTTAACAAACATGATACTAACATAACGACTGCAGTGACTGACTTAACAACTGTGGCAAGAAAGGTCGTAAAATGGGGCAAAACTCACTTAACAATTGTCTTGCTTAGCAACATAAATTTTGGGCTCAATTGTGGTCGTAAGTCAAGGACTATCTGTACTTGTATCGCATTGGTTGATTCTCAATCCCCAGGGAAGCAGTATTTAATCTGATATGCACAAAAAGAATGCCTAGTGGTTAAGGCACCAGGCTAGGAACCAGGAGATTGTGAGTTCTAGTTCTGCCTTAAGATGACTGGAAAGTTTTGGGCCGGTCACCCTCTCTCAGTCCAACTCACCTCATAGGGTTGTTGTTGTGGAGAAAATAGGAGGATGAAGGAGTTTTAGATAAGTTTGCCACCTTCAGTTATTTATAAAAATAATAATAGTGGAATAGAAATAAATAAGATAAATCATATTTCAACAAAAAACCCACTTTCAGTATTTTTCATGGAGATAAAATACTGCTAATCATATTTCAAAATACTATTCAAATTTCAAAACAATAAAGAGTGGGGGCTTTAGTGACAAAGTGTAGATAAGCCTGAATTATCTTACCACGTGAGAGAGAATTGCATATTGACAGATTCCAAATTGTGGAGATTTGGGAACTGATTTGGCAGTTGCTAAGCATGCCTCCCACTTTCCTGAGCCTAGCAAAACAATCATTATTTCACATTAATTATAACATCACATTTAGAAGTAGGCAAAGCTAAGCCCAAACGCTATTTGTAGTCATAATTCAACCCACTGGAACTTCATTATCAGACAGAGGAGCCTTCTAAAAGAGGAAAGACAAAAAAAAAATCTTATTCACTCAAGGTTTGAAAGAAGATTGAATACAAAGGATTCTTTTGCTTTCCTTTGCAGTTTCTTTGTGTTAAGGAAGAACAGGGATGAATGCCAGCTCCACTTCCTTCACATCGTTTTCCATAAACAGATGGGGTGGCCACCTAAAGTGGAGAACTTCTATCTGTAAAGCTCTCTTCTTGATTTAGATAGTGATTTTCCAGAGTCATTACTCCCAGGAAGAATCTTTACTTAACAGAAGAGGCTGTCCGTTCCATTGAGTTTGAGTGGTTGTAGAGCAGCGGTTCTCAACCTGTGGGTTGCGACCCCTTTGGGGGTCAAACGACCCTTTCACAGGGGTTACCTAAGACCATCGGAAAACACATATTTCCGATGGTCTTAGGAACCGAGACACCATTCCTCTATCCATCTCCAGGCGGCGGGTCTGTCCATGCTGGCGCCGAGGTCTGGGTCCGGTGGCGAGGCTGGGTGCTAGCAGAGGAGGGGTGGGTCACGTGAAGCGAGGCGCGGGGCAGGAGGGCAGTGAGGAGGCGGGCGCTGCGGCTCCTGCTGCTGCTGAGATGGCCGATCACGACGCAGAAGCACCACAGCATGGAGTGGCATGGCTGAGGGCGGGTGGGCAGGTCGAGGGGGAGGCACGGCCCTCCGCATGATGAAATCGCAGGCGGCGCCACCTTGCCAGCTCCACCTCGGCCGGCGTAGGGGGCAGCACCATGCATGCGCGGCACTCCCGGGCTGAGGCAGTTGCTGGGCGACGGCCCGCGTGTGCCCTCGGCCTGCCTGGCGCGCGCTCCAGCAGCAGGAGAGGAGGTGGAGCATGTGCACCAGAGAGAAAAAAAGAAAAAGCGAGTGAGAGAGAATGAGAGTGAGCAAACCCTGCCCCTCCTCCTGCCCCCGCCCGCAGGGAAATACAGGTAGTCCTTGACTTACGACCACATGGTTGGGGGTCACCACAACATGAGGAACTGTATTAAAGGGTCACGGCATTAGGAAGATTGAGAACCACTGTTGTAGAGGGTAAGATGAAAAAATGGGTCTGTTGCACAATCTCTTAAGCCAAACAGAACATACCAGTTTTGTAAATGCCTGAAGTGGCCTTTTTTACTGGAGGTAACTCATTCCACGTGCCTCAAGAAGACGTAGGATTGATTCTTTCTGGCTGTATTTACATATTGTGCTAACAGGCCAGAGTGATGGCTATGGTTTTGGGAATTAGATCAGGAAGATCAAGGTACAAGTTCCCATTGATCATGGAGCTCACTCAATGTCTGAACAGTTATTTTCACTCAGCCCAAACCCATCTTACAAAACTGTTATTACAGGATAAAACTAAAGAGAAAAGATGCACTTAAAGAGAAAAGGTGGGATATAAATTCAATGAATACATAAAATGACAAATAAAACTAATATTATGGCTAATAATTGAACGTACTGGTTTCACCTAATATATTGAATCATTGGCTAAGCACATTGGCTGACCTGGCACAATGCACTGAACAACAAACAAGCCAACTTCAGCTTCTGAAGTGATAAATCTATATAATTTCAGGTAAATAATGACAGGGTTTACTGCCTTTTCGGTGTAATAACAGCAACAATCAGACTCTCTGGGTGGATATGTTTTGTTATTTACAGAAGCCCCACTTATAACCCGCAGTTGTACACCCCAAATATAAGTTTATTACCTCTGAGAGAACTCAACTGAATCACAATTAATTCATTTTAATAGAAAACCAGTGATTGTATTATTTTGAGAGACAGAATTTCTTAGAGCCTGCTGAACAGGAAATGCAAACATTGTTATTAAATGCCTATTTCTCTATTGCTCAAAATACCAGTTACCAAGCACTAAAGAGGTAAGGACACTAACATCACTATCTGTAGCCAGCAACGGATGTCTCCCTCCCTCCCTCATCAGTTTAAGGATTGAAATAAAGGTTTTTATACACAGTGGGAATTAGAAATACTTTATAAATAATCATTTGGATTCAGAGGTAATTCAGGTACAATATTCCATTCAACCACAATTTCCATTTCATCTTATTTTGATCTTTGATCCAATTATGCTTCTCAAATGGTAAGCATTTAAACCTATTTCAGTAAGATACTCATGCTTGTTTTTCTGGTGCGACACATTCCTCAGAAAGACATAACAGGATGTTGAAGTGGTAGCGTGGGTTGTATTCTACCATTTCTGATTCGATTCTCTAGCTACAGACTGAATGGAAGATTTGATTAAACATATGTTGCTATTCACTTTCTCTATGGATAAAGAGGAAGTGACTCATTAGTGGGATTCCCTTGAATGGTAGTGTTGGTCTAATCAAGCATCTTCAACAGAAACCTTCAAGGTGAAACCCCTGTCAAGCCTTTGTTAAAGTTCCAATTTTAAAACAATAGTGGGAAGGGTTCTGACCTATGCCTGGAACAGTGGAAATGGTTGGAAAGGAAATGTACGTCCTGATATAGCACTGAAACCTGCAGTGAGATAGAATAGAAAAGTCAGAGTCAGCAGGATCTACTTCCCCTTCTAGATGCTTTTCATCCAAGAGAGCACAGATAGGATTCTCTCTCTCCAGAATGCCCAAACACTATACTTGGCTTTTCCATGAATATTTTTAATGTTTGCAAATAATGTGCATATGGATTATCTTAATCTCTCATCAGAAAGGGCAAGGAACCATTTTGGACAATGGGCTTCAGTTTGTTGCAACACCAAAGGTGCTACCTCAAAGAAGCAGAATACCATTTCAACTGACTTAGCCCTCATACCTCAATTGATGTGAAGAATGATGAAATAGTACAGCACTGGACTTAGTTTTTTAAAAAACACACCCTCATACGTACATATAGGAAAAGTAGGAAGTTCAGGGACTAAGCACTAAGTGTGGATATGTCCATGCTCCCAATTATTAGCAATGTGGACTGAATCATGTTGAATTGCTAATTTCTATTGTTTTACTCTGCAATTATTGATTCATGCAAGGTGTCAAAGCAACACCACCCAATGTTAGCAGTTCTTTGAAGAGTTTCATCTGTCGGAACCATGACACAAGGATGCCACAATAGAAAATAGGGCCCATCTTTATTTCTGAACCATGTTAAAATATTTTTGCCAGATGGAATGGCTGCATTTCGTGCCTTTCTGAAGACAGAATTCAGTGAAGAAAACCTGGAGTTCTGGCTGGCATGCGAGGAATTCAAGAAGATACGATCAACTACCAAACTAGCTACCAAGGCCCACCGGATTTTTGAAGAATTTATTGACGTGCAAGCACCACGAGAGGTGAGCAGATGCAAAGCATGGATAGTTGGGCAGGGATGAGTCTGGGAGCCGAGTGTGCTCCTCTTGGGTTCAGCATTACCTTTAGAACTGGGGATCCTTAGAGTTCCTTGGTATTACTGTGGCAGCTGAAGAAACCATGATCACTCTGATAATGTCTCAATCATCTTTGAATAAGTAGCATCAGACCTAAAATGTCTTTAAAACCATATTTTTATTCTGAATATTTGAAGAAAACAAATCCCAAGGATATATGCTTGCCTTCTCTGCATATCTTTTTATCTACACAGCCCTATGAAATATGTTAGATTTTGAGATAATGACTGGCTCAACTACGTTTCACGGTGGAAGGGAAGGATAGGAAATAATTATGATTAATAATTATTTTCATACCCAGACCGGGCATGAAGTTGGCAATACAAGTAGTCAATATTCTGTAATGTCATTAATATGCCAGCAAGCCTGATATCAGATTCATTTTTCAGATGAAAAGAAAATACTTGTTTCTGACTGTGTGACAAAACTGCGACATTCAGATGAAAGGAATAGGAAAATAATTATTTTATATACATTATTTTCATGTTTTTCTCTCCTTAGGTAAACATAGACTTCCAGACAAGAGAGGCAACAAGAAGGAATCTAGAAGAACCATCACCATCATGCTTTGACCAAGCCCAAGGGAAAATTCACAGCCTTATGGAAAAAGACTCTTACCCCAGGTTCCTGAGGTCCAAAATTTATACAGACCTGTTGTCTCAAACCCAGAGGAGGCTCAGCTAGGGCAGGGATCAGGAGGAGGAGTGCTCTCCTTAGACACCACAAGCTTCCTGCACTAGCCACATCCATTTCTATGTGTGATGTTAAATTCATTTTCTTACAGCAGCAATAGAAGGAGAGGAGAAATGGAAGAAGCATGGAGTTGTGTACATGGATAAAACATTTCACAGTATGAATCCAGTGCTGTCTTTGGATCCTCATCGTTCTATGTATGCATGTCCATATTTTAACTGAAGACCATGCATATGTATAGCAGTAAAATCCTTAGTCCAACCCTGATAGAAGCTTCTAGCATATTACACTGTATCTGGACAAATCAATGAATTGAAGTAAAAGTAGGGTTAAGAACAATATTCAAATTGGACTACTCTCTGAAATGTTGCTGGAAGGAAAGCATATAAGAGAGAAAAAAGTTATATTTAACATCTCCAACCTGTTTGTTTCGAGGTTGCAGCTTCTGGTATTTCCCGAAGCCCAAACACATCCAGTGGGGACTGAACTGGGGAATGCGATTTTGAATGAACATAAAATGATCTTGCCAATTTTTCTGTTCAAATAATTCAGGTTCACATAATTTCAGTTTATAGACTAGGGATAGAAAAACTCATAGCCCTCCAGATTTTTGAGCATCCTTTTCAATTGCAATTGCTGGAAACAGCATCTGGTGGGTCATATGGGGGTCATATACCCAGTGCTTTTTTTCTTAAAAAAAAAAAAGGTGCCAGAAGTCATACATGTCATACAACCCGCCTTGCATATCCTACAAGGTTCCATCCAAAAAAGGTGCCGGAACTCCATTCTGGGCATTCTATGAGAAAAAAAAGCCCTGCATATACCCCATATACTTTATCCCCTGCATAAAACAGAAATGCTGAACTAATGACAACTGGATGCGAAATTCAATGTCTTCCCATCAATATTTTGAAGATTCCTTTTTTTTTTTTAGAAAATTGTACAAATGGACACTAGAGAAAAGAATGTGTAATTTAAAGTAACTCCTTCACGTTGCCTGATAGCAAGACTGATCTTGGCAAGGATTTTTGAATATATTTTTCATATTTTAGACTAAGGAGGCAAAAGTCTTTCTTCCTGGTCAAAACATCTGTTTCCTGCACAGAAAGGACCAAGCAACCTTGATTCATATGGCTAGTTCTGTTACTGGACTAATTGTCCAAGGTGCTAGATTTTTTAAATGGAAGATGGGTCTTAGAGTAACACTTGTTTTGTAAATAGGAATTTCTGGAAATTCTGTTGGGATTGGATCTAGACTATTTTGTTAATAAGTAAGAACACGTGGCTGCAGCTCCCTCACTTGATTATTCCAAAAAACCCGAATTGGGTGTAACATTTCTGGAACAAAAATGATAAGTTTTGTTTTATTTATTTATTTGGGTTTGTATGCTGCTCCTCTCCGGGGACTCGTTTTGTTTTGCCCCAAGGAAGGGCACTTCTGGATGTGAAGCCCAGAAGTCTTATTCCTTTAAGAGCTTCAACCAGAAAGAGGCAAAGTTGCAGAACACCCCAGACTGATGAAAATGTTCATTCTCCTATTTTCATTCACATTGGGGGATTGAAGTGACGCTGTTTTTTTCCCCCTTCCATTGCTGTTATTTATTATTACCAAACTGATGTTGGTGCTCTGACCCAGATTCTAGGGAACCTGCTTTGTGGGGAAAATATCCCTCTTTTGACGAAAAGCGCTATCTTAAAGCTCTGTTTGCGTGAACGGATAGATACTAGACATCATACAGTTCATATTTCTCTTTTCTTACAGCAGCATGCCCAATTATGTATATACAGCAGATGTTGTATTTCATAACTTGAGATTTGCAGCTTAAAATAGACTTCACTTAGACATCTGCTGTGTCATGATGTCAGGCTGTGCAGAGAATAAATACTTCACAACAGACTTTGTACTGGATGTGATTGCAGGGAGGCAGTTGAGCTTATTTCTACTAACAGGACGTATGTTGGGATATCAGGT
Organism: Bothrops alternatus; assembly: GCA_034064705.1. Classification (NCBI taxonomy): domain Eukaryota; kingdom Metazoa; phylum Chordata; class Lepidosauria; order Squamata; family Viperidae; genus Bothrops; species Bothrops alternatus. The sequence continues at coordinate 1,512,261 of JARGCV010000040.1, forward strand.
AAAATGGAGATAGAAGGAGGCAGACTGGATGAAGCAGAAACAATAAATATAGGTGAATTACTATGCATGAATTGGATTTCTAGCTGCCACCATCAAAACCAATGTCATCTGAGAAAATATAGCACATTCCTGAAATTTTATTTTTCTGCCAGAGGCAATTTCAAAGCATTGTTGTCTGGCGTTCTTCCTGATAACCACACTGGATGGAGGCCCCCAAAATGCTTAGCCACTCTGTGTTGGGCTTAATTTTGGCTTAGCCTTTAATGCAGTCTGATAAGTTTATGCATAGAATGAATCCAGTTTCATTCTCTGCAGTTGAGAATCTCTGCAATGTAACCCAGCAAAATGAAGATAAGGAACTGCAAATATGGATGGAGGAGGAGCAGGAGACGGCTGCCGGGAGTCGTTCTATTTGCATTTATTTCTGGTGTGCAACCTTATTCAGATATGCAGTCCCCCCCATCTGTAATAAGAACAATAGACTTTTTTTTAAATAAAGAAGAACATAAAGTAGAAAACTGAGCAATATGATGGTGCTTTTGTAGCTTTGTAGTTATAATTCAGAAGGACTCAAATGTAATGGAAGGAAAATGGATTTCCTAGTAGGGACATTCTAAAATTAGAGTAAGAATACCGTAATTTAGGAGATTTCTTAGGGAATCAAGATTGCATTTTTTGCAGGGGGTTTTTGTGTGGGGATATCAAATCTCTGGATTTTAGTCATGTAACACCTACAAACAATAAGAGCTTATTTAGCAAAGGAGAAGGGTATCTATGGCGTTCATAGGTTTTTATGCTGGATTATTACTCCCGGGATCCCATGATAGATACTGAGTTGTATTGCAACTATCCTCACCTCCTCACTTAGCAAATGCTTAAAGCATTCCGAAGCAAGATTTAAAACAGATGCTCATTTAGCATATAGTACAGAATGGAAAAATACTGCAAAAGCTTATGCAAGGTCATAGACTAGTAAACAGTCACTCTGATGGTTGCAAGGCTATTTCATAAATATTATTCTTTCTTTCATGTGGCGTGCTTTGGGCTGCAGTCTTCTAACCCTTGAACAAAGGTAAAGGTCATTCATTTTGGTCTTACTTCTAAATCCCAAGATTTGCACTATTACTCTTTCAGGATTGCTAGGAACTTTTCATTATGCTGATACCGGTAATATTCTTCTGAAGAAACAGTAGAACCTTAGATGAGCTTTCTATCTGCCTTCTGCCTCTCTTTCAGTCTCTGAAAGCTTACCTCATGGTTTAGACTACAGGAAAGTGAATTGTATTTTTTAAAACATAATGAAAGGAAACATCTGAAAGCAGTATAATTATTTTGGTGACTGCTTTTGTGCAAGGAAATTATTTTTCTTGGAAATAAAAATTATTTAAACTTTATTTTAATGGAAACATAGTTATCCCTTGTAAATATTATGTGAACAGTACAGCCTCATGTGATGAATAGTTTCTTTCCCTATTAATAAATTCAAGGAAATGGATGCAGGCCATTAATTATCACAATAATATTCCCTGTAAGAGAGGGAGAGATATATACTTACTTTAATTTAACTCTAATGGACAATCCCAGGAAAAAACATGCTTCTAAGCTCTATTGGTCTAAATATATTAAACAAAAACAATCTGTCATTTATTAGTTAAAGGTTTCTATGCCCCAAATTCTAATGTCACATGAAAGCAAGGGCAGTGGAGAATACACATGATGTTCCCCCAGTTTCTAGAAATCTCTGTTTTGAAAGGTTCTTAATTTGTATGTCATTCCTGTTGTCGCAGGCTTTTCAAGAAACCTTAAAATAAGCATAAATACTGCATGATGTGGATAAAGTGAACAGGCAGGAGCTACTTTCCCCTTCCCAAAAGAGTAGAACCAGAGGTTACCCAAATTGAATCCTGGAAGAACCAAGACAAATAAAAGGATTTTGTTTTACACAGCATGTAATCTTTAGATATTAGAATACACTATTAGAATACACTATTACTACCAGCTTCAAAACAAGGTTGGACCAATTAATGGAAGTCATGGAGATCAATGGCTATTAGCCTTGATGATGGTGTGACTACCTCTGAAGGCCATTTATGGGAGAGTAGTTGACTACCGTTGCAGTTGGTAGGCCACTGTGAGAACAGCTGCTGGACTAGATGGGCCAAAGTATGAACCAGCAAGGCATTACTTTTGTTGGTTCCATGTCGATTCTTGCATGTGTAACATGGCTGACTGGCTGGCTGTAGTTGGTTTATTTAAGGCTGGGTCTGTTTGAGGTCAAACTTAATTCCTTGGAGATTCACTTGATTCCTTTTTGTGTATTTCATAATACACTAATGCATCAATCTATATATTAGAGTGGGCAGTCAGAACAACAATAAAATCCAACCTGAACTAATACAGTGACAAAGAATTTCACCACAGCTACAGGGAAAATTACATGGGTGAGTCAATGTAATTACTAGGAGTCAAGCTTGACATAAAGAGATCTTTTTCAGTTAAATGAGTTATGGGAAATGGCCAGTATGTTTACTTTATTCCTAGTATAGACTTGTGATATTACTTCAGTATACATGATTTTGCTGCCACATCAGCCAGAACGTATTGCTGTGCATGCCTGTGCCCCTGAGAAACAGAATAAACTGCAGGGTATCATCCATGTTGATTTTTGGCTTATTGTTTTATGTACAAAACATTTAAAGAGAGAACATGGAAAACATTATTTGTACACTCATAACTAAGCCTGTGTATTTATTTAGAAAAACATGTAGGAATAGACATGTCATAATCCTCTGATTATATATCTGATTACAATAAACAGTATTAACAACGTTCTTGCATATGGAAAAACTTCAGATCAGGAAGCATGATTATTTGAATCTCCACACACAAGGTTTCCTTCAGCAGTACTATTGTATATTAGATCAGATCTTTCATCTTACAATTTGAACAGTAGAGTTGCAAGAAAACCAAGCCAGTTGTTGACAGTAATTGCTTTGTTCAGAAGGAAGAAATGGATAGGACTGAGAGTCTACCAATGGGAACTAAAAGATGAATGCTAAGATAGGATGTGATCACTCACAATGGTGAGGTGTAAATTTTACCGGCTGGTCCCAAGCCTGGAATTATCGTGTCTACCTCTGTCTGATGGACTTTTTTGGGGGGTATGGATATAGGAATATCAATATTCTGGAAAAACCTATATTTGTCTTTCATAAGAGTGATATTTTCAAGTCAACATCTCTTCCCCCTACAAGAACAGAAATAGAATTTAAGCAGCCAAAAGTCTTCACCAGCATGGTTATAAGCAGCAAGCTAGAGATAATATATAAGGAATATCATGGGAACATGTCCCTAAAAAGTAAGGTTAGTAAGGTCTTCATGCTGTTGCAAGCAAGACATGAGTATGAGCCTAAAAGATCTGAAACTTGCTTTCTTTGACTCTCTTAAGTATGGCTGGTGATCATCTGCAAAATATTCTTTGATCTAAACTCAGTGGACCAATTGCTTATAATAGATTTCATTAGTGGCTGAGGGAAATGTTTGGCAGAATTGGCTCCTGAAATATAGAGAACACAAACAACAGCAGTGGTCTCAAGATTGTGGAAGGGAAAATACAATACAAAGGTGATGCAATTTGTAACCTTAGCAAATCACAGACTTCTGAGGGCAACTTACAGCCCATAAGCTGTCCAGTTGAGTTCTAGAGGGATTTCTAGAGAGTGTTTTATAATATTCTTCTGGAGTCTTAATACTAATTGACTGCTTAGCAACTGATCAATTGTTTCAGTGCTTTCTGTTCTTTAGAATGTCATAAAGGTGATAAGATGCTGGAAAGATGTTTATAAACAAGCACATGAATGGCCTAGGCCACCTATTTAATCCGGAGACTAGATCCCTAGTGAGAAAACTGGTAAATCTTCAGGGAAAAATAAAATTACATTGCTGTATGATCTTTCCCATTCAGACCTCCACAGTCTCCGGACACTATCAAATCTTGACAGCTTCACTTGAACAGCCAGAGACAGAGATGTAAAACTATCATCAGCATATTGATGATAGTTTGCCCTGTATGCTGGATGACTTTTTCCAGCACTTACATGTAAACACTGAAAGCAGGGGCCTAGGGCTTGACTGTGGGCTCCCATTAGCACCAGTTAGCACTGGCCTGGAAAAAGGAGGTAAACCATCACAAAATGGTTCTCCCACTCCCAAATGCTAAACCATTCCAAAAGAATATCATGGCTGGTATTGGAGGCTTTTGAGAGACCAAAGAGATCTAGGATGGATGTATCATGTCCACCCATAATTCACTACAGTTTAACAAATGTGACCACAGTTGTCTCAGTATCATGTCATGGTCTGAATCAAACTGCAAAAGGTTGAGGTATTCTATTTTCTCCAGAGTTCTCTGAAGCTGAAGGCTGATCACCTTAATAACCTTTCTTAAAAAGGAAAGACTCAAAATCTGGACAAAAAATTTCCATGGATTCCATGATGGTTGGTTTTGGAGATGATGAACCACCCCCTCACTTAAGGAGATGTTTATGATTGCATGATTCCGTCCACATGCTCTCCTTGAAAATTTTCACCAACCAGGAGAGGTATAGATTCAATATACCCAGGACAATTAGTATAATGTGAGACATGACTGTAGTGAAACCAAAAAGAGAAAGTGACCTTAATACTATTGCTTTTGGCATATATGCAATCCTACCAATATGATGCAACACACTTACATTTGAAACTAAAAGAAAACCTTCTCCAAAATAAGATATTGATTGAAAAGTAACTGAAATAAAAAGTCAACAGAGATGAATCATGCAACTATTTAAAATCACAATAATTAATGCTTATCGTGAATGTACTACATGAAATAAGAACCAAGCCAAAGCCAAGAAGAAACAAGCCTGACTTTCTAACAGAATCCAAAAAGATGTAAACATCTAAGAGGTATTCCATTCATAAATGGAAAGCATGTTGTACAGGCTGAGATTGGTAGAGAAGGACAGAAGGACTTTGGACAGATGGACATATCTGTAGGATTTAAACAAGTGCATTCAAAGGGAGCTCAACTACGAGTAATAATTGGGCTCCTTTGGGGCACAGCTTTGGAGCTATTTCAGAAGAGCGCTAAAATCACTTTCAAAAGCAGCTTGAAGGGCAATTGACAGGCATAGGAAAAGTTACATTATTGAAACAACAGACAGAAAGATGGCTCCACCATCTTTTGTTTCACCATGCAGCAGCGAGCTGCTGTTTGGGATCTTTGAACCAGGGAACAGTTCAGAGATGTAACAAATGGAGAAAAAAAGGCTGACTTGAAAACAGTGAAAGCAAAATGGACCTGAGAACAAGTGTATCTGCACCAGCTGGACATGTCAAAAGGTGCCAAACTGATCCTACTCTCCAATGATCAGCTGACTGCAGTGCCAACAAAATAAAATGGCGGTGTAATGCAATGGTTCTTAACCTTTTTGAACAAATCGCCCCCTTGAGCCAATGAGGAAGTTGTCATCGCCCCTCTCCCCCAACATAACCTTTCAATCACAGCATAGGAAATAATTCTTCAATTTATGCAAACACTTTTTTTGTTTTCTTTAAAATTGTCATCAGGACATATGATGCAAATAATTTATTTCCAGTCTTTTTCCCATATCTCAACTGTGTGAAAAATTTTGGTGCCACCCATCACTTTATTCCCAAACTTCGTGATACATGTATTTCATTATTATCTTATTTATTCAAGACACTTAAATGTAATGACCACTGAAAACAAAATTCAATGGCAAGAAAGTGAAATGCCCAAAAAGAAAAACAGTAACATTTAATGATTGAATTACAAGTGAAATTTAAGATGCAAAAAGAAATATAAAAAGGGCATAAGAACAAACTGCAATGCAGGAACTAAGAATTTCAAGATTAAAACTCTGAAACTAAATTAAGATTCGAGGAAAGTATATATAGTCATGCATAGTGTAAAAAGGATTAAAAAGACACAAAGAAAATATAATATCGAACTAGAGTGCATGCTAAAAAAAAGTACAATACAAAGACACACAAAACAGCATGCAATGTTTCGAAAGAAGTGCTCCCCCCTCCATCACTGCTCATTCTGGCCAATGGCGTGCCACTGTATGGGCAGAGCAGGGGTAAGCAACCCAAAATACTCAGAGAGCAACTTGGACCCATTTCCCACCGAAAACAAAACACTGGGAGCCGCAAAACCCTTTTGACATCTAAAATGAAGATAACACTGCATATATCCTTTTTTACCTTTATTATATATATCTATCTATCTTCAGTGTTATCTTCATTTTAGATGTCAAAAGGGTCTCTCTCTCTCTCCCTCCCTTCCTCCCCCCTCCCTCCCTCTCTCGCTCTTTCTGTCCTTGGTCTGCCAGTCCTCTTCACCCACTCAGTGTGTGTGTGTGTGTGAGAGGGGGGGGGGAGGAACTTGCGCTTCCTCTCTCTCTCTTTCCCCTTTCCCTCTCTCTTTCTCTCTTTCCTCTCCCTCCCTCCACCCTTCTTTCTCCAGGTGAGGAGAGAGAGAGAGAACAAAAGGCAGAAGGCGCTGAAGGGGCGGGGAGGGGGGCAGGAGGCAGCAGAAGACCCCCTGTTGCCTCTGGAGGCACCAAGCTCTGCTGTCCGTTGGGCCTGCGGGGACGCCCAAGCTCACGGTCACATTGGCAGGCCATCCCACATGCCGCTGGCGTCCGCGGGCTCAAGTCGGGGCCACATCGGCTGCATCGCCAAGCGTCCGCGGGCTCAAGTCGGGGCCCATCGGCTGCATCGCCAAGCCTCTCCCCGGGCTTAAATTGCGGGGCATCCCTGGAATGCCCCCTTGTCAACTGCATCGCCAAACCTCCTGCGCCACTGGCATCCTCGGTCAGAACCGGGGCAATGATCCGCCTCCCACCAGGACCAACGCTGGAGCCTCCCGTGCTGCTGGTAAGTCTGTCGTGCTGGAGGATCTGGGGCTGCTCCGCACCGTGTGGTGCTCCCAGTGATCTGCAACCCACCAGCATCGCCCAGGGAGCGATGCCCCCGCCGGCCGCTGGACCAGCCGGGACTGCCACCCGGGAGGCAGCAGGAGGAAAAAGGGGAGGAGGAGGAGGGCAAGGAGGAGGCGCTCCCACGAGTCCGGCCAGGGCTCTTCTGCTGCTGGTTGGAAAATGCCTCCCCCTCCCTTTCTCTCCCCATCTTCTGCTCACCTCACATTCTTTGCCGACAAAACAGCCGGGACTCAGGCACACCTTCCCGGCCAGCTGGACCAATGGTCCCATAGTTGGGGATCGCAGGGGCTGCTCTCCCTTGGGGGCTGCAGCTTGCAGGAAGGCTGGCCTGCTCAGCTGAGGCTCTGGCGGGCTGCTCCCAGTGGGGATCCCGGTGCTTCCTGGCGTGGTTCCCCAGCAATGTGCACCTCAGACGGGGCCAGCCAGGGAAAGGGACTTCCTGGCTGCGCTTCTCCCAGGGGGCAGGGCACCCGGGCACAGGGCCAATCAGGAGCCCTGCGAGGGAGCAAATCCGCATGAGAGAGAGAGAGAGAGGCTCAGAGCCACAGGGTAAGTTTCAAAAGTGTCCCCAAAATTTCTCGCTCCATCGCCCCCATATCATCCCCTTTTCGTTCCTTCGCCCCCGCATCGCCCTCATATCATCCCCTTTTCGTTCCTTCGCCCCCGCATCACCCCTTTTCGCTCCATCGCCCCCCTGAAAAACAAAATTGCCCCCTGGGGGGGCGATATCGCCCAGGTTAAGAACTGGTCTAGTGCATCAGATTATATCAACAACAAAATATGTCTCAGTATAAGGAGAAACCCACTACCTTATCACCAGTGCAACTAAGGATGATTTAAGGCTGTCTCAGACATAGAGTAGAGATTAGATGAAGGCAATAACTTGAGGGCACAACAGAAAATAGAAGTTGCTGGGGAATGTTGTGTAGTGGCTAATGCAAATAAAGAAACAGTTCTGGTACAACTCTGGATTCTTTTCAGCTACATAAACATGTATACATTATTCTTTTCTTTTGGCCCTCACAATTTACATTTTAAATAAAAGTCCTATATGAAACATAGAGATATTTATTATTTCTGTTGCTGAGTTAAAATGGTGCAAGATCCAACTCAGCATCTAAGTTGACCTCATAATGCCAATGCCCATGATTTTAACTATACAACTTCAAACTAAAGAGATAATTGTTAGATAGTTTAGATAAATCCAGAATTCCTGTGCAAAATTCTTTATTGTACCTAAGGCTGATGACAAAAGCTTTTATTTTTATGCTGCTTTTCAGCCGTATTCAGCCCCCAAAACCAGTATGTAGAATACTGAAATGAAAAAATAAAAAATAAAAGTTCCATTAAATCAAAATAAAAATAAGAATATTACAGCAAAACCTATTGAGTAATAAAGCTTATTTTTCTGCTGCTTTTCAGCTGTTTAGACCCCAAACCAATAAATGGAATAATGAAACGCAAAAAAAAAGCTGCATCAGATAAAAATAAATATTAGAGCAAAAACTATCCCGCATAAGTAATGAAAACAAGTCAGGATGTAAATTATCCCAGACTAAAAGTGTATCAGGGCTGCCTGCAGATATTTTGTCTAAGCTGATTCAGAAAATGTAGAAGCCCTGTGTGTCTTCAGCCGAAGTTTGCCCTATGTACATATTGATCACATTTCAACCAGGAATAGAACATTGGAGCATTCTTCCCAAATAATCACAATTGTGGATAAAATTGAATAGACTAAGATAACTTTCAGATAATAATAAGGCTTTAAAAGCTTAGATTGTAGCCCAAAATAAACTTTTAGGATTAGACTGAGATAACAGAATTGGAGCCACTGTGGATTGAATGCTTATCAGAATAAAAATGCCCTACCCTGGTAAAGATATTTTGAACTATCAGCAGGTCTTACAGATAGTTCTGTGGCATATCAAAATAACTGAATCTGAAGCCTGCAGGACCATATCTAGGTTAAGTTTTTCTAGAAAAGGTTACTGCTAATAAGCAAACCTGATTTGCTAATATGCAAGCAGATGCAACATTTATGCTCTGCTTTTGGTTCCAAATCTCATTCTCACAAATGAGGAACCCAGTGTAGCCTCTTGCAGGCACCCTTTATCTTTATCCACTCCCAGCTATATACCAGTCAGCTACTTGACAGATTATGCCATGTTATTATTGTCAGGTTTATTGGAAGACTGTGGTAGACTTTTTTTAGCCATTGATTGGTACCCAACTGGAAATGGATACAATTAAACAACACTGTAGGAGGCCACACTAGATTCTCCATTTAAGCACTAGACCAGTGGTGTCAAACTGCATCATGTGGAGGCCACGTCCACCCCCGCTGTGGCAATGCAAAAAAAGTCATGATACATCGTGACACGTCATGTGATGCAGCGTGTTTGACACCCGTGCACTAGACCTTTGTTTCGTTTATGGCTGCCCAACACACATGACAGAATCTTGATTGCATAGTGATGAATCTATTAAATCAATCTGCATGGAAGTAACTTCACCTCTTCTATGTAGCCACTGTCTTTTAATTCTAGCCCCTCCTTCCATTTCTCTCACCTTCCCATGTTAATTGCCCTTTCTCTGCTCCTCTTGACTTGGGAACTGTTGATTATTCAAAGCCCAGAATCACTTAACTTAATTCTCACACCTATTATTTTTCCCCAGCTTGGTAGCCCTATTTTGCAGCACATTAAAAAGCTGATGAACAGATGTTTTATCATCATGTTATGTGCTGTATCATAGTAACATTATTTTGTTATTATAACTTTAACACTAAAGCAACTTCTGTTAAGGAAGAGAGTCCTACCATGGTATATGGCATTATACCGCCATAAAGCTAAACCATTATAATGCAATATCAATATAATGCTAAATTGTTATGCTCATTTCATTTTATAATAGTATTACTTTTATGACAGTTCTAGACATCCACCACTTAGCAGTTTAACAAGCTGTAGGATAATATAGCTTTTTTTAAGGGGAGGAAGATAGGAAGCTCTATGTATGGCTATGTCTGCATGCACATTATACATGCTCTGTGTGAGTGCATGAACATACAATATGCACTCTTTACATGACACGATTTGTTGCTCTTAGGGCTAAAAGGTTTTATCAATCTTGATTTTTCTGGATTCTGGAATAAAATGAAAGATGGTCATTGGCCGCTTCCAGGTTTGGCTGGCTTAAAAAATGGGTTGGACCAATTCATGGAACTCATGAGAAACGGTGGCTATTAGATTTGAAGGCAGTATATTGCCTCCAAGGTCCATCTGTTTTTGCGGTTGTTTGGCCACTGTGACTGATGCATCAGATGAACAAGAGTTCTGATCCAGTATGGCACTGCTTATGTTCTCAGATTATCCAAAGCACCTGTCTCACCTGGACAGCTAACTCAATTTGTTAGTCCATTCATCAATTAATGCACTTATGTCCATGCAGAGAGTGAGTGAGTGAGCCTGTGTAAAGTTTATGAGAATGAGCAAACTGATGTGTTTATTAACAATGGTGCTGTTAGTGTGTCTCATCTGTTTTTAACAGAGCAAAGGTAAATGCTGCCTGTGCAGATAGGGGAAAAACAACTTTTAATGCATTAGTTGTACATAGCCTAGAATGTTCTAGATCAGCGGTTCTCAACCTGTGGGTCGCAACCCCTTTGGGGGTCGAACGATCGTTTCACAGGGGTCGCCTAAGACCAGGGCTTTTATTCTCAGAATGCTCAAAATGACGTTCCAGCACCTTTTTTTTAATGGATTTTTTTCAACTTTTCCATGAGCTGTGATACACCCTCTATTCTATTGGCTTTCGAAAGCCAATAGAATAGACTCTAATTCTATTGAATAGATTAAGAGTCTATTCAATAGACTCCATTCTATTGGCTTTCGAAAGCCAATAGGAATTGTCCAGACCTGGTCATTAATGGCTGTCTCTGCACTGCAGAGCACGCCAAAAGACCCAGCCCGCAAACATTGCACATGCAAGTTGTCTGCAGCAAAGGCAAGTTTGCAGGAAGTTTTCACCTCTCCCTGCTGAGCAATTATGCCATCTCCTACTTGTAAGTAAAAGAGGATCAAGGGTGGGAGGTGGGGAGCAGCACTTAATTCTGCCCTGCCGAAAAAGCGGAGTCCATGTGCACTCCTGCCTCGTGCTCACCGTGTGAGCCAGGCTCTCCAGGGTTGCGCTGCAGCATGGAGAGCCTGGCACTGAAGCACGGAAAACATGTGCTTGCCTGCCTCGTGCTCACCTCGTGTGCCATCGGTGTGCATTGCGGTGGCTGCTGTGGGAGCTGTGGGGTCTGCTTGACAAGTGGGGCTGCATGGGAAAGGTGGCGGCAGAGGTTTAGTTTAGTTTAGTTTTATTAAATTTCTATACCGCCCCTCTCCCGTAGACTCAGGGCGGTTTACAACCCAATAAAAACATATAATAACAATAAATATTTAAAAGTAAATTAAATTAAATTAATACAAGGCTGTTACTAAAACCTGTTAAAAACCCAATTCTAAAACCTGAACAGCCTTGTTTAAAAATTTAAAACCCAAGGAGATCTAGGCCAGGCCGGCTTGATTGAAGAGATGAGTCTTCAATTCTCTTCTGAAGGTGCGGAGATCATGACACGTCCGGAGTTCTGGGGGGAGCTCGTTCCACATTGTCGGTGCCCCCACAGAAAAAGCTCTCCCCCTGGGCACCACCAGCCGACACTGCTTAGCCGATGGCACCCTGAGGAGGCCCTCTCTGTGGGAGCGAACTGGTCGATGGGAGGTATTTACTGGCAGAAGGCGGTCTTGTAAATAACTGGGTCCTATGCCATGGAGTGCTTTCAAGGTGGTAACCAATACCTTGAAGCGCACCCGGAAAGCCACCGGCAACCAGTGTAGCTCGCGCAGGATGGGGACCATTCGTATCCGCCAGGGTGCCCCCACTACCACCCGCACGGCCGCATTCTGCACCAGTTGAAGCCTCCGCGTGCACTTCAAGGGGAGCCCCATGTAGAGAGCATTACAATAGTCCAGTCTGGAAGTGACGAAGGCATGGGTGACCGTGAGTAGGGCGTCCCTATCTAGGGAGGGGCGCAACTGGCGTACCAGACGAATCTGGTAAAACATCCTCCCGGCCACGGCCATCAGATGGTCCTCAAGGGACAGCCGTGAATCTAGGAGGATCCCAAGTTGCGAGCCCTTCCCGTGGGGGCCAATGACTCGCCCCCAATAGACAGCGATGGAATCAGCTGGTTATACCGGGACGACGGTAACCACAGCCACTCGGTCTTGGAGGGGTTGAGCTTGAGACCGTTCTTCCCCATCCAGATCCGCACGGCCTCCAGCACGTCAAGAGATTCATTTGGGTGGTTCGAGGTGGAAATGTACAGCTGAGTATCATCAGCGTACTGATGGAATTCCACCCCAAAACCTCGGATGATCTCACCCAGCGGCTTCACATAAATGTTGAACAACAAGGGCGAGAGGACCGACCCCTGAGGTACCCCACAATCAAGGGGCCTCGGGGTCGACCTCTGACCCTCTGTCAACACAAATTGCATCCGGCCAGAGAGGAAGGAGGAGAACCACCGAAGCACGGTGCCCCCTATACTTAACCCTTCCAACCGGCGCAGCATGATACGATGGTCGATGGTATCAAAAGCCGCTGAGAGGTCCAATAGCACCAGGACAGAGGAGCAACCCCTGTCCCGGGCCCACCAGAGATCATCCACCAATGCGACCAAAGCTGTTTCCGTGCTGTAGCCCAGCCTGAAGCCTGACTGGAGCGGGTCCAGATACAATGATTCCTCCAGGTGCTGAGGGAACTGTCGAGCAACCACACTCTCAACAGCCTTCGCAACAAAGCGAAGGTTGGAGACAGGATGATAGTTAGATAAAACAGCCGGGTCTAGGGCAGGCTTCTTGAGGAGGGGTCGCACCACCGCCTCTTTCAGGGCGGCGGGAAAGACACCCTCACTCAGCGAAGAGTTGATAATCGCCTGGAGCCAGCCTCGCGTCACCTCACTGGAGGCCAGTACCAACCAGGAGGGACACGGGTCCAGTAAAGATGTGGTTGCTCTAAGACCTCCCAGCAACCTGTCCACGTCATCAGGTGTCACGGAGTCAAACTCAGACCAGGTAACAGTCTCAAGACAGGCCTCAGCCACTCCTGCTGGACCTCCTTCGTTGAAGTTAAAGCCTTTCCGAATCTGAGTGATTTTATCATGCAGATATTGCACAAAATCCTCAGCTCTTCCCTCCAAGGGATCCCCCCTCACCTCCCGATGAAGGAGGGAGCGGGTCACCCTGAACAGGGAGGCTGGGCGGTTATCTGATGATGCAATAAGGGCAGTGATGTAAGAACACTTCTCTGCCCTTATTGCCACTAGGTAAGTCCTAATATGGTCTCTTACTCGTGTTCGGTCAGACTCAGAGCGACTCGCCCTCCAACTGCTCTCTAGGCGTCTTTTCCGGCGCTTCATCTCCCTCAGCTCCCCGTTAAACCAGGGAGCCGATCGAGAACCATGCCAGTTCAGAGGCCGCAAAGGCACAACCCTATCCAAGGCATCAGCAGCCGCCCTATCCCAGGCAGCCACCAGCGCCCCGACCGAGTTGTGTGTTAGAGCCTCCGGTATTGGCCCAAGCTCCATCTGGAACCTCTCGGGTTCCATCAGTCGCCTGGGGCGGTACCAAATAATTGGTTCCGCCTCCCTGCAGTGGGGTGTAGCGGTCTGAAAGTCCAAGCGTAGGAGAGAGTGATCGGACCATGACAGAGGTGTAATAACTATATTTCTCATATCCAGATCACTCAGACACTGACCAGAGACAAAAACCAGGTCAAGCATGTTTCCCCTTGTGTTTGTGGGGCCTTGAATTACCTGGGTCAGGTCCATGGCTGTCATGGAAGCCATGAACTCCCGAACCTCCCCAGACGCCTTGCCCGCAGATGGCAGATTGAAGTCACCCATGACTACCAGCCTGGGGACCTCAACCGCCACCACCGCGATGACGGCCAAGAGCTCGGGCAGGGCGGTTGACACGTGGTAGGGAGTCAGGTACGTGAGCAACACAGCCCTCGGACCCCCAAGGTCCCACCTCACAAGGAGGGATTCACAGCCTGCCGTCTGAGGAACAGTGACCTCCCTCGGCCTGAGACCTTCCCTAATCACAACCGCCACTCCCCCACCCCTGCCCTGAGTTCTCGGCTGGTGAAATGCAAGGAAGCCTTGAGGACACATTTTCACCAGAGGGATACCTCCCTCTGGTCCCAACCAGGTCTCCGTAATACCCGCCAGGTCTGCGGCCCCCTCTGTAATTAAGTCTTGTATCAAGGGGGCCTTGTTAACCACAGACCTGGTGTTGCACAGCATCAGCCTATAACCCGGGCCCTTTGGCTCTAAACAACCCAGATCACAAGTAGAGCCATGGGGGTCGGAGCACGGCACCGCTCGGAGATAGCGGGGGCGCGCTCCCATAAATTGACATGGCCCCCTACTCCTGCCATATCTGCCCCTCCCACTTACAAAACCGATGGGAACTGAATCACCTCTGGTGGTGCTGGCGGGGCAGCGGCGGGCGCTGGGTGCGAAGGTGGCACGCGTGGCTGACCTTCCTTGGGCCGGGCCAGCTGGTGGCTTAGCCGGTGCTGGACCTGCGCCACCACTGCCTCAACCTGTGTGCCTACATGGCCGCCCTGGAGCACCTGGCCCATGATGCTTGCCGCCGCCTCGGCCTGCCCGCCTCCTGGTTGCCCAGCTGCGCTCTGCCCCTGGCCGCCCTCCACTCCGGAGCTTTCCCCCGTGCCACCTGGCCCATCTCCCTCACCGTCAGAGGCCGCCTCGGCCCTCTGGCGCCCAGCATGGCCCTGGGGCTGGTGGGCAGGAGTGGCTCCTTCCCAGCTTGTCGGGCTCCGGGCCTCGGAAGCGGCTAGGCGGTGGGGAAGAGGGCGATGCCCACATGTGCATCGGAGGCCAGCCGGATGGGCCGGGAGGGGAGAAGCGGCGCCTTCTGAGTGGGAGCTGGCGCTCCGGCCACGCCCCTCTTGCATGTGATGAATCGGGGAAGGGTTTGGCGGTGAAGGGCTGTGCAGTGTGGAAAGGGGCTCCCACGATCTTGCCGCTGCGATGGCGGTCGGGAGGCTGGAGGGGCGGGCAGGTCCTGGGGGGCGGCTGGGAGAACGCAAGAGGTGCCGGGATGAGGATGGAGGGCTCCAGACTACTATCCCCAGCAGCCCTAAAAAGCTCTGTGGAAGAGTGGGGAATGCTGGGAGTTGCAGTTCATCACCATTTGGGAAAACATGATTCTCCAAAGATCAATCCTTCCTTCCTTCCACCTCTGGGCTTTCTATCGATCGAGGCAGATTACAGAGCCGCGATCCACTCCCACGAGCTGGCAACGGGGCCCCGAAATCAAAGGAGAAAACTCGTTTTGGGGCTGTAAGAAAGGATCCCTCTCCCCCATCCCAACCCCCGCCGCAAGCAGTGCCAGAGTTTGGAATGGCGCTGGTCCGGGACCCTTGGCTACGGGGGCAAGCCGGCGGCGGCTCTGCTCAGATATGGAGGACGAAAAAAAGGGAAGAGAAATCATTCGAGCGGCTTGGAGCGTTTCATTTGGAAATGTTGGCAACAGTTTCAATCCGGGTGTTTGTGCTTTCTTACCCCTGCACGCATGTGCCTGTGTGTTTTCCCTGGTGGTAGCCAAAAAGGGAGGGGAAGGGGCAACAGGAAGCATCCTTTGATACATCATTTACACTCCCGCCTCCCCAATCAGGCTTATTTGGAAATCGGTCCGACGGACCTGGCTTCTTCAATCAGCCACCGGGGGTTAAAATATCTTTCCCCTTCAGGCGTTATAAAGCACCTTTTCCTTCCTTCCTTCCTTCCTTCCTTCCTTCCTTCCTTCCTTCCTTCCTTCCTTCCTTCCTTCCTTCCTTCTTTCCTTCCTTCCTTCCTTCCTTCCTTCCTCCTTCAATCTCCTTCTTTTTCTTCTCCTTCCTTTCCCCTTCAATCTTCCTTCCTTCCATCTCCATCCCTTCCCCTTAAATCTCTCTCCTTCCTTCCTTCCCCCTTCAATCTCCTTCCTTCTCCATCTCCTTCCTTTCTCCTTCAATCTTCCTTCCTTCCTTCCTTCCATCTCCAACTCCATCCCTTCCCCTTCAATCTCCTTCTCCTTCCTTCCTTCCTTCCTTCCTTCCTTCCTTCCTTCCTTCCTTTCTTCCCCCTTCAATCTCCTTCCTTCTCCATTCCCTTCCTTTCCCCTTCAATCTTCCTTCCTTCCTTCCATCTCCATCCCTTCCACTTCAATCTCTTTCTCCTTCCTTCCTTCCTTCCTTCCTTCCTTCCTTCCTTCCTTCCTTGCTTCCTTCCTTCCTTCCTTCCTTCCTTCCTTCCTTCCTTCCTTCCTTCCTTTCCCCTTCAATCTTCTTCCTTCTCCATCTCCTTCCTTTCCCCTTCAATCTTCCTTCCTTCCTTCCTCTTCCCTCCCTCCCAACATTTGTGAGCAAGGAAGAGTAAGCTTCTCCAGTGAGCATGCTATATTGTTTTTCTAATTCATCACTATGCTTTCATTATGTTCAATTCGTAACAATGAAAATACACCCTGCATATCAGATATTTACATTACAATTCCAAACAGTAGCAAAATTACAGTTATGAAGTAGCAACGAAAATAATTTTATGGTTGGGGGTCACCACAACATGAGGGACTGTATTAAGGGGTCGCGGCATTAGAAAGGTTGAGAACCACTGTTCTAGATGCTGCTTTATTTCATTGCTGAAACCCATGTTTAAGGGGAGGGGAAATGGGAAGACTCACTGGCTACAATATGAAAGTGGTTGTTTGAGCAGCATTATAAATAAGCCAACAGAAATTACAAGTCTGTTGCAAAGGTAGGACCTTGTTATGAAAGACAAGAAGCCCCTAATTTGTGGTCCACATAGAAAGGCAAGTTTCTGATTTATTGAGCATGGCTGGCTCAGGAATTCTGGGAGTTGAAGTCCACGAGTCATAAAAGAGCCAAGGTTGCCTACCCCTGGTATAGGGTTTCCTGCTTGAGCAGAAGTTTGGAGTAGAAGACCCCCATGATCCCTTCCAACTGTTAAAGTACACTTCTATTAAAGTTTTTTTCGCTGGTCATGAAGAAAGCACACAAAAAAAGTGCCTCTTATTCGTCTAAAGCTATGGGGCTCTTAAGAGAAGGAGGAAGCAGCTCAATCTTCTCCAGAATGTCTCCTATTCTCTTACATGTATTTGTTGATTGCCAAAACTACCAAGCAAATTGTTCACTGCAAAACTGACAAGCAGCTATACTAAAGTTAGAGACAGGATGGGAGGACAGCTGCTGTCTGAAATGTCTTCCTACTTGCTATTTTTGTGCTTATTTTATGAGTAATATCCTTAAGATATCAGTACAATGGCTCATACAATGTATGCTTTATATGATTGAAGATCCCTTTGACATCATCAGTGGAATTGTCTTGTAAATATGAAAATGGAATATTGTTATTTGACTTTTATTGCAAAGATGGGGGAGGGGGAATATTTTCCTTTAGCTAATATTGGGTTCCCAGAATGAGTCAGCAAATTCTATTTTATGCATGCTATATTTCTCTTGAGAAGTGTGGGGTAGAAGACTGAAAGTAGAAGCAATTTTAAAGGAAGAGAAGCAAACTTAAAAGCAGAAAGCAACAGGGCTAAGTTTAGTCAAGAATGGATGCTATATATAGAGCACAGCCCGGTTGATTGAAGATTATATGAAATAGTGTTTTTTAGACTTGATGGGATCACATATCATGCTAAGTCACAATATAATTAGCTTGATTCTGTCTTGGTGTATTGCCTGGATCCAGCCATTGTAATTTGTAAACCGTGGTTTAGAGCTGCCATGCAGGAATTGAGAAACTTTTCAGGCATCCTGAACTATTAGATAGTCTTGTATAATAGAGTGCACACACACACACACACAGACACCCCCCCCCACACACACACACAAATACAAAATTTAAATGGAAAATATTGCGAAGTCATCACATTACACGAGGTCTCAACAATCTCAACTTCAACATTTTGTGCAATCCCGTTGGAGAGCCCACATTGTTATTTAATTTGGGGAGAGGGGTTAACTGTAGAGAATAGAAAAATATGACTCTCCTTATTCAGGGACCATTACATAGGCCACGAGTGTCAAACTTGATTGCATCACTTGACGTATCGCAATGTTTTTTTGCCTTTGCGTAGCCAGGGTGGGCGCGGCCTGTGTGTGATGCAACCAGCCTGCAGGCTGCCAGTTTGACACCCCTGACATAGGCAAAAGAGGCTGAATCATTTAATAAGTCCAGAATAATGAGATAAAATTTGGTAAAAGTCACTTCCCTGATTCATTGGAGTATGAGAAAAAAGAGATGGATAATACAATCAGAATTGCAAGAGGTGGTTATTATAGCCAACCTCAATAAAAGTAACTTTAGCTTTGATTTCTTGTTCAAATCTACCTAATGTTTTTCAGGTGTCACATCTCTCTGGTACCCCTGAGAGATGCTGTGACAATCCTTGGCTTAACATTTTATTTATTACAAATATTTTTATATGCCATTTACTTGTACATGTCTACCCAGGCACTTAAGAATTTATTCATTAAGCCAGGGGTCCTCAACCTTGGCAACTTTAAGACTTGTGGACTGGCTGAGGAATTCTGGGAGTTGAAGTCCACAAGTCTTAAAGTTGCCAAGGTTGAGGATCCCTGCATTAAGCCATGAATCAGCAAACTATGCATTAAAATGATTTGTGAATCTTGTACTGTTGCTCTACTTCTGAAACCCTGAGAGGTTTTGAAACTTTATTTAATGGTCCTAAGCCTGGGGGGGGGTTTGTAAAATTAAACTTTATTGGAAGACATTTATCATTTCTAGTTTTCCCCTTCAAGTGAAACTCACTGGTCTATCATGTTGTATTAAAAATACCCTTGCACAGGTGAAGTTTCACATACTTGACCTGTGCCCTTAGAACTGGAATGCGACTTAAGTTCTTGAGAAGCCTATGTGCAGATTTCTTGGAAGTGGGTAGCGTGAAGTTGGACATGTAGCAGAGTTAGAAATATTATTTCCTGAACAAGAAGTTTCATTTTTACTTTGGAATGCACTCTGAGCCCTTCTAGTTTTGAAGTTTCCGGAAGGTGAAACTTTCCCCTAAGTGGGGAAAAACTGATTGGAGAGATATGCTTTTTAAAAATATATCCTTTGTGACTCATCATCTCCATCTGAATTCCCAAACTACAAACATGTAAGCGTTTATGTTGGCTTTTTGGTTTTACTAGAATGGATGAATAACAGATGGTCACCCCATCAAATTCATAGGGAGAGGAGTAAGACATTCTGTCTTCTGCTGTGCCCATTGCAATGCTGGGCTTGCCAGGTAGGAAGACTCACCTGTGATTAAGCTTTAAATAAGATATCTGTCTTTGCCTGGACTATGAAAAGGTTTTCCCCATAAGTAGAAAGTTTGGAAAGCCATGTGCTTGAAGGAGGTTGGGGCAGAACTTCCACTCTTTCACTTGAAAAGAAAGCACCATCCAACTTACAGAACAGTTTGGTGAATGGCATTGGACCGTAATGATAACCTACACCTCAGCCATGAGTAACAGACGGCCCTCTGTTTGCTTAGCTCACTCTCTATAAAACCTCGCTAGGCAGGACAGTTGCTACATCTGCTGAAGCAGGTAGTAATGTATTTCTTTCTCTGGAGAGCTACCTTGGGACACATTCTATAAAGACTAGATGTTGCTCCAGAGAGAATAATCAGAGGAGCAAATGAGGCGACAAGAGAGCAATCTAACTTTACTGGCTCTCCAGTTTAGTCAAGCGTAGGATGAAATAAAGATAGCCCAGCTGAGCCACCAGAGCTTCACGTGAACATTACAAATCTCCTTATTTTCCATTTCATCTGCTTCCTCGGAGACAGGAGTGTAGAGTACCACATTTAAAAAATACAGGCATACTGGAGGCAATATGTGCATTCTGTTTTTATTCCACCTTCTTCTATGGAATTAAAAATTAAAAATTATCTTCACACCATCCGAAGAAAATATGTTGAATTGTAGTGACTGGCCCAAACAAGAATAAAAGGATAGGAAATCTCTTAGAAGTTTCAGATATTTTGGAGATGAAAATAATTTTACCAAGAGATAGACTTTTTCAAGCGAGGAATATTGAGAAGGTAAATAGGCAACTAATACTTACTACTGACTGTGGGAAATTCAGGGTGATTTTTCATTTCACACCATGGAAAAGACAGGAAGGGAAGAGAAGGTAAGGTGGAACATCTGCATTAAACATCTGAGACCCTGATTTGATGCTTCCTATCCTTTAATGAATACCTTGATCAGTGATCATTCACTAAATTATATTTGGCAAAATGGAAATCAACAGCTCTACCCTAAGGGAACAGACAGCAAACTAGAAATTTCAGGATTTAGCATAGCAGGAAGATACAGAGTTTGAAGAAAGCATACAGGCATGTATTTATAAAAAAATCATTTTTACAAAATTCACTAGCACTGATAATGTTATCTAGTTTGGATAATGAAACATCTGCAAGAAGACAATGAAGTTCAGAGAGCACCAGGGATCCTCATCAAAAAATTATGGGATGGGTCTAAAAACAAGATTAGAGAATCTCTGTGCCCTGACAATCTTTTTGTCTCTATAGCAGGAGTCCCCACCACCTGGCCACGGCCCATTGGGAACAAGGCCATGGAAGGTGGCAGGCAAGCACACGCACGCAGCTCTATTTGCACAAGCAGCAGGTGAGCATGCCAGCTGCATGCACAAATGGAGCTGCGTGTGCCAGCTGCTCACCTGCAACTTGTGCAGAACCATCCTCTCCCCCCCTGCCAATCCTTAAAGCCGTAAAGGTTGGGGACCACTGCTCTAGAATTGCATGTGATATTTAATGGAGTCAGGGGATGTAATGATATTGGGGGGGGGACAACCTTGAGAAAGGGCTGCAGACTAGACAAGAGAACAATCAGAGAAGCAGCAGCTGAGTCACAAAAAAGATAGAATATGTAGACATTGTAACAATTTGAGATAAAGAAAATTTTGGTCATATAAAATCTAGAAATATGTTGAAATAAGAATATTATATTGTAATTAGATGGATAAGATAGAGGGTAGAATTTATATATAAGGTGTGTATTTTAAATATTAGAATGTATGAGCAATCGGGATAAAGGAATTGTGTTTAATTAAAAAATTGGAAAAATTAAATATTAAATGTAATCTGAATGTCTACAAATAATTAAGATTTGAATTTAAGATATTGTTATGAGTTGAGACAAAGGTTAAGTAAAACTTAAAAGTATAAGTACTAATAATTACATTTGTATATGGGTTTGTGGTATAAATGTTGGTGGTTTATTTTTAATTCTTTTTTTTTCTCTCTTTCTGGAAAGGAAGAAAGGAGGAAGTAGAAGGAAGAAAAGAAAAGAAAAAATTATTAGCTCCAAATGTGAGATAGGAGACTTAGAAATTGGGATCATTTAGAACCTGGAAATGATAAAGATTAAATGTTAAACTTAAATATCAACGGCAAATTAAAGTTAAAAAAAACTTACTAGGTTATTGTCTAAAAGATGGAATGTCAAATTAATTAAGATATGTATAGACTGAGGATTATTAATGAATATTAGAAAGGTATTTTTTGTTTGATTAATAGAATAAGAACTGTATTGGTTTGAACATGACAGTAGATCTCTTGGGGGAAAGAGAGGGAATTTGTTGTAATAATTTGAGATTTGTACTGATGATATTTAAATGTAATAGAATTACTGTGCTCAGTCGCCACGCTACTTTTCAAATATGTAAATGTAATATTGTAAAACCAATAAAAAACTTGAAACTGAAAAAAAAAGGAATAATTTTCTTTCTTTCTTGATTGGCCCACCATCCATTAACAAAGCAGTTTATGGGAAGCCTTTATCAATATCCCATCAGGCTATGCAGAATACTTTCTTTCCTTTTCAATCTGCATACTCCCAATTATTCAATTGGTCTTTTCAAAAACGATGTCAGGTTCATTTAAAATTCCTCTCATAGAGTTTATTTCCTGTTTTTCCTTGGACTGAAATCATTAAACCAAAGCTGGTCTGTCACTCCTGAGATTTCTCCTCCCTACTTTTTCTCTTAATCTACTCCTATACCTCTTGATTTAACTTTTCTTCCTGTCTTTAAACACTTTATATATGATTACAGGATTCTTCTTGGTATTCTGGTGTCATGGCTTTCTAATTTTAGTCATTCTTTTCACTGTTCCTTACTTAATACTGTATTTCAGTTTTTGTGACCACCCTCTGATACAAAACCCTTGGTAACTTTCAAAGGTTAAACAATATAAACAGGTAAAATAAGAATAAAAATGACCAGGCCAGTGGGAAGGGACTATATCAATTACCAATACTACATTCTTAACAATCAGCTCATATAACATCCTGGCCCAGTGCATGGGAAGACTGGGTCTTTAAGTCTCTCTTGAAGGACAGCAGGATTGGGAATGTTCAGATCGTGGAGGGAATGCTATATCAGAGAGCAGATGTAGAGGCAGAAGCCACACATCCTGGGTCCCTAAAGATGAATTGTTTATCAGATGGGACCAACCGCATGCCAATTCCAGCTGGTATTAGCAGGCAGTATTACAAAAGGACAGTTGTAGAAACAGACCTATACCACGGAGTTCTCTGAACATCATTAGCAGTGATGTCTATGACTTCAGCTTCCTTGAGGGTGGAAAAAAGCACCCTTTGATTCAGATTTTGAATTTGCTTCATAGTCACTAAAATGATAGAGTCATACAGCATTTTAGATTCAAAGTCAAAAAGGTGTTTTAGAGTGGGCAGGTATGCAGACAATGCAGCTACCTGCTTCCATTTCTAAATTTTTCCTGAGATCATGCAGAACAGAGGATGCCATCCATAAGCTCCTTAGAATTTAGCGAAATTTTAACTCCCATACCTGTCTACTCCTTTTAACTGTGTATCTCCATATTCTTTCCCAGTGGTCTTTGATGGACCCGAAGCAGTAGAAAGCCAGTTGGGAGAATAATGCTGTGTGCTTTTTCAATCTACTGACCATTTTGTTTTCTAAAAGGAAACAACAGAGAACTTAGTAAATGGGGTAGGAAAGAACTAGAGTTTTATTTAACTGGCAAGAGGGAAAAATGAAAAAGAAACAACCCAAAGGTCAAATTCCAGTCATGCCTCAGAATATATGGAAACTCTTAATAAATAATAAAATACTTTTACTACAGGCTGTTTTGAAACTGGTACAATAATTCCAAGAAGAGCAAACTAGGATCCCGATCCTTAAACAGTTTCTCTCCATGATTTAGATTTAATTTGGAGGTTCCAACTTCATGTAAGTGGACAAATGATTCTTGCCTACAGCTATATTTCTGAAAAACATTAGATGGAAAGCATTACTCTTGTGCAATTATAATCAGGATTTAATATCGGGATTTAAAAAAAACAGCTTACAGACATTTTTATAACTTCATTTGTAATTCTAATTTCTACTTTAGCAATCTTCTTCCACATACCACAGTGAATTGATAGAGCAGAAGGATTATTTCACTCATAGACATGAGGCTAGAGCGTGCTCTTTTGTTTTCAATCAGTCAAATGGACCGTAACTGAGGCTGAAGGAAAACACTGAAACAGTAGCTGTCAGCTTCAGAAGCAAATCTGCTCTACTTCTAGATCTGATCCCAGAAAATTTAATTTCTGAGTTCCCTAGGGTGAACCATGTAATATATTCTGTAAACAGAGGAGAGAGACACAATCATTTATTGACTGAACATTCATTGTTCCATTTTCACTGTTTTATCATGGAATCCCATGAGTTTTCAAGTTTTTAGGATCCAGATATGCAATAAATATGTGTTGATGCTGGACCTAAACCATTCGGCCCAACGATAGCAGAACTACCTTTTCAGTTACCAAGTAACTGATAAAAGTTCAACATTACCTACCACATATCGGGTCTCCTGCTTGAGCAGGAGGTTGGACTAGAAGACTTCCAAGGTTCATTCCAATACTGTTATTCTGCTTTTCCCTAGTTGCTAGTAATGACAAACAGGCCAGCAAGCCTTAGAAAATATACAAAATATCATGTTCATCTTATGCAATCATATCTCAAACAACAAAAGTTATATCATACTTGCATTTCCAGACAGATCAACTGCAATTCTAAGAAGAAAATGCTCTTTGAATCTGACTCCCAGCACCATTTATTCTTCCTAAACAAGAACACTCAGAAGAACTCACATTTGTTACAATGTCTGTTTCCCTTGAATGTCACCATGATGTTGAGAGCCATCATGCTTGTACAAGATCGCCACTAAAGGGTTTGTTTTTTTACTTATGGAGTGAAAGATTTATTAAAGAAACAGATCAATGGGTTATCCCAAATTACTGCTCCCCACTGAACATCACAAGGGTTGGGGTTGAGAAAGCGGTGGGTCTGGCAAATGGTTAGACCAATGGGCTTAGTCAGCTCTTAAAATTCACTGCTGGCTTTGGCCGTGAATGCATTGAAAAGGAGCCAACTAATATGAAATTGGCAATAAGTGAGAATTATATGCTGAACAGCAAGGATCTGGACATCTCCCTACCTATTCCTGAAATGCAATAACCCTCCCCATTTCTACTGTTAATAAGTCCTTCCAAAACAGCCCTAAACCCATGCTGCATTAAAGCCTGAACAACAGGCAATCAACAGCCAGAGGGGTGGCTCTCTGTTGCTTCATGGTGCCGTGACTTGGCTGCTCCTACATCGCAGATGGTCACCTGACCATGCCACCAACAGAAAAGCAAGTGGAGTCCATCAGAACATATTCATGGCAAAAACTGTGCTGGAATATAATCTTCATTTAGTAACTGTTTACAGTGGCACAGATAAAAGTGATTTACAGTTGCTCCTTATGCTTATGACCATCATAGCATCCCCATGGTCACATTAGCAAGATTCAAGGGCTCACCAATCTGCATGTATTTACAATGATTGCAGCATCCTGGGGTCACGTGATTACCATTTGTGACCTTCCCAGCTGGCTTTTGACAAGCAAAGTCAATGGGAAAAGCAAGATTTGCTTAACAACTGCACAAATTACTTAACTCTTGTGATTCCATTAACAATCATGGCAAAAAAGATCATAAAATGGCCTGGAACTCACTTAACTGTCTTGCTTAGCACTGGAAATTCTGGTCCAAACTGTGATCATTAGTCAAGGATTAACCTGTAAAAGGGAAAACCCTACTGTCACAGATGTATAGCTAAGAAAAATTTAAGGCTGCCTTCTTCTTCTTCTTCTTGTGCCATATCCGTTATCGGACATTGGCGATCATGTTGGCGACCCTGTTTTTATCAGCAGCTACACGAAAAAGTGCTGCTGAGTTTTGTCCAAACCAGTCCCTTAGATTTTGAAGCCACAATGTTCTTCTTCTGCCTGGACCTCGTTTGCCTTCAATCTTTCCCTGGAGTATGCCGTATTTTTCTGGGTGTCACATCACATGTCCGAAATATTCTAATTTTTGTTTTTTAATTGTTTTGATTATTTCCCTTGGCTTTCCCAGGCAGCTTATCACCTCCTCATTTCTGATCTTGTCAACCCAGCTTATATATAACAGCCGCCTGTAAATCCACATTTCAAATGCTTCTAGTGTCTTCAGGTGGCCTTCTGTGAGAGACCAACTCTCTACTCCATAGAGCAGGATAGAAAAAATATAGCATCTGACAAGCCTGATTTTCAGTCTTAGGCTTATGTCATGACTGCAGAAGACCTTTTTCATTTTGAAGAATGCTGTTCAAGCTTTTTCTAACCTTGTCTTTACTTCAACGGTCATGTCCCAGCTTTCATGTAAATTGGAACCAAGGTGTGTGATCCTTTCAACTTTTTCTAGTGGTATTCCTTCTGAATTTATTGGTGGTAAGTTAACGGGTTGTTTGCTGATGATCATGATCTTGGTTTTTGAGGTGTTAAGCTTCAAGCCGTATTTTTCAGATATTTCTGTGACTCTGTTGAGGAGCTGAAGGTCTTCATGCTTACTGGCAAGCAGAACTGTATTGTCAGCATATCTTAAGTTGTTGATCCAAACACCATTTACTTTGATGCCAGCATCGATGTTCTCCAGTGCCTCGTTGAAGATTGACTCAGAGTACATATTGAACAACAATGGAGACAGAATATATCCCTGTCTGACCCCTCTTCTTATTTCTGCATCAGCTGAGTATTTTTGGCCTAGTCTCACATTTGCTACCTGATGCCAATACAGATTTTTTATTATTTGGATATCTTTGTCATCTAGTCCTCCTTGTTTCAGGATTTCTAATAGTTTACCATGTCTTATTTTATCAAAAGCTTTTTCGAAATCAATAAAGCACATGTAAACACTGTGATTGACATCTCTACAACGCTGTACAAGAACCTGAATGCTGAACAGTGCATCTCGTGTACCAAGATTGTTTCTGAAACCAAATTGTGTGTTACCTAGATGCTCTTCAATTTTGTTGTATATTCTTGTGTGAATTATTCTCAGGAATATTTTCAGGGCACGACTCATTAAGCTTATTGTTCTGTATTTGGTACACTTCCTTGTATTTATTTTTGGGGGGGATTGTAACAAAGGTTGATTTTAGCCAATCATTTGATATCTTTCCTGCCTTGGGTATCTGAAAAGCAACATCATAAGGATCCAAGAACATATTGTGCCATGGTTAGGTGTAAGCGAAAAAGGTCTTACTGTGTCAATTCCTTACTTACCAAGCCTGGTATTTTCATTTTTTAACATTGTTTTCCATCCCCCCCCCAGGGTTTCTAAGGTTGCTTGACTTAAATTGACCATGTTGACAAAAATAAGGAATTTTCTCAGTCTTTCAATTTTAATATGAATTTTTATAGCATGGGTTAGGGTGGAAAATCTGGATTTTCTAATTCCATCATCCCACCGAGAAGAATTTGGCTAGTTTATGAATTGGCTGTATCTGGTTTGTTTTTTGTTTTTTGACAGTCATCCAAATAGCAGGATTAAAAAGGCAATGCAAATTATTGTTGTCAGATTAGAAGGAATTTTTCCCCCCTTTGGAGAATGATGGTGTAAAAGCAAAGAAATCCTCCCACTTCCAGCAAGCTATGATCAGCAAAAGGGGGAGGGGGAGGAGTGTGTGTGTGGCAATTGCTGCCTATTATTTTCACCCTGGTCTCCTTCACCCTTTTGATCATATTCTTATTTTCTTTTACATCCCAGCTAAAACACACCCACCTATTCTGCCAGTTGACATTCAAACCTTGAGTCTTGCTTAGACAGTTTACCTTACAAGCCAGTGACTTGCATTTGTGCTGCCTTCTCTACACTCTCTGTTTAAAGAGAAATTGCCAGGACTTGCGTCATTTCAGGGATGACATCATGACTTGTATAGTAACTCAGTGCCCTCTAGCCAACCCCTTCACCTTCTTGGCCTGTGAAAGTCAGGGTAACATATGGATGACAGAGAATTTGTAGGACCATGGATTTGTCACAGGGAAGGGAGATGTGTGCCATCCCTTTTAAAAGTGAAGGGAGCCTTGTAAGCAGGCAACTATCTCTATTTTCATGTCAGTAAAAGAAAAAAAAAGTCCTAAATGCTTTATTCCCAGAAATGTGTTATATAAATCACAGCCCTGTACATGTCTTCTTGCACAATGTTTTTCCTCTTGTTGTTTTTGACACTTTCCATCACCCATCTACCTGATTAGCCATCTAACTTTCATTTTTTTTTTCTGCACCATCTGTGCTTACTCCCCCCCCCTTCTCAAGCCCACAGACTGTCTCTTTTCTCCTCCTTCTCCAATTTTATAAATAAAATGTGGCTGGTGGGTTTTTAAACTTTTTTTTTTTGTAAATGAATTAAGTTCTGCATCAAGAGACTACAGCTTCCAAAATTCAAACTTACTTGTAGCTGTTTTGCATTCAAGATTTGTAAGACTGTGGAATAGTTTAGACAAATAAGTTTGATATCATCCAATTTGTAGCAGTTAAGCCTCCAAAACCATAAGAAGGGAGGAAGATGACTCAGGTGTCTTAGTTAAAAAACCCCATAGAATTCAATGATACTTCTGAGTAGGTACTTCTCATACTAAAATATGGAAGAAAAAAATAATAGAGGCAAAGACAGATTTTAAAACTCGGCATGCTTGGAACTTGCCCAAGAAACAAACTATCTTACTTTGGTCTCAGAAGTGCAATTTGTATTTATTTATTCAGCTACAGCATTGCAAGCCTGTCTGTGCAGAATAACTGCAAAAGCACATAAAGCAAAAAATACAATTATAAAAAAGGCTGCAAAAACCACACAGCAATATTAAATCAGCATAATAAAATGTACAAGGAACAGCAGAGTAAAAACACATTGAGGGTGAAAAATAATCAGTGAAAACATATTTCCCATCAGCAAGTCGAATCCAGAGGAAAGGAGAAACAGGGGTGTGGTGAAGGTATGTAATTAATGTAAATACCAACAATTAATGTAAGGGAAAAATATCCCTCGGGAACTCTTACTCAGCGCTTTCTTGAGTTCTTTCACCAAAATGGTTCTTTTTTGGAGGGAGGGAGAAAAGTATTGAAGAAATAACAGCTCTTGAAGAAGTTGTTCTATGACTTGTAATTTTTTTGCTACTATGGTGCCATCCAGCATCTGAAAATACTAAAGAACCACAAACTCCATAATCACAAAATGTGCAAAAATACAGTTAAAGGATTTTCATTTTAAAAATATATGACTTATTAATTTGGACACCAGAGCATCCAGTTAAAGACACTTAGTTCCATCCTAATTCAAGAGCTCTTTTAAACAGAATAATTTTAAAACCATTGCTAACTGAAAACAGACAGAAGATCTGAATCTCTCTTCCATAAGCTGTGTGGTCACTGAAGAAAAGGCCCTCTCAAACAGCGGGATCCCTGGGGTGAAGGGTGAAGAAAGCAGTGTTCTCCCATTACTGTCTCACAAGCAGGTACAAAAGGGGTGGAGCTTATGTCATGTCACTTTCTCATCCTGATGATAACAGGGATTCTGTGGATGCTTCTGTTTAAATTTGAACTTGATCTAATCTACTCTCAGATGAGGTAGTTTCATCTAAGATTCAATAGGGCCACAAAGAAATCCTTAATGAGGAATGGTTACTTCTCTTTAACTGGATGGATTTATTTTACAAATAACTCAAGGCAGTGAACATATCCACTTTCTTCTTACTATTTTCCCCACAAGAGGTGGGGAACCCTGTGAGGTGAGTAGGGCTGCGAGTGTATGTCAGGGCTCAGGTCACTCAGCTGGCTTTCCTGGCTAAGATTGGACTAGAACTCAGTCTCCCAATTTCTAGCCTGGTGCCTTAACCACTAGACCTAACTGGCTGCTCCAGTAATTCTTGAAGGTTTGAACTATATGAAGCCAGCATGACATGAAAGTTATTAGGTGTTGCTCATCCTAACTTTATGAGGGGAGGGGGCTTTCAAATAACTTTTGACTCCTGATGACTACTTAGAAAGTCCCTGCAATTTTTTGACAATACTTTCATAAGTGATTTACTATGCCTTCTTCCTAGGGCTGAGAAGGAATGACTGGCTCAGAGGCACCAGCCTGTAATCCAGTGCCTTTAAAGTTTAAACCACTTCCATGAAACTGATACTCTTATATTAAACGAGTTAAGAAAAAAAACAACACCCATCCATTATTTTCCCACAATGTGACTTGGAATGTTACCAGGCCAAAATATGATCCAGTCACATTGTACTTGAAAACCAAGTAAAGTTAAGGTAACTTAAACATATCCTTCAGTTTCCTATCTCTATATACTGATGCTCTTTTGCCAGAGTGCTACAATTATACTAACTGAAGATCTCTGAACTTTGTCTCTGATATAGAAGGCTTTCTTGCCCTAAATAAATTAAATTGGTACGTTTATGAAAAGGAGTTTTTTCTAAATTTTCTAATACTGTATCTCTGTTTTGTTAACAGATATGCTTTTCCCTTTGTGAAACATCTCTACTTTCTACACTTAGAAAATAAGGTAATTAGGGGAAAAACAACATTTAAAAGGTTAAAAATCTTTTACAAAGTTTTAAAAGGTATCCACTGGAAAAAGTAACACAAACAATTTAAAAAGATGTTTTATTTTTGACCTGGTGATGATAGAGAGCGCAACATACAGCTGTTTGATCCATTAACATATACACATTTCAGACCATGAATCTTTTCTTGGTTTGTATTTATAGGAGATAAGTTAGCTTAGTGCAGTCAAGGATATTTAAGGAAACACTGGGGGGGGGGAACAATCTTAAATGCAAAACAACCACGATGTTCCCAACTGGTTATCAATAATAGATGAAACTGCTAAGTGGGTGGGCGATTTGCCTACTAGCACAACAGTGCATTAAACAGGTATCTAAGAAATAACATCTAAAGTTGCACAAAAAGGGCAGGATACACAACAGGCAAAGCTGATAACATGGTTTTAAACAGAGTTATAATTAAAAAGAGGTCCTCAAATATAGGTCACACTGCAGGGAACAATGGCTTTAAAAATGCTGGGTCTGCTTTCAATGTCAGAACACAGGATTAAAGCAGCTCTTGGTATAATTGTATTATATCCACAAGGAGGTTGCAGCTTTCCTAGCACCTGTTCACACAATGTGGGCATTGGGTTTGCCTTTAAGTACTACTTAATTTCTAAAGAAACAATGCCAAGAATTTTATCACAATCTGCCAGAAGAGAACAGCATTAGTAAATGGAATCAGCTGGCATCCATTACTCCAGGCTAGAAAGAAAAAACTCTGCTTTCCACAAAGTTGTATTAAATTTAGAATGTTTGGGAGAAAGTTGTGCAAAAATTAGGATAGGGCTCAGTTATATTAAATAAATTGTAAGATAAGAGCTTTGGATATAAAAGTATTGAAGTATTCACATGTGGTAGTATAAGTGTGGGTTTTAGGTACTATTATCAGGCACTTAACTAGATTTAAACTTGTGTGCATGCATGCATTACAGTACTGATTTATTTCCATTATTTATAAAAGGAACAAGAGACAGAAGACATGTAATTTTAGACCCATCTCCCTACAAAAAGAATAAAAGCTAGCAAAATAAAATCAGTCTGTTCAGTTCACACCCTCCAGCAATGCTGGAAAAGGGAAATAACTAAAATGGATTAAAACTTTTCAGCAGAATAAGTAGCTATTTTTAAGAGTTAAATCAGTCTTCCCAAATCTGGTATCCTCCATATGCATTAGACTACAGCTTTTACCGTAACATCTCCAGCCAAGACCTTTTGGTCTAAAAAGTCCTGGATCTCATGTTTTGGATAGGGTGTTGCGACTGCATGTAGTAGAAAAATGTAACTATGTATACCTGAAAACAAATCTTCAAAGACAATATAAAAATGTCTATAAACCACTGAAAGGGTTTCAATATTTTTCTGTTTTACTTCCCTTTGTTCTGGCAAGGTCTGAACTGGGAATGTGTTGGAGAAGAATCTTCCACTGGCAAGTCCTCATTGAAATATTAGGGCAAAGCTTTTCTTCTCTATTATGGGTGGTTGCATAGTCAGCCAAATATTAAAGGCTGGATTTGGTGTTTTTATCCACCTCCTGAGTCCTTCCCAAAAAAACTAGGGATAGGCAGATATTGTTTGATGGTATAAAAATGTATCATCAGAGGAAGTAAGCTGTTCCAAGTAAAGCTGCCATTTTAATTGACTGATAGTGATTTTGCAAATGTGTTCAAGATGTTTTGAAATTGCATCCAAGATACCTATCACTATTGGTCCTATCTTTGCTTTCTTTTGCCACAATCGTTCTATTTCTGTTTGCATTTTATTTATATTTTGTGATTTTCTCCAGTTCTTTCTCTTTTCTTGTGCTGTCTCCAGGTACTTCAACATGGGTGTCAAACTCGATCGTGTCATGTGACATATCGTGATGTATCAAAACATTTTTTGCCTTTACGGAGCCGGGGTGGACGTGGTCTGCACGTGATGCATCCAGCCTGTGGGCCACCAGTTTGACACCCCTGTACTACAACATCCACTCTCCAGCTTTATCTAGATATCAACAATTGTTAAGTCTGTGGCAGGTGCTTGTCTGTTTCAATTCTAAAGTCCCAACATATTTTATCTTTTTCAATTTCTAATACTTTGTCTAATTGTGGTCTCATCAGCTCTGGCTTGGAGGCAAATGATAATATTCCAATGCACCATTGTTGACACCATTTGCCATGCTGTTGTTTATAGTCAGTCTGTGATCTTGCAATAGCTAACTAAATGGTCTTTGTAGAGGTGGCTTTTGCTTTCTATTGCTGTCTTCTCAATTCTGGTTTTGAATGCATTAAGGCAGTGATGGCGAACCTTTTAGAGACTGAGTGCCCAAAAACTGCCCCACCCCCATACCGCAATGCCCCTGCTCCACCCCTGCCCTGCCCCCATCTACCCGCAGGGCCATCCACCACCTCCATGGCCCGCCGCAGATCGCCCAGGTGGCCCAGCAACGCCATGGTAGCCACGCCCTCCACCCATGCCCCTGCAGCATCATCTGTTTGCGATGGGGCACAAGGGCGGAGTATTGTCCCCACTGCCTGGCTGCCATGTCCTTGGCTGCGCTGTTCCAGGTGGGCTGTGCCTGGGGGCGACTCTCCACTGGGGGGGCTGCTGGTGTGGAGGGGACCATGGGGAGAGGCGGGGCTGGGGCAATGGCATGTGTGCCCACAGAGAGGGCTCCGAGTGCCACCTCTGGCACTCGTGCCATAGGTTGCCACCACTGCATTAAGGCTCAGTCTTCTGCAATCAGAATTAGCCCCTCTGTTTCTTTCTTCAAATTTCTTGCTCTTAGCCATTCTTAGATCTTGTTATTATCTGTTCTGTTTGCTATTTTTAAAATGTACTAATCATGTAATACTTTTCCTTGGCATGTCTATTTTCTAATCTTCTTTTTTCTTGTAGGCCAATTTGGTCTCTCCAGTACTCAATTAGCTTTCATGGTATACTAGCTTTCACTCACCTTCAGATATTCTTCCAATGCCCTTTTTTCTTCTTCATCTTTGTGATTTACTTGCAACACTCCATGCCACCTTCATGCTCCTTGGTAAATAGAGTATGTCAACTTCACTGTGTAGATGAAGGGCATGCTTCACTGTCATTATTTTTCTAGTTTTCCTATTCATGGCTTTTTGGTTTTGCTGAGTCCAAATTCACTATTTCAGCTCTGTATCTAATGTCTGGAATTGTATACCTGTTAATTACATTGATGGTATTTCCACCACTGAGTTTGGACTTTAAGATCTTTTTCACTCTCATGATGTATTCACTTCAACCTACTTCTTGACTTCAATGTGCTGGATGTTGTCAGCTAGATGGATGCCCAGGTATTTGTAGAGCTCATCTTCATCCATACTCCTGATTTTTTAACAACCTGGGTAATGGGCTGTTACAACACAAAAGACTAATGGGCACACAGCCAGCTACTCAGGATGTTACAAAACAGCCGAACAATCTGCAAACAATAACTCCAACACAGCCAACCAACCCACCTACAGCAACTAAGCCAGCACTCCACACACACCCCCACCAATATTTATAGAGAGACAGCAGCTCTGATCACACTTTACTTGCACAAGCACGAAGCCGAAGACCCCAGCCTGAAGATGACGGGTGGGACCTCATTGAAACGTCGCCAAGATACTCTCAATCTTACATGGGAAAAGCCCCGAATACGCCAAGACCTGCATACCTGTACCCATGAAAAATCTACAAAAATACACACACACACACACACACACACACACACACACACACACACACACAGTGTTGGGCAGCAGTTTTTTTTCAGATGATGTTTTTCCACACAGCTTCCAACTGCCCCGGTAAAGGAGATGTGATAGGTCAAAGTAGTGCCTATTGTTATTATTATTATTCCTTTTTATAAAAAATGGTAAACTCAAGGTAGCAAACATACCTAATACTCCTGCCACTTTCCCTCACAACAACAATCCTGTTAGATGGGTTAGGCTGAGAGACAGTAACTGGCCCAAAGTCATCCAGCTGATTTTCATATGAGAGACCTAGTGAGTGAGACCTAGAACTGACAGTCTCCTGGTTTCTAGGCTAGAACCTTAACCACTACAATGTTTTTTTCCTCCCAAATCATACTCATATTTATCTGCATCTTTTTTTCCAACATAAGGAAATTGGATGGCTGCACCTTTAAATGAAAGACGTATGAAAATGAATTGTTCTTTTCACCATATAAATGATGTCATGGAAAGGGAGTTGGATGGTTGTAACCACAGTATTTTTAGCAAGGGACCCTGAACACACTTAGACATTGAAGGAGAAGAGTTGTGTTAATCTACAGCAGGAAAAAAAATCCAAAGGAATCTGGTAGTATCTTTTCCCAACTAATACATTTGTTTTGAAATATGGAGCCGTAGCTCTTAAAAATTTATATCATAAAACATTTGCAAATGGTGCTATGAGACTTCTGATTTTTTTGAATATACTTAGAGTCATCTTCTGGCAGCATTGCTTTCAGGCTCACTGAAAACAGGACCCTAGCTTAGTTAAAGTCTATGGCTCCCGTAAGAGTACATCAGGTTCCCAGATTTTCCATTATTAAATTAATACTTGATAAACACACACACACACACACACACACACACACACACACTACTCTTGCCTGCCAAAGTAGCTTTCTCAGCACTGAACAATGACAACTCACACCCCCACAAACACTTCTGGGATAGGAAGCTGGGTTATGAATCAGTGCTGCTTCACTTTTCCTAAGAATTAGCCACTAGATTATGCCACGGATGAATAATCTCAGTGGAGTCAGATAATCTCCAAGGACGGCAAAGCAGTTTGTTCAGGTTTAGTTTTGGATGGAGCAGTTTCTCAGACAGAACTGGTGCACAATTTGGAATTTCTCCTATATTTACAACTTCTGCTTGAAGAGCAGTTGGCAGACCCATCTCTGGCATCAGTTGCACATTTTCCTGGCTCCTCTGCCTTAGTAACCTGTTGTTTGGATTATTACAATGTGGCTCTACTTTGGAAGACCACTTGGGAGTGACAACTAATTCAGAATGTGACAATATGAGAAGTTATGGATGCACCTTGATATGTTAATGAATGTGATGGAATGTATACCTGGCCCTGAAAATGGGGGAAGGATGAACAAGCTATTAAGCTAGGTGTTTCAAAAAATATTATTTAATCCTGGGAAAGAAGATGGCATGGAAAAGGAAGTCTGACAGGCATTCAAGATTTCATTACTATGCCTAAAACAAAGAGATTCCTGAGACTTCTGCTACTCCTGCCTCTTAATCTTGCCTGTTTTGACACCTCTACATATGAGCTGCACTGGATACCAGTTGATTCCCAAGTACAGTTCAAGGTATTGATGGTCACCATTAATGCCTTTTGTGCCTTAAGCCTGATTATTTGCAGGACTTCTTCTCTCCAATTGTCTCTGGTCATCCTATAAGATCTGACAAGGTCAGCACGCTGCAAGTCCTGCTCAGTTAAGGGCTTTCCTCTTATGGGAGTCTAGAAATGTATCTATTCTGTCATTCCTATTGTTTGGGAACAAGATTACTCCCAAGGTCGGCATGACTCCAACAATGTAGTCCTTTAGGAACACCACAAAGATCTAGCTCTCTGGGCTGTTCTTTGATACTTGGGTTCTTCTTTTATTGTTATATTGAATTTTAAATTTTCCTTGTATACTTCCTTGAGACATCTGACAAATCCAGTCAATCTCAGCTACAAAATCCAGACAACGTCTAGGTGTCAGGAAAGTGAGATTTTTTTTTAAAAAAAAACTCTCATTCCTATATAACAGATCTGCAGCATGGGTCTAACAGCCCTATACATAAGATACAGAACATAATTGCTGGTCACAATCCTTGTATTCAAGGCTACAGAGTTTGGATACCCAGAAGCTGGGTACCTGCTATGAGAGCTGCTAAGTTTCCGCATTTAAAACCGTAGCATATTTTTTTCATCATTTACGCTAGAGCTATTGAATTATATATTGCAACCTTTCAGGAAGAGCTGCATAAAATCAAGCACTTGGCTTAATTAATGTCACCATCTTACTGCTCCTAA
Organism: Bothrops alternatus; assembly: GCA_034064705.1. Taxonomy (NCBI): domain Eukaryota; kingdom Metazoa; phylum Chordata; class Lepidosauria; order Squamata; family Viperidae; genus Bothrops; species Bothrops alternatus. Next base: position 1,548,431 of record JARGCV010000040.1, read on the forward strand.
AGCAATTTTTATGGTCTTTAGCGATGCCACAAATCAGTTTCATTTTGCCAGATCTGATTTTTCTATACTGGACCAATTAAGGCATTATTTTAGCCTGTTCTTTTATTCTCAGTTTTGTAACTAACCCTGTCTCAGTTTTCAATCTTCGAATCTTTTTCAGAGATTCATTGATAGAAGGCAGCCATACAGTACAGCATAGCAAGTAAGGAATTAATGAATGTAAAAGAGTGCCTTAAAGTTCCTTGCCTTATGGTGGGGAGTCTTGATGCCCTCACACTTCAGGGCCTGACACTTAAGAATCAACTAAGCCCATCCCGAAATCAGCTAGTTCTTTGCCAAGAGAGAACTAAGATGATAGCAGCAGCTTTTGCAGGAATGTATTCCTTGATTAGCCAAGATCTTAGAATCAACTCAATTTTATTACTCCCCAAATAGCTTGGAGGGTTTTTTTAATTAGAATCTTGTACATGAGAGTCTAACCCGGGGTAGGCAACCTTGGCTCTTTTATGACTCGTGGACTTCAACTCCCAGAATTCCTGAGCCAGCATGGCTCAGCTTGGAAACTTTCCCCTTTCCCCTCAGCATGGCTGGCTCAGGAATTCTGAGAGTTGAAGTCCACAAGTCATAAAAGAGCCAAGGTTGCCTACCCCTGGTTTAACCTATTATGAAATTTTATTTTCTTTGCTTTTTTCCATATATCATCACTCCTTTCTGTCTTCCTCCATTCATTACATGCGATACCTGGGTCTTCTTGTACCAACAGAACATTACTTAAGTTTTGAAAAAGCCATTTCCTCAACCATAATACTATGGAGCTGAACACAATTGGAATAATTCAGAATTCCTATTGAAAGGAGAAAAATCCTAGACTTTTATTAGTGTAGATTGATCCAAACTTTCTTTGTCACAGTCAACTAAATCCAAAGCCAGGAGCGAAATTCCCCCCACTGTTACTTACCTAGTGAACTGCTAAGAAGGTGGTCTGATTTCATTTAGGAAATTTGCTTTTCTGTGTGGCAAAAAACATTCACTGCAGGGAAAGATAAATCAATGTAGGAATTCAGGAAGTTAAAAATAATTAAAAAGTCCCACAAAAAAGAAAAATAGATGTTGTAGTCACAGAACTCGATGGATGATAGCCAAGACTGATCCATCATATTCTACATGATCTGGGGCTTGTGCTTCTGCATTCCATTCTAAAATATTTTCACATGGATTTTTCCATTAAAAAAAACCATAAGACAACTGGATCTAGATCAAGGCCTCTCTCAAGCAGAACAAAAATGATATAAATCAAGTGATGAATGAACGAGTTTCATTCCATAAGAAACCTCTTATTTTGCAGCTTTGTAATAACCGACCAGCAAAAGGACAATTTATGGACTTTCCCCACCACTGATTTGAAATGCTCCTCTCCTCTCCTCTCCTCTCCTCTCCTCTCCTCTCCTCTCCTCTCCTCTCCTCTCCTCTCCTCTCATTGACAGAAAAACTATCCCCCATATGCCAACTCCATTACTAATTTCTGCTCTTTGTTTTTTGTCATGTTTCCAGTCACTTCCAGTCATTGGATTTCCCTCCAAGATAATAGTGACAAATAATCTTTAATATACCTAGAGGCTACCTGTGCACCATGATAGCCAGGGAAATTTTTTTTAAATTTATTTATTTATTTATTACTTAGATTTCTATGCCGCCCTATTTCAAGAACTCAGGGCGGCTCACAACATAGATACTAACATGTAGAAATCTAATATATAAAAACATTGTAAACCCATCAATTAAAAGACCAATCATCCAAAACAGACATACAAACATACATACACTGGCTGGAGCCAGGTATTAACTGCCCCAGGCCTGTCGGCAAAGATGAGTCTTCAATGATTTGCGAAAGGCGGAGAGGGTGGGGGCAATACAGATCTCCGGGGGGAGTTGATTCCAGAGGGCCGGGGCCGCAACAGAGAAGGCTCTTCCCCTAGGCCCCGCCAGGCGACACTGTCTGGCTGACAGGACCTGGAGAAGGCCGACTCTGTGGGCTCTAACCGGTCGCTGGGTTTCATGGGGCAGCAGACGGTCCCGTAAGTAACCTGGTCCGATGCCATGTAGGGCTTTATAGGTCATAACCAACACTTTGAATTGCGTTCCGAGACCAATTGGCAGCCAATGCAGCTCGCGGAGTGATGCCGAGATGTGGGCATTTCTAGGCAGGCCCAATACTGCTCACGCAGCTGCATTTTGCATTACCTGAAGTCTCCGAGTGTTTTTCAAAGGTAGCCCCATGTAGAGAGCATTGCAGTGGTCGAGCCTCGAGGTGATAAGGGCATGAACGACTGTGAGAAGAGACTCCCGGTCCAAATAGGGCCGTAGCTGGTGCACCAGGCAAACCTGGGCAAATGTCCTCCTCGCCACAGCCGAAAGATGATGTTCCAGATTTAGCTGTGGATCGAGGAGGACACCCAAGTTGCGGACCCTCTCTGAGGGGGTCAGAAACTCCCCCTCCCCAGGGTAATGGACGGACAGATTGCATTGTCTTTGGGAGGCAAAACCCACAGCCACTCCGTTTTGTCGGGGTTGAGTCTGAGCTTGTTAGCACCCATCCAAACCCTAACAGCCTCCAGACACCAGCACATCACCTCCGCTGCGTCACTGAAATGACACGGGGTGGAGATGTAAAGCTGAGTATCATCAGCAAACTGATGATAACTCACCCCGTGTTGTCGGATGATCTCACCCGGCAGTATCATGTAAATATTAAACAGCAGAGGGGAGAGGACCGATCCCTGAGGGACCCCACAAGGGAGGAACCTAGGGGTCAGCCTCTGACCCCCTGCCAACACGGACTGCGACCGACCAGTGAGGTAGGAGGTGAACCACTGCAAAACAGTGCCCCCAACTCCCAACCCCTCCAGCCGGCGCAGAAGGATACCATGGTCAATGGTATCGAAAGCCGCTGAGAGGTCAAGTAGCACCAGGATAGTGGAATGTCCCCTGACAGAGATCATCTGTCAGCGCGACCAAAGCAGTTTCCGTGGAGTAGCCGGGCCTGAATCCTGACTGCTGAGGGCCCAGATAATCGGCCTCATCCAAGGACCATTGGAGCTGGAATGACACCACCTTCTCAACAACCTTCCCTATGAAGGGAAGATTGGAGACAGGACGATAGTTGTTTAACACAGCTGGGTCCAGGGAAGGCTTCTTGAGGAGAGGGCGCACAATTGCCTCCTTGCAGGGAGCCGGGAAGGACCCCTCCCTCAAAGAAGCATTGACAATCTCCTGAACCCAGCCCCGCGTCACCTCCCTGCTGGCCGAAACCAGCCAGGAGGGGCACGGGTCCAATAAACAGGTGGCGGAACTCACAGCTCTCATGGCCTTGTCCACTTCATCGGGTGCTACCAGGTCAAACTCCTCCCACACAACCTGTATAAACTTTAAAGTATAAATTTTAAAGTATAAACTTTAAAGCCAGAAAGTTAAGGATAACCTATGCTTGCCTCTCTTATTGCCAAGAGACAAAATTAAGGCAGCATCATGTGAACTGGGGAGAAAAAAGAATTTGCCTGGGCGTTTGCCCCATAAGTGAAGAAAAGTCCCATAGGACAGTTTCAAATGTGAAACTTGAAAGAAATTGAGAGTCTCTCACAAAGGATTTTTAGCACCCTTCAAAAGTTACAATTCTCAAGATTTTTATTTTTTTTGACAGTCTTGACTGCTAAAGTGTTATAAAAAAGGATCGTTTTGAATTAACAATTTAGTCCCTTCTGTGCTGTCTAAGTTTGGTTGTTTGCTTGCAGACATTTTATTACCTAACTAAATAATATCATCAGTGCAGATGAATGTGGGGTTCGCTGCCTGTTTATATACAGTAGTTTGCTCTGAAATTTTGGTAGGGGTAGTTTCCTTCTTGGTTTCTTTGATTGGGTATTGTTTTCTGCTTGTTGTTCCTGGCTTATCTAAATGTTGGCTGCTGGAAGGGATATATTCTATTTTTTTGTTTCCTTCCTAGGTTTTTAATTACCTGAATGGTGTATAAATGTGGTTTATTTCTATGTTTCTAGATCCTTCTGTAAGAATCCCGGGCATCATAACTATATATGGATGCTGACTATTCCTTGTTAAATATTAACTGTTTGTAACTGCCGACTAGGGAAGACTGTTATCGTGCACTTACTTGTGCATGAAAGGCAGCAGCAATCATAAACCAGCTGCAGATTCCGTGATCAGAAGAAAAATCTGGTAGCTTTCCAATGTAATACATTGTTTAAGCTTAAGATAGGGCAGAAAATCTGAACTCGTTATAGCAAATAACACATGTTCAACTTCCCAACATTTGAAATATCGGATTCTCAGAAACAAGAGTATTTTTAATTCAAACTACTTATAATTCCATGTTTTACAGATTACTGCTTTTGAGAATGCAGAGAACAATATCTACTGCATACAGAGTCTTGTTTTGGCATCTACATTTCCATGTCAGTTGTTCTGAAATTTAAAAAAAACAAAACAGGAAGCATCTCATTCAGGAGAGACCTGCGTGATCATGGAAACTGGGGAGTTACGATCCATAACTTCCTTCCTTGCAGAGCCAGCTATTGCAGCGGAACAGGCTTCAGAGAACAGGATGCCTTGAGGGCTGGCAATAACAGCAAGATTTTCAGCACTGCACATCTGTCCAAAAAAGGCAGAGTTCAGAAGCATCTTAAGAGTATTCGTAAGAATTTGCCCTTTATGTATTGAAGCTGTAAAGTGATCTTGACATCTGGCCCTACTAAGTCAGAAGATATTATATATCTCAAGGGCCTTATTTTCCATTCTGCATTCCACTCAGTAGCCATTTCTTGCAGTAGGCATATTGCTAAACAATTCCGTTTGATCCATTTGTAAAAATCAGATGATGTTTGAAAACAGTATTAAGTTTTAATGTTTGAATGGCAAAAAGTGGATGGCTCTATTGCAGTAGGACTAAAAGATCTGGGCTCTTTATTGCTACCTACCATCTTGGCTGCCATCTTGTTATCCAGACTTTTGCAGCCAAGAACTGGTAGCGCTAGAAACCTGGATGTCAAGTTTCCATGGGCCATTTCTGCTGTATCTGCTCCATCTGTTGTGTTTGGTTCAGCTTGCAGTTGTGTAGAAATAATTTTATGTTAATTAATGTACTGTTTCTTTTGATAGAGAGAACTTGGACAACTTGGAAATGGTACAGGTGGCTGCTGGATCAGGTACATTTGTGTCCCAAGGAATTAATTTACTAAATAGTTAAAAGGCCTTTATGATACCTCCACCTCTCCAATATCTACCCTTAAGCTGGGTACCGCATCTTTATCTTTAATGTGCTGTGATGTCTTGAGTTCCACATCAGGTATGACGGATGAATCACTCTTCATATGAAAAGAAGCTCTAGGGGTGACAGGACAGCAGTGTTCCAATGTCTGAGGGGCTGCCACAAAGAAGAGGGAGTCAAGCTATTCCCCAAAGCACCTCAAGGCAGGACAAGAAGCAATGGATGGAAACTAACCAAGGAGAGAAACAACCTAGAACTAAGAAGAAATTTCCTGACAGTTAGAACAATTAACCAGTGTTATAATGTGCCTCCAGAAGTTGTGAATGCTCCAACACCGGACGTTTTTAAGAAGAGATTGGACAACCATTTGACTGAGATATATAGTAGGGTTACCTGTCTAAGTAGGGAGTTGGACCTCCAAGGTCCCTTCCAACTCTGCTATTCTGTGTTTTGTATCAACAAAATCACCTGCTTGTGTAGGATATGGCATGTTTTGCTTTTGCTGGAGGCATTTGTTTAGCCCTTGATTTTTCCTTAGGCAGAAAAAATACAAAGAGCAAGGCACATTGGAGGGACCAACTCCATGTGACATGACTAGCAATCAAGAAATGGGTTTTTAAAATGGAAGCATGCTGGGAGAGAGTGTCTGTGGGACGGGGGGGTTGTCTAATTTTATCCTCTGTTTGGCGGAGTAAAATTCAGAGCTTTTCTCAGCATACTAAGAATTTGATAACAGTCTCCTTTCTCTGTAACTGTATATCAGTCACTGAAAAATAAAGCACTGGTTTCTAAATACTCCAGGCCTGCCACCCAGAAAAGCCCAATGTTGAGAATTAAAAGGAAGTGGCATCATGATAGGAAGGGGAGGGAGTAAGGAAAAATATTTTGATACAGGTATGAAAAATCTGGTGCCAGATTGGTGGTGGTGGAGTGAAACATATTTTAAGTCCACAAGAGACAGATAATATTTGGAAGCAAATCAGACAGACATCTCCCTAATTTACTGAACTATAGGTAGTCTTTGTTAACAGTAATTGGGACCATCAGCTTCATTGCTAAGCCATGTGGATGTAAAGCACAATGTTATGTGCCCATGCCAACTTATGATGGCAGTTCTGGCAGTTCCAGTTGATGAATCTTGCAGGGCCATTAGGCACTATGTCACATGACTACCATTGGCAATTTCCCAATTGACTTGCCAGAAGCCAGCAGTGAAAGTCACAAATGTCAATCATGTGATTATAGGATGTCACAATTGTGAGCTGGTTACCAAGCACCAGAGGCGCAATCACATAACTGCAGAGACTCTATTGACGGTGGCAGTTGTGAGGTAAATCTCATTCACTGCCTTTGTAACTTTGGTCACAGAATGAGTGGTCACTGAACAAGGACTACCTGTATTAAGAAGGAAGGGGAAGTACAGCACCATCAGACTTGCAAGATTCTATTACTGCCAATCTAAATAGAAGTAGTTTTAGCTTTCCTGTGAAGCTGATTTCTTGGGCTGATCAACCTAGTGGAGCTGACAGAAAAAGATATAATCTAATACAGGTAGTCCTTGATTTACAACAGTTTGTTTAGTGACTGTTTGAAGTTACAATGGCACTGAAAAAAGTGACTTATGACAATTTTTCACACTTCTTTGCAGCATTTCCATGGCCACGTGGCAAAATTCACTTAACTCTCTCGTTTAGCAACATAAATTTTGGGCTGTTATGATCGTAAGTTGAGGATTACCTGTACATGTAAGAGAGACGTGTAATGGTCTCTTTTATATAGGTTAAGACAACAGTTTTGTTCTCTCAACCAGATGAACCACCAGGTATTTTATCCCATTTTACCCAAATATAGAATGTTATAGAAAACTGCCATGTAATACTGTTTATGTGCATGCTCAAACATAAATACAGGTTCTCCCTTCTGGAAAAAAAAAGAAGGAAAGATCTGTGGCAGCAGGGAAAAAATTAATTTAGTTTCATTGTGATCTGGGGGTAGGTAGGAGGTAAATATAATTTCCTGTCCAGTGAATTTGACAGCTTCTCTGCAAGCCAATATAAAGAAAACATTTTGTTCTGTTTCTGAATTACATGGGAGAAAGCTGGACTATTGCGTTCCTCTTCTTATCTTGCCCAAAATCACCAATGTCAGTGACATTATAACACCACAATAAGCAAAGGGCATGTAATCATTCTACTGCTGGTTCTGAAATACTGTAATTCACTGAGAAATGTTAGCCCTAAGCCTAAGGCATTTATTTATGCTAAAGCCACAATTACACTTTCTGGAGAATTTTTGCACATTCCCAAATACTTTTCTGGATATTATATACCAGTGGTGGCCCATGGCCCCCTCATCAGCAACCCTCCAGAGGAGAGTCGCCCCCGGGCATGGCCCACACAATGCTGCACAGCAAAGGACATGGTAGCCAGGCAGCGAGGACAAACCGTTGCACCCTATCGCATGCAGATGCTGCTGCAGGGCACGGGCGGAGGGCGTGGCCACCATAGCGCTGCTGGGCTGCCTGGGTGATCTGTGGCAGGCCATGGAGGCGGTGGGTGGTCCAGCGGGCATGGCAGAGCGGGGACAGGGGTGGGTTTGGGGCAATCAGTCTCTAAAAGGTTCGCCATCACTGTTATATACCAACCTACCTAGAGGGAATCAGATTTCATTAAAGTTAATGGAGGTCTATGCCACAATTCCAAGAACACCTATGCAAAATAAAAAATAATTATAATTTAATTATTATATAAGGAAGTAACTACTTTCTTAAATTTGAGGCAATGCCCCCCACCCCCCATCCTTGGCTTCTGATTAGAAGAAAGTCGGGAAAGATTAAGAAACATGAAAAATCCTAGCCCTTGCAGCACAAACGTCCATGGGCAAATGTACTGTTTGTTATTGCTCATTGCCGCTGTTAAACCCATGTAAATTGTGGCTTACGTGGATCCTTTCTTTTGCTTTCCCTTTTCTTGCCGCCTGACCTCTTATTTATTTTTTTAAAAAAAAACAGGTCATGTGGAAACGCGACTTCTTGTGACAAACGGCCGCTGACCTTCTCCACCCGTTCCCCAAAGAGGTAAAAGCGGCTCTCCCCTTCATCGCAGGCTACAGCATAAACAAAAAAGGCTTGTTTTTCCCACATGGACACACACGTGTATAAATCTGCAGGAGGGCCGTGCTTGTCCCTTTAGGGGCTCCGATTTGTCGTCAAGCAAAGTCCAGCGGAGTCAAGCGCGATCCCGCCTCCGCAACAGGACGGACACGCGTTGGGGAGACTTGAAAATGCGCACGCCGCAGACACACGTGTCTCCCCTCCCCTCTGCGGCTCTGCATGCGAAGAAAAGCGTTCCAACAGCCAGACAATCAAGAAGCGCAGACAGCCCCTTCCCCTCCCTTCCCTTCCCGCCAATCTCCTGCCTGTAAGCTGCGCTCAGCCGGGATGTCGGGAAGGCGTGGACGTGAAGCTTCCACGAGGGGCGAAGGGTGGGCGGAAGCGGAGTGCACCGCCTGTTCGGAAGGGCTCTTGAACCCTTGGAGCATCCCAGTGGTGGGAAAGAGGGTGACAAACATTTTAAAAGAAACCTTGGAAATTGGAGCTGCAGAGCATCCTTGTTTTCTTTTCCCTGGCCTGCCATGTGTCACGGGATGAATCTCAGCCGTTTTAGACCTCCGTTTTGTTTGTTTAGAAAATGCGGGCGCCACCTCTTTCCATCTGCATTGGGCATCTGATTGAAATACACAGGGGGTAATATAGATTTCTTCCCCTCAAGATCAAGGCGCCATTAATTGTATTTATTTTAGTGAATAGCGCCCCCCCCATATGAGACTCGGTTCCTTAAGTATAAGATGGTGGTGGGGAACAAAATGAATAACTGCTACCTAATAACAAAGCTATAATGTTTGTAACTAGAAAAATTGGAAAGGTCACAAGAGGGTTTGGTGCTGATCTGCATAAATTGCATGGCATATTTTAGAGATGATTGCCCAGATAATGTCTAGACATTGCAAATCATTTTTGGCATGGGTTGAATTCTTTTCTAGTGTTTTCCTCCAGTGTAGCGCACCAAAAGACAGCTCGCTTTGGAGTACTTGTTCCTCTAAGGCAGTGGCCCCCCAACCTTTTGGGTACCAGGGACCGGTTCCATGGAGAAAGGTTTTTCTGCAGACCAGAGGTGATTTTGTGTGCTGCCTGCATCCTGCGGATGGGGCTTTGCTTGTTTGTGTGGCCTGGTTGCTGGCATGCCGTGGCCCAGTATAGGACCCCTGATAATACAATGTCCTCATATCCTGCCTTTTTTATATAAGCTTGGGTGGGATAGTCTTGTAGGTCAGCGATTCTCAACCTGTGGGTCGCGACCCCTTTTGGGGTCGAACGACCATTTCACGGGGGTCGCCAAACAATGCAGTCCGCCATTTTTCCCCCTTTTCCTTAGCTGTGCTACTCCTTCTTATTCTATTGGCTTTTGAAAGCCAATAAAATAGACTCTCTTGAATAGAGTCTAATTCTATTGGCTTTCAAAAGCCAATACGTATTGTCCAGACTGTCTCTGCCCTGCTGAGCCCGCCAAAAGTCCCAGTCGCCAAACGTTGCTACATGTTGTCTGCAGTGAAGGCGAGCTATCCGGAAGTTGCCACCCTTCCCTGCTGAGCAACTACTAAATGTAAATAAAAGAGGGCCAGGGGTGGGAGGGCGACCCAGGAGTGCCTGGGCCTGCCTGCCACCGCCTCGAATGGGCGGTGGCCAAGGTAAGGCTAGCGGGGCAGCGGAGGGCGCTGGGAGGGTAGCTGGTGCGCATGGGGTCCGGCGGGTGGCTTACCTCCCTTGGGCTGGGCCAGCTGGTGGCCCAGCCGGTGGTCAGCCTGCACCGTTGCTGCTGCTTGCCGTGGCCGCCCAGGAGCGCCTGGGCCTGCCTGCTGCTGCACCGAATGGGCGGTGGCCAAGGTAAGGCTAGCGGGGCAGCGGCGGGTGCTGGGAGGGCAGCTGACGCGTGTGGGGCCGAGCAGGAGCTGGCGTTCCGGCCGCACCCTTCTCGCGTGTGACGAGTCGGGGAAGGGTTTGGCGGTGAAGGGCTGCACAGTGTGGAAAGGGGCTCCCACGATCCCACCGCTGCATTGGCGCTCAGGAGGTTGGAGGGGCGGGCAGGTCCCGGGGGGGGGCTGCTGGGAAAGGCCAAGAGGTGCTGTGATGAGGATGGGGGGCTCCACACTACCATCTCCAGCAGCCCTAAAAAGCACTGTGGAAGAGTGGGGAATGCTGGGAGTTGCAGTTCATCACCATTTGGGAAAACATGACTCTCCAAAAATCAATCCTCTCTTCCTTCCTTCCATCCATCTCCTTCCCTTCCCCTTCAATCTCTCCTTCCTTCCTTCCTTCCTTCCTTCCTTCCTTCCTTCCTTCCTTCCGTCCTTCCGTCCTTCCATCTCCATCCCTTCACCTTCAATCTCCCTCTCCTTCCTTCCTGCTTCAATCTCCTTCCTTCTCCATCTCCTTCCTTTCCCCTTCAATCTTCCTTCCTTCCTTCCTTCCATCTCCAACTCCATCCCTTCGCCTTCAATCTCCCTCTCCTTCCTTCCTTCCTTCCTCCTTAATCTCCTTCCTTTCCCCTTCAATCTTCCTTCCTTTCTTCCTTCCATCTCCATCCCTTCCCCTTCAATCTCTCTCCTTCCTTCCTTCCTTCCATCTCCATCCCTTCCCCTTCGATCTCTCTCTCCTTCCTTCCCCCTTCAATCTCCTTCCTTCTCCATCTTCTTCCTTTCCCCATCAATCTTCCTTCCTTCCTTCCATCTCCATCCCTTCCACTTCAATCTCTTTCTCCTTCCTTCCTTCCTTTCCCCTTCAATCTCCTTCCTTCTCCATCTCCTTCCTTTCCCCTTCAATCTTCCTTCCTTCCCTCCCTCCCAACATTTTTGAGCAAGGAAGAGTAAGCTTCTCCAGTGAGCATTGCTATATTGTTTTTGTAATTAATCACTATGCTTTAATTATGTTCAATTTGTAACAATGTAAATACACCCTGCATATCAGATATTTACATTACGATTCAAAACAGTAGCAAAATTACGGTTATGAAGTAGCAACGAAAATAATTTTATGGCTGGGGGTCACCACAACATGAGGAACTGTATTAAGGGGTTGCGGCATTAGAAAGGTTGAGAACCACTGTTGTAGGTGAATATTGTTTTGCAAGTGATGTTAGTAGATTATTTACTTGTTGATAACATACTGTTATCTGTCTCGTGAGCGCTAATGTTTTACTATGTGATATGGTGGTTTGCGTGTGGGTGTTTTTCTTTTATTTTTTATATGCAAAGTTTTATTAGTTTATAATATACAATACAATCAAAATACAAAGTAAATATCGGAAAAGATGGGGAAGGAAAAAGGGAGTAGAGAAGTGAGGTAAGGGAGGGAAAAAAAGAAAAAAAATGGCATTGACTTCCAACTTCCTTTGGTGCAATAGAGTATCAACTTCAAACCTCAACTTTTTACTGTTACAAAATAATATAAACCAGCCATTTCAATAACATAAGATCTATCTAATTGGTAAAGCCCACAATCAAAATTCCATTTTTTCCACCTCTTATTTTTCTATAATAGTTGGGTTGCTGGCTTTGGTAATTAGATTTATATGAGAAATATCTCTAGTTTATTTAGGTTTTTGATTTATTACTGTGTGAGATGGGAATGCTACAGGCTGAGTTGATATACTGCTATTGGATCTTTGCTTACATACATTCATGCAAAGGAATTAAGTCAGTTGTGGCTTATTTGCTTTTAAATGTTGTCCTGCTTTTTCAATCTGCCTTGTTCTAAGATTTCCATTGTTTCTCAGCTGAATTAATGCTGGAAGTTGTATATTGTATGTGTAGAAAGAGATAATTGAAGCTATATATTTTTCTAAGCCAACCACAAACCACATTGTGGCTTGGGGGGATTTGGGTATCCAGCCACAGTATGTTATGGAATTGTAGAACCATTCATGTCTGCTAAACACAAGATAGTAGATTTTGATAATGAAAGTGAGAAAGTAAAATGAATTGAACCACTATAATAGGTGCAGTATCATCAACTTTTAATGCGCTGCATGTTAAGTCGAAGAAATTAAAATAGCCCTATAGCCTCAGATTGCCCCTTAACTGCAACGACATAGTTGATTCTGCTACTCTGTTATACTAATAAGGATTCCAATGCAAATACATTGGGGATGAAGAATACATCCAAATAGTCTCTATTTAACACTAATGTAAGTAAGCTTAGCAACAAGCAGAAAAGTACTGAAACATCCCTGCAGAGGAACTGCTGTGGAAACGGGGGTCCTGTCATCCCTGAAGTAAGCACAAGATTTAGCAGTGGGGATGAACAGCACCTTGGGAAGGTCAGGACTTGAGTGATGGAAAAAGAACACAGCTTTGGAGCAAGGCAAGAAGCTTGGCAATTCCATACAGTTCTCTCTTCTTTTTCCAGCATAAGTAAATTGGCACATTCCTGAACAACCTCTGTGGCCTTACAGCTGGGGCCTCAGGAGGCATGCTCTGTGGCACACATTAATTAAATCTGGGCATCATGTGGAGTTGGAGAACCTTTGGAAGTATCTGTGCTCTACACTGTCTACAGCCCTCTTCTATCCTTTTAATAAGCAGCCCTCTCTAGGTGGGCTAAGCTTTTGATTGTCCTCGTTCACGTTGATAGATCTGTGCAATATATTCTGACCTGGATTTCTAAATCAGGGTTTGGAATATGTTGTGAAACATGTCCCTTTTTTTCTGCCTATGATTTTTTTTTTGTATTCGTTTCACTTTCTTGCCTTTGTTGTTCCCTTTTGTTTAAATTCTTCTGATATCTTTTAGTTAAATGTTTATAGTAGGCCAATCAAAGAGGTGTCTTTGGCCTCTCCTTTCTGTATTTTTTTTCTTTCTCCACATGCAGAGAAGCTTGGGGGGGGGAGAGAGATCATGAATAAACCTCTCACAGCTTTAAAAGCTAAATATAACTTCCCCTACCATTTTGGCTTAGAGTCATAAAGTGGGGAATTGAGGGGTCTTCCAGATGAGGGGTCCTCAACTTCGGTCTGTGGACTGGCAGTGGTCCATGGCATGCCAGCAACCGGGCCAGGCAAACAAGCGAAGCCCATCCATGGGATGCAGGCATCACACAAAACCACACTCCCTCCAGCCCCCAGAAGCTCCATGGAACAAATCCCTGGTGCCCAAAAGCTCTTCCAGAAAGTGATATATCCATGCCCCCCCCCCGACAGTCTATATACATCATTACCACTAGGGTTTTGCTGTCGTGAGCTATCCTGCTACCGTACTAGGGCAGTTTTATTTCTAATGGGGAAGGGCAGTTTCAGCCCAATGAATGCTGCTTTGGAAGCAAAAATGTTTTGTTTCCTTGGACTTTAAAATGTTATGTCCTTGTTCTCTCCTATATTTCAGGTTGGTTTTCTACATAGAAAAATAGTTTGTCAATGAAAAAACCTGGTTAAAACTTACTTGTTCTGCCTGATGGTTGTTTTCTGTGTATTGGGGCAGTGTGTTTTTGTGGAGTGATGATTATAGAGCAGGGAAGGAGAGTATCATTCAATTACATAAGCCTTATTTTCTAGAAATACTTATGGAAGCCTGACAATGTGATTATTTTACCTACGGGATTATCTCTTTGATTTGCAGGATTCAACTTTTAGCTAAGTAGTAGTAGAAGCATTCTCCAAAATAAAGCATTAAAAACAGGGAAATCAAATAATGCATACTTTTAAAAAAAACACCCTCTCAAATCCTTAATTTGAATATAACCGTACATTGTGAATGCTTCCTACAGTAAAAATGGTAAAAAATAAATAAATCAGAAAACCTTATTTGAATATGCACTTGTAGTTTGGGTACCTCTAAATTTCATTGACACACTTCTTTTCTTAAAAATGAAAAGAAATCAAGCTATCTTACAAGTAAAAGCTGTGGGACCTAAAACCATCCCATCTTCCAAAAGTGGCATTAATTTAATATTGATACATTAAGTAGACAGCAACAAGCTAAATGTCCCACTCCCATGAGATCTCTTCCAAAGGAGCACCCCAGATGGTTGTCAGCCCCATTGTTCAGAGCTGCCCTCCGTGGCTTTTCTTCTGACTTGATTGTTGTTTGAAATGTCAGAAGTTGATGGAGACCAAAGGTGGGTTGGTATGTCCTGCCAATCCTTATTTCCCTGTTCTGTGGCTGTGATTCCTCTCTGCAGCTATGAAGACTTCAGAGCATTGAGGTCTCCTCCTCAAATGGTTCAGGCTTTGAGCAGGCAGGCAGTAAACAGGTCCAAAGGAGGTTAAGTAAATATATTTTTTAAAAATGTCCAAATAATTGTGCTGTGTTATGAGAGGAGGAAGAAGGTGAAAACCTTGGAAGAGAATGAGGTTCCAGTGCTCAGAATCTTTTTGATTAGGACAGTTTACAAATATTGTAAATAAATGAATAAGTGGAACCTTCAAGTGAGAAGGGAATGTAGACACTGACAAATCAGTTGCCCACCCTCACCGCCAAAATAGATCTTTAGTGTGCATTTCCAAAGTTAGGAAATATGCATCAAGCGGTCTCTGTCTCTCTCTCTCTGTCTCAGGCTTCAGGATCTCATTCCTTCTTGAAGTGACTGATCACCAAGATCACTCTGATTCAAAGCTATTCCTCATGTCCACCCTTGAACCCAGCATTTCTCCTCCTACTAAGAGATGACACCAAAAGAAACCTTTGGGGTTGCTTGATGCAGCACTCTCCCTTACATTTCACTACATTCCCCAACTATATATTAGAGATGGAGCTCCACAGAAGATCCTCAACTGTACTCACGCTGTCTCTGCTTTTCATTGGGTTCACAAGTTGCTCCAAACTGGAAGCTAAGAAGTGTTCTGCCAAGGGAGCATAATTGCCACACCGAAATGTATATCATAGTTCACCCAGAATTATTTCCAAGAGGTTTTAACTGGACCTCTTGGGGCCAAAGTAGAAAGGCTTGTCAGACTGTCCTGGCCCTTGCCCTATTGCAGTACCAATTTAGTTTGGTCTTGCCTTACTGTGGTCCCACTCCACTGGTCCACCTCAACCAGTTCCTCGCACCAAGAAAAACGCTTCTGTTGGTGCTAGCACCAAGTGTGTCCTGGCAAATTAGGCTGATGTATTTAAATGATGCGTAGACTCTTGTCATCACATTTTTTTAAAAGAACAAGAACAGCAAAGGCTGGCACTTGCTATTAGAGTGCGTATTTTATTTGATGATAAGCGCAGCAGCCAAGTGCTTTTCAGAGAAGAAAAATACATCCCTTGAGCTCTTGACTGCAGTTTCTGTGCAAGCACCCTTCAATCATGGAATACAAGTGTAGCTACAACAGAAACGCCCATATTTTGTCCTGCTCGTTCATTCTGAATTCCACTTATGACTGTGCTGTTCAAGGACAGTTCCAATTCTTCTTGTACAGAGGCAGGCGGGAGCTGTGTGCTTGATTCATGCTCCCTCCCACTTCCTGAAAGATATAAAAGCTCTGCTTCCAAGCTCCAGCACTGCAAGCTTAATAGGTGAAGGCTGTGATCAGAACCCTCCACTGCACCCCAATCCGGTTTCTGCAGATTTAAGCAAGCCATCCAGCTACTTTCTCAACATGTGCCGGGGTTTAGCTGCACTGCCTGCTAGCTGCTTGGAAAGGTAAGAGGCTTGGGAAATTATTGAAGCTCTTAGCAAATTATTACTTCACTGAACAATCAGGCCTGGACTGGACTTGACTTGGCCACAGGTACTGACCAGGAAGGATCTTTGTCTATATCCCAAACCCTGATTGTACCATTTCATGTAATAACTGGACTGGCGTTATTTAGTTCAGCACTGAGGAAAGATAAGGGAGGTAATGATAATAATAAGAGATTAAAAGAAATAGGTTTGCCTTATATTTCTTGAGAGCTCTTGGACTGTCTGCTTCATACATTTGGCTTGTTTTTATGCTTTTAAATGTTGTGATTAGAAAATGAGTACAAAACTCTCCCATGTCTTTGCAATGCAGTTCTCAAAGACACCTCTGCAAGTAGCACTGCACATCATTAGCATGCCTGCCACACACCAGCCAGAGGTTGGTGAGCTAAGAATAGAAAGCGATGCACCAGGCAGCCATCTCCAAACTGTCGCAGTGATGCACCAACCAGGGAGAGACCTCTGAATGGCTGCAGCACCACCTTGGTAGGCAGGTGTGACACAACATTCAAAGTCAGAAAACTCTACCAGCTATGGGATGCTTTGAATAGTGGCAGGGAAAGCATCCAGTTAGTCACTGAAGAGGAATAGTAATTAGGGAGAGACAGTGTAGAAGCATTGATGGGAAATAATTATAATAATAATGAGATTGGCACTTCATTTGTGTCCTAGCAAAACAATATAGCTACAGCAAAAAAAGCTGAAGGTCTGCCTTGAGGAATGTACAGTGTGGTTTTTTGACAGGTGGACAGGTATGAGAAAAGGACAATGAAGAGAGTTTGATAGTTGCGTCTGAATTTTTGCTTTGGTGTGCTGTCCATCTGCTGTGCTTGAAAAAGGCAGGATAACATTTCTTGTATTTACAGAACCTCTCCCCTCTCCTTTGCTCCTGGCCCCAGCCACATCACCCCATAATGGCTTGATAAGCACTCTAGTAACCTCTGGGAGGAAATAGTGCAGTTAACAAGTAGACGCAGTCAAAGGCAAATGCATCGTCATCGCATCTTTTAAACCTCTGGGAAAATCCAATTGATTTTCCATGTTCCTGATTGTCTCAGATGCAACAGCTATAGAGACATGAAGGAATGCCCTGGCCTGTTAGTGGGTTCACAGCCAAGTCCAAGCAGAGTGCCTTAAGGAGAAAGATCAAAAGGAATACAGATGCCCCAAAGTGGGAAGCAACAGACTATTAACCTCATGACTCGCTTGACCTTCTGCACTTAAAGGCCACATAGCACAGATATGGGCCCCCAGCGCAGTGCCCAGGAGCAAAAGTAGGCACCCACTAAACTACCTGCAACAAATTATTTTTAAAGAGAAGATTATTTTAATTTTTTAAGTGGCAAATTACCAAAGCACAAGGTGTAAGTGCAATCTGTATTTCTGAGAATAATTCCATTCTTACAAAATGCTAGGTAATGGCAGTTCCAGAGCCTTATACCGTAGTATTTAACTTCTGATATATGGATTAACTGAACCTATCATGATAATCTTTTGTGAAAAAAGCTACAACGTGACTTCAACATTCCAAATGAATTCACTGGTCCAAATAGATTCAGAACTCCTATAACTGTACCAGTTAATTAAATACCCATCAAAAGCTGGAATTTCATAAAAAGTCATAAAAATAAGTGACATTACCTAGAGAGCAGTGAGCCTGAAATTGTAATGTTTTGAAATTATAGAAATCATTATTCTGGTTTGACTTAACATTTGTTCCTAGTAATATTTGTGATTTGTCTCAATATTATGTGACAGTATAATTTTTCAGGAGTTCGGCACAAAAATATAATTACAAGTTGGTGAACAGGATGGTACTGATAAATCCTAAATGCCATAAAATTTAACAGTTAATTCAGAAATATTGTGCACATATCAGTTTAAATAGTAATAATAAGCTAGATTCACTATCAGCTAAAGAGCATCTTTTCTATGATCTGTGGAATCATGACAGTGCATTTTTAAAACATGCTGGATAAATACTAGAAACAATAGTATTTAATTTATTTAAATATTGCTTTAATAAACAGAAAAAAACAAAAGGTGCAAGAAAAATGTAAAAAGATTTAAATGGGAATAAACTAAAAAAGATGGATAAAAGTGCATCATGGAATTATATCTATATGTGTGCACACCAACTACAGTATATGTATGTTCAGTTTTTCTACAGCAGACTAAATGTTGACTTCATCTAATAATGATGGTCAGTCAAAAATATGTTGATTATAGATATAATATAGATATAATAGAATTTTTATAAACATTTTTGAAGGATCAAACATTTTTATTGTTCACCAGTTTATTGGTGATTATTAAATTTGGGCACATATTGCTTGCTTTTTGGTACATATTACTGATGATAATTAGTAGCTTAAGAATTTTGCAGAACTGAAACTGCCTAGTTTTACAAAGCAGAAAGCATATATATATATTTCTCTTTTTATTGGAATACTATTATGAGTAGCTTTTAAGAAATTAGGTAGTTGGAATATTGAATTCTTGTAAGGTAACTTAGACCATGACAGAATTAATGTCCTGGTAGGCTGGAGTCATGACATGTCATATCACTTCACTTCACAGGTCAAGGCACTTAAGAGTAGCGCTATCAGATCTGGGGGTACAAATCTCCAGATGACCATCAGACTAAGCACAAGTGTTCTTTGTGTCTCTTTGCTGCCACCTAGTGGTGGTCTGGAGTTTGTAGCCTAGAACTGGTTGGGCTTTGATGAGAAGTTGAGGGAGAGAGATTGGTCCAGAGAATTAAACAATGGATATCTGGTGAAAGGGGGGAGATAAAAAGCCAATTCAACCCTGAGGAAGAAAACTTTATTATTGCATTCTGCTGTTTAAAATCCATTTTTCAATTTATCCTTTTTGCCCACAATATAATACAGATAGCCAAGTTAAAGATTGGTGGATAAAGGATATTAAAAAATGCATGTTCTAATGGAGAAAAGGAAAGCTTAGCAGAGAAGCCAAGTAGTGGCATTACTAAATAAATGCTACAACCCTCAGTCTCACCATGCAAGCTCTTATCTTAAATTGCCTGAACCAAGAAGCTCCTTTCAGATCTTAAGTCTGAAGAAACATCCTTGCCTGCCCTTGATACCCTCCAGTAATCATGGTACTTTTAGTATGCATTTTGAATTATATTCTTTTCCTTTTTCCAGAGCCAAAGAATTTAAAACACGTTTGGGAATTCTGCTTCATAAACCAGAGTTTGGACATAAAATTGGGAACTTCAGCTGGAGCACCAAACAAAAGTAAGTCTATACTTGGTTGATATTAGCGGCAGAGCAATACAGTTTTAGGGTTATTTCAGTTTCTAATTGAATTCAAGGAAAGGAAAGCATCCTAGTTAATGCCTTTTAACTGTAGCAGAAAATATTTTGTATGATACGGCTGCTTGTTACATTGCATCCCCCACTTATGAACAGACAAAGAGCCGTTCTGAGTCAGCCAAATGGCTGAGATGCTTTTGGAGAGAAGCTGCTTCCAGACAAAGAAACACTAATATTAAAAATAAAGTCTTGTGCAAGTGTTATAACACTATTTTTTTTTCCTGAAAAGAAAATGATGGAAGAAGTGGTAGGGTGAAAATGGGAGACTTAAAAACGAAAGACCCCTTTATCTCGGTCACTTATAACATTCTATGAAAAAAAAAATAGGGTGGTTTTTCAATAAATCTTCACTCAGGATAACTCAGCTACTCAGTTTCCGGATAGCATTTTTTGCCCATTTCAGAATATTGCCTCCAGAACAAAGCTCTACATCTTAATTGGCTAAGAAGGATAAGAAATTTTGAAGAACTAGCTTCAGTTGTTTAAATGTTGTTAATGACAAAATGTGTGTGAGGCAATGTGTGGCAGCGGGCAAGTGACTGAAGCACTTTTCTTGAATGGGGATTATGAGAAGTGAAGGCAAGGTCAATAGGATCACGTCTGCACTTCCCAGTGGCTCTGCTTCCTGTGCTCCTCGCTTACAACATTACTCTCGGACAACCTCTAAAACTACTCATTTCTTCTCCAGATATTCTTTGGAGGAAGTACTTGGATGGAAGGAGTCCTTTGATCAACTGCTGAGAAGCAGAAGTGAGTATACATCTTGTATGTAATGAACAATTTGTAAAAAAAAAACGAACCCAAACCTTATAATTACAAGTAACAAGAATGGCGATTGTTTGATTTCACATGATTCAGTAGGATTGCCAACCAGTCATGTCTTCACAAAATGCACCAAAGGATTTTTCTAGAAAGCAGAAAAAGCAGATACTTTACAGAATCACTAAACGAACAATCATCCCTAACATAGCGTTAAGTGATTATAGCTCCTAGATGTCAATGCTGCTAATATTGAATATTCTTGCTTTGACAAAATATGCAGAACTGTCTGGTATTTTTAGAGTTAATTCAGATGAGACTGAGAGAAGGAGGTAAAAGTGCACTGAAAGGAACGGAAGTGAATCTTTGCCCTCCAGGTTAATTGGAAGATGTGAATCATGACCCCAAAATAGGGGAGGAGAAATGCCTGGAAGGTTATGTGCAAAGGAAGGGAAATTCAGAACCTGGCATCCCTCCATGCCATGCTGACACTCCATTACACTAATAAAGGCTTTTTAGGTTAAACAATGCCTGAAAGTTCTTTGAAGTGTTTCATTAGTCAGACACATGACACTAAAATTCCCTGCCCAAATAACAAAGGTCTGAACTGGTTGAGAATACTAATATTTAGTATGTTTACAAATAACTCAAGACAGCAACATATCAAACACACCTTCTTCCTCCTATTTTCTCCATAACAACAACCTTGTGAGGTGAGGTGAACTGAGACAGAATAACTGGCCCAAACTCACACAGCTGGGTTTCATGCCTAAAATGGGACTAGAACTCTCAATTTCTGGCTTTCTAGCCTGGTGCCTTAACCACTAGACCCACAGGCTCTAATTTGAATCAAATTAGTTATTATGCTAAATGTGACCTTCTCTCCATTTTGTTTTTTAAATTTAGTAACAGTAAGACCATTCACTCCAGATTTTCAGGGAGAGGATTCTCATCCTCTTAATGTTGTGTTTTTGCCACCTGGATTTTTTAATTTTTATTTTCTATAATAGAAAGCTAAATAAATAAGATGCTACTGGAGTTTAATAGGTTATTCTCTACCCAAAAATAAATCATGTATCTTTAAGATATATTGTCCTTGACATTATAAATTTGCAAAACATGCAACGTTATTTAAAAATCTGTTAACAACAGTCTTTCTTTTCCTTCTTTCTACCAGTTCTAAATTGGTTATTCTATCTCATTTACAGGTGGCATGGCAGCATTTCATGGGTTTCTTAAAACGGAATTTAGTGAAGAAAATCTGGAGTTTTGGCTCGCCTGTGAAGAATATAAGAAAATCCCCTCCAAAGTAAAATTAGCAACCAAAGCCAACAGGATCTTTGAAGACTTTGTTCAGAATGAGGCCCCCAGGGAGGTGAGTCAAATGGCTTTATAAGTTCAAAAGTCAATCGCACAACTTCAAAGCAGAACGCTTTAAAAAAAACAACAACTTGCCTGAGCCTAACTCGATTTAAAAAGAGAGAAGCATAAAGGCTTGAGCAGACTTTTCTGGCATAACACATAGGGAATGTATGCATCTGTCATTCGGGAACAGTTGCATAGATGTTCCTTTTACACATCAGTGAATTTTAACATTCTGGCTAGGGGATTCTCTTTTTTTTTTTTTAGTGAAAAAATTCTTTTATTAAAACAATCAGCACTGAACATAAAATCATAGTATGCATCAATCATCATAGCATCTGATATAAATCACTAAGTATTAATCTTTATAAACGTCTGGTTTGGTAAACATTTTTCACTCCGCACATCAAGCCTCAACTAAACGCCTGTTACAATTTATTTGCTTGGTGTTTCTCTTTTCTATAGTCTATCCACAGTTCCTAGTCTATCACATATTATTCATCTCAGTATTAGTACAATCTTTTATGATCCCTAACCAAAAATCCTGAGGTAGAAATTCAGTATCCTGAGGTAGAAATTCAGTACGCTTTCCCAATATTAAAGCAATCAACATTAAATCTGGGTTCATATTAATAAGCTGTCCTCATAAGATCCGAAAATACATCTCTTGTATATGGTCTATCTACATTCATACAATCAGCATTGAACATAAAATCATAGTATGCATCAATCATCATAGCACCTGATATACATCACTAAGTATTAATCTTTATAAACTCAAACAGCAAAGTACAGTATAGGACGTTGGATCAACCAATCAATACATAGGGCACACACCTCCACACAACACGCAGTTGGGATTTGGGAGGCATTTGCACAAGCCCATCTGCAGCCCTCTGCTTACCCATCAATCCCTTCCCAGTGTAGGTATGCGGTGACAGCTATGGGCAGTTGCAATTCTAAATCAGCCTTGAGAAGCAAAAGGTATGGGTTGGTGTCATTTCACACCAGATTTCAGCAAGTTCAGACAGGTTATGTGATCATGAGTTTTCCCACAGTGCTGAGATAGAGTATGATTCTATGTTGGCTAGTATTAACCTTAGCAACTCTTAAGATGTGTGGATTTCAACTCCCAGAATTCCCCAGTCACCTTTCTGAATTCTGAAAGTTGAAGTCCACATATCGTAGAGTTGCCAAGGTTGAGAAACGCTGATATAGACTTATAGATTCATTCCTCACAGCTCTGTTTCAGGAAATAAATATCCATAGGTAATACATGTGTGCAAGATTCAAGGCACTTATGTGCACCTGTGCCTTGCAGAAATAATCATCCTAAGTATGAAACACACAGTAGGCCTCCCAATGATAAATGATTTCTACTACCTAGTAACACTAATTAGCTTTTCTGGCATCATTCGAGTAACTGGCTCATATAAAGAAATGGAATGAAAATGAGGGTTCTTAAGAAAGGTACACAATAGGAAGCTCAGTTATCTGGAATAGGTGTTTTCTGCTGAGTCATGCAGTTTTCTAAAGGGCCTGTGATACAATAGATCTACCTTAACTTTTGATAACATGTTGCACATCATCAGGTCCATCTACTGCAGGGGTAGGCAACCTTGGCTCTTTTATGACTCGTAGACTTCAACTCCCAGAATTCCTGAGCCAGCTGTGCTGGCTCAGGAATTCTGGGAGTTGAAGTCCATGAGTCATAAAAGAGCCAAGGTTGCCTACCCCGATCCACTGCATGCAGATTCAGCTTCAAGATATATCTTAGTACTGGCGACAGTGCTTTTACAATGGGAAGGGCATGACATTTCAAGGTTATCTAAGTTGGCTTTTCCCGGTTTGGTGCGCTCACCATCTGATCTAGCTATAACTCCCGTACCCAGGAAAGGGAAGATGAATACAAGTCCTTTTGCTGATAGTGCATAGCAACGGTCCAAAGGAGGACAGGTGAATGGAGCAGTTTGGATTCTTCCATGCAGAGAATATTTGTGGCTCGGGTTGTGGATTTTGGCAATGGTTAATTCTCTGAGCTCCTGGACATTTTGTTACTAGACTAGGTAACATCTTCAGTGGGATTTCGGATGAAGTGTTTTGTTTGGTTTTTCTTCTGTTTACATAGGTCTTGTGATGTGGTCAGTTGGTTGCGTGACTGGTTGTTTGCACATATGAAATTCAACTGGTGAGGAGGTGGTCCACAATTGGTCCAATTTCTTATAGTTTGTGTGGTGGTTCTAAGTCAATGTGGATCCATCAAGAAACATATTGACTTAGAACCAGAATATGAACCTGTAAGAAACCAGACCATCCAAATGACCAATCGTTGATGGAACTGTCCACCTCCACACCAGTTGAATTTTGTACCATGCAAACATGATCTACTGACCACACTACCACACAGGACCTATATAAACAGAAGAAAAACCGAACAAAACACTTCACCTGAAGTCCCACTGAAGATGTTAGCTAGTCTGATAACGAAACCTCCAGGACCAAAACAGCAAGCTCAGGGAACGAACTGCTGCCAAAATTCTTCCATGTATTTGAGAATTTCTCACCTTTTATTTATTGCAAAGCAATTTCAAGTGTTCATTCATATTTACTTATTCAGATTCGATTTCCAGAAGCTTTTGATATCTACTTTGCAGTCCTTCACTGTTGAATAAATAGCATACGCTTTTTAAAGAAATGGAAATGTCTTCCAGCTAGACCTATAACTCAGAAGCCTTTTTGTGATGCACTCTAAGAAATTTTCTATCTTGGTTATAGTGTTATAGTATATCCTATATTGTATATGTTTTTTCTCATTCATCAAGTTGCAACCAAGGGGCTATATTCACCATAATTTTTTCTCCTTTAGGTAAATCTTGACCATGAAACTCGAGAGGCAACCAGACAGAACCTCGCTGTGGCCACTTCTACATGCTTTGAAGAAGCGCAAGCAAAAACATACATCTTGATGGAGAAGGACTCCTATCCCAGATTTCTGAAATCTGCTTATTACAGAGACCTGATTGAACAAGTAAATGACCACAGAACAGGCAAACCTGCACACACCTGAGCCGATCCCTTGTCATCATCTGGAACTGTGTTGAGGAACAGAGACACAGAATGAAAAACTGGAGATGCTGGAGTCCAAGTGGAGGGTGCCAGGAACTTTTCAGTTGCAGAGCTTTGGTTGGGATTTTTTCCTGGCCTGGATGCCTGGGACCGCCAATGCTTCCATGCACCCAGAAGCTCTACAAAATGTAGACCTTCTTTAGAAAAGAGGCTGCAAGTTGAAAAAAAAGGGAGAGCCTATGAAAAAGGCTGGAGAAATTGATGAAAAGAGAACTCTGATCTCCAACAGGAAGAGAAATGTGGAAAAGGTGGATTTTGATTCTCTCCTGAAATGTTTTATCATTTTTGGAGAGATCTCTGTGCATTCATCTGTCTGAACCAGTGATAGTCTACATCTACTCTCAAAAGCTAGTCTCTGCACCTATAAACACAGACCAAAAACTGTACATAGCACAACTCTCATATCTTCTATACACAGCAGACACCAGTTTGAGATTTCTGCTCATTGCATGTCAGCCTCAGAGGCCTTCAGTTCTCTGCATGTTTGTACAGTGATCAGCTTGGTGTTCCAGAGCTTTGCATCCAAACAGTTTTGCATTTATACTCAAGAGGAAAGCTTCATCTGCTTTGCTACTTCATACATCTCAATCTTCTGCCATCTTGGGACAGATTTCCTTTTAAAGACATTTGAAATAAGACCTTGTTTTATTTATGTCTGAACATTATATGCAATCCTGGGAGATGTGCCCTATTTTTTACTTATTTATATTTATTATTGTCATTTTATTGTTATTTATTGTGATGGGGCATTAGATAAGCACAGCACTTTAAAAGTAGGTGCTATGGATAAATTATTGCTACAAGGAGCCTACAGTTGAAAGTGGGCCTTTTAGCCATATTCATAGCATTTACAGAATATGCTTATAGGGGACATTTACAGATTATTTTTAAGAAAAGAGGGAGACAGGCAAGACCACCGCTACAAATATAAGTCTGTTAGAATTGTTCGTTTACCTCACAATGTTTTATGAACATACTGATACATACATTTAGTCATTTAAAGCTCATTTGATGGTCTGAATGTGGAAAAAGAAGGGACAAAATTTCCATTGAACGATTTCCTGTTTGCTTTGTGGAGATAATTTGTATCATCACTGTTGACTGGATGGTGTAAAACTTAAATTCCAGGGCTTCATTTCATAAATCACTTGTTGAACAGTAGATTCAATGAAAGTTGAAAATAAAACATAACCAGTAGGATAGTTCATTTGTGACTTTCCTTCTTTAGGGTGTGCTTTTTTAGAGCACCATACTATATTGAAAATAATGACAATTGTTCATATTCTATCAGTAGCACAACTGAGACATATATAGATCAGAGACAGTTCTGAGTGACTGAACCCCAATTAAATTATTTAAAATATATCCTGTCTTTCTTGTTTAACCAGCTGCAAAGTAAATAATTGTAAGCCTGCTTAGAATTGTTTATATGACTGAGATGCTAAAAATGGCTGGAAGGAAACCAAAGTTTTACACAATGACTTAGCAATTTCTATTGCTTTTGACTAGTTCATGAGTGCATGTCCAGAACCGATTGTAGCATCAAGTGACAGAGGAATGAGCTATTATAGATTAAATACATATTGTATTACTCATCCTCATTGTCTGGTTTTAATACCAACACAATACTTTATCTGGACATTGTTTTCTATGTTTGGCTTAGAGTCTTGAGAGTCTGTGGTACAAATGAATGTATAAACTAGTTTTCCATTTAATTTCTGAAGCCTTTAGCACAGATATAGAGAGGGAAGGAACAGAAGAGATACATTTAAACTGAGCAACATTATATACTAGCCATCCCCAACTTCATGGCCTTATGATGTGTTGAACATTTTTAGATTGCCAGAATTGCCAGATAGATCGTTTGGTTGAATGGAATTTCTGATCTAACTATTCTGGAACAGTACTGCAACTGTATCTGAGTTGTACTTCTTAGCAGTGGTTAAACAGCTATCATAGATGCTAGTAAATGGCCAAATGCCAGTGAAAATAAATGTATCTCTTTTTCTGCAGCAGGGCTCTTGACAATAAAATCTTTATCTATTCTCAGCATGTCTAGATGAGGTGTATCCCAAGCCAACTACAGATTCCTTTTTGCATTCTGTGGAATACCAAAAGGGCCTGCATTCTGAAATGATTCTGATTGTTTGACCCTTATTTAGATCAACTGTAATAAAGAGGTGCCTGAAACAGGTTTCTATTCCACTGGCATCCAGTCATCTATGGTGAAAACCTCCTTCTATGACTTTATTGGTGGAAGATCATTAGCCTTGTTATGTATAGCAATTCTTTTTTTAAAAAAACCCAGAAGACAACTTCTAAATGGGCAGAGGAAAGGATTCTTAGAACATCTGAATATACAGATCCATTGAAGTAGGTCCCTACTTCAATGGATCTTTTTAATACTGATTGGTTCTTTTTAATACTGATTTTATTGAGACATTCTTCAGAACAAGCATTTTTACAGACATAAATTGGACCTAGAGCTAAAATTTAACTAAGAAATGTTAGAGACCCTTCCAGTGGTCAACAATAAAGTGGCTAGAGCAGCCCTGTAGTTTCTCTAGTCAAAACGGTAGGAGTCCTCTCTAATCCAAAATTGATTAGACATCATTCTCATCTAAAAGTCCAGATTGGGATTCGAACTTTGCTAAGGCCAGAATGGCTTGGATATGTATTATTTATTCACCAGTGGAGGTGGTACTATATTCCCGTTCTTTCAGTGAATGATTGAGATACTGCATTGTGGTTACATGACTGTTGTATTGTCTTTATTTGAAAAAATAAAACAATGGAGGATACCGTGGAAATCTCTTTTATTCTGAAAAGTGAAGGGAAGACTGAGGGGAAAGGACTTGCTACACATGAAACATCAGCCACTATCGTTTTTTTCCCTCCCATACGCCCTCCTGGATGAAATAACGGCCTTTATCAAGGAGCATTTGTCTTTACACAAAGGGAAAAAACAGAGCAACCTATCAAAAATAGTGCCATAAAAAACAGTATAGAAACACAAGATAGGCAAGAAAATGATAAGTGAGTACCTGTCCAGCCTAGACGAGTTCAAATCACCAGGACCAGATGGATTGCACCCCAAGGTTCTCAAGGAACTTGCAGATGTGATCTCAGAACCATTGAACGATATTTTTCAAAGATCCTGGAGCACTGGGGAACTACCAGAGGACTGGAAAAGAGCTGATGTAGTTCCCATCTTCAAAAAAGGAAAAAAAATGAATTCAGGAAATTACAGACCTATCAGTCTGACCTCAATACCTGGGAAGATTCTGGAAAAGATAATCAAACAACGAATCAGTGAACACCTAGAGGCAAATAAAATCACTACTAAAATCCAACACGGGTTTGTCAAAAACAGATCATGCCAGACAAACCTTATTGCATTCTTTGACCAAGTGACAAAATCAGTGGATCAGAGGAATGCTGTGGATATAATTTACTTGGACTTCAGTAAGTAAAGCAGATCACAACCTACTACTCGATAAGATAGAAAAATGTGGGTTAGACAGCACCACCACCAGATGGATTCATAGCTGGTTCTGGCCATACTCAGCGTGTGGTCCTCAATGGAACCGCATCTACATGGAGAAGTGTGTAGTGGGGTGCCCCAGGGCTCTGTTCTAGACCCAGTGCTCTTCAACATCTTTATCAATGATTTGGATGAGGGGATAGATGGAGAACTCATCAAATTTGTGGATGACACCAAGCTGGCAGGAAAACACTCCAGAAGACAGGCTTAAGATACAGACTTGAACACTGGGCGCTATCTAACAAAATGAAATTCAATGGTGAAAAAAGTAAGGGTCTACATTTAGGCAAGAAAAAACAAATGTACAGGTATAGTATAGGGGGTACCTTGCTCAACAGTAGTAACTGTGGACACTCACTTAAATATGAGCCAGCAGTGTGCTGCAGCTGCCAAAAAAGCCAACACACTGCTTGGCTGCATTAACAGGGATAGAATCAAGATCACGTGAAGTATTAATACCACTTTACAATGCCTTGGTAAGGCCACACTTGGAATACTGCATCCAGTTTTGGTCATCACGATGTAAAAAAGATGCTGAGACTATAGAAAGAGTACAGAGAAGAGCAACAAAGATGATTGGGGGACTGGAGGCTAAAACATATAAGGAACGGTTGCTGGAATTGCGTATGTCTAGTTTAATGAAGAGAAGGATGAGGGGGGACATAATAGCAGTGTTCTAATATCTCAGGGGCTGCCACAAAGAAGAGGGAGTCAGGTTATTCTCCAAAGCGCCTGAAGGCAGGACAAGAAGCAACGGATGGAAACTGATCAAGGAGAGAAGCAACCTAGAACTAAGGAGAAACTTCCTGACAGTTAGAACAATTAACCAATGGAACAACCTGCCTCCAGAAGCGGTGAATGCTCCAACACTGGAAGTTTTTAAGAAGAGACTGGACAGCCATTTGTCTGAAAGGGTTTCCTGCCTGAGCAGGGGTTGGACTCGATGACCTCCAAGGTCCCTTCCAATATTATTATTATTATTATTATTATTATTATTATTATTATTATTATTATTATTATTATTATTATTATTATTATTATTAGTTACCCAAGACTTCCGGTTTTGGAATGCGGCGACGTCGGTCACGCCTGGAAACTTCTCTCCAGGCCGTCCGGAGTTTCCTTCGCTGGTAGACCCCCTAGGGGGTCAAAAGTTGCCCTGGAGGGGCGACCACCGAGGAGGAGGCCGGCTGGTAGATAGGGGAGGGCGGCAGCTTCCCCTGAGTCTCCAGCTTCTCCTTAGGGCCAATGGAGCTGCTGTACCAGCCGAAAGTCACATCGTCATCTAAGCGTTAACGACCCACCGCGGATGATCCGGGTGAGATCCCTTTTGTTCCTCTTCACATCCCTGCTGTTTTTGCCTGTAGAAGCTGTTTGTGCTATTATTTCCCTGTCTGGAGAAAGCGGCTTTAGTAATCGTGGGAACAAACGCGTTTTACAAAAAGGGCAGAAAAAATAAATAAATATTCATTTAAAGACTATATTCTATTCCTACTTACATTGTGAGGTAGAAAAAACTGTTTTTGTGCTTTTTGGAATGGTATTATATCAGCAGAGTATTTCTTTTTCTATTCTCCCTTTAAAGATAGAAAAAAGGGAAAAATGGCGTTTGAAGAAGTCTTTGTAGCTCACTGAGGACACCTACTGGTCAAAATTTAATATTGGATTGTTTATTTGGAGATGAGACAGCTTTGGCCTTCAAACTGCTTTTCAAGAAAAAAGATAATTTGAGCCAGCTGTGTGATCTGTGGGGGTGGATAATGTTCAACTGTTCAACTGTTCAACTGTAACCTTCACTAAAAAGGAAAAGGATTTTTCTTCAACTATTGCTAAAATGGAGAGGCCTCAATCACATTTAAACTGTAAACTTATACTGGAAAAGATCTATGAGGCTAAAGAAGAAATATGTACCACAATAAAAAAGGGTACTACAGAACTAAGAGCCAGAATTTCTATTTTAAAACTTAAAACTGATTCCCTGATTACACTTGACTACTCTATAAAACAGATTACACAAGAAGAGTTTACTGAGGATAAGGAGAATCTTATTTTGCCTTACAAGCAAGACCAGGAAAAGCAAAGAACGAATTTTGGACTTCTGAAGCAACGAGGCTTTATGGACAAGAGAAACAGAAGATTAAATCGGAGATCAAGATGGTCTATATCGAATCAAGTGACACTACAAGCAATAAAAAGAGACCTATTATCTGGAAGGGAAGTCCTGTTATGGAAACCTACCTGGCAAAAGAGGAAAGCTAGAATAAGATTCAAAAATGAAAATTAAAATTTCTTAAATTGGATTAAGGCAACCTAGAACTATGGACTGATCTAAAGACTGAGATTTTGAGTTTGAAGTAAAAAGATGTCTTACAGTTGGTCTGAATCAATAATTGGTGATTGTTAATTAAATATTGAAATGATTTAAGATCTGATATTAATTTGTTAACTTAAAGAGATTAATTAAGCTAAGGATTAGATATTTAGAGAACAGTTTGATAAATACATACATTTAGATGTGTCTAGGACAGATTAATATTTTTGTTTAAAGACGAGATATCTTTCTGTATAAGGGATTAAAAACAATTTAAAATACTAGGAATGTTCCTTTTAGAATGTTAGGTTTATTTCTATGAAAATTATGACATAATGAAATGATGAAAATTGAAGAGAGGCTTCATATTTGAAGTACTAATAGTTAATTGAAATTTAATATGATGATATGATTTTCTGATGATATGGATGTTATTAGTTATGATAATTAACTGGAGACTTAAACTTTGCTTAATGGAATGACATGATATTATTATTATTATTTTTTGCTTGAAGAGATAGATTAGCTGATATATTTGATAGGTATAGGATAGATTAATATTTTACTCTAAATAAGGAAGAAGATTAATGGAAGAAGAAACAAATAAGATTTTGATAAAATTAAGAAAGTAGAACATATGTGGAAGGGATATTTGAACTGAAAATGTTTTTATTTAAAGTTAATTTGATTATGGTAGAAATTGATGAAGCTTAAAAACAGGCTCAGGTTGAATAAAATTAAGCTAGAATTGGATATTCTAAATATACTATGCTATTTGAGGGAAAAAGAGAGGGAATATTTGACGTATTGATTATATTATGTATATATGTCTTGTTTTAAGATGTTTGATTATCCCAGCACCACGGTGTGTCCTGAATATGTTCCTTTAAGAACTTAAAAAAATCAATAAAATTTGTTAAAAAAAAAAAGAAGTGTCACCCAAGATGTCCCAAAGAACTGAAGAAGCTTCTTGGGTGAGAAGCTAAACATTTTCAAGGAAAAAAAAAACCCAAGAAAGTCCAGTTGCCTTTTGAAAAGCACCTTTGGAACAACCATGACCTGGATGATAGAGAATCTCCACAGACATGTTGCCCAGGATGGAAGTTAGAATAAAAACTCAGCATAGTAGTTATTCTTCATTGGCACTTGGATTTAATTCTGCAAAGGAAAACACTTGAACATAATTGCACATTTTATACACAGCCTGGAACCAGTATTTAATGCTAAAAAACACAAATTCAACTTCAAGATCCTACCAAGTATAAAAAGTTAAAGATTCATGAACCTGCCTTATGACCTACTTCAGTAGTTTCTCAGAGGCATCATGGCCTTAGGGAAGAGGGGATAATGCAATTTAACCATAAAAATTGGCTCACAATTCCTGGATATTAAATCATAATAAAAAAAGGACCAATTAGAGAACATCCACAGAACCATCAACACCATTTTCAAAGGAATGCAGTTTACCAAAGAAGAAGAAAGCAATAACTCACTACCCTTCCTGGACATCTTGATCAGCAGAAACCATAATGGCAAACTAGAAACACAACTGTACAAAAAAAAAAAAAACACCAACCAAGTGATGTTACTAAAGCAACAATCCAACCACCCACAAGAGAAGCTGCGTATAAACTTAGATGAGCACAAAATCTTCATTCCAGCGTGATGCTCGAAGGCCAAGCATTAATTCAAAAAGTCCTTCCATGTAAATCTTATCAGCTAAACACATAATCTATTAGGATATTCTCCTATAATTGGCCTTACACAATAGACTTTTAAATACTACGGAATTGTACAATGAAGCCACAGCAGCAACTCTGAACAGCAGAAAAAAGGAAAAAGAGTACCCATACAACATATTCCAACAAAATGGGTATTCACACAACTTTATCAGAAAGTGCCTGATCACTCAACCCAATACAGCACAACCAACACAGGTCCTGAAAAGAATAACATTGCCATACATCAGGAACATCTCAGAAACCACCAACAGGTTGCTACAACCACATGGAATTAGTGTAGCACAATGAGATGAACCAGCACAAAACTGTGCCACTCAACCCACCATCCTACGTCAACCCAAAAGAATACCATGCTCAATGGTACTGGAAGCCGTCAAGAGGTCAAGAAGAACAAGGAAGGTTGCACTGCCTCCATCCTGTTCCTCTTGAAGATCATCCATGAGTGCGACCAATACAGTTTTGGTCCCACATTTGGACTGGAAACCTGACTGAAAAGGGTTCAGACAATCCGTTTCCTCCTCTCTAGTTACTATATGTGCTACACTGGATCTTCCTTTTCGCGAACAACTTTCAAAGTTGCCAACAATAGTCCTTATACGCTACATCTGGAAATTCACCTTTCCTCCACGACCATATCCCAGTCGCAACAGGTCCTTCTACATTCTGTGCCTCCACCTTCAATAAAGGAATCAGTCAGAAGGCTTGGATCCATAATGCTAACATCCATTTATTTATTTATTTATTTCTCAACCTGAGTGATTTTAAGGCCTAGGGACTTCAATTTCCAGAATCCCCCAGCCAGCAGAGGAATACTGGGATTGAAGTCCATCCATCTTAAAATCCCTTGAGAAACATAGCTCTAGAGCAGGGGTAGGCAACCTTGGCTCTTTTATGACTCGTGGACTTCAACTCCCAGAATTCCTGAGCCAGCATAGCTGGCTCAGGAATTCTGGGAGTTGAAGTCCACGAGTCATAAAAGAGCCAAGGTTGCCTACCCCTGCTCTAGAGTCTAACCTGCAAGTCCCACCGTTTCTACTCTTTGTTTTTATTTTCAAAGCTGCAGACTGGGCCAGAGCTAGGCAGCAAATGGACGACTTCCGACTCTCCCCCAGTTCATTCGCGTCCTCTGCAACTTGTTCAGTTTGGCAGAATGTCCTTCCTCTTTTCTCCTACTTCCGCCTCTCCTCTGCCAGCCGCCGCCTTCGCCCAGAGCTCAGACCGCCCCCGCCGCCTACAGAAGTCAGAACGAAGGCAATGGAAAAACGGGGAAGCCGCTCGTCAGGAAAGGAAGTCCCCTCGCCTCCGACCCTGCCTTCGCGTTCACCCAATACGTCCCAAGCTGCTGCTCCGTGAGAGCGGAAGGCGTTCTTGATCGGTGGAGGGGGAAGAGAAAGGAAGGAGCTTACGGTGAACGCTGGTCTATTTTGAGGAAGAGTGTCAGGGTCAGAGGAACGAAAAGTCCTGGATAAACGGGACTCGATGGAAGAGGACCGCCCGCCTCCCGAGAGAGAGAGGGAGAGGGAAAGAAGATGCTTTTAAGAAGAGCGCAGTAGGCAAATTCAACAAGGGAAGTTAACGCCTTTCGTAGCGCCGCTCATTACGGTATCCTTTGTTTGTTGGGCAGGAAAACAACTTCTGCACCCGCAGGGAATTAGAGGCAGGTTGAGAATCGGAGAGCAGATCGGTGTGTGTTAGAAGTGGTAGAAAGAAAGATGTATTCTGGTGCTATTTTCTGTGGCTGAACTTAAGTGACCAAAAATCGAATTGGTTCGTTTGACATGTCATACAAACCTCTGTGTGCGGGTGCAGGGGAACAATCTTACACCTATTTATTCAGAAATAAGCTCCACTCAGTTCATTGAGTTCTTCCTTGACATAAATGGATTCAGGCCATAATTCTTTGTGGATTTTCAATTTGGGCTGAAAGTTGGGGAAGAAATAATGAAGTGACTGACCATAATAATAATATCCCAGGCTCTTGGGAAGGACTCAATGGTTGGACAAAAATGCCAAGATAGAAATCGTTGGGCAGGATTTAGAAAACTGAAACCTGCAGGAAAATAATAACGCTGAGTAATGCGGGACCAAGAGGAAATAGGAAATGTGGTGGAATATGACCGCACAGGGCTGGTTATCTAAAAATGTAGTATTTGGCTCTGGATGTGAAAATTGTTCTGTCCATAGCAGAGCTGGGCTATGAAACGAAATGTGAATAATCAGGTTAACTTTAAAGAGCATATTCCATAAAGTTGCAAAGACGGGTACAATACAAACACAAATACAGTTGCGTTTGGCAATTACAATTTAGACTGGCAACTCAGTCGTTATGTGAAGCAGTCACTAAGTGAAATTGTGACTGCTTATGATCCTACTTCAATTTTATTTTCTTTTACGGACTTGCAAAGGTTGTAAATGCAAGGACTAGTCATAAAATTACCTTTTCATCACAACAGTAAACAGTGAATGGTCGCTAAAAGGGGGTAGTCATTAAATGAAGACTTCCTGTAGCAAAGAAGTCTCATGCTGGCAGGAAATCTAAAAACTGTTGCTTCACAACCCTAAGAGACATGAGATGTTGAATGGATCCTGTTTTTATATTTTATTTATACAGTACTGTGCAAAAGCATTAGGCAGTTGTACAAAAATGCTATAAATTAATAATGCTTTCAGAAATAGAAGTGTTAATAGTTTATTTTTATCACTTAATCAAATGGAAAGTAAATGAACAGAAGAAAAATCCAAATCAAATCAATATTTGGTCTGACCATCCTTTACCTTCAAAACAGGACAAATTTTTCTAAGTATACTTGCACATCATTTTTGAAGGAACTCAGCAAGGTTCCTTCAAGGTTCTTCCAAACATCTTGGAGAACTAACTACAGATCTTCTGTCAATGTAGGCTACCTCAAATCCTTCTGTCTTTTCATGTAATCTCAAACAGACTCAAAGATATTGTCAGGGCCCACTTCAAAACCTCATCCTAAGAAAGCAGAACTCGTGGAAGCAGTTTCTTCCAAAAGGAATTTTTATTAGGAGAAGCTGATAGCAGGCATAATAGACAGGATCTGAGGATTTCCCACTCAGATCAATAGGTTAAAAGTGTCCCAAGCAAACCCCACCCCTAAGTTCATCTGGTCAGTTCACATGGGCCAATCCCCAGGTGTTAAGTCCATTGTGGGAAAACTGCTGATAACGCCAGGATGTTTGTTGGGTCTTCGTTCCTTCCTTTCCGAAAGCAGAGATAAACCAGTTGCCAGAGGTACATTCCTTTCTCCTCCCCCCCTTTGAGTGTAGCGATAGAGGAAAACAAACAAATAGCCCGCAGTGTTTCCCCCCGCCCCTCCAGTAGCATGGCAGAACCCAGAAGAGTAGAAAGATTAGAGTTAGAATTAAAGTTAGAAAGAGCCCCCTTAGAATATGGGTTCTGACAGATGTTGATATCGGGGATCTGTGGGGGCCAAACCATCACTTCCAGGATTTCTTGTTCTTTACACTGAAGATAGTTCTTAATAATTGGGTGCAGGTTTGGGGTCATTGTCCTGCTGCAGAATAACTTTGGGGCCAATCATACCTCTCCCTGATGGTATAGCATGATGGATAAGTATTTGCCTGTATTTCTCAGCATTGAAGACATCATTATCCTGACTGAATCTTCAACTCCATTTGCAGAAATGCAGCCCCAAACATGCAAGGGATTGCTACCATGTTTCACTGTTGCCTGCAGACACTTATTATTGTATCCATCTCCAGCCTTTTGGCAAACAAATTGCCTCCTGCTATCCTTCAAATTTTGATTTATTAGTCTAGGGCAGGGGTGTCAAACTCAATTTCATTGAGGGCCGCATCAGCATTGTGGTTGCCATTGGGGGGCTGGGTGGGTGTGGCTGGCATGGGCGTGGCCTACTGGGTGGCCAGCTGCATGTCACTCATGTTAGGGGAACCTGTGCAGGCCTGGGCAGGAATGAGGTGCATCTGAGGGTGGAGAAGGGTGGGTAGGACAGGGGGTGAGCACCAGGGCATGGTCCATTGGAGGAGCCTCACTGAGCCTCAGGCTGTGCACAGGGCCCCTGGACAGTGGCATGGACTGCCCAGAGCCCTGGGCAGCAGAGGTCAAGTGCCCAGCCTGGCCCTTTAGCTCCCACGGCATCAGGACCCCACAGCCCTGCCTAGCCTAGCTGCACTTCCCTGAGGGGGCACCCAGCTGCGCTTACCTCCTCCTCAATGCTGCTGCTGCTCTGCTCACTCTCCTTGGCCAGGTTGCTCATGGTGGGTGCAGGAGGACAAAGTGTGTGGGTCAGAGGGAGGCCCACTCCCTCTCCATGCGAGGAAACCTGGCTTTGTAAGCAAAGCATCCTCAGCAATAGGATGGGAGACCACCAGGGAATGGCAAAAGGGCAACAGGGCTGCTGGTGATCAAATGCTAAAGGAGGACTTCCCTCAGACCCTTCCTTCCTTCCTTCCTTCCTTCCTTCCTTCCTTCCTTCCTTCCTTCCTTCCTTCCTTCCTTCCTTCCTTCCTTCCTCCCTCCCTCCCTCCCTCCCTCCCTCCCTTCTCTCCTTTCTTTCTTTCTTTCTTTCTTTCTTTCTTTCTTTCTTTCTTTCTTTCTTTCTTTCTTTCTTTCTTTCTTTCTTTCTTTTTTCTTTCTTTCTTTCTTTCTTTCTTTCTTTCTTTCTTTCTTTCTTTCTTTCTTTCTTTCTTTCTTTCTCTTTCTTCCTTTCCTTCCTTCCTTTTCTTTCCTTCTTTCCTTCCTTCCTCCCTCCCCTTCTTCCCTGGCTCCCTCCTTTTCGTTTCCATCTCCTTCCTTCATTTCCTTACTTTTTTCCTGTTTCCCTCCCCTCCCTCCTTCCCTCCTTCTCTCTGTGCCCAGGAAGGGACAAGGAGAGGGGGAGAGGTTGGCAGCACTTCTCTCAAAGAATAAGAGTTGGAAGAGACCTTTGAGGTCTTTAGTCCAAGCTCCTACTCAAGGAGGGGACATATACCATTCCAGACAATGGAATATCCAAACTCTACTTAAAAGCCTCCAGTGATGGAGCATCCACAACTTCTGAAGGCAAGCCTTTTCACTGGTTAGTTCTTTTCACAAGTCCTTAGTTCTAGGCTGGTTTTCTTCTTGATTAGTTTCCCTCTATTATTTGCCTTCTGATGCTTTGGAAAATAGGTTGACCCCTTCTTCTCTGTGGCAGCCCAGCAAATTTTGGAACACTGCTATCATGTCACCACCCCTAGTTCTTTTCACTAAGCTAGACATATCCAATTCCCACAAACATTTGTCATATGTTTTAGCCTCCAGCCCCCTAATCATCTATGTTTACCATGCATTTAGATCAGATGGTCCCCCTGGTTTGGTTTATAGAACAGTGGCCACAAGCAGAGCCTTCTCAGAGACAGCACCCCCATTATAAAACTTTCTCCCAAAGAAAATATGAACAGTGCAACCCTCACCCATTTAGAGGCAACTGCAAACACACTGTTCAGCCAGGCATATGTAAAACAACAACACATTTTATGGTCAAACAGCACTAAGTAAATTACTACTACTGAGGCAGAATGGAAAATACTTACTCATAGTAATAGAACATATTAGTAGAAGCTTCCTTGCTTTGATGTTGTAAGTTTTAGGAAAAGGAACTTTCCTTCATGTAACAATGAGCTGTGTGACCTGTGTGCTAGTTATTTACTGTAACGGAACATACTGTAAGAAAGGTACTGAAAGTCACAGGTAGTGTAAGATAATATCCTTATAGAGAAGTATAGTATGATAGCCAATTATATAAACTTCTCCTTTGGGGCTGCGTATGCCCTGGGAGTAGCCCGGGGTTCAGAATTTGTCATGCTAATGCTCTGAAATAAATGCGCAAATAAACCTGTTTCTCCAACCCTTCGTGGTCTTGTCTTCTGAATAAATATCGAGGATTTCTAATACACTACTATTTTTCTTTCTTAAAATACGTACTTTTAATATTGTTTTAAGCAGTACTAGTGATGCTTTACAATAGCTGTCCTTGAAAATTTTCTTGTAAACCACCCTGGATTTCTCAGAAACTTTTAATTTCAAATTAGATGTTGATTTAATAAATTAGGCAGAAGAAACAAATGTATGTGTATGAGAGACAGAGAGAGAGAGATCCCCTTTTTGTAAGTTTGCTTACTCTGCAACTCCCTGCTGGCTCTCTCTCTCTCTCTCTCTCTCTCTCTCTCTCTCTCTCTCTCTCTCTCTCTCTCTCTCTCTCTCTCTCTCTCTCTCTCACACACACACACACACACACACACACACACACACACACACACACACACACACCACACACACACACAAACAGGTTAATAAAAAAGGGGGGAGAAAGGTGGAAGCTCTCCTTTTTTGTAAAACCTCGGCTTCCTCCTCCCCTCCTGGCTCTCTCTCTCTCTCTCTCTCTCTCTCTCTCTCTCTCTCACACACACACACACACACACACACACACACACACACACACAAAACACCACACACACACACACAGGTTAATAAAAAAGGGGGGAGAAAGGTGGAAGCTCTCCTTTTTTGTAAAACCTCGGCTTCCTCCTCCCCTCCTGGCTCTCTCTCTCTCTCTCTCTCTCTCTCTCTCTCTCTCTCTCTCTCTCTCTCTCTCTCTCTCTCTCTCTCTCACACACACACACACACACACACACAAAACACCACACACACACACACACAGGTTAATAAAAAAGGGAGAAAGGTGGAAGCTCTCCTTTTTTGTAAAACCTCGGCTTCCTCCTCCCCTCCTAGCTCTCTCTCTCTCTCTCTCTCTCTGTCTCTCTTACACACACACACACACACACACACACACACACACACACACACACACACTTCCTGTTTTCTCCTCCTTTTCCTCAGCTGCAGAGTGGGAGGAAGTTAAAAAAAAAGAGAAGGGGTGGAAGAACGGGGGAAGCTCTCCTTTTTTGTAACACATCGGCTTCCTCCTCCTCCTCCACTCCTGACCGGGTCTGACGGGGTTAAGCTGGGAGGGGCGGGCTAAAGCAAATGAGCTACTGCTCACTGTTTCCTGCACGTGCTCCAAGGCACCCAGCTGGGTTGCAGTGGGCCAGGGCTGGGGCAGCGGGCCCGTCCCTTGCCATTTCTGGGACAGCCCGGGGGGCCAAATCTGGGCCCTCCCTGGGCCGCATCCGGCCTGCAGGCCTTGTGTTTGACATGTCTGGTCTAGGGCACCTGCTGCCATTTTTCTACATCCTAGTTCTTATGTTTTCATGCATAGATGAGTCGCTTAACCTTGTTTCCATGTTGGAAATATGGGTTTTTGGCCACAATTCTTCCATGAAGACCACTTCTGGCCAGACTTCTCCGGACAGTAGATGGGTATAGCTGGATTCCACTGGTTTCTGCCATTTCTGCGCTGATGGCACTGTTGGACATTTTCCAATGTCCAAAGGAAGTAAGCATGATGTGTCTTTCATCTGCTGCATTACGTTTCCACTGTATCATGAAACTGTCTTCTATAACCTTAGTAGCAAAGTTTGGCTATTCCTAACTCACTTTAAGCCTCCTACTCAGCTGTTTCTGTTTCAGTTAATGACTGTATTTCAACCTGTATATGAAATTGATGTCATTAGCACCTGCTTGGTATAATTAATTAATCATACTACCTACCTCTAATCCAAGGGTGTCAAACTGCCGGCCCGCGGACCAGTTGCATCATATGGAGGCTGCGCCCACCCAGCTCCGGCAATGCAAAAAAAGTCATGATACGTTGCGACACTTCACGTCACATGGCGAGTTTGATACCCGTGCTCTAATCCTACAAAATCCCTGACTTTGTGCAAGTGTAAGAATTAATGCTGTTTTGAAGACAAAGGGTGGTCACACTAAATACTGATTTGATTTGGATTTCTCTTCTGTTCATTTACTTTCCATTTTGTTACTTGATAAAAATAAACTATTAACACTCCTATTTCTTTTTTTATATAATATTAGTTTTCTAATTTTACAATTAAACATTTAAAAAGCAACGTGGTGGCTGGGTAATCAATAATTCAATAACATACATAAATCTTTAGCACAAATCTCAAGTTACAACATCAAATATTTCCTCTATTTTCCCCTTAATATCTACTATCTCATATTGAGCTATTATAGTTCTTATTGTTATCAACTAAGTAAAATCATCTTTGTTACATTTATCAATAGTTTTTATCTTATACATATCTTAATTGTGTTTGCATTCAATCCTTATAATCAATGTCTTGTTATTGCTTTTTCCCCAGACTTTTTTCCCCTCAATATTCAGGTTAACATTTGGTATATTATAATTTCCAAGCTTTAGGCGACCAGAGTTTCCTTTATCTCAACTTCCACATTTTTCCCTTTTTATAATCTAAAATTCTAAATACACATCTTGTCTATTTGCATATAATCCTATTCTATTTTCTAAAAGTTATCTATTTTTCACCATATTAAACCCAAAGTCTATTAATTTTATTACACATCTTATCTATTCAATTATAATGTTACTTTATTTTCTAAAAATTATCTATTTTCCACCATATTCAACCCACTAATCAATAGTATAAAATCCCCTCTATTAGATCAAAACCCTAGTTTCTTTCAGCCTTACTCTGGCTTTTTTCCTTTGCCAACTAATCTTCCATGTCCGTACTTTTGAATCCTCAAACAGTTCTCCCTCTATTATTATATGTATTATTTGAAATAAGAAAGACCATTTAATTACAGGGTTTTTTGGAAGGGCTAGCCCAATTATATTCATTTACTCTCCTCCCTATTACTCCAGTTTCCCATAATTGTCCTGATAAATTTATCTTCCATTCAATCTATTCTTCCTTTTCCTCAAATTTCTTCTGATTTATGTAAAAAGTCTTTTCCATTTTCAATGTTGTCACTCTCTTTTTTAATTTTCCCGTTTGCTGGATCTGTTGGTCAATTGGATCTTCTGTCTTAGTATTTAGTTGTTCCACTTCCCCTATTACTTGCTGCATTGTTAGTTCTTTGGTTGTAGTCAAGATCTGGGTTTGTATATCTAAGCTGGCATCTTGTTCCTTTATGTTGCCTCTTATTTTGTTATACACCGAAAGAATGGTTTCGTGTATTGATTTCAACATAAAAAGGATTTTTTTCCTGATCTTCATCCATATTCTCTTGGTAATGTATTAAGTTGAAAATTTTAAAATCAAATGTTAAAAATAGTTAGGTATGGGACATATTGTAGGTAGTCTTTATAGTGGAAATTGTTTGCCAAGTAAGAATTTATAGTCCAAAGTATTCCATCATCTTGTATAATACTTCTCATGTAAAGAAATAGAAAACAATTTCCCACATGTAGTTCTGAAAATCAGTAAAGATTTATCTTCATAGTTCAAACAGGCCAGATATGCCACCCTGCAGTTCCTTCTTCATAGATGAGTTTTTCACAGGTGGTATCTGACAAGGTCAAAAAGTTTTTTTCTAAATTCTAGGCTTTAAGCCAAGTCTAATTTAGTCAATAACAAGTTGTAATACCATGCCTCACCACAAGATGTCACTGATGCCATTTAAAACTTTTTAAGTCCCCCGGTTTTTTATAATAGTTTTTCAAAGTTTATTTCTTTTCTTTTTAGATAAAAATCAGCGTATCCAGTAGAAATAGGAATAAGAAAACTTTTAGGAAAACTTTTTAGTGCCAAAATTTCAAAAGTATATGCATCCAATTAGATTAAAATTGTTTTTATAATTGCTTTGTTTCCTCTGGGTAGTCAGTCACCACTGTTCTTAGAGGGTGGGGCAGGAATTCTCTTCCCTCTCTCCTCACAGGGGGAAAAATACTTTTGCAGGAAAAATATTTAGAGTCTTAAAGAGAAGATCAGATCTCACCCAGTTTCATCCGCGTTGCTTTAAAGGTGCTTGGTAGTAATTTTGACTTCGGCTGTCAGCAGCTTAATGACGAGCCATATTGCTATGGCTGGTTTTTCCCCCACCGGTTGGAAAGCTGCCCCGGATCAAGTGGAAGGGCTACCGCCCTCCTGTGATCAAGCGGGGATTCCCTCCTCGCTCATCGCTCCTACATGGTGACTTTCGACCCTTTCCAGGGTCCCCCAGTGGGATGAAATCAGACGCTGAAGACGGAGTTTCACCTCCATGCATCCGCAGGTGCCGATGGCAAACCGGAAGTCAACACTCCTATTACTGAAAACATTCTTAATTTTCAGGATTTTTGAACAACTGCCTAACACAATACTGCACAGTATAAACGCACAGTACTGCATTTATATTTTTATGGTGTGTTTCCCCACCCCCACTCCTCAGCTGAGTAACATTGGTTAAAGTGATTGTTCTTAGCATAGCAAGGCATAATACTAGTCTGGGATTCATCTTCCAGAATCTAATTTAGACTGGAGTCATAAAGTTTTTGGCAATAAGACCTATTGAACATAGTCCAGTTTCTGAATAAAGCCTAAAATACACATCTGATTATGCGATTCAGTCAGTA
This sequence comes from Bothrops alternatus, assembly GCA_034064705.1. Taxonomy (NCBI): domain Eukaryota; kingdom Metazoa; phylum Chordata; class Lepidosauria; order Squamata; family Viperidae; genus Bothrops; species Bothrops alternatus. The sequence continues at coordinate 1,591,083 of JARGCV010000040.1, forward strand.
TTCTGTTTTAATAATGGTCAGTCAGATGTTTCTAGGAATTTCTACTCTGGGTAGGAATAGTTCTTTCATCCATTCAAACTGTTGATGTCTCCATAACTGTATACATGTTTATGTTAAATATACAGTAATAAGAATACCTGGAAATCTAATATAATCCTCTTTCTTGAGAACTGAAAGAAGCCTGCAGAAAAGCCATGGCAGCAAAATTAAATGTTGCTGTGAAAAAAGGTGACCTTCAGCTTGCTCGGCAGCTGTTGGAAGAAGGAGCAAATATTAACGCAAAGGTGGAAAACGGCTGGACACCTCTCCATAGTGCTGTACAAAGAAATTCTGAAAAGATCGTTAACTTTCTGCTGGAAAAGGGGGCTGATCCATTAGCTAGGAAGGATAATGGTGCTACACCTTTTATTTTAGCAGGAGTGACGGGTAATGTGAACCTTTTGAAACTTTTTCTTGATAAAGGCTCGTGTATTAATGAGCGTGATATCAATGGCTTCACCGCATTCATGGAGGCTGCTTGTTATGGGCAAGAGGAGGCCCTAAGATTTTTACATAAGAATGGGGCCGATGTAAATCAGCACCGTGAAGTTGATGAGAATAAAAAGGCTGTGAAAAAAGGAGGCGCGACAGCTCTGATGGATGCTGCCAGTCATGGCCATTTTGCTCTGGTCAAAATCTTGGTTGAGGAAATGGGTGCTGATGTAAATATCTGTGACAATCAAGATGCAAATGCATTGATTCATGCTCTATCTGAGGACAAAGACTGGAAAAAAGGCAGAGAAGACTCGGCCCTTTTCCTTTTGGAAAACAACATTGATGCCAATAAGCGGGATGTAAATGGGAAAACTGTGCTCATATTGGCTGTTGAAAGAGAAAGCCTGGACCTTGTGAGGGCCATATTAGAATTAGATGAAGTTGATCTTGACGATGCTGATGAAAATAACGAAACAGCATTGCATGTAGCTGTGAAGAAGCAAAACGAAGTAATAGCAATGCTTCTATGTGAAAAAGGAGTACGAGTAGATGATGATGTCCTGGATATTGCCCGTAGAACCTACCAAAGCAATATGATAGAACTTCTTCAGCAATATGAATCACCAGATAGTCCAAGGCAGCCAGAAATATGTAAGGAATTCTCAAGCATACGCTGGAGATCAAAACTCCAGAAACTCAATCAAATGCATCGTCCTATGATTGGCAAGCTCAAGATCTTTCAATATCAAGATTTATGGATCCAGAACACCACCCAAGGAGGGGTCTACCTGGGATTCTATGATGGAGTAGAGGTGGCTGTGAAGGTATTCTGCAAGGGTTCAGAAAATGCCAAGCGAGAAAAAGTGTGCCTTGAGAAATGCCAAACCAGCAAATACCTGGTAAAGTTTTGTGGTCAGGAAGTCAGGAAGACCTGTCTCTACCTGTGCCTTTCCTTGTGCGAAAAGAATCTTCAAGAGTACTTCAAGGAAGAAAACAGCACAACTATGGAAAGCAAAAAGATTCTTAAAAAAATATTTCAGGCTGTAAAGGAACTTCATGCCTTTGGATTTGGCCATCAGGAACTGCACCCAAGTAACATTTTGATAGGTTGGTGTTTTTTTTGGCGGTCTGCCCACTTATTCCAGTGTAATCCACTTAACTTTATGGGCTATATATGGAACAGCACAATTCACAATTTTTTTGCAGAGAGTGTTTTGTTGTTTTCAGCTTTCCCTATATAAACCATTAACAATTTCATCATCATAAGTGGCAAAACTGCTTATCATTTAAAAAGGTCCCAAAGGTCACCCCAAGGTAATTTTGTCTGGTCATCTGTCCCATAAAAGAAAATTTCAGTACCCCATGAAAGTTGATGATTTCCTTCTTCTCCGACAGTCTTGTGAAATGAAGGGGAGGACAGGATCTCGTTTTTATAGTTGAAGGTTGAAAGGTTGAGAAGAGGTGATGGCTCCTCCCCATCATGCTGTCTTTCCTTCAGGGATTTTCCCTCCATTCTGAAATCAGTATTGGCAATGAGCTGAATTTAAGAAAAAACTGTCTCTAGTGACTGCATGGTGAGGGGAAGTTAATAGTGATTTATTTTTCTGTACAATCCTTCACCTCAGATTCAATTCAGACATCTGTTCGTGCTTTATACGTGAACAGAAAAAGTCTTTCATATCTGTGTTAGCTGAGGAGGTTCACCCATTCTCAGCTCATTGGAATGGAAAAGAAGATTAAACTCATTTCCCTCACATTAGCTGATGCTTCCCAGTAATCTGGGCAGCTCACAACAATCAGAGAAATTGCAATAAATCCAATAAAAGATACAAATGAAAGAGGATAACTCTTCCAAAAGCTGAAACGGGCGTTATTTTTCATCGTAGTTAGTGAAAACAAAACAGTTTCATTAACTTTGTGTGAAATTGAATTGGTGCACTGCTGGTGGGAATGTTCCCTTCAATGCATAAATATTTATCTCCTCCCTTCTGTGGCCATCAAAATCTGGACCCTCAGAACAAGATTGAAGGGCCTGTGGAGAAAGACAAGTTAAAATTGTATTGTGTGAGCAGAACTGATCCCTGGATAAATGTATGGCTTGAAGGTAGCTTGTTTACTAAAAACTGTTTATATTAAATTGTCTAGGTTAATATTGTAAGGTGCCCAGAGTTACTGTGTGACAGGATGGGCGGCTAATAAATTTTACAAATAAATAACTAAAAATAAATAAATCTACATTTAATCAAAAGCAGATATAAAAAGTAACAAGCTTCTCTTGAGTCAAAGGCAATGGACAAAGCTCAAGCATAATACATTCTCATAATACTGCAATAATAATTTAATATTTTAAGTAAACCAACTCCCTTGTGCATTAGGTTGACATGAAGTAAGACAATATTTCAAAAAACAGATCACTCGCCTTATGCAAAATAAATATATTTTGCTGATGGGTCTTTTCTCAAAAGATAGTGGCAAAATTACTGCTGTTACTTCAATTCAGTTTTCAAAGAATTTATACCTTGTTTCTATCAATTTCTTTTTTACTTTGTTAGATGTCACTGGCAAGATTTTTCTAGCAGACTTTGATAAGAGCAGAGAAATAACTGATGATACAAAATATTCTGTAATCTCGAAAGACCTACAGGTAAATAATTATCTTTATCTGTCTCCAATCTTCTATATTCTGCAGAATATTAAATATAATTATAATCTCCAAAGAACAAAAAAAATGTAAAATTAGTTCTGGTCTTTACAGAAGCTTTTTTTCCCATAAAAACCTAATATGTGTTATGGTATTTTTATTTCTGAAAAACCCACATACCCTGTTATACTTAATAATTAGGCCTATTTCTAAAATAAAAAATAGATATGGTGTTCCATTTTAAAAATAAATTTACTTTTTACAAATCTACAGTTCTGCTAGTCATCCTTGTGCTAATTTGAATCTCAGCAGAGTTACCATTTGGGGAAAGCTACAACATTACTTCACTCCATTTAAGTCCATTTAGTCTATGGAGTAAAGCAAATAATAACTTACAGGTTGTAATTTTACTGTATGGTGATGGGCATGCTTGGTACTGGCTGCGTTAACTAAGATGAACTACAATCTGGACACAGAACTTACTGCCCTGTGAGAACCCAGCATAGAGGCTAAAGAAGGGAATCTGCTCTAATTGTTATGGTGTGGTATAGACATTTGTTTGTGCACACAGGATCTCCAAAAACTTATGCTGTATGTTGTGATGAGAGGCCAGAAGGACTTTGAAGATTCGCCTACAGAATGCCCAGAAAATGTAAAGGAACATAAGGAAATTCAAGACCTCCAAAGAAAACTGAAACTCTCTGACCAAAGTACCCCAGCTGATAGTCTACTGGAAATGCTGATCTGTCATCCATATTTCTGGTCCAAGGAGACGTAAGTTAATATCAGAAATTTTGTAACTGGCTAATTTGACTTGATTGTCTGATTATTAGCATAATAGCCATAGGGGAAGGAGTTTTACAAGAAGAGCTAGAATGACAGACCTGAAATTATGCAATCTGTTCATTGCAGATCTTTTAAATTAAAAAAAATTGTCCTCAGCATTGAATTCCAGGATTTGATTACGTGACTTATAATTTATTTTATCATCTCAATGGCCTGATGTTGTTGAGAACAATGCAATTAATACAGAGAAAAAGTTGCTGTCAGAATTCCCTCATTGTATTTTCTCTGCAAGGATGAGATGGTTCACAAGAATATTATTAATCATTCGGTAAAATGTTTCATATAAGCCAGCGGTTCTCAACCTTGGGGTCGCGACCCCATTTGGGGTCGCACGACCATTTCGCGGGGGTCGCCGGAAACCGCGGGCCGCCATTTTGTTTTTTTTATTTTTATTTTTTAAATCTTTTTTAATTTTTTATTTTTTTTGGCGCGTGCGCGCCGCGCATGCACAGATCCACCCGTCGTGGCCGCCATTTTTTTTTTGATTTTTTAAATTTTTTTTTAAATTTTTTTTTTCGGCGCGCACGCGCGCGCACACGCACACACCTAGGTCGGGGTCGCGGTGCTCATGGGTGGGGCAAGTGGGGTCTCAACCTGAGAAAGGTTGAGAACCACTGATATAAGCTATTATGATACTAACACAGGGTGCTGAGTGTGATATGTCTCTGAAAGATAACTCTGAATTTAAGGCAACCACCCCATTTCTAGACAAAATCACCACCAGATGGAATTGTAGCTGGTTGACAAACCATACTCAACAAATAGTCCTCAATGGCACTACATCCACATGGAGAGAAGTAAGCAATGGGGTACCACAAGGCTCTGTCTTAGGCCCAGCACTCTTCAATATCTTCATAAGTGACTTAGATGAGGGAATAGAAGAGGAATTCATCAAATTTGCAGATGACACTAAACTGGCAAGAATAGCTAACACCCCCGAATACAAGCTCAGGATCCAAAAAGATATTGACAAACTTGAACAATGGGCCCTATCCAACAAAATGAATTTTAATGTGCAGAAAAGCAGTTTTACATTTAGGCAGGAAAAATCAAAGGTATAAGTACAGATTAGGTGAAACTGCCCAGATTCATTATCTTGTCAATATAGAGTTGCCAACTCTAGCTGAAACTAATTCTAGAATTCCAGTCCCTCCATCCTCACAATAAAGAGTCACTGGAGGTTGGGTAGCATATAAATTTAATAGTAAGAATAAGTACAGTAGAATGACTATGCTAAAAGAAAGCAAATATGTACTAATACTAATAGGTGCTTTGAGTGCAAATCCCAAATCAGGTACTTGCAATTCTAATAACCTCCTATTTCTCAAAGTCTCCCTCTCTTTCATCGATACTAGACATCCAATTTTGATTGCCACAATATAACAATATGTTGAGACTCTAGAACAGACATGTCAAACTCGTAACGTCACATGACATTGCGCAACATATCAGGACAGTTTTGACATTGCCGGCAATGGGATGGGCATGGTTTCCATGTGACGCATCCAGCCTGTGGGCCGGCAGTTTTGACACCTCTGCTCTAGAAAGAGTGCAGAGAAGAGCAGCAAAGACTATTGGGGGACTGGAGGCTAAAAGATATGAAGAACAGTTGCAGGAATTGGATATGTGTAGTTTAATGACAAGAAGAAGTGATGGGGTGACATGATAGCAGTGCTCCAATATTTGAGGGGCTGCTATAAAGAAGGTGGGATACAACATATTCTCCGAAGTACCTGAATGCAGGACAAGAGCAATGGATGGAAACAAATCAAGGAGCAAACCAATCCAGAACTAAGAAGAAATTTCCTGACAGAACAATTAATCTGTGGAATGACTTAATTTCAAAGGTTTTGAGTGCTCCATCACTGGAGATTTTTAAGAAGACATTGGAATTCCACTTGTCTAAAATGGTATAGGGTCTCCTGCTTGAACAGTGGGTTTTGCTAGAAGAACTCCAAGGTCTCTTGCAACTTAGTTATTCTGATATTCTAAAATATTAGACAGCCTCCCTTCACAGGAAGTTATTTGGAAGGTAGTACGTGTATTCCTATTGGGAAACCCATCACAAAATAGACCATAGGCTTTATGAAGACAGTGTTTGCTTCCATATATCTCCTAGAGTCTAAGGGCCTTTCCCATTGTGGTGTTATAGTGCTGTCTATTCATCCTCAGGTCATGCAGAAAATCACACTTGTATGAAATTAGCTGTGTTGATTGCCTTTGTGCCTAAGAAAGACAAAGCCAGCAGACCTTACACAACTTGTGGCTAACACTGATTACATTGGTTTAGGGGGGACAAGATGAAGATAATATTACAGAGAGCTGGCACACATATATATATATATATATTGATGATCATTAGCACCTGCTTGGTATAATTAATTAATCATACTACCTTGTGTTCTAGTGTTATCTTTATTTTTAGATACATTTTGGGGCAATGGGTAGTCCCATTAAAACTCTTAAAAAATTAAAGTAGAGTATGGGCATAGTCCAGTGATCAGTTTGGAAGTGTATGGTTGCCCAGAAAGCTGACACAAATCTATTGAGGGTTTAAAGAATATCATGTCAGTTTAGAGGGATAGAAGGGGAAATCTCACTGGTCTGGTTTCTAATAAATGAGTGTTCGGTGGTTGCCATGTCCAATCAAGATAGTTATTTTTGTAACAGTGCAGGTGTTCTTATCAGCTCTTTTATGAGAGAACCCACAATACGCCATCCAAACTGCCTGCAGTCACTTCCTAACTTTGAAGTTAATATGCAAAGTATATTTTATTGTACTAACACCTTGGTCTCACAGATCATCCACAACACTTTTCATCCAGTAGTAATATGCTGCATCTTTTACAATTGCCTTTTGTTCTACAGAAGGTACAGGGTATTAAGAGATATAGGGAATGAGATACGTGTGGTTCATGCAAGCGAGAAAAGTGACAGCCTGAATGCTTTGAAATGTGAGCCTGATCCTTTCATGGACTGGAAAACAAAGGTAATCTATTGAACAGCAAAAAAAAAAGGTGGGGGGGGAGGAATCATTTTGCATCTTCCTATTTAAAATTTCAATTATATTGATTTCTGCATCCAATTTTTGCCTTTTTTTGGAGCTGGCTGTGCTAGCTAACAGGTTTGATGGCAGTTTCTGCTAGTGACAAACAGCTAAGGCCTCACATGAGCAGTTTATCATAGGCATGTTTAGTCAGCATCCATTATTGAGAGACAATGTATGTAGTGGTATGTAAAATTTGGATGAGAATCAGGGAGACCTAGATTCAGCTCCACTTGTATATTAATGTTGAAAATCCTGTGAATCAGTGTGTGAATTTGAATCCAAAGTTTTCTAGCTTTTTCATATGTCCACCCAGCATGATAAGATAACCCTTCTTGTTTATATTTCCAACATACATTTGAAGTGCCTTTTTACATTCTAGATCAATTTCTAAATTTTAAATTTTCCAACCACATGTTTCTCAGCATTCCATCTGCATATTATAACCAAAATTTTAGTCCACTTTATCATACATTTTTACTTGTTCTCCTGTTTCAAATTTCAGTAAAAGTATACACAGTTTAGCAATTACACGTTCATACAAAATTCTATTTCAGGTGTAGTTCTTTTGTATACTTTAAATCTTTCTAATAACTTAGATAAGAAAACCATTGGCAAATAATCCCTCTGCCAGAAGTTATATTCCCCTTGACAAAATTATAGTATCTTACAATAAGCCATTTTGTTTGTCTATTATTTTTCATTTATAAAATGCTTCTTGTGCTGAGACTCACAAAGGGGTTTTTGGAGGGCACAAACTGGATTTGTATCTATTTCATATGCTTAATATGGCACGTCTAACAAAACAATTTTTAAAATCCATCTTAATCTTGACTTTGTCATTCCATGAATATTCATGCCACTCAATTCTCCGGTCAAGTACTTTAGACACCAAGAGCCTTCTATTTCTTAGCCGCACTGACTCTTTCATCCACACTAATAGCAAGCTACAAAATACAATTTCGAATCAGGTAGACCCACTCCTCCTCTTTCCTTTGCATCTTACAGTATCTTATATTTAATTCATAGTTTTCCACTGCCACACAAATTTAGATATATCTTTTATCACTGTTTAAATTGTGCATCAGAACAGATACTGTCTAAGACGAAAACATAATTCTAGGCAAAACATTTATTTTTATCATAGAAATTCTTCCCAGCAATAAAAAATGGCAGTTTCTCTCATCTTAACATATCTTTTTTAACTTCATTCCATGTCTTAACATGGTTATTTTGAAATAACATACAATTTGTATTTGTCATAGTGATACCCAGATATTTTACTTTCTTCTCAATTTTAAAGCCCATTTTATTCATCAATTTTATTTGATCTTTTATTTTCATGTTAGTTGTTAAAATCTTTTATTTCTATTTGTTGAACTCAAAACCTGCTAATGTACTAAAGCAGCAGTCTCCAACCTTTCTGGCTTGGCAGCCTGGCTGGAGGGAGAGGGGAACTGGGCTGCGTGAGGCAGGTTGGTGCGCATGCGCTTGTGTGCCAGCCCACTGCTCGCATGAGTGGAGTTGTATGCATGCGTGCTGGCACTCCAGTCATATGAATGGAATTGCATGCACGCATGCATACCAGCCCACCATCCACAAGAGTACAGCTGCAGGCATGCATGCACACCAGCCCACTGCTCACCCTGCCCGGTTCTGCATAGGTCACAGCCCAGTAGTGGCCCGTGGCATGGGGATTGGGGACCCCTACACTAAATCTTTTAGTTTTCCCATTATTGTCTCAATTCCCTTCAAAAGATCTTCTAAAACCAACACCAAGTCATCTGCAAAAAACCTACATTTGTAAGTTTCTTTTTAAATCTTTACTCCCACAATCCTCTCATCCTGTTTTGTATTGCTATTCAGTATTTCAAGAACCAAAATGAACAAGAAAGGAGACAGTGGACATCCTGCCTTGTTCTTTTTCGTATCTCACAAAGGCTTGCTAGAACTTCATTAACAATTATTTGTAGTTTCTGTGAAATATAAATCTATCTCACCTATTTCATAAAGTCTCCCCAAAGTTCGTATCTTCCAAAACTCTGAAGAAAGAAGTTCTCTTCAAATTGTCAAAAGCCTCCTCTGCTTTTAAGAAAATCAATGCAGCTTGTTTTTCATTATGTTGCTCCAAATATTTCAGAATGTCCAATGTATTTTTAATATTACCCTTTAACTGTCTTTTAGGCTAAAAATTCTCATTGATCCTCATGAATAAATTCTTGCAAAATTATTTTTAGTCTGTCAGCTAGAATTGTAAACAACTTGCAATCATTATTCAATAATGGTATTGGACTATAATTTCTTCTTAAAGTCAAACAAAAGTCCTTCTCTCTCAGTTGCAGTAGTGCCAAATTATCTAGTTTTCTTTCCAGCTTTCTTCCTATAATTTCTGTTTTACTATCCAGAATTCCTACTTTGTCATTAATTCATTTTATATCTAGAGACACTTGTGTTACACAGATTTCTGTCTTCTGAACTTCTTTCATCCCTTTCATATTTACAAGTCTTTACAAGATCCATTATTCTTTCAAAAGTTGTCAATTTAGTATCAAATGATTCATATAACATATTGTTCAATTCCTCAAAGATTTTCTGAAGTAAATCTACCATAATTCCTCTCACTGCAGGTTGCTCTAATGATCTCCCCTCTCTGCTGTTTTTTGCTACTTTCTAGCAGTTGCCATTGTAATACTGTAATCCAAATGTGAAAGTGTCTCAATTGCAATGAAAAGAGTGAAAGACCTTTTTCCCTATTGATACCCTTAAAATGTTTATCTCAAATGACACTTTATGGTTTCAATCAGTATCACAATTAGGCTATTATTACTTTTATTTTTTGTTTTGCAAAATTCATCATTTGTCTGTACCCTTTAATAGTAAAAAAAAAACATACCATTGACCACGGTATCCTTCTGCGCCGGCTGGAGGGATTGGGAGTTGGGGACACCGTATTGCGGTGGTTCTCCTCCTATCTCACTGGTCGGTCACAGTCGGTGTTTGTGGGGGATCGAAGGTCCACCTCTAGGTTACTCCCATGTGGGGTGCCTCGGGTCGGTTCTCTCCCCCCTACTTTTTAATATTTACATGAAGCCACTGGGTGAGAGCATCCACTGCCACGGAGTGAGATACCATCAGTACGCTGATGATACTCAGCTGTACATTTCCACTCCTGGCCATATCAGTGAAGCGGTTGAGGTGATGTGCCGGTGTCCGGAGGCTGTGAGGGTTTGGATGGGTGTTAACAGATTAAGGCTCAACCCCGATAAGACAGAGTGGCTGTGGGTGATGCCTACCAAGGACACTTCTATCTGTCCTTCGATTACCCTGGGGGGTGAATCTATAAACCCCTCAGAGAAGGTTCGCAACTTGGGAGTCCTCCTCGATCCACAGCTGACATTGGATCATCATTTGTCGGCAGTGGCGAGGGGGGCATTTGCCCAGGTTCGCCTGGTGCACCAGTTGCGTCCTTACTTGGATCGGGAGTCACTCCTCACAGTCACACATGCCCTTGTCACCTTGAGGATCGACTACTGCAACGCTCTCTACATGGGGCTACCCTTGAAGAGTGTTCGGAGACTACAATTAGTTCAAAATGCAGCTGCGCGAGCAGTTGTGGGTCTTCCTCGTTGTGCCCACATTTCATCAACTCTCCGCACGCTGCATTGGTTGCCTATTGGTCTCCGAGCCCAATTCAAGGTGTTGGTTATTACCTATAAAGCCCTTCATGGCTTGGGACCAGGATACTTACGGGACCGCCTTCTGCCACATACTTCTCTACGACCGGTGAGAGCGCACAGGGTCGGCCTCCTCCAGGTCCCGTCAACGAAACAATGTCATCTGGCGGGCCCTAGGGGGAGGGCTTTCTCTGTTGCGGTGCCCACCCTCTGGAACCAACTGCCTCCTGAAGTCTGCATTTCTCCAACTCTCCCGGCCTTCCGAAAGAATTTAAAAACCTATCTCTGCCGGCAGGCCTGGGGATGATTGTTGATTGTGGTGTGATTGATGAGTATGTATGGGGTTTGTATTTTTAATGTTGTTCGGATTTGTTGCAATTGTTTTTATATATATGTTGTGAGCCGCTCCGAGTCTTCGGAGAGGAGCGGCATACAAATCCGAATAAATAAATAAATAAATAAAATAAATATTCCCATCCAGTTCATTTGTCTGTTTTAATTCCAAGTTTTTGAAAAACATTTTCACACACATACACATGCATGTCCATCCCCTTTATCTGTTTTAAACTTTTTTATATATTTCCTCCTTGTTAAGCTTTTTGGCAGTTTTAAATATTTATACATCACTTTTTAATCTATAAAAATGTTGACACATCAAATGGAATTATTGTGCTCCTGAGAAAATCTCTCTTTAGCTGTAAATTATACCAGAAAGTGTTTATGAAAATGAGGCTTGTGCAAAGTTTGTGTATATATGTTGTATCTGGCCCTTCTCAGCTTAGTAAAATCCACATAAATATTTCTTTAAGAGTTTTATTTAACACATTTCAAAAGATTCACTTCAAAGCAAGCTGCTGGCAGTTTGTTGGCCGGAACGGCCCAGTCTGATTTATGTCCATTTAGTTTAAACATTCTCCCACCTTCCAATTAACTCACTCTTTATCTCTCACATTGTCCAAGACTTCATTAATCTTCCGTAGATTTCAAAAACACCAGAAAACTGAGTTCAAACGAACTCGGTGATGCATCAGACTGCCTCTTGATATTAACGTTGCTCGTGACAAAGAATTAGTTCCTTCTTCCTCTTCTAATATAGTTTTCAATACGTCACTTCCTTTTTCCACTTAACTGACACCTCCGCCTATCAAACCTTCGGAATCTCGGATCAAGCCATCTATCTTCCTGTTCCAAATCTGACTCATCACTTTGAGAGTCTGACTCAGATTGCATACAAATCTCCTCATTGTCTAGCTCGGCTGCCGGGAGGGGAAAATACCCAGAGGGGCCTGGTTGTGCTTCGTCATCCTCTGATATGTCCCCAGCCGGTCTAGAGACACTCACAACAATATATAGGCTGCATTATTTGATATATGAGCTAGGTTGAAATCCCTCAAGTCCCAGCTGCATAACTCATGAGTCAACTGAAAAAAAAACTATGTTTCCGCAGCCACACTATAAAGTGTCATTTGAGATGAAGTTCTCACAATTGCTCCTTTATCCAGAAAGTCTGTACCTGTCTGGCTTTCGATCTCTGCTGCAGTGTCCTTCAAGGATGTCTATAGTCTGCCATAAATCCTCACCCAGAAGCCAACATTGTTATATCCACCGAGTTGCAAAGAGTGAGTTTTATGGACCAATAACTGACCAGAATTTTACATCTTTTTCAGATTGATGAAAAAGTACTGGAATCTATGGAGTTTCCATCCAAAGAGAAAGGAAACAAGAAGGGCAACAAGAAGGGCAAAAGACATTATCAGCAGGGTGTGATAGATTTATTAAAGTTGATTAGGAATATGGGTGAACACTATGCTGAAAAGGACGATGAGTAAGTAAATCTTTTTCTAAATTATGTATCTCTGAATGTATTTCTACATTGGATTTGTTGACTGGCAACTTTTGGTTCTTCTTTTTCTATTATGGTAACTAGAATAAAAACCTGGAGGAAAAATAAGTCACAAACTTATCTTCATAGATCATGTCCAACTGCAGAGAAATCTGTCATTTTGCAGGAAAAAGGAAAAAAAATCAGAAGAATGACAATTCTTCCTATATCCTGGACTCGGAATTGCTCTTGGAGCCAACAGCAACTATTAGTAAATTCAGAGAGGAGGTAGTAGTGACAGATTCCAGACTGCTATTGGAAGCTGTTTTCCCAAGAGTTTTAGATACCAATATTGCCTATGGTATTCAGGCCTCTCTGACACTAACAAATGTTCATTATGTAAATTCTAACATAATTTAGAAGACAGGCAACTGAGCCTAAAATAAAATGGGACATTTATTGATTGGTTTAGAATAGAAAGGGATCTTTTTAGGAGTGAGGTGAGGAGCAAAAGGAAAGGAAAAATTCTAATAATCAGTATTGCATCTCCTGTAATCTCTTTCCCTTCTCAATGAAATGAAAGATTTATGGGAGCAAATCCAAGGAAATATCTGGTGCTGAATATATAACTGGCATGAAGTAATAGACCAGTGATGGCGAACCTTTTAGAGACCGAGTGCCCAAACTGCAACCCAAAACCCACTTATGCATCGTCGAGGGCCGGGTGGTGTAGCCCATTGGGTGGGCGTGGCCCATTGGGTGGGAGTGGCTGCGATGGTAACGGCACAGAGAGTGGGACTAAAAAGTTCAATCAATCAATTCCAACTTTGCAAGATCTTTTTTTTCCCGCGAGAAGTTGAAATTGATTGATTGAACTTTTTTTTTTTTGCACACAGTGGCGGAGGCCGAAAGCGAAAAGGTTTTATAAAACCCAGCTGAAGGCCTAGGACTGGGGCGACGGTGCGCGTGCCCACAGAGAGGGGTCTGCGTGCCACCTGTGGCATGCGTGCCATAGGTTCGCCACCATGGTAATAGACTGTTCTGAAATATGGTACAGGTAATTCTTGACTAACGACCACAATTGAGCCCAAAATTTCTTTGCTAAATGAGACAGTTGCTAAGTGAGTTTTGTCCCATTTTATGACCTTTCTTGCTACAATTATTAACTGAATCACTGCAGTTGTTAAGTTAGGAACACGGTTGTAAAGCAAATCTGGCTTCCTCATTGACTTTGCTTGTCAGAAGGTCGCAAAAGGAGATCACATGACCCCGGGACACTGCAACCATCATAAATATGAAACAGTTGCCTAGCAACATTTGATTACGTGACCGTGGGAATGCTGCAATGGTTGTAAGTATGAAAAACGGTCATAAGTCAATGCCACTGTAACTTTGAACAGTCACTAAATGAATGGTTGTAAGTTGAGGATTACCTGTATTTCTAAAAAAAAAAAAGATTATGTGTAGAACACATTATGTGTAGAACAATTGTAGTAAATATGCTGTGCGGACAAAAGATCATTTTGATTCCATATGTATGTTTGTACAAGCTTAAGAACTAGTCTGATGTCAACTTCAGCTCAGAGGACACAGGGATACTAAGGCTTTATCCTCCTTGCCCTGGTGCCTGCTTACACTTTTGGTGCCATCAATCTGTGTGCTGAGGCTTAATTTAGAATCTGCAAGACAGATGTCAAAGAACTAGAAAGTAAGGTGACGCCAGAGTGGCAATAGATCTTGAAAAGCTTTACTAAGAAATTGCCTCGTTACATACAGCATCAGAAGAATATGACCCCAAACAGGTGGATGAGCTCAAATGGCGGGGAAGGTTTCCAGTACTCAATTTACAAGGAAGCTGGGAAAAAGGAATAATTCTTAGAACCCCTTTCTGCCAATTCCCTACACTTTGGAATCAATATCTTGGTTCTGAGATGATTATCAAGGGGAAATTAATATTTATATCCAATTGAGAGGAAGGGTTTACAAATAAATAAGAAAACACATAATGGGGAATACACATTGAAGAGAATGAGTTTGGGTTGTTTGCTTAGAGTGGTATCCTTTGCCCTTAGGAGGCAAAAGAAAGCGTTTAGGGTGAAATTGGCCAAGGTTTTGCCAATTTCAGACAGGAAGCCTGCAGAGGATGCTAATTAACGAATCAAGGTCATAGAGCTGAGTTTAATAATCTGTAAGGTTGGCAGAGCTGAGCTGGGAAGAAAAGAGTTTAGGAAGAGATAGTTTGTTTAAGCAATCTCTCCCTTGTGCAAAGGGGGAAATTCTAAAACAGGGGTTCTCAACTTTGGCAACTTTAAGACTTGTGGACTTCAACTCCCAGAATTCCTCAGCCAGCTTTGCTGGCTGAGGAATTCTGGGAGTTGAAGTCCACAAGTCTTAAAGTTGCCAAGGTTGAGAACCCCTGTTCTAAAAGGTGGAAAAGAAAAAAAATACAAAAATGGGATGAGACAATCACAGGACAGGACACTTTTGTATGGGATATGCCTTCCTGGCAGAAACTCCATCTTTTGGCCAGCATACCGCAGGGACAGGCTGAAATTTGAAGCACATCCAACAAGAACATTTTCTTTTCTATTGAAAAAATCAATGCAACCTGGTAGATGGACCTTCTGATTTATTGGGGGGGGGGAGTTTGAGAGAGATCATTAACCTGCCAGGATCCAATTGGATCATTCCATGGCTGCCCCTCCCATCCACCTGCAGGCTGTGTCTTGCTGTGGCTCCTCTTCCTCCTCTTACATACAAACAGATGAGGATCTTTTCTTTTCTCTGCAATGACCTTATCTCCAATTTTCTCCCACAGCAATGCAGCAATGTTTTCTGGCCTGTTTGACAGGCTGGGAACAGAATAGGGAGGAGGGGGTGTAGTTTTTGAAGCAGCATGTCTTCTCTCCTCTTGAGGATGGGAGGGAAGCATTCCTGTGAGGTTGTGGGAAAAAAGTCCAAGCAAATGTAGATTGAAGACTGGAAAACAAACATGTTGGAAAAGCAGAAACTTTGAGAAAAAGGTAGATGTTAGAAGAATATCTCTATGAAAAAAATGTCCCAGGTTTCAAGAATCAAAGGGCGTTGTATGCTATTGCTACAGAAAACTTGAGAGAAGGGTATTTAAAGCAAATTAGACTAATAAAGTAGTGGTTTGAGTCGATTGCTGAGTGAATTGTCAATGGGGCCTCTTATGATCTAAAAAGAAAAAAGAAAATGAGATTATCAAGCCAGCTCCTAGGAAATGCTTGGATTTTAATAACTATGCAGTCTTTTACAGCATGCATAGTTCACAGATGAAAAAAAAACCCACGTAAGTGTTTTCCTGGCTAACAATTGCATGACAACTTAGCAAGTTGGCATTCATGTTTTAGCAGCTATGCTTCACCTTCTTTAACCCAGGACAAACTACTGCTTGCATATTGTTTATATTAAAAACTGTATTTTCCTTCATTTCAGGGTGAAAAAAATAATTCAGGATCCTGCCGACTATTTTCTGAACCTCTTTCCGGATTTAACCATTTATATTTATCAGTGTTGCTGTAACTCAGATTTTAAGAAGTATTTTCCAAATGCTAAGAATTCTTCACACCCATAACATGGGTCAACGGGCACTGATTGTTTAATGACATAATTGAATGTGACCTGCATATTTTCTAACTAAAACCAATCAATAGTTTTATCAGCAATTAATACTGTATGTCATCCTGGAAAATGAGCTCCTCTTTTTTAGACCTTCCCTTGCTCACAGACAATCTAGTCAAACTACAACAGCAAGTTAATGTGCCCCTAGAGAAACCAAATAATGCAGAATACAGTTGTCACATTTACAATCATTTCTAGTCTGATAATACCACTCTAAGTTCCCAAAGCATTGGGCAAAGCATGGTGGAGTTTCATAACTGCTTCCTCTCCAACCTAGTATGTTGTATTTGTTAATGATACTTCAGATAAAGGAGTTTATTTGTCAAAGTCAGTTTCTATCCAAAAAAAAGTCCCTTTTTAGTGAGTGGAGAATCTCTGCTTTCAAGCAAGTTTATTGTAATGCCACGGGGACAGAATACAAGGTTCTGCCTGCTTGACAAGGTTGAAGTAGCAACTTACACAGTAATGCCACACATTTGGTCAGTTAATAATATCCTGTAGCCACAACATCTCTTTCTTGAAACCCAGAGCCCGCTTTGTCTTATCCAATAGCAGCAAATGCAGCAACAGCAGCCAGAATTCTCACAACTATCCTTGAGGTTTCACTTCTGCTTTGTTGAGTTGCATAAGCTATTCCTAAATTTCTGCTTCTCTGCAAACATATCAGTGTTTGTTTGTTTTTAGCAAACTGAAGCCATTTTACTAGGCTAAGCTACTTCAGTCAAGTTTTAAGTGCGCACGGGCTTAAAGATTATAAAAAGGCACTTGGAAATTAATATTTTTGCCACTGAAGTTCTGTGTGTGCTCTGCAGGCTGCAAAATAAATGAATATGAGGCAAGTGACCATGGGTTGCCTACCTAAGAGCTGCATGATGAGTGAATCCAATCACTCACTGTAATGATATGTGGAAATGACTTGGGAGACAGGAGGAAAAGTCGTAGACTGGACAACTGGCATGTAAAAGAGATCTCAGCCCACAGAAAGATGGAGGGCATGGAAAATGTTTCCCTAGTATTCTGGTGTGTAAAAAGAAAGGAGGGGAGAAATTGCAAAATAAGTAAGTTTATGGCAAAGTTAAGATACATTTGCAATAAAGATAGAGCTAATATCCTTGGATGTGCTCCCTGGCTGGGCTACTATGAGCAACTAATACTGACCATGCAAGAAGGTCCATATTACATTCAATGCTGACAGCAGAGATTCCCAATTGTTCTTGGTCTTCAGTGCCTTCATCTCAATAATTTTTTTCACAGTGATCCTAGGCTTGTAGTTTGTGTGGTGTCTGACAGTTGTCAAGTATCACTGTGGTATCCTGTGGTGTCCCTGTGAGTTCACTGCAGTACCCTGGGATATAGCAGAAAAGAGTTTGGGAACGGTGAAGCTATATTATAAATGGCCACGGTAATAATTATTACTCTCCGCACCTAACACATTAAATTTCACTTTGATTGTATTGCTTTACATATAATGCCTACATCTCTATGGGTCTGCATTTATTCCTAATTGGTGATGTCATGCCCTATAAGTGGAATGATAAACTGAAATTCATGAAAGTCTATGCTGCAATAAACCTGGTATGTAAAGTGTCTCAAAACTGTATTTTTACTTCATCAGTTACTTGAGCAGTTGAAAACATCCATCCAATGTTTATCAAGAGAAATGATTGTATGTTGAAAAGAAGAAAATTCTTTTTAATTTATTTCTGCAACTCACCCAAAATTGCCATAAGTATGACCTGCAGGAAGCACCGCACTGCAGAAAGTCAACAGTCTAGGACAATTCTTTAAAATTATCTAGTACAGCCTAAAAACCCAACAAAATCAAAATAGGGCAGCCTAAAACCTTGTCCTTCTCACACAGATTAAAAGATTTACACCTCAATAACATATAAGGCCTCACTGCAAAAACTGCAATATGTGTGTGAATTTTTTCCCTGGATAATCTCATTGTTTTCTTGAAAGTTGATTTATGAATCCGTTTAAGTTACAAATCTCTCCACTGTACAATGTGAACTAATGACTTTGAATATTTTCATACAGCTGGCCACTAAGGTAGGTAAAACCCAAGCTGCGTTGAGCACTTCTGAGTCCTAGCAATAACATCCCGTTGCTGTTGATTCCACATTGCTGAAGTCAGAATAGACCTGAATATTTTAAAAAATATTTTAATATTTTAAAATCTTAATTTGACCAATGCCATTAATTTTTCAAGAGTGGCAATATAAGGATAGATGGACTACTGGTTCATAGTTTGCATTTAGCATTTTGGTTAGGATCCAATCATCTCTGGCCCCTTTGCCGTTTTTGAGCTATAAGCTCAGTAGCTCTCAAAAAAGACAGTGCAGGCCAATTTGCTATGCCATTGAGGCAATGATTCAATGAAACTAGGATCTCACTGAGCATTTGGCCAACATCTGAAGAGAAATGAGGCAATGAGAATTAACGGAAACCTTTGTAAAGAAAGAGAAAAAGCATCAACCCAAAACTGTGGAACTGTTTTCCATTGTTAATGACCTTTTGCAATGTGTCCAGCTGTTTTTCTTTTCAGCCTTGATATGAATTGAAGACTCTACTTTCTAAAACCTTCAGCTCACTAGGCCCTAGTTTCATCATATTCAAAATCAAGCCACGGCATTTGGTTCCCTGAGTCTTAAGTGAGATCTGAACCCAAAGAATTTCTTGGATGTTATTAATTAACTTTGGAAAGTTATTGAACATCTGACACATGAGCTGGAAATGATGGCAGAGGTGGCCCATTCCATCTACCTCCATAGCGTACCACACTCTCAAGCCTTTTTTTTCCTTGGGCTTTAAGCTGACTTGCATCTTGTGAATAACCTCAGGTCAATCTTCCAAACTAATCTAATAGAGCAAAGAGGTCTTTGTGGTAGTGTGGTAGCAACGAAAAAGTAATGTGCAATAGACCAGGGCAAAATCAATAGCAGTGGAGCCCCACACATTTCTTACAATGAACCCCATTGATGGGTCCGTTTAGAATACAATGGTTAAATTTAGAAGTAATTTGGGATCACCTCTCTTCCTCATGGCTGATATCTGCATCTTAGAAGGCCAGAGAAAGAATTAGAGGAAAGAGATGCCCAGAAGAGACCTGTTAAAACATAAATATTATTTCATCCCAGGCATTAAAAATCCTGCATCTCACTGCCACAAAGTTAAATCCAAAATATAATCTTCCATCTTGCCCAGTGGTGGGATTCAAATATGTGAAAACCCGATTCTCTGTGTGGATGCCGCTTCTGGAAGTCCATTCTGGGCCTGGGCAACAAAAAATTAGCTACCGGTTCTGGTGAACTGGCTGAATCCCACAACTGCTCTTGCTCCCAAATCACTGATAACTATTGAGATTCAATTATATTTACCTGCTTTTATAAAGAGAGCCATAGCCAGCAGAGAGCAAATATAAAGAGCAGGGGGTTCTATGCACAATTTATCCACTATATTATGTATTTCCCCCTAGCATTGTCTCTTAAGGCTTGAGGTTGCTGTCATTTCATAGGAAACAAAATTATCAAGCTCTTTAGGAAGATACCAGATTTCCCAATTGGGCAGGAGAGACCTTTCCTTTTTTGTCACCATCTAGATCAGGGGTTCTCAACCTTGGCAACTTTAAGACTTGTGGACTTCAACTCCCAGAATTCCTCAGCCAGCAAAGCTGGCTGAGGAATTTTGGGAGTTGAAGTCCACAAGTCTTAAAGTTGCCAAGGCTGAGAACTCCTGATCTAGATATATCCCAGGAACTCAATGAAATCTGCTAATCTCACAGTACTCTTGTCAGTTGAAGATCTCTGTGTTTCACTAATGAAGTAGACTGGTGCAGAATTAGTAGAATCTGCTGTGCCAGTGGTGGCTTGGCCAGTAGTACCACATCGTGGAGAGGTCTTTTCAGAACTGGACTGAAACATCAGAGAAGTCATCAGTAAAAACGGGTTTCAACACCATTTCAGATGTACAGTTCAACTGCAAGTGGACAGTTTCAAGGTTGGAATCATGCCTCTTGTTATCTTGATGAATAAGTTTATTTATTTTTAATCTATATTTCATATTTCTTAACTGCCCTCTCTGGCTCTCTAGAGTTGCATGGATAAATTCATTTTTTATTTAAATTATGTCAAAGTTGCTTTGATAAATACACTTTCCCCTCAGTTCTTTTATACAGTTGGGTGAAGAAAGGTGAATGCTATCTATATTAGTCAGTTTTCTCTCAGATCATCAGAAGGAGCTACAGGAACCTTTGTTGATGAGGACAAGCTTCGTGACTAGGCCTCTATAGCCACAGCTTAACAGCTGGAATAAACCCAGTTGTAATTTTAATGAGGTCAAGATTGAATGAACAGATAATAAATGATGTTTTAATCTTTCAATCTTCTGCAAATTTCAATTTGCTCTTCATTAGAAACAAATCAAATGAGCAGAAAGTACTGATTTCCGATTAAGAAAGGTGAGCAAAAGCATTAAGAGATACTTTAGCAAGTTGATATTTGTATTGTAGACATAAAGTTTGTAGAGTTACTGTATATATTATCCTGTGTCATGTGCAACTTGAATTGTATCAGTGCTGAGTCATGTTCACCTGCAACTTACAATCATTATAATGTATAGTGAAGGACGTAATAGGACAGCTTTCTGTCATGAAAGCTGCCCAACCCACCTCACAGGGTTATGGTTGTTGTGGGGAAAATAGGAAAAGGAAGGAGTATTAAGTATCTTTGCCACCTTGAGTCACTTATAAAATAAGAAAGGTGAAATAAAGATCTAATAAATAAATCTCACTCTGTTTCCAAATGTAACAATTTATTGGCATTTATATATAAAAAGATAGACGTGTTCATGTTCAGAACCCCTTTTTGTCAGTTCAGTAAATATAAGTGGCAGTCAGTTCTTGCAGGTAAAATTTCTACTTTTGATTCACTGTAGCAATATGCTGAAATGTTATTCAATTTTATCTAATATAAAACAGACTCGATGTAAAGAGAAATACAAAAAGAATTTATGTTAAGAGGAAGTGTAGCTTGCAGGCCCTCCTTGCTTGATGTGAAGATCTTTGACCTACAAATGGACAGCAAGCAATGTTTTGTAAATGCAGTGCAGGCTGCAACTACTGCGAAAAAAACCAAGCACATTTCAATATGCTCTGCTTGATATAAAATCCTTTCATAAATAAAAGAGAAACTTGCAGGGAAAAAATATTTCAAATTTGCTGTTTCAAATTTCTTTGGTATGTATAGGATCTGGAATTGTTTATAAATGTGCGACAATGCAATATATACTTCCAGGACATATGTCCATCCTATCAAAAGAAACATAGCTTCTTTCTAATATAGCTGAGTCCAGCTTCCTTCTAGAATACAGAAAAACAGCCAGGTGGAGTTCCAGTGTTTGGGATCAGGAAACGTGGAGAGATAATATTTTTTCACTTTGGTAACCTGAAGGTGTGCGGATACTTAATGGGGAATTCTAGGAGTTGAAAGTCCACCTATTTTCAAGTTGCCAGTGTCGAAAAATAATGGATTAGCAACTACTGGAAGTATGGCTTGTGACACAGGATACAATTCAAAACAATCCCAGATTTTTAAGTCACTGTAACAGCTCTTAAGGGAATGAATGCATTTTTGTAGGGAGAATGGGGTACTTGGGAATAATGATTGCAAAAGAGAATACCAATGATTTTGGAGGATTCTGTGATCCTGTATTGTAATTCTGATTTTTAGTGAGTAGCTGCAATAATATCATGAACATATGATGGCCCTCTTTTGGTATGCAAATGGTAACAACATATGTATCTGTGGTTTGTCAAAGTGATTCTCTCTTATGCCAAAGGATTTTTTAAAAAAAATAAGACTAGGACATTGTCCCTCCCCCCTTCCCCTTTCCTGGAGTCATAGGTTAAGAAATCATCAACAAAACAAATGACAAAATGTATATGGCTCCATCATCCTGCTAATGCTGGGACTTGTGTGCTTGAGACAGACATTAGGATGCAAACAAATAAGGACAGCGTATGTAAGATAGCATCAATACACGCATGCCATTAATTTAATGTCATAGTGGTTTGCTGTGGATGCTGCTGCCTAATGTTTCCACAGTATCTGTTGACAGATGAAATTTGGATTCTTTAAAGGACTATTGCCCTACTGCTGAAGATGCTGCCAAATCTTTAGATTCAGGGTAGATTTTTTTTTAAAAACCTGGAAAAAACAAAAAGTGATAAAGTGGCTGCTAATTCTGTGACATCTGATGGGATGATTGAAGAAAGAAATAAAGATAGATTTTTGTGCTAAACTTGTCAATACAGAAAGATCTGACAGAGGAGGTTTAATAAGAGACCAGTATTTCATGATTAAGATAACTGCTTATTCCAGAAATGCTATTATCTCTTACAAGTACCTGTTTCATCTCCTGAACTGAAACAATGATTTTTTTTACAAATAAAATCTGAAATGATAACTTGTCATTATAATAAAATAGAAATCCACCCACTCAATCTTAAAATTATACCAAAGGGGAAGACACACCTTATTTTAATTATACTTAGAGAGGTTCTCTAAATTTTGCAGGGATTCTTATCCCTGTATGCACAGAAAGACATATCCTCAATTCTTTCTTTTCCTTCTATCCTTTTTTCTTGGTTGCTTCTGCTTTCTGAGAGTTAATAGAAAGGATTAGAAAAATACATCCCAGGCGGGAAAATATACTTTTATCACTTAGCTCCCAAAGATCTTTCCAGGCTTGTCAAAGCCCCATTACTTGCTGTGGTGATAGACAAGGAACTCAGTTTCCACGTGTTGCAGCAGAAATTTATCACCCATTGACAAAGTGGTGACATCGTGCTTCCAGAAGGGAAGATATTAAGCTGTTAAAACACTTTTTTTCCATCTTCAAAAACTGATGTCCTGTGCCAGGATGCAAGCAAAAACAAATTTAACAATTTAAAGCCGAGATACGTAATGTTATAAACAATTCATGACTGGATTAGGAATTAGTTTATCTTTTGGCATTATTAGGCTGTGGCTTCTGTGCGACAAACATGCCCAACCATACAGGTAGTCCTTATGAGCACGTTTGGGACCAGAATTTCTGTTGCTAAGCAAGGCAGATGTTAAGTGGGTTGTGACCAGTTTTATGATCTTTTTTTTTTTGGCCAAGATTGTTAAATGAATTACTGCAATTGCAACAATGCAGTTGTTAAGAGAATCTGGCTTCCCTTATTGACTATGCTTGGCAGACGTTGGTTGAGATGTTTGCTAATGGTGATCACACGCCAACCTGTTTCCTTAACCTTCCATTAACCACTCTGTCCACCTCTTTAGGAGCAGAATAATTGCAAAAAGAATGGTGGCTGAGAAGACAGACCCTAAATCAGTTGCCCTAAACACCCAAGAGCATCTTTCTGATCAGAATCAATACTTGTCATTTAATTCTACCACCTATTGATTTTACATAACTTGAGGCTGCCATTGGATCATATTGGAATATGGAGGAAAAGGCTACTCAAATACAGAACTGGAACATCTAGTGAAAATGTACCACAATCCCACTCATAAACTTAAGAAAAAGTAAGGGCAATTCAGTGACAGGACAAAGTGTAAGGGGAGTAAGCTGTTAACCATGATTATGCCTTGATATGCCAAAATCTCACAGAATTCAGATATTTTTTTCTGTGAAATATCTGAGAATGCCTTTATCTAATGCTTACTTTCTACCCTTGGCTGCTTTGTAGAACCTCCTCTGAATAGTCTCTACTACACGTGTGTGTTTCTACAGGCACCTATGTGGCAACAATAGCATTATCATCCTCTGCATGGAGACAGGATGCAAAATGTTGGCCAAATTGTAAGCATGGTTGCTTCTACTACTGGTTGCACAAATGAAACACATGTGTATACACATTCCATAGGAAACCCATGTAATATCTTACCTTTTTATTGGGGAGCTTCTGCCCAATAAACTGATGGAGAATTTTCACCCAAAAAAATCAATAATTTTGACTTTCTCTAATTTATTGTTCAATAAATTTGGTGGAGAATTTCAGGAGGATGCTTTTATATAGTTCTACATTTCTGAAAATTTTTTAAGTCTCAGAGGCAACATATTTCAAAAACATTTACCTTTTTTGCACAGAGGCACCAGATGACGATTTCCTATGGACTACACTTCCTGTCGATGCTGTCAAGGAAAAGGAGTTGTTAGGTCTAAATCAATTGATTAAACCAAATATAAAACCACTCATAAAGGAATTATTGATATATTTTTCCTTTCACAAGCCTCAACCTATCTGGGGGAAAAAATTAATGATTTAAAACCATCTCTTTTTTTCCTCATTCACAACTAAGGAAAGTAATTTCTAAGTCTGGACAACTGCCAAATTCTTTATATAGGCAGTCCTGTAGATTGTTCCTACTTCAATCTTTGGTTCAACCATTATACTGACTGATATTAAGGAGAGGGCCAGAGTGCAGGAAATGCAAAACATTACGATTACCTAGGTAAGAATTTAATTTGTTGTTTGGATTTTGGTGCTGACCTTCTTTGCTTGTTACCAGTTTATGACCAGCCGGCGTTTGATCAGCAGCTGAGAATTTAGCAACTTTTCCACCATCCAGAAAAGGTGGATTTTCCACTAGAAAATCTAGAATCACTATGCTTCTTTATACTTGTAGTGACAAAGACTGGAAATCACTTCTTTATACAGGCAGTCCTCGACTTACATTTCATTTAGTGACGGTTCAAAGTTACAATGGCATCAAAAAATATGACCTATGACCCTTTTTCATAGTTACCACCTTGGCAGCATCCCCATGATCATGTGATCAAAACTCAGATGCTTGGCAAGTAGGCCATACTGACCATCGTTGTGTCACAAGGTCATGTGATCACCTTTTGCAACCTTTTGACGAGCAAAGTCAATGGGGAAGCCAAATTCACTTAGCAACTGTATTACTAATTTATCAATTGCAGTGATTCACTTAACAACGGTGGCAAGAAGGGTTGTAAAATGGTTGTAAAACTCACTTAACAAATGTTTCACTTAACAACAAAAATTTTGGGCTGAATTGTGGTCGTAAGTCGAAGACTATCTGTTTATTTCTGTTCTACTTCTTTTTTTCTGTTTCCTTGCACTTTGAATCTTTCTCTTTTCCCTTTCTTTAAATTTACTTTGTGTTAGATTACACTGTTATAATTAAAATTCTTAATAAAATTATACAACATGACTTACATTTTTCTCCGGGTGATTCGTCTGTTGCCTCCCTTAGTTGAGGCAGCAATAGCTGTATTCCCCTGAGCAAAGTAAACCTGATGATTGGATGATCTTCTATATAAATTTATTAAAAAGTGAAGGCAAATTATAACACAGGCGTTATCTCCTGATCCCCCAAATAAGACATCACTGATAAAAAATTGTTTTAATATGTACATTCTAACAATAGTGTAATTAAAGTTATGAGGTTGAAAAACACTGGTTTAGCACCCCAGAAAAGGTCAAGGGTTGCTTTTTAGAGCTGTGAGATACAGTTCAAACATACTAATCAAGTGCATATTTTATAACATACAACATATACAAAATAAATCATGGAAGCTGCAGGTTTTGCTTACCTCCACTGAAACCACTGCCCTTCCTAACTGCCTTTGTAGGTGATGGTGGTGGTAGTGGAGGAGACTCGTCTGCTTTTTCTCCTTTGTGTTTTCTGAAATATTTCATCACTTTCCAATAACAGTATCTGCCAGGAAAAATGTTGATACTCCTGGCAGCTTTTATTGACATAATGCACATTTGGCAAAGCAAAGAGTTGCTCGCTAAGAAAGGTACAAAAAAACAAAGCAGACAAAAGAGCTTAGAGGCTTCTTGAGCCCCTGATGGCCTGTCATACATGGATAACAGACTGTGTGTGGTTGCGTGGGCTATAAATTTTGTAGGACAAGTCTAGAATAAAGGAACCCCCCCAAAACAGTAGACAAGTGGACAGAGTGACAGTTTAGGGACATGCAATTCCTCTTTGAGCTGAACCTTTCTTTTTGTACTACTAAGCCACCCAAAATCAAATTATCACATACGTAAAAGCAGCACAATCAGTAAGAATACACCATGGAGGCTCCTAACTTCATTCAATTTTGAAATATGTATCGCTTAGATTGCAAAATCAACTTTGGGACCAGCTTAATAACCCTGTTGTGACCTTTATTCTCTGATTATGTCCACTACAATAGGTATTTCCCAGATCAAAAGTGTGCCCAGTGACGTTTTTATTCTGTCATGTCATTGTTACATTATCTTCATCTCATCCTCAGCCCACACATGAGGTAGCTTAACATTATTCTTAGCTGTTTTGGTCTGAAAATAGCATTTTTTTCTCCTTAAGCATTCAATGACCTCAGGTCTTTTTATTGTGGGGTTAAACTGATTCTGTATGTTCAACCTAGCAGTGTTACAAGTGACTCTTAGTGGTTGGGATCATCTTGCCACCTATTAGCTACTTTGGGCTGGTGCATTTATGTTCCCTCCCTTCAATCCCTAGGTCAGGGTTAGGCAACCTTGGCTCTTTTATGACTCGTGGACTTCAACTCCCAGAATTACCGAGCCAGCATAGCTGGCTTAGGAATTCTGGGAGTTGAAGTCCACGAGTTGTAAAAGAGCCAAGGTTGCCTACCCCTGCCCTAGATATTGCCCTCTAGATCCTTATTTTCATAGAATCATGGGCTGAAAGGGACTTTGGAGGTCTTCTAGTCCAACCCTCAGCCCAAGCCAGGAGTTCTTATAACATCTCTGGTAAATGGTTGTCCAATCTTTTCTTGAAAGCTTCCAGTAATGGAGCACCCACAATTTTGAGGGAGGCAAGCTGATCCACTGCTCTCAGGAAAGTCTTCCTTACTTCCCGGTTGGCTCTTCCTCTGATGAACTTCCACCCATTGCTTCTTGTCCAGCCCTCAGGTGTTATGGTGAATAAATTGACAACTTCTTTCCTGTGACAGCCCTATTTTGGGAACAATGGAAGCAGCAGAGAGGTTTTTTTTCTCATGTTTACCAGGTATCTGAATTGATCCCTAGCTTGGAGACCTGTTTCAGCCCAAATAGCACCATCAGTGGTGGTGATGTAGGTTGCGAGGTGAAGCTGGCCAGAGCAAGCCATCTGTGTCACTTACCCTTCCCGGCGTGCCTGTCAGCTTTTATTTAAGCTGCTATTGAGCATAGATTTACTGTTCTTTCAGAAATGTACTAAATGTTTCACAACAGCTAAAAAAAAAAAAAAGCTGTCCGTATTGGGAAGAGGGGGAAGGTATGGCGAAGTGGGATTCTTTTACTTTATTTTGCAATCCTCACAGCTGTTTGAGAGACTTGTTGACTGTAACTGGTGAACAGAGTCAGTTCTTCCACCATCCCTCCCTGCCTTGGTAACCTGGGCTTCAGCTGCCAAAATGGTGGGAGTGGCAAGAGAAATGGGATACCTGATAAAGCAAGAAGAGCACCTCTGTTGGTAGACTCTAGCACCCCATGGATCAGTGGCAGCTCAGTTCCCAGTCTGCTGGTTAGGTGAGGATTGTTCAGTGGCAGAAAAACATCTTCTGCTTTGCTGGTCAGACTCTACCAATGCCATGGATCAAGGGCTATAGAGGGCAGAGGGAATGGCCTTGATGGATGGAAGGATGAGCCGCTACCAAGTCAATGGTCAGATACAAAGGTTTTGAGAAAACATCTCAGACAAGCCCTTCCCTTAGTTCACATAAATAACTATTTGTGTGTGCGAGAGGGAGGCAGATTTAGACCTGCAAGATGTTGTTACTATAGCTGTTACAATAAAAGTAGTCCTGACTTTTATGGCATTGATTTTTTTTTTTAGTCTGGTCTACCTGGCTGGGCTGACATTTGATAGCAGATCTTGACAGATGATGGAGTCTACACTGTACAGCTGTACAATGATTAGTGGAGAGTTTCTACTTATTAGTGAGATTAGAAAACAGAGGACAACGACACCAGGGACTTTAAGTTTACTTACTAAAGCTTTAATAACATGCCCTGAATACTTTAAATCAGAATAATGTTATCTGGTGGCAAACCAGAACATAGGTTTTAGATGCAGGATAGGGATTGATAGTTTAGTTTAGCTGATTGATTAGTCAAACAGACACATCAAACCATAATAGCAACAGGATAGAACAGGGATGTCGAACTTGCCACATTACGTGACGTGTTACCATGTATCGTGACTTTTTCCCCCTTGCTGGAGCTGGGGTAGGCATGGCTTCTGTGTGACACATCTGGCCTGCAGGCCAGCAGTTTGACACCCCTGAACTAGAAAGCAGGAGATGGTTAGTTCAAGTCCCACCTTAACCATGAAAGCCAGCTGGATGACTTTGGGTGAGTCACTCTTTCTCAGCCCAACTCACCACACAGGGTTGTTGTTGTGGGGAAAATAGGAGGAGGAACGTGTGTTGGATATGTTTGCTGCTTTGAATTACTTGTAAAAATAATAAAGACAGGATACAAATCAATAAATAATATTGTCAACATGAATTGGTAGTAAGTGCAGCAAATGCTAACCCTGTATATATTTTGATGAGTGTAGAACACGTCAATTCTGCAATTGGAAAAGGCCCTATAAGAGTGTCTCAACACACATCTGAAATGTACATATACAAAAAATCTAATAATCCAAGTGAAAAAAATACTTACCTCTTCCAGAAGTATAATAAATGTGGGAAGATGGAAATTATAGCACCATGATAAAGAGTCCTGTTCAGCACCCCTTCAGAAATTAAAGTCCGAATCTGAATACACTGTGCATCTGTGAGATTGACCTGATCATGGAAGATATCATAAATAAATAAAATCTATTTTCAAATAAAATGTCATAAAAATGGATAATCATGTCAACCCATCATTGGAACAGAAACAGAAATCTCTGAGATAATGCCTTCAAACCAAATATTGGAAGGCAAAGGCTAACTATGGAGAAGTGCTTACATTTGGCGTTTTGCCTAGAATGTGAACCTCCTTCACAAAATGCCTTGCAGGTGTACATGAATATCACCGCTTAAGCACATTCTTGCCCTTTAGATGTTTAACCCCTCTTTACTAAGACCAGTGTAGCATTCAGTGGGACCTAATTCTAAAAGGGTAATTTCCTAGGAAAAAGTTCTAGATCAGAGACTATAATCTAGCTGCTCAAGACCTAAGATCCAACCAATCATGTTCATCATCTGTACATAATCATTTTCAAATTCTGTTACATATTGTTCTATACCTGCTAGCTTTCTGTCCATATTGATCCTCACGCTTAACTGCACATATAAAAAACATGGAAAGTAAATCGTTCTGTAGTCAGTTGTTCTCTGGATTTCATTTTGAGTTCTCTATTTTCCTGAATTAGGTAAAAGCAAAGTTCCCCCTGTCCAGCTGTGTCCAACTGTAGGGGACGGTGCTCATTTCATAAGAACATAAGAAGAGCCATGCTGAATCAGGCCAAAGCCCATCGAGTCCAGCATTCTGTGTCACACAGTGGCCCACCAATTGTACATGGGGATCTTGAGCAGAAAGAGAAGGCAAAACCCTCCCTTTCCCTTGACGCCCAACAAATGGTACTCAAGGGAATCCTGCATGCCTCAACCAACATAGAGGCGGCACATGGACATCCGTTTTAATAACCACCGATACACTTGGCATCCATGAATCTATCTAGCCCTGCCTTGAAGCTGTCAAGGCTGACAGCTGTCACGACCCCTTCTGGAAGTGAATTCCATAAATCAACGACCCTCTGGGTGAAGAAATATTTCCCTTTATTTGTCCTCACTTTCTTAGCTATGAGCTTTAGGGAGTGCCCCCTTGTCCTGGTATTGTGTGATAGAGAAAAGAATTTTTCTCTATCCACCTTTTCTATCCCATGCATGATTTTATACACTTCGATCAAGTCACCCCTTAAACGCCGTCTTTCAAGGCTGAAGCCACCATTGTCCAAAATGTCTGAAGACATTTCTGTGGTCATGCGGCCAACATGACTGTATGCCGAGGCATACAAAATGCTTTTACCTTCCCATCAAAGTTGTACCTATTTGCATGCTTTCGAACTGCTAGGTCAGCAGGAGCTGGGGGTAAGTAACGGGAGCTCAGCCCATCATGTGGCACTTGAGTCTTGAGCATGGGCTGTCAACTTTCCAGCTGGCAGGCTCAGCATCTTTAACCAATGAACTTCCACACCCCCTATTTTCCTGTACTAGCAAGCCTGTATTTCTTATTTGCTATAAACTATTGTTTCTTTTCTATAAAATGCTTCTTGAGTGGAAGTCAACAAAAGTATTTATGGGCATTGCCTGAGTCTACATCTCTGTAATTTGTTCAGATTTGCCATTTGTAATATGGCAAGCCTGATAAAAAAATTTTTTTTAAATAAATTTACAGTTTAACTTTACCCTACCATAAAAAGCCATGCCATCAAAACCTCAGATCATGACTTTCTAATTCTAAGAGTTTCTTATTTCTTAGCAGCATCCATTCTTTCATCAACCAAACTACAGGCAACAAAATACGATTTAAGATCAGGCAATCCCAGTACACCTCTTTCCTTTGCACCTAGGAGAGACTTATATTTAATTCTTGATTTCCCGTATGAATCTGGCTGCATCTTTTTGCCATTGTTTGAAGGATACATCATGCCTCAAAATGGATATTGTCTGGAATCAAAACATTCCTTCCCCATTTGTCACTCAGTCCTTTGTCATGAAACCCTCTTCCTTTTCAATGCCGCAGAGCAAGGTTCCTGGGATTTAATGTCGCTTCCGTACTTAGGTAATCAGCAAGTAAGTTTTGCTTTCCAGCTTTGTGATGAATTGGAAACTTCTATGGTTGCATGGTTAAATGCCATCTGGTAATCCTAGGATTACTGTCCTTCATTTTTTTTAATCTATGCAAGTGGTTGATGAAGGGGCATGGTAGCCTAGTGGTTAAGATGGTGAGCTTGACAACCAAAAAGTTTGAGACTCAAGTACTGTGTGATGGGGTAAGATCCTGTTTTGCCCAGCTCTTGCCAACCTACCAGTTTGAAAGCATGCAAATGCAACTGGATAAATAGGTACCACTTAGTTGGGAAGGTACGGTAACAGCATTCTGTGTACCTCAGCATATAGTCATGCTATATGACCACAGAGGCCCCTTTGGACAATGCTGGCATCCTGAGCTGGGAAATGGAGATGAGCACGGCCCCCTAAAGTTAGACACAACTGGACAGGGGAAACCTTTACCTTTTTAAGAAGTTGATGATCAGTAATTACCTTGAATTCTTAGCCCCAGAAATAAACTTTAAGTCAGGGGTGTCCAATCTTGGCAATTTTAAGACTTGAACTTCAACTCTCAGGATTCCCCAGCCAGTCATACATTAAAGTCCCAGGGGAGAAAACAAAGAGAAGGAACAGCTCATGTTGGCCATTGCAAGGCTTTCCTTCCTCTCTGGGAAAACACATCACTAAAATGGCCAGGTCTGATAATGTTATCAGACCCGAAAATACAGACCAATCAAGAGTGCTGTGTCAGATTTCTAGGGGAGAAGGGGCAGCACAAAGAATGCAAGAATTGACAATACAATTTACAATACTCAAAAATGAATAGTAAAAAATAATTAATGTACTGATTTTTTTTAAAAAATGCTTATTTTGTTGATTTATTTATTAAATTTATATGCCACCAGTTTCAGTCTCCAAAGCAACTCTGTCTCTATATGCGTAGGAAGTTTATCACCACAAACCAAAGTAGAAACCTCCTTTCTGAGCAAAGGAATTGAATGGTTCCTTTAAACAAAGGTCCTTAAAGATACAAATGTTGTGCTAGTGTGGGATGCAACACAACTGCTTTCTGACTTTTACAAAACATGCCATTGTTATCATGATAATAACTTAAGCTTTGCTATGAAATCTGTATATCTTACTTGTCTATCTGTTCACTTCAGTGCCTATTCTCTGCCATTAAGTTGAAAATGCAGCATCTTTTCTTTATGTTCCTGCAAGCACAACTAATCCCATTACCTTGGAAAAATTGTTTTCAGATCTCTTACCCTGAGTTTAGGTGGGATATCTGAGTTCAGAAATAGTTTGGAGATTGTGGTCACTTTGTTCTTCAAGAAGACAATATCCCTCTCTGTATAGAACCCAAGAGAAGCCAGCATGACCACAGTGTCAGACAGGTGCAGAAACCTGTGGTAGTAATAAACAGAAAAATGAGAGACATAGAGGATGGGGAATACAAAAGCCCCCCTTGTTGTAGCAGAAAAGAGAGACATGCCACATCACAGTTGATATTATCCAGGCCTGGATTGGCAATGCCAATATGGCAATAACAGGCCATATTTGGGGTCAATGGATATTTCTTCCTGTGGCCCATTCCCATGCTAAAAGGTGTCGTCTTAATTCAGTACCAGTCTGACATAAGTCTCTGTGGCTGCCACAGATTGCCAAGGTGAATTAGGAGGGGAATGCCTCCCATGTTGGAGAACATATTGGTGAATTATCCAATCCAAAGAAGATGTATCAGATATCCATTTATGGCCTTACAACGTGATGCTTGATGAGTGTGACTGAAGAATTGCATTAGACACAATGGATGAGGGTAAATATTATTGATCACAGAATATAAGAAGCATGGTTGATATGGCAAGTGACATAGCATGGGGTGACCTACCTCTCCATTTCTAGATAAAAGTAGAGATCATTCACCAAGAAGTTGACTGAGATGATGCGACCACCAGGTAGTTTGCGCTTCACCTGTTGTGATTCAGGGTCTTCTGATAGTCCAGAAGCTGGGCCATAACGCCCACTAACTCCACTCTGAATTGCAGGCTTTGTTTGAGTTGGACTCTGCATATCTGGAGAGAAAGAGAGGGAGCATCTTCTACAAAAATAATCCATGATGAGAGATATAAAAATAATTCTGTTCAATAATCTTCAATATTGGCAATTTCATTCCACAATGCAGGAGACCAGAAGTTGCACAAAAATGACTTGGAACAATTGGGCCACAATGCACTTCAACTGATCAGTCCCTTTAATAACCCATTCTCTATTAGTCCATGCCTTGAAGGTTAAGAATTCCCTGGTAAAATTGCTTTGGCTGGAGAATTGTTGCAGGAGCAGATATTGTTGAGCTGGAAACTTCCAGTGATTTATTTCCATCAGAATGAAGAATGTGGGAAAACACACTGGCCACAACTAATACAAGGCTATCAGGATGAATCTCTAACTTTAGAAGATTGGCTTTCCTGATTTAGTGGACCTAAAGCACTGGAATGAATTTTTTTAGAAATTCCAGCTAGATCCAAGTGCTCTGCCTGCTAGGGAAAGTTACTCTACAAAACCAGATTAATCTTCTATTTAGAGAATCATTTGAAGATTGGATCTTGCCTAATGCTGTCAGTGATTTCTTTATTCAATGGACATTATGGACATGGTCCAGGGAGCAAATTATGATAGCAATGTCATACCAATGGAATACAAGATCTTCCACTTTATATATGCATCATGATGTTGCACAAACTTTACAGTTTACTACTGTGGGAAGTTAGCCCCCCCCCCAGAGAAGGAAATATTAAAAAGGCAGAATATTATATTTCCTCAAAGGATCTTAAAAAGGCAGAAAAGCATCTCCCTCCCCCAAGCAAAAACCAGCTCTGTAGAAATGCAGGTATCATAATCCATTCAGGAAAGTTGGTACCAGGAAGCTGGAGCTGATGAGATTAAAAAGACAAAGATCCCTAGAATCAACAACCCCTCACCCCAAAAAAATCCAACACAGGACATAGCCATCAGCCACAGCCCCAGGGAAGCAGGATATGACCTTTAGGACATAATAGGATTAACCCACCACCATCAGAATACCAGAAAGGCACGCTCAGACTCAGGTCAAAGTATATGACACAGGAAATAAAAAGCCTGAAACAGGAACAACTCCAAACACAAAAGTCCAGGAAGGTATAAAACCCACCATTCCCAGCAACATATAGTCAGCTTTCCCAGAGCCACGTTTCTGTCTGGCTTTGCTCTTCAATAAACTACAACCTTCTTTCTAAAGCAGTCTCCATTTTGTTTATTCCTAGCTTGGACTGGACCCTGATGAAGACTTTTCTTTCAACACTACTTTACAGCTATAAATGCCCTCCATGAGACTCTAGACAATTTGATTATTTTTTGAAAATAAAGCCTGACAATATTGTATGAATCCAATATAGATAGTATGGTTATTTGGATTGGATTCTATATGTGAAGGATATATGGCTTTGGACTGAGCTGAGTATCTAACCTGAATGCATAGGTGTTCATCTCTTTTTACTTTGATTGCTATCTCTTTATTTGATGGACAATGTATGCTTTATTCTGGGAATTCAGGTCCATACATTTTAAAAGTGCTGAGGTTCAGAAACACTGGCCTAATTAGTCCAAAAATCCAAATTAAAGCTTATAGCTATCTGGCTTCTGTAGGAATACATCCAGTAAACAAGAGCTAATTTTTTATTGTTGTTTTTCTCCCCTAAGAGATTTCAGTTTGACATTTTATATCCACTATAGTTTCTACTTAGACTATGTATGGTATGAAATAATATTTTTTATTTACATGAAATATTAGCTTTTGTATTCAAAAGTATTTTTAACAATAAACTCTTATTTCTATATAATTTCTTCCATGTTTTTAAGCAGGGACATTTGCACAGAGAGAGAAATTACCAGTACCTACTTGCTGTTTATTATGAATTACAAAGAGAACATTAGCTGCTTAATAATATTGCTACCTTATTGCATCACTTCTTGTCCTGTGTCATCATCTCCATTAAAGGAAAACTAGTATTACATAAAAAGCAAATGGGAAATCACTCAGAGAGAAGCCTCCATAGCTGGCTTCACTATTGCTTTGCTCTTACTATTAGAATATTTTTCCTAGCTTCCAGTTGCAATTGGTCTCCCTGTAAGGGGCATACTCAATAGTTGGTCTCACTGTAAGGCAGGGGTTCTCAACCTTGGCAACTTTAAGACTTGTGGACTTCAACTCCCAGAATTCCTCAGCCAGCAAAGCTGGCTGAGGAATTCTGGGAGTTGAAGTCCACAAGTCTTAAAGTTGCCAAGGTTGAGAACCTCTGCTGTAAGGGGCATATTCAGCCAAAGTGTCACTTGAGTGGAATCATTCCAAACTATGTGGAGGGTTTGGTTGCTGAAGAGGTTTAGGTTAGAGGAATGAAGAAGCAAGGAAATAAGTCTGTGCATGTTAAAAAAAAAATCTCAAAAGCTCTCAAACTTCATTTCATTTTCAGTAACCAAGTTAGTGGATGCTGAACTCCTTTCAGCCTGAACCAACTGATGTCTTTTCTCCATTTCCTGATTTTGAAATAAACCATAACATAAAATCAACAACAAAGAAGACTCCTTTTCCTGAAAAAATCCACCACTGTGTGGAAAGTGAAAGATTTAGGACTCACTTTCCTTGTCGTTCTTCACCTCCTTGAGGAGAAAGTTCTCAAAGCGTTTGCGCTGTCCCACATAACTCATTGCCTTTCGGAACTTGCAGATCCTCCTGATGAAGGCGGTAAGAATACACCAGCATCTTTTCTGGAAAAGAGACAATTGTTTGCAATGCTCAGTACAGGGCAGCCTGATCACTGACCTTGTTAATTCTCACAAATGAGAAAAATTAGAATAGAAGACAAAGAATTGAAGAAGATCACAAAGTACAAAGATCTGAAAATCGAAATTGAAAGATTATGGCATAAACCAGCCATGCTGGTCCCTGTGGCTATCAGCATACAAGTATCATCTCAAAAAAATCTTGGGCAGCTCTTAGAAAATCTTCCCATTGACAAAAAGTTCCACTGTCAATAGCAAATGGACCCATTGTTTGGATCCATACATATACTATACATATTAATTACAACTTCCTAGGTTCTTGGGAAGAACTCAATATTATGAAGGCCAACAC
This sequence comes from Bothrops alternatus, assembly GCA_034064705.1. Taxonomy (NCBI): domain Eukaryota; kingdom Metazoa; phylum Chordata; class Lepidosauria; order Squamata; family Viperidae; genus Bothrops; species Bothrops alternatus. Next base: position 1,627,185 of record JARGCV010000040.1, read on the forward strand.
CAGCTAAAGAACTAGCAACTATGTTGGGTTAATAATAGTAACAACAACAACAATAATAACAACAACAATAATAATACCAAATCAAAATGAAATAAAACAGGGGGGCACAATCACTATGTCCTTTGGGTCTGCGAGAACCACCTGTTCTTCAGTAAATTTTTGAATGACCTAAAGATGGGAACCACACAAATCTCTGGAGGAAGATTATTCCAGAGGGTTTTTTCTCTTACTGTTTGCTTTCTGGTTTTTGTACATGGAATGTAAGATTTGAGGTTTGACACTTCCAGCAGAAAAGATTGAGAAAAAAAAACCTTGTTATTTAAAGCCCCCACATTATTTCAGACTCTGAACATAGCATGTCAATTGATTAGGAGAATGTCATGACAGAATAAGGTCATCTCTTTGATTCAGCTGATTCTTCAAGACAAGTTAGAAGTTCATTATTGCAGACAAGCTTTGTTTATTGAATGTAATGCCCTGCATTCTGGCTTCCTCTGACCCTTCAAAGGGTAGAATACCTTTTTAAACCAGATCCAAGGCAACTGAGTCAGCTATTTATGAATTTGTAATTTCAGATTGGGTCTGAATAGAAGGATGTAAACAAAAAGCCCTGCTTTGCAACCATCAGTCTCTATGGAAGCTACGAATCCAATCCCTCCCCACCACTACTCCTTCAACCATCAGTCACCTGCTTGCTTGTCAATGGAGAATCTTTCTTTGTCTTCCAACCAGCTGAAGCAATGGCAATATCACTATCAGGATATAGGCCTTGGTACATATTAAACCTGCCAGTAAAAAAGGAAAATCATTTTGGTAAATTATTACTCCTTGTTATCTATTGCAATTCATTTCACTTGAAGATGTTTATAGGATAAATTTGAGTGTAACAAGCAAAGGATTCTGCATCAAGATTGAGTTGGCACTTAAATCATCCTACATTCTCCCCCATTTTAGGGGCTGCGGAATAATTTATATCCCAGATTACCAATTGCTCATATGGTAATTCACATATGAGCAGTGTGGACAAAAAGCAAATCCTAGATCAAAAGAGGCTAAACTCCAACTTTACTCCACCCCAGAACAAAAATACAACAGGTTTCCTTTGAGGAATACCAACTCATTGTTATCTGCATTATTATGATAATGCCTCTGTGGCTTTCCATATCACTACATATAGTATTCTGACTATAGAATGGCCCAAAATGAACAACCCCCATGACGCTATTTGGCCATTGCCCTTTACTCACCACTTTTCTTCCAAGTTCCTCAGGACTAATATTTGAGCAGTGACCAATATGGGAACAGAGACTGATGGTAACTTTGGAATCTCATGGATGACATATTCATCGCAATGCAGCAGTTTTTCTGGATAAGAGAAAGTATATACCATTGTACTGATTGTTTTGTCCCTGAGTGTCTCTGTGCCACACTTAGTGGTCACTTCATTATAGCATTGTATTTTTCATACAACTCTGAAAGAGCCACACTATTTTTTTTAGCCTTGTAAAGAAGCCTGAAGAGTTTGAAGGAACAGCAAAGAGGTGCTCTTGTGCAAGATCCAAAGCACTTCTTCCCAATCTTTTCTGAAGCATTCAAAGCTCTCAGGTTGAGTTCTTCTCAAATCGGCTTGAGCAAACCAGACTTGGAAGCATTACAAGGAGCCAAAATCAGGAGGAGACCAGGAATTTTCTGCTGAGAAAGACAATACTGCCTTTCCCCCCCATCTGTCTCACAGGTTCACAGGGCACCAGGCAGAAGGCCCATCCAGACTAGTAAGGCAGAAGCACAAGACGGGCAGAAGATTTTGTGGCTGTCAGCAAGGAGGTAAACTTCAACAGTGAATCACCCCTGGGCCTATCTCTAGCCTTTGTGAGGTAGAATGAGAGACTTGCTTGCTGCATACCAGGTGGGATAGCATTGAAGAAGTAAGTTCGGACACACTCATTGATCTGCATATGCTGAATCCTGGGATCTTTCTCATTCTTTATATCTTCTACAGCCAGGCAGAAAAGGAGTGGGGCTTCTGCATTGTGCAGCCGAAGGAAGTTCTTGAAGTACTCAAAATGGAGTGAGTTCTGCATCACTTCAGAAAGAGTTCTAAGAAGGAAAGAGAGATGAAGAAGCTTCAAGGGGCTACTTTCCCATTAAGCTACACAAATGTTCAGTCTCTAAAGATGGTGATGCAGTCCATTTAAAAACCATTTAAAAACCAACAACCAATATCAATAAAAGACACATGGTGTAGGAACATATTATAGTATACAATTATTGACAAATCATACAGTAATAAAAGTCACTATTTAATTAATACTGAATTCACAGAAAAGGATTTACTTTCTTCCCCACTTAGAACAGTACATCCTCTTCTGTTTAAAAACATCATCTTTTCTCTAAAATCAGTTTTCTAGGCCTGATAATAAGAGTGCGGGGATTCATATTAGAGACATGTGATTTAACAGTCCCCTCCCTTTTAGGATCTGTTTTTGAATCAGTGGTGGCTTCCAGCGACTACCTGCAGGTTTTTTGGCAAGATTTCAGATGTGGTGTGTCAGTTGCCTCTTTTCTAGGACTGAGAGTGAGTGACTGGCCCAAGGTAATCCAGCTGGGTCTCTATTCAGTTATAAAACTTACTGTAGAACAGCGGTTCTCAACCTGTGGGTCGAGACCCCATTTGGGGTTGAACGACCGTTTCACGGGGGTCGCCAAACACGGCAGTCCGCCATTTTTTCCCCATTTCCCCCCCATTTCCCCTCACCCGTCGCGTGCGCTCCGCGCATGCGGGTTCGGGTGGTCGCGCGCACGCCGCGCATGCGCGATTCGGCCCGTCGCGCCGCACACGCGCAGTTCGGACTGTCGCACGTGCGTCGTGCATGCACAGTTCGGTCCGTCGCGCTGCGCATGTGCGGTTCGGTCTGTCGCGCCACGCATGCGTGGTTCGGTCCATCGCGAGTGTGCCGCGCATGCGCTATTTGGCCCATCGCACTGCGCATGCGTGATTCGGCCTATCGTGTGCATGTCGTGCATTTCCCCATTTCCCCTCGGCCGTCACGCACGCACCGCGCATGCGCGGTTCGGCCCATCGTGCGCGTGCCGCACATGCGCTGTTCGGCCCATCGCACAGCGCATGCGCGCTTCGGGCGGTCGCACGCGTGCCGCACATGCGTGGTTCGGCCTGTCGCGCATGCGTGGTTCGGTCCGTCGCGAGCGCGCCGCGCATGCACGATTTGGCACATCGCACCGCGCATGCACGATTCAGCCCGTCGTGCCGCGCATGCGTGGTTTAGTCCATCGCACACGCGCCGTGCATGTGCGATTCGGGCCGTCGCGCCGCGCATGCGCGGTTCGGGACGTCACAACGTGCATGCGCAGCACAGGTCAGGGTTGCGCCGCGCATGGGTGGCGAAGGTGGGGTCTCAGCCTGAAAAAGGTTGAGAATCGCTGCTGTAGAAACTGGTGCTTCTTTGTGCCTAGCTAAATTTTCAATGCAGAAGAAGTAAATTGTCATGAGATCTTTGGAGATAAGGAGGGAAAAAATGTGTAAGATTAAATCATGTTTCAGAATATCCAAATAATGCCTAAAGAAAGCAAAGCAAAACAACCCCTCCCCTTTGCTTTTAGGGAGCAGAGCTTCAGGGATCTATATACCCATCAGACCTTCCTTCCAGTTTTTTTTCTAAGTGTTTCTGATATCTCTTGTTCACAAACTTGTTTCTTCATATAATCTATGTCTTACATTGCTTATCGGCTCCAATACTATTCCTTCCTCTGGGCTATGGAGACCATGGGAGGTTGCACATTTAGCAATTTAGGAAAAATCTCCTAATAGGCTACATCATAATATTAATATTCGCCTGCCTTGATCAGAGCCCCAAACTCTGCTTTGCTTCCTTTGATGCAGAAGCAGGGAAAGCATATAATTTCACACAAGCAGCATTGGTATGCACAGTCATTTCTTGTATGCCTGACTTCAAATGGGATTGCAGATCTTCAAAGCAATACCAGATTTACAGTGCAATCTTACCTATGTTCACTTGGTTAAATTCAACAGGCTTTAGTCCTGAAAAAAACACACATAGGAGTGTAGCAATAAATGCTTAAAAAACAAAAGACGGCAAGAGATGGTGGCCTAATAATTTTAAAGGTGCCAATATCTCCTTGGATCTTTGAAAAATGTGATGAACCCACCAAAACATGTGTTGATAGCATAGAATGAGCAAGCTGCAAGGACTAGAGTAGACCTGACAACTTTATGAATTACACAAAATTCCACTGGTAGCAAGGGAGGGCTTCTGTTTAAATGAAAATAAGAGCTTTAGAGAAAATTTCTTTATTTGGAGTTTGTCAAAGAAATGAAGAAAATATTTACTCCCTCACTCCATCTCTAATTCCCTGATCCATATTTCTTAGTTTTCCCCCCTCTCTAGCTGCTATTTAATGAGCAACGCCTGTTTGGCTAAAAATTGGAATGAAATAGCAGAATGTATCCCTTCTTGGTGGATGAGATAAATACCTGGGCTTTGAAATTGGTTTCCTAACCACAGCCTTCCTCAGGAAGGAGAAACTTGATCTGGCCCATTGGAGACTCCTTTTGGGAACCACTGGCTGAACAAACACTTCTGTAAAGAAATAACAGGACATTTCCAGATAAGTACAATCTCTGTCTTATCTGATTTGGGAGCAGGGCAAGAAGCACCTTCTGAAGATGAGCGTAAAAGATTTGAAGCTTATATTAAATCTTCAATTCACCTGAGCATTAGCAGATGTAGGTTAGGATCTGCTCACAGAACAAATTAAACCCCTCCACACTGATTGATTGACATCATCATTGGCCATTTTAGATGCTTCTAGCTCTCCCCTGCTGCAATTGCAGTATCAGGAACCCTGGTGGCACAGTGGTTAGAATGCAGTATTGCAGGCTAACTCTGCCCATAGACCTGGAATTCAATCCTGCCAAGCTCAAGGTTGACTCAGCCTTCCATCCTTCTGAAGTCAGTAAAATTAGGACCCAGATTGTTGAGGGCAATATGCAAATAATGTTGACATTGCAAACCACCCAGAGAATGCTGTAAAGCACTGTGTGACAATATACATACTGTAAGTCTAAGTGCTATTGCTATTTTATACTAACTGAGCATTGCCACTTTCCAGCATCAAGTGCCCTGCAGAAGAGGCTGCATTTCCCTTTGCTGAAACATTACTGGATGGTTGAGAGTGCTTTCCATCTCATGCTAGACATACCAGCAAGTCGGCAGGATAGGCAGAAGGCACAAAATGTGGGGCTGTAATGCCAAGAGACAAGCTGCCATGATGGACAGACTGAATATCTGCATATTATTTTTCATAATTTTATTTTATTTGAGGGGGAAGGAGAATATTTTTAAATGTGAAGTGAAGATAGCTAACAATATCCAAGTAGCAATTGGTTGAGGCATTCGCATTCCCTTATCAGCTAATAACTGGCAGGTTATAAGTGGCTGTCAGTTCTCCACCAGCCTCATCCTCTTACAAACAACTAGATTTTTCCTGTTCCTGCAGTATCTTGTATCATCAGAATATCTTACTTCACTTCGATGGTGAAGTCATAAAATTTGGGCAACAAGAGTCTGAAGCACTGGTACTCTGAAAATATGATATCCTTGCAGAATCTCAAGACTGCTGCAGGAAATACAGTTAGTCCTCATTTAATGACTGCTTGGTTTAGCAGCTGTTTGCAGTTCTGAAAGTGATGCAAAAGTAACTTTACAACCAATCATCACATTTACAACCTTCACAGATCTGTAAGAGGTGAGGAAAGCTGAAGTAGGATAATAAACACAATCATGGTTTCACTTTGTGACTGCTTTGCTTAATGATCAAGCTGCTAGTCCCAATTGTGGTTGCTAAACAAGGAGTATCTGTACTTTTTTAGATGCCTCCAGATTTTTAAGGTAACAGAAAGGAACCAATACACCATAATCATTTCTATTGGGAGCTCTATTCTATTTTCTTCCATATTGTTTGTGAGCCAGGTGAATTCCTCTTGAATCCAGCACTCCAAGAACTCACTGCCTGATGGACATCTCTTGCAGAACTCCCTGAAGTTCTTGCTAAGAAGTTCTACAGCCATCTTGGGATTCAGCCGAGCCAGCTCCTCAAACGTCATGCCGCCATAATCTGTTGTTATGGGCAGGGGGAGAAGCAGGAAGAACAAGCATGGGAGTCATTAGCAGTTTTGAGCTACCCAATTGAGTTGACTACTCAGGATTTGTTCAAGTTATGGGGGAAGAAATTACAACTGGGATGTAACTCAGTACACCATGAAATTGCAGGTGATTTTGTATCTGGCGTCAGGAGAGCTTCAGTCATGCATTTTAGACCCTATGGCTCCACTCTTAAAGCACTACAAGCAATTTTGCACAACCAGGAAGCAGATTCTAATTCAATCCAGCTACCTTTGTTCTCTGAGCCACCTAATGCTGCCCCAGTTCCAAAGAACCAACTCTTGCAGTTCCAGAGATAAATCTCTGCAAACATGATCTCCTTACCTTCTGAGAGCTGGGTGGAAATCTGTCTCTGGACAGCTTTCTTGAAGGCACTCGCCAATCGGCTATCTAGCACTCAGAATATGGCCCTTAGGTAATTCAATATGGAGACTCCTGCCACTCTCAAATCAAAGCAATATACACTGGCTCCATTTTTACCTATGTTATATTATTTGTTCGGTAACCAGAAAAAAGAGTGCAAAGGCAATAGGAAAATATAATCATTTGAAGTCCTTGGTGTTCTCAGAACTCGGTTGCTTGCTTGCAGACATTTCATTACCCAATTAGGTGACATCGTCAGCACAGCTCACAATATGAGTCTTTTCAGCCTACCTTCTGAAATATTCTCTCTCTAGGGATTAGGATGGATCTGACCCTGCTGTCATTTTTTGTGAGAGCCTAAAGATCTGGTTTTCTGCTTGTTTCCGGGACCCCAAGTGGGTTAATGATTCATAACTGCTGTATTTCTCTCAGTGTGTTCTGTGAATTATAATTGCTTGATTTTTATTTTTAACCTTGTTTGTTGCTCAGAATAATTTGTTGAGATGGGCAGCTATTTTATATTAAACGAACAAACAAACAAACAAACAAGGCTGGCCTACAAATGGAAATCTTGATTTTAATCGTGAATTTTGTGAATGAAGCAGGGCTGCATGCAATACAAGTCCTGGCTGTGTCTCCCAGAGTTGCTGAGTTAAAATTAATAAATAATAGTAATAATAATAATAATAAGTATTATTGACAATATTTCCGTTTGCGTGTATGTGTTTGTATACATATATAAAGTGGATTCCCATGTATATTATTCCATAATGTGAAACTGTGGGCTTGACGGCCCACATCTAGGATGCTACAGTTGAATATGTATCTGAGTGACAGAAAATATTTTATTTGTATTCTTATATTAAAATGATTCAAACTGCTTTTTCCTGAATGAGAAACTGATCCACCCCCCTCCCCATGTCCCCATATTGACCTCAAATACATCTCTGTTGGATGTTGGCCACTGAGCAATTCTCAGGGTCCTTTTAGGATAGAGATGTAAAACCATGCTAAGTACCAAGTGGACAGGGGCCACTTGCCATGCTAAACCCAGGTCAATCCAATAGCAGTAAGAGGCCAGTAGCAGCAATGGCCTGTTCCTCATAGCATGCTAAGACAGTGGCTGAATTCCCACAATCCTTCAGTCAAAAATCACCCCATACCATTGTAGCTTAAACAAGCATGTTGTATATCAACAGATGAATGTGGATCCATGTACCCCAAATATATTCTAAATTGCTAACCCTGCCAGGACTTAGATCTTGCTCTCCAGTTAAACACTGCTTTTGCTGAGCCAGCTCTGTCAGTTTACCTCTCTGTGGCACAACAGGCTCCAATTCCATGAAAATAGAGCCTCCCATGGCCAGGTCCTGAATGCCCAACAGTTGCCAGTGCTCTCGTGTCAGCAGGCCAATGTCTCTCATGCCAGCTAAGGCCTGGCTCAGATGCAAGGATTCAACAATCCTTTTGATCAGCCGCAGGTTCTCCATTCTGTCATACAGTTCTTCTGCATTTGGTTTCTTTTCCTTGCCACTCTGCAGAAGAAAATATTAATGGGCAAAGTACAGCTGGTTATTCAAAGCAGTGAATTTTGGAATACTACACAATGCAGATCTGTATAGAACTTTTTTTTCCTCAGACTCTGAGATTGGACTGCCAGATCCAGGCTGAAAAAAATCCCCATGAGAATGGAGGCTGACACAACTTTTAAAACTTTGCTGCCTTCAAGTAATCACTGAGACTTTTTTTTTTTAGCCCAAATCTTGCAGGCCTATTCTGAGAGACCTGGGGGCAGTATGTTCATTCTGAATCTCCCCCCTTTCTAATCTTGTACTTGCTTTCTAGAACCTTGTCAGGTTTTTTTTTAAATTCACTGGTTTTTGGGTCATGAAAGTCAGTAGCTCAATAATCAGGAGTGCTTGGAGAAACGGAAATATCTGTCTGTTAAAACTCACTGGTTTTTTTTTTTTGCAAACAAAGCCTTGAAGGATTACTTTTGAGTACATCTCTGGTCTGATCCAATTGAAAGCACCATTCTTGAGCTATTCTGATTTTATTTATTTATTTTTATTTATTTTATTCGGATTTGTATGCCGCTCCTCTCCGAAGACTCGGAGCGGCTCACAACATATATATAAAACAATTTCAATCTAAATCCAAACAAAAAAACATTAAAAATAAAACCCCACACATACTCATCAGTCACACCACAATCAGCAATCATCCCCAGGCCTGCCGGCAGAGGTAGGTTTTTAAATTCTTTTGGAAGGCCGGGAGAGTCGGAGAAACGCGGACTTCAGGAGGCAGTTGGTTCCAGAGGGTGGGCGCCACAACAGAGAAAGCCCTCCTCCTAGGGCCCGCCAGACGACATTGTTTCGCTGATGGGACCCGGAGGAGGCCGACCCTGTGCGCTCTCACCGGTCGTAGAGAAGTATGTTGGCCTTCAATTGAAACTATTTTTTAAAAGCTTGTTTCAACAGGCAACAGTCCCCCATGTCACATGTTACCAAAGCAAATTCTCTAATCTTGTATCTAACATCTATTCCTTCTGAAATCTGATAACTTTTCTGCTCCAAGACTATACAAGTAGTCCTCAACTTACAACAGTTCATTTACAACAGCACTGAAAAAAAAATGACGTATCACCATTTTTAACACTTATGACCATTGCAGCAACCCCATGGTCATGTGATCCAAAATTCAGGTACTTGGCAATTGACTCATATTTATGATGGTTGCAATGTTCCAGGGTCAAGTGATCACCTTTTGCGACCTTCGGATAAGCAAAGTCAATGGAGAAACCAAATTCACTTAACCGTGTTACTAACTTAACAATTGCAGTGATTCACTTCACAAATCTAGCAAGAAAGGTTGTAAAATGGGGCAAAATTCACTTAACAAATGTCTCACTTAACAACAGAAATTTGGGCCTCCATTGTAACTTACAATGTATAGGTTTTGTTTCCCTTGTATTTTATCTGGATCCCTTACTTGTCTCTCCCACCTGAACTAAAGATCTCTGTAGCTCCCTCTTACCACATAATACAGGAACATTTTGTCATCATTCTGAAGGAACTCCTCATAGAGGAAGCTGAGTATCTAAAATGAACATAAGAACACCACCTAAGTAAATGATTTTTTTTTCAGTTTCACACGAATTGATTATTTAGCAGTGACTAGATATTGGTCCTTTCCTTACTGCTGAATACTATTTTCTCCTCCCATTTTTTGAGTTGGCAGAAAATTGTGCTATCAGAACATTTGATACCCCCATTGCCTATCCTTATTTTACCTCTATTGTGTCTGTTCCTCCTAACTTTCTTTCAAGCAATGGGTGACAAAGCCTAACGGGTTTTATTTACCTTGGGTCTGCCTTTGGACAGTTTTGGAATAAGGGGGGACTAGTATCTTAAGATGAGTTCAGCCAATGATGATTTAAGCCAGTGTCACTCATGGGCTGGAGACAATGTTAGCAATGCTTTAGGAACCCTGCAGAAATAAATTGTTAACAGAGCACATTTAAACCATGTTAGTTACAAGCAGTGAAGCACCCTTTCTATCTGTAAGGCAAACCATAGATATTGCATGCATCGTAGCCCCAGGACTAGCAAAGCTGCTGAAAGATTAGGTTGCTTTTCCTGGAAAAAAAAGATGGAGATGATGGTTTTCCCACCTTACAGATTTCCTTCTGTGCCTTCAGGACCCAGGGAATCACATGACCAGAAGGCAGGAGATTCTGCAAACTCTGGAGTGTCGTTAGTTTCAGAGGCAGATGCCAATTGTTGCTCTGCGTCAGGTACAGCTCACAAATCCTTTCCCCCATCACATGGCGCAGAAGGATGTTCCCTTCACCAAGGGAGCACAACATCATGCGCAAGAAGTCCTCCAGGTCATGCCACAGATCAAGCAGATGGACTTCTACTGCATAGTTCCGCCGCAACAAAAACTCCCTGAAGGGGCGTCCTGCACATTTGTCAGCCATGAGCACCCAAGGAATGAAGTCTAAGCATGGGGCAGATTTGACGAGGGTTTTCAGAGCAAGCATGGAAGGGAACTGCACCACAGGAGTGGAGGAGCGCAATTTGTTGAAGGTCCACTTGTCGGGGAACTCATCAGATACAGGGGAGGTGAAGAACTCGCTTGGGCTGCTTTTGAAGCTTGGTGATTCGTCGAAAGGCATCACATCCTCAGAGTCCCAGATGAGTTCCGTGTGACGAGGGCTGGAACTTGAGAAACTTTTTCTGGAGAAGGTTATCTTCTTGGGAACCGGACTGCCTTTATGCGATTTGAGCTTCTGGCTGCGGCCATCTTTTTTTTTCCCTTTGTGAGAAAGGCTCCTACCTCTGATCTGATCCCAGATTTCCCTCTTGTTTTTCAAACTGTAGTAGGATCTTGTGTCCAAACTGCTTTCTCGGATGCTCATGGAAGGCAGAGCCGATGACTTCTGCCTCTGCAGGCCCAACTGAAGTGAACGGTCCTGATACTGCTCGAGCAGATGGAGACACTTGGGCTCATCCTCCATGCTTAATTTGCAATGAATGAAGAAGTTGGGGAGCCAGTAGCTTTCAATCTTGAACAGGGCCACTTTCTGCATCTCACATAGGATTTCCCTCCGAGTGTGGATGTGTTGCCGGTGGAAGGGAGTCTTTTTCAGAAGTGATTCTGGGAAGAGGAGAACAAATCAGAAAATGAGGACTCAGGGATTTCCTTGTTTATGGAAGGAGGAAGAGGGCATACCTGAATTCTTTAATCCCATGTTGACTTGTCTATTTCTGATGTTTGGATCAGACCTATGGAGGCCATTACTGAGCTGTTACTGCCTAGGCAAATCTTTCTGGGAATTTTCTGGCTGGGAATTTTGCAAGTTCAATTTGAGCATATTTGCAGGGATGCCAGTTTGAAGAAGCTCAGATAATCTGTTTCAAGTATTTTCTATGCTTCTCATAGCCGACTCTTCTTTGTGATTTTAAATGTTAAGGAACATTTCAAGCCTACACATGCACAGATTTGTAAAATGGCTATTTGTAAAAAATATACTCAAGTACCCCTTTCTAGAGTGTAAATGGCTGTGTGTTCATATGAAACATTTAATAGTTAAAGGCCTAAGGCAGGGGTGTCAAATTCAATTTCACTGAGGGCCGCATCAGCATTGCGGTTGCCCTCAGGGGACTGGGTGGGTGTGGCCAGGGCAGCCTACTGGGTGGGCATGGATGGAGTGGGTGTGGCCTATTGGGTGGGCATGGCCAGCTCTACGTCATTCACATCAAGGGTGCCTGTGGGAGCCTGGGCAGGAGTGGGGCAGATCTGAAAGTCTCTGGCAGAAGGCGGTGGGACCAGGGCAAGTGCCAAGGCATGGCCCACTGGAGGAGCCTCACCATTCCTCTCAGGCCATGTGGGGGGGCTGGATGGTGGTGCGGGCTGCCCGGAGCCCTGGGCAGCAGAGGTCAAAGGCCCAGCCTGGCCTTCGAGCACCAGTGGCACCAAGCCCAGCCCCACTTCCCCAAGTGGGTGCCCAGCTGCACTTACCTCCTCCTCAAGGCTGCTGCTGCTCTGCTTGCTCTCCTTAGCCAGGTTGCTCATGATGAGGACAAAGTCAGAGGGAGGCCCATTCCCTCTCCATGGGAGGAGACCTAGCTTTGTATCCAAAACTTCCTTAGCAATAGGATGGGAGACCCCCAGGATAGGCCAGGAGGAGGGGGCAAGGGGATGGTAAAAGGGCAGCAGGGCAGGACTAAGGCAGGACTTCCCTCAGACCCTCCCTCTACTTCTTTCCTTTCTTCCTTCCTAAGTACAGAGTGGTGGGAAAATATTTGAGATGAGAGAGGGAGAAAAACAGATTTTAGGATTTGTATATATTGGGTTTTATAGATTTTATGGCCTAATTTGTTTAATTTATTTTTAAATATTTTAATTTTGTACATTTATATGTTTTTTTAAATTTTAAGGCTGTAAACCGCCCCGAGTCCTTCAGGAGAGGGGCGGTATAGAAATTTAATAAATAATAATAATAATAAGAAACGCAGCTGGGGAGGTGTCACCCTTTGTGAGGAATGAAGAAATGCACCATCGCCTGGAAGTGGCCAGCACATGGCCCTCACCTACTTCACATATCTGGGTTGGTGGGCTCTGGGGGAGGGGATGCCATGAACAGCATGAGAGTCAATGTTATCCCTACAATGCCACCCAGCCCCCAGCCTGCCCGGTTTCAGCAGGCAGCGAAGCACTCTCCTCAGAGTGCTGAGAGGCTGAGCCAGGCGGCGCGAATTGAAAAAAAATGCGATGCCGCCCAGCCCTCAGCCTGCCCGGTCTTGGCAGGCAGTGGAGCGCTCTCCTCACAGCACCAAGAGGCTGAACCAGGCAGCACGAATCCAAAAAGAAGTGCAATGCCACCCAGCCCCCAGCCTGCCCGGTTTTGGCAGGCAGTGGGGTGCTCTCCTCACAGTGCCGAGAGGTTGAACCAGGGAGTGCGAAGCTCACCAGCTTTGCACTTTGCTGCCTGCTGAAATTGGGCAGGCTGGGGGCTAGGCAGCATTGCACTTCTTATCAGTTTCATGCCACCCTGCTTAGTTCTTGGCACTGTGAGGAGAGCGCCCCGCTGCCTGCCAAAACTGGGCAGGCTGGGGGCTGGGCGTCATCATGCTTCTTTTGGGATTTGTGTTGTATGGCTCAGCCTCTCAGCGCTGTGAAAGCACCCCGCTGCCTGCTGAAACCCCTTCCCTGGAGCCCATCAAGCCGGATATGTGAAGTAAGCGAGAGCCATTTGCTGGCCACTTTCAGGTGATGGTGCATTTCTTCATTCCTCACAAAGGTGACAGCGTGCACCCAGGGGGCGGGGCCGATGCGGCAGGGGCTGGTTCTTCACTGTTTCCAGACGGTCTTGTGGAGCTACGATTGAATGCATTTCAGCATAAATGGCCACTGCAAAATTGTACATTGACTCCCGGCTGGCCTGGGCCAGGGCCAAGGCAGCAGGGGTCATTTCCTCACTGTTTCCAGGATGGCTTTGTGGGCCACATGAAACCACTTTGCAGGTCACATCCAGCCCCTGGGCCTTGTGTTTGACGTGTCTGGCCTAAGGGCTGCATTATCATGTGTTAATATGGTCATTATTAACCTTGGTTAGTTCTTTTGTGGTTTTAAGGCTTTTGCAACCTTTGTCTGTTTCATTGGTTTGTGGTTTAATATACTATGTGAATTCAGAACATGAAGCAATTCAGTACATCAGTTTAAGTGTATTATGCAAGTACATCCACTGATGAAGGATGAGGGGTGACATGATAGCAGTGTTCCAATATCTCAGGGGTTGCCACAAAGAAGAGGGAGTCAAGCTATTCTCCAAAGCGCCTGAAGGCAGGACAAGAAGCAATGGATGGAAACTACTGTAATCAAGGAGAGAAGCAACCTAGAACTAAGGAGAAACTTCCTGACAGTTAGAACAATTAACCAGTGGAACAACCTGCCTCCAGAACAACCTGCCTCCAGAAGCAGTGAATGCTCCAACACTGGAAATTTTTAAGAAGAGACTGGACAGTCATTTGTCCAAAATGGTGTAGGGTTTCCTGCCTGAGCAGGGGGTTGGACTCGATGACCTCCAAGGTCCCTTCCAACTTTATAAAATCATCATCATCATCATCATCATCATCATCATCATCATCATCATCATCATCATCATCATCATCATAATCTTTGTTGGGAAGCAACTTACTGGCCTAGATAGGTTTTGCTCTAGAAGGCTTTTCATATAACCTTCTTTGAAGAAAGCATAGCCAGCACAGTCTCTAGGAGAGATATTCATCTAGAGGAATTTATAAATCCTTGGTAAGACCACATCTGGAATACCGCATACAATTTTGGTCACCATATTACAAAAAGATGTTGAGACTTTGGAAAAAGTGCAAAGAAGAGCAACTAAGACGATTAAGGGCCTGTAAACAAAAACATATGAAGAACAGTTGCAGGAATTGGGTATGGCCAGTTTAGAGAAAGAAGGACGAGGGGTGACATGATAGCAGTATTCAAGTATTTGAGGGGCTGCCACAAAGAAGAGGGAGTCGACTTATTTTCCAAAGCACCAGAAGGCAGGACAAGAAACAATGGATGGAAACTAATTGAGGAGAGAAGCAACCTGGAATTAAGGAAAAACTTCCTAATAGTGCGGACAATTAACCAGTGGAACAGCTTTTGCCTTCAGGAGGTTGGACTAGAAGACCTCCAAGCAGGAGGTTGGACTAGAAGACCTCCAAGATTCTTTCTAGCTCTATTCTGATTGACTGAATCATGGAATGAATCAAGACTTTCTCTTCCTGCAGTAAATCAATAGGCAGTCCTTTAGGTTCCTGGAGATGTTGGATTGGTAAGTGGTTTAATGAATCTGAATATTTGATTCCTACACTTTTCTCATAATAGGTAGCTAGAAAAGGACAATTCTGACCCCAAGATATATGTCACTTACCAACAGTTGTGTTACAGAGGGTGACAACTGTTGACCCTTCTTGCAAGTGGGTGGCCATCAGGATCTGGATCAGTGACACATAGAGATCTTGCTGGGATTCATCTCTTTCATCAATCCCAAGTATCCTCTCTGCAGCAAGCCAGAACTTGGTGAGCTCTTCTCCTATACACATTAGGATAGAACTATTTGATTTTGCCACCTCTTTAGTCCCCAACAATACCAGATACTAGCAAAATAACTCAACAATTAGATATTCCGCTCAGTGGTTCTTCCTTTGCTTTTTTGTAAAAAAAAAAAAGTAGGTTTGTCTGTGGAAATTCTTTAACCCCCCACTGATCTTAAGGAAATATTCCTGCAATAAAGCCAACCTCTGGGGTTGTGGTATCATGGACCTCTGGTATGAGAACATGACCAGAGTTGCTGTATCAGTAACACGGGTGGGATAGAAATTCAATGAATGAATGAATGAATGAATGACATAGATCAGGGGTTCTCAACCTTGGCAACTTTAAGACTTGTGGACTTCAACTCCCAGAATTCCTCAGCCAGTCTTAAAGTTGCCAAGGTTGAGAACCCCTGACATAGATGGTAGTTCTATTGTCTAGTCTGAAACTTAAATAAGGAAAGAGATTCATAAGGTATGGGATAGTGGTTAAAGGAACCAGGCTAGAAACCAAAAGTCTTGGATGACTTTGGATCAGTCACTCTCTCTCAGTCCTAGAAGGCAATGGCAAGTCACGTCTGAAAACATTGCCAGGAGTGACTCCAAAGCACACGTAGGATGCCACTTGTGGATAGATAACTAAGTAATTGCCTACTGTCTGCATCAAGAGGAGGTCTGTAAAAATGCTCCTACCCGTGTTTCCCCTAAAGCAAGACAGGGTCACACTTTCTTTTTATCCCCAAAAGCCCCACTATGTCTACTTTCGGGGTACGGCTTATATTGATTGGAAAACAATTGTCAGTTTTATTTTAAGTATTTTAAGTATTTAAGTATTTTAAGCAGGAGGCGGAAGTGGGCAGGAGTAATATGTCTTACTTTCGTGGTACGGCTTATATTAGCCGACCCCCTGAAAACCCCGATACGTCTTACAATCGGGGGTGTCTTACTATCGGGGAAACAGGGTATTAAGGTCACTTCCCTGTCTGGAAAGAAACATAACAGAATTTGAAGTGGGGGTAAAGAAAGTCCTAATGCTGGCCTTAGAATAGTGGAACTGATATGAAAGCATTCTCATGGGGTGCAGTCTGAGTCTGTAAACGCACCTTTGGGTGACTCCCCTCTCCCCAAAATATAATTTCTTTGATTTCATTTCATAAAAGAATGGTGATGCAATGAGTATTTCCATTTGCCCCATGGGAGAATGTGCAAGACTGACAAATAAATCAGAACTAGACATTTAAGCATCTTTCTTTAGTTAGCAAATCTGGATATGTTCATGCCATAACCAAAAATGTATTCTTCGCCCAAAGGGAGATTGAATGGGGAAAATTCTTACCAGCTCCTTAACTGAAGGCAGAAACCATAAAGGAGATTGTTATAAAATAAGAGGCTGGCCTAATTTAATCAGGCCTGTAGTTTGCCTAATTTCATAATCACCCCCAGAGACAAAGAGGCCAGCAAAAGACAAAGCAAATTCTGACTCTTTGCTGACATCTTATGGTAATCAATATTTTTGCAACCCAGATATGGTAACCCTAGACTAGGTAGGAATTATGCTTCCTCTCTGCTTTTATATGTATCCCACCCTGCAAACCCTTCTTCCTCTTTCTCATCAGTAGCAAGCTGTAAGATTTTTTTTCTAGTAATCACTGATTAGAACAGTATTTTACTCTTTTTTCTTTTCTTTTCTTTTTTTGCATTTGTGTTTCCAAGGCATAGAATTTAGGACAGCAGGATTGAAGGCTGGTGTGATCACAGCTAATCTCTTTTGCTGGTCATATCACCCACACCAGATTTTGCATGTTTTCTAAAAAGGGACAAGGCAGGAAATACTGCTCAGGTCAAGGATGGTATATTAATCCTAGCTCTGCAGGATTTTAGGAAGAACATTTTTGCCAACCTATTAAATTTCAAACAGTCAAGGATTGGAACCAGGGGCCTCTTCCTGTTCTTATATCCTTTGAGCTATGGTTCCATTGATCTGGGAGAGGAATCATTCAACTCTCTTTAGCTCCGTTTCTCCTTGAGTGTGATTTTTGGTGCTGCCTTGTCTACCTGCCATTCCTTGCATGAAGGACCGAAAACGCCACATGCCTCTGCTGCCAGCAATGCATTTCTCAAGCAGCCACTGATCAGCCTTTTTCCATCGCAACATCTCCGCTGCAAAAGAAAAACAAAGACAATGTCACCAGAGAACGTTTTTTTCAGGGGTGAAATGGGGTCCTCTCCCATGGCTTAGAAACTACTTGTTTTTGTACCAGAAGTGACAAAATAGGGGGGAGGGAAACCCAAGCAGTTCATCAACTGGACTTTTTCTCTTTCTACTGAAAAGGCCTGGAATTAGCTTCCATATCAGCTGATCCAATGCATTTATTTAATTGTGCCTGGCTGTCCACTGAAAACCCATCATTTGCTTCTTTCTATGTAAATATAATTAATCCAGGTGCAATTTTCAACTCCATTACTCACCAGCCAGTTTGCACTTCAGATTTATAAGATCAAAAGCTTGCACAATGATGGAGCGTTCTGTAACAAGATCCATCTGTCTGTTTTTAACCTAAACCACTTTCATTGGAAAGGTCTGGTGAATGGTGATTTTTTAATATAGCGAAATCTGCCTTGAACAACTTTAATATTAGTGAGAGATTAGCTTAAGTACACTTTTGCATAAAGTGTAAAGATATAATCTGGCAGAATGCAACTAATACTAAATGTATAAGCTTGGAACTGAATTTTTTTTTTTTTTTTTTTTTTTTGTCTTCAGGTCAGTGTTGATTTCTGGTGAATACTGGACAAGTCCCTGCAGTTTTCTTGGCAAGATTTTTCAGAAGTGGTTTGCTATGATCTTCTTTCTAGAGTAGAGAGAAAGTGACTGGCCCAAAGTCACCCAGCTGGCTTTGTGCCTAAGGCAGAAATAGAACTCATGGTTCCCCAGTTTCTAGGCCGGTGCCTTAACCACTATACAATACTGGGTATGTTGGAATTGATTTAGTGGCAGTTTCTTGGGGACAGCATGTAAAGTATTGGAGAACTTGAACCAGGTGTGCAAGCCTTATTGCTTAATAAAATTTATTTATTTATTTATTTGACTTATATGCCGCCCTTCTCCCCAGACTCAGGGCGGCTTACAGCAAAGTATAAGTACAAATATAATATAAATTAATTAAAATACAAATATACAGTATAAAAAAAACTATATAACCACTCATACAACATACAATCGAATCAGAGGCCCAGGGGCAGAGCACAGTTCACACGCCCCAAACCTGTCTGCATAAATGAGTTTTTAAAAGTTTTCGGAAAGCTAGGAGGGAGGGAGCAGTATGAACCTCTGAGGGAAGTTGGTTCCAGAGGGCTGGGGCAGCAACAGAGAAGGTCCTTGCCCTAGGCCCCGCCAGATGGCACTGTCTAACAGACGGGACCTGTAGGAGACCAACCCTATGTGCCTTCTCTGACTTGTCATATTCACAACATTTGGAAAATAAGGCTCTTAGTGTAACCCACAATTATTGCTGGGATAAATCACTGGTTTCTTTCTGATTGTTGGTCAGGCTGGTCTAGTAAAATGAAAAATAGCTACGTACCGAACAGAATTTATAACAACAAAACATCAGCATGATCAATACTTAGCAATGAAAAGTTTTTGCAGAATTTCTATTGAGTTTAATTCACTTTTGTTGGGACAGTAGTAGAATGTAGGGGCTCTGTAGTGCTTAAGACAATGCTGGAGTGCAAGGGTAGCTGTTTGCAAACCTGGAAAGTAGTAGTGTCTCTTTCTAGACTCATGAGACAACAAAGCAAAGGTGCAATTCCAGAAAAAAAATTATGGCTGCAATAAGGACTTGCAGTCAGGTGCTATAGTCATACCTCTGTACATTCTGAAGATTTTTAGAGTCAGATTCAAAGCAGTGCTCTTAACAGTGGCCCTTTCATTAAAGTGACATCAACATGGTCTTTAGCTGGCAGAAAAATCTGTGGTCGCAAAGTTTGCTACCCATCCCTATCCTGACTCTTTTGCTCCTGCCCTAGCTTGCCATTGGATGGTAGAGTCCTGATTTGGGATATACAGGGTATGTTAAGTGACGTCATTGGATGAGCAAACGCTTTGCTGCCCCTCCTTTTTTTTTTAGCAGTTGATGTAACCACCTGCCAATGAAAGCATTATGATGGAGGGATGTTTTGTCAGATGGTTAGGGCCATTGGAGTAGCTATATGTCACAACTTGATACTTGCTCAGTGCATAGGATAATTGATCCGAGGGGTGGGAAATCTGCCCAATGAGGCAAATTCCCCCACTTTACTCAACAGCTCTTGAGAACAAATTTGTTTTGACTATGAGTTTAGCACACTAATAAATCCATGTTCAGAAGAAGCCTATTCAGCCCTTAATTATTAAAATGCTTCATAATGTGAGACATGTTCTTCTACTGTACTGGGTAGTTTTCCACATTGAATCATATGTTCCATGGCAGGGCTTTTCAACCAGTGGTACGGGTACACCTGTGGTACATTGGCACTTGGCAGGTGGCACACGCCCATCCTAGAAAAGTGGTAGCGGGGGAGGGGAATGAGCTGAACCGGTGGCAGCACCGCACAAGCCTGAGCGAGAGATGGCTGGAGCTGCAGGGCTGTCAGGGCTCAGCGGAAGCATCAGGATCAGCGCCAGGCTCCAGCCGGAGCTCAGTGCCAATCCTGGTGCTTCTGCTGAGTCCTGAAGAAGCACCAATCAGCTGGAAAGCAGCACAGATCCTGGTGCTTCTGTTGAGCCCAGAAGAAGCGCCAATCAGCTGGAATGTTGCAGCATCTCCAGGGTCTTGTGATTTACATTCAGATGCTTGGCAACTGATTCATATTTATGACAGTCACAGTGTCCCAGGGTCATGTGAAATGACCAAAACCTGCTGCAACCATCCAGCAGACCGGGGGAATAAAAACCAAACACCCCCACCCCACCCCCATTGCCAATCCTCAACAGAAATGCTCACAACAATGGAAATCTCGGACAGGAGGAAGAATGCCGCCAGGCGGGCAGGCAGGTGTCTTCCTCGGGGGGGCACTTTTTACAGTGCCACTGTAACTTCGAACAGTCACTAAGCGAACTGTTATAAGTCGAGGACTACCTGTACTTTATCACTTTTTTCCTTTTTGGGGGGGGTCATCAAGTTTTTGACACCTTGCTAGGTGACTGGTGGTACTTGGATGTTGCCATATCCTAAAAGTGGTAGAATGGGTGAAAAGGTTGAAAAGCCCTGTTCCATGGGACTGAATGTGGGTTCCCTCCATCCACCAAAGTGCTAAACCCACATTCAAAACAAGTCTGCCAGACAATTAATGGCAGGGCTTGTTCTGAGCATGAGTTTAGTACTCTTTTAACAAGGAGGCAATTGAGCAGCTTATATGTGAACTTCAGGAAGTACTGGGCCCTTTCTTTCAATCCATTACCATTTCTCCAGCAGCCTGCAGCTCCTTGGCTTTACAGATTTACATTAGAACTTCCACTGGGATTGTTGAGTAGTAGTGCCTTGTAGGAGTAGTAATAATATTACTGCCTGAGATACCTCTGCCCTTGAGCAGTTATTGGAAAATTTCCCTTTCCCCTGGACAAATTCAGATACTTTGCCTATCCTCCCTCTCTGTCCAAAAATAAGGTGCGCAGTTCCAAAAAATTCCATTCTCACTCCCCCAAAAACCCCATGTCCTGCCTATGTTAACTTTCCACATTTAGCTTCAACTCTCACCTGCCTCTGGAGAGCGGATGAAACTGACAAGCTCCTCACAGAGTACATAGTGAAGAAACAGATTTGTTTTGCAGAAGAAAGGCAGCCGGTGCTTCTCCATCCAATTCAACAGGCCTTTGTGCTTTGATACCTATATGAACCCCCAAAACAACAATGAGACCTTTTAAAATAATCTGCATGAGCCAAAGATTAAAGCAAGAAAAGGATTGCCGTTCTAGAATACAGGGACCTTGGAGAATATTCTGGCTTGTTTTCTAGAGGACATGTGACCACATGTGAGTGATTCTGTCAGAAGAAAGGATTAACCATGACTTAAAATCTATTTGTACCTGAGATTAAGAATACTCATGGTATGGACAGATTCAGTATCTTCTGGTTGCCATGGCAATGGCACAAAATTTGGCCACCATTCTGGAGACTTTCCAGTGCTGATTATATAGAAGCCAGAAATACTGGACCTGAATGTACTCTAAGTATAGAAGGATATAAGAGGAGTAAAGCATATGAATTAACAGATGAAAGAAGGAAAATAAGTATATTGTGTGCCTGTAGGGCTGAGGGAAAGGAAAGGGAGAAATAAATGTGAAGCTGTAGCTGAGTCACAACAACCTGGAACAAGTAGATGAATTTGTGTACCTTGCTAGATGAGTGAACTAGATTTAATAAATCTTATTTTCTTTTTTCTTATTTCCTTTTATTTCCTTACAGCTTACTGCCCTTAAGGGCTTTATATAACCTTGTATAATCTTGATTATATTGAAGGAGAAAACCTTGAGGATCTATGTAGTCTGAGTACTGTATGTATCAAATTTCCTTTGTGAATTCTGGGTTACACAAAGTGGTTGTTGATATAAGACATGGGCGCATGTCCCTACAGATCTCAATTCACACTGTAAAACATAACACACTTTGAAGAATTGACCATAAAACATAGGTATATTTCTGATCAAGCACCCCTCATTGTGTCTTGATTTCTGGTGAGGCATTTTTTAATATACTTTGGTTTTTTAAACATTTTCGTACTTTAATCTTATGAAAAAGGATTACTAGTAATGCTAATTATTAGTCATGATTAGACTACGGGATTGTATTGAAGCTACATTTAATATGCTACATTTCCAAGACATGGAATAAATCAGTGACGTCCATCCTCCAGTGCATAATTTCACAACATTAAAAAATCATACCTGGTTGCATGGTAACTCTGGCCACAGATACCACTGACGTGTTCTGCAAATGAAAAGAGGTGTCTGACCGAACACCTGCAGAGAGAGAAGAAGAGGAGGGGAGACAAACGGACTCACACATCTTGCTAGGCCTAACCAATCATATTACGTCCTAGCATGGTGTAGGAACCCAGCTGTATACAAGGCTTCCTTAGCAAAGCTGCTGTTTAGGCTCAAATATTGGTGGGCTATATCTCCCTTCGTCATGATTACTGGGTATATTGGCTAAAACTGAGGCAATCTCATTGGGAGTTGGTCACACTCTGTTGACTGTAATTAATCCATAATTGGCAATCGTTCTTAGGCAAGTAGAAAGTAGCATAAAAGAGGTTTTGGTTCCCATGGGTATAGACATGTTTATTTTCTTCTTCCCCTTGGTTGCCTAATGGGAATATATTTTTATGGACTTTTTGAAACAAAAACCATTGCACAAAAGAACACACGTGAAAATTGGAAAAGAATATACAGGTAGCCCTCCATTTACAGCCATAATTGCGCCTAACATTTCTCTTGCTAAGTGAGACATATGTTAAGTGAGTTTTGTCCCCATTTCACGGCCTTTCTCGCCATGATTGTGAAGCAAATCACCGAAGTTATTAAGTTAGCAACATGGTTATTAAGTGAACCTGGCTTCCCCATTGACTTTGCTTGTCAGAAGGTTGCAAAAGGGGATCCCATGATTCCAGGACACGGCAACCTTCATAAATACCTACCAGTTGCCAAAAGTCCAAATTCTGACAACATGACTGTGAGGATGCTGCAAGTTGTTAAGTGTGAAAAATGATCATAGTCATTTTTTTCCAGTGCCATTGTAACTTTGAACAGTCCCTTAACGAACTGTCGTAAGTTGAGGACTACCTAGGAACCGTGCTTCAAGCAAATCTTGAACACATGGTAGAAAGAATCCAAGCAAAACATTATCTTCATGTCCTGCCTAGATATAGATGTAGCTGTATAGATAGGTGTAATTTACAGAATTAGCACTTAACTGATTCCTTAAAGCAATGTTTCTCAACTTTAAGCTGTGTGGACTTCAACTTCCAGAATTCCTTAACCAGCAAAGATTAATAGAAGCCTTGCAAAGACCCAACCATATCCTCCCCCCCACCTTCTGTGAGCAGTGGAAAGGAATTGGGGATTCTCTCTTGATACAACATCAGAAGCAAAAGATAACATTTGGACTGGGATTACAATGTGGACAAATAATTAAATTCCCACTCTCCACACCTTACTTCCAGAAATGCAATTAGCAATTCATGCTAATTGCTTGAAAAAATGGGTTGGGCCCAGGAGATTAAGAATGTTAACAATTTCAGGGCCCTTTCTCAGAGGTAAGACATGGCTGTGCTGCTGCACCCAGCTGAATGTGCTTAGGGTCAGGTCTCACCTTCATGAGTGTATCTTCATACACAGAATCTTTTTTCACTGTCTGGCTGATGGCATTTAGTGGGCATCAGGATTTTTGCAGCCTGGATATGATAGTCATGCTACATGGCATGTAGGATTGCAGTGAGATAGTAACAGTCAGATGTGGCTGGTTTAAAACAGAATAGAATGTATTCTTTAAAAATACAACATATGTAGTTGATTTAGTAATGTAGAAGAATGAGCAAGAATTTGTCATTATTCCAAACTTGGAATTGTCCACTTGTAAATTCTCATCAATTGTATTCCACATGAGTAAGTATCCATACAGCCCTTGACACAGAATTATGTGGTTTTGTGGTTTTTTTTGTATGAATGAACAATTTCTATTCTGTTATACAGGAGAAAGAAGAGCATCATTCTGAGAAGGATTAAATATGGTCTCCGGTTCAGTAACTCCAACGTCTGAGAATTTCAATTGTAGCTTGTTTTTTTAAAGAAGTCCATTAGAGTACAGCTAAGCAATACTGGGCATACTCTGTCTGGGCTCAGAAGTTAAGCAAAGTAAGGTACAATTTACATCCGGATGGGAGACCTCCAGGAAATTCCAGAGCTGTAAGCTAGATGGAGAAGTTGAAAACATCCCAGAAGGAAATGACAAGATACTTCCATCCTGTCCTTAAGAGAACTGAGTGGATGTGTCCATGAAATCACCATGAGTTGAGCCCATCTTAAAGGGGCCTTCACCTGAACAAATCTGAACTGAAAAATCTGGATGAAACTCTGACTTTTGCTGCCATCTAGTGCCATCCATATATATATATGTATATATTATCCCAAATATAATAGCTATATATTGAGTCTACGCTGGGGTCAAGTACATAGAAAAGAAAACCTTGGAATCTCTCCTTGGTGATTCTGTATATCTGCCTGATTTTGTGTTATCACTACTTCACTGAAAGTACTACTAAAAAAAAAAAGAAATAAGTTTGGATTATGGTTACCAAATTTACATAGCACTATAGGCCAACATGATAGATTTTTAATAATTGGTTCATATACAGAAAATGATTCTTGACCCGAGAGGGAAAACTTACAGGAAGATTCAGGAATGTGTTGAAGAAGTCTGTAAATATTTCATCTTTTAGCAGAACGGACAAATGCTTGCTGCCAATCAACTCTAAAAAGGGGAAAAACAATTACGACATTAATGAGCAGAACATGTGAACTGGGGCTGATATATTACCATCCCTTGAGATATTTGCTTCCTTATTCCTACAAAGTAGACTATCCCATTAAGGCTATATGCTTAATTTTCAGAGATGATCCATGCAGGGTCTCAACTAAATTTACTGTTGTGGCAATTTAATCCTCAGAAATACACCCTGGAAGATGCCACTAATATATCCATCTCCTGCTGAACCTAGGAAGTGGTAAAAAACCAGCCAGATCAGAAAAAAGATTGCACAAAAATTAACTGGAACTATACTCTGTTGTTACAGTTTATAGTAACATACATTTGTTGCTTGGGCTTTGTTTGTGTAATCATCATCTTTGTCTAGTTTCGACAAGGTCACCTTTGTGGCTCTTTTCATGTTCAGAATAAGACTATAATCTTCACCCTTCATTGCAAAGGAATAGTGGGTAAGATGAACTGATACAAGCCTTTTGCTCATGGTTTACTGATGACAGGTTAATTAGGAAAGTAGTAGCTGAACTCATGGGCAGGGGTCATTAATTGGAAAGATTAGCACATCTTTGGTTGTGGGAATAATCTTGATTCCAAATCTTTGCAATGTGTTGAGAATCAATAGATCGATTTCTATTGCCACATAGAGACTCTTTGCAGAAAGATGGAACAGGAATATGAAGAGCAGACAACTCACTAGCTGTATTCATGCTGAACTGGTCCTGAAGAAGACTGTTCCCTACTGAGCATTCTGTTACGTTACAATGCATTAGATCTCTTGTTGTTCCAGCAGGTTCCACATTCCACCAAGACCCTTTCCTCCAATCAAGATCTTTCCAAATGTTTTCAGGTCATATCAGTTCCACTTCAACAGTTTTCTTTTACACAGTTCCTCTTCTTACCTACCAGCCTTAATCCATCACTTTGTGAGAGCAGCTTCTCAGAGAGCTCCCAGGTGGCGTCAGAGAAGGAGATGCTGCCCTACAGCTGGAAAATCTCACTCCATTAACCTATGTTTTGTGTGGGCAACCTTCCATGCAGTTCATATTAATTTATTTCTCATATTTGTATAGCCACCCACCTCACATAGTGACTCTGATGGGGGAGACAATGGATTGGAGACCTGAATGCACCAGCCTCCTGTGAGGGATTGCCTGTAGACATAGACTTTGTATGAATACATATAATGAAATATGGAACTCGTTCACACAGAAAGAACACAATAGATTTTTTTAAAAAATGACCATTACATAAATGTATTAGAAATACCTATATCCTTGAATAATTCATTAAATAATTGTTTGTAGAATTCTAACTATTTACTGTTAAAATGATACTTTTTCTTTGTTGTATTTCTTTTACTCTCTATTAAAAACACATATTTTTTATTTTATTTGACAATGCATATATTTTTATTTTTGTGTTCTCTTCCATTTCTTTTTGGTCACTATTTTAAAGGCAATAAAAGAATAAATTGAATGCATAAAGCAGTAAGGGCTGACAGCGGCAAGACAATTGTTACGTCAGATGCAGCTTCTATGGAAACACAGAGTAGGTGCCTCTGACTCTCTAGGCAAGGAAAAAGATGGGCAAAAATTCCATTGACCTGAATTACCAGGAGAAAAAGTCCCAGAATTTAAACCCTGATGCTGACCCATGCATAGGACTTGATTCCTGCAAGAGGCTGCCATGTCAAATCAGGAAAGCTTCAGCAGTTGCCAAATATGGGATTCAATTTCCAGGGGGTTGGTATTAGAGGGTTGTCTCTGATCTATGCAAAATAAACCTGTCTTTGCCATTTGGTATTTACAGAGCAAAACTGAGCCTTCCAATGATTGGGTCGTGATGTATTGCTGAAAGATTTTCATTTTCCTTAGCACAGAAGTAGGAAGTTGAATAATTCTTTAAGCCCCCAGAAGTCCAAGTGCCCCCTTTTTCTTTGCAGCTTACCAAATAAACCTTTTCTGAGGCTGTTCTTCATTCAAGGGGGATGGTTTTCTCAATTTCTGCACACAATCTATTATCTTGCATCAGTTGTGTTCTTGCCCAGTATCAACAGCGAAACTCTGAGTCATAATGTATCCAACTTTAGTAATGTTTCACCTGTAAACATAATACTGAAACCTTGATGCACAAAGAAATGAATGCAAAAAGCAACTTTGGTGCTAAAGAGAAACTTAAATTTCCTATTTCTTCAGTTCTACAAATATTTCTTGCCGGAATAGAGTGCCAAAAATATACTAGGTAGTTTGACACCATGAATAAGTTATTATTCTTGATAAGCACCACAAAGAAATCAACACCCACCTTTTCTTCCTGTGTCATGCATTTTTGAAGAGGTGCCAGACCACATTTTGTTGGGCCAAAACTGGAAGATCAATAAACTGTTTGGTCTCATATGTCAATGATGATTTCAGTGTGTGCCTTTGAATCACTTCTGATAATTCTGAGGTTTATTTTCATTTAAATACTTCTTTCACTCTGTTGCAAAGAAAGACCACAATTCCTCTATCTTGCTCTAATAGGTTCCCAAGAAAAAATACAGGTAGGATCCAGTTTCTAGAGTTCAGTTCAAGATTGGATTATTCTTCTGATATACACCACACTATTCAAGCATGTGTTTTTTAAAGAAAACTACTATTATTATTTATTGAACAGTAGTTTACACAAAGAGACAAATGACTAAACAAAGAATATACAGTATTATAAGGACAAACACAAAAAATAGAATAAAGAATAGAAGGCAATTACCAAAAAATCTCAAAATTGTTCTTAATCACCATATATTGTAAAAGTTATCAAAATTATACTGTTGCAATTGATGTAATGAATATAATCTGTCCAAATGTGATAAAAGTGTGATTCTTGCTGTTGGAAATTCATCACTATAAGCTTTTTTAATAGAGTATATTTTTTTCTAATAAAGAACTTGAGAAAGCTTTTTGATCTACAAACCAATCGTTGAGCAATAATTGGTTTTGTTGCCAATAGCAAATAAACAATCAGCTCTTTACTTTGGATTGCATAAAGGGATATAATAAACTGGGTTCTGAGAGCATTCAAATCTTTGGTTGTAATAATACTAATTTCAGTAAAAATGTTGTGCCAGATGGCTACTACTTTATTACACGTCTACCACATAGGATAAAATCCCTTTTGTTACAGCCCCTATGATGTTTTGATTTTATAGTATATAGAGTACAGTAGGAGTTAAAGCTATTAATATAACACCTTTAACTCCAAAATGGGCCAGCTTTAAGAATCTTGTCCATTTATGATAGAGGTATTCAGCAATGATAGTGATTATACAGATATGTAAATTCAACAAAATAGCTCATTTCCAGGATTATTTTCCTGTTTCATGTATTAAGACTTCCCTATAAAAAGCAGAATTATGGCTGTGGAGATATTATTTTTCATTTAATCCTGAGATTATTCATTTAATACTCAGGTAAAATCTAAGAGTTAACTACCAAAAGTCAGCCTCAGAAAAAAGATGATGTCACTTTGAATATAAATAACCTAATGATGCATTAGATGTTGTAGAGGAATGCAAGGTTTTTTCAAGAGACATAATTTATGAGTTTACACCAGGTAATTTTTACACAATTCCTATTTTGGAAATGTAAACTTGAATTGAGAGAGTTCTCCATGGTGCTGACTCTCAGCAATCCCTAAATGGAATTAGGATTTCAACCTGGAAACAAAAGTCATTCTCTCTCATCTGTGTATTAAAATCAGGTTATAAATTGCCAATGTTTTCCTGGCAAAGTCGGGGGGGCAGTATTTAAAGGGTAAAAGGAACTCTCCTTCCCATTCTAACTTTCCTTTAACTTTAAAAAAAAAATGATTCTGAGAAGTTTTTTAGCCCACAGGTCCCCAACCTTTTGGGCACCAGGGACTGGTTCCCTGGAGAGAGGTTTTTCTGCAGACCGGAGGATGCGTGGTTTTGTGTACTATCTGCATCCCACGGATGGGGCTTTGCTTGTTTGTGCGGACTGGTTGCTGGCGTGATATGGCCCGGTACTGGTCCATGGACCGGGGGTTGGGGACCCCTGTTTTAGCACACTAGGTAATCAAAAAGCTTGTGGTAGTTTTCCAAGGCTAAAAATCTGAATATATTTTAATTTACTGCTAGATTAATTTATTTCTTTTAACTCTTTTGATCAGAAGCTCTTCCTCCAGACCTGGTTACATTTTGTCCTCTTCTTTTCCAGTATTTTCCCGAAGGATTTGCTTCAAGGTTGACAGCTAGCCTATATTAAATCAGTTGGCTGTACTAAACATCTTGACTGACTATGTATTTTTTTTCTCTCTGAATAGGGAAATTAATTAGATTCCCCTGGACTTTCAGACAATTTAGAAATATTTTTCTCAACCTCAAAGTTATATTTCTTTCCACATAATATTATATTATTTTCCTTTAATATTTAAGACTCAGTTTCCTCAGCTGGGTTTGATGTGAGTTTTCCATACTCTTTTTTCACTGCATTTGGTCACATTCAGGCTTCCAGAGGAAGATTTTTTTTTTAAAAAAAAAATAGAGCATAGAGTCACATTAATGCAAACTAAGTTTCATGTATTAATCAAAGTTTTACAATTAGCAATGTAGATCATCTTAACAAATTGAAATTATTTTCTTTCCTGTGGTTTTTGATCTTATAATAGGGACAGAGATATTTAACATAGACTTCTAGCCATTTCTTTTGTATCATACTTCAACTGAATTCTGAATAATCTTTTTTCTTCTTCTGCCATGAAAAATGGCAGGAGTCTTTCAGAAAAAAACTGAACATGGTTTTATTTTTATATTTTCTATCTCTGAAAAATCAAGGCAAAATGCTTCTTTCTAAAATGAAAAAGTGTTCTTTGGGCTTGAAACAACTCTCCCTCTGTTCCATTAATGAAATTCCAATATTTGCAACAATTCTATTACAATTTTTATAGTCTGAATCGGCTTATTTTATTCATTTAATATTGTGTAATCTACATTAAAATGGCAATTTATAATCTTATATCCATTGAATTCAAGAGGGATAGTGACTTTTGAGTGTATTACATTATGTTGGTAAGAATAATGAATATTCAGAGTGAAACATCATTTCTATAATTTACATTAATTTGAAACCCGACTTTTCTCTCAAAGCTTTCTTTATCAGTCACTTTACACTGAGAATTTTAAAATAGAACACTCAAGAACTTTATTCTTGTTTAAACTTCTGAAGCTGGTAACCTGGAGGTCATTTACTAGAGGTAATCATATAAATAAGCCTATACAAGCCTATTCTCATAACATTGTCCACTGACCTCTTACTTTAAGACTGCAATTCCACAGTTCTTTGCATTCCTTCTGTCCCATTTCTTAATCCAAGATGAATCCTACTAGCTTATCTGAAGACTTTGTACTTATTTTTCCCCAAGCATTTTTCATATATTGTCAAGACTCAGTATTATCAAGTGATGGTTACCTGATGGACATTCCTCATGAGTAATTGATTAGTTAATTCCATTACAGTTTTTGTCAGGAGAAGACAAAGGTGAATGAGTTAGAATGCTAGCTTGATATGTTGCAATGAACTTTACAAATTTATTGCCAATTTAGCCTTGGAAATATTTTTATGTATATAATAGGTGCATACGAACTTGCCTTATTGTTCCAATACTTTTTTAATGTTTAGGCTGACTATTGCATGGTTTCCAATGTACTGACAAAAATTAAAATTAGAAATGATACAGCTAATGTTCTAGCACATAAAGCAAAATCATTCCATGGAAGGTAAGGTCTTTTAGGTGCCAGTTTTTTCTTTATTTTTTAAAAAAATATTTTTATTTCTTTATTTAAAAAATTCAATAATGTAATTTATAAAAGACAAACATAATCTCATAACAAATGCTACATGCCATCCACACTGTTCATGCATCTCTCTATATATGCTTAAATTTGTGAAGTGTTCAACATTAATATCATTAAAAATGCGAATCCTGGGCATATCAATAAAAATATAAGAAAAACGAACACCAGGATAAAAATAAACAGGACTGTTTAATATAAATAGGCTTGTTTATATTAAAAGTCCTGTTTATTTTATATATATAATGGCTTTAGGTAATTATTGTTTTATACATTTAACTGTTCTATTATACAGCAACCATATAGACTTTCTTATTAAAAATAAAATAATGAATAAATAGATTATATCATTTCCTGGAAACTTGGTTTGACACAAAAGAAGTCCTCCGGATCGAAAGGAAACTGTGATGGTAAACTGACTATGTCACACTCTAGTTCTGAAGTATTCCTTTTATGTGTGTTTTGGCCTAAAGCATGAAGACTGTTGCAAACCAAGATGGGATCTGCTGCTATGTAAGCCCAGCTGGGAATACATCCTCATATTTTCGGCTTCTCGCTTTTGGCAGTAAGAGAAAAACGTGTCACAGAATTTGCTTTTGTATTACAGTATCAGCTGTATACCAAAATAGATCATTAGGACTTATCAGTGTCTTACCTCTGGGAAATGCTTTCTGAAAACAAAACATAAGGCTGAGGAAAACAGGAAGAGGATACAAGATGCTCACATTCCAAGTCACCTCATACTCCCAACACTTTTGGAAAAACAAGCACCATGTTAAGTGATCCAGCTGTCCTAAAGAATATGGCTGTCCCCTTCTTCTCTTTTATCACAAAGGATAAGTGTTTAAGCTACACATGGTAATGTTCTTAGTTGTTATGGGAGAGATTAGTCTCTCACTTTTTCTCCTAAATATCCATTCAACTAATTTCTATCCTTGCAGAAGAGGCTTTGTTTGTTCATTTGTTTGTGAAACTGTCCACTTCCATGATCTAATCCAAAAAGACTCTTATATCTTCACTCTGTATCTGGAAAGAGAATGAGGAAAACAGTCTGACCTGTTCTTTGACGGATTCTTATTCCAGCCTCAAGTTTTGGTACTGAGAAGTGCTCTAGATAAGTTTTCATGTGCAAATCTGACATGTTTCTAACTCAGATTTGGTTAGGCGTGGATCAAATTATAAACTATTTGACTTCTGGTTCTGGTTCACAGTGTCGCTAGTCAAGTGGGGAGACTGCTGTCCTCGCCGACTAGTTTTCCCTCCATCGGCGGACCCTTATGCAGGTCCAAAGTCATTCTGGAGGGTGCGACTTTCCGACGAGGAGGCAGCGATCTGGCAGCGGAGGAGCGGCGGCTCCTCCAGCTGTCTGGACGAAACTCCAAGGGCTGACGGAGAGGAAGATTGGCCAATAAAATGGCCAATCGCTCTGCCTCTAGAAACCACAAGTCAAAGAACACCTAAGCTTCAGACCCACCGTGGTGAATCCGGGTGAGACCTTTCTTTTTTTTCTTTTTCCCCCTCTCTTTGTTTTCTTTTTTGTTTTGTTTTTTGCCTGTAAGAGCTGTGCTGGAAATATTTCCCTAGCTCGGAAAGGCAGCTTTTACTCATTGGGGAAGAAAGGCGAACAAAGGAATAGAATAAAGCTTTAGAAATTACTCTTTTTTTTTACACAACTACGTTTTGGGGTATTGGAAATTTTTTTAAAGAACTTTATTATTAGCCTATGTTGTTTTGTTTTTTTGAGTAAAGAAAGAAAAATGGAAAATGAAATGACTTTTGGAAAAAAAATGGATTTTTTTAGCTTACTGAGGACATCTACTGGTTAAAAAGTGATATTGTAACTGGAGAGGAGATGATTTCTTTATATGAAAGTTAACTGGATGTTTGAATTTTCTTCTAAAATGGAGCTGCACTCACATTTAAACTGTAAACTTATTTTGGAAAAAAATCTATGAGAGTAAAGAGGAAATATGTGTTACAATGAAAGAGTTTACTAGAGAACTAAGAGCCAGAATCTCTTCTTCAAACTTTAAAACTGACTTTCAGATTGCACCTGATTCTTCTGTCAAACAGACTCTACAAGAAGAGGACTTAATTGAGAACAAAGAGAAATTGACTTTGTCTTATATGCAACTCAGCTATGGCGTTGAGAATCAGGAAAAGCAAAGACTGGGACTTGGAACTTTAAAGCAACGAGACTTTATGCTAAAAAAAAATCAGAAGGCCAATTCAGAGGTCAAGATGGTTCTCACTGATTCAAAAGATATTACAAGCAACAAAGAGAGACCTATCTGTTGGAAAGGAAGCTTTGCTATGGAAACCTACTTGGCACTTGAAAAAACTTAGAATAAGATTTTAAAAAAATGAATGTTAAAGTTTTGAGTAATGGACTAAAGGCAATCTAGAATTATGGACTGATTTAAGGACCAAGATTATGAGTTAGATGTAAGAAAAATGGGATTAATGGAAGATATAAAATTTATCTATATGGAAATTACTGATAATCTATTTGTTTGATGATTAATGAATTGAAATATCTTAAAGTTTGATGTTATCTTGTTAGTTTAAAGTTGATTGATGGTTTATATAGCGTTAGGATAAATTAATACTTTAACCTAAAAAAGAGATATTATAATGGATTAAAGGCAATTCAGATTTATGGATTTGATTTTAGGATTAAGATTATGAGTTACAAGTAAAAGAAAAAAGGAGTGATTAATAAAATATATATTAAATGCTTTAAGAATGTGTTTTTTCTTTCTTTTTTTATTTAGGACAATAGGGTCACTTGTAAGAAAATTATTATGTAATCTTGAATTAATCTAATAAGATGATTTCTGCTTGATAAGATTGATGTTATTAGTTATGACAATTTAATTGGATATGAACTGAACTATGTTTAAGATTTGATTTTTTATTATTTTTTATTATTTTTTTATTTTATTTTTTATTTCTTTACTTTTTATTCTATTTTTATGTCTGTTAGCTAAAAGAGATTGATTAGTTGATAGATTAGATATATATAGGGTAGACTAATGCTTCATTTTAATTAAGGGATATTAGTGGAAGAAGAATTAAATAAAATGTATAATAAAAACTAAGATACTAGAATATATTTGGAAGGAATACCCGAACTGATAGAATTTGTATTTAAAGTTAATTTGATTATGGTTGTATAAATTTTTTAAAGTGTTAGAAACAGGTACAGGTTGACTAAATTTAAGCTAGATTGAACTATTTTAAATAAACTATGTTAGTTAAGGGGAAAGAGAGGGAATACTAGAGGTATTGATTGAATTATGTATAAATGTTTTGCTTTTGGATGATTGTTTACCCTAACACCACGGTGTGTTTTGAGCATTTTGTTGTAAAAATTAAAAAGAACAATAAAATTCTTGTAAAAAAAATAAAAATAAAATTATAAAGACAATGCCCAATGTTAAATTGACATGGAACACTTGATCTGGGATATATCAATTCAACTAAACTTTTCTCTTGTTTTGAGTTTTATCTGTCAGTACCTTGACAGAATTGGCATATATTTGCATATAATAGCAAGAAGGCTATTTTCCTAGTTCTCAGATAAGAACTGTGTGTTTATGTAAACAAATGACTCTTGTAAGATGATGCCTCTTAGTTCTCATTCAGTTAACCAAATAATTTTTATGACTCTCTCTCTTTCTCTCTCTCTTCCCCCCCTGTGTAAATTTTTTATCCCATACTTGAAAGTGATGTATATACATTTTGATGAAACATGATTTGATAAGCATAAAAGTAAAATGCAAAATTCAGAACATTTGCAGTATAATTTAATCATTGACAGAAAAAATATCTTGGCAAAAGGATGGATCTTCAGGCATGGTTCACAACTATTAAAATTTATGCCTTCAAAATATAGGTGAGGGACTTACTTTTAAAAAGTAGGTGCCATATTAGGTTAGCTGGGGAAATGATAGACTTGCAAGCAGAAGACAGAACATTCATCTACAGAGATCCAGAAATATGAGAGATAGAGAAAGTAACAATTGACAAGCTGCATGATCTGATCTGGAAAGAACTTCTTTTGAATTTTTGTATTTCTAGCAAAAGACCTAGAAAGGCTAGATATAGCTACCCCTAAGGATTTTGCTAGGATAAAATGAAGATCTTTATGACAGCTAATTTGAGTGGCATAGAGGAAGCGTTCACAGTAGCCATGCTACTAATTTTATAATGTGCCTAAGTACAGTATTATTGCTGGATACTTTTTTTTCTTTTAATGACCTTGTAATCCCTTGCATTGGGGTGGAGTTGGGGCAACTGAACAGAGCCCTTCCTGACACCTATGCGGAGTTCCCAGCAGACAATTACTCATTGAGCCCAAAGAGAGAAATATCTATAGCTACCTAGGATTGAACTCATAGCTTGCTGATTGTGAGGTGAGAACTCCATCTCTTGACCACCACATCGCTCTATTGCTGGATATAATAAAGGAGAAATACTTGAACATTTGAATAGTATAAAAACTGGCAGACACCCAACATGTAGATAATTGCTAAGATAAAGCTTAGACTACTTTACAGTAAAGCCAGTACCTTTTCTTCTCATGGAATTATGGAAAATGCAATTGAGTCTTTAATATACACTTGTGGACTATAAATCATAGGGACATATTAGAAGGAAAGGTTGGATATTAACATAAGCACTTCTGTTCTTCATGTTGAGCCTTTAAATTCTATCATTCACTTTCATCTTTGTGAGTCTTGTGAATTTCCATTTTCTATTTATTACGCAAAACTCTCAATCCCTTTAAGCTACATTTAACCTTCTCCCACTTAGTTCTGGTTCTTTGATCTAAAGATGAAAAGAGGAAAATCAAAGTCAGTCTTACCGGTGATTATGCATTCTTTTATTTGCCTATAATTTGAACTTTGCATCAGAAAACTACTTTCAATTCTGTTTTGCTGGCTTCCATTACCCAGATGCAACATTAAATAACTATTTAGGGCTAAAACTCTAGAATCGTTAAGTTTGGAACACTGCCTGAGTAGATTTTTTTAGCTCTCTCTGTTATTATTTTTAATCCTAACTAGCTGCTTTTATTGTCTATACCCCAGGCTATTTTAATTAAAATGACAATTTAAATACAACAATTCGGCTCCAATAGGAGAACAAAAATGGCTAAAATGAAAATACATTAATAGAAGATATTAGTTCTAGAAACACATTTTTCTGGTCCATTATCCCAGCCATTGCTGGACTGGAAACTATCTTCAATCATCCTAGGTTTGTAAAGGTGAAGTAATTTGGAAACCTATTCACATAAAAATGTCCTAATACCCAACTCATACGTAATGCATATAGTTCCCATTCTTGCTCACTATATAGTCTTCCTTTTTTTAAAAATTAATTCTAGCATAATCTCGATCTCAGAATGCTTCAACAATATGAACTTTCCAAAATGCCATCAGGTAAGTTGCCAAATACTTCTTGGATCTTATTCCTGAAGATCTGACTTATCTTCATTTTCTGGGCAGAGCAGGAGATGATAAAGATCTGAGGAATCAAATAATAGTTTGTACAAGGCAAAGCCACTGTCAAATGCATTACTTGAAAAAAATACCCTCTGAACAATAAGTCAACAGTGCAATTTGAAAAAAAAGGGTGTTGTGGGATAACCCAAAAGAGAAAGTCCCATGAAAGCAGGACTGTGTGAACTGAGAGCAGGGAACAATTAATACAATCTGTTAGACCAGCCACTGGGCCAAAATGCTCAGAAATCTGCCCCTCCCCTCAAATAATCAATTTTTCTCACACTACAACCTCTTGTTTCAGAAATCCACAGCCTTGGTGTTCAACCTTATCTGCTTTCCCACTTCAACTTCTTTTTGACCTATAGTTCTCTGGCTTTTTACCAAGCAATGTCTCTGAGGCCTCGTACTGTATTTACCCACCCACAAATGCAGGGAGTCCTCAACTTACAACCACAATTGAGCCTGAAACTTCTGTTGCTAAGCGAGACAGTTGTTAAGTGAATTTTACCCCATTTTACGACCTTTCTTGCCACATTTGTTATGTGAATCAATGTGCGGATCGGCCCGTCACATGCGCCACGCATGCGCGCATCCGCCCATCGCGGGCCGCCATTTTGGTTTTTTTTAATTTTTTTTTTAAAAAAAATTAAAAACAAAAAACAAAAAAACAAAATGGCGGCCGCGACGGGCGAATCTGCGCCTGCGCGGATCGGCCCGTCGCACGCACCGCGCATGTGCAGATCCGCCCGTTGCGGTCCGCCATTTTGTTTTTATTTTATTTTATTTTTTTAAATTTTTTTTAATTTTTTTAAAAAAAATTTCCCAGCACGACGGGCGGATCTGAGCGTGCGCAGCGCGCGCGCGCCAAAAACATAAAAAAAATTTAAAAAAATAAAAAAAATAAAAAAAATAAAAATAAAAAAACAAAATGGCGGCCGGCGGTGCCCGGCGACCCCCGCGAAATGGTCGTGCGACCCCAAATGGGGTCATGACCCCAAGGTTGAGAACCACTGTGTTAAGTGAATCTGGCTTCCCCATTGACTTTGCTTGTCAGACGTTTGCAAAAGGTGATCACATGATCCCGGGCCACTGCAACCGTCATCAATATGAGTCAGTTGCCAAGCATCTGAATTTTGATCACATGACCATGGAGATGCTGCATGTTGTGAAAAATGATCATGTCACTTTTTTCAGTATTATAACTTTGAATGGTCACTAAATGAACTGTCTACCTGCCTGCTTTCTTCCCATCTTTAAAGGTCCTCTTAACACACATCAGGAACAAGGCCAGTAGGTTCCCTGATTTTAAATGGAGGCCTCAGTCAGCTATTGCACTAGCTTTAGCAGCAGGAAAGAGGAAAGTGCCAGGAGATGGTTCTTTTTTTTTTTTTCAGCTGCCTTCTTCTCTTCCCTCCACCAGGTCAAATGTGGATCTTTTCTTTCCCTGCTCCTCACCCTTTTGCTGCCCATTTCTCTCTGCCAGTCTTTGCTGAGGAGTATTGCCACCTGTCCCAACATTGACTCTAGTAATACTGCATACCATAGATAGTTCCAAAACTGGTGATTAGCTGTGGATGATGGTGACAGGGGCAGCAATGTGCACCAGATGAAGTTCTGATCTCTCTAGCAGCTAAAACTAAAATGGCTGCAGAGGTACAGAATTCAATGGCTGGATGGAAAAGAGTTGCAATGTAGCAGACATGGTATGTTCCGCAGTTCATTGACTTTTCTTAGATTTTTCCTTGGTGAGAATCAGAATGTTTGAATAAGAAGCTGTCTTCCATCTTCTAATGGAAATTTAATTTCATGTAGGATTACTTTGATCCAGCTTCAGTCTGGTATTAGAAATGGCCTGGTGTCATCTCCACTAGGTAGACCAAATCAGGTTATCAACTCAACAGAAAGGCTAAAACTACTTTAATTGAGATTAGCTGTAATAACAGAATTTTGCATATCTGATAGCAATGTACTTCCTCCTCCTCCTTATACTTCCTAGGCCATTTCCAAACATTATTTTGCTTAAAAAAAATGTTTGCCTAGGTAATGGCTCTTGAATATTTCCATTAAGGTCATCTTTCTTATTCTCTATGCTGATAACACTATGAAGTCTTTGTTGTGAGGATATGTCCCTGGTAAAAACTAGATGAGCTGCCAAAGAACCTAAAGCAAGAAGACTGTAAGAATGAACTAACAGGTTACACTCATGTACCTATAAGGCTACAGGTTTCCACAGTCTGGTACACTTCACATACATAAAAGAGGAAAAGACTCCTTTGGGCTGTGCTTAACTCCTGGTGACTCTATTATTATTATTATTTATTTGACTTATATGCCGCCCTTCTCCCAAGACTCATGGCGGCTCGCAGCAAAAATACAAGTACAAAAATATAGTATAAACCAATTAAAATACTACCGTAATTAACAATGTAAAAACTATAAAACTATTTCCACTCATACAACACACAGTCACAATCAGAGGTCCCGGGGCAGAGTGCAACTCACACGCCCCAAACCTGCCTGCATAAATGTGTTTTTAAGAGTTTTCGAAAAGCTAGGAGGGAGGAAGCAGTACGAACCTCTGAGGGAAGTTGGTTCCAGAGGGCTGGGGCAGCAACAGAGAAGGCCCTAACCCTAGGCCCCGCCAGACGACATTGTCTAACAGATGGGACCCGTAGGAGGCCAACCCTATGCGCCCTAACCGGTCGCTGGGATTCATGGGGCAGAAGACGGTCCCGCAAGTATCCTGGCCCATCGCCATAAAGGGCTTTGAATTGTGTTCGGAGACCAATTGGTAGCCAGTGCAGCTCATATATGGATATATCCATGCAATTTTCTTTGCCCTCCATATGGAAGTGGCTTTAGCCACTTAGACCTAAATTCTTACATCTTCTAAGTGCAGATGATGGGAGATGTGGCTCAACATAAGTGGAGGACATCTGGTTGGAGATGATTATATTAGAATTTCTGGATAAATCAATTGATTTGACTATTTTGCCATGCCGTACCTGTGATGCTTCCTGTTTGAGGACACTTCCTGTTGTGAAGATTGCAGCATGGTTATATTTCCTGGACCATGCAACTATACGACATTTCTGGCTGCCAGTCCTCTGGGGGAATCAGTTTCAAGCTCAAAATACCGAAAGCTCCTTGCCCATCTATCATGACAACATCCATTTTATCTTGATATATTTTTCCATTAATGTTCCAAATGACAGTATTTGAATTAGGGTTAACATTGAAAAGGGTGCAGAGCAGAGGAATATCATGCTTCAGAGGTCCATCCAGCAAGACGGATGGAACAAGGATGGAAAGTTTTGGCTTCAAAGTTTCTACAAGAGGTGAAAAACGATAATGGTTATTAGCTATATATCCCTTGAATTTCTTTCTTTGTTTGTTTGTTTAATTTGTATCCCAACTTTATTATTATTACAAAAAACTCAAGATGATAAACAGATCCAACACACCTTCCTCCTATTTTCCCCACAACAACAACCCTGTAAGAGCTTGTGCCTGGCCCAAAGTCACCCAAGTGGCTTTCAAGGCTAAGTTGAGACTTGAGCTCACAGTTTCCTGCTTTTTAGCCTGGTGCCTTAAATACTAGACTAAACTGGCTCTCTAAATTATGCTTGCAGGAAAATGCTAGGAAGAATTTTTTTTTAAAGACCTTGTGTCTTATCCTACTCATAAAGTCTTGTATTGTCAAGGAAAGAACTTGTTTGTTTTTGAATAGAATTATTCAAAATATATTCCCTTCCATCAAAAAAAGGAATTTGTGTATATTCTTTTAAATTCCCTTTGAACTCTATTGTTCAATTAAATTTGAATTAAATTTACTTATAAGATAATAAGTAGGTTAGCTTGCCACATTCATAAAACTAGCAACAAGATCAAAGCAAACATTCTGAGATGTGATAAAGCAAATTATAGCAGCCAAAGACCAATTCATTTTATAGCAAATTGTGAACAATACATGAAAATAAAAAATCAAAACGAGATGTATTGGGCTATTCATGGCAAAGAATTCCCATACATTGGCCGGGCATTAGAAATGTTCAATATTTTCATATTTTCATGCCCACACTATGCAATTTATGATGGTGGAAATATCTGGATTTCTTTTTTTGACTGAAATATGCATGCATCATATGTCCACCTTCCACTGTGAACCATCATCTTTCTAGATCTTCCCCAAAATGAGCTTGATTACGTCATTTATTTATTAAAGTATACAGCATATCCCGCTTCTCCTTCAAGTCTATGGGTGGTACACATAAGACTCTGCTCATTTTTCTTCACGAGAACTCTGTACAATAGGATGGACTGAGAAAGTATAGCTGGCCCAAAGTCACTGAGGGAGTTATTAATATGTTTGAATTCTCACCTGTGATTATCACTCTTGTCCTGTGCATGGGTAGTATGCTGGCTTCCTGATTTACAACACAGGTATAAATACCAGAGACATTCCTTTGTGCATTGTTGATAATCAGATTATACTTTTGCTCTCCTTTCAAGTTCCTGTCATCCTGATCAATCTTGCACAGGTTTTTGTTTTGTCCTTCCTTGTACCAGGTCACGATCCCTCCTAAAGTCTCATCTGAAATTTCACAGCTGATATTTACCGTGCCTCCAAAAGGGACCTCAATCATTTTTACTTCATTACCCTGTGAATCAGCTGCTACAGCAAGAAAACAAATAAACCTTTATTACAGAATGAAGCAGAGAGAAAATAG
The DNA here is from genome assembly GCA_034064705.1 of Bothrops alternatus. NCBI lineage: Eukaryota > Metazoa > Chordata > Lepidosauria > Squamata > Viperidae > Bothrops > Bothrops alternatus. The sequence continues at coordinate 1,667,975 of JARGCV010000040.1, forward strand.
GAATGTGTCTCTTCTCTCCATATATGCATTCTTCACTCATTGGTTCAGTTCATTCAAACTTGCAGTCTACATTAAGATGGATTTCCCCCTCTACAAACCCCCAAAACATCACCTTGGCTGAATGGAGCAATTAGCATATAGTCTACACAACAAACTAATACACTGTCAATCAATCAATCAATCAATCAATCAATCAATCAATCAATCAATCAATCCAATCAATAAGTTATAAGTTGGAAAGTTCTTGAATTGTATTTGTTTTATTCATGAAGGTATTATGCAAGGCCATATAAACAGAATAGAAATAAAACACAGAAACTATACAACTCAAGTGTTAAATTATTTGACGTAGAAAAAAATGGATTTCTGTAGAATTTATTTGAAAATAACATTTGTGTCAGAAAAAAGCTTTAAATATTGTCTGCAAAATACTCCTCAGTTTGTTTTGCAAATTAGTGCTTTTGTGTTTCTAATGTCATTATAAGAACAATAATTTGTTGGCTATAAGCTGTGCTCTGCTAACAGTAATGCTTTGCTTATTTCTAGAGATGTGCTCTAAGTCAGACATGTCAAACACAAGGCCCGGGGGCCAGATGTGACCCACGACATGGTTTCATGTGGCCTGCAAAGCCATCCTGGAAACAGTGAGGGAATGGCCTCTGCTGCCTTGGCCCTGGCCCAAGCCATCCAGGAGCCAATGTACAATTTTGTGGTGGCCATCTATGCTGAAACACGTTCAGTCTTAGCTCCACAAGGCTGTCTAGAAACAGCAAGGGACCGGCCCCTGCCACGCCAGCTCCACCCCCTGAGCGTGCGCTGGGGAGGTGTCACCCTTTGTGAGGAATGAAGAAATGCACCATCGCCTGGAAGTGGCCAGCAAATGGCCCTCGCCTACTTCACATATCCAGCTTGCTGGGCTCTGGGGGAAGGGTTTCAGCAGGCAGTGGGGCGTTATCCTCACAGCACTGAGAGGCTGAGCCAGGCAGCATGAATCAAAAAAGAAGCACAACACCACTCAGCCCCCAGCCTGCCCGATTTCAGCAGGTAGCAAGGTGCAAAGCTGGTGAGCTTCGCACCGCCCAGCTCAGCCTCTCGGCGCTGTGAGGAGAGTGTCCCGCTGCCTGCCGAAACCAGGCAGGCTGGGGGCTGGATGACATTGTGCAGGTAACGTCAACTCTCACGTTGCTCATGGCATCCCCTCCCCCAAAGCCCACCAAGCCAGATATGTGAAGTAGGTGAGGGCCTTGTGCTGGCCACTTCCAGGTGATGGTGCATTTCTTCATTCCTCACGAAGGGTGACACCTCCCCAGCTGTGTTTCTTGCCTATTTTTCTCCCTCCCTTATCTCAAATATGTTCAAGGAAGGAAGGAAGGGAGGAAGGAAGGAAGGAAGGAAGGAAGGAAGGAAGGAAGGAAGGAAGGAAAGAAAGGAAGGAAGGAAGGAAGGAAGAACAAGAGGGAGGGTCTGAGGAAAGTCCTGCCTTAGCCCTGCCCTGATGCCCTTTCACCATCCCCTTGCCCCCTTCTCCTGGCCTATCCTGGGGGTCTCCCATCCTATTGCTAAGGAAGCTTTGGATACAAAGCCGGGTCTCCTCCCATGGAGAGGGAATGGGCCTCCCTCTGACTTTGCCCTCATACCCATTATGAGCAACCTGGCTAAGGAGAGCAAGCATAGCAGCAGCAGCCTTGAGGAGGAGGTAAGTGCAGCTGGGCACCCCCTTGGGGTAGTGGGGCTGGGCTTGGTGCCACAGGTGCTTGAGGGCTGGGCTGGGCATTTGACCTCTGCTGCCCAGGGCTCTGGGAAGCCTGCAGCACCATCCAGCTCCCCCTCGCATGGCCTGAGAGGAACAGTGAGGCTCTTCCAGTGGACCATGCCTTGGCGTTTGCCCCAGTCCCACCCCTTTCTACCAGAGACCCTCAGATCTGTCCCATTCCTGTCCAGGCCCCCACAGGCACCCTTGACGCAAACGATGTAGAGTTGGCCATGCCCACCCAGTAGGCCACACCCACTCCAGCCACACCCACCCAGTAGGCGGCACCCATCCTGGCCACATCTACCCGGCCCCCAAGGACAACCACAATGCTGATGCGGTCCTCAATGAAATTGAGTTTGACACTCCTGCTCTAAGTGATCATCGAGATGACCTGTCTGAAGTCACATTCTGACAGTCATAGATTCAAGATAATAACCTCTCCCTCCTTTTGTTGTGTGTGTATTTAAATATAAATAAAAAAGGCTGCATTGCACATGGATGAGAGAAATAAACTAGTGATTAATGGAGAAAAACTTCACCTGAAAGCACCCTTTCCTTAATGATAATTATCCTATGGAAGAAAATCAAGTAGTAAATTCTGAATCTGAATAAGACTAAGTTTTGAAAATACTTACCATGCAAGACAAGTAGAAGAATCCCAGCACAATGGGCAAACATCTTAGACTTCTCTTCAGCTTCCAGCCTCTTCAGTTAATTTTCAACAGTTTGATCTAAAACTCAGTCCATGCACAGCAACACCTTTAGAGTGCCTGTCACTCCTTAGAGAAAGAGAAGGAAGATTAAGAGAGGCAAGGAAAACATTCTCAACTGGAAAAACTTTAGATCTGTGTCTGATAGCTAACTTTCCCCTTTTTTAAAAGGACAGCAGGCAGGGTTTTAGGAAGACATGTTGCTATGCAATGAGGAAATCCAAGCCCCACTCCACCCACACTAATCTTCATATTACTGAGTAATATTATTCTGCTCAGATAATGCTATAATTGTATGTAAAATCAGCTTGTAAAGCAAGGGAGCCAAAAAGCAAGAACTGTGACCCCCCCCAAACTAACCAAGTAAAGGAAAATATCCTGCAGTCCTGTTCTAAAGACGTCAAGAACCAGGTCAAACAGGAGGTGGTGAAATGCAGGCAGCGGAATCCACACCACTGTGTCAACCAAAGAGGTGAATCACATGCCACCAATGTTTTTTTTGATGGCTTACTATCAACACTGTTACCACCCACCTGGTATAGATATATTGCAGCCCTTCTTTGGATGCTTACTTGAGCAATGCAGTTCATCAAATGTCTTATCTTGCTCTCCATCGGTAAGTCAAATCTGTTCTATCAGAAATCTCTTAGCCAAGCACTTTTGGATCTGATTCTGAGAAGAGATTTTCTACATGTGGGAGTTAGGGGGGCAAAAAATGTGGTATCTTATACGCTAATAACATTTTAGCAGTTTTCATTCCATGAAATCAAATAAAATTTATTTGATAGTCTTTGAAATGCCACAGAATCCGTTGTAGTTGTCTAACTTGATTTCTTAAAGAGTTTTCTCCACAACTCTGATTCTGGTGTTTTGTTTTTTTTATTCTAGTCAAGATGTAAGGGATGGTACCTACAAAGGGAGAGGTGTTGTGATGGATTACAGTGAAGTAGTTTCCTAGGAAACTACTAGGAAGAATCACATTCTAAGGAGGGAGTGAAACAAGAGGCAACACCATCCAGACATGGATAGAAAACAGAAGAAGAGAATTAGGATAGCCACTCTTTAGAATTTCCCAGGACATATCTGTTGGAGTGAGAGTAGTAAAGGTTTAGTCTGGCAAGATTCTGCCTATTGGATGTAAGCAAATAAAGAACTGATCCTTGGATGGATTGTTTTATGTCATTCTTAGACTGGACTTGACAGAAATACAGTATTCTATCAAAGGAATAATGCTGCCTTTAAAGTTACTTACTTTATCCCATTATAGTATATATTTCTTCCAGTGGGAAACAGATCCTCATAACCTGTGGCCCAAGATCAACTGTATGTAGCTGAGGTGAATGTGATCTTTGACTTCCTGCCCCTGATCTGACATCAAATTAAAATTAGAATCCCAATATATTATTCTTATTTTGTTTTCACAGTATACAAAGCCCAGAATAATCAGTTCCTATTTGTGGATGTTGGGGAAAAAGCAAGAATTGTGCGCAATTTTTCAGAAAACATTACCAACGTAGACAAATTTCTTTGGTATAAAAGAGAAGAGAATAAACTAAGGCTTTTAACAGATAAATGTGGGCCTGATGGCAGCAATGGGAAATTTAACTGCAAGAGTGAAGCACAGGAGCTGACACTAGAAATTTTTAATACAAAAGTAGAAGACACTGGCTTATATCTGTATGCGGACAAAACCTCACATTACTTTTACTTGAACTTTGTCGATGCATTTTTTTTGATTGTGGGAGGTAAGTCGTTATCTTCAACCATTCAATTATGTCTGACCCTCGGCCAGTCTCCACCAACATCTCCATGCCTCTCTGTCTCACACTGCCTTCTTCAGATCCCCCATAGTCATCCTTTATAGTGTCCAGCCAGTGGGTATTAGGATGGCTCCTCCTTTTATTGATGATCACTCCCAGCATAACCAACTTTTTGAGTGAGTCAGCTCTCATTGACGTGACCAAATTATGACAGTCTCTCTTTGGTGATCTTGGCTTCAAGTGATATTTTTGGTGAGGTTCAGTCTAGGACTTATTTGTTGTTATTTTTGCAGTCCATGGGATGCATACGGTAATAGTTGCTTTCAGCACCACAGTTTAAAGGCCTCTACCCTTCTCCTACCTGTCTTTTTCAGAATCCAAGTTTCGCAATCATAAATGCCATAAGTAGCATAAATAACCATAAGTAGCATAAGTAGCCATATGTAAGAGGTGAATAATGGATTTGAAATGGAAATACAGATTAGCCTAATATGGCTAAGACACTGTTTAGCAAATCCACTGAAAGCAGTTGTCCACTTTAACAATTACAAAGGGTCGTTTGTTTATTGAATTGTCATCTCCTCCTCCTCAGACAGTTATACCTCAAGCAATTGGGTGATGATTTTACAGCCTTCTGTACAAGACCAGGCAATACAGAGTGGCAGCCAGCTGGCTTGTGTGGTTCATGGAGTTTCCAACTGGGTCCAGATATCCTGGAAGGCCTCTCACATTCTCCAAGATGGACAGACTCTTTTAATGAAAAACCACAGTGGTTCCTTAACATTTGTCAGCATCCTTTACATCCCTGAAAATTCTTCCATCAGTGGGGAGGAATTTATCTGCAAAGTCAAATTCAATTCATCTGGCATGCCCATGAGTCTGAGCACAACACTGTATGCAGGTACATTATTTTCTATGTCTATGATAAAACGTTGGTTCTTTTGCACCCACAAGGTTTGAAGTAGTATTTCAGTGAGTCAGCTCTAATGCCATGGGCACTACATATTGTCTGGAATACTCTTTGATCACCAATTTGACCATTAAACAAGTCACAAGATAAATCAGAGTTTTTTAAAAACAACTTATCTGTGTGAGCAATGCTAAAGATCTCTGCTAATCAGCAGAGAAGGATCCTCTTTCTGTTCCATTTCTCCAAATCTGTAAAATGAGGGGCAAGATAGAATTAATTGATTTGAGTTTACTAAGCAGTTGTGACTAAAACCAATCTCCTTTCTCTCTCCCCACTTCCCACAGAAACAACTTTCCATACAAACAACTATCAACATTATGCAATACCTTTGTCTGTCATAGGAATACTGGCATTTCTGCTACTAATTGTGATCTGGCTTTGGATTCGATGCTGCCCTTCTAGATTAGGTAATGTCAGGAAAATATATCCTATTTCATTGTGACATTCTGGCTTTGAAAATAGGAGTATTCACATGCTAAGGCTTAATATGACAGCTAAGGTGAGATCCAGCTTCATCTATGGAGATCAAAAAGTCAAGATGGCAGCTGTCACCATATGTTCAAAGCCCTGCTCCTTTTATGTGCCCTGTGCAACCACTATTTCCCTTTCTGGGTATTTCCCTGCTATTATCTTTTGATTGATTGAAAGAATTATTAAGATCAGCCCTCCAGGGATCTTCAGAATGATGTGCGAATAAAGCAAATTCAGAAAGGTCATAAAATCACAATAGAATTAAAATAAAAAGACCTGAGCAAAGACTGCCATTTTTTGCAAGACATCCAGCTTATGCTCCTCAGCTTCCAGTTGGGGAGAAAAAACACCCAGCCCATCTTTTAGCTTCTTAGGGTGGAAGGTCAGGCAACAGAGCTTCTGAGGGTTGATGGCCTATTTATTGGCAAGGAGTATTGATTTTCCATACTCTTTCATAGACAAAAGTGGCCTTGGAAGCTTGGAAATTCTTTGACAAAACTGAGTAGGTTGATTAAGACCAATGATATATATATAATCTTCGTAGGAGATTCAGAAAAACACATCTTTTAAAAGGGCAGAGACCAAGATATTTTGAGAGAGAGAGACACACACACACACAGAGAGACAGAGACAGAGAGAGACAGAGACAGAGAATGAACAGCAGCAAGGGAGATAATACCAATTCTTTCAGGGTATCATTCCTGTGGCTCTGCTTGCAGTTCAATCTCAAGACTTAAATATGATTCTGTTTATTGATTTTATTTGATTTATATATACCAAATATCTCTGGACATAAGCACAAGATAGAGTCTTCAAGAGCCCAGGCATCAAGAGAAAAGTCCAGCTAAATGTTAAAACAAAAGAGAGAAAAAGCAAAAAAAAATATTTATATTTTTTAAAAAAAAATGTTTTCTTTTTCCCCATAAGGTTTCCAGCCCAAGGACTCAGTGCCACCAGCTTTAGAAACATTACAGGTATTGTTTGTTACTTTTCCCTTTTTGGACAATATTTCAAGTTTTGCTATTGCTTTTCCTAATGCTTATTGGTAGCCCTATGTTATTGTTAATTGTGAAGTCATGTCTGACCCATCGCGACCCCATGGACAACGTTCCTCCAGATCTTCCTGTCCTCTAGCATCTTCTGTAGTCCATTTAAGTTCACGCCTACTGCTTCAGTGATTCCATCCAGCCACCTCATTCTCTGTCCTTTCCTTCTTCTATTGCCCTCAATCTTTCCCAGCATTAGGCCCTTCTCCAGTGAGTCCTTCCTTCTCATTAGGTGGCCAAAGTATTTGAGTTGAGTATATAAGTTGTTTTTTTATCTGTTTCAACTTCAGGATCTGGCCTTCTAAAGAGCGGTTGGGGTTGATCTCTTCTAGGACTGACCGGTTTGAACGCTTTGCAGTCCAAGGGACTCACAGAAGTCTTCTCCAGCACCATAGTTCAAAGGCCTCAATTCTTTGTTGCTCAGCCTTTCTTATAGTCCAACTTTCACATCCATACAATGCAACTGGGAAAACCATGGCCTTGACTATACACACTTTTTTTAAAAAAATATATTTTATTAGCTTTTACATGGGTAGGGGAAAGGTAGGGTCGGTGCGGGTACAGGAAAATTGGGATGAAAGGGACAGGGTGTGAATAACTACAGTAAATACATAATTCAGCGAACAAGCTGTCGTTCGGGTCTTCATATTAAGTATTATTGTTTATATAATACTAGACATTTATAAGAATAAATCAATATAATTACAACTGACATTTGGTAAAAGACTAATATTCCTTTAAATAATTAACATAGTTAATAGCATAACAACTATTTCCAATCATCAACCTTAATACTTAATATAGTAAAACTCTAAAATCTCTTATTCTAACATGTTTCAACCCACTGATAAAATTTTCCCCAGGTTTTATAGACGATTGAATCTTCTTTCTCCTTCATCTCTAATATTAATCTGTCCATTTCTGCACAATCTAGAATTTTCAAAATTATAATCTGGTTTTCATTTTTCCAAAATTGGACAAATACTATTCTTGCAGCTGTTAATACATGTAATATTAAATAATCATTTTCTTTGCCATAGTTAGGTCTTAATATACTTAACAGGAACAGTTCCGGTTTAAATTCTATCTGGATTTTCATCATCTTTTCTAATCATCTATGAATATTAGACCAATATTTTTTTTGCAATAGAAAATGTCCACCAGGCATGATAGTAAGTATCTGATTTTTGCTTACATTTCCAACATGTATCTGATAAATTTTTAAACATTTTCGCTAAGCGAACTGGTGTCATATGCCATCTATAAAACATTTTATATAAGTTTTCTTTGTATGTTGCTGCTTTAGTAAGTTTAACATTTTTATCCCACAGTTTTTGCCAGTCTTCTAATTCTATAGAATATCCAAATTTCTTTGCCCATACTATCATTGTCTCTTTTACTTGTTCGTTTTCCATCTTCCAATTTAATAAATATTTACAAAGCTTCTTAATCAAATGTTCATCTGTTTTTAAAAGTATTTTATCAAGTGGGGTCAGCTCTTTGTAAAATCCCATTATTTTATATCTTTTTCATATCTTGTTTGAATTTGCAAGTAGGACCACCATATTAAGTCAATACCTTGTTGTTGAAGGGCTTGCCTGTCTTTGAGTTTTCTGTCCTTGTCCAAAATATCTTTATAACTAACAAGTTTATCATAATTAATCAAATTAGGGTAAGCAAATGCTTCCATTGTTGAAAGCCACTCAGGAATTTTCATATACATTTTGTGTCTAACTTTCTCCCATTCAGAAAGTAAAACATTTCTTATAGCACGGTTTTGAAAGTACCGGTACTTATGTATTTTAGCTTTCTTGTACCATAAAAAGGCATGCCAGCCTAGTTGAAGGTCATATCCCTCTAAATAGAGAATTCGCTTATTTCTCAGAGTAATCCATTCTTTAAGCCAAACCAAAATAGCTGCTTGATAATAAAGTCTCCAGTCCAGAAGTCCAAAACCCCTCTATTTTTCGAGTCTTGTAGAAGTTTACCTTTAATTCTTGCTTTCTTTCTTTGCCATATAAATCTTAATATCATTGCGTTTAAATCATCAAAAAATTTCTTACCCAGCTTTACAGGAACTGTTTGAAATAAAAAAAAATTAGCTTTGGTAAAATGTTCATTTTAACAGTCGCTATTCTTCCTAATTGGAGATTTTCCCATTTTCCCAAGTCAGTTTTTATTTGCTTTATTAGTCTCTCATAATTATCTTCTTTTAGTAATGTATATTTCGCCATAAGATAGATACCTAAATATTTAACTTTTTTAACCATTTGAAGATTTATCTTTTTGGCGAGTTGAGTTTTCTGTTTATCAGTTAATTTTTTTGTTAACATTTAGTTTTTTCCCTATTTATTTTCAGTCCAGCCACTTCTCCAAATTTCTCAATTTTCTGCAAGAGTTTAGAGGCTGTTTCCAAAGGCTCCTCTAAGATAAAGACCAGATTGTCCGCGAAAGCCTGTAATTTATATTTCTGGTCTTTAATCTCAAGACCTTTAATTTCTATGTTTTGCCTGATGTTTCTAGTCAATACCTCCAGAGTAGAAATAAATAGCAGGGGAGAGAGTGGACATCCCTGTCTCATGCCTTTTTTAATATCAAAGCTCTCTGTATAATCTCCATTTATAAGTATCCTTGCTGATTGTTTCTTGTAGATCACTTGGATAAACCGGGTAAATGGCTTGCATATAGATTGAAAAAAGAAAGAGAAAAAAGATCAATAAGTAAATTACTGGATGAAAAGGGTGAAATACACTGTCATAATGATGGTATTAAAAAAATCGCTAAGGCCTTATAAAAACATAAATTGCCAATTTAAATTATCAAATGCTTTTTGTGCATCAAGAAATATAAGTGCCATCTGGTTCCGTGGATGATTTTCATAATATTCCAAAATATTTAAAATAATCCTTAAGTTGTTTTTTATCTGTCTTTTAGGAAGAAAGCCATTTTGGTCTGGGTGAATAAATTCTATTAAAAAACTTTTCATTCTTTCTGCCAAAATTGCAGCAAAGATTTTATAATCCACATTTAGTAATGATATTGGCCTATAGTGTTTAATTTGTGTAGGATCTGTATCTTCTTTAGGTATCAAGGTAATGTTAGTTTCAGTCCATAAGTTCGGAACTTTTGTCTGTATAAAAGTTTCATTATATAAGTCCTTCAGAAAAGGAGTCACAGTATCTTGTAAAGCTAGTCCATCCGGCCCCGGTGTCTTATCTTTCTTTTGTTTTTTAATTGCCTCTATGATCTCTATCATTGATATCTTTTCATTTAACCTCTGTCACATGTTTTCTGATATTTTTGGAAGATTTGCTTTTTTAAGTAGTCCTGAATTGCCTCTTCAGAAATTGTCTCAGCCTTATAAAGTAGCTCATAAAAGGCCTTAGCGATTTTTTTAATACCATCATTATGACAGTGTATTTCACCCTTTTTATCCAGTAATTTACTTATTGATCTTTTTTCTCTTTCTTTCTTCAATCTATATGCAAGCCATTTACCCGGTTTATTAGCATTTTCAAAAAAGTTCTGTTTGGCTCGTTTAATCTGTTGTGCCATAGTATCAGTCTCAAGTAGATTTAATTTATGTTTTATTAAGTCCATTTGTATCTTCAAATTTTTCTTTTGTGGATCAGTTTGTAACTCCAGCTCCAATATACCAAGCTGTTTTTTCAATTTGGACTGTGTGATTCTCTTTTCTTTGTTCTTTTTGGCAGCATAAATTATAGCTAAACCTCTAAAATATGCTTTTGCTGTGTCCCAAACATTTTGAATAGAAGTATTTTCCCTTTTATTGATCTTAAAAAAAATTCCATTTCTTTTGTTGCTAATTGTAAAAATTCTTTTTCCTTCAAAATAGATTTATTCATCTCAATCTTTTCTTAGATCCTTTCCATGTCATTTTAATTGGGTTATGGTCTGCCCAAATATTTGATTCTATTTCAACTTCCTGTATCATAGTCTTCAAGTCATGGGAGATCATGTCAATTCTTGACCAAGATTTATGCCTGTTAGAGTAAAAAGTATATTGTGTCTTTCCTGGATTCATCTCTCACCATATATCCTGCAAATATAATTCATATTTCATTTTTAAACAAGATTTAGGTAAAATATTACCGGTACTTCCTTTCTTCCCTTGTTTATGGCTGTTGTAGTCTCAAACTGCATCCACAATTGCATTAAAGTCTCCCACTATACACACTTTTGTTGGCAGGGTGATGTCTCTGCTTTTTAGTATGCTGGTAGCCCTGTAGATCTAGTCATATGACTGTTGTCTTTTAATGTGTGGCATATTCAGAAAAGGATGTCTTATTTGGGAGGGTCAAGAATATTTAAGAACTATCTAATAAATTAATAAATAAGTCAACAAATCTGCAGACTGGATTCCTTATTTTTGGCTGTGAGAGAGAAGGAAAAATGCGATCTTCTTATAAAATGGCACCCCTAATTCATGGCTTATACTCCTCCAGGTGTCTTATATACATATAATAGTATGGTTAATACACCTGCATGCTTAGAAATAAGCCCACCTGAGTATAGTTTGGCTACATCAATAGTTTTCTTGTTATGACTCTGAATTATTACTATTATTTCATTTCATCTTTTAATAATCAATTATTACAGGAGGACATTTGCTACTCTGATCTGGTGTTTCCTTCAAATAATGAGGATAGGGAGAAGGCAAGACAAACATCTTAATAAACAGATGTGAAGATCTGAGCAACCGGTGAAAACTGATAAGCAGAAACCTGGATGAAAACTATAACTCATCTTTAGAAGCTGGGATTAGAAACTCAGATCTGGGATTTTTATAGAATGTGACCCTAAGATTTGATTTTTCCCTTTTACAATGTAAACAATTATCTATTTTACACAACTGTCAATAAAGGAATGAGTATTAATATGTATTTGTAATAAAGGAATACTTCCAATGAACCACTGGTTTTCTCACCAATTTTGGCTAGTGGGGAAGAGTTTTGTAAACTATCTGATTACAAGGTCTTAATAAATTGAAATCTTGCATTATTTTGTGATTTTGAAGTAACTTAATAAAGGTACAATATTAATATGTATTTTTTAATTCAATAGCTACATCATTTTGCTTTCTAAAGAAAAGAACAGTTCACATGCAATGATGGCAGTATCCATTTATTCTTTATCATTGACTTTGCTGTGAACTGAGTCCCATTATTCCTAGGTAGAAGAATTCCTTATCTATTTTATCTGTGCTTGTAAAACTTTCCACACCTGGAATACTGCAGCCAATTTTGGTCACCATATTACAAAAAAGATGTTGAGAGTTTGGAAAAAATTCAGAGAAGAGTAACTAAGATGATTAAAGGCCTGAAGACTAAAGCATACAAAGAAAGGCTACAGGACTAGTCTAGACTTGGCTAGTCTAAAGAAAAGAAGAAATAGGGGAGACATGATAGCAGTATTCCAATATTTGGGGGCTGCCACAAAGAAGAGGGGGAGTCACATTATTCTCCAAAACACCAGAGAGCAGGACAAGAAACAATAGTTGGAAACTGATCAAAGAGAGAAGCAACTTGGAATTAAGGAGAAACTTCCTGACAGAGAGGACAATTAACCAGTGGAATAGCTTGCCTTCAGAAATCATGGGCACTCCATCATTGGAGACTTTTAAGAAGAGACTAGACAGTAACTTGTCTGAGATGGTATAGGACAGTTCTCCTGCTTGAGCAGGGGGCTGGACTAGAAGACCTCCAAAGTCCCATTCTATTCTATTCTATTCTATTCTATTCTATTCTATTCTATTCTATTCTATTCTATTCTATTCTATTCTATTCTATTCTATTCTATTCTATTCTATTCTATTCTATTCTATTCTATTCCATTCCATTCCATTCCATTCCATTCCATTCATTATGAACCAGATATTAGGAAACTATTGCACAACAGTGTCACATATTATACCAGTCTTGGTCAAATCACATTATTATGTGGTCCCACTTCATAGTAATTAAAGAAAGTTATTGATTTGATTTGATTTGATTTTGATTTTATTATTTATTTGACTTGTATGTTGCCCATCTCTTTTTGAGGCGACTCCAATATATTAAGTTATGTTTCTCCCAATTCTCTTGCACTACTTTATCCATTCAGATGTTGAGGCTGGACTAACCTTCCCATACCCATTCTAAAAAAAATATCAATTCTTTTTTTGGAATTCCACGTTCCTAGGAAATGCTTAAATGTTTCAAGGAGGAATTGCTAAACACTTTTTGCATGTAGGTTGAAAATTCCACTATATTCAGTCTGGAATCTGTTGCATAGCTGTTCCTGGCTGCCCCAGGCAATACAGAATAAAGTGCAGCAGTGCTACAGGTACTCACGGCATACATCAAGGAAACTACAATTTGACCTTTTCTGTATCAAGTCACTATCATTTCAGATGGCAAATATTAACTTTGCCAAAGAGTAGCAACACACGCAAGTGTCACTATACTTGTGACCTAAGTGTTTATGTCAGTTTCATTATATCTGTGACTCCCTTTCACACAGGATGGAACAACCACAGAGAAGAAGAAAAAATCCCATCTGGTTAAACTATTGATATTTTTCTGAGGAAAAAGGTAGAATAGTGATCTTGCATCAAACCGAGCCAATTTGGTCTAGTGGTTAAGGTTCCAGGCTAGAGTACAGGAGACGGTGAGTTCTAGGCATGAAAGTGGGCTGAGTGACCTTGGGCCAGTCACTCTCTCTCAGCCCAGCTCACCTTACAAGGTTGCTGTTGTGGGAAAATGGGAGGAGGAAGGAGTATTAGGTATATTCGCCACCTTTATTATAATGAAGTATAAAAATAATAAAGGCAGGCTAATCTGAACAGTAAAAAGTAAATTGCAAAGAAAGAGAGATTTGCTTATTGATCTTCTGCTTTCCAAATTTGCTCCCTTGTACCCATCTTGCAAAAGAAGGGATAGCAAAAGAAGCCTGTCCAGTTTCTGTCTGGAAGGGTTCCTTCGCCTTGAATAGCCGTGGATGTTTCTGTCCTCCCTGTACTTAATTTCCATTTCCTGCAAGATTTTTGCATCTTCTAATTCTTTCCATGTCTCCAGGCTTTCACATGGAAAAATGAGCATCCCCAGCAACAGTCTTGAGACAGTTGGTCAGTCTCTGCAAATCTGAAGTAACCGGAACATTATCAGATGGCAAACTGCCTTGCCCAGACCTTCCCTTTTTCACTCTGGATTAAATGCTGTGAACACAAGCCACATTACACAAAGAGTGTCTCAGTTACAACTTGGAGATATTGACTGATGAGGTAACAGGAACCAATAAACCATAGATATTTCTACACATTCAAACTCTGACCTGCTTTAAGGCACATGGTTGCAACTACAACCTCCCATTCCAGGGTCAGTTTCAGAAAGAACTCAAGGAAGGGAAAGGGGGAGAGAGGATAATGAAGGATCTGATGGCCTTAAAGGAACACTTCATGTATAGACCCCATGACTCTGAGATCACCATCTATCCTTCCACTGAGCCTAGAGGTGCAGGGCCTTCTCCATTATAGCACTCCTTATAAAACTGACTAAAAAAATTGAGCAAGTCACCTTCTTTGTGATTTTTCCAGAGATTCTCAATACATTTTTACTTATTTTTTTTTGTCTAGAGAAGTGTTCGAATGCCGCAATGGTGTTGGACTGGATTGTTATTTGTTTTCTTTAATGCTTTGTTAATCAGAAAATGCATTATCTTGGTATTGTATTAAGAGCCTGGACAATTACATTTAAGGCGGAGAAGAGCTCTGATATTTAACAATAGCAATTAACTAGACTGGACTTTCCATGCAGCCAAACCTGGGGGATTGAGTAATGTGGTAGAAATAGAGTGACTTATTTCTTCTCATTTTATTTTATTTAGAAAGACAACAGGAAGTGAAACTAACAGCTTGCACTTCAAAAGCCAGTTTTAAGTAGTTGCTGTCCATTTCTGAAAGCTAAGTAGACCACAGATATGTAAAAAGGCAGAAGCCACAATTGGAAACAATATGAACAAAATAGTTCTTTTTTTCCAATCTTTTTTATTAATTTTTTCCCCATATATGTTAATTTTTCCAATCAACAAGTTGTCTGAAATTTGCTAAACTAATACACATTCAATTCCTAATCCTTGCTTCTTTTCTCTAACCAAGTGTAAAATAAATTCCAAATTTGATAATAGTCTGTATCTTCTTTGTCTTTCAGCCTCATAGTTAATCTGTCCATCTCTGCACATTCCAAAATCTTCCTGATTATTTCTTCCTCTGATGGCAAAGCTTCATTCTTCCAATATTGTGCAAAAATTATTCTTGCTGCTGTGGTAATATGTAGAGTTAAATATAATTTCTGCTTATTAGTCTTTTCAGACATGATGCCTAATAAAAAAAGTTCAGGTTTAAAATCCACTTGTTCATCCAATATTTTTTTCTAACCACATATGTATATTTTTCCAATAAACCTTTGCCTTCCCGCATGTCCACCAAATATGATAATACGTGCCTATATTATGTTTACATTTCCAACATCTATCTGATATATTTTTAAACATTTTTGCTAATCTTGCTGGCGGAAGGTGCCATCTATAAAACATTTTATACAAATTTTCTTTGTATGAAGTTGACATTGTCAATTTATAGTTTCTCTCCCATAACATTTGCCATTTTTCTAATTCTATGTTATAACCAAATTTTTTTGCCCATCTTATCATTGTTTCTTTCACTTGTTCACTTTCCATATCTAAAATTAACAAAAAAATATATATTTTCTTAATCAATTTCTCATCTGAGGTCAACAAAATCTTATAAAACACAGTTTGATCCTTATAAAATCCATACATTTTTCCAGTTTGCTTTGTGTCTCAATATGATTTTGCTGTAATAATTGATGAATTAATTTTAAAGAGGTTTGTTCTTCAAGTGGCATACTTGCTTTTTCATGCTGTAGCAGTGTGCTGACAGAACTCTGAGTTGTCGGGCTGGCTTGTCTGACAGAGGGTGCTGAAGAAGTTTTCTTTGCAAGTCTGGAGATATTAGATGTACTCATTTTGTTGCTCACAGTCTTAGACTTATGTCCCAAGCATAATCAAGAATCCGCTATTGTGAGACAAAATTGCCTCCTCCAGTCTCTTCTTGTATTTAAAATATTCTCTTTCCCTTTTTATTTTCCTGAATGGTATCTGTTTAGTCTTTAGCCAATATCAACAAGTATAACTATGAACAGTTTTTCTTTTATTATCTCACGCTGGGACTTTGTTTTGCTCACACTTTTTCAAGGTCACTGTATTTTTAATTTCTTTAGTTCTTATTTTCTGCCAGCAGGTGTCCTCGTTGGCTTATTTATCAACTTTTTAGTCCGATAGTTGTTATTCATTTAAAGTTTCCCCTTAATGTTAAATTTGCCACTCAAAAGTCTCTCTGGGGGTCTTTACTCTTTCAAGTTCTCCCTTTTAGGGTCTCAATATTTTAAAGCACAAGGAGGAGGAAAAGATTTCAGCTCACCCAGACGTAACTTGTTGTTGGAATTCATGTTTTTTCTTCCGGCTGCAGGCAACTAGGATTGCTTCAGGCTTCCCCGGCAATCTTTCTTTCGCCCCTTTAGAGGGGGCATTCAGCACACTTAGATTGGTCACCACCAAATCCAAGCTCCTGAAAGATCCCTCTTTCTTCGTTGCCCCTCCAGGGCAACTTTCCGTCTCTTTAAGAGATGCTAGATGAAGTGAAACCAGACTGGAAGGCCCCAGCCTCCTGCGTCTGTCCCGTTCGCTCACCGGAAGTTCCTCCTGAACAAAATAGTTCTAATGAAAACATTCTTTCTCCTCTTTGGTGTTTTTTTTTTTTTTTTTGCTTTTGTTGGATCTCCAAGTCCATTTTCTTAATTGTCCTCAGCCCAAATTGTTCTTAGGAAACTGTTCTCTGCAGCTGTCTATGTTCCACATCAGCTGTGTAACGTTCACTAATCTTTAGGTCTAGAATTTAGAACTCTTATACAATGGCTTCCCTTCCCTTTCTATTGTTTTCTGTCCTTCTTCATTTGTAAGCTAGAACTCAACAAACCTTGTTTCAATTAACTGTGATCTTCCTTCTCAGAGTTATGCTCCATCTTTTGCACTCACCACAGGAGTCTGAAACCAAATGTATGAAGCAGCAGCAGCAGCAGCAGCAGCCAGGGCGTCATCTGGCAAACATTTGCAAGAATAGGATCTGATTGTTAAAAACCTTCAATGTGTTGTGGTTTTATTATGTTTTATAACTTACAGTAGGTCTGTGCTCCAGGTGTTTGAAATTTGCAGCTGCTCTTTAATGCTATATTCAGTTCTGAATGAAAAGGCTAAATAATGTTATTTCTATTAACCCTGACATTTTAAATCATAGTTCATACTGATATACTATATTTCCTTGAAAATAAGACCTGGTAACATCTGAGAATGGCTGAGCTACTGGGCAGTTATGATAGTGTCCAATCTTTGTTGGCTGCAATTGTAGCCCCACACAGGATTCAGGAAGTGAGGACTTAGTAAGCTTTCTGGTGTGAAAGACCTGAACTCTTATGTTTGAAGTCACTTCTTGTATACAAAAATACCAGACAGAACTTACCCACAACACTCATTTACAAAAGTCACTGAGAACAAACAATAAAATCATTTCATATTTTTTAAAAAAGGAATAGATGTAACCATTCCATTGTTCATCCAACCATGATGTAAAATACAGACTTCGTGTGATGATGGGAAAAAATTAGCTTTCTATGGGTAGTTTTATTTGGATTTAACCTCAAGTCTAGCCATGTGTCATACCAGATTCTTTGACTCAGGTTACCCATAAAGATCCTGAAGAAACAAACAGGGACTTAGAGGGGGGATTTTCCTTTACAAGCTCTACTGAACACAGGTTGACCACTTCTGAAAGCAGGTTAGATTGCAGATATGTTCCAAATAGTTTCAGTCAACCTCTGGCTGAGTCAACTGCCTCTACTTTGGGGTTTGTGGGTTGTTGTTGCTGTTTTTTCTTTTGTTGTTACACCCTTGCAGATATGTTCTGCCAGTGCAAATGATCTCAGACCATGAATTTATGCAAAGGTTTATCTGGCATTCTAAACTTTAACAAGGGCAAAACCTAAGAGTCCTTCTTCCTCTCTTCATGAGTAGTACCATCCTCTGGTGTTGCTGCTCAGACTTTGAAGGATGGAGTGTTGTCGAGGGCAAAACCAGGGCTACATTATGCTCATGGTGGTAGTCAAGCAGCTTAGAACAGCCTGTGATGACTACCCTGGGCACTTCCCCTGATACCTCTCCTGATGTCAGATCGAAGGAGGATGAACCAATTCCAGGCACGTCTGGAGGGGAGTTGATGGGTGGCTCTGAGCAGCCATTTGAGAGAGATTTGGCTGAAGCACAGCTGGAGCAGGACAGCCCTGAGGTTTCAGGTAGGGAAAGCATGCAGCTGTAGCTGGTCAGTGATGAGGAAGAAGAACTGCCTTCTGCACCTGATCCAAGAACACATAGGACAGAGAAAAGGCAGGAGCAGAGAAGGTCAGCTGGATTTCTCGTGAGGTGGCAGCCTTGTCCTTCTTGATGGGCTGTACCAGAAGCTGGATATTTAACACAGCAGACCAATGGAGACAATGCTGAAACAATGTGTTTATTTCCTTGCTGTGTGTTTCCTGGTCGTTGTGATTCCTGCCTTGCTTTGGGTTGAACTTGGATTGTGCCTTATAAACTCTGGACTTTTCTTGCCTCGTAAACCCTCTTGTATTATGGATTTAAGTTTGCCTAGTAGATTTAGCATAATTGGGAAACTTTCAAGTGCCTTATGGACTCATTGGCCATGGCTCTGTGGACTAGCATTGGTCTGCTTTTGGCTGGACAATTGGGACAATTCTGGGTTTTGGGTGATGGGAATTGCTGGGGAATATTAATAAACCCATTAAACCACTGATGTGTGTGTGTGTGTGTGTGTGTGTGTGTGTGTATGTGTGAGTGAGTGAGACAGCACACAGCCTTGCCCAATCTGGGCATGGACCTGATGTCCTACTATGCTGACTGGATGAGAAGGAAGAACATTTGAAGGTCATCAAATGTCAGTCCCACTGGGTAGTCCAAACCAGGAAATTAATTTCACAGGAAAGCTAAAATTGCTTTTACTGTGATTGGCTATAATATAATCTTGCAACTTGATTGTGCTTCACCTCTTCTCTTTCTTAAAGCTTAGTGAATTAGGGAAGCAACTTCCTGTGTCACTTCTGAATTTTATTTTGTTGTTCTTCACTTAAAAATGTTTCAGCCCCTTTTTTGCATAGATAACAGTTCCTGCATAACTCTATCAAGATCATCTTCCTTATACTATACACCAAATTGGGACAATCAGTTTTAATACAAATTTGTTCCAAGTGGATAACAGATGAAAAATTCTTCTGTCTTTCTCCTGCAGGAGGCACTGCACTTCAGGGAGAAATAAGGGAACTAAACAGGATGTATACACATGCACAGAAACACAAACACAGATCCATAAAAGAGACAGGGCACTGTAGATGTTTGAGTGCTTCATGAACCAGGAGAATGTTTTTTTTTCTTCTCCCAAAACAAGCCTGTATGAATGATATACACAATATCTCTCCTCTGGTCACTAGGCATGAATATATATATTGCATGTATGAAGAGTGTGCATCACTATGAAAGTCATTGGAGGAGCAAATGAATGCATGGGAGTTCAAACATGGAAAGAGAAATGCAGCAGCTGAACTTTAATAGATGAATGTACAAATCAAACATGCATACATGAATTCCATGTTCAATTATATTTCTGTGTGTTCCTGTTTACACTGTCAGAACTCAGTTCCCAGGTCAGTCACTGCCTGTTGTCTTTGTGAGGACATGCCAGAAAACCACTCTGGCATAGTTAACAGTGCTTTACTGGATAAAGCACCTATGAATGCTTGCTAGTAATAGGCCCTTTAGTTGGACAGTCAGCTCTGGAAATGATGGCCTGCATTACAGTATATAACACTGTATGAGGTTTTTTTTTTTAATGAAAACAGTTTGTATGCTATAACATTGGTGCTAGTCTTCCATTTCTTATTCTCTTTCTTTCTTTCTTTCTTTCTTTCTTTCTTTCTTTCTTTCTTTCTTTCTTTCTTTCTTTCTTTCTTCCTTCCTTCCTTCCTTCCTTCCTTCCTTCCTTCTTTTCTTTTCTTTTTTTTCTTCTTTCCCAGAGTTTCAGCAGGAAGTGGAGAGGCAAGGCAGAGAACCAGCTGAAGCAGACGGTTCCCTGTTGTGTTTAGGAACATGAGAGGCCTGTATCCACCTTCTCTTTTTTGGAAGATGCTTCAGGAAGTATTACTCATAGCTAGCCACTTCATAGCCTATTGCCCAGCCTCTGACAGAAGAGGTGGGTGAGATCCTACTATGTGTGTTAGTCTAGAAAGAAGCAGTACAAATTGAGTGATTGAACATGCAGCTCTTTAACCCCCCCCCCCCAAAAAAAAAGATTTATGTGGGTAATTTGACACAGGGCACACTGAGAGGAAGAACAGAGTGGGAAGAAATTGGGTGGGAAGAGTCTAGGATGAATAGTCCTGGGCATCAGCCTCTTTCCTCCACTCCACCAAACATGTAGCCTTCCTCCTCAGATCCTTGTCTTGTTTTTGTACTCCCTTCCTTGTAGGGAATGTATAAGAAATGCAGCATTAAAAAGCTGCATCACCAAGGCTGCTGCATCACCAGGCAACATCAACAGTTGTCATAATGAATCAGATAGTTTTTCTTCTTAATATCTCTCTCACAACAACAGGCATCGGAAGAGGGAAAAACGTTATCGTAATCAGGCCAAAAAAAGGAATTAAATAGTGCTTAGCACACAGAGAGCTTCAACTGGACATTGCCAAGTTGCCAATCTTGATCCAACTGGCAGACTGCCTCTCCATGCCATACTTCACTAATCTCAAAGTACCTAGACACTAGAGGGCCTTTACTCTGGCACAATGTGATGCCCTGGCCTCATCTGTCCTTGAAGAACAATCCAGGGAGATTTCCTATCCAGAAAGACAATGCCCCGGGACATTTTCATACAGAAACAATGGAACATGTACTCCTCCAACATCTGTATTACAAGATGTATAGCGTCATCTCACAATTATTACATAAATATCCAGAGTGCACAGGACACCTCCTTGCTGTTTTCAAATTCTAACCAGCTTCAACATATAATGTTGCCAGGTTCTGCGCAGCAGTGTTTCAATTCATCAGATGATGACATGTGCCATAAACTAGTCTTAAAAAGCAATCCAGTTTATCATACTAGATCCTCTCTATTGTGATAGATTTAATTTGCCACATACTAACTTCTATGTTCCTCTATACCTATCTAATGCTCTTACCCCTCCTTTTAGACTTTTGTTTTTGAATATGTCTTCTGCTTTATATATTTTAGTTTTTGTTCTTAGACTCCGATGTATTTTCTATGCTTTTTAACTGACTATACTCACCCTCCTTGTGCTGGTCTTTAAATGTAATAAAGATTTAATTTATTATAGTAATAGAAAGAAAGAGGACATTTTTTAAAGAAAGAAAACTCATAGCAACAGTAGAGCTGCTTTGCATTTGCTGTTCCGAAGATTTGCTGTTCCCGTTCAGTCTCTGACGTGGCTCCAAAAGCAGGACCAGAATTGTTTACATACAGAATGGAAAGTACAGTCATACATGCCATTCCTTATGTCTGCCAATACCTGTTTTCCAGCACCGAAATAGTGTACAGGTAGTCCTCAATCTACAAATAATTCGCTTAGTTACAATGGCACTGAAAAAAGTGACTTACAATCATTTTTCGCACTTACAACTGTTGCAGCATCCCCATGGTCAGATAATCAACATTCGGACTCTAGGCAACTGGTTCATATGCTACTTGCAGTGTCCCAGGGCCATGTGATCATCATTTATGACCTTCTGACAATGTCAATGAGGAAGCCATATTCACTTAACAACTATATTATTAACTGCAGTGATCCACTTAACAACTGTGGCAAGAAAAGTCATAAAATGGGGCAAAACTCACTTAACAAGAGAAACTTTGGGCTCAATTGTGGTCATAAGTTGAGATTTTTTTTCATTTAATGACCATGTTAATCTCTTGCATTGGGGTGAAGTTGGGGTGACTGAATGGAACTGGACATTTACTGGCTGGATGTCCTTCCTGAAGCCTACATGGAGTTTGCAGCAGATATTTTCTCTTTGTGCCCAGAGATCTAACTTGTAGCCTTCTGATTGTGAGGTGAGAGCTCCACCTCTAGGTCACCATGCTGCTCATTACTGTACATAGATTATTGTTGGGGGGGGGGAAAAGGTAGAATATCATGGAGATGTGACATGCACACAAACAAGAACATTTTTTTCATAAACAGAGGTAGAGTACAGCTGGGATCAGAATTTCCATTACTAAGCAAGGCAATTGTTAAATGACTTGTGCCTGATTTTAACCACCTTTTTGCCACAGCTGTTCCCTCAGTTAAGTGAATCATACATTCATTCAGTGAATCCAGCTTTCCCCATTGACTTTGCTTGTCAGAAGCCAGCTGGGTACTGCTTGGTAAGACCTGGATTATTGTATCCAGTTTTGGTCACCACGATACAAAAAAGATGTTGAGTCTCCAGAAAGAGCACAGAGAAGAGCAACAAAGATAATTAGGGGGCTTTAAGCTAAACTCTATGATGAACGGCTGCAGAAACTGGGTATGTCTAGTTTAATGAAAGAAGCATCAGGGGTGTCATGATAGCAGGGTTCCAATATCTGAGGGGCTGCCACAAAGAAGAAGGGCCAACCTATTTTCCAAAGTACCAGAAGGCAAGACAAAAAGCAATGTTTGGAAATTAACCAAGAAGAGAAGCCACCTATAACTAAGGAGAAATTTCCTGATGGTGAGAACAATAAATCGGTGGAAGGGCTTGCCTTCAGAAGTTGTGGGTGCTCCATCATTGGAGGCCTTTAAAAAGAGACTTGGACAGACATTTGGTAATGGCATGGTGTCTCCTGCTTGATCAGGGGGTTGGATTAGAAGACCTCCAAGGCCCCTTCCAATTCTGTTATCCTGTTCTATTCTATTCTCCAAAGCATCTGAAGGCAGGACACAAAGTAATGGGTTGAAGATTGTTAAAGAGAGATACCACCTAGAACCAAGAAGAAATTTCCTGACAGTGAGAACAATTAATCAGTGGAATGGCTTGCCTCATGAAATTGTGGTGCGCCATCATTAAAGGTTTTCAAGAAGAGATTGGACAGTCATCTGACTGGGATAGTATAACACTCCTGCTTGAGCAGGGGGTTGGACTAGAAGACCTCCAAGGTCCCTTCCTACTCTGTAATTCTATATTCTATGTTCTATGATAGCAGTTTTCCAATATTTGAAGAGCTGTCACAATGAAGAGGGGGGGGGTGTCAACCTATTTTCGAATGCCCTGAAGGCTGAGAAAGATGTTACAGCTAGAAACTTATCAAGAAGCGATCCAAGTTAGGAGAAATTTACTGACAGTGAGAACAATTACTCAGTGGAATGGCTTGCCTTCAGAAGTTGTGGGTGCTCCATAACTGAAGGTTTTTAAGAAGAGATTGGACAGCCAATGATATAGGCTCTCCTCCTTGAACAGTGGAACTGGAAGCCTCCAAAGTCCCTTCCAAATCTGTTATCTTGCCATTCTGTTAAATATTCCCCCACAGTGATAGCCTACACAGAACAAGGAAAACAATTCATGCTTACTGCAACTGAAGATCACAGCATGCAAGTGGTCCAGGAATAGCAGATGGCATCCAACATGACCCTGCATAACATCTTTCAATCCATTTGCACTGTGCACTGGTTAGGTCACCCTTGAAGTAATGTATCCTGTCTTTAAAAAGACACGTAGCAGCTACAGTTGCTTCAACAGAGAGCTATCACAATGACTGTAATAGTGGTTTGCTGCATAAGTTCTATAACTATGCTTTAAAATAGGAGGATGACTTGAAGATAAGTTGGGATGAAGTAGAAGCAGGCTTTTCAACTGGTCTGAGAGATCACCTTTCCATTTCACTTTGGGCCCCTCTCTGTCACATCAGCCTGGTACCCACACATCTCTGTTTCAAAATGTAGCATGTACCAGACCTAAATGTATGTAACTCTTGATTATTATCCATGGAACAGTGGGTATTTCTGTATCACTTCCTTTATAAGTTGCAGCCCAAAGTGGTATAATCCAGGAAATGCTTTACTAGTTGATTCTGCTGGTATATAAGTAAGGGTTGGGTTTTTTAAAAAAAAAAAAAGACTGGGCTTGAAGATTCCAGCTTCTGAGCCACAGCCCAAATCTCTAAAATATAAACTGTGATCTAGAAGGAAGGGAAGCTGGGCTCAGCAACATTTGTTAGAAGCCATGATATAACAAAATCACGTGTCTGTAATGGTATCATCATGGAGATGCTGCAATGGCCTGTTTTCATCATGATGTCTGATGAAAATATGTGTTTACATCAGACATGTCAAACACAAGGCCCAGGGGTGGATGCGGCCCGCGAAGTGGTTTCATGTGGCCCTCGAAGCCATCCTGGAAACAGCGAGGGAACGGCCCCCACTGCCTTGGCCCTGGCCCAGGCCAGCCGGGAGCCAATGTACAATTTTGTGATGGTCATCTTGGCACTTGCCCCGGTGGACCATGCCTTGGCACTTGCCATGTTCCCCCCCCTTCTGCCGGAGACCCTCAGATCTGTCCCACTCCTGCCCAGGCCCCCACAGGCACCCTTGTTGCGAATGATGTAGAACTGGCCACGCCCACACAGTAGGCCACACCCACTCCATCCACATCCATCCAGTAGGCTGCACCCACTCTGGCCACACCCACCTGGCCCCCCAAGGGCAACTGTAATGCTGATGCGGCCCTCAATGAAATTGATATGGTTTACATGATATCTCAGCATTTGCTTGCTTTTGCTTCCTCTCACTCCCTGGTGGATGCCCATGACTCTGCTAGAGAAACCGTAGATGCTACAAATCACTGTTTCCCAGTACCACTAGTTTTTAATCACCTTTTACATGTAATTATGTTTATTTTACATTCAAATGTATAAATATATGCAACACAGTAATAACATTTTAGGGCTGAACTGGACATTACCAAAAATATGCAGTTATTTTAATTTTCTCTCTCTCTCTCTCTTGTAATATGTAAAATATGAAAAATGGTGTTATATCATATCTGTGTAGAGAAATATGAAGATGACCTTAATATGTGGCAACTATTAGTAAATGATGGGCTTAGCCTGGAAAAACAAGAAAGGGGAGAAAGAAGATTGCCACGTCTTGACTCTCTCTGATATAAATGGAAGCTTTCAGGATTCTGTTATTAGAGAGTCTATATAGACTAAGTACAACTCCAGTTTTTCTTGGGTGTCTGTTTCCTACTCTGGCCTACCCCAACATTGGCTAACAATGTTTCTGCTGTCAATTGGGAGGAAGAAGAAAAACTCACACAATAATATTACCTGATGCATTTGTCTCATAGATCCCAAGACAAAAGTGAAGAACTAAAGAAATAACGCAGAATGGACAATTCACTATGTTGGTGATTAGCAAAATGACCAGATACTTAACAGGACAAAAGCCAGCTTAAGGCCATAAAAAAAATAAGGCAAGCTGCCCAAAATTCTTCAACAGAAGCAATCCCAATCAATCCTGAAGAAGTGTTCTGCAGCTGCAATACAGACAGACAGAAGTAGCAAATCATATTCAAATTCCTCTCCTGATGGGTAAAAAGGCATGATCTACAATATTCTGCCTCCTTGATTGTCTCCATTGCCTGCCAAAGTTGGAGGAGATGTCTGCATTGGGAAAACTTCTATGATCTGATGGTAGGGTACAAAACTGTCCCAGGCACAAAACAGCTGTTTCCAGGATTCTGAACTTAGAAGAAATCACCCAAAATTCTTGAATTTTATTCCAATCTTGAAGCAAAACAGGATGTTTCATTCCCTACTGCAGTGATGGCAAACCTTTTAGAGACCGAGTGCCCAAACTGCAACCCAAAACCCACTTATTTATTGCCAGGTGCCAGGTGGGCATGGCTCACTGGGTGGACATGGCTGTGGTCATGGCAGACTGGGTGGGTGTGGCCAAGGTGGGCATGGTCACCTTGATGTTGTTCGTGAGGAGGGATGCCTGTGGGGGCTGGGCAGGGTTGGGGGAGATCCACGCGGTCTCTGGCAGGTGGGGCAGTGGGCAGAAGGCTTGTCCTGTGGGGTGAGGTGAGGCAAGGCAAGGCAGGGCGGGGGGTGCCATTGTCTCAGGGTAAGGCGAGGCACGGCTGGGCTGGCTGCTGCCTGACACCATTGACCCTGCACACAGAGGCCAGCAAGAGCATGGGGGCCGACAATGTCCATCAGCAGCCAAGCCTGCCAGCCCCTTGACCGGCACACTCTGGGGCTCCGCAGCCCACCGCCAGCAGTTCAGAGAAGCTGCCTCTGAGCTGGACAGCCAGCCGACAGCTGAGGAGGCAATGCAGTGAGTCGTGCCCAGGAAAAGGAGAGCATGCGAGGCCAGAAAGGATGGGATGGGGGGGAGGGAAACCATCCATGCTGGGATGCATCTGGCCACGTGGGAGCTCAGTGAGTTAGTGGGTGGCTGGTTGAAGAGGGACGGTTGCCATCTCCAGGGCATGGTGCGCATGCCCACAGAGAGGGCTCCAAGTGCCGCCTCTGGCATGCGTGCCATAGGTTCGCCACCACTGCCCTAATGCATTGTGTGACTCCTGGTATTTATAGGAGTCTGTGGTCTTCCAAATGCTGCCAACATATTTCCAATATCTTCCCAGTTGTTAGAAAGTTTGGAAAATTCTGGAGATTGTAGTTTTGGCAGCATCTAGATCATTTGTTTCCTCAAATTTGGCACCTTTTAGTGTGGGGACTTCAATTTCCAGAATGAGAATTGCTGGCTCAAGAATTCTGGGTGTTGTAGTCCACACTTCTTAAAAGTTCCAATTTTTTTTTAAAAAAAATACTTATGCAGAATCCTTCTACCAGGTCCATTATAGCAAGAATAAGCAAGTCATACTATTAATGACAAAGGATCACATTGCCATCTCAGGGGGCATGAGAGCTGCAAAGTATATGAGACCAAATCACATAAGAGCAAAGCAGAAGTGAGGCAAATGCGGGGCAGTGGGATGCTTTGTTATTAAATAATGATATGCCTATTTTAGAAACAAAATAGGAAAAAAATAGGAAGAGGAAGGTATGTTGGACATGTTCTCTGCCTTGAATTATTTGTAAAAATAATAAATGTCGGGATATGACCACAATTAAGTTCAGAGACTGGATGGTGATTAGCAATGAAGTCACTAATTTTATGCCAATAATTTTGGGGGAAGAGCATGTGTTATTGGGACAAGTTCCAGAGTTAATACTGGTGTCTTTTCTGTCCTACCATACCAAACAGATTGCCAGGAATCACCCAGCATCTTTTGCTCTTCAGTGGATCAAGATTTTCTTCATGATAATTAACAGATATGCAAAAATAAATAGATTACTAAGTAGAAGACGATGATGATTAGATTGTTTTCTCATTTTATATATATTGGGCTGAGAGAGTGTGACTGGCCCAAAGTCATCCAGCTGGCTTTCAAATATTTTTTACTTCTTTGCTGCCTTCTAATTTTCAGCTTGATTTTGAAGCTTAGATTTGATAGACTATATTAAATAACATTAATCTTTCTCCTATTTTTACCTCTGCAGTTAGTGTTATTTTAGAGTTAGTACATTATTTTATCAGCAGGTGGTGCAAGAAGATTGAGAAACCACATTTTGTAATAGTAGTTGAGATTTAAAGTTCCAGTTAAAACACAACTGAAATAAGGGGGGGGCACTTTCCTACAAACACAACAGAAATTGCCTAAGTCTGGATTAAATTGTTTTAGTACTGACTGAAAACCCACAGTAGTTCCCAATTATATCCACACAATACACATCCCTCTCTGTCTCTTTCTCACACACACTGTTCAACTCTATAAAAAGCACTTTGGAATTGTATCTGAAAACCTACTGTCAATCAATGAAGTTCTTGCAAGATGGATATGATTCTTCTGAACTGGAACTGACTATCAGCAACTACACAGCTGCCTTTTGGACCAGATGCAACTGCTGAGTAATCTTCAAGGTCAGCCCAAATAAAGCAGGTCAACAGTAATCAAGATGATAAACAATGAAGGAGTCACCCAAGTTTCCTGATTCAGAAAAGGCTTCATCTGATACAACAGCCCCAGATGCTTCATGGACACCTTCTGAAAGAGTAAAACCTCAACAAGAACAAACAATGGTGTTACGTATATTGTTTTCTGAAAAAATAGAATTGCTAGGGGAGATAACTAATATATTTGTATGCCTGGTATGAGAGAATACTGCCCTCCCTAAAAAGCTACTTTGCTACTGCCTACTATTGACACACCTCCCTTCCACCTTCTAATGATCCAGGAAGGGCTGCCATCTGTATTCTACTCATACAATTAAAGATTGTCCCAGATCTAGTTGTCTCCCAGGTCTTTTTCCTTGTGTCTCTCTCCTCCTTATAATAGGATATTGGGTTCCAATTCAGGGAAAAAGTGAGCACGAATGGATGAAAGCAAAAAGGAAAACAGCATTCTACTTTCCCAGGTTATTTCAAAGTAAACAAACGTTTTCTGGTTGCCTTCTAAAGCAACCTATATTACCAGGAAAATATAAGGCAAAGCCTGCTCATTTCTGCTAGAATTTGAGGACTTTGGAGTTAAAGCAAGCTCTATTTTTGATACCTTCCTACCAACCTTCCATGCTTTCCTTTCTGCACGTCTTGCTCTTTTGGATATCGCTCCCTTTATCCTTGGGAAATACCTGGCCAATCTGGACCCTTTTACCTGTTGCACAGACTTCAGACTTTCTTTGGCTGTGCAAAACTCAATTCCAAGAATTGGTCTGGTCCTCTTGTCATCCTAATGATGCTGTCATACTAGAGATTGACAGCTCAGAATAGATGGGTATCTTCTCCTTTCTCCAAAATTTGGATAATAATATAAGGCCTGCTCTGGGATGGAGAAGACTTGTGGCGGGTCCTGCCCCAGTTGCATTAGTTAAGCCCCTTTTCAAGAGTTAATTCTAGATAGTCTCCTATCACGTGATTGTGTGGGTTCTATTATTTTGGAGATAGAGAGAGACGATTATTTTGGAGATAGAGAGAGACGGACCGCAAGTCCTATTCCATAAGAGTTTCTTGCACTAAGCATGATCCAAAGGGCAGTTTTTTGTTTAAAGTAGCACAAGGATGCTAACAGTTGGGAGACTCCCCTGAGCGCATCAATTTTGAGCATATTACTTTGTAGATAGTGTGTGCTTTGGCTTCTTATTAAGCCCTCCTGTTGGCAGGCTGAGGTTTGTAGAGCGATTAGTTCAAGGCAACACAGGGTTGCTGATCCAATTTCTCTCTGAGGTGTTGTAACCTGGAATAGCCTTGGTAAGGTTATGATGTTCTTTCACCTGGGACTCATGGGGGTGGGTAGAGGAGGAGAGAGAGAGCACATTCCCAGTTAAACCTGCTTTCCTATGGACTGATACTACAACTGTATTAACATATCACACAGTCCCATAGCTTATTTTAACCTCAGCTTGTTGATTAAGCTAGAATTGCCACATTCCCAAAATAGGCTTAGCCAGAAACCATGATTTACAAAGCATCAAGGTTAACACACACACCAAACTGGCATTATGGCTTAACATATTATTGCCCAGGGCTTTTCAACCAGTGGTACGGGTACCACCTGTGGTACATTGAAACCTGGCAGGTGGTACACGACCATCCTAGAAAAGTGGTAGCGGGGGAGGGGAATGAGCTGAACTGGTGGCAGCTGAACCTGAGTGACAGATGGCTGGAGCTGTCAGGGCTGTCAGGGCTCAGAAGAAGCGCCGATCAGCTGGAATGTTGCAGCATCTCCAGGGTCTTGTGATTTACATTCAGATGCTTGGCAACTGATTCATATTTATGACGGTCACAGTGTCATGTGAAGTGACCAAAACCTGCTGCAACCACCCAGCAGACGGGGGGGAATAAAAATCAAACACCTCCCCCCCTACCCCACTCCCACTGCCAATCCTCAACAGAAATGCTCACAACAATGAAAACCTCGGACAGGAGGAAGAGTGCCGCCGGGCGGGCAGGCAGGTGTCTTGCTCGGCTGTGGCTTGGGGGGCACTTTGTCAGTGCCATTGTAACTTCGAACAGTCACTAAGCAAACTGTTGTAAGTCAAGGACTACCTGTACTTTATCACTTTTTTCCTTTTTTTTTTTTTTGGTCATCAAGTTTTTGACAGCTTGCTAGGCGACTGATGGTACTCGGATGTTGCCATATCCTAAAAGTGGTACAATGGCTGAAAAGGTTGAAAAGCCCTGTTATTACCAAGGGGTTCTTCTTAATTACTTCCTGTCCCTCTCCTCAAAAAAATAAAAATAAAGCTTTTGACATTTTGGATTTGGATCAAGAGTTTCCCGACATTTCCTTCTCTGAATTTCCTTCTCTAAATTTAACCTAACATACAGGTAGCCTTTGACTTGCAACCATTTGTTTAGTGACCATTTGAAGTTATAGCAGCACTGAAAAAAGTAATTTATGGCTGTTTTTTCCACACTTATGACCATTGCAGCATCTCCAGAGTTACATGGTCAAAATTTGTCCGCTGGGCAACTGGTTCATATTTATGACAGTTGCAGTGTCCCAGGATCATGTGATCACCTTTTGTAAACTTCTGACAAGCAAAGTCAATGGGAAAGCCAGATTCACTTAATACAGGGGTTCTCAACCTTGGCAACTTTAAGACTTGTGGACTTCAACTCCCAGAATTCCTCAGCCAGCAAAGCTGGCTGAGGAGTTCTGGGAGTTGAAGTCCACAAGTCTTAAAGTTGCCAAGGTTGAGAACCCCTGACTTAATAACTGTGTTAATAGCTTAACAACTGCGGCAATTTACTTAATGATTGTGGCAACAAAGGTTGTAAAATGGGGCAAAACTTAACAACTGTCTTGCTTAGCAATGGGCTCAATTGCGATCTTGTATATAGAAACACTTTGAAGACTTTTCTATCAATTCTTCTTCTATGCCAGGAAAACCTTCCTTGATAAACCTTTGCTTGAATCAAAAATTTAAATCATAGGAGTGGCATGGCAACTGTTTATATATGCTATTTATTTGCCACTCCCAATTAGCAAACACTGATATAACACATTTGAATAAGCTAGACCAGGGGTGTCAAACTGCTGTCTGGTTGCATCATGCAGAAGTCGCGCCCACCCCAGCTCCAGCTATGCGAAAAAAGTCAGAATGCGTTGTGACACATCACCTGACGCGGTGAGTTTGACACCCGTGAGCTAGACTCAAGAAGACAGTTATCTACAGTTATGGCTTCTCTGGTACTTTTAAGATTCTGGATAAAATTAACAACACTGACTTGCAATATATTGATTAGATTTAACTTCTGCTACTTTATTTTTAAAGCATGATCAGGTCTGGGTTAAAATGTGTAGCGCTGCAATCCACATCCAAGCTAGATTTTTTTTCATGGGAAGAAGTCCCCTGTTGCACTCCATTAAGATCCGGCCATTTGGAATAATAAATTACAATTCAATTAATTATGGTGAGATTTGTACATATTCAACAGAAGGAAGCCAAGTTGGATTTTTGTTTTGATTTCCCATTACAACTTTACTCTGGTTCTCTACCAGGAAATAAAGGATCTCTGTTGCTCCTCTGTGGGCAAAACAGCTGAAAGGTAGAATTGGAACAAGATAAAGACTATGCAGGCAGTTTTTAGATTTAGACATCAGAAGGCATTTAGAAAACCATCTAGAACATTTGGAGAACATCCTTGAAAAATGCAATACACAACTTTAGTATACCAAGAACATGGCTTCTGTTTTCATTTGCTATACTTATCATTTAACCAGGACATTCCAATGTTCTGCTCACAGATTCCTGAGCCAATCGGATGAGAGAGAAGGGCAGACGCTGAGTGACCTTATAGTGCTTGGCTGAGGTCCCACTATCTTACAGTGTCAGCTGTGAATGTGCCAACAGAGCTAGTCACGTCAGACCTGCTCTCTACTATAGGCTTGAGTAAACTAGATAATATCATTCCTTTGACCCATTTTTTTTAAACTATCCCCAAATGATGCATAATTATATCCACATTCTTCTACCCTTTTAGCTCAAGAATTTTAGAGCATTGTTTTTCAAGTTTCTGGATAGCGATTCATATTTTCTCTCAAAATATGATGGGATGGCAAAAACGCACTTATGCTAAGAACATATTTTAAGGGGTTTCCATTTATAAAATTACCTATCAAAGCACAATGTGCAGCTGTTTCTTTATTACTTGTTTTTCAATATGGAAATGCAAAATGTAAAACATTTCAAGTCTAAGGATGGTAAAAATGTCTGCATCCTTCAAGGCCATATACGTACGCATACACATCCTCCAATTATTATTCACATTCCATATATATATTTCTATAGTGTGTAAGAAGATATAAGTGAGGAAAAAGTTTTTTTTAATCTATAGAGGAACTACAGCGGGGAAAAAATCCTTATCTGAAAGAGCAAAATATGAATATGAACAGGACGTTCTGGTTCTGCTTAAGACATTAATCAGAACCTTGTCCGTGATAAAAAAAAAGCAAACCCTAAAACAATGATCCTGAAATCAAGAGGCAGTCTCATTGGAAACAGATGTTATGGCAATTTATAACCATATTCTTAGGAGATTAATCAAAAGAAAAATTTCCTGCATGGATGAGTATTTATTTGCATAGGAACTGTGAATTTTTTGCCAATAGCTTCAGAACTACTGTTTAGCAGCTTAGTTGGCTTCTAAGTAATCAAGATGATAAAATTTGAAAAGACAAACAGTAAATTGAATTTTGAATTTGATTTGAATACAAACATAAAGTACAGGTAGAGCAAGGAAGAATAAAATACTATAGAAGTCAGTACATCTATCATGTCTCTTGGGGGTCTGGCAATGGAGTCTGGAATACAAGGACTCCTCAACTTACAACTAAAATTGGGCCAGAGTTTCCACTGCTAAGCAAGATGGTTGTTAAGTGAGTCTTGTCCAATTTTATGACATTTTTCACCATGGTTATTAAGAGAATCACCACAATTATTAAATGAATCAGGCAGTCTTAAGCGAATCTGGCTTTCTCCATTGATTTTGCTTGTCAGAAACCAGCTGGGAAGATTGCAAATGACAATCACATGACCTCAGGACACTGAAATGATTGGAAGTACATGACCTATAAAGCCCTACATGGCATCGGACCAGGTTATTTACGGGACCGTCTGCTGCCTCATGAATCCCAGCGGCCGGTTAGGGCCCACAGAGTCGGCCTTCTCCAGGTCCCGTCAGCCAGACAGTGTCGCCTGGTGGGGCCTAGGAGAAGAGCCTTCTCTGTTGTGGCCCCGGCCCTCTGGAACCAACTCCCCCTGGAGATCCGTGTCGCCCCCACCCTCTCCGCCTTTCGTAAACTGCTTAAAACATACCTTTGCTGGCAGGCTTGGGGCAGCTAACATCTTGCCCCTAGCCAGTGTATGTTTGTGTGTATGTTTGTGGAATGATTGTTTTTTTTTCTTTTTAACTTAGGGGTTTTTATATTTATGTATTTTACTGTGATTTCTATTATGTTGTCAGCCGCCCTGAGTTCTCCGGAATAGGGCGGCATAGAAGTCAAATTAAATAATAATAATAAAATAAATAATGCTGATTATCGAGTGCCCACATTTTGATCATGTAACCAAGGGGATGCTGTGATGGGCTTAAACGCAAGGAATCATCAAAAGTCATTTTTGTTCTTCAGTGCCTTTGTAACTTCGAACAGCCCTAAATGAATGATGGTTAAGACGACGATGACTTCTTGTTCCTACTATTTTCTCTTAGTCAATAATTCTACTAAATAACAAAAACACTTTAGAAAAGGAGGAGTTTCATCAAAAAGAGAGGACACTATGTCAGTATGCTGAAAAATAGGTCCTGGCAGCCAAAAAAGAAAAGAAAAGACATGGAGCAGTTTAATAAAAAAAGAGAATTTCTACTGGCTACAGGTGTTGTGAGCCGCTCCGAGTCTTCGGAGAGGAGTGGCATATAAGTCCAAATAAATAAATAAATAAATAAATAAAATGGCTTCTACCTAAGCCAGTAGCATAACTGAATCGAGCTCCTGCAACTTTAGCTAGGCAAGATGGGTGGCAAGCAAGTCAAATAAATGAATAAAGAAATAAACAAACAAGCGTGTAAAAAGAGAGCATGGGATTCAGAGGTATAATTTATCATGTGGCATACTATAGTCTCAAATTTAATATTTGACATTACTTTTTTAATATTTTTTAATTAAGTAAACATTTAAAAACAGGTTGAACACAGTGTGACTTTTCTGGCTGTTATTTTGCCATACATACTATACCATGTACCATTTATCTTCCTAGTCATTGATCTTTTACACTATTTACATGTTGCATTTTATACTATTTACATATTTATATATTTACATAATATTTACGTCTATTTATAACATAACTTCCATTTCCATTCTTATTTCATATTCTGATCTCTATCTTACGCTCACTTTGAGGTTGGAAATCTACACTTTCTCTCTTCTAGATGAGCTTTCTCTGTTCTGGTTTTTTCTCGAGTCTAACCAATAGTACATCTTATCCCAAGCTTCGTAATACTGTTTCCTCCTTGTCTTTAATTTCATTTGACATTACTTTTAAAGGAGTTAACAACTGCAGCTTCTCTTCCGATAGGATTTTACCATTTCTCAAAGAACATATAAAGACACAGCACAAAGGGGCAGTTCTTGTGGGATTTTTCTCTTCTACTAATTTCCCCTTAGATTACTTTAGCAAATACTTATTACAGAAATACATTGTGTAATTTTTAAGGGAAAACACATGGGTGGGAGCCTCCTTCCGCCCTCAGCAAGATCCTCTCCACATCAGTTTATTCTTTATGCCAGCTCTGGTTTCAGAGCTGATTGGAAAGAAATATGGGGCTGGAGAAATATGCCGTTGATGCAAGGCTCTAGGCTAGAAGTCCAAGACCTCACTCATGAGAACTCAGAGGTCAGCAGTTGGCTTTCAACTGTCTTCAGTTCAGGCCACCACACTTCAGCCCAACAGGTATAGTTCAGGAAGTGCCAGTGATCAGGACACTGGAGACTAAGTTGTGTTTGGAAAGCTTGAAGAAATTGGGTTATTTAGCCTTGAGGAAAGCAGAATATGATAGCAGTTTTTGAGTAACTGAAGGGATGTCACAAAAAATGTTAACACTCATTCTTGTGGGTTTAATCTACTGTTGTCCAGACAACAGGATGTGGCATAATGGTTTTATGTTCCAGGAAGATTCTGATTGAACGTTAGCAAAATGTTAGTCCAATATGTGAATTCATTACCCAGTCAGTTGGAGGACTCTTCTTCATTGGAAATGTTCAAATAAATTCCAGATGACCATTAGTCAGGGGTGTTTTATGATTCTAGCCCTAAGCTGTAATTCATGTTTTAACTCTATGATTCTCTGAAGTAGCAGACTTTACAATCTGAACGGAAGGGGCCCGCAGACATTTAGACAAGAACTTAATACAATATATTGTTGCTGGAGAAGGGAAATCAACAGGTAGAACCAAGCCTCATGTTGATTTTACGAAGTAAATTCCTATTTGCCTTGAGCTTCTACTGTATGGCCCAACTTGGCCTTAACTTGTTAAGCATCTTTGAATGCTTACATGACAATACCATTTACCCAATTAGCAGGAGCTATATCCAGGTCAGCACAGGTAGGTTTGGTCCTTCAGTGCAATACCTACTGTTTCAGTAGCCTTCTTTTACTTCCGGCCCACTTTCTGAAACAATTAGTTTGAGACAGTCCTAGCTGCCTTGCTGACGCACATAAAAACTATGTCTATCGGTGCCAGATGGACCTTTTTTTAAGAGGGGGAGGGGGAAGAGAAAGCTGTTCAGTGCAATCCTGATAAAACTGATGGCCTCTTCTGTATTCGAGACCAATTTGAAACCAGCGATCATTGACCTCCAGCCTGGCAGCTTCTTCAAAGCTAGCTTAGGACCTTCGTGGACCTTTAAATATTTATTCATTAAAAAAGCAAACCGAGCAGATAGGCCTCTGACTCCACCTGCGAAGTTCATCAACCCCGAAACCTCCAATCCAAAGGATCTAAGAGGACGAACCTACGTGCAAGGTCAATCGTGCTCGCTCATGCTGAAAGAAAAGCCCAATTTTTACAACTACCGTAGCACCGGATGCCTCCTCCCAAAGTCCAGGGTATTTGCTGCAGAATTGAAAACTAAAGCTTTGCCTGGATTTTCCCTTTTTACTGCAGGTAGCAATTCAGGCCAGAATGCTTTCTTGAAATAAAACAGAATAGGATAAAGGAGGGTGGGGGGGGGAATTACTTTGTCCTGTTTGCTAGGAATTCTAACAATTCAAGTCCAAACACATGGCTAACCATGGAAAAACTGTTTTATATTTTGATGCCTATACAAACTTGCTGGCAGCTGCAAAACAGATGCAGAAAGAACACAGTGGTGGCTGCCAACCCACATTTTTTTTACCAGTGACTTCTAGACAGCTGATCTGTGATCTGATCTCATAATGCTCAGAAATTTCTCCACCTGCCCACAAACAGCTTCATTGGTTACTGTTTTATGTGGCTAGAAAAACTATGACTTTCAAAACATCCTACATATTTTTCTTTAAACAATGTTCCCCAGCATAGAAGCCTGAAAAATAATAGTAATAGTAGTAATAATGATAGTAGTAGCAGTGATGCCTTCATCTCTCCCCACCCCGGGCTAAATTTCAGGTCATTAGAAAGAATATGATCCTAGCAGATTAAATTAAAATACAGCTAGTCCTTGGCTTAAAAACAGTTCATTTAGTGACTGTTCAAAGTTACAACGGCACTGAAAAAAGTGACTTATGAGCGTTGCAACATCCCCATAGTCAACGTAATAAAAATTCATATACTTGGCAACTGACTCATATTTATGGAGGTTGCAGTGTCCCAGGGTCATGTGATCCCC
Organism: Bothrops alternatus; assembly: GCA_034064705.1. Lineage (NCBI taxonomy): Eukaryota > Metazoa > Chordata > Lepidosauria > Squamata > Viperidae > Bothrops > Bothrops alternatus. The sequence goes on from JARGCV010000040.1 coordinate 1,704,800, forward strand.
TTCTGCAACCTTCCCAATCAGCCTCTGACAAGCCAAGTCAATGGGGAAGCCAGAACTGTGTTACTAACTTAACAACTGTAGTGATTCACTTAAGAACTGTGGCAAGAAAGGTCGTGAAATGGGGCAAAATTCATTTAACAACTGTCTTGCTTGGCAATGGAAATTAGGAGGTCAATTGTACTCATAAGTCTAGGACTACCTGTAGTTATAACTATTAGAACAGTATTACTGAACAGAATACCATTACTGTAACTAGTAAATCTCTGGTTTAGGGCTTGCTATTATAGCACCATGGATTTAATAATTTTCTGGGATCAGAGCCAGAACTCCGATAAAATTCCATGCCATTACAGAAAAAGCATCAACACACTGAGGATCTGGATGCTGTCATCCTTGGGAGGCCCAACCCCAAATCCTTGTTTAGCCATGAAACCTTTGTGTGTCACTCTTTCTCAGCTTTGCCTCAATAATGTGGAGAGGTGGAATGAATGGCTATTGTCAAGGAAGTAATTTTCACTGTACATTTCCTTCTATCTATATTGTTTACCATTCACCATCCCAACACCATGTATTCTTCATGTCTCAAAATTATGATTTTATGTTTATTTATGAACTTCACTAAACCAAGATATCCGTTTTAATTTCACAGTATTTTAGAAGTGGATAAGAGACTTTCAACAGAGAATGCAATCCATTGGTCAATACCTTTTTAAAATCACTGAATTGTTCAATCCTTATACTTATATGAAGATATTTAAGTATTATTACTACCAAACTAAAATGCTGTACAGTACTTTATTAGAGCAACCAGCTGTAGCTGCAGGTATCTGGATGACCGCTAGGTGGTGGCAAAGAGACTCAGTTGTGGATGCAATCTGGTGGGCATCTGGAGTTTTCAAGCCCAGGTATGGTGGCCCTAACTTTAGTACATAGCACTAAGTACAGCAAATACAGGCTTGGTTTGGGGGGAAAAGGTTGTGAATGATGCACCAAGCTGATCTGTTTTGTACAAATGCAGCTAATCTCAGTGTAACTTCAGCCAGGGAACAGAACATGAATTCAGTAAACAAGTGAGAGCTAAAAGGACAGCAAAACATGGACTTTTCCAGAATCACTCACTAGAGGGCACTAAGTTCATGCTGGCAAAGCTCAGTTTTCCCTTGTAAACAGCACTGGAAAACAGCTGAAGGGAGAGAAGCAATAAATGGGAGACAAAATAAATTAGGAATTGAGCACTCCTCACTGGCAGCTATCATAATTTTTGCTTTACTTCAAGTAGCCTCTGTTCTCATATGCAACAAAGGGAATAAAATAAACAAGCAGACAAACAATAAAAACTAATGAGAGTCCCTCTGGAACACCCTTTGGCTAGGAGCCAGATACAGTGGCAGTGGCCACAAAGAATTAATTATGTGGGAAGAACTTCTTGCAGTCTGGATTTTAACAAAGAAGGACAGATTCCCAACCACGGGCAAAGATTTCTGCAGGTGTGCAGTTTTTTTGGCCAAGCAATGCAGACCCAGATTCCTTAAATAAAACTACAAGAACCCACCCTTCTTTGCATGTGATCACTAGCACAAGCCTGCCATTAGATAATCAGTTTCCAAAAGGAAGATAGGGATTGAGTGTTTAAGACTCTGGAGGTGGAACAGAGAATCTGGACAAGCACAAGCGCTGTCTTCTATAGAGACCTAGAACCATCGGGTGCTTAGAAATATAATCATCCTGGCTGCAGATGCAGAGGACAGAGCTGCATAAAACAGGGGTAGGCAACCTTGGCTCTTTTATGACTCGTGGACTTCAACTCCCAGAATTCCCGAGCCATGGCTGGCTCAGAATTCTGGGAGTTGAAGTCCACGAGTCATAAAAGAGCTAAGGTTGCCTACCCCTGGGCTAGTATTTGACTACAGCCTCCACCTGATGCCATCCCTAGAGGGAGGCTGCAGTTCTCATAATCCCAAGCCAATATGGTCAAACCTCACAAACAAACCATACCTGTTGGCATTCTTTTTAATGGTATTAAAGAGTCTTTGGCCTTTTTTTTGGCACAAAAGGTTTGCTGTTAGCTATGATCTGCACCTAAAATTTGTTAGGAAATCAAAGAGTTTATAACATGCAAAATATGACGTTTATTAAATTGCTTTATGAACAATGCAAACAAATCACTAATGCACTCCAATACCAGTATATTTTCCTTCACATCTCATGCTTAGGTTTTTGTGCAAAAGAAATACTAGATTTATTAACTCAAACGTGCTAATCTTAAACAATCACTTCTCAATCTTTTTTTTTCTGGGTTGTATTTTATGCCAGACAATTCCAAAGGAACGCTCGTTAATTTGAAGGATCCCAAATTAATTAAATTGTTCTTTCCCTCGCTCCTGACTCAATTTCTCCACAACTGAGCATTTGGTTCAAGTGACCAGATATGAACTTGTCTGAATAGGTTTTGTCTACTGTGAAATAATCAAGCATTTTAAGTACCCTAAAATCTGGCAATCAATAAAGCACCACTTAATTAAAAAAAATTAGTTGAACTCAGAATGAACGTATGGCTCTGTGGCACAAGCATCTAAAACTTAACTTTTAGAAAACTTGCCCTTTGCAATTTAGTACTGTCCAAATATGTTGTATAACTCCCATGACCCTCAGCCAGTATTGCCTAATTTGCTTGTAGATTATGAATAATGTAAGCCAGCAGCTAGGGGAATATTAAATTGTGGAACACTGCCTAAAGTAAAGATAAGAATTTTTTTGCACAAACAAGTCAATTTGTTTTGTCTTGCATCTGGAAACAAGATGTGAAAATAGCAACAATCTTCAGATGCAAAGGAAAGCAAGGTGTTCTTGAAAAGGATGGTTCCAGGTATCTCGTCTCTGAAAAAGAGAAAATATAACATAGACAGGCATGTTTATAATTATGTTTTGCATGTTTATAATTATGCTGAGAGGATACTTCAAAAATAATGGCAACAATAGAAATAGAAATAACAAAGCTCACTGCAAGGGAAATGTCTTCTCAGGTAACCTGGTCAGTTTGTCCTCTGCATGCAATAGAAAGGCTGCTTCAGGGCATCCATTCCCACTTCTTAGAGGCATTTATCTTTAATTTGGCCCTCAAGCAGAAAATGGCCACTCTGTATTTTGTAAAACAATTATTTATTGATTACTTCAATGAATATAGCTACCCATATCAAATCCATGACTCTAAGTAGCTCACGACAATTAAAACTATATACAAAACAAAATAAATAATCCATTCAATGATCAGTAGCTGAATACACCAAAACACACCACCACCAACAATCGGCAGGCAGTCTACGGCAGGGGTGTGACGTGTCGCAACTTTTTCCCCCTTGCCAGAGCTAAGGCGGGTGCGGCTTCCGTGTGAGGCATCTGGCCTGTGGGCCGGCATGCTCTACGGACTGTTAACCACCTGGGTTCTCAAGTGCGATGCCAAAACCAAGGCTTTACACCAAGCCCACAGGACTGAAGCCAATCTGATTTTAGGGAGACTTGACACATCTGCTGATGCTGCTGAGAGATACTAAAATTTTACATATTTACACATGTCCTTTATTATTATATTGAGGTGGATATCAAGCATTCAAAAATATAAACCAAACAGCTCAAGCTTATATACTCCACAATGAAGCATCTGCTTGTGATATTTAAAAACTATTAGTTCTTGCAGTTTCCTTTGCAAGATTTCAGAAGGGATTTGCTCTTGCCTACTTCCTAGGGCTGAGAAAGTGAGACGGACCCAAGGGGTCTCCTGCCTTCTAGTTTGATGCCTTAACCACTACACCAAAACTAGGTAAAATAAGGGTCCATAAACACCACATTTCCAAAAATAAAGGGCTAGACAGATCAAAAGTGGGTACTTTGAACTGAGCTTGAATACAAACTGGAAGCTTTGGCACATGTTCAAAATATCTCCAACCTTCTTGAAACTGAATTCTACATAAGCTGAAGTTCATGGACTGTCTTCAAAGGCAGTTTTAAATTGTGCATAATGCACAAATGCACAAATCTAAGAGTTTCTATGTAATTGGAGCTATGCAGTTGTTATTGCAGATTTATTGTAATCTTCCCACACTTCCTTTGAAGAACTGAGGGATACTTAGAAATAATTCCTAAGCTTCTGGCTCATGGCACTACTCACCAAAAAAACACTTGACTGGCTTGTTCCTTTGTGCTTATGCCAGTTACTTAACCATGATTTAAAGAATAAACTATGGCCAGGTGCAAAGAACATATTATGCCATACATAACAGATTACATAGTATATGGTTTCACATACTATTCCACCCTACTTCTGCTTGTTTGATTCTGGCTTAGTATGAAGTGTGAACTCAACCATTCATCAATTGTTTTATCCTTTTTCTGCTTTAGAATACTCTTAAGAAAAAAAAGTTGGTGAAGATATAGGAATTTTTGATATGAAAGACGTCGTCTGGAGTAATTTCTGTTATTTAAAAAACCAGTAATTGTTGCATATTAAGATGACAGGCAAATACCTTAGACCAGCAGTTCTCAACCTTTTTCAGGCCGCGACCCCGACCTGCGCTGCGCATGCGTGCCGCGACCCCGACCTGCACCGCGCATGCGCGACGTGGCACATCACGCATGAGCGGTGCGGCACATCGTGCAGGCGCAGTGCTACCCCGCGCATGTGCAGTGATGTCCCCTGCGCCCGCCGAGGGGGAAAAAATGGCGGACTGCGTTGTTTGGCGACCCCCGTGAAATGGTCATTCGACCCCAAATGGGGTCGTGACCCACAGTTTGAGAACCGCTGCCTTAGACTCTTATTAACTTTTTTAAAAAAATAATCAAGTACCAAAGGAGCAGAGCCTTTTCTGTTGTGGCCTCACATTTTTCAAATTAATTTTCTAATGAGTGGCATATGCCTGCCCCTATTTAGAACTTAAAATTCAGTTTTAAAATAATTTTCATAGTACAAAGTTTGTATTGCATTAGTTGAGAGCTCAGGTGGTGTATACTAGTTAAGGTGCAGAGGTCCCCAACCTTTTGGGTATTGGGGACCAGTTCAGTGGAGAGAATTTTTTCCAAGGACCGGAGCGGGCGTGGTTTCATATGCTGCCTGCATCCTGTGGATGGTGGATTTGCTTGGTTGCATGGGCTGGTTTCTGGCATGTTGTGGACCGGTGGTGATCTGTGGACCAGGGGTTGGGGACCCCTAAGTATTACTGTGAAATGGGGTGACTCAGGGCCTGGTGCTCCATATATGGAAGCTGGCTGGTTGATTTTGAGTAACTCTAGACTGGGAAACTGGTAAATAAATTAAAAATTAAGAGTATAAAAAATACCAACTTGTACTGTGCCAGTGTGGGTCCACAACCTTCATCCTGCAATTGGATTGATATGAGATATAATAACAAAGAGGAAGGTCGCCCCGAGGTGGAGTCCCCGGAGAGGAGCGGCATACAAACCCAAATAAATAAATAAATAAAATTTTTCTTTTTTTCAATTCCTCTAAAGCAAGCCTACAAAAACAAAATGAATCCCCTTTTTGAAAAGACACTCTAAGCCAGCGGTTCTCAACCTGTGGGCCGCGACCCCATTTGGGGTCGAACAACCATTTCACGGGGGTCGCTAAACAAAGCAGTCCGCCATTTTTCCCCCTTTTCCTTAGCTGTGCTACTCCCTCTTATTCTATTGGCTTTTGAAAGCCAATAGAATAGACTCTCTTGAATAGAGTCTAATTCTATTGGCTTTCAAAAGCCAATAGGAATTGTCCAGGCTGTCTCCGCCCTGCTGAGCCCGCCAAAAGTCCCAGTCTGCAAACGGTGCTGCAAGTTGTCTGCAGCGAAGGCGAGCTCTCCGGAAGTTTTCACCCCTCCCTGCTGAGCAACTACTAAAACTGTAAGTAAAAGACGGCCAGAGGTGGGAGGCTGGCGGGCGCAGGGAAGGTTTTTTGCACGCGTGGGGCCCGGCGGGTTTTTTTATCTCCCTTGGACTAGGCCAGCTGGTGGCCCAGCCCGTGGTCGCCCTGCGTCGTCGCTGCTGCGACCGCCCAGGAGCGCCTGGGCATGCCTGCCGCCGCCCCAAACGGGCGGCAGCAAAGGTAAGGCTAGCAGGGCAGCGGCAGGCGCAGGGAAGGTTTTTGGCGTGTGTGGGGCCTGGCGGGTTTTTTACCTCCCTTGGGCTGGGCCAGCTGGTGGCCCAGCCTGTGGTCGCCCTGCACCATCACCGCCGCGGCTGCCCAGGAGCACCTGAGCACTTGGGCCTGCCTGCCGCCGTCCCAAACGGGCAGTGGCCTACGCCTCGGCCGGTGCAAGGCGCAGCACCACGCGTGCGTGGCGCACCACGCGTGCACGGTGCAGCACCACACGTGCACAGCGCAGCACCATGCGTGTGCGGCGCAGGGGTAGCACCACACATGCGCGGCGCAGGTCGGGGTCGTGGCCTGAAAAAGGTTGAGAACCGCTGCTCTAAGCAAGTTACCTACCGCCAAGAAAACAACTAATGTGGCGGCAAAAGAGCTGCTTTCCTTTCCCTATCTGGGAACCTGTTTACTATCTTGAGCACTGCATGTACCGGCATGTCAGCAACATTGATGGCTAAATTAGCTTGTCTCTTTGGACTGAGGGCGGGGAACGATAAGCAGAAGCTACTTTCGCTTGGGCTGAAAACGCGGGTAAGTCGCGTCCTTCGGCTGTGTGTGCGGAGAAAGTTACGTAAAGGCAGCTCAAGCTGTAAACACCTTAACAAAAGACCGAGAGATCCTCCTGTCCTTAACTTTCCGAGAACTCCTCGGAGAGCCCTGGAAAGCCTGATCCAGCCCGCCAATCACATGCCTTGGGCCCGGCAAGTTCCTTTCGCTTTGCAAAAACAAAAAAGGAGGCAGAGAGGCAGCAGAGAGACCCTGCCCACAGAACCCGAACGCGCTGCACGAAAGACTACATATGTAAAAAAAAACTCCCAAGGCCTTTGCACGGCCACAAGGAGAAAGCAACCCCTGCATCGATATTTTTCAAAGACTTGCTTGCTAGGTAGGTAGGATAGACCCTAGATTGCAAGAACCTAAAAAAGGAGGAAGGGGCAGGAGAGAAGAAGCGGGTTCCCCCCTTTTAGAGTTCCCCCGAAGACCATATTTCAGAGCATACATCACTTCAAATCTTGTTTTCAGACCTACTCACTCTCCCCTCTGCATTGCACGGCAGTCCTTTTCGCAGTCAGAAGAGAAGGCAACATGCACCAGTCCCCCCCCCCGGCGGATTTCCTCTAAGGAAGCCTAGACGAGCTCTGTGCAGCTCGCTCCAAATCTCCGGGGCTAGACTGGGATCCCTGGCGTAGCTCTAGAGACCATCCTCGATTTGCAACCTGCTGTAATTTACTCAGCCTCGGATTTTTGCAAACGGCTTTGCATCGCAAAGGGTTCTGAATTGCACGCGTGTGATGCACACACAAAGCTGTGCCGGATTCTCATCAGAATGGACAGAATGAGTATATCTTAGCCGCGGTAGCCACCTTCGACCTCTTTTCTGCAGCTGCCCTGAATTCACTTCCCCCTCCCGTCCAAAAACCGGGAGGAAGGGCCCCTTGTGTTTTGTTTTTTTCCTTCTTCTTTCTCTGCATCTCCGTTCCCTCCCTCCCTTCTGCCTTTCTTTTCTTTCTTCTTTTTCCGCCTCCTTTCCTGGTTGCCCAATCGCTGGAGACACGAGCCCCCACATCAGCTGATCATGTCTCGCTCACGATTGGAAGAAGCCAATCAGCGAGCGGGGGGGGGATTGGCGCCGGGCGGTAGTTAAAGGAGGCAGCCGGCAGCCCTACTCTTCTAGAGCCGAGCATGGGCGATCCTCTTTAGTGGTTGGCTTGCCAGTCCTTGTGAATCCCACCTGCCTCCCACCGTTGCACCTTTTCCTCGACGACGGCCAAGGTAAAGGGCGCGTGGCTCTTGTGAGCAGAGGCTGGAAGGGGTTGGGGAGAGGGAGTCGGGGTTTCGCGGCGCATTTTCCAGTAAACCCACCGCATCATCTTCCCTCCCGCGGGTTTCGCCGAGAAAGGGGGGGGAGGGGAGGCGAAGGAAGGGAGAATAGGAAGTTTTCCCGAAGTCGCTCTCATTTTCCTCTATGATTGTGGACCAGCCACCGTTATACTCCGCTGTGATGCAGTTTAGAGGGCTGTGGTAGAGAGCCGGGGCGGCTGGTCATCTCTCCTCATTTCTCCTTTTAAACAAAAGCAATTAAGTTGTTAAGTGTGTTCCTTAACGCGTTCCTGGTGCTGGGGTGGGGGGAGGGGCGTTCTGGAATTTCCAGGGAAAAGAGGGCTTTGTTCGGACGTTCGAAATTCTTTCTGCCGTTCTCTCTCCTCTCCTGATGTCTCGAGTAGACCGGTTAACTGCAATGGTCCTCTTCCAATCAATCCCGGTGGCTTAGAGGAGATTTCCTGCTGCTCCGATTTTGGATGGCGAAAGTGGGAAATAACCGCGGAGGCCTATGAGAACGGGTCCCCCCGTTTCTCGCAGGCCCTTTGAGCCCTAACCTAGCTAAGCTTGGTCTCTACGGCTGCTGTTGCTTTGAATTCTTGCCCTGGCTTTTGTTAAATGGGGAGGCAAGGAGGCATCCCTAGAAACGACAATGGACTTGAAACGGCTCCAGTTCTGTCCCTTTTTTTCCTCCGCCTTTTTCAAAGGCTGGATGGCTCCGGTTTGGTTCAAGGCGGCGGGATGCGTAAAAACAACGCGGTTGCCCTGGGGAGGGGATAAAATGGTCTCCCTCGTCATGCACTGGAGAAGAGAGGGCGCAGGGTATAAAAGGAGAGTAAAAACGAGCATCTCGCAAGGTTGGAGCCAAAGGTAGAAGAGGAAGTGCTGGTTGAAGACAAAATGCACAGCCTTTGGAGGGTTTGAGTTTGATTAGGAAAAGGAGGGGGAGCCAGGGGCGGCTGTGGTGTATGTGTGTGATTTATATATTAAGGTAAAGTATTCCTGGTGGACAAGTTCATGCAGCTTTTGGGAAAAGGCAACAACATTTATGTATTTATTTACTTATTTAATATCCCCAGTCCTAACTGCAAAAGACAAAGCAGATTGGAATAATCGGACAAAAAAACAAAATTCCGAAACGATTTGTTCCTTTGCTAATGAGAAACAGTATTGATTTTATTTATTTATATATTTACGTACTTAGATTGCAAAATGTAATCAGGATTGATGCTGTGTCAACTTCTCCAGGGAGGGGCGGGTACAGGAGGAATCTTCCAAAGAGTGACTTGGCATGGCTTTCTTCCAGGATGGTTTTTGATTTCCCAATCTAGAGTGTAACTCTAGAATTTCCTGGGGATCTCCCATTCAAGTACTAATTAGTCCAACTCTGCTTTGTTTTTTTCCCCCCTCCCAAGATCAGCTGAAGTTGACTAGATGCTGCCATCTGCTGTCCCTGTATATATTACAATTTTACAATCCACGCTGGTCCTTAGAGAAAAATATAAGTGAAAGAAATAGGATAATTCCAAGACTCTAATTCAGTGACACAGATGGTTCATTCAGCCATCTAACATATCTCGGGTGCCTGTAACAGCCATGGCTAACATGAACATGTGGCATCTTAAGAGGCAGAGTTGGAAGACAATTCCTTAAAAAAGGAAGGGTAACTCAAAATCCAGGTAATATCAGGACCTGTTGGATTAGATTGAAAGTTACCATGATGTCTGATCTACTTGGAGCTACATATTTGGGAATATTTTTCTCAGAAAGGAGAGTTGATACTATTTTCAGTCCAATATTTGTTGATTTGGTTCAAAGAAGGGCAAAAATCCCATGTAAGAAATTATCTTAAGTCTTGAAAGCAATTTTTTTATTATAGTAGTCAATAAAATTGACAATAAAAGTCAGTATTTTCATAGGAATGTATTTATTAACCACTGTAGCGAACAATTTACATAATCATAAAATAATTCAAATACATAATCTTTTGTCATAATAATTGGGTAGCTTCTAAAGAGCTGTAGGGTTCTTCATTAATTTTTGATTTATAAGACAGCCAAGGAAGGGCAAGGAATTTAGTAGAAGTGGAAAAAAATATAAGTCATAATTCAGTTTTGCCCTCTTAAATCCTGATAGGATTGCTCTACAGCTAATGCACTTGTGGAATTCCAGAATTTTACATTTAGAAAATTAATAAATCTGAATTTCACAATTGATATTTTAGTTACCAGGAATGTGTAAATAGTACATATTTTCAGTCTCTCAATAGAATTCTTTAATGGGAGATGAACCTAAACAAAATGTGGAAGTTAGCTTTCTCCATAAAAAGATTTCATGATCTTTAGCAAGAGTAGGATCCTTTCCCTCTCCTCTTCTCCCTCCCCCTCCCCTTCTTAGATATTCTAAACCTCTTAGCACAATGTTTCTCAACCTTGACAATTTTAAGGCATGTGGACTTCAACTCCCAGAATTCCACAGCCAGCATTGCTGGCTGTGGAATTCTGGGAATTGAAGTCCACATGCCTTAAAATTGTCAAGGTTGAGAAACACTGTTACTTAGCAGTTCTCCTTGACTACCTACTGCTAATTCATTTTCTTTTAATTATACAATATTATTCAGCTTCACGGGAGAAAAACCTTAAGCTTAGCGGGCTGACCTGGAATGGTAAAAATCTCAGAATGCTAAAAAAAAAAAAAATCCATTCTACTGTGTTTACCATCCAGTATTGTATTACAGTGTGACATTTGCTGTGAATTAAAATTCAGAACATGAGTTTCATTGTGAGCAAGAACCTGTTTGCGAACTGGTGCTTCATACAATACAGTAGGTATCTGTTTCATGGTATAGAGACTATCATGTTGCAGGTATGGGAGTAATTCATTCTTGCATGGGATTGATTGGCAGTAAAAATGCATAAACAGCAGCACCAGTTCAAAAATTTAATTTGATTTTAACACTAATAGCTATATTTTAACATTGACAATTATATTAGGTCATCTAAAGTAGCAGGAGTATGGGGTGATGCTGTTAAGGTTTTGATGAGGTTCAGGATTTCTACATGCTAAATTATTCTTCTCAGCTGATGTCCTCCAGATCTTTTAGACTACCTCTTAGATTCTAGTTATTATGGCCAGTTGCTTAGAATTCTTTGAGTGTATTGTTTACCTATTTATTTTTGCTAGGCTTGTATATCACTCCAATCATTGACTAACTCTGAGCTGCTTAGAACCCTACCATGTTTAAACAGGATTCAAGCAAAAAATGAAATACCTAAATAGCCAACAATAAAGGTGGCTCCAAAGCCTTTGAAGGCATTGATTGAGGAAAGGTAGATAGATTATTTCACATTTACCTCTACAGGCTTTACTATTAGAGACTATTGCTATCCTCCTATTTGGCATGCAAATGTACTCCAACAAATTTGAAAAATTCAAAATCCATAATTGAGATAGTTCTAGTAGATTTTTTTAAATGAATTGTTTTCATTAATTTATAATAGTATGCCATGGTTTGACATAAGAGATAGGATTTCTACTATTGTGGGCGAAGACATTTTAACCTCATAGAAATTTAGGCATACAAATTTAACATTCTAGGATTTTCCCAGAATTTCAATCAATAGAAATCAAGCTGATCCTATACTGATAATTTTAATGTAAAATTTTGTCATCCTTTGGAGCTCTTTTCAGTTTAAACCCATATAAATTTAAGGGAAAACTTTGCTGTTTAGGAAGTCTTAAATATCACTTTTATAATATAAATAATGTGGAAAGGTTTTGCCTTGATTTCATGATTTCCCTGTATTGCATGTATGGATTTTACAACTTTCTGATAGTACTTTGGGTATCTTCAATGTTATTTCTATGTATTCTCCCCCCCCTCACCCCCAAACAAGCCTTTTGGGGTATAGTAACTGTGTCTTGAGTTGCTCCTAGTTCTATTGTTGAGAACAAAGGTTATAAACCAAACAAGCCGATCTTGATAATAATCCTATTAAAAATTAAATAAATCAAATTTAGAAGCTGATACAGAAGTCTAATGAAATCATTAATGTAGAGATAAGGACAATTAGAATGGAATACTCTGCACACAAATATGGGCATTACCTTATCTCCCTCATTTTATGTTCAAAGTTCTAAATGTCTGAGAATTGAAGCAATTTTGGCAATGGATTCATTTTCAGAACAAGGACTGTATTGTTTGTGATTATTCTTTTTTACAGATTCCATTTTTTTAGAGTTTAGAATTAAGGCAGTATTTCTAAATGCTCATTATAATATTGCATAAATGTTACTGGATAATAACTGTACAGAAGCATTCCCCAGCCAGTAACTTCCAGTTATGTTGGAACAACTGCCATAATCCTCTAGCCAAATTGAGTGAGAATTAGGCAGATTGTAGTCCTAAGGCACATTGAGAGCATCAGATTAGAAACAGGGCTTCCAAAGCAAGACATAGTTGCTTATTCAGGGCCTGTTTTTCATCTTATAGAAATAGTTTGCTATCCTCCATGATCTTCAGTAGAAATATGATGACTTGCAGGAGATGTACATTTTGTACATGGATTGTAATCAGCTGTGGAAAGTTTGCAATGCACTAAGCCAGCTCATAGGCTGGCACTCTGGGAATGTCCCCACTTGGTTTTTGGCAAGAATCCCTTTGGAAATTTTCATAGACATCCATTCCCTTTCCCTTTAGGTCATCATCTTGTAGAACTTCAGGAACAGCTGCAACCATGGCCACCTCTGCAAGTTCCCATTTGAGCAAAACTATAAAACAAATGTACATGAAGCTGCCTCAAGGTGACAAGATCCAAGCTATGTACATATGGATTGATGGGACTGGTGAATTCTTGCGTTGTAAAACTCGGACATTGGAACGTGAGCCCAAGAATGTTGAAGGTAAGCAGATTTGGAGTGAGCTTTCCTAGGACATTAATCAAGGAGAGAACCAACCAAGAATAAGGAGAAATTTCCTGACAGTTAGAACAATTGATCAGTGGAACAACTTGTCTCCAGAAGTTGTGGTTGCTCCAACAATGGAGGTTTTTAAGAAGAGACTGGACAACCATTCATCTGAAATGGTATAGGGTGTTCTTTTTGAGCAGGGGATTGGACTAGAAGACCTTCAAGGTCCCTTCCAATTCTGTTAATTCTCTTATGTTGAACAACCAGTTATACAAATCACCATTGTGACTCTGATTTCATTAAATCCTGAGTTTTGACTAACAGCTATCAAGCCAAGTGCTACTATTACTACTGCAAGGAACTGAAAATCTAAATACCTCTTGGCTTTTATTTTTTAATATTGAAGTCAAGACAAAAAGCCAAAACAACAGTAGCTTCCACTATCTTAGACTTAGGCTAGAGTCTTAGAGATGCTCTCATGGCCATATACCCCATAAAACTAGGATAACTGGTTTTTGAGAAGATGTACATTAAACAGTTTAGTAGAAGAAATGTGGCAGAATACGGAAATTAATTGTCTGCCGCAGTTGTTTCCTTCCTAGCTAGACTCTTGGTTGAGTTTCAAATGGATGAAAAGACGCTTGTATGAACTGAAAAGCGCTGGTCATCCTTAATAGTTTTCTTTTGGGAAATCATGTCTAGAACTCTGGTTTTGAGTTCTCGGATAGATTTAACCTTCCCCCCCCCCTTTGCTACTCCCTATATCTGGAATCCCCTTCAGAATATCTACTTGATCTATCGCCCCCTTTTCCAACCAGTTTTCTATGAATAGAATTGGAAGTTCAATACATTATACAGAATTTGTTAACATTCATTCCCTCTTAGCTTCTTTCATTGCATCCCTGTTGACATAGGAACTGTAGGCAGTTTGAACTAGAGACCTATTGCATTCTGGGACAGAGAATGATATATCCTTGATAGTTTTCCAGAAATAAATAATTTGTCCATAAAATAAGATTTAAACCAAATTGCTAGCCATCAGATGTTCTTTAGCATTTCATTAAAAATCACATTATTTTCTCACAATTGCATAGAAAGACATAGCCGAAAGGGACAGTGCTGATGAAATTCTGAGAAACCAAGAGGAGGCAGTGTACAGTTTTTAATAGTTGGCAGAGGGAATCTTAAACCCATTTCCATACCTATTATTTCTTCTGGTTTTGATTTCATAACTTTTTTTTCAAAAACAAAAATCTGCATAGCTCAGATAAAGCATACAAGATGAGTAAATATGCTTATCCATTTCATCCAGTCTTTACATTACAAAAGAACTGATTACAATGTGTTCTAAATATGCAAGAAAGCAATAATAAACAGGAACAACAATTTCATTTCTAACAGAAATTAGATTATTTTGTTGATGAAGATCCCATAGAGCATGAAATGCATCATACCCTACAAAATACATTTCATATTTCCAGATGATATAAATGAATATATAAATAAAAATATATACATTTGCTAAATAAAATAAATGATGGAATAGGCATAATCTTCTATAGTTATGTTATTTTTTAAAATCTGTGTGACTGATACTGATTTTGAATTATGGATACCTTATTCAAATCCATATGTGGGTGAGAAGTGATTCATATATCATTTAAATAACTAAATCTATTTCTCTGTTCTGTTCTTTTTATGGAACAAGCCAGATACTTAGAACAAGTTTTTTCCATCCTGGCTCAAAGTTTTTGCCACCATACATTATGAGATTGTAATCAAGCACATCTGGAGAACACCAGTGCCTCTGGGGAAGGCTGTGCTAGAGAACTGCAGCCAAAAATGTATTACTTCAACCAAACCTTACCTTTTTTCAAGACTTATCCATTTGTCAGGCATGAATGGTAGAAGCACCTCCTGGCAGGATTCAGTCTTTTGTGCTGCTCTTGTAATAAAGAATTCCTTGGCTCTTAGTTGGTTCCCTGAATCACAGATGGCAAGCACTTGGCTTTTGTCTGTTTGCCTCCCTCATTTTCAAGACTATTAATCTCTGCCCATTTTGTGCCCTGTTTTGAAGCCATCGTGCCCTAGAGCAGTGTTTCTCAACTTTGGCAAATTTAAGATGTGTGGACTTCAACACCCACAATTCTGGAATTTGAGGTCGACACATCTCAAACTTGCCAAAGTTAAGAAGCGCTATCTTAGCGCTTTCTTCTCCCTTTATAATCTGAGGGGGGGGGAAACCCACTGCCTTTTCCTTCAGCTTTTCTTGAGTACTTGTCAAGGCAATTTATTGGCTGAAAAATAAACCCGTTTGAGGATTTGAAACAAAAGCACAGTCCCTCTTCCCATTTCCCAAAAATTACAGTAACAAATTACAGAACCAACCATTTGCTGTCCTTTCAATCGTCTCAAACAAATGGAAAGGCCTCTCCCTACCTACCGCAGTCTGTTTAGCCTGCTTCCCAGCCTCCCCCAAGTGCTGAAACTTTAATTTCAAATGGGCGCTTCTTTGTGTGATATAAGATGGGGCTTCCTAGGCCACCGAATCAGTCAAAATCCTTTTAGAATATGTACCTTGGCTCCCTGTTCTTGCCCTAAATTATTTGCGGAATACAGATAGATGAGAGAGTATATGCAAAAGCCTGGTCTTTTGCTTGACTTAGAATAAAATACACACACACACACACACAGTGCAATCAAGAGCATGAGGGTTTTTTCCCTGGTTGCTATGGAGCTAGCCAGAGATGGTTACGAAACCTGCCCAGTGTGTATAGCTCATTAGGAGAATTTAGTTAAAGGCTTTATTTTTATTCCAAGGAAGTGGCTGACACAACTTGTTAAATCATTTTGCCACCTTCAGCATATGAAAGGGATCAAACTGATTAACTAGATTAACCACTTTAATGCCAGTTGCCCTATGTTTATTTATTTATTCATTAGTCTTCTCTTCTTGACAATTAACAATACTGATGCATACATTGTCTATGGCAATGAAAGTTCTAAAAGCTTTGAGTTTTTTAAAAGTACTCTATTATCATGTTTCTGATATTTTTTTCTCCCCTGTAATTTTATAATATATACTTGTTGACAAAAACTAACCAAGAGTACTTAGCAGCAAGCCACAGGCAAGAGCCAAGAACAGATGCTTCATTGAAGATCATTCACAGTTGCTAATTGTACTCAGCATGGTTTAAAGCCAATCTTTCTACAAAACTTAATGCCTTTAAAATGATAAATAAAACTGTGATCCTGGAGAATCGTCCCTGTTCCAGATTGTTTAGTGATAGAACTAGGCATTACTATGAAATATTTGCAGTAAGCTGGCATAGGGAAAGCAATGGCACCTAGATTTATATGCTGCTCCATAGAGCTTTACAGCACACTTTGTGCGGTTTATAGTGTCAGCCTATTGCCCCCAACAATCTGGGTCCTCATTTTACCGACCTCAGAAGGATGGAAGGCTGAGTCAGCCTTGAGCTGGTCAGGATCGAATTCCTGGCAATGGGCAGAGTTAGCCTGCAATACTGCGCTCTTACCTCTGTGCCACTAGGGGCTCCTCTGCAATGAAGCATCCTAGATACTTTCCTTTGTCTGCTGGTCAGTGAATATCTGAAGTGACTTTAATTCACTGGGGACATATTTAAACTGATTTTGCGATTGTTACAACTGTAAAAGTAAAATCTTAGTGCTATCAGCAAATATTGACTATGGCTGCTCTTAAGCTCATTAGTGACAACTAGTTATGGCGGCTATCTACAGCAGCGGTTCTCAACCTTTTCCGGGGCTCGACCCTGGCCCGCATCACGCAAAAAAAATGGTGGGCCCGCACCGCGCATGCGTGGCGCGACGGGGTGCATCGCGCATGCGCGGCGCAACGGCCTGCATCGCGATAGGGAAAAAAAATATGGCCGACCAAAAAAAATATGGCCGACCAAAAAAAAATGGCGGACTGCGGTGCTTGGCGACCCCCGTGAAATGGTCGTTCGACCCCAAATGGGGTCGCGACCCACAGGTTGAGAATCGCTGATCTACAGTTTTACACTTTGGGGTGTGCAATAAGTAATAGTACATCTCCTGACTTTATGGAATAACTCCCATTAATGAGTACAACATGAGGTGTATTTGTATTGATGTATTGATTAAATCATTGTGTGAGTAACAATAGCAGCAAAATTAAATAGTACAGGTTTGTACGGTGTGTAAGAATTGGCTTAACTTGAATCTTATTTTTGTTTTCAGACCTACCAGAGTGGAATTTTGATGGCTCAAGCACTTTCCAGTCTGAAGGCTCAAACAGTGACATGTATCTTGTGCCTTCAGCCATGTTTCGAGATCCTTTCCGCAAAGACCCAAACAAACTGGTTTTATGTGAAGTGTTAAAGTACAACCGCAAGCCTGCAGGTGTGTTCCAGCTTTACCCTTTTAAAGCTTATGTCTTGACCAGGAAAAGAAGTGCAGAAGCCCCCCCCCACACACACACTTCATTGAGATGAATAATAAGGCAGAGGTTTAGCCATTGTACTGTGCACAAAAAACACAATACATGCCTTTTTAGCATGCCTTGCCTGGAGAAAGTATGTTTAACGTTTTGAGAAAATATTACTGGAGTTTAGACTGTTAAAAGTGATAGCCTCAGGTCAGTCATGAATACCAAATGAAAACTCCAGTTCATACTTGAAAATATCTGGAAGAGGGTCATTCCACAATTCATTCTAAATTGGGAAGGAATTCGCTTTTTTCTCATTAAAGAGATTTTAAAATTTTGTTTTGTTTGGCCATATCTTTAACTCACTGGTTAACAAAGAACAACTATTTTTGACACCGCTTCCCTACCTTTCACTGTTCACAATGGTAACTCTAAATAGGGGCTTGCAGTTCCACTGAAGATAAGAACTGTGGGCCCACTACCTAGCAGGATAATATAAAATAGTGATTTATTGAAATATGATGAGTTACAGTTCACTCGTGATATTTCAGTAGGGAGATAATAGTCTGTAGCATTATGGAACATCACGTAACAGGAGGTCTCTGCCATGCTTCGTTTGCATTTTGATCCTGGCTGTTCAGTAGAGTCTCTTGCAGCACTTTATTTTGATAACAGATATTTATGCATCATTTTAATGACATTTATGTAAAATAAGAACTAAAAAACTTCTTTCTTTTGAACCAAACCATATTGCCTTCCCTTGTCTGATATGATATTTTTGGTAACAACTTGCCAGATCCTTCTGGAAAAACACCCAACACAGCATGCAATTGCCAGAAAAAAGTTAGTAAATGCTCTCACGTGAAGTCACTTCCAGCCATAAGACTTGCATTCTCTAAGTTTCAGCTAATTTCTTATCAGCTGACCGGCATAGCTTTTCTCATGCATCTTTCATTTAACTTACTGAACAATGTTTCCCCTTTTAACTACTGCATCACATTCTTGAAGAAAATAAAATATAGGATTCATTAGCATCTCAAAACCATCCTGTTTTAATAGCCCTGCTGACAACACTGTTGCTATTGTTTTTCTTACTATGGATGTTTAATCAAGAATGCTTAATTAAAATATTCTGGAGACTCTTAGGTTATCCAGCTTCCACTGCATCTGGCAATGTAAAAATGTGTACACTGTGATGTTTTATCTTACAAGGTGACTGGGAAAATTAATTAGAAAGCACTTTAGGCACACTGAGCTTCAGAGATTTGAATAACGTTTGCCAAACCATCAACCTAAATCAGACATGTCAAACTCGTGACGTTGTGCAATGTATCGGAGCTTTTTTGCCATTGCCGGCAATGGGGTAGGCGCGGCTCTGGTATGATGAAACTGGCCCGCGGGCCGGCAGTTTGACACCCCTGACCTAAATGCTTCTATTCTGTTAAAAAAAAAAAACTTGTTTAATCTTAAATCTTTGCTCAAGAACAATGAAGTGCAAATATATAAAGTTGCAGTTCAAATTCATCTATGCCTCCCTTTTAAGGGAAGGATAAAATCTATGAATGACATACATTGGCTTATTCTTGGTTTCTTTTAGAAACAAATATACGATCTACTTGCAAAAGGATTATGGACATGGTGTCCAACCAGAACCCTTGGTTTGGAATGGAGCAAGAATATACCCTTCTAGGAACAGATGGACATCCCTTTGGTTGGCCTTCTAATGGCTTTCCTGGACCACAAGGTAAGATTCTGTATGGAATTCCTATGAAATCTTTAATGCATAACTATTAATTGCAGTCTGCCATTGAGACACCATCATGTTTGTGCCAGAGCTATTGCTTTTGATATCTATAATGAATATTAAGCCTTTGATATTAAATGAGAATTTAGGCAGCAGAAATCTATTGCTGAGGTAGATCAGTGGTTCTTAACCTGGGCGATATTGCCCCCCCGGGGGTGATTTCGCTTTTCAGGGGGGCGATGGAACAAAAAGGGGCAACGGGGCGAAGGAATAAAAAGGGGCGACGTGGGGGCGAAGGAACAAAAGGTGATATGGGGGCGATGGAGCAAGAAGTTTTGGGGACACTTTTGAGACTCATACAGTGAATCACTGTATATCTGTCGTACAAAAATATCAGATCGCTCGCTATTAGTCGATTGAATTGTGTTTTCAAATGTTCCTTCTAGCTTCAGTACAGAACGCCGTACATATGTGAATACGCATTGCTTATCTTCATGCGCGTTGCGCAGCAGCCCCTACCCTTTTTAAATTTCACTTGTAATTCAATCATTAAATATTACTGTTTTTCTTTTCGGGCATTTCACTTTCTTGCAAGTGAATTTTGTTTTCAATGGTCATTACATTTAAGTGTCTTGAATAAATAAGATAATAATGAAATACATGTATCACGAAGTTTGGGAATAAAGTGACGGGTGGCACCAAAATTTTTCACACAGTTGAGATATGGGAAAAAGGCTGGAAATAAATTATTTGCATCGGTATGTCCTGATGACAATTTTAAAGAAAACAAAAAAAGTGTTTGCATAAATTGAAGAATTATTTCCTATGTTGTGATTGAGAGGTTATGTTGGGGGAGGGGGGCGATGACAACTTCCTCATTGGCTCAAGGGGGCGATTCGTTCAAAAAGGTTAAGAACCACTGAGGTAGATGGTCCACTCACCTAATCAAGAGAAATTCCTAATTCATGAGAGAATATGGAAATGTTTAAAGGAAAAGAGTCATGCTTTCAACTGTGAAACATGCTTTTACAGTTGCTACTGTTAACGTATTACTCCTTGGATTAATCTAATGGTGATCTCAGCCAATCAGAGATTACATTTTGAACAGGATAATATTGGGAGTTCCATTATTCGAGGATACCACTAAAGGTAAATTAACTTGATGATTGAATAAGAAAAGATAACATAATTTACCCTTTTTTAGGTAGTCCTCGACTTATGACCACAGTTGAGCCCAAAATTACTGTTGTTAAGTGAGGTATTTGTTAAGTGAGTTTTGCCTCATTTTGTGACCTTTCTTGCCACAGTTGTTAAGTGAATCACTTAACACTGCAGTTGTTAAGTTAGGAACACGGTTGTTAAAAGTG
Source organism: Bothrops alternatus (assembly GCA_034064705.1). Classification (NCBI taxonomy): domain Eukaryota; kingdom Metazoa; phylum Chordata; class Lepidosauria; order Squamata; family Viperidae; genus Bothrops; species Bothrops alternatus. Next base: position 1,725,199 of record JARGCV010000040.1, read on the forward strand.
AATCTGGTTTCTCCATTGTCTTTGCTTGCCAGAAGGTGGCAAAAGGTGATCACATGACCCCAGGACACTGCCGTCGTCATAAATGCATGCCAGTAGCCAAGCCTCTGAATTTTGATCACGTGACCATGGGGATGCAGCAATGGCCATACATGTGAAAAACGGTCATTAGTTGTAATTTTGAATAGTCACTAAACGAATGGTTGTAAGCCGAGGACTATCTATACACAAGGAGCATCCCTTGTATAACATGGTTTTGCAGAATGCGGTGACTAGAGGTGTAGATTCTCCCACTGGTTTCTTTTGCTTCTTGTGTTTGTCCAGGGCCATACTATTGTGGAGTTGGAGCAGACAAAGCTTATGGTCGAGACGTTGTGGAAGCCCATTATCGGGCCTGCCTATATGCAGGTGTGAACATTGGAGGCACAAATGCAGAAGTTATGCCAGCACAGGTGTGAATCCTTGCTGTTAATGCTTACCTTTCGCTACTGGAATTCTTCTTATGCATTTTCGTATACACAGAGAAGGGTATGAATGATTGACTTGATTTCGTTCTGATTCTCTTGTAGTGGGAGTTTCAGGTGGGCCCTTGCGAAGGTGTTGAGATGGGTGATCACCTCTGGATTGCTCGATTCATCCTTCATCGAGTATGTGAAGACTTTGGTGTCATTGTATCTTTTGACCCCAAGCCTATTCCTGGCAACTGGAATGGAGCTGGATGCCATACTAACTTCAGCACTAAGAACATGAGAGAGGAGGGAGGCCTCAAGTAAGTGCTACTCCTTTCTTGCAAAGCTTCTCTAAGGAACTTTAAGTGGCAAGGAGAGACATAATGTTACTGCTAGGTTTTTGGGACTGTCTAATAGTACAATAATACTGTAGTACTTCACAATAAGGAACATTAACAGGTAAAAACCCGTCTGCATTGAACATCGGGGGGGAAATCCTTGCAAATCAAAAACTAAAGGCAAACTAGAATATCTTATGGTATTAGGGATATTCCTATTAGCAGTGTATGTATATTTTTTACATACAAGGATGTTTAAAATTAGATTTATTCCATTCATTGCAAAGCATGCTTTATTGTATTCTGCAGGTTGGATGAAATACTCTCCCAAATGGCTTTTAATTTTAAGTATGGGCAGGTAGGGGAAATAATTTTACAACATTGGTTTTCTGAACCTTCCTCATTAAGTTTTTTTAAAAAATAATCGGAGGCTCAGGGGAATGCCTAGCTTTAAACAAGCAAGTATCAAGAGCAGAGCTATTTACATATTAGATTTTATTTTCCTTTTTAATGTTTGGCATTTCTCTGGAACATCTGGAATAAAATGTTAGATAGACTTTGCTGTACTCTAGTGCAGGGGTCGGCAACCTTAAACACTCAAAGAGCCACTTGGACCCGCTTCCCAGAGAAAAGAAAACATTGGGAGCTGCAAAACTTGCACCCGTGCACAAGGGGGGGGCAGTTTGATTGAAGAGTTTAATTAAAAAGAAATAGAGGCTGCTGTGCATGAGTTCTCTCCCTCCCTCCCTCTCTTTGTCTCTCTCTCCCCCCCCTCTGATCTTCTGCTCACCTGGCAAGCTGGCTTCACACTGTTCTTCGACAAGCTGACACACATTCTTATTGGGCTGGCTCTCTCCTGCCCTTGGTCTGCCAGTCCTCTTCCCTCCCTCTCTCTCCCTCCCTCCCTCTCCCTCCCTCCATCTCTCTCTCTCTCTCTCTCTCTGTGTGTGTGTGTGTGTGAGAGAGAGAGAGAGAGCGAGAGAGCGCTGCTGCTTCCTGCTGAAACGCAGCAAAGGCAGGAGCACCACCCAATAAGCTTGTCAGCTTGTCCGAGAACAGCGTGAGGCCACTCTCTTTTTTACACCCACATGCACACACACACACCCCACACAAACACACACACAGAGAGAGAGAGAGAGAGAGAGAGAGAGAGAGAGAGAGAGAGAGAGAGAGAGAGAGAGAGAGAGAGAGAGAGAGAGAGAGAAGGGAAGTGCAAGTGCCTGTCTCTGTCTCTGCACATGGCGGAGGAGGCTGGGAGCTGCAGGAGAAGGCTCAAAGAGCCACATGCAGCTCCGGAGCTGTGGGCTGCCGACCCATGCTCTAGTGAAACCCCAATGTGTACAATCTTAGCTGTGGTGGCACAGCGGTTAGAATGCAGTACTACAGGCTAATTCTACCCACTGCCAGCAATTTGATCCTGATCAGCTCAAGGTTGACTCAGCCTTTCATTCTTCCAAGGTTGGTAAAATGAAGACCCAGATTGTTGGGGGCAATAGGCTGGCTCTGTAAACCACTTAGACAGCGCTGTGCTGTAAATCATTATGAAGCGGTATATAAGTTTAAGTGCTATTGCTATTAGCAACATGAACAACTGAGCACCCCCGGGCCCTCTTTGATAATGTTCTTTTTTCGTGTTCCACAGGCAGATCGAAGATGCCATTGAGAAGCTGGGTAAGCGTCATGAGTACCACATCCGTGCCTACGATCCCAAAGGAGGGCTGGATAATGCCAGGCGCTTGACCGGTTTCCACGAAACATCAAACATCCATGAGTTCTCTGCTGGAGTCGCCAACCGCGGGGCCAGCATTCGTATCCCAAGAAACGTGGGCCAGGTTAAAAAGGGCTACTTTGAGGATCGACGGCCCTCTGCTAACTGCGACCCGTATGCTGTGACCGAAGCACTAGTCCGCACCTGTCTTCTGAATGAAACTGGAGATGAACCTTTTGAGTACAAGAACTAAGTGGGCTTGTCCCATTGTGCTCCTGCTCCCTTCTTCTGCATTTTCTGTCTTCTAGATATTAATTGTGAGGGCATGAAATTCCATGTTTGTGCTCCCCTCTCCTAAAACCGATTCTTTTATTTCTCTGTGTGGGAGGGGGAAGTGTAGTCTCTTTCACTGTTTATTCTGTCATTTGAGGGGCACAGCAGAAGTCAAGTGGGATTTTACCACTATTTCGTGTAATTCATCTATATGTCTTTGACAGGGGTTTCAGTAGCTTCCAGGAATAGATGGTAAAGTTGAGACCTGGGTGGTGGAGTGAAGATAAGAAAAAGTATATCTTTGGAGTCTAATTGTTGTTCCTCCCTGGATTTGCGCTTCATGAGCAAAAGTGCAATTGCGTCTCATTCATTCACTTTGGTCAAATGAATTTGGCATCTTACCACCACTCAAAATAATCAGAACTGCTGGCACTCAATACAGATCCACAAGGAAGTTCTCTCAAGGGCAGGAAGATGTACACTAATACCTTTTCCTTGGACTCCTAAAGTATTCTTACTTGCAGATTTTTTCCTGCCAGAGTTAGAACTATTTTCATGTTTCTTAGGTCTTTGGCCATTGTTCCCTTCTTGGGATTAGAAATTGTAGGTTTTATTTAAGAAGCTGCTGAACACTTCAGTCTGTTCTTGGAAGCTAACTGATTTTCTGATTCTAACACAAAGTGAAATAGTCTTTTTATATATATTTAAATGTCTAAAAACATCTACGAAAATCGTTGTCTTTTTTTTTGTTAAGGTACACTAAATCAACCCTTTGGTCTGTTGGTTAAGATTCATAGGTAAAATGGGAAGGTGGGAAAAAGTTGGTTGAGAAGAAAACTTAGCTATGTGTTGTTGTGTTCAATAACCAGTTTGAAGGTTTGTTACACACAAGAGGCTATCCGTTTACAGGCTTATAAATTAAAATAGGCATTAACTTTTAATTTAAACTAAAGCCGCTGGCTGTCCTGGCTGGGCTGCGTGCGGCTGGCTGTAGCAACAGAGATGTGCTTATGCTTCAAATGAAGAGTTGACTGGTCAACTTTAACCATTTTTTGACAAATAATTGGCAGGGAACAGAGGGCATTAAAATTCTTGGTATGATTTGCATTAAAGCAGGGCTTTTCAAATAGAAGGTAAAAGAGCACAAGACGGGAGGGGAAATGGATTTTTTTTTGAGATTTTAATAACACGTTTTTAGGCGTTTCTAAAGCTGTATAGTTTTACAGAGACCACTACTATTCCAGTAGCTATACCTTGGCACTCAAACATACCTGCCACTTCTGCCAGGGAGTTGTTAATAAACATAGTTGAAAACTTCAGAGGAAATGCCAGTGGCTCAGGATTTTGTACTTCGATGTCTTGGATGGTGCCAATCATTTTCCGCTGCATTTGGAACTTGAAAAGGAAGGCGGGGGGGGGGGAATTTGTAATAAAATAATTAAATCCAATAGTGATTTTCTGCCTGTGTTTTTTCATGATGAGTTTGTATGTAGTTTGCAATAATCTGGCAGTACCACCAGGAACTTGTGTGGCTCCATTCAATCTTTATACTGTCTGATATTTAGCAGATGTGCTTAGTTGTAATATTCATCACCGCTAGCCAGAATAGCCATTGCAATGTTGGAAGTTGTACATCTGAAGCATCTGGGACTGTGGAAAGCTTGATAATTCATCTTTATTTGTCCAGTAACGGGTGGCCAGATCTGTATGACGGGACATAAGCAAAGTATGATGGTCCTGGCCCTCTTTAGTAGATTGTTACAGAGTATCATGACTTTATCAATTTATGGAAGACCAAATTATCTCTAGCAACTACCATTCCTGTTAACATTCAACAGAAAGCCAGTGGCTGTTGCTGCACTGAGTTACAAACAATTCTATAATTATCACATGGGAAGTGGAATGTCTGCGCTTGAAATGAGAACATCTGCTTGAGGAGCTGCACTTTGGTAAATGTGAAAAGCAGAACTACATGAGAAAAACTAAATGTGTCACTAAAGTTTCTACATCACCATCTCAAGAAACTAAGAACTGAAACAAGATTTGCTTTGCCTTAGACTAGCCACTAACCAAGCATTGCTATCTGGTAAGATTTGTCAAAAAGCAAGTTGGCAGCTATTACACAGATTTGCATTCATGACAAGTATCCACCACACTTGCCACCTTAAAAAAGAGAAGAATCTCTGCTCATGGCAGGAATTTACACTTAAAAAAAAAATCTCTTTGCTCCAATCCAGCCAAAGAGATGCCTGTTTGTACATAGTTGCTGCATTACATCTCTTCCTTAAATCCAAGGTATTTGGAGATGCTGGCTTTATTTATGTGTGCAATGCAAGAGTTAAGTTTTGCCAGGGTTGGGCTGCCATCAGTTCTCATTACTGCCTGGAAGGACACTGAGCATAGCAGGCAGGGTGCTGACAAAAAGCTTTTCCCTCAATGTTCCCCAGCTTTGCAGCATCCACATCTAAAGGAAGCTCAGAGTTCCACTTTTGAAAGTACAAAGGCCAGTTACCTTGGAAGAAGTGTTAAGTCCAGTATTGGAGAACGTATTTTTACAATCCTGTGCCAAAGGCAACTAGTCTCGGAACTAGGAGGCTACGCTTCTGTAAGAATTTTTTATATAAGCATGTGAAACCAGAACAGGAAAATCAAAATAGCTAAGTGGAAAGGAGAGCAGAGATGTTCAAAAAGGCAACAACATAACCACTGAAAAAGAATAAGGCAGCATACAGTTCATAGGATTAGGGCTTTGAAGGGCGGTCTTACCCCAGAGTATTTGAGGGGCCATCTTACCCCCAGGGTATCTGCCCAAATCACATGTTCAGATAAGGGAAGTGCACTCCAGGTCCCTTCAGTGAGCAATCCCATTTTGTAGGACCTAGGAGAGGTGCCCTCTTGATGGTAACCCCTACATTTGGGGATGATTTTCCTCCTGACACAGCAATAGCTCTTAGACTTATTTATTGCCCCATAGTGTTTTACAGCACTCTGGGTAGTTTACAATGTCATCATATTGTATATTGATGCCAACAATCTGGGTCCTTATTTTACTGACCTCGGAATTATGGAAGGCTGAATCAACCTTGAGCCAATCGGGATCAAACTCCAGACTGTGGACAGAGTTTGCCTGCAATTCTGCATTCTAACCACTGCACCATTAGGGCTCCTGAAATAGGGCTGGTTCCAACCATCCTGGTGTTTAGAAAGACTGTTGAAACCTGGTTGTTTCCCCAGGCCTTTGGATCATGACGTGTTGGAGCCTCAAATGGATGATGGTTTTATTGTTTGGGTTATCTTTCAGTTGTTTTGTTTCATTATTGTTTATAGATGTATTCACTGTGGTTTTGTGTTCCTTTTGTCATGTTGTCGAGCTTTTTTTTTTTTGTTTCTTTTGGTAAGCTGCCCAGAGTCATCTGGCTGTGCTGGGCAGCCATATAAATGTTTTAAATAAAAACATATTTCTAGGGTCTTAGTTTGCCTATGAAAGACTGATCACAGTTCAGTATTATATTAACAAAAACACAGGCTTTGCTGAATCCCATAAAAAAATTTCTAGCTTCTAATAGCTGGTACCTCACCATAAAGTAGTAAAGTAATATCTTAAGATGTCCGATCCAAGGTTTTTTAAAATTATTATTTTGTAAGACACTGGGCAAACAATTGAAACATAACTGAGTTTGTTGTAATATAACTGGAGGATGTTTTGCTATTAGTGTTGCTTCTGACTCCTTCTTTTGCTGGAATTACAAATAGATAGCAATGATCAGCTACATTTCAGACTATAGAATCTATATCTCTGTGGGATATTTGGGTGCAGTTGCATATGGTTTATCCTCAGAGATAAGTATGTATTATCTTCCAGATTTCCTCCAACCTTTCCAGAAGTATTGCTCCCAAAATGCTTTGCCAGCATGACTGATTAGCAGAAAACCAGCTACAGCAGATGCTTTTTAAATATATTGTTCACCTCTTGAATATAAGAAATCCTTGCCAATTTATAGAGCAACTAGTAGATCCCAATTTACCTTCTGCACCCTCCCACTTAATTCTTTAACTTGAGATGCACTTTTCTTTCCTCAATATTATAATATCACTGTTGTGCTATTCATTATTATAAATAGCTATACAGAGCATAATACAAGTAATCATTGCTTAAGAACTGGCCAGCTTAGTGAGTTTTGGAAGTTATGGCACTGAAAATGTAAGAAAGAAGACTAGAAATAGAAATAGGATAGAACAGAACAGAACAGAACAGAATAATCAAGGTTGGAAGGGACCTTCTAGTCCAATCCCTGCTGAAGCAGAAAACCCTTTCAGATAGGTGGCTGCCCAATCTCCTCTTAAAAGCCTCCAGTGATGGAGCACCCACAACTTCTGAAGGCAAGCCGTTCTATTGGTTGATACCGGTAGTTCTCACTGTCAAGAAATTTTTCCTTAGTTCTAGGTTGGATCTTCCGTTGATTAATTTCCATCTGTTGCTTCTTGTCTTGATCATAGAATAAGAGCAAAAAGATAGGCAAAAGTAGCCATCCCGATCTTTGAGCACCGATCAGCTAATCTTGTTTCCTTGGTTTATTGTTTAGTGTGCATAAATGAACAAGCCCACTTGTTCAACGAACTGTAGGCCAGAGCAATATGTCAGCCCATCTTTAATGAAATCTCGCCTAGAATCCTGTATCAGAAAGGGTCTACCTAAGGCCCTTGGTCAACTCAAGGTCTCTGGAAGGTTATGCCATCAAATCTGGGAATACACCAGTTTTTTTCATACCAAAATTTAGTGATGCTGCTTGCCACTGGAATTTGGTTGCAAGCTGACATCTTAAAAGGTGATGGAAGAATATAAGAAATCCTTGCCAATTTATAGGTAAAAAAAGTATTTGCAATTGATGGATTCTTTTTGAATGGTGCCTTGCCATTTTATTTGTTAGATTTTTATCCTGTCTTTATTATTTTATAAGTAACTCAAGATGACAAACATTTCTAATACTCCTTTCCTCCTCCTCTTTTTCTCACAACATTTTGGGGTTCTTCTGACTTCAATGTCATATTGATGCCCAGTATGATTTCTTCATGTGTTGTTCAAGGAAGAAAGAAGGTGCTGCTCGAACAGGAAGAAGTTAATCCTTAATTCCTCTTAATAAATTGCGATGGTGATAATTGGCATTGTTTGATCTGTTATGGTTCATTCACATATTAATGCAAACAATCAGCTGATTTTGCATCTTCAAGTGATTAGGATGTGTGAAACCCCCCCCCCCGCCAGGATTTTAACTATGAAATGATACATGATTAAATAGTGTTAGGTGTGTCATCTTTATGCCTAGAAATGACAAAGCATCTTGCTGTTTACTTCCTCAACATGTCAACTTGTCTATTCTTGTTTTAAAACAAAAACCTTAGGTTACATTGGGTTTGTTCTTGATCTTTTGTTATTAGCTACTCTGTCAACACCATTACAGTTTTTGTTGAAATATCTAGCACTAGCAACTTTAGGTAAATAGTACATATAGTACTGCCAAAGAGAATTTCCCTCCCTCCCAGGGAAGCGTAAGATTTTTACCACACATTACATAAGCTGTTTAGGTGAAATAACACAACTGAAGTTCTATGGCGTATCAGGATCCAAAAAGATCTTGGCGGACTTGAACAATGGGCCCTACGCAACAACATGAAATTTAATGTGGAGAAAAGCAAGGTTTTACACCTAGGCAGGAAAAAACAAAAATATGAGTACAAATTAGGCCTAGCTCAAAAACAGTTACTGTGAGAGGGACCTTGGAGTCCTAGTGGACGATCATTTAAATATGAGCCAGCAGTGCATGGCAGCAGCCAAAAAGGCTAATAAAAACCTTGGTTGTATAAACAGAGCCATAGAATCAAAATCATGTAAAATATTAGTACCATTTTATAAATCCTTAGTAGGATCACACCTGGAATATTGCATCCTGTTCTGGTCACCACATTACAAAAAAGATGTTGAAAAGTGCAAAGAAGAGCAACTAAGATGATTAAAGACCTGGAGATAAAAACATATGAAGAATGGTTGCAGGAATTGGGTATGGATAGTCTAGAGAAAAGAAGGACTAGGGGGGGGAACACGATAGAAGTATTCCAATATCTCAGGGGCTGCCACAAAGAAGAGGGAGTCAAGTTATTTTCCAAAGCACCGGAAGGCAGGACAAGAAACAATGGATGGAAACTAATCAAGGAGCGAAGCAACCTAGAACTAAGGAGAAACTTCCGAACAATGAGGACAAGTAACCAGTGGAACAGCTTGCCTTCAGAAATTGTGGGTGCTTCATCACTGGAGGTTTTTAAGAAGAGACTGGCAGCCACCTGTCTGAATTGGTATAAGGTCTCCTGCTTGAGCAAGGGGTTGGACTAGAAGACCTTCAGGGTTCCTTCCAGCTCTATTCTGATTGATTGTTTAGCTAATTCCAATAACAAGAAGTGTGAAACAGGACAGATTGATCGGTTTATAGAAATCCTCCTGATAATTTCTGATAGCATCATTTCCAAATCAAAATAATAACTCTGTTCAATACTGGGTTCAAGCTTTTGTTAGTTGTGAACTAACAAAAGCATCCAATTGACTATTGTATGAAGCAAAATCCTGACTACATTTGACTTAAACTAGTATGATTGTTCTCAAAACCAACCTCACAAACTGTTATTACAGTATAGTTGAAATGCATTCATTCATTCACCTCCAAGATCAAAGGTTTTTTTCAGAAAATATCCAACATGCATTCATTCATTCAAATTTCTACAGCTGTTCCCTGACACACACTTCTGAAGAATCCACATATACATCCATGAAATACAGGTCTAGAAGAATTCTCAGCACCTTTCCTGCATTTTTTTATACAAGGCACAATTATACAGTACACATTTATAGTTATATACAATATGGCATTTGTTCAATGATTCAGTCACAGTCATACTTTTTTCCTGCCTATTTATCCATTCATTTGTCCATTCTACTTTTTTTTACAAAACATAATTTAGCAAATGAGTTCAGCTGAAATAACACAAATGAGTTCAGCTGAAATAACAAATCTTAAAAAGATTTTTCTAATTCCTAAAGTGATTTACAAAGTGAATTGCAGTTGTCTGCTTTCACACAACATATTATGCCACAAACAAACCACATGATTTGAATACATTTTTGGACTTTATTTAAATGTCCCTTGCTCTGCAATACTTTCTATTTGCTCTCCATTTGATTATTCCAATAGCTACTTTGACACACAAAAAAATGCACTGATCTTAAGGAAAATATGAAATGGAGTGACTTGTAACTTTAAGAAATTATTTACAGAAAACAAAGTGATATAGTTCTTATCTTTAGTTGAAAACCCATCTGGATTACTATTGCACCAAAAGTTAAAGTCTAGAAGCCTTCTATTTCTTTCCATACTATCTAAATATGAAATATCAACTAAACCCTACAATATTTTTTATCATTAGCTTCTTCAGAATAGAAATATGTTCAGTCAAATGCATATAAATGAAACTTTATGTGCACTACTGTGTTAAGAAGAAGCCCACAAAATTCATGCTACTCTATGTTCGCTAGTTTTTCAGCTATAGGAAAATAATATTTACTCCAAATCACATAGAATAATTGTGCTACACACCAACACCAACAGTTAAGCAGTCAATATTCAACACTAATGGTGTAGGCAGGGCCTGGTTGTTTGTGGGACCACTTACCTTTGTGTTAAGCCATCCCATAAGATCTGATCTGATTCACTGTGGTTCTGGTTCACTCCATATGCCTTCTCTGTTTAGAATAGCAAATCTACCCCTCTCAAAGATTTGGATCACCTAGATACTGTTGGCCATCCATAAGATTATGGAAACTTAGTTTTTCCTCATGTTTTTGGTTTTGCACTAGGACGTTGGATAAGTCCCTGTGGTAAGTGATTTGGTATGATTTTGGCTTCGATTTGTCAGTATGTATTGTGTTTTTGCAGTTATTTGTTTATTTATTAGATTTTTATCCAATACCTTACAAGATGGCGAACATAGATAATACTCCTTCCTCTTCCTCTTTTCACTCCACAACAACCTTATGCGGTAGGTTGGGCTGAGAGAGAGAGTGATTGGCCCAAAATCACTCAGGCATATTTCACGTCTAAGGTGGGACTAGAACTCACAGTTCCCTGGTTTCTAGGCCAGCACCTTTACCCCTGCACAAAATTGGTTTAATATTTGTTTTGTTTTTTAATTCTGTCAGCTTCCCAATTCATGAACTAGATGGTCAAACAAAACAAAAGAATAAAACAATACTGTTCAGAACAGTTGGACATTCTAGCTTAGGAGTGACGGAAAGCATCCTTAGATTTTCCATACTAAAAATCCCGTTCCCATACATAGAATTGTCATCTTTAATCATTACCACTTCTTTTCATCACTCAGATCTCTCTTTTTTTCCCATTCAGAGAACAATGGGCTCCCATGTGTTCAGAGGACTGTACTGACCATGTGCCACTCTGTTACTCCTTTTTGTCACATTCTCTTCAATGGCATGTTCAGTGCTTCCAAACAAATGCCTCCAATTAGGACCCAGTTCAAAATAATGAAGTACGTGTTTTCTCTGTTCAAACTGGTCTTACCAGCCTGGCAAGGCCATGTTATTCTGCTTTCATAAGCCTTTTATGTAACCTCCATTCTGAGCAGGGCTTGTGCCAAATTGGAATTTAAGATTAGTGAAGAACAGGAGAGATGGAGGGGAGTTTAAAAACAAACACTTTTTATAGTTGGGTTTAATCTCTGTCTCCTGTCAAAAATCTGCTCATGCATGCAATTCAAACAATTAAGTGACTGTGTACTGAGGCTTTTCCAGGGAGGGGTCTTGTGTTTTGTTTTCAGAATAGCCTGTTCTTTTTCAGATCACTATTTAGCGCGTGCGCAGATAATGTGTGGCCCAGGAATCACATGCATGTGACATAATTCCCATGCTGCATAGGGAGCAACTATGAGGAATGAAGCTAACTGGGTGGTCTATTTCAGTGATGGCGAACCTTTTAGAGTGCCCAAAAACTGGCCTCGCCCCATTCCACCCCTGCCCCGCCCCCACTCTGCCCCTATCCCGTCCCCCTACCCTGCCTGCCCGCAGGGCCACTCACCGCCTCCAGGGCCCGCCACAGATCATCCAGGCAGCCTAGCAGCAACATGGCGGCCACGCCCTCTGCCTGTGCCCTGCAGCATCAACTGTGTGCGATGGGGCATGAGGGCAGAGTCTTGTCATGCTGCCTGGCTGCCATGTCCTTGACTGTGCTGCTCCGTGCGGGCCACGCTCGGGGTGACTCTCCTCCAGGGGGGCTACTGGAGAGGAGGGGTTCATGGGGGGAGGTGAGGCTGGGCATCAGCACAGAGAGGGCTCTGAGTGCCGCCTCTGGCACATGTGCCATAGGTTCGCCACCACTGGTCTATCTTAAATAATCAACATCCTATTAGTGCAGATTGGGAGGCTGGAAAAGACCCAGAAGATCATTCATTCCCACATGTGCTCTACCTATGTTAGATAAAATGAAGGACTTTCTCTGCCTTTCTCCTCTCTTTTATGCACCAGCCTCCAGGCATTGCTTCTGAATACCCCAGCCATTCTCATTGTTCTGCATAAAGTAGGAACCTGCCTTCAGAGGACAAAGTCATGTCACCAATGATGGGTTTCTTGTCCGATTGGCCTCTTTTCTCTGTAGGGGGAATGGGAGACGGTCCATTTGTCTCAGGCAGCAAGACATGTTCAAGTTGGTCCCAATAAAGAGGATTTGGATGACAATCAGGCCTTGTCCAAAGAACTGTGTATTATCAGATCTAGTTCTTAGCATTGTCATTTAAAAATGATACAAATAAACCAGGATATGGATAGATATGGGAATTGTATACAACAAGAAAAGATTGAAGAAGTTAGGTTTATTTAGCTTTATGAATATGAAAGCCATTTTCAAATATGGCTAGACAGGAATGTTGTAAAAATGATACAACAGATATATATTTCTTTTTCCAGAACAGGCTTTTTTGATTTGTTGCTTTCAGAAGTGTTAGATTGCAAAGCCATCATCCATGGACTAACAGGAGATTTGAAGGCTCCATGGCTGATAGTACAACAGAAGGTATGTCTATAACCTGAGGTAAAGAGAGATGAAAAGTTATAGTAGTCCAACTTGTATGCTTTCAAATGTATCTATATCAGAGCTTCTTAACATTTTGCCCTCTAAGTGCTCTATTAGTTTAGCCAAGTTTTCTAGAGATTTGGAGAAAATTGATGAATATGAACACCCAATATTTGGTTTTTACTCCAAAGAGCAATGTCAAGTTATATTATCCTTAACAATGTCATATATTCCTTTAACTTTTACCTCTAATGCTCTTCCACTGAAATGGGGTAATAAAGAAAAAACAAATCTTTTCTGCATTTAAGTTATTCATGTGGCAGGAACAGCCAGTGTGATATTATTATTATTATTATTATTATTATTATTATTTATTAAATTTCTATGCCGCCCTATTCTGGGAACTCAGGGCGGCTCACAGCATATTGTTGTTGTTGTTGTTGTTGTTGTTGTTGTTGTTGTTGTTGTTGTTAAAGATGAAAGGGACCTTGGAGGTCATCTAGTCCAATCCCCTGCTCAGGCAGGAAACTCTATATCATTTCATACAAATGGCTGTCCAATCTCTTCTTTAAAACTTCCAGTGTTGAAGCATTCATAGCTTCTGGAGGCAGGTTGTTCCACTGATTGTTCTAAGTGTCAGAAAATTTCTCCTTAGTTCTAGGTTGCTTCTCTCTTTGGTTAGTTTCCATCTGTTGCCTTTTGTCCTGCCCTCGGGTGCTTTGGAGAATAGCTTGACTCCCTCTTCTTTGTGGCAGCCCCTGAGATATTGGAACACTGCTATCATATCACCCTTTGTCCTTCTCTTCATTAGACTAGACTAGACTAGACTAGACTAGACATGACTAGACATTCCCAATTCCAGCAACCGTTCCTTATGTTTTGGCCTCTGATCATCTTTGTTGCTCTTCTCTGTACTCTTTCTAGAGTTTCAACATCTTTTTTATATTGTGGTGACCAAAACTGGATGCAGTATTCTAAGTGTGGCCTTACCAAGGCATTGTAAAGTGTTATTAACATTTCACATGTTGATTCTATCCCTCTGTTAATACAGCCTAGCACTGTGTTGTTTTTTTTGGCAGCTGCAGTATTAGGAATCCAAGATCCCTCACGCAGTTGCTACTATTGAGCAAGGTACCACCTATACCAGGGGTAGGCAACCTTGGCTCTTTTATGACTCTACAACAACACTGTAGATTTCTACACTTTGGAAACTGCCACAATGTATATATCAAGTCTGGAATACATACACTTCATGTAGAAAAATGTACAATAAACAACTGCATTATTATTAAGAGGAAAATTTGCTGTTCAGATTTCTAGTTTGGCAGACTGTTCCTCTTCCAGGATATTGTGAGCTGAAAGGGATATAAACAAGGCAGCATACTGGCCACCCTGCTGGTTCAGCTGTTTTTCTTTTCCAGCTGACAACATTTGTGGGTCCTAAAGGGCACTGACCATTCTCGGTTCCTACCCGGCCAATTCTTTTAAAACATTTGTTTTATTCCTACATATTTGGTGGTTCACTGGATGCACTGATATTGCTCATCTTATTTTTAGTGACCCTATTTGTCCAACCACCTGACTTACCAAACTATCAAAACATTGTCAGGAACAGCCTTGGCTTTGTTCCACACCGAAAGAAGCCATGGCTTACGATTACATAGCAGAGGATCCTGCTTGGAGCTGAATTCAATAGTTAATGGCTGTGGATACTTCAATCAACCTGTACACTCACAAAGTCTCTGTTGCAGGTCAGTTATATCTCATAAGATTTTCTTTGAGAAACAGGAAGTATCTTTCTGATCAGATCTGATCAGATCCACCATCTATCAAGTTCACTGTTTGTTCCCACAATAGCTACACCCTTCGGTAGAATCATAATCTAGTTGAGATACAGTACAACACTCTTGCATTGTTGATCCCATTAGCTGGTATCAAAAAGCAAACTGCTTCTGATCCCAAAGGCAGCATAGCCACCATGATTAGTGAGTAATCCACCTCTGTGAATTTGTCTAATCCTGTTTTAAAGCTGTCCAATATGGTATGTCCATCATTGTTTCTTTCTTCATTTGACTCTGTTGTTTGCAAAAAAAATATATTCTACTGGTCTTCTGAATTCAATATACATACAAGTGTACACATGAAGGTTTCTATGTAACAAATCTAGAGTGTCTGCAATAGTTTATTTCATTAAAATGACATCAGTGGAGAAGGATGGATACAGAAGGGGCATCCGCAATTAACACTCCAGATAATATGTGCCTAACTGAATATCTGTGGGTGTCACTCCTGGCTTTACGCTAGAGTATTATTTTAACTTAATGAGTAACAAAGACTGTGGCCATCATTGTTTCAAAGGAAAAGGAGTATTCCAGGTTCCATTGGTGTTAATTTTGGTATTTTCTTCTTTGTCTGAATCTTTATAAAAGTTCCTAGAAAGACATATACCTTTACTTCTTGAGAATGAGTATGGTGGAACTTTTTTCTTAGATGAAAGTGGTACTTAGATACTTAGATGAAGGTGGACTATAGTGAACTCAAAAGCAAGCAGTGAAGAAAAAAAGAAAAGTGATTGGCATGCAAATGGAAGATGTTTTGTAATCTTCTTGTGTTTTTTATACATTGGCTTGTTGATCTGCAGCTATTATAGTAAGACAGTCATCAGGCAATACCAACCAGATGGGTTAATGTGCTATTCTCCAGGTTCAGAGCTTTGGTATATTTCTGCAGCTCTCATTACTAATCCCTATCTGCCAAAAGAATAAGGCTATTGAGTGGTGTTATTTAAGTGATTGATGGATTCTCCCAGCTTCATTTACTTTCCCACTAAGCCTGCGGAATATAATCACCAATCACTCTTCGTGATGTGTGGTAGGACAGAGTTGGGGAAGTTTAGATGGGTGTTGGAACAGCATGCTGAGCCACTTGTCAAATTGCATAATAGGTCACCCTGCAACTTGACCTGTGAGTTGGACTATTTCCAAACATCAGTCTAGCACTCTTCTGAAAGAGTGCTAAACCCATATTCAAAAATAGCCTGGTTAACAGGTAAACAGGCACAGTGAAGAGGCATACAGAATTCGAAGGAACCAATGAATAAAGAATGAATGAGAGAATGGTGAATAAGGAATGAGCCCCACCAGAAAGTAATAAAAACAGTAAAAGTAACAGCCACGTGAAACTCCTTGTAAGTAACAGAAAACCTCTAATCCAGGGGTCTTCAAACTTGGCCCTTTTATGACTTGTGGACTTCAACTCCTAGAATTCCTCAGCCAGCATGCCTGGCTGAGGAATTCTCGGAGTTGAAGTCCACAAATCATAAAAGGGCCAAGTTTGAAGACCCCTGCTCTAATCCATCCAAAGATTCTTTCCCAGTTTAAATTGATCTGAATTTCACAGAACTAATGTTCTCTCAAAAGAATGCTAGACCTATTCTTTAAATGAAGTCTTGCACTGTTTGAAAATAGCACTAATCCATGTTTATAAGGAACCTCTTAAACAAGTGCTTTGAATGAGCCAGTTAGGTGTTATGCCTGCATACACCACTGTGAAGCTAGTGTAGGCATGTCCAGTGCCTGGAGCAGCATAAAATGACCAATGGATGCTAGGCTGAACCCAAGCTTTCATGGAAGCAACCCCTGTTGACAAAGCACATCATAGCCAAGTGGTAATAATGAGGTTGGGTGAAGTAGAAACACACTATTATGACATTGGCACACAGCTAAGATGGAGTTAAGTTGCTTCAGCTATGAGCTGGGTATGAGACAAAGGCAATATCATTAGGACATGGCAGAAAAGAAGTGGCTATGGGAACATGTTGGTATCAAAACACTAAAGCTATGGTTAAGGGGACATGAACTGAGCCCAAAGACTTACAGCTTGCTAGCTTAAGGTGTTTTTTTTCCTGGACTTGTCCCATATTTCATAAGAGCTGAACTTCTTTCACTCTGTATGCTTAGTCAGTTTTTTGTTTTCATTCAAATCATTGCTTGCACTCTGAGTCACCTTTATAAAATACATTGACCTTGCACAGAGCATATGCTGGTGTAACACTTTGCTTCTATGTAAAAAAAATCATTTAAAACAATATATAACTATACAAACCTAATTGTGATAGATATCGGTAGTGATAATAGTTTAGAACTGCACAGTAAGGATATTCTGGAAATTTCAGGAACCAATCTGGGTTGATCACCAGTACCAGAGGTTTAGTCTTCCAAGCCCATCCTCAAGGAACATATTTTGGTGAGAAAGAAGTTCCCTGAGGATGAGTTCCAGCATGAGTCCAAAAACTCGGAAGATTAAATCTCTGGTCCTGGTGACCGACCCAGATTGAATCCTTCAACATTATCCTGGGACATGTATATTTGCCTTTATTTATGACAGTCTGGAAATGCCCTCCCTGAGTTAAATTCAGACAAAAGAACTTTTCACCTCCTTAGATTTTTCAGGAGAGATGGACTAATAATGCTACATTTAAACAAACAAATAAACCCAACTATGGATCACAGTTGTAGCATTCTCTTCATAATATCTTTCGTTATCATAGCAATAGGATCTTTGGTTTAATGTTGATCACATTAATATGGAACCAGATAAGAGAAACACCAATCAAACAAAGTGTAACAGGAGTATAGTTGAGGCTAGACGCGAGGGGTGGAACAAGGCTTACTAATTCAGACGTTTTCAATGACTAATACTTAGTATTGTATATCAGGTGCCATGATGATTGCTGCACAATATGTTTTTATGTTCAATGTTGATTGTTTTAATAAAAGAATTTTATATTTTTTTAAAAAATCTACAGTTTGTATAAAACCCAATATGTCTTTCTGGTGTATTTATGCACTTCATTAAATAGCCCCAAGAGACTTCAGGAGCCTGACACCAACACTGGAAAAAAAATTGGAAGACGCTCAAATTAAATTAAAAGATAATTTGGTTTTCCTAGTGTAGTTTATTTCCTGAGAACATGTGTGTCCCAATTTTCAACCTTTCATTCTCAGTGTAGTGATAAAACAAGAACAGGTTACCATTTAATTTTAAAAAAATGTAACAGCAAGCAATACCAGTATCTTAAGTAGCATTAGCAAAACAACAATTTTAGAGACAAATTCAAATTGGGAAGTATGCATACCTCAGTAATTTCTTATACATGGAGAGTAAGATAATGAAGACTCAGCAGTTTGGCCAAAGCCCAAAATAATGTTTGACTTTAAATTTAAAAATATACAGCAAATATATCTTAGGTGTTATCCACAGCTGAACTGCTAACCCAGAAAAACCCTTCTCCTTATAAGCCTTCCTCTTCCCTATAAGTACCTCAGAAGAAGATCATTTGAGGTTCATGTAGAACAGATGGGCAATTAATTTTCCCAAGAGGTTACACGAGAAACTGAGACTGTTGCCTGCCACTCCTGCCCAATCCCTACCCTGACCACCCCACCCCTGATGTGGATACCCTGCCCCCAATGCTGCTGACACTGACCCAATGCTGACACCTCCAATGCTAGCAACATGGCGGCCAGGCAGGAACAGCCCATGGTCTGGATATGTCCAATAGGACATGAAATGCCCAGGTCTGATATAGAAGATGGCCTCTAAGATATATTTGTCCCAGATAGTGTATTTGTGAGTGTGAATTAGAGCTGGTCATGGAGTAGAAGGGCATAAGAAAATGTTTGGTAAGTTAGGTCAAAGTTTCTCCAGTCAGAATGGAGATGGGCCATGATCATCTTAATCTGCCATGCGGTAAGGTTCTGCCTGGAATGATGGAAGTTGAAATCTGGTACCAGTTTGTAGAAAGCTGGTTAAATAGGTCCCCCTGCATGGTAGAAAGCTTGCTTGGGAAAAGATGGCAAAGGATAGAGGAACTGCCTTTCTTAACAAAAGATTACAAGCCAAGATGTGCTGGTATCTTGCTTCAGGTATTCAGCATCTGGGCAAAAAGAAAAAGGGCTGAGGTCTTCTTCCCATTATGTCTTTTGGATTTAAATATGTCAACATATACATAGCGGAGTTTTCTTTAAAGACATGTTATGGTAATATATGCAGAGACCAGTCCTTCCTGCTATAAGTAGGAAACATGAGGCATGTGTGCTACATCACTATGACTCTGAGAAACCTGATCGCCCATCAGTAATCCTGAGACATATAATTCATCTAATAATCACGTGAATCTCAACACAGAGGACAAATAGTGCAGGTGGAGAATAGAAATATCTAAGAGCACTAGAATTCCTTTGAAAACTTCTTATTAGGTGTTTGTAATCTGAAAAATCCCTTCAAGAGAATTTGTTTAATAAAAAAGGGACAAGGGAGGGGAAGGAAGATTGTTGATGCTCCCTGCCAGGTTCCTACAAGAAACTCAATGGGGAAGCTGGCAGGAAGTCAGAAGTCACTCTTGCCACCGCTGTTCCCCCCTCCCCCCAGGTTATTCTGTTTCTCTGTTTTAGGTAATGAAATATCTCTGAAATTATTGATGCAGGGGTTGTTTATCTTACATAAACTTCCATGTTTCAGGTGGTTTGCTTTTTAAATCTAAAACACAGCACATTTTTTATATTTATTCAGTTAACTGGTTGTTGCTTAATTTCAGCACACAATCAATGTTCTTGGAGATTAAAGTATACAGTGCTCTGTTCAATAGAGGTTTAGTAAACGGAGTAAATATGATGGAAAGGACACTAGGCAAGGCCAACAAAGGGAGTGATCCTTGTGCAACTGCATTTACATCCTTCCATGCTACATATATTTATATGCCACTGTTCTCTTACAGCACAGTGGGGATCTCTCCTCATTTTCTTCCCATAGTGATAACCCTATTGAGACTGAGACCGACCCCTTCATCCAGTTAGCTCCATGGCTAAACAGAAACTTTGCAACACTCTCTTAGCATTTTCCCACAGGTGTAGGGTCTACTTTTTGGATTAACAAATGCAGCAACTGGGTTCATCTGCCACAACTGATTATAAACAACTATATAACACAGTCATCAAGTGATTCACTGGAATGTCTG
This sequence comes from Bothrops alternatus, assembly GCA_034064705.1. Classification (NCBI taxonomy): domain Eukaryota; kingdom Metazoa; phylum Chordata; class Lepidosauria; order Squamata; family Viperidae; genus Bothrops; species Bothrops alternatus. Next base: position 1,745,106 of record JARGCV010000040.1, read on the forward strand.
CTAAAAATGATCATGTACCAGTAATGAAAAAATTAGTGAGGACATATAATTGAAAAAGTAGTTGAAAATGAGCAGATTAAAATATTGTGGGATTTCTGAATATAGACTGACAAAGTCTTGTAGAATAGAAGACAAAAAAAAATCAAGAAGACCACAAAATATCAAGATCTGAAAATTGAAACTGAATGATTGTGGCATAAACTGGCCATGATGGTCCCAGTGGTTATTGGCACACTGGATGCCATATCAAAAAATCTTGTTGGCATTTAGAAAATATGCACATTGACAAATTTTTCACCTGTCAATTACAAAAGGCCATGCTTGGATCTGCACGAATACTACACTGTCACTCTACATTAGAACAACCTGGGTTATTGCGAAGAACTTTATGCATATGAAAGCCAACACCAACTAAAGAACTGACAGCTATATTTCTCATGTTTGTGTTTATAATATTAAGAAATAATAATGGATGGAATGGAAGCTTGGAAGCCATAAAGAATGAAGAAGGGGGTTGTTATGGAAGTGCATGCAAGAACACCTATTTAGAGCAAAGAAAAGAGAAACCAAATGCACTGGTATAGTATAGGTGGTACCTGGCTCAATAGCAGTACAGTAACAGTGAGAAGGATCTTGGAGTCCTAGTAGACATCATTTAAATATGAGCCAGCATTGTGCTGCAGCTGCCAGAAAAGCCAAAGCAGTCCTGGGCTGCATTAACAAAGGGATAGAATCAAGTTCACGTGTAGAGCTAATAGTATGTTATAATACCTTGGTATATTGCATCCAGTTTTGGTCACCGTGATATAAAAAAAGAAAGAATGCAGAGAAGAGCAACAAAGATGATTAGGGAACGAAGAAATATACGAAGAATGGTAGCAGGAATTGGGTATGTTTGGTTTAATGACAAGAAGGACTAGGGATCACATGATAGCAGTGTTCCAGTAGCTCAGTGGCTGCCACAAAGAAGAGGGGTCAGCCTATTCTCCAAAGCACATGAAGCAATGGATGAAAACTAATCAAGGAGAGAACCAACCTAGAATTAAGGAGAAACTTCCTGACAGTTAGAACAATTAATTAATGGAACAACTTGCCTCCAGAAGTTCTAGGTGCTCCAATACTGGAGGTTTTTAAGAAGAGATTGGACAACAATTTGTCTGAAATGGTATAAGGTGTCCTGTTTGAGCATGGAGTTGGACTAGAAGACCTCCAAAGTCTCTTCCAACTCTGTTATTCTGTTAAGTAAGATCCAGGAATGCCATTGGCCCCTACATTTTTTAAATTATTATTTCAAAAAGAGTTAGAGGAGAAGATGGCAAAGCAAGTTGCTGGTCATCATATTATCAGAATCATCTGGAGTCTAAAGAATACCCTTAGGCATTTTTAGAATATAAAATTGTGGATAGGCCAGCATTTTATTTTGCAGGCCTTCTGCAAAATATAGATTAAGGCAGTAGAAACCCTTTTGTAGTTAGATGGAAAAGCAATGAACAGCCTTCTAATCACTAGTTTGCAGAAGTGAGCAGTTGCAACATCCTATCAGTTTTCCCAGTGTCTCTATTGGTACAGACAGATGGTCTTTCCTTACTGAAAATTCTAATACTCATAATACGGATTGGAAAGAAATTAATTTTTACATGGATATGACAGATCATTTCCATAAATTGATGATGGATTTGCACTACAGAGTAGTGTTTAAAAATTAAAAGGAAAAAAAATGTATGAATCAGATTTTGTTTACAGCCTTTAAGAAACACGTAGGCTTCCCTGTGATGTTCAATGGTCTGGGTAAGAATCAACATTGCACAGGTAATTGTGTCATGACCCTGGTAAAGAGGCCGTTAGTTTTTGAAGTATCTAGCTGCAAAAGTGCAGCATGTTTTTAAAGTGGATCATGATTTGCAGCTCCTTGACTGCTATACCTTGATGTATGTCTGTTATGAAATGAACACAAATAGGAATATCAAAGAGAGATCACACTTTAAAATAATCCTTGGACTAGTTCCAGCTCATCTTCTTTTTGCCAGGTATAATGTTTTTGTTTTGCACAGCTTCAAAGTCAGCTTGAGGGGAAAAGAGACAGAATGTGAATGAGTATCAAAACTTGCCTTTCAGCTAAAGAATCAAGTTCAGGTCCCCGAGGAGGTGTTAGAGAACATGCCTTTGTCTGCTTTTTCCCAAGCACTTCCTTTCCAGATGTGAAACCAGAGGGAACATGACATCAATAATCTGCTGAGTAAGTGGATGGCATTTTTCAATAAATGGCCAGCTGCAAATAACCAGAAGGAAGCCAGGAAACAACTATCAGTCAGGAAAATGTCAAATCTGGAAATATACTGTAGAATTTTCCTTTGGCAAACTCTCTGAAGCTACCTGCCCTCAATCCCCAAAGATTTGTTGTGATGTCTATTGGATGAGCATTTTTTAAGAGCTGGAATGATCCCACCTGAATTCAATTTGTGAGATGGCATGCATCTCTCCATGTAGTCCAAACTCAATGTCACTGGCCTGTCAACAAGCAGAAGAACATGGATGTTTTGAAAATGTTCCAGCGTGGTGTGTTAACAATAAGAAAGCTCTTTTCCAGATTTTTAAAGTGATGGAAAAGAAAATAGAAAGAGGTAAGGGAAAAGAAAACTCGAAAGGGATCCAATTTCTCCAGAAAGACTAATAGACTTCTTACCAATATCTCATTTATGGAAACCTACTTGTCTCTAAATATAATATACAATATAGGCAAATACCTCAATCCACAGTTAATGAGTTTTCTGCCTTATGGAATTATCCATATTTATGAGATGTGCAAGAGAGAACATTCATACTGAGCCATTATGTACTCTTTTTTTTTAGGGAAGCCAGAAGCAATGAGGGTAGCCAACTACCATGCTGCCAGATTTCAAGGGCTGAATATTAAGGTCACGTGATGTTTAGTGACCTCTTTTCCTCCCTGTTTTGCAAGCTAGTTTTGGAAATGGTCAAGGGCTGCAGCTGAATGAGCAGTTACCATAGAAACTGCTGAAGTCAAATGGATGAACACAGTTCGGTCTTAGTAAGGAGAGGGGCTTCTGTGAAACACTGTGAAAAAGGCAAAATATGGGAGGAAGGATGGTCTTTCTCATCCATTCCTTTTAAAAACTAGGCAACAGTTCTGTATATTGGTGATCATTTAATCATTTGGTGGCCTCAGGTTTTTTTTTTTTCAGGAATATCCAAGATTCTTTCAAAGCAAAGGCAATAATGCACATTGTTACCAAATGGTTGATAGCCTGAGCATATATGTAACAGTTTTCAGCGTTTTAAAAGTGATTCACATGTAATTTATCACAATAATCTCATGCATTTGTAGTGTTTCAGATACATAAATACGAATCTATAATGTTTCAGGGGAACATACCCACAAATGTAGCAACCCTGTGGGATTTTATTATCTTTATTGTGAGGTTACATTCACAAATGCTTGCAGGTCTGAAATTACATCACTCCTCCCTTACCTGCACAGTCCAGGTTTCTGGGAAGAATCCTTTCTGAGATGTTTGCCACACCTCTATTCCTTCTGTGGACTCATTCGTCTTATCTGACTGTTGTCTAGTTTGCAGTTCTTCCTCCTGTTCCCAAGGTCATTTCCAAACACCATTACATTACCCATTATTTTGCCACATAAATGGTCCAATACTCTGAGGAGGGAGAAAGGGAGAGGGGGAGGAAGAAAAATTGTCCTCCTTTGAAGCTCCTAAAATTCTCATCTCTCACTGAATCTTTGGAGGCAAACAAATATTTTAGTCTATCTCTGCCTCCAAGCTGATGTCATAGAAGGTTAGAGGGCCTAGGTAGTATCAGAAAGTTGCCACTTTACTGCCAAGGTGAGAATGACACATTTAATTATAGTTAATTGCATTAGAACTGCAGTTTACTTTGGCCATCCAAATTTCTTAGTGATACATGCAGCTATAAACTAATCATTGTTCTGTCTGGCCCCTCTCAGCTCATTAAAATCCACATAAATATGTCTTTAAGAGGTTTATTTAAGAGGTTTATTTAACACATTTCAAAAGAATTCACTTCAAAGCACGCTGCTGGCATTTTGCTGGCATAAACAGCCAAGTCTCATTTATTTACATTTAGATTAAAACATGCTCCTTCCACACCTTCCAATTAACTCACTCTTTCTTTATCACATTGTCCAAGGCCTCATTATTCTCCCGTAGATTTCCAAAACATCTGAAGACTGAATTCAAACGCACGGCTCCAGATATCAGGCTACTCCTTGATTAACGTTGCTTGTGACAAAGGCGTAGTCTCTCTGTCCCCTTCTAATATAGTTTCCACTACGTCACTTCCCCCCATTACTTCCTTTTCCCACTTAACTGACACCTTCGTTTATCAAACCTTCGGAATCTCAGATCAAGCCATCTATCTTCTTGCTCCAAATCTGACCCCTCACTTTGCGAATCTGACCCAGACTGCCTGTAAATCTCCTCCCTGTCTGTCTCAGCTGCCGGGAGGGGAAAATACCCAGAGGGGCCTGGCTGCTCTTCCTCGGCTGCCGGGAGGGGAAAACACCCAGAGGGGCCTGGCTGCTGATCCTCATCCTCTGATACTTCCCAAGCTGGTCTAGGGACACAACAATCATACATGTTGAATTTGTACTGAGATAAACAGTGGTTGCTTAATTTATGGCTCACTTCGTGTTGCAAACATAAGTTCCATCTCTTTTTTAAAAAGCAGAAGAAAAAGCTGTAATGTCCCCTTGACTTTACCTAAATCTGCTGCCACCTGTTGATTATATGGTAGATTACCAAAACCCACATGGATAGGTTAATTCTCAAAAATACATTTAAAGGGGACTTCTGGTTCTGGTATGCGGCGATGCCGGTCGTGGCTCAGGACTTGTCTCCAGTCCGGCTGGGTTTTCTGCATCGGTAGACCCCTTAGGGCAGTGGTTCTCAACCTTCCTAATGCTGCGACCCTTTAATACAGTTCCTCATGTTGTGGTGACCCCCAGCCATAAAATTATTTTCGTTGCTACTTCATAACTATAATTTTGCTACTGTTATGAATCGTAATGTAAATATCTGATATGCAGGGTGTATTTTCATTGTTACGAATTGAACATAATTAAAGCATAGTGATTAATCACAAAAACAATATAGCAATGCTCACTGGAGAAGCTTACTCTTCTTTGCTCAAAAATGTTGGGAGGGAGGGAAGGGGAAGGAAGGAAGGAAGATTGAAGGGGAAAGGAAGGAGATGGAGAGAGATATTGAAGGGGAAAGGAAGGAGATGGAGAAGGAAGGAGATTGAAGGGGAAAGGAAGGAAGGAAGGAAGGAAGGAAGGAAGGAAGGAAGGAAGGAAGGAAGGAGAGAGATTGAAGTGAAAGGGATGGAGATGGAAGGAAGGAAAGAAGGAAAATTGAAGGGGAAAGGAAGGAGATGGAGAAGGAAGGAGATTGAAGGGGAAAGGAAGGAGATGGAGAAGGAAGGAGATTGAAGGGGAAGGAAGGAAGGAAGGAGAGAGATTGAAGGGGAAGGGATGGAGATGGATGGAAGGAAGGAAGATTGAAGGGGAAAGGAAGGAGATAGAGAGGGAAGGAGATTGAAGGGGAAAGGAAGGAGATGGAGAAGGAAGGAGATTGAAGGGGGAAGGAAGGAAGGAAGGAAGGAAGGAGAGAGAGATTGAAGGGAAAGGGATGGAGATGGAGATGGAAGGAAGGAAGAAAGATTGAAGGGGAAAGGAAGGAGATTGAGGGGGAAAGGAAGGAAGGAAGGAAGGAGAGAGAGATTGAAGGGGAAGGGAAGGAGATGGATGGATGGAAGGAAGGAAGGAAGGAAAAGGAAGGGAGGAAGGAAGGAAAGAAGGATTGATCTTTGGAGAGTCATGTTTTTCCAGATGGTGATGAACTGCAACTCCCAGCATTCCCCACTCTTGCCCTCTCCCAGCCGCCCCCCTGGGACCTGCCTGCCCCTCCAGCCTCCTGAGTGCCATCGCAGTGGCGGGGTCGCAGGAGCCCCTTTCCACACAGAGCAGCCCTTTACTGCCACAGCCCTTCCCCAACTCATCGCATGCAAGAGGGGCATGGCCGGAGCACCAGCTCCCGCTCGGAAGGCTCTGCTCCCAGCCCAGCTGGCTGGCCTCTGACCCACATGTGGGCATCGTCGCTGCCTGGCAACTTCTGAGGCCTGGAGCCCAGCGAGCCGGGAAGGAGCCACTCCTGTCCGCCAGTCCCAGGGCCGCATTAGGTGCCAGAGGGCTGAGGCGGCCTCCAACGGCAAGGGAGGCGGGCCGGGCGGAATGGGGGACCAGCCTCCGATGGTGAGCGCAGCCGAGCAACCAGGAGGCATGGGGACTGGCTCGGCACCGCAGCTCAGTTCAGCTCAGCCAGCAGCAGCAGCAGCAGCAGCAGCGCATTGCCAGAGCAGGGTGGGAAGAGAGGGGGCAGTGGTGGCAAGTCATGAAAGCAGCATCCACACGTTCAGGGTGCAAACACCTTGGACGGTTTGGCTCCCCCACCCCTTTCTTTACTGATCTGCCACAAGCTCGTGCAAACAAGCCCCGAGGAGTTCTGAACGAGTGGTCATTTTAGAAAAAAGCTTTAATCAATGAGGCAGAAAGGGGAACTTGTTCACGGCTCTTTTTTTCCCTTTCTCGGTGATTGGGAAGGCAGCAGCCAGAGATGCCGCTGCACAAAGGGAGGCGGAGAGAGGGGCAAGGGGGAAAACCTCACTCAACTTTTGCCCTTATCAGACCCAGTTCCCTTCTGGTCGACCCCCTCCCACCTACCCGTCCCCTTCACCTACTGCTATAGATCAACACTATCCCTCGGGAGTATTTCGCCAGGCTTTTTTTTTTTACCTTGGCCCTGCACTTCTCCCAGATGGAAGCCAGGCAAGAGGACCTGAAAGACACTGAGCAGGAGGTTCATAGCCGTGGCAATGTGGCAGTAGCTACTCTGCGATGGGTAGCGCAGCCCCACTATGCTGCTGAGGTGGCTGCTTTCCTGTCTGCCCGAGTTGGCTGGCGGAAATAGCCTTGAGCAGAAATTCTCACTAGTATCTCGGTTCCTAAGACCATCGAAAATATGTGTTTTCTGATGGTCTTAGGCGACCTCTGTGAAAGCGTCGTTCGACCCCCAAAAGGGTCGCAACCCACAGGTTGAGAACCACTGCCTTAGGGGGTCAAAAGTCGCCCTGGAGGGGTGACCACCGAGAAGGAGGCTTGCTGGTGACTGCGGGAGAACGGCAGTTTCTCCCATGGCTCCAGCTATTTCTTTAGGGCCAACAGAGCAACGATCATCCTGCGAGATGGCCGATTATCCTGCTGCACCAGCCGAAATCACAATTACAGCTAAGCGTAATTAGACCCACCATGGGCGATCCAGGTGAGACCCTTTTTGCCCCTCTCTTTTCCCTATTTTGGCTTTTTTTACTGCCTGTAAAAACTTGGTTGGAATTATTTCCCTGTTTGGAAAAAGCAGCGTCTGTTTGTGTGGGAAGAAAGGCGCTGAGAACAAAGACTCTTTAAAGACTACATTTTATTTTTATTCATTTTGGGATACAGAAAAAAAACACTTTTTTGAATTGTATTAGTAGTTAATATTAGAAGATTATTTCACTCTCCATTCTTTCCTTTAAAAGATAGAAAAAAAGGGAAAAATGATGTCTGGAAAAGTTTTTTTTATTTACTGAGGACATCTAGTGGTGAAAAATTAATATTGCAACTGTGGATTAGTTTTTGGAGAGAAGGATCTGACCTTCAAACTATTCCTGGAAAAGATAACCTGATGCAGCTGTGGGAACTGAGGGGGTGGTCACTGTTTAATTACAGCTTTCATTAAAAAATAAAAAATAAAGAAAGAAAGATTTTCTTTAATCATTTTTAAAATGGAGAAACTTTACTCTCACTTAAATTGCAAGCTTATACTGGAAAAGATTTATGAGGTTACTGAAGAAATATGTGCTATAAGGAAAGGGATTATTACAGAATGAAGAGTCAACTCTACCCCAAACTCTCAAACTGACTTTCAGATCACATCTTTTTATTCTACAAACCAAAACCTACCAGAAGAGGAATTAAGGGAGATTAAAGAGGAATTTGCTACAATGAAAGAGATTACTACAGAACTAAGAACCAGAAATTCCTCCTTAAATCCTAAAAGTGACTTTCTGACTACATCTGACTATTCTACAAACCAAAATACACTAAAAGATGACTTCATGGAGGATACAGAGGAACTTATTTCACAAGTATCTTATCTATATTTTTGAGGATCAGAAAAAACAAAGACTGAGATTTGAACCTTTAAAGCACCAAGGCTTCAAGAATAAGAAAAATAGAGGTCCAATGCAGATGATAGGAGGCTTATTACTGCCTCAAATGGCATCACAAGCAACAAAGAGAGACCCATCGGTTGGAAGAGAAGCGTTGTTGTGGAAACCTTCTTGGCAGAAAAAGAAGCCCAGAATAAGACTGAAAATAGAAACTTAAAATTATATATACTGGATTTAAGGCATTTTAGAATTATGGATTGATCTAAGGATTAAGCTCTTGTGTTAGAAGTAAGAAAAATGGGTGATTATTAGAATATATATATTAAATAAAGTAAGAATGTATGTTTTGGAATAATAGGTATGAAAATTATTATATAATGGAATGAAGAAAACTGAAGAGGTGTTCTAGATCGGGATTGAATTAATAAGGAATTGAATATTATTTTAATGATGATGTGTTTTATCTGATAATATGGATGTTACTAGGTCTGATAATTAATTGGATGAAATTAGAACCTTGTCTAATGAACTTAAATGATTTAAGGTTGATATTATTGTGTTAGCCTAAAGAAACTGATTGATTGATGGATTAGATATGTATAGGATAGATTAATATTTTATTTTAACTGGGAGATAGTAGTGGAAGCAGGAATAAATAAGATTTATGATGAAATTAAAGAATTAGGATATAGTTGGAAGGGATACCTGAATTGATAATGTGCTTATTTAAAGTTAAATTTGATTACGGTCTTGTAATTGCATAAAGCTGTAAAACAGGTTTAGGATTAATAGAAATTTAAGTTAGAATAAAACTATTTTAAATATATAAGCTATTTGAGGGAAATAGAGAGGGAATATTTGATGTATTGATTAAGTTATCTACATATGTTTTGTTTTTGGATGTTTGATTACCCCAGCACCACGGTGTGTCTTGAGCACTTTGTTTTAAAAATTTAAAAAAAATCAATAAAATTTGTTTTTTAAAAAAATACATCTAAAGGGAAAGCTTTATTGGCATTATTTTTTTTTGGAATTGGCTCAAAGTATTTTATGCCTGACCGGACCACAATATTATTCAAAATGGCATTGCGGATTTTTAAAAAGATAACTAGAATCAAAATAGGTCTAATTTAGTATAGACAATCTGTAATTTTTTGTTGAGTAACTAGTATCCCAAAATCTTCAGGCTTCAATGAAATAATATCCCTAATTATCCCAGGACTATCCCAGTAACTGGTTTGTGTGTGTGTGTGTGTGCCTTCAAGTCTGTGTTGACTTCTAGTAATTGCCCAGATGAATCCTTGCAGTTTTCGTGATAGCATTTTCAGAGGTTCAGAGGAACAAATGGTGATGAACAAATAACCAGGCTCAAATTATCCTACTTTGCACATGTTATTGGAAGATCCAGCTCCCTGGCAAAAGCTCTAATTCTGGGAAAGGTAGAAGGAAAGAGAAGAAGAGGTTGGCCATCAGCAAGATGGATGGAGTCAGTTGTGATGGAAGATTTGAAAGACCAGGTTAGGGACAGATTGTAATGGAGAAAATCTATGTGATAGCTAAGAGCTGAACCTGATTTGATGGCAAAACAATCATTTTTCAGAAATGGCTTGCCATTGTCTTCTTCTTAGGCTGAGTAAAAGGGACTGACCCAAAGTCACCCAGGTTTTTGTGCCTAAACTAGGACTGGAATTCATAGGCACCTGGTTTCTGCTATGGTGCCAAACTAGCTGTCTAAAGGGTAGCTGTAAACCCTTCCAAATAAACCCTCCTCTCTAAAGTGCACTCTTATTTTATCCCCTACAGGGGAGAGGTTTCCCCCTGTCCTCTCAGGCAATGGAGCTCTTCAGATATCCCTCACACAATTGATCAGTGAGAGTCACACCTCTGAGGAAGTGACCATCCAAATAACCCATCTGAAACTTCCCAGCATGTGGACATTTTTCTCCCCACTGGTAACTTGTTGTGAAGATGGCTGGTGAATGCTAGCTGCATTCTTGGAGATAATGGGTGTTGACAGGAGTCTGGCTGTCAAGTATTCTTTCTTTATGCGAAGCCTCCCTGGAAATTCTTAAATAGGAATGAGGAAAGGCAGGCAAGGGGCAATCAGGACAACACTCACTGAAAGGAAGAGGGAAGAGAGCTGAAGAGAGACATTTGCCAGAGGGAAGTGAGGGAGTGACTGTGTGCAAGCCTGTAGGAATGCACTGAGATACATAAGTGCATTATACTGGTCACTGATAAACATATTTATAGAAGAAGCAGATAAAGTGAAAATAATAGATTCTTGCCTTAAGGGACTCACTCACAAAATGACCATCGAGATGATAAGGCAGTTTTGTGTTCTGTTGCTCCGGGTGGTGCAGCCCAAAGCAAGAGGTCCAAATGAAAAGAAAGAAGGTTTGAAAGGCTCTTCAAGAGCATCTCTCTAACTGTACAAACTGTTCAGCAGTTTTGGGAAATGTTGGGCTCATCTTAATCTGAAATAGCAGAGGATGAATGACCTGGTCACCTACCGTAGATGCTGCAGCAAAGGATCTCCTACACTGCAGGACCTGGATTATTTTAGAGATGCTCTCTAATTTTCTAATTCCATAACTCATGGATGAATCCTGTTTTGGAGCTTAAAGATACGTTCTTAATTATTGGTTACAGTGTGCTCCACTCTTTTTTTTTTAAAGTCATCTATCACTATATCCAAATGTCTGTCTAAATTTTCATAAATTTAACAGTATCTCAAGCATTTCTCATTCCTGTGCTCTTTAGGGAGTGACACATCAACTTTGTCTCCCAAGATAAATTATGGCACAAAGACCTTGCAGTCACTTGTGGCTAGCAACAAATTAAATATTAGTTCAATCTGTACTGGTGTTGCAAGAAAAATGAAAGAAAGAAAGCAGATATTGTGCCACAAAGCAAGCTCAGGGATCTGGTGTGCAAAAGTTGCAAGTAAATTTATTCATAGGATGTGTGAACATACTGTACAAAAAATAATAATAAAAGACCTAGAACTATTGTTGCAATTCACTCGATCCAAACAGTTGCTAGGCAGGCCATTCCCAATCCTGCTAGCTTTTTTTGCTTGCTGACGAGAAGGACCGAGTTCTCACCCTCCTTTCCAAACTATACTGACCAGTAGTTGAGTTTTTATTCAATGCCAATGATGGGTTAGCATCTCCTATTTGTACCCAAGAGTAGCAGACTGGTTTAGGTGATCCTGGACAAGCTATAAGGCACACAGCCCTTTGCTCTGACAAGCTCTTGATCATAATTAAAGACCAATTTAGCTGAAGCAGTGGTGCAACAGTGCATTGTGAGAGTAGTGAGCAGTTGGTGTGTGATGCCCATTGAAGCATCTACCTGGATTAGTTGCCTCTTGTTTTTCTCTTTCAGATAAGGAATCATCACAGTGGTGTTATCTGTTATGAAAATATCAGTAAGTGAGGTAGCCAGCCAGCCAGCCAGGTTAGGAAGCACTGCTACCAGCACTGAGCTAACTTAGGAAAATGGGAAGATGTGGGTAACAGTTGGGGAGACAGTGATGCTTCACACCCTTCAAGTATCTACCGCCTAAAACAGATACCTTATTTTTAGTTTTAGTTTTATAGAAGTTTTTATTGAGTTTTATGGGGTTAGGGAAGGGATAGGACCAGGATAGGGATTAAGGTTCAGGGTGAGGTTAGGATGGGGGTTGGGGCTGGGACAAGATTGGGAACAACATTGGGGTTGCCCCCCAAGAACATTTCCAAGCTTTAACAAACAGACTATTGTCCGGGTACATATGCTCAGTTTTATCATATTCACTACAGCTATTTACTATTGTATTAATTAGTGTTAAACAGATACCTTATTCTTATCTCGTACCGATAGTAGAGCTAATTTTATAAAAAGGGTAGCAGGTTAAATCATTCATTCATTCATTCATCCACCACCCAAAACAATGTTTTCCTACCAGAGGAATCTCCAAGTGTATGGACTTCAGCTCCCAGAATTCCCCAGCCTACTTGGCTTTTGCTGAGAAAAGCAGGGATATATATCTCCGTAAGGTTATGTGATAGCATTATTATTAAAGTCTTCAGAAACTGTCCTTAGTCCTCATGAAGTTAAAAATATCCCTTGTTGTTCTTCCCTGGTGTGAGCTGCAAGTGTCACTGAATTTGATTTTCCACAATTATCTGGGGGATACCGACTTCCACCTCCCCCCTATATATTTGTAGATGTTTTTGAGAACTATTGTGGTCAGAGCAGGTTTTATTTACTTGAGTGGCTATATGAAGCTCAGGTTACATTTGAAATGGGTGTTATGTAATCACTTATTACAAATTAAAATGTTTTAATTAGTGGTAAAGCTTTTTCATAATTATATTTTGAAAGATAAAAGAACAAAAAAAATATGGCCTGATAAAATAGAATCATCCATCATAAAGGGTAACAAGAGCACATCTAACCTCTGATAAATTCACGTCTCGGATGCATCTGTATCTACACTAAAACTATTTTTTTTCTTAAAAGGCAGAAAAGGAATGCTGTGAGCAGCAATATCTATTTTATTAATTGTATTTATTCTGTTTAAATTAACTGGCTGCCCAACCTCAATAGACTCTGGGTAGTGTATAAAACTAGAGAAAACTTAAAAAACAGTCAAAAGCATTAAATCAAGCAGACAACCATGACTAAAATAATCTAATAGACAGCAAAATCAGCAAAGCAAGGGCCATTGAACAAGTAATAAACATTAATCCCATAAGTCTGTCAAAAATGGAATACGCTTCTTTTTTTTTGAAAAGCTTCTGAATTTCATCAGTCTGAGTAAATAAAGAACATCACAGCAAAAGCACAGAATAACAATGATTAGTTTTGACATGATGTGGATGCCTCAGAAAAAAATAATTAAATAAAGCATGACAATTCTACTGCCTTTGATAGTGTGTCACCATCATCCTTTTTCTCCTGTCCACTCAGGATGGAAGATCTCTAAGTGGATTATGACCTATGATAGGTATTGGCATTGTCCCAAAGAGGGGTGTCTGCAGGGGAAGAAAGAGAAAATCCAGGTGGCAGTTATACTGCTACAACCAGTCCTACTCCCTTTCTCCATGTGCCATGGCTATCATTAATGTTCTGTTGGGAGCATGTGCAGCCGCATATCAGCTCTATGCCTGTGCATGAACTCAATGTCCCACTCACTGTCAAAGTTAACTTTCCAGTGAAGTGTGTTTTTGCAGAGGAGGAGGAGGAGGAGGAGGAGGAGAAAATGAGAAAGAAAAAAAGGGGAGTCAGAGAAGGAGGGAGAGGGAAATTTCTTTTGCTGGGGAGCTACAGCACAGCCTGACATTTTGCTGGGTTCCAGGCTGCAGATGGAATTGAGCAGTAGCAAGAAAGAAAAGGAAAAGCATCAGAAACAAGGAGGGAAAACTCTTCAAATGTTCTTATTTAAGCTTCTTTTTAATTTTGTTTTGATGTATGCACATATTTTATGTAAAATATATTTTCTCTTGAGTAAAATACATGACCTCATTTTTTTAATGTAATGCTGGGGCATTCTAAATAAAAAATATGGTATCATTCATAGTCCTTTGAAATGTTGGAATTAGCACAGCAGAGTTCATTTGGTCTTACAATTTAAATACTATTCTGCATTCTGCCCCAGTTTTGGGTCTTCTCATGTAACGAATGATTGCCCTATCTTTTACTCTATACTCTACATCAGGGGTTCTCAACCTTGGCAACTTTAAGACTTGTGGACTTCAACTCCCAGAATTCCTCAGCCAGCAAAGCTGGCTGAGGAATTCTGGGAGTTGAAGTCCACAAGTCTTAAAGTTGCCAAGGTTGAGAACCCCTGCTCTACATACTCTTTTAAGAGCCAGTGTGATGTGGTGTTTAAGGTATCAGACTGGAAATCAGGAGATCGTGAGTTCTGGTCTTGGACCAATTACTCTCAGCCCTAGGAAGGAGGCAATGGCAAACCACTTTTGAAAAATCTTGCCAAGAAAACTGCCTGGACTTGTCTTGGCAGTCTCTGAGAATCAGACACAATTGAATAAAAGGGGGGGGGGAGAAGTATATCCTGTTTTAAAAAAAAAAATCCTGTGTTGCTGAAACTTAAGAACATCAAGGGCATCAAATGAAGATTTAAAATAAAAACAAACAGAAAATACCACTCTATAACTTTCTCAAGGAAGACAGGAAAATGCTAACAATTTTAAAAGATACTTACTCTTGTTGGTTCGGTGCTCTCCAATAACAGGATAGTGTTTTATCAGGCAGTTGTGGACAAAAATATGAAAGGGCAGGACTGAAGTGGGAGGATAGGAATTCAGTCTGAAAGAGTTTAAATCTCCAGGATCAGAGGAACTGCATGCTAGGATACTGAAGGAACTTGTAGGTGAACTTGCTAAATCTTTACATATTATTTTTCAGAGATCTTGGGAAATACCTGGCAAAATTGTAGAATAGGTCATGAACAGATCAAGGTATAAGCACATGGAAAACAATGCAATAATTACCAGAAATGAGCATGGATTTCTCAAAACAGTTCTTATTGGGCTGATTTTATATCATTTTTCTTTTATCATGCTTCTCTTTTGCTACATTGTGGCTATAAAATGGCTTGATTTCAGTAAAGAATTTAACCAAGTTTTCCCCAAAAGATGGAGCAGTGATCAAAGCTGCCTTCTGTATTTATGTGTGATGATTATGAATACCCTAAAGCACGGGTGTCAAACTCGCAACATCACGTGACATGTTGTGACGTATCACGGCTTTTTTCCCATTGCCAGCAATGGGGTGGGTGCGGTTTTGGTGTGATGCATCCAGCCCACGGGCTGGCATTTTGACACCCCTGCAGGCCTAAAGGCTTTGATTGCAATCACACAAGTGCCATTGTCTTTCCTGTTTTAACCCACTGTGGATACTGCTGAGAAGCAGATATATGGCTAGTTTAAAATCATATTCGGACAGTTTTCATCAATGGTTTCTCCACACACTGGAATTAAATATCAAGTTGGGTGCCAAGGGCAGCGCCATACTCTGCATTCATTCATTTGTTCGTTCGTTTGTTCGTTCATTCAAGTCAGTTTTTGACTCCTGGTGATTGTTAGTAGAAATCCTTACAGTTTTCTTGGTAAGGTTTTTGCAGAAGTGAGTTGCTATTACCTGCTTCCCAGGGCTGAGAGTTAGTGATTGATCCAAAGTCACACAGCTGGTTTGTGCTTAAAGTAGGATTAGAACTCAGGTCTCCTGGTTTCCTGCCTCGTGCTAAAGCCATACTACAACAGTGTGGCAATGGCTGAGGTGTTAATTGGGACCAGGGTGATCTAGATCCAAATTTCTCTTCACCCATGGAGATTGACTGGATGACTTTGGGCCAGTCCATCTCTCAAAACAATGTGTCTCACAGAGGTGATTGTTGTTGCTGCAGGGATAAAATGAAGGAAGCCTCCCATTTGAGTTAGTTTGAACTTGTGAAGGAAAGGCAGATATAAATCTAACAATCTTATGACTGGGCAAAATTAATAGGATAAAGGTTTCAGAATCAATATGATCTTTTCATTTAGGAAACCGAAATGCAATGTCCAGGCATTGGATGAGTAATACCTAGCTTGGTTTGTGATTTTTTTTTTTTTAAATAGTAGTTGATTATAACTGATTAGGAACATCAGTGCAGTGTGTGCAAAAGATGTTAATTTCATCTTAGGCTACATTAATAGAAGTATGTTTTTTAAAATCACATAAAATAATAATAATTGAACTTTATTCTGTTTGGTCAAGTTCTGTATTCTATTCTAGGCATCATATTTTAAGAAGAAATTCAGAGAAGGAAAATGAAGATGACAAGATAACTGAAATTAAGTCCTATTTAGAGAGAATGGAGGAGCAGAAAATACTTAGTCTTAGAAGAGAAATTTGAGTGGGTATATGATAGCATAGTGCAATGATGGCGAACCTTTTAGAGACCAAGTGCCCAAATAGCAACCCAAAACCCACTTATATATCGTCGGGTGCTGGGTGGGCATGGCCCACTGGGTGGGTGTGGCCTATTGGGTGGGCATGGCCCATTGGGTGGGTGTGGCTGCGGTGGTAACTGCAGACTGGGTGAGACTAAAAAGTTCAATCAATCAATTCCAACTTTGCAAAAAAAAAATTTCCCACGAGAAGTTGTAATTGATTGATTATTGAACCTTTTTTTTTGCACACGGTGGTGGAGGCCTAAAGCAAAAAGGTTTTATAAAACCCAGCTGAAGGCCTAGGACTGGGGCGACGGTGCGCGTGCCCACAGAGAGGGCTCTGCATGCCACCTGTGGCACATGTGCCATAGGTTCACCACCATGGGCATAGTGTATGATAGCATAGTGAGGAAGTTGGTTACAGCTTATTAGGAAAGATAAAATAGACAATCAAGAATGCTTTATTGACCATTCTTCGTCCAGATTTTATATTAGTTGCATCTGCTAATACAGGTGTTCTGCTTCAGATTTCTCTGTTATTTTCAGTATCTGGTAAAATGAGTACTTTTCCAACAACCTGTAAAATCCAAGACACTGCTTTCATTGTTTAATTCCCCCCTCCTAGATTGTTGATTCAGGGAATATCCATTTCTTTAGTGTTAACTAATAATGTTAGTTATTTAGGGATAGATTGTATTGGTTGCTTCATTTTTTTTTAATTTTGTGTTTTTCTAGACCCACCCAAAAATGACTACAGCAAAAAAAAAAATATCAAAAACAGATAGTGGAAAGATCATTCCAAGTGGCCTGGACAGAGTCATTTGGAGTGATTGAACGCAATGGGAAAGCGTTATGTGTTCCATGCAACGAAAGTGTTGTGTGTCGCACATCAAGTGTCAGACAGCACTTTGAAACCAACCACAAAAATGGTGATACTTAAAGAAAAGAGTTTCTTGAAGGGAAATTGAGGAACTATCATTCCCAGCATCTTAGTTTTTCCAACTATCTTTCCAGAACAAATCATCTGACAGCTGCCAGTTTTAAAATTTCACTGTGCAAGCCCCTGTCTGATGGGGATATTATCAAAACGGCCATGTTGTCTGGGAGTGATTCTCTTTTCCCTGATTTCCCAAACAAGGGTTAAATTATTCAATGCATCTCTGAGATACCACTTAGCAGAAATACTGTGAAAGATCGAGTCCAGCGCATGGCAAGTGATGTTAGTCAGCAGCTCACCACTGACTTACAAAAGGCAGCCTGTTACTCCATGTGCTTGGACGAAAGCACAGATATAAATAATCATGCAAGGCTAGCAGTAATTTTGCGTTATGCTGTTGATGACATCATGAGAAAAGAGCTGGTGAAACTGGTGTCTTTGCCTGAAAGAATACAAGGTGTAGATATCTACAATGCTGTGAAGGAAGCTTTTTTGTCACCAGACATAAGACCAGAAAAGGTGGTTTCAGTTACAAGTGATGGAGTACCTTCTATGGTGGGGACAACATCTGGTTTCATACAGTTGTTTGTTAAAGAAACAAAACATCAAGTCATTCAGTTCCATTGTATTATACACCAGGAAGCTCTTTGTGTCAGGGAAAGCAACAAAAAATGTGACCATGTCCTCAAAGATGTCACAAAAATAGTGAATTACATCATGGCTCGTGCTCTGAATTGTCGACAGTTTCAAGTACTTCTTGAGGAGGTTCAGGCACAGTGTAATTGTTTATTTATGTATAATAATGTCCAGTGGCTGAGCAGAGGACGAATCCTGGAGAGATTTGTAGCCTGCTTGGAGGAAATTAGGCTGTTTATGAACAAAAAAGGGCAAGAATATCCACAGCTCACTGATATGGCCTAGCTTACCATCCTCATGTTTTTTACAGACTTTACACTACACTTCAGTATACTGAACAAACAATTACCGTACAAAGTGTAGGGAAAACACCAGAAAGGATGTTTTGTGATATCGAAACATTTGAGAGAAAACTGCAGGTTTTTGAAAGAGACCTTGAAAGTGGGCAGCTGAAATATTTTCAAAATCCAAAAATGCATTTAGAAAATTCTACAACATTTGCAGACAATCCTGCAAGCCATCAGGAAATCTACAAGGAATTTTCTAGCATTGTAGCAGCTGCAAAGGTGAATTTTAGTTACAGATTTTTACAGCTCCGTAAGATGGAGACAACCCTGTGTTTTCTTACTTCTCCAGATAAAGCCAAATTTGAAGGACTTGATCTTTCCTGTTTACACTGGTTAGGGCAGCGTTTGGGAGGGGGTGTAGTTGCCCCCTTCTTCCCCCAAGTCATCAGCTGAGCAAGACACCCGCCTGCCCCTGCTCTTCTTCCTGTCCGAGGCTTTCATTGTCGTGAGCATTTCTGTTGAGGATTGGCGGGGGTGGGCTGTTTGGTTTTTATTCCCCTCCCATCTGCTGGGTGGTTGCAGCAGGTTTTGGTCTCTTCTGTCATGCTTGAGCTTACCCATAAAGCACATTTGTTTGGGGGGGGGGAAATCCGGTTGCTAAGCTTGCTTAAACCTTCTTCCACCTCCTCCTCCTCACCGGAGCCTCCCTTTGTCTGCAACCAGCCCTGGCCCCTGCCTCGCCTTGCCTTGCCCCACGGCAATGGCATCCCTGCCTTGCCCTCTCCCTCGCCTCACCTCGCCCTGCAGGACAAGCCTCCTGCCCACTGCCCCACCCACCAGAGACCTCCTGGATCTCCCCCAACCATGCCTGGCCCCCACAGGCATCCCTCCCAGGCCATCCTGGCCACGCCCACCCATGCTGCCATGACTACCATAGCCACACCCAGTGGGCCACGCCCACCCGGCACCTGGTGATACATAAGTGGGTTTTGGGTTGCAGTTTGGGCACTCGATCTCTAAAAGGTTCGCCATCACTGTTCTAGAACAACACTTGGAACCCATACATGCAACAGCCCCGGATGTTAGGAAGAATGGTCTGCTCACCTTTTCATAAAGTTATGTTAGCCCCTCACATGTGTACATTGGGAGTACATTTAACATGCTAGTAATATGGTGCTAGCTAGCCATAAGCTAACTGGTTGGAATTTCTCTCTCTTTTATCATTCTGGCATGAAATAATATAAATTGGTTCTAGCAGGCACATAAATGGAAGAAAAGTTGATGCATATTCTGTGTTTCGATCATAGAGAAAGGACAATCTTTTTTTCTTCTTCTTTGCTGCATTGGAAAATTTAAAGGCTCCACTTCTTTTCAGTTGAAACGAAGAGGCAGCCATCCTCATTCAATTGGAGCATTGTACTAAACCAGTGAAGTGTGTGTTGCTTATATAAAGTGTAGCTGATTTTGGCTGAAGATAAAGTTGCAAAGCAGTGTACTTTCAATATTTGCATTTTGGTATTTTCATTCTCACAAACCGTACATTTTTCAAAAGCAAATTTGTACATGGGTTTATTTATTTAGTGTATGGTATGTACATGGGTAGCATGTTTGCACAGTGATTTTTAAAGCTTGGAGAAGGACTGAATTTACTATATTGTAATGGGTAACATGGGTAAAATATAAATACAATTCAAGTTGTACAGATCTAGATTTTATTAGGGCCATCATAGCTGAATTCTAACAATCCACATGTCCCTGAGATAGTAAAAGAGAGTTTGAATTTCTTGTATCTTATTTTGAAACCTAGGTATGGCAGTGCTATATCAACAGACAATAAGAGTTTATCAGTTCAGACCTTAGCAACAGCTCAAAGGAAATTCAACAGTATTTTTTTAGTTTTTGTGTCTTAGTAAAATATTGTGGGTATTTTTTCATACATTGTTGTGGAACCCAGTAAGAATTGTGCAATGCAGGATCTGTTTGCTCAATTTAATCTTTTCTTGGCTTAAAAGAAATAAGAAGAAAGAAAGAAAGAAAGAAAGAAAGAAAGAAAGAAAGAAAGAAAGAAAGAAAGAAAGAAAGAAAGAAAAAAGAAAGAGAATAAGAAAAAATAAAAAATAAAAAGAGAAAAAGAGAGAAAGAGGGAGAGAAAGAAAGAAAATAAGAAAAAAGAAAGAGAAAGAGAAAAGAGAAAGAGAATAAGAAAAAGAGAAACAGAAACAGAGGATAGAAAAGAAAAGAAAGAAAAAAGGAAGGGAGGGAGGGAAGAAGGAAGGAAGGAAGGGAATAAGAAAAAATAAAAAGAAAAAGAGAAAAAGAAAGAAAAAGAGAGAGAAAGAGAGGGAGAGAAAGAAAGAAAAAAAGAAAAAAGAGAAAGAAAAAAAGAAAAAAGAGAAAGAATGAATAAGAAAAAAGAAAAAGAAATAAAGAGAGAGAGAGAGAGGGAAAGAAAGAAAGAAAGAAAGAAAGAAAGAAAGAAAGAAAGAAAGAAAGAAAGAAAGAGAAAGAAAGAAAAAAGAAAGAAACTGCTAGAGCAGTATTTATGCAGACTGGGAAAATCTAAGTTCTGTTATTATATGAACCAGTTTCTGATGACTCACAGAAACTCCTGTAACCTCCACCCTTTACCAAATAACCATGACTAATCTCTCTTGGCATCACATTCCTAACAGTATATTGCTTTTGGTCATAAATAGCTATCTGGCTGAAGAACTCAAATGTTCTCCCCATGATTACGTCACTTTTCCCATCCCTGAAGGTTCACATTTCATCCACCAATGTCTGGCACTCTCAGAGCAGACCCGGGGAAGAATTTAATTGGCTGGCTCCTAACTTGAATCTTAGTTTCTCTGGCTAATATAAACCACATGCTCTTTTGTGGCTTTTCACAAACATCTGTAGGAGGTTGGGGACATTCTGCACATTTTGCCCTTTGAAAAGGGCTGCTACTGGCTGGAACATTGCTGGAACTTACAAGAAAGGGGAACTTTAGACATTAAAGGAGTGAATCGTTTTGGGAACTCTGGAGGTATTTGCCAAGCCTTTGGAAGAAGTATTTTGTAGGGAGATAGATTTTGGGAGCAAAAGGCACAATTTCTGGTTCACGCAAATATTTTAGTTGAATAATGGCTTTCTCACAGACAATTAGCCGTTTGCTACAGTACTTACTCACTATTCCAGGGCTCTTCAAACTTGGCCGTTTTATGACTTGTGGACTTCAACTCCCAGAATTCCTTAGCCAGGCACACTGGCTGAGGAATTCTGGGAGTTGAAGTCCACAAGTCATAAAAGGGCCAAGTTTGAAGACCCCTGCACTATTCTATTCCCTTTCTAGATCAGTAATGTGAAGCAAAGTGGAGAAAAGAGCAAGCAGAAATAATTAAGCTGGAACAGGGGCATTTGCAGGAATGGTTATGGGTTCAAAATGGAGGGCATGACCCAGAGATCAAACCTTTGCCTTCTCTGTAATATGTGTCACACAGATTGCATGTATGTAAAGGACTTTGCTCAGCCAGTCAAGCCTGCCATTTTGGAGCCAGTAACCATCACTATGGAGATAAAAGAAAGAGAAATCTAGCTACACTGACTTTTATTTTACAAATGTCAAAGAACAAATTAAAATTGATACAGACAACATTAACTGTATCGCTAAGTACCATATGAATACACTGCGTTTTATTCTTTAAACTTCTCACCTCTTTCTGATCATTTTTGCATTCCACCACAACCGTTTCAGTCATCACAGCCTATTCACCTTTCACTCAGATCTGTTATACAGAGGTGCCAAACTGGCCACTTCCAGGTGATGGTGCATTTCTTCATTCCTCACAAAGGGGCTGGTTCCTCGCTGTTTCCAGATGGCCTTGTGGAGCTAAGACTGAATGTGTTTCAGCATAGATGGCCACCACAAAATTGTACATTGTCTCCCAGCCGGCCTGGGCCGGGGCCAAGGCAGCAGGGGCCGTTCCCTCACTGTTTCCAGGATGGCTTCGCAGGCCACATGAAACCACTTTGTGGGCCGCATCCGGCCCCCGGGCCTTGTGTTTGTCATGTCTGTGTTATATACAATATGATCTCCATACATTCTCTGGATATGACCAAACCTCCTCAAGATGTTTCTTTTATACATTCTGCATCCCATCCACATTCATCCAGCACCCATTCATTCTTGACCTTGATTGTCCTTATCATACCTATTTCCACTACATTTCAATTCTTTCTCTCTTTCTGCTGACCTATCTAATTCTTCATGTTTATGTAATAAACAGATTGAAGCACATTCTTTGTATGAAGCCATTTTTGTTTCTGACAGACCTTCCTCATACTTATTACCTACTGTATTTCTACCAGCATTTTAAAATGTGTCCATTCATATTCTCATTCTCAGTAAATAGTCTATCATTTGCTCAAGGACATTTATCTTCTCTGCAATGAATGGGTATTTAGAATAGATATTCTAAATATGCTTTCCTTAAATATCCATAAATATTTAAGGCTAAAATATAAGCTGACAAAAATGAAGTTAACTTTGTTAATTTCAGCTTATTATATGCCACATCCAAACTTGGAAGCAAGATAAAATATTTGTGTGTTTATATGTAAGTTTGTGTAGTCCTCAACTTATAATTTGCTTAGTGACTATTTGAAGTTACAATGGCACAGGAAAAAGTTACTTGAGAATCGGTCCTTGTGCTTATGACTGTCATAGCATTCCCACAAGCAGATATTCAGAATTTGTGTGCCTAACCAACCCATATGCAGTTACAATGTTTGCAACATCCTGGGGTCATGTGATCTCCATTTGTAACTTCCCAGCTAGCTACTAATAACAAAGTCAATGGGGAAAACCAGATTTGCTTCATGACCATGTGATTCCTTTAACAACTGCTTAGCAACCATGACAAAAAAGTTCGTAAAACCAGACATGACACCCTTAAGAACCACCTGACTGCCAAGAGTGTGCAATCTGTCCAGAGGTGAGCTTCCTGGAGGAAAAGTGTGTTGTAACTCTTAATCAAACTCCTAGATGCATTTTCTGGCTGCTGCAGTAATACTTGAATCTTGACCTGAGGGAAGGCCCTTCTCCAAAGTACTAGTTGTTGAATCTATTATACCGGTATCAGCAGAGAGCTCAGTTCATATTATAATCATATGCCAAACACACACCCACTCTAAAGGAATTTAGGCTGACCTTGAGGTCTGAAAGAGCTGTCAAGGAAGGAAGGAAGGAACAAGCCACTAAGATTGGACATTACACACCCCATAGATAGAAGGAGGCATGAGAAACTCAAAATAACCCTGAGAGAGAGAGAGAGAGAGAGAGAGAGAGAGTATGTCAGATGTCATTGCTCATTTACAGGGATATAGGAGTTGTAAAAGGACTTGTAAAGCAAAGCCATTGGTTAAATCCTCTGGCTTTGCTTTTCTCCCTTTAGTGAACGCCATCAACTGGTTATAACCATCCATCACAGTAGTGTTGTCATTGGCTGACAGATAACTACACCTGTGCACTACACCCTGGGTTTCTATCAAAATCTCTCCATAGTTACTGATCATCAGGCAGACAATACTAGATCCTCAACAGTTGATCTTCCATGTGTGTGAGCTGTGAGAAAATGTAAAGAAACTCTCTGGATTTACTGTACAACTCCTGAACCCCAGATCTACTGCAAGCCTTTGGACAGCTGTTTTGTATATAGTGCTGTATATATGGAGTTACAGCTGATCTGTGGAGAGAGGTTGCATGATGCTGAAGAAAACATTTCCAACTTCACGACGCATTCTTTGCTTAAGCTGACTAATAGAATGGGTGTATTGCTTGGTAAACTATTAAATCTGGAAAGAGTGCTAAGCCTGCAATCAAAATAAGCCCACTGAATAGGTGATTCACACAATAAAGTGGAAGGACAGGATTTCTCAAAACTAAGTCTCCTGTTTTGTGGTGCTCCTCCCCCAGCACCAACCAGTTTTTCAGCTGAGTGGAAGAAAATCTCAGTAGAAGTTAACTGGCAGCTGAACCCTCCTCTTTCCTCTTGGAAGGAAAAAAAAAAGAGGAAGAAAAAGAACAGCAATGGAGGAGAAAGCCCAGGAGCATAGTATAAGGACCCTTCCACTCCAATCTGAAGTAGCCAACAGAAGCTAGATTGTTGTAGCCCTCAGGGGCCACTTGTGTTTGCTGCTGACAGAATAGCATGTGATTTGCATTGGATTTTATTCACCTTGACAGCACTCTACTGTGCCATAGCAGGATAAAGAGACTGTCTGGGTACTTCCAAAGCTGGAGGCAAGTGGAGAAAGACCTGCAGTAAAAATGACTATGCCTAAATCCATGTCTTTTTCCAATCCCCTTTAGGAAATGAGAAATTACCCCACTTTATGTGAGCGAAGCACAGTAACTCCAGGCCTTAATACACTGCCAACATTTATACTGCATGGACAAAAGATTCACCAAATACAGTTTAGCGGTACAGGCAAGAGAAATTCACCATCTCACATGACTCTGACTGGTGTTTGAAGAGATGGAGGACACCAAATTTGTGGTTGCAAATGATGGGCTATTAGACTTCTTTCTGAATAAGTTCACTGCTATTCTTTGCGTCCATCTTTTAATAAAACAAAAAAGACTTTCTACCAGTATCTCTTTAAATGGAGGAGCTGGCTGCTAGCCTACTATGCTTGAAGCCTAAGAAAGATTAATTTGTTTTGAGCTAGTACTGGCTGCTAATTATAAACCTCCAACCACTTGAATAAGCAGTTGGAATGAGAGGTTTAAATTTGGTTTTAAGATTAGCGATTTCCAAATCCTGTTCTAGGAAACAAGAGGCTTGTCCATTGACGGGATCAGCTGCAGCAGATGAACTTCTTTAGAAGGCAGCCCTTTGATCTCTCCTGGCAATGCATAGCCAAGGATGAGAACTGGTTACACATCCATTTCATAACAGGTAACACGTGACTGGACAGCCTGGGGTATACCGTAGGTCAGTGATGGCGAACCTTTTAGAGAGCAAGTGCCTAAACTGTAACCCCAAACCCACTTATTTATCACAAAGTGCCAGGGCTGCATCAGTATTGTGGTGCCCTCAGGGGAGGGTGGGGGGGTGGTGGCCCACTGGGTGGGCATGGCTGCAGTGGTCACGGCAGACTGGGTGAGCGTGGCCGGGGCCAGGGCAGGGGGGGCCAGTCCCTTGCCATCTCTGGGGCATCCCCGGGGGGGGACAATGCTGCTTGCTCGCTCACTTCCTGCTATGTCGCTTTCAAATGCCACGTGCTCTCTACTCTGGCGAACTCTGGTGGAGCAACGGCGTGCGTGCCCACAGAGAAAGATCTGAGTGCCACCTCCGGCACGCGTGCCGTAGGTTCGCCACCACTGCTGTAGGTAGTCCTTGACGTATGACCGCAATTGAGCCCATATTCTATGTTGCTCAGTGAGGCATTTTGTTAAGTGAGTTTGGTTCCATTTTATGACCTTGCCACAGTTGTGAAGTGAATCATTGCAGTTGTTAAATGAGTATCATGACTGTTGAGTGAATCTGGCTTCTCCATAGACCAGGGGTTCTCAACCTTGGCAACTTTAAGACTTGTGGACTTCAACTCCCAGAATTCCTCAGCCAGCAAAGCTGGCTGAGGAATTCTGGGAGTTGAAGTCCACAAGTCTTAAAGTTGCCAAGGTTGAGAACCCCTGCCATAGACTTTGCTTGCCGGAAGGTCACAAAAGGGGATCACATGACCCTGGGATTCTGCAACTGTCATAAATATGAGTCAGTTGCCAAGCATCCGAATTTTGATCACATGACCAGGGGGATGCTGCAATGATCATGTGTGAAAAACGGCCATCAGTCACTTTCTTCAGGGCCGTTGTAACTCAAATGGTCACTAAATGAACTGTTGTAAATCAAGGACTACCTGTACAATGCCTGGAAACCTTTAAAGTCCATAGGGCTTCCCTGGCAGATGATCAGAATTGTAGATAGTCCTCATTTAGCCACTGTCTTGCTTAGTGACAGGGATGAAAAAGTAACTTCCTTGCATTGACAAGGAAGTTTGCAGGTCTCTAAAGCAAAGGAAAGCTGAAGTAAGATCATAAGCACAATCATGTTTTCACTTAGTGACTCCTTCACTTAATTAGGTTAGTTATATTAATTAATTATATTTATATAGGGCTTCCATGTACAGGTTGCAAAAATCTGGATCACCACTGCATGGCAGATTTTTGCAGCCCATACTTAGTAATCCTAATTTCCAGTTAGAATAATGTTAACTGGGAGGTGGTCTGGGACTTTTAGTACCCTGTTTTCTGTCCAAGCTCTTCTCCTGCAAATACTGGAAGCAACAGTTGAGCGGGAACACAAATGTCCCAGCAACGTCACTCACTACAATGACGTCACCACCATATGGGAGCAGTTTGTTCTTTCACCCCTGCTGTTGCTGAAAGACAGGGTGTTGCTGTCACTCATTTTTTTTTCTTAAATGCATAGACCACTTAATCCATCCTTTTACTTCATAGGAGCTACAGTGGAGCTAAGAAGCTAGCAGAAGGTTTGGGATTTGTGTACGTGTGTGTGTGTGTGTGTGTGTGTGTTTGTGTTTGTGTGTTGGGCTGACTAGAAAAAGAGTGGAGAGAGAAGGAGGCAGCAGCTGCAGATCCCAGGAAAACAAGATCAGTTTGTTTTCCCCTCAGCAGAAGAAACCTGAAGAACAAAAGGGAGTGGGCCTACAATGATGATGCAATTCTTAACATGATAATGT
The DNA here is from genome assembly GCA_034064705.1 of Bothrops alternatus. Taxonomy (NCBI): domain Eukaryota; kingdom Metazoa; phylum Chordata; class Lepidosauria; order Squamata; family Viperidae; genus Bothrops; species Bothrops alternatus. The sequence continues at coordinate 1,771,919 of JARGCV010000040.1, forward strand.
TTTTTTATAAGCACCATCCACTCTTTTGCAACTTTTCATCCTATTTGCTTCCTTCCACAGTGCTGTTTCCTCTTTTGGAATTTAGCCCGTACAAGTTCATGAATCAATCTTGCCCTTGTTGCTTTTGTCAAGTGATCCACATTTTTCTATGGAAACTCATGATAAAAGAAATATATGATATAAAATACTGAAGTCCTACAAAATACTTGATACATGAGATATTTTCAGATGAAAGGCTTTGGACATTCTATTGGGTGGTAGGTTTTCCAATTGCTTTTACACACACACACACACACACACACACACACAGAGAGAGAGAGAGAGAGAGAGAGAGAGAGAGAGAGAGAGAGAGAGAGAGAAACCTTCTGTATTATTTACAAGACTCTTTAGAGAAACAAATGCAGTTTTAAGATATCACGTGAAAGCTCTATTTAATATATACAGCCTGCTTAGTGGCAAACAGTATACAACTAGGCTAAAGTCTTGGATAAAACTTAATACCGTGTTTCTCTGAAAATAAGATCGATCCTGAAAATAAGCCCTAGCTTAATTTTTGGGGGTGGGCCTAATATAAGCCCTATCCCAAAAATAAGCCCTAGTTAAGGCCCCGCCCACCCACCTCTTCCCTTTCACTCCCCTTCCAAGCCAGACTGCTGGTGCTTTCGGCCACCTGGCCCTCTTCGCAGCTGTGCCCACACAGCCAGCGAAGTGACAGGCAAAGCCCTGGAGGATCGGGGAGGGTGCTGAAGCAAGTAGGCATCTTGCCTGCAGTGCCCATGCCAGCTGCCCCTTCCCTGCCAAAGCCGGAATGCCACCACCTTTCAGTAGAAACTGGCCTTCCCTCTGGTGGGCCTTGGCAGCTGCTGGATTACAACAGACCTGTTTCAGCTCTTGCGCCTTTGGGGCGGGGTTGCCTTGCCACCTGCTTTCCAGCTCCATTGCATTTTCCACTGCCCCGGAGCTGGAGAGCTTGTTCCACCACCACCCAGATGACCTCGCTTCCCCCAAGCATTTCCTCACTAACCTACTTTTCAGTTCCATTACGTTTCTCTATTGCATTTCTCCATCGTGTTTCTCCACTGCGTTTCTCTGCTGCCGCATACAGGGAAATGTTTGTGGGACTAAAAAAAAAAAGTTCAATCAGACCTTCCAACTTCATGAGATCTTTCATGAGAAGTTGGACAGTCTAACTGAACTTTTTGTTTTAGTCCCACAAACTTCTTTTGTTTCCCTGCATGTGGTGGCATAGAAACACAATGGAGAAATGCAATGGAGCTGAAAAGCAGGTGAGTGAAGAAATGCTTGGGGGAAGTGAGGGCATCTGGGAAGTGGTGGGTGAAGATTTCCAGCTCCGGGGCAGTGGAGAAATGCGATGGAGCTGGAAAGCAGGTGGTAAGGTAACCCCCCCAAGGGTTAGGAGCTGAAATGGGTCTGTTGCTCTCCAGCAGCTGCCCAGGCCTGCCAGAGAGAAAACTGGCATCTACTGAAAGGTGGTGACATTCCAGCTCTGGCAGGGAAGGGGCAGCCAGCATGGGTGCTGCAGGCAGGACACCCATCGCTTCAGTACCCTTCCTGACCCTCCAGGGTTCTACTGGCACTTTGACCCTGGGTTGCCACCTCCCCACTCACCTCTCAGGTGGGCCGGGCCAGGCCAGGAAGGCACCCCCCCTCAGCATCCCTGGGGCAAAGGCTCCCCACTGTGCCCAAGGAGCGTTGGCCTGGCCGCCACTGCCTTGGTGCCTTTCCTGCCACCACCCAGCACAGCTGCCTTGGAGCTGCATGCATGCCCCCCTCCCAAACTCTCTCATATCTTTAGTTCGTCCACCCCCACGCTTCGAGGTTGGCCCAATTGCTGCCATGCTTCGAAGTTCTGCATCTCCACCCAAAGTGCAGGCTATTCCACATCCCTACAAACTTGCCACCTGCTGTAAGACATTCCCCCAAAATAAGACCTAATGGGTATTTTCCTCCCCCCCAAATATAAGACCCGGTCATTTTCGGGGAAACACGGGGTATATCTGCAAAATAACAAGACAGTGAAACCAGAAAAAAGCAACTCTTAAGCCTGATGGAAAAAACAACTTAGTTCCGTTGATTTTTATGCAACCTTCCCAAACATGTTATCCTTTACAAATTCACCCTGTACAGAATGCCTGGTGATGTTCATACAATGGTGAAATTCATCATTTCAGGTTTTTAAAAATCCATGATTAGCTCCATCAAATACGTATTTTCTAAAGTATTGAAATCACTGGTCATATAAATATTTATTTTTGTCCCTTTTTTAAGATTTTCAACTGTTTTGATGCAATCTGAAGGAAAAAAACTGGCAATATTTTAATTACAAATAAATGAAATTTTTAAAAAAGCTATTGAAGGAACTTAGCCCAGAGAAGGAAATATTAAAAGGACAGAAAAATATATTTTTCCTCAAAAGGATTTTTTTTTTAAACCAAACCTGGCCCCAAATCTATCTCTCTGCCCCAAGCAAGAGCTAGCCCCATACGAATGCAGATAGAACCATCAGAAAGCTGAAGCCAGGGCACTCAAGAAGACAAAGAGAAGATCTGCATGCCCCACCCAAACTCTAGGAGTCACTAAGCCCATCACCTGGGAAGCAGGATATGGTAATAGGATTAAACCACAGATATCAAGTCCTAGAAAAACACTCAGAAATAGCCTCAAGGTTCATGCCACAGGAGCAGGAAACTATTCCAAAAGGCTAGAGGGGGTATAAAAACCTACTGCCCATGTGCTCAAGTCCTCTTTCCTCTCTGCTCCTTGCAAGGACCATCTTTCTGCTTCTTCAATAAACTGTAACTTTCTTCCCAAAGCAGTCGCCATTTTGCTTATTTATCCCGGCTTGGATGAACCAGGATGAAGACTTACTTCTGACACTATGTTAACAATGAAACATCTGTTCTTGGAATCTGGTAGCTGGATTACAACATCATATTTATTTTAATTATTCTTTGGTACAGGGAAACTAGAACAATTGGATGTTTCTTTAGTGCTGACTAATACATCCAGGTTTTGTGGCATCTTACATAGCTGCATCAAATACATTACAAAATGTTCAAACATAATGCCAACCGTGGAAAGGCATAAGAACATTACATAGTGGTCAATAGCTATCTTACAGTAAAATTGACTGACTGGTAAGAAAAAAAATCAAGATAGAAAAAGTTCCCAGACTAGAAGCAATCCATATGTGCAGATTTCAATTCCCAGAATTCTCAGCAAAGTCATCCTGGCTGAGGAATTCCAATTGGTCCAAAGATAGAGATGACTGATAGAGAATGTTTAAAGAAAATCTTGTCATTTCTGTCACATTGTTCATTCACTCTAATTATAAATCACCTCCAGTGCTTATCAGGAACAGAATGAACCAAGCTACTCACATATTACATTGTTGTTTCTTCTGGCTGTAAGGAATTTTGAAGGAGATTTTGCAAAAATTTTGCTTAAAGTTTTACACTTAAGCAAAGAAGAAGAAGAACAACAAATGCACCAGTATAGAATAGGTGGTACCTGGATCAATAGCAGTAACTGTGAGAGAGATCTCGGAGTACTATGGGACAGTAAGTATGAGCCAGCAATGTGCTACAGCTGCCCAAAAGGCCAATGTAGTCCTAGGCTGCATCCACGGAGAGAAACTATCAAGATCATATGAAGTGTTAGTATCACTTTATATTAAACTTGTAAGAACACACTTGGAATACTGCATCCAGTTTTGGTCACCATGACACCCCCCCAAAAAATATGTTGAGATTTCAGAAAGAGTTCAGAGAAGATCAACAAAGATAATTAGGGGACTGAAGGATAAAACACATGATGAACAGTTGTCGGATCTGGGTATGTCTAGTCTCAGGAAGAGAAGGACTAGGGGTGACTTGATAGCAGTCTTCCAATATTTGTGGGGTTATCACAGAGAAGAAAGGGTTGAACTTTTTTCCAATTTTGTCCTATTTTGTCCTGAAGGCAGGACAAAACGTAATGAATGGAAACTCATTAAAGAGAGGTCCTACCTAGAACGAAGGAGAAATTTCCTGACAGTGAGAAAAATTAATCAGTGGAATGGCTTGCTTCAGAAGTTGTGGTATTCCATCACTGGAAGTTTTAAAGAAGAGATTAGACAATCATTTGTCCAGAATGGGACAGGGTCTTCTGCTTGAGCAGGGGATTGGACTATAAGACTTCCTTTCCAACACTATTATACTGTTACCATTATTTACAAATAACTGATAATGATTACCTTAACTATGCTTTATTGAAATAGGTTTTAAAGTTGGCTTGTTTTAAAAAATGGCAGCTAAGAATTAAAAACAGTCTGTTGGCAAGGTATGATTAACCTAGAACAAGAGCAAAAGATCCTGGATTCCTGTATAGGAGTCTTTAATAATTATGTTTTTTAATTACAGAATAGTTTTTGGTCTATATCCCATTTTTATGGTTTGTTTTTATTGTACACTACACAAAGGAACATTCATGAAATATGATCAATACATAAATATGATCAATAAATAATCCCAAAGGGAGATTAATCTAAATTTCATATGATATTCAAACAATCACTTCTATTAGTAACAGTAAGTAATTTCAGATGACAAATCCTAAGAGTTTATATTCAGATTTTTAAATGATCTAGAAATAAATATAGACATTTTAAAAACCTAAGTATTTTATTTATTGATCTTTTTAATACCTACATTAACACAAAAAGGTATAGTCCCTCATACTTAATTGTTTATTCTTGGTAGATGAATAAAAAGAACTTTTAATGCATTTTAAATTCAGGCAGAATGCAGTCTCTCTCTGGTCAAATCTGAAAGACTATTACATTTTTGATGGGCAACTAAGAGTTATATACTTCTCATGCTTTTGTTCCAACGCCAGCCTTGGGATCATGGAATGATCTGATGGAGAGGGCAAAGATGAGTTTCAATAAGACCAATCCTGGATCTTTTTAAATTATAAAAATTGGATAGTGAAGAGAAGAAGACTGGGAAGTAAGGCTGAAGTAGAATAAACCAACTAGGTCCCTACCCTATAGAACAATTTACCTTCTGAGAGTAGGATGACCTTGCCCCTGCCAGCCTTTCATAAAGCTTTGAGGCTTTGAGTTTTTTTTTTTTCTCCAGGCATTGGGCCAGGATGACTGATGAGTCTATCATTAGAAATGCTTTGATGTAAACCAATTATTGGTTAATGTAATGTTTTTGTTTGGTACATTGTTTTTGTATCGGTTTTATTCTTACATTACATACCTAGAGTTTCAGGTTGCATGTTGGGTGGCCAAATAAAGTAAATGAACAAACACATATATAGTTTCCACTGTACTTTCCTTATAACTTTCCTTCATTGCATTTAATTGAAACTAGAACCAAAACAAAATTCCATACAACACCTTAATATAGCATCATATTATCTAGCCTGGCCTTTAATCAGGATGAAATTTTATTTATAAGTAAGTTCCATTTAGTCAGAATCCATGGCAATTTCAGTTAAAGATTTATTTTCTGCAAGTTCAACTGTTCTTATAGTTTCCTACGGATTTCAGAATAGGAAAGGAAATGGATCTATTTCCCCTTGAATATCCTCTCTAGTCTTTCCCAGTACCTGTGTCTATTTGTTTATTGCACATTATTAATTACCGTTTCTTATTTTTAATTCTTCTGAATTTTTTAATGAATAAATAATGCTAGAAAATCAATAAGTAAGGCTTCTTTCGTAAGGGAAAAGAAGCTGGGAAAATTAAGTGAACTGTTCAACTGGCAAATAACCAGCTATTCCTCATCAAGCCAAGATCAATAGGAAGAATAACATGGGATGAGTCTAGAAGGGTAGTAAGTCTTCAAAACCTATAATATTGCCTGCCTAGATTAGACATGCTGATGTTGCAGTTTTATTCTAGTAACTCTCCTCTAAAACAAAATCAAATAAAAAATTTTACAACATAAATTTAAAATGCTAGAAAGGACAACATGGAAAACCTTGAGCTATAATATTTTAATAAAGCGCATAACTCATAAAAAGGTATTATTAAAAGTTTGCAGTTCCAGACCAAATAATGAGGAAGTCTTCATGCCTATGTTGCTTGGTAGCCTCTATTAGGATTATCTGGAATAATTCACATGCACAATAAATTAAGTAGCTAATATTTCAGTAATATTTTGTTTCCAATGCAATTTTCTGCATTCCTACTCCAAAGAAAGGATCACTATTTTACTCATTGGTAAAATAGATATATTATTGCATACAATTTGAATGCTGTCCTTAAAAATATATTTCTATGTACCTAGAAAAATACTCTCCCCTAATGCAGCTGGTTTTATTTTTTTATGTAGAAGTATCCAAACATTTTGACTCCATCGTTCTGAAATGTATACAGGTAAAGAACCATTTGAGTTAGTCTTCAAACTGATTAAAGTTCACCTGAGCTTAAGGTCTTCAGTTTTATATAATCAACTAATACAGTCCTTATCCAAAGCCCTAACATGTAATATTTATTTTCCAAATAAATCTCAAGACTTAGAGAAATGCATATTCTCCATAAAAATCTTAGGAAAAGTTTGTTCCTTGTGTTGTGATGTGCAAAGTGGTATAAAAATGTATTAAATACGTAAATAAATAGCAACTGTATTAACATACCTTAAATATTCTACATTAGGAACACAAGTTGGGCATCTGAGAATAGTAACGGTATTGCTTGATGCAATAGCAAGATATTCTTATTGACAGCAAAGGTAAAAGCTCCATCATTTAGGATTATTAAAATTCACACTATTTCCCCCAAATAGCTTTCAAGGGAAAAAAAAAGATAGGATAAGAATCGTTAGTATATGTTTTAGATGCATACTTTTTCTGAAATTTGGAAATGAGAAAAGCTCATTTCAATTAAGCTGGCCTAATTATTAGGCATTAGACCATTTGATTTTTAAGTTAGCTCTGAGTTCATTTTCTCGTTGTCTGTATATATAGCATATTTGAGAAATATGCGATTTTCATTACCAGCCTCTGAAACTGGTTTCTCAGAAGAGTCAACACCTCAAAATCCTTCTAAAAGTCTCTTGTACAACTGGAGCTACAGTTTCCTGAATTCCCAGGCATGGATGCAATTAAAAGCTCTTCTACCTGAGAATGTTGTCAGTTATAATCCTGACCCATCGGGAGCACCTGAAGTTGGGGAAACTGTACTGGCTCAACTCTGTACAGAAATTGCTGCCAAAGTATCTGTGGCAAGGCATATGCTGGTCCCTGCTTTCAAATTTTAGTCACTTCTGTGGTGGAACATTTATTTATATATTTAAGAATATTCATATGGCCACCCAACTCACTCTCAGTGACTCCAGGTGGTTTACAAAGATAAAAACCCAATATAAAAAAAACACTAAAAAGCAATAACCCCTTCCATCCCCCCCCCGTGACAACAATCAGTCAAAGAAATAAGCCACTTGATAGGCTCCATCCTCTTTATGGGTTCCCCAAACCCGTTGGCAAAACCAGATCTTCAGGGCCTTGCAAAAGAATGTCAAAATGAGGGCCAATTTTATCTTCATAGGATTATGTTCCATAGGGAGGGAGCCGCCATGGAGAAGGCCTTTCTTCTTGGTCCTGCTAGATTAAACTCTTTAGAAGAAAGAACTTGTGACATTCCTTGCCTCCCTGCTCTGATGGGTCAGGTTCATACCTCAAGCATGAACTGAATCTGAAAAGTTATCCATTTCTCATTGATGATGAGATCTGAAAAAAAACCTGCTTTAGTTGCTCATGCTTGCTCCCAATCTAATGATTTTAAGACAAGGAAATAGAGTAGATGGAAGAAAGGTAGTAGAACAGAGGTTACAAAGAAACACCATATGTTTGATGTCTGAGCCAAGACTGGGACACCAAGTCAGGACACTTGGCTCTTGTTCCAAATTTTGGGAATTAAACATTGTTTAATCTCTCCCCATAAAGGGTGAATAATATTATAGCCATAAAGGGTGAAGAATATTATAGAATATTGAAGCTGTGTTATTAATTACATTTTTAATTATTGTCAGGAAAAGTCCCAGTCAAGCAAAATAAAGATCACCAACATGGATGAGTATTATTATTTAAAAGAGGAAGAAACAGAAGTCTAAATCAAGTACTCTGTAAGTGAACTTAAAGGATGGATATAGTCAAAGGTACCAGGAAGCCAAAAATCAGTCAGTATAAGCTGAGGAAATCCAGCATGTCATCAAAGGCTTGTGTGGAAGATGGAGGTTATCCCTCAACTGAACCAGCTAAATATGATGTTAGACAAAAAGCTATAGAAAAGGAATGAGATAAAAGGAATATCAATTATGAGATAATGAGATTATCTCATTAAAGGAATATCAATTATGAGATAAAAATAATATCAATTATTTTAAAGAATAATTAGCAAAACATCTTCAGAACATAGTTGGCTGGAGAAGTGGATGTTCTCCAGCCAATCCATGAAAGAAACACTGTTTCTTTCATGGATTGGAATGAAGATCTATGAGCACAATCTCTGTGGTTTGTTTAAGAGTCTGTGAACAGTGGCATTTGCAGGCTCTCACAAGCTTTACTTTTTGAGCATTTGTGCAACATTATCACACACATAAAATAGGCATGAGGCTCATGTGGAAATGCCACAATACTACTTGTGTCATTGTTCCGATAGATGAAACCCATTAAAGAACTTCAAGGTAAGAATTCTTCCTTAAAGAACATTTTATTCAGGAAACAAAGTATCGGCACTACATAGTTGAAACCAAAACTAGATTCCCTTCCCCCAGATACAAAGTAACAAGTTGCAAGTCCCACCCCCATGAAGCAGTCATAAATCACATTCTCCAATTAGCCCAGAGCTCTGGCTCTCTCCTCAGCTCCTCAGCCCACCAAAACATTATCTGTTTGTGTCTTTGAGTTCCCACGGAGCTGCATTATTATTACGGCTAGCTGAGCTGAGGAATTCACCCCATCCCCCCTTCAACACCTGATCTCTAAACAGAAGAAAAAGCATGCTAAAATCAAAGTAAAAATGGCTGCAATTTCCATCAGTTGTCAGAGCAGGAACATCCATTGTTACAGCATTGATATCTTGTATCACCTTGACTTCCCTTGCCACTGCCGGGGTACTTCATGTGTGAAAGCAGCCCTAAAAAAAATCGTGGCATTCTGAACTGCCTCAGTGTTAGCTTCTATCACACTGCTAATTACATTTGTAATACTTTTTCTTAATATTAAATTATTTAAATGAGCACACACACACATTTTACGCTATTCTCTGATCAACATAGTTTAAAATGAACCTATTTTTACCATGTTTCTATGTTCGTTTATTGCTGAATACCCAAAGTTCCATTTTTCAAAGCTAAGAAAGAGGTACATAACTGGGTCAAAACACCTTTTGTAACTTTCTTGCCTGGTTCCTGCTAATCTTATTTTTTAACTGATGTCAGATATCATTCTTAAATTTAATGTATTATGAAAATAATTAGGATGTTTAAGATGTGGATGCCAGTCTCTTGGCCTCATTCCAGCAGTGTGTCAGTCTGAATACATCCTCCAGTAAGGAAAGATAGTCTGTGTCATGTGGAACTAACTAAATTCCCTCAATCGCCCTCTGTGCTAGAAGCAGCAAGGGCTTTTTTTTTTTCTCCTAAAGAGCAAAGGTGAGTTTTTTTTTCAGAAAAGCCCAAGAAGAGAAGCTGAGAAGAAAAAGAGCTTCCACCATTCCTCCCACTTCACCATAGCAGCCTTCAACTAATTTGGAATTTGCAAGAAGCTGTAAAAATTTAGAATGCAAGTCTGGTTATTTCTCTTGATATAGCTAAAACATTTAAACAGGGAACTGTGTTAAATGTAATTTCTTTTTCTGTGCTTTAAATTTATTGTCTTTAATTTCTCTGTACCATTTCAGATATTGTGTATATTTCAGCCTATTATCCAACTTCAAGTTGGGCAGGATTTTTTTTTATTCATATAATCTTATAATCTGTAAATTATTTGAATTCCACTCCAGTTTCTTTGCAATGACTTTATCCTTTACTTGTAGCAGACCATTGCCACTTTGTGATTTTCCAGGAGCATTACATGTTCCTTTTTTAAATCAAGGTCTTATAACATTGAAAGTTTGTATTTGGGATATTTAAAAGTTTAAAAATCTGTGGATTTATCTTGATTTTGTTTGATGACAATAACCTCTTTCAAGGAATGGCTGAATTCCCCAGTCACATGTCTCTAATTCTAATTCTCCAGGCATAGCATGCCATAGGTAGGTGGTAATAGTAGTAGTTATGTGGAAAGAAGAGGCATCTCTTGTTTACTGTGCTTTTGGTATCATACTGATGTTTTGGGCTGCCTTCCTAATTTTGTACCTTTTCACAGTTTACATTTTTTCTTGAGATTTATATGTTAATTCTTCCTCCTATAAACTATTTCCAAAATATAATGGGAGGGTATTACAGAAATATTTAAATAAATAGCAACCTTGTTATTCATGCTTGAAATGTCATTGGCAACACTGTGAATTGTGCCCAGAAATATATTAGAAATATATCAGTAAGCAGCACACTTGTAAAATGTCCATGAAATGTTTCTCCATGTGATCACCCATAAAACCCTACAGTTGAACAAAGAAAGCCTTGACTGTTACTCATTTGTTTGCAGTAATAAAATATAATTCCTAAAATTCAAATAGGAATTAAACTGTTCAACTAGATGCCAAAGATGAGAAGACCAAAGTTTCTTCATTTAGGAGGTAAAACCAAGTTTTCCTGTTATTTATTTATTTATTCAATTTCTAAAGCCACCAAACTCAACCAAGTGACTCTGGGCAGCTAATAATTCTAAAATTATAAAACAAAAATAATTTAAAAACATTAAAACAGTAAAAACAACCACAAAATAAATACAAGCAGCACTCGAGATGATTAATCAATCAGTCAAGCTAAGAAACTGGGCCCTTAACATATTCCAAGCCCCAGGCTCAGATACATTTCTAAATTTAGCTAAAGGCAGAAATTCTTATGAAGCAGAGATGTACAACATGCATTGAACCCAACTCCCATCAGTCTTGGGCAATTGCAGTTCAGTAAAATCTACATATGTATAAAGCATGGGGTTGATCAGCTTCTTGACAGACTCCTTCCAATACCAGCTATGCAGGATGAGAGAATTATTGAAGTGTTTTTAGCAAACAGTTGTATACTATGGCTTTTGATACATGAATTCAGAGGGATAGAATCAAGATCACGTGAAGTTTAATACCATTTTACAATGTCTTGGTAAGGCCACACTTGGAATACTCATCCAGTTTTAGTCACCACGATGTAAAAAAGATGTTGAGATTCTAGAAAGAGTACAGAGAACAGCAACAAAGATGATCAGGAGTCTGGAGGCTAAAACATATAAGGAATGGTTACTGGAATTGGGTATGTCTAGTCCATGGGTCGGCAACCCATGGCTCCAGAGCTGCATGTGGCTCTTTGAGCCTTGTCCTGTAGCTCCCAGTCTCCTCCGCCATTTGTAGAGAGAGAGACAGAGAGAGGCATTTGCACTTCACTTCCCTTCCCTTCCCTTCCCTTCTCTTCTCTCTCTCTCTCTCTCTCTCTCTCTCTCTCTCTCTCTCTCTCTCTCTCTCTCTCTGTGTGTGTGTGTGTGTGTGTAAAAAAGAGAGTGGCCTCACGCTGTTCTCCAAGCTGACAAACTTATTAGGCAGGGCTCCTCCTTTGCTGCGTCTCTGCAGGAAGCAGGAAGCAGCAGAAAGCTGCAAGCAGCATATCTCTCTCTACCCCCCCTCTCTCTCACACACACATACTCACACTGAGTGGGAGAAGAGGACTGGCAGACCAAGGGCAGGAGAGAGCCAGGCCAATAAAAATGTATGTCAGCTTGTCCGAGAACAGCATGAAGCCAGCTTGCCAGGTGAGCAGAAGATCAGAGAGGGAAAGGGGGGAGAGAGGGGGGAGAGAGAGAGGGAGTGAGGGAGAGAGAGAGAAAGAGAGAAAGTGAGAAAAAGAGAGAGGAGAGGAAAGAGAGGGAGAGGAAAGAGAGGGCGAGGGAGAGAGAGAACTCATGCACAGTACCCTCTATTTCTTTTTAATTAAACTCTTCAATCAAGCCCCCCCTCCAGCACACGCACATGTGCGCATGCATTTTGCAGCTCCCAGTGTTTTCTTTTCTGTGGGAAATGGCTCTTTGAGTGTTTAAGGTTGCCGACCCCTGGTCTAGTCTAATGAAGAGAAGGACGAGCGGGGACATGATAGCAGTGTTCCAATATCTCAGGGGTTGCCACAAAGAAGAGGGAGTCAAGCTATTCTCCAAAGCGCCTGAAGGCAGGACAAGAAGTAACGGGTGGAAACTAATCAAAAAGAAAAACAACCTAGAACTAAGGAGAAATTTCCTGACAGAACAATTAATCAGTGGAACAACCTGCCTCCAGAAGCTGTGAATGCTCCAACACTGGAAGTTTTTAAGAAGAGACTGGACAGCCATTTGTCTGAAATGGTGTAGGGTTTCCTGCCTGAGCAGGGGGTTGGACTAGATGACCTAAAAGGTCCCTTAGAATTTTATTATTAATTTCCACAAGAGATCGGAGAATCCAAGGAATAGGTAATCTCAATCTGATCCAAAGACAACCAATTTCACACTGATGACCTGTTATACCTGGTGCCAGGAAATCCCTAAGGGTCCACAGATTTATCCAACTTTATCATTATTTTTTTCTAATAAATCCAGAATACTGACTGTAAGGAACTCAAATTGCCAACTTATTTTGTGTCTGATATTGCTCAAAGAAAGTTTGTGCATATCTAAGAATCTATGGAAACAAAATCTTTGCCCAAAGTGTGCAACATTTGTGGCATGGTTACCATTGTTCTGCAGTTTGCTTACATAATGTGTAAGTCAGAAATCACCTGCCACAGCAGGTTTGTCTTTCAGTTCAGTTTGGACACAGGTTATTACATTACATTGGTGGAATCTCAAATCTGTCATATAAATTTCACTTCAGTATCACCATAAGTGTCTCTGAGGTGTGTGCATGTATCTGACAAAATGTGCATTGAGATGTCACAATGGAAACAAAAAAAACAATGGAGCTTGCACCATGATATCACAACAAACATTTCGTCGTTTTGGCTTAACTGAAATGGGAATACAGTACTGCACCTTAACTGAAACTGACAATAACCTCAATAAATAGTAGGCTGATCCAGTGAGCTTGGTTTTCTTATTTAACTCTCCCTCCCCAGTAACAGTATCATTTTTGAGATGTTCCCTATGTAGAAAGAGAATCAGCTGACAATTTTTTGACCTGCAAAGCACATCAAGTTGTTTATCAGGGTAGAAAAGGGACATCAAAATATTCAATACAATTTTGGTGTCCACCCTCTTGCCTCTTAATATAGTAATTTTACAAAATACAATTACAATGGTAAAAACTCATTGAAACTGAAAAAATAGAATAAAAAGAGTAGAATGTGCAGAAAAGAAAGAGAAAAGGAGAAAAATAGAGAATTAGAAAAGAAGAAAAATAAGTCTCTAGTAAAGAAGAAGAAAATAAATATTTAAAAATCAACTTCACAATTTCATCACAAGTATAAGCAATTTTGGAAACATCTGGAAGAAAACAACCCACTCACAGACCACCCAGGATTTCACAAAATTGTAGTCCTCTTAAAATACATCTTCACATCTCTTATCTATAAACAAATCCATAAAGCCTTATCATTTCAATCCTGATATCACCAAAATCAACTAAGGATCATCAGAGACAACAACATATCTATTTTAACCTTGATCAAATAAGCCTCCTTTTACTTCTAGCAATTCTCTGTGATTATTTTTGCCTTGGCCCACATAACGACTTGAGAAATTCTGCACATTGGAACACACTGTTATCATATCACATTTGCAGAGGAGGAATGAGAACATTTGCCTGAAATAGTTTTCAAACTTCCTATGAGTCAAGTGAGATGCAATGGTTAATGCACTACTCATGAGCAACTACACACCTCTGTTGCAGTCTACATATGGGTGAGCCTGATTTTAATTTGTATTGAAGGACAAGGATCCTTTGACAGATAAAATATGTTCCCGGAGAAAGCATTTACTATACCCATGATATACAATTATGTAGTTTGGGCAACAACCTCTCACTGGCTGAGTTTGCTATGATCTGGCCAGTCCGATCCACATATATAAGATGACTTCTTAACACTTATGAAAATCTTCCCTGCAAGTGTGAAGGAGGGAGTAGAAGTTGCTGTTCCAAAGTATGCTATTCCATTCACTGAAGGTCATGAAAGGGACTTATTTTCCTGTATGACATCGTCAGCCCACAACCTGACCCCTTTTTTCTTACTTGACTAAATGGGAATAGGTTCAGTGTCAGATCACTAAATAAGGGTGGGGGGTATATTAAACAGATCCCTTGCTGGAGCCCTTCATTTTCTCATCTTGAGTGACAGCTATTCAACTCCCACATCTCTTCTCCTTATTTTTAGATCATACATTTCAATTCAGCTCCTTAACATGCAAAGAAGTTCCCCTCCCCAGATATGCAACATAACTCCCCCCTCCGCAACACACTATCTGTTTCATTTTCTCCAGAGACTTTCAACTCCATTCGAATAGCTGCTCTCCAGAAATGCTAACCCAATGAAAGTCCTCTCATATCTTCATCTTGCAAGAAAGTAAGGGACATAGTCTTGAAGCCCTGGGCTTTGGAAAAGGCTCTGTACCTTTAAGACTTATGTAAAACAGAAAACTCCTTTCAGCATTTCCCATCAGGGTTATACAAGATAGCAGTGCACGGTAAGGTAATCAAGAAATGTAATCCCCATGTGCTGTTCCTTTTCTGCTCATTCAGTTCCCTCCCTGCATTTATGGTTGCCAGCTCTGACCTGCAAGAAAACCAGCTTAGCCTCTTTCTTTCTTTCTTTCTTTCTTTCTTTCTTTCTTTCTTTCTTTCTTTCTTTCTTTCTTTCTTTCTTTCTTTCTTTCTTTCTTTCTTTTTGCCTTTGAGAATAGCTTGCTATATCTGTTTCTCCTCTCTTCAGTCAAAGTGTAAGAGATTCAAAAATATTCAAATGATTTGGATGCCAAATGCAGAATTGTCCAGTGTGCCATCGTTGCTTTTCCTGGTAATTCAAAACAACTGCAATAATTACACATTAAGCAACTCATAATTCATACCCATTGATTGATGATGTGAACTGTGATCCACAAAAGTTTCTGAAGATAAGACGGTAATCAATTAAGCTGTTGTTTTGGCTGCAAAAGATGACACAATATTTCTTAGGCATTCCAGATTTGATGGCTGAGATTTCAGACCCATGCTATCTATATATTGTGTTAACATGACTGAGTGATCCACTGGGATGGGGGAAAGTGTGTGTGTGTTCAGAAAGCATGTAAAAATGAAGGTGGCGCTTCAACCAGACACAATTGTGGCTATCTTGATTCTCCATGGACATCCTTTAATATGATTTATTTACAAACTTAGACCAGAAACTCGGTAATCTTCTCCTCTTGCCTCCATATCTTGAGAATCTTTGTAGTCTGCTGAGATTGTCCTCTAGTGAACTTGAAATGATCTGCTCATTGAATACTGTTAGAAAGGCAGATGTGTGCCAAGTGGTTGCTTTAACACTTCCTGCCCTATTCCAGCATGCCTTTGTTAAAACTTTGGACCAGCTTTAGGCAGCTTAAATCTTTTTTTTTTTTTTACTCCTTTCACTGGAACATTGGCTCCCTCGTGGGAACCTGTGAAAGGCTTTCCCTTTCCCTGGTCCAAGATATAAATACTTGCCTTGAGTTCCAGTGATATTTCCTTCTTCCTCTTGTATCAAGGTTACTTAGGTGTCACTGGGTTTTTTCAGTCTCTTATTCTAAGAACAACTCTTCTTAGCAGTAGCATCTCTCAAAAGGACCAAAGGTTATTGCTTGCTTGTTTGCTTCCTTACATTCTGAATTTTAGATCTTGTCTTCTGATTTCAGCTTGGTCAAGCTGGCACCCAACTGCTAAATATTCTAAGGCAGGCTTTGCAAACTTGGCACCTTTCAGCTTTGTTCCCAGAATTCTCATCTTGGGAGAGATTATTCTTGGATTACAATCCTGTGTTCATTTCCCTGAAAGAAAGCACCATGTCTAAATAGCTGTTTATAGGCTTGTGCTGATGTTCAAGAGAGTAAACTGAATGTTGGACTTACTTCTGCTTAAACACTGCTGTTGGCTGCAAAATTACATGGTGTCCAAAATTGTCATTGACCTTACAATGAAGAGGGTTGTTTAAAAGAGAGAAAAAAACCATTCTAATTTAAAGCACAGCTTCACTTCCTATTTGTATTATGTTTGTTGACATTGTCTGTTGACATAAAGCCTTTATAAGTAATGACCAGCACTTTGAATTGGACTCAGAAAAATACTGGCAGCCAGTGCAGCACCTGCAGAATATATATGACTTGTCTAAAATGACCAAACTTTTATTTGCTGGGCTATTGTATGTTGGATCAAACACAGTTATCAAAGGCAGCTGCCAAAAAATGTGTTTGCAAAATAATGAGAATGTCAATGACTGTTACCATAGCACCAAATTCCAAAAGCAGCTATATCTGGTCCATCAACTGAAGCTGGGTGAAAGCTCTCCTGGCCATTGACTTCACCTACTATTATAACAGGAGCTGCAAATTCATTTGAGGGAAAAACAGATAATCCACTTTTTCTAGTTATAGACAGACTTGAAGTAAATAGTTTTTTTTTTCATTTGTTATGGGATCAAATTAGATGTCCCACACCCTCGAGAAGATAGGGGAATAGAACCTTTTTACTTTTTGCTTGATCTTCTACTGGCTTTTTTCCCCTATAGTGGTAGTTATACTATTTTACTCTAAAAAGTGGGCTGGGATTCAAGAGCATTGTTTTCAAATGTTCCACTTCACCCAACTATTGGGTGAATAGTTTTAAATCTCCAGCAACAATACCTGAAATGCCATAAAGAACCACTCTATTCCTAATGGTTATGCCCACAAAATGAGGAAAATAGTAAAGAAGAAACTAAAAGGAACAGTAAAAAAAAGTCAAATCCCTCCAAAATGCTTGGAAACTGTTTAAAAATACGTTACAGCAGGCTCAAATAAAATGCATTCCTAAAAGAAGAAAGAGGATTGGAAAGTCCAAGAGGATACCAGTATGGCTTACGAATGAGGTAAAGGAGGTTATTGGAAAGAAGAAAAACTCATTTAAGAAATGGAAGGCTCTTCCTACCGAGGAGAGCAGGAGGGATCACAAACTCTGGCAGACCAAATGCAAGGCGATAGTCATGAAAGCCAAGAGAGACTTTGAGGAGCATATAGCCAAGAATATTAAAAATAATAACAAAACCTTTTTTAAGTACATCAGAAGCAGGAACCCAACCAGAAAATCAGTTGGGCCACTTGATAACAATGGTCAGAAGGGGATAATCAGAGAAGACAAGGAGATTGCTGAGAGGCTAAATGACTTCTTTGCCTCCGTTTTCACCGAGGAGGATAGAGAACATCTGCCTGCCACTGAATTAGTTTTCCCAGGGAGGGAAATAGAAGAATTAAACCTGATAGAGATAAACAAGGAAGATGTTCTTGCATGCCTTTCTAAACTAAATGTCAACAAATCGCCGGGTCCAGATGGCATCCACCCTAGAATACTCAAGGAACTCAAGTGTGAAATTGCTGAACTTCTAGCTAAAATATACAATCTTTCTCTAAGATCAGGCACTGTACCGGAGGATTGGAGGGAAGCAAATATAACCCCGATCTTCAAGAAAGGATCCAGAGGTGATCCAGGAAACTATAGACCAGTCAGTCTAACCTCAGTTCCAGGCAAACTGATGGAAACCATTATTAAAGATAAAATTACAGGGCACATAGAAAAACAGGCATTGCTGAAAGAAAATCAACATGGTTTCTGCAAAGGCAAATCATGTCTTACTAACTTGTTAGAATTCTTTGAGGGTGTAAATAAATACATAGATAAAGGGGCCCCAGTTGATATTGTATATCTTGACTTTCAAAAGGCTTTTGACAAAGTTCCTCACCAAAGGCTCCTAAAAAAGCCCTCCAGCCATGGAATTAGAGGACAGGTCTTGTCCTGGATTGGTAACTGGCTAAATTGTAGGAAGCAAAGGATGGCAATAAATGGACAATTCTCCGGATGGAAAGAAGTGAGAAGTGGTGTACCCCAAGGTTCAGTTTTGGGACCTTTACTTTTTAATTTATTCATCAATGATCTGGATGTAGAAGTTAATAGTGAGGTAGCCAAGTTTGCTGATGACACTAAATTGTTCCGGGTTGTGAAAAGTGAAACTGATTGTCGGGAGCTCCAGAAGGATCTCTCGAAATTGTGTGAGTGGGCAACAAAGTGGCAAATGCATTTTAACCTAAACAAGTGCAAAGTTATGCACATCGGGGCAAAGAACCCCAATTATACTTACCAACTGATGGGGACCAAACTTTCTGAGACAACCCAAGAAAGGGATCTTGGGGTTTTGGTGGACAGCTCGATGAAGATGTCAACCCAATGCGCAGCAGCAGTAAAAAAAGCAAATTCCATGCTTGGCATGATTAGGAAGGGAATCGAAAATAAGTCAGCAAGTGTTGTATTGCCTCTGTACAAATCAATGGTGAGACCACACTTGGAGTACTGTGTACAGTTCTGGTCACCGCACCTCAAGAAGGATATAATGGAACTGGAAAAGGTGCAAAAAAGGGCAACAAGAATGATCAAGGAAATGGAGCGCCTCCCTTATCAAACCAGATTGCAACGCCTTGGTCTCTTCAGCCTTGAAAGACGGCGTTTAAGGGGTGACTTGATCGAAGTGTATAAAATCATGCATGGGATAGAAAAGGTAGATAGAGAAAAATTCTTTTCTCTATCACACAATACCAGGACAAGGGGGCACTCCCTAAAGCTCATAGCTAAGAAAGTGAGGACAAATAAAGGGAAATATTTCTTCACCCAGAGGGTCGTTGATTTATGGAATTCACTTCCTGAAGGGGTCATGACAGCTGTCAGCCTTGACAGCTTCAAGCCAGGGCTAGATAGATTCATGGATGCAAAGTGTATCGGTGGTTATTAAAACGGATGTCCATGTGCCGCCTCTATGTTGGTTGAGGCAGGCAGGATTCCCTTGGGTACCATTTGTTGGGGGTCAAGGGAAAGGGAGGGTTTTGCCTTCTCTTTCTGCTCAAGATCCCCATGTACAATTGGTGGGCCACTGTGTGACACAGAATGCTGGACTCGATGGGCTTTGGCCTGATTCAGCATGGCTTTTCTTATGTTCTTATGTTCTTAATGGTATTTGGTGTTTGTATGAAACCACTGGGAACAGTTATCAAGAGATTTGGAGTACTGTGTCCTGAATATATGACATATGATAATATCATCCCAAATTTAAGCTTTGAAAGAATAACCATTAAGGCCCTAAACAACTTCAGACCAAAAGATATATAGTAAGGTGCCTTCTGCAATATATATACAGTTAGCATTTGCATATGTCAAAAAGTGTTCTTGAACTTATGGATATTTGATTGGCAATAGTCAGAAAGAGAGGCCATGCCATCAAGAACACTCCCTCTTAAAAGAAAGGATGTACCTTCTTCTTTCAATCTGGACAGATGCTGAAAAAAAGTATTCACCTTGGAATGTGACATCTCAAGGTAGAATTATTCCACTACTCATGACCCATTTATATGCTTTATATATTTGAATGCATTTTATATATGTATGCATCATGAAGTTCCCTTTTGAAAGAAAAAATCATATGCAAAGTGAGAAAACTGATTAAGAAAGAGTAGAAATTAAAGTTACGACATAAGAAAAAGAAAAGGAAATCAAATTAAATCTAATTGACACAAACACCATTAATTATATTTCTTCATAGCTTTTTATACTTACAAAATGTATTTACTTCCCCCACAAATATACACAGCTTCATATATGGCTTTTGTTCTTTATAGTTTTTATCCCTCTCTTTTGAGGACCACTTCAATTCAATCCAGCTATTGTTTCTTCGGTCTTCTCGTTCCTTGTGATCTATCTGTTCTTCCTTCACATATTGATTTTGCAGGTAAATCCTTATTTATTCTCTGTACATAACCAAGTCACCCCAGTGTTCTTCTTTCTTTATACTGGTCACTCATTACAAGATTCAGTTCAGACTGTCCATTCATTCTTGACCTTGACCTGTTCTTGTTTTACCGCACAGTACACCAGACTGTCAGCTGCATGCCAAGCAAAAAACAGATATTTTCAGTCAACATCTTCTTTTGAGCACATGGCAAATGGCAGATTTGCGATTTCCTCATAACCCCTCCTTTTCCAGGTGGAAAAACGTTTGTTATTTTTGGAAAACTGCAGGCAGTTTTCTGGCAGAGGAAAGCAAAAAGCTGTATGCCAAGGAGGGGGGAGAGCTAAAATTCTCTTTCAATTAAAATAGAAATCTGCAAGAAGAATTTTATTGGTAATAATATCCCACAAGAGGGCCAGTATGGTGTACCGATTCAGTCATCAAGCTAGAAACTGTGCTACTATGAGTTTTAATTCTGTTTTAGGCACAAAACCAGCTGAGTGACTTTGGGCCAGTCTCTCGGCTCTAGGAAAAAGGCAATTTTTTTCCCCTAAAAACCTTGCCAGGAAAACTGTATGGACTAATTCAGGAAGTTGTCAGGAACCAACACTGACTTGAAGGCTCAAGAAAACAAAAAACAAAAAAACCCAAAAAACTACTTCCCATAGAGGCAGCATCAGTTGGAAGGATACTCTATCCTTTCTAGAAACAGGAAAAAGGTAGCTAAGAATTGTGCTAAATTTCATTTGTTTTTCTGAATGTATTTTTAAGTCTAAACTTTTGCCTCTGATGATGCATGCTCAATCCTTGTGCATTTGACGGAAATTGGAACCTCTTTCCCATAAAACATTTGATACTTCAAGATTGTTTACCTTAGTTTAGGCTCTTTTTAAGTCATATAAGAGACTTTCTTTCTCAAAAGTATACATTTTTTCAATTTGGCATTTGTACATCTTCTTCTCAGCATAAAGCCACACCGTTCTTCCCAAAATTTGCTCTTAGTTCTCTCTTGCATCATTTTGATCAGAATTCTGCAAAACACCTTGCAAGGAAT
Source organism: Bothrops alternatus (assembly GCA_034064705.1). Lineage (NCBI taxonomy): Eukaryota > Metazoa > Chordata > Lepidosauria > Squamata > Viperidae > Bothrops > Bothrops alternatus. The sequence goes on from JARGCV010000040.1 coordinate 1,793,078, forward strand.
GCTTAACAAATGAATCCTGCAGTATTTTTGTACTCAGTACCTTTCCCTTTACCTAAGCCAGGGAACAAAAAAAAAATTGTTCCAATTATTAGGAACAGATGCGGCCTTCACACATATGATGAACAAGTTACATGGCTGTTCCATTAGTGAACCATATCCAAATGTTAGCAGTCCCTCAGCAACACATGCAGACTCATCATGTTTGATGTTCTTACCACATTTATCATTTTTGATATTTTTTATTGGACACCAATAGTTACAACATTCATTTTAGTTCCCCTATAACACCACTACCATTCCCCAAAAGACTTCTAAAATTCTTTATAACTCAGCTTTTCCTTCTGTACAAATTTTGCATACATCATACATTTTAATTTTTGAAATTATGATTTTAAATTTTACAAAAATATTTTAATGTTGTATGCATCCTGGAGGTACAGAGCATGGCAGGTAGTATCGATAAGCTTTAAATAATTAAATGATTTCTTCAAATGCAAATGTACATATATATGTGTTCAGGAGTCATAGTAAAAGGTCTGAAACCAGAAGGCTGCAGGGGAAATGTAGCAATTCAAGGGAACTGTTTTTTTACCTGCCCAAAAGTGAACCTCAAACATTTGCATGCAAAATATATTCAGTTCCAGAAATAGGCACTCCCCCTTATAGTCAGGATCTATGGTAACATTAGTCATAATATTTAAAATAGTTTTTCCCACACTCTCTATCTTCCCACTGCAAAGTTAGTTCTCTTTGACATCTTTTTCCAATGTGAAAAAAAGTTATTTGGAGGCAAAGTGGAATTAGAATCTCAATCCAATCTGAGTTTTTTGTCACTAGACATGAGTCAGTCTCTTATAAGAATCTATATTTCCAAAATAAATTATCTATACTTTCTAATTAGTCTCTATTGTTGAAATTAATGATGGGTGAACTCGTCTGAATAATTCCAAACTGGCAAACTAATCTGTTTTCCGAAACTGAGTCAGAAAATACATTCTCTCCTCAGACTCCAATTTTAATTTGGCTCTATTGTTCTTCTAAAGGATGGAAGAGACCACACATAGGCCTGTTCCAACCAGGTAGAGTCCAAATGTTTTTCTATCTAATGGCATCCCCTCTCTCATTCCATGTACAAAAGACAACTTTGGTGACTATTTCAATCTTTATTATTGATTTTTTGGAAATATCCTTGTCAACCTGCAGGTAGAATGTAGACTAGCTATATAGCATAGCTTGCCTGGCTTCTAGCTTCCTTTTCTAAAATTTTGCTAGAATCTTCTAGAATCTTCCACCTGAGATGGTTACCTCACTTGGCTTAAGGAGAACGTGGGACTTGCCAATCATCCCTGTCCTAGATTTGTGCCCCAAACATTGAAATGTCGTCTTAACACTTCTAGATAGGAAAAGGCAGTAATAAAATGGAATCAAGAGCCAATATAGAGATTCAATTTATAATTACTCATCTTGTAATGCTTCTGCTGGTTACTATGAACAGGAGAAGTCACATTGTTACAGATTTCACTTCAGAGTTCTGTGAATAGTATTATTCACATGGGTTGCCTTGAGCGACAATTTGCCAGAATCTGAAATCTGACAAAGTTGGTTAAAAGTAAGCTATTTCAGTAAATTACACATTACCATGAAAGCTGCCTATGTGATAATAGTCCTTCTGGATCTGAAGGATAATAAATAAATAAATAAAATTAAAGTATTTTTCCATGTCTTATGTAACAGTATAAGCCAGATGTTCGCAGATTGCAATACCGTAGCATGATCTCTCTCTCTCTCTCTCTCTCTCTCTCTCTCTCTCTCTCTCTCTCTCTCTCTCTCTCTCTCTCTCTCTCTCACACACACACACACACACACACACACACACACACACCCTGCCCAATTGGGGTTAGGGTTGCGCAAGAAATAAATACGCTACTTTTTAATCATTAAATATTTCAGGGAATCTCATACATTTAAAACTAATACTGCCTTCTACAGGCCTGAACAGACAAAGCCAGCAGCTGAGGCCTGAGGACATTTCAACAGTACTCTTGCTTTGCCTGTGTAAAGAAGGAAGGAGGGTCATCAAAACTTATTCTTCTTTTTGCAAGGCCAGCTTATATCTAGTAAGGTGACCAACTTTTTTACAATGAGAAGGAGGACACAAATAAATTGAAGAAAAAAATATCGTAAATAAAACATTTTATTCATTGCAACAATACAGAATACACTATAATATGATAAATGCATAATAAAAAACATTTGTAACAATAACATTTTATATTGTAATTATGCTTACATGCCTATTAATTATTATTTAACCGAGTACAAAAGAAGGACTGTCCTCCCTAAAGGAGGACGATTGGTCACCTTAGTAGGCTACATAGAAAAGCAGGATGCAAAACCCAGACTGAGTTTTGATAACACCCTTTGCCTACACAATTCAGATTTTTTTTAAAAAAAGTGCAATCCTTTTAAAGATACCTTTTTAAAATATCACCTATGAACTTTGAAGGTCGGATACTAGAAAAAACCATAAGGAACAAAAGAATACAATTAAATCTGACTTACTAAGGCAAAATGGAGCAAAATAGTTTAACACTGGAGTACTGAACGATATTTTTGAACAATGGACCCAGAGGTTAATTGTTATTTTAGATAAATTATATTTAAAAGATATTATGGAAAAAGAACAGGTTTTACCAGATAAGACTGAGACAGATTTGAAACTGGATTTAAAAATGACAGGCTACAAAGAATGTTTTTTTAAAAAGGAGTTACACTAGATATACAAATGAAAATAGCTGATGTCATAACAATTAAAAGGGTCATACAAATAACACACCAAGAATGTGACCTGCATATCTTTCCTATTTGAATTTACAAAAAAAAAAACTGTTAAAGCTTTGAAGAATTTTGTGTGAAAGGACAACAAAAAGAAATGAAATCAAGTTTTATGACATTGTTAGAAAGGACTAAAGTTTAAAATTGTTAGAAGTAAAAGGAACAAATATAAAGATATAGATAGGTTGTTATTTCTGGTAAACCTTAATGGATTTTTGCTGATCAGAACTGAATCACAAGGTTTTAAGGATTTGTTTATAGATAACAGATCATTTATTAGTTTTTAAGAGAAGGTGATATTACTAAAATTGTTTATTTTTGTTGTGAAGAAGGGAGAGGTCAGTTCTTTATATGTTTCTTTTCTTTTGCTTTGCTATATTCTTCTTTTTTTCTATTTTTCCTTTTGTACACTTACAATTTTTTTCTTTTTTTAACTTGGTATTACTTTTTATGTCTTTATTTGTAATGTTTAATAACATTACCAATAAAAAAAGAAGGACATTAAGAGAATTTCAGCTATGTAATGATCACTGAATCTTAATACTTTTCAAGGGAATATTATATTTTACAGAAACAAAAGATTGCTATTGCAAGAATAGCAACTATCAAAAATCATAAATCAAGCATGGAAACCTACCTCCTTAGGTTTCATCTGATATTTTACTTTTTTTCCTGGATTGGGGGTGGAAGGGATGAAGCAGAGGAGGGGCACAGAGAAACTGGAGTCATGAAATTTCAGATCAAACTCTGGCTAGCTAACTCTGAATACGCCTAATAGCACCTACTGTTACACTCCATAAGAAAAGACTGCAAATATGAATATTGACCTTTAGATAAGTTATCTTTTTGGCAAGATTCCCTTACAACAGTTAGCACATTTAAAGTTATTGCAAGTCAGCTTTTCCAGTGTTTTCCATACTACAGCAACTTTATATGTTGGGATCTTAATGTTCTCTAAATTTGATAGTTTTTCTGCAGTTCATAGAACACCAAGAACTCAGCACTTCTACACTGAGTATGTGTAATGTCTGTTACTCATATGTTATATGCCTACAGAAAGATCTTGGTTACTTCAGGAAAAAAAGCCACAAAAATAAAATCTGCCAAATGTTCCAATTTTAATATACCAATAAGCAAAATATGAAATTTTGTTACCAGGTTTAGAATTAAAAATTTTAAAAACGAATATTTGAATTGGAAATGTACCTATTTTAAAACATTAAGAGTTGTTAAATATAACTTACAAGTAGTCCTTGACTTATGATCCAACGGGGATCAAAGTTTATGTTACTAAGCAAGGCGGTTATTTAGTGATTCAAGCCTGATTTTACATGATCATTAAGCAAATCGCTGCTGTGGTTAAATGAACCATGTAGCCATTATGTTAATTTGACTTTCCCCATTGGCTTTGCTTGTGGGAAGCTGGCTGGGAAGACTGCAAAATGTTGATCACATGATCTCAGAATGTTTCAATGGTCATAAATCACTTTTTTCAGTGCCACTATATTTTTGAAGGGTCACTAAGTCAATGGACATAAGTCAAGAACTCCCTGTACCATTATTACGGTATTTGTCGAAAACAAAGAATCAAACTGAAATTTAAGACAACTAAATGTCTTTTTCAAAACAGTGGTTATGTGCCATTAAATCAATATCAACTCTTAGAGGCTGCAAAGTTAGACCATCTGAAGGACCATCTCCCACAGTCTGGTTCTTGAACTGAGCATCATACCTGTTGCAATTGAGTCATTTCACCTTGCTGATCATCTTCTTTTTCCTCTCACCTCTCCAAATATTGTAGAATTCTCAAGAGAGCCATGTTTAAAATATAATAAACTGAGTCTGTTAACTTGTGCCTCAGAAGAGAACTTCGATTTGTTCTGTGATCCACTGGTTCATATTCTTGGCTATTCATGATATTCTTATGAGTTTTATCCAACACCAAAATTCAAAACATCAACATTTTCTCATCCTGCTTCTTACAAAGGGTAATTTTACTTCCACAAAGTGCTACAGGAGAAAAATGTTGCCCGCATGATTCTTATCCTATTGTAGGTATAGCACCTTGTGACATCTGAATATATTTTCAAAGTTTGCATTGCTCTTTTACCAAGTACTAGCCTGAATAGAATAGAATAGAGCTGGAAGGGACCTTGGAGGTCTTCTAGTCCAGCCTCCTGCTCAAGCAGGAGGATCTATACCATCTCAGACAAGTGACTGTCTAGCCTCTTCTTAAAAATCTCCAGTGATGGAATGCCCACGATTTCTGGAGGCAAGCTGTTCCACTGTTCCAGAAACTCACTGTCAGAAAATTTCTCCTTAATTCCAGGTTGCTTCTCTCTTTGATCAGTTTCCAACCATTGTTTCTTGTCCTGCCCTCTGGTGCTTTGGAGAATAACGTGACCCTCTCTTCTTGGTGGCAGCCTGTCAAATACTGGAACACTGCTATCATCTCTCCCCTATTTCTTCTTTTCTTTAGACTCGCCAAACCCAAGTCCTGCAGCCGTTCTTCGTATGTTTTAATCTCCAGGCCTTTAATCATCTTAGTTGCTCTTCTCTGAATTTTTTCCAAAGTCTCAACATCTTTTTGTGATATGGTGACCAAAATCAGCTGCAGTATTCCAAGTGTGGTCTTATTAGGGTTTTATAAAGTGGTACTAATACTTTGCGTGATCTTGATTCTATGCCTCTGTTTATACAACCCAAGATTGTATTAGCTTTTTTGGCTGCTGGTGCACACTGCTGGCTCATGGTTAAGTGATTGTCCAAGGTCCCTCTCATAGTTACTGTTTTTAAGCCAGGTCTTGCCCAATCTGCCTGGAACCCTTATTTAGTCAATCCTAAAACAAAAACTATCCACCACTTCAGTATCTTCGCTGTCAGTTCTAATGGCTGTTACCATTAATTTGGTTTTCTTTATAGTTAATCTTAGTTTCATCAGCATAGAACAGGTTATTGACCTGAACTATGTTCACCTTCCAATCCACCCTCCCTCAATATATAATCAGCATATAGATTAAATATGTAAGGAAAAACTATATAAACTTTGCCAGCCTCAGGCCAGTCCATTTCTATGTGTTCCATCTTGACTGTCCTGTATATGGATTTTCACATGAGGACAATGAGTTATCAAAATAGTATATATTAATAGTATATTAATATAGTATATATTTAAAAACAGTCACAGCAATTTCTGGAGGACTACTACTTGGAAAACAGGAGAAAGAGTTCTTGTAACTATCTATCACTGCTTCAGATTCAATATAATTTTAAATAGCCTCAATGGAGATAAATTGTTTTGGAAAATCTGGGTCTGAGATACTGAGTATTTCTGTTTCTCAGGGACTGTCAGGGGAGAGTGAAAAAGACCTGGGAATTAGGATACTAAGGAAATTAAGTTGAGAGATTGACAACCTGAATAGACTGGCCTTGAAAGATGGGCCTCTTCCTGCATCATTGAAAGTTATGTAGGTCAGGGAATTAAGTAGGCATGCCCTTACAAATCCCATTTCTGTGTGATTATTGATGGTACAGCGTGAATCCTGTTGGTTAGCCAAATTCTCGTTCTTAGCTAAGAAACCCAATAATTCTTAGTGTAACTGGGATATTTGCTTTCACCCAGGCCATTTCTTTTTCATCTTAACTGGTCACTTCTGAACTGGAATTTACTGCTAGAAATTTACCCAAAATTACCTAGTTTTCTACTCATTTCAGATCTGTGCTTACTTGTCACTTTAATACATTTTGTATAGGATTGTGTTTATCTTCTTCAGTGAAGAAAGTGGGGAATTGGCATTTTGGCTCCCCAAAATGTTACTCAGTAGGTGGATTGGGGTATAACATGATTGGATGTGTCGTCTATTTTTTTACTTTGTCACACTGAAAATTGGCACTTCTCTTACTTCTGTATTAGCCAGGGCTAAGACTTAAAGCGCAGGCCACAGGAGCTGAGGAGAGAATGATATCCACTGATGTCTGTTCTCTCTTCCAGATAATGAAAAGCATGCTTTCTACTGATATACAGAAATAGCAGCTGTACCCTTGAACCTGTAGGCTGACTATTAGAATGGACTGGAATTCATTTAGAATTTCAAAAGCAAAGCGAAATACGAAGAGATGCCACCATGGCAACACTTCCACTTCACAAGAAAAAAATATATAGCCTGTTGGCCAAAATGTAATTTTCTCTGGAGGGTTTCGGGCAACCAAAATGGGCAGAACTTTGAGTTGGGAAATTTTTCAGCCAAGATTTGTTTAAATTGAGGAACTCTCCTGAACGCAAGAACTATCTTGAATTTCTCACCAAAGTGTGACATGCATTATGCTCTTCTATGAACTTTTTTTGATTAAATCTTTTTCAGCCAGTCAGTTTAACTGAGATTTCTCTCCCTCCTGGGCTGTCAACTCATCAACTAACAGCCAAAAGGCAGTGACTACAGCAGTGACCTGCTCAGGTCATATCTAAATCATTTGTTTTCTTAGCAAACCTTTGAAGTTGTAATTATAATCCTACTTCAGGAAGAGAGCACCTTGATTTTACTGCTCATATCAGGTGGTTGCCAAAACCCCAGTTATGCAGTTGTTCTGTCTGATTACCATAAGAAGGACTTTAAAAGAAGGAGCATGTTCCTTTGTAAAGAAATGTACACACCACTAGATTGTCAGGCTTGTTTCCCGCCCCCTCCCCCCCCACATAAGTTGATCATTTTTAATTTTTCCCCAGTATGTCTTTGGCATATTCATGGATTTCAAGTAAAAAATAGGGATGTTGCTGTGATGGCGGATTATTAAGATTTATCTCTCAAAGACTGGTAATGTAGGGCACCACAACCCATGTTCTGGAGGCTGAACAGGAAGTGGATCTGGGGAGGTGTGGGTACAAGGGTGGGTCTCACAAATCCCCCGATTGTCAGAGTGATAGGTTTTGGATTAGACATATATTGTCAGAGAAAACAATACTGGTAATCTATATATATTTATACAATAAAATCAACAGGAGTCATATTTCAGTGACAGTTAAGAGAATTCTGTAAAGGTATTAAATTGTTTACAATTCTTTTAAACTTGTATAAGTTCATTTGATTCTTTGTTCAAAAGTTACAAAATAATTAATTGTTCTGTTTTATACCTTCTCCATGTTCTACTAAGTGATTAGGGGACTGGAGGCTAAAGCATATAAGGAACGGCTGCTGGAATGTCTAGTTTAATGAAGAGAAGGATGAGGGGGGACATGATAGCAGTGTTCCAGTATCTCAGGGGCTGCCACAAAGAAGAGGGAGTCATGCTGTTCTCCAAGGCGCCTGAAGGCAGGACAAGAAGGATGGAAACTAATCAAGGAGAAGCAACCTAGAACTAAGGAGAAACTTCCTGACAGTTAGAACAATTAACCAATGGAACAACCTGCCTCCAGAAGTGGTGAATGCTCCAACACTGGAAGTTTTTAAGAAGAGACTGGACAGCCATTTGTCTGAAATGTTATAGGGTTTCCTGCCTGAGCAGGGGATTGGACCAGATGACCTCCAATTATTATTACTACTACTATTATTACTATTATTACTATTATTACTATTATTACTATTATTATTATTATTATTATTATTATTATGTTAGCATGCAAATATTCAAGGAATCAATGCAGTATAGTGGTTAAGATGTGGACTACGAGTAAAGAGACTCAGATTCTAGTTTTCCCTTAGGCGTGGAACTGGCAGGATGACTGAGCCAATCACTTTCTTTTTCAGCTGTATAGTAGATGGAGAATCTGGAAAACAATTATATCTTCCAACTTTCATTGGCCTTATCCTGCAATGAATTGATTTGGGCAGATTTGTGAGAAAAAAAGAGACAGAGATAAAGAACTTTTAAGGCAGAAAATGGTTTGGTGGTAGCAGGAAAAAAAATCAGTAGACCTCTTAGGGATTATGATTTTCTTCTGAAGGACAAAGAAAAGAAGGACACCTGTACGAGTTATGATAGACCAGACCAATCAGGAATGATTTGATTTAAAGCCATGCCCCTAAAGAGACTAGAACTCAATTTTAACTTTAATCTGGGTGATGGTACCCCCATGTTAACCATTCCAGGTAGGGAAGTTCTGAAACTCAGTCATCACATATCCAGCCTTAGTACAATCAATCACAGTTGGATGATAAGTCTAAGATATGCAATACACATCCATGAATTAAATAGACACTACTGTAAAACAGACAATATAACATTATAAGTCAGTCTTGTGCACTGAGAAGTGTGATCAGTAGCAAAAAAATGCACCTCTAGGGATTGACTGGATCTTTTCAACTCAGATTTACTAGCTGTACTATTATTGTACAACCTGTAGTTGAACACAACTTGTGTTCCTTTCTGAGATTGGCTTATGTGTACACATTGGATAACAATAGCTTGGTTCAGAATGGGACTTTTTTTCCCCCTAAGAAAATATTTGAGCAGATTTCCCATAAATCAGCCTTAGTCTTGGAGGATCAAATATCAGGAAATGAACTAGTATGACCAATACAGGAGAACAAACAGGGAACCAGTCTGAGTTTGCCTGTCCTATCTCAGAGAGGAAGAGTCTGGTTTCATTACAGTATTTCATAAACAAGCAAAAGAAGAATTGCAGAACCAAATTCAGTCCTTACACAGAACTGCAAGCTCAAGTGAATAATTTCTTCTTGTGATGATCAGTTCCCAACTCAATTATGGCAGTTGATTCTTCTTCCTTCCCTGAATTAAAATTGGCGAGAATTGCAGGGAGTGAACATTAGATGTGTTAAGCAGTGAAGTATCATTCTTAACAATCAGCAATTGAGCTGTTTGTTTTCTTTGCCAAAGGCCTAATTTAACCAAACGTTCTGAAGCAATAATCACAATTTTTGTATATAAGCACATCTGGGGTGGGATACGTTTTCCAGTACATCTTAAAACTAACCATCGCTCATCACCATATTTATATCCTGAGCTGGAAATATCTGCACTGTAAACCATCCAAAATGTAATTATTTCAGGCTAATGACAAACACAAAAGTATAAAATTTCTGAGTTTTTTTTCCTTTCCTTTTTTTTAATAAACTAGGTAGATATATGGTTATGAATAAAATTATGCTCTTTCAGAGTGAGGCATTCTACATACATACAGATACACACTCTGGTTACTAAACGAAGCACAAGTGTCTTATTGGGCTATACCAGGGGTAGGCAACCTTGGCTCTTTTATGACTCGTGGACTTCAACTCCCAGAATTCCTGAGCCAGCATGGCTCAGCTTGGAAACCTTTCTCTTTCCCCTCAGCATGCCTGGCTCAGGAATTCTGGGAGTTAAAATCCACGAGTCATAAAAGAGCTAAGGTTGCCTACCCCTGGGCTATACAAGAAAGGTCAGATAGTCCATAAAGGATAAGACGAAACTTCAGATAAATATATAATCTGGGTGAGAGTTGCAATGGCTGAGACCAAGTTTCTTTCTTTTTTCTTCTTTGAAACGTTAGCTATTTTTTTATACCCCCCCTTGTTTTTGTAAAAAAAAAAAACAAGGTTCAAAGAATAGGTTCTGAAACCTATTCTTTGAGTAAAATTTGCAAATGATAATAATTTAATGAATTTATATGCTACCTGATTCTCAACAACTCTGGAAGATGATGAAAAAACTTGCCATCAATTTGTATGAACTCTGTTCTAAGGTATTTGAGAAACTTGATTTGTTTGCCTTTGCTTTGTATGCTCAAAGACATTCAGTCTCCTCAGCTCCGTATGGGTTGATTACGTGCTACTGGTATCAAATCATTTGTGATTCCTAGTGACCACATAGATTTTTCTCCATGACAATCTTTCTTTAACCTGGTCTTCTAACAATGTATCCATTGCCACAGTAACTGAATCTATCAACCTTCTTATTAGTTGTCCTCTTCTTTTTCTTTCTTCATCTTTCCCAGCATTAGACCCTTTTCCAGAGAGCTAGGTCTTCACATAATCTGTCCAAAGTAGGGCAATTTGAGCCTGATCATTTGTGCCTCAAGTGAAAATTTAACTCCATGTAGAACAGGGGTGTCAAACTTGCTATATCACATGACATGTTGTGACGTTTAGTGACTTTTTCCCCATTGCCGGCAATGAGGTGGGTGCGGTTTTGGTGTGGTGCATCTGGCTGGCAGGCCAGCAGTTTGACACCCCTGATGTAGAACAATGAGAAAAGAGGGGCTGTTATCAATGATTTGTAATCCTTATTCTAACCAAAAACCATTAAGTTCTTTCCAAAATCCTCTCTGACTCAAGCATTGCTTAGCATCAGGGAATGGCTTAAACTAGCTCTGCACTTAAGTGAAACCAGGTATTCCACGGCAGTTGGCATACAACCTCCTAAACTATTAATTGCCACCGAGCAGGAGATAACACACTGCACTTTTCATGCATGACCTTTTCTGTGCAAGGGATGGCATAAGGACTGCCTTTTTCTGATTAGAGAAGAACCACCCTAGGGTGAAGTCTGCTTATTGTGGGACTTTGTACAAATAGAGAATACTGAGCATGCTGACATGAAACATATGAAACCAATTGGGCCGTCTCATTTCCTCCAGTGAATTGACAACTTACGTAATTGTAACTTGGCTCTACTGAAGATCAAGCAGAGAGTGTCTGGATTGGATTGGATTGTGTGGCTGGTAATGCTGTGATGAGAGGCTGGGTTTTGAAGACTAGAAGGAACCCAACCCCAGGGACACAGTGCAGGCAGAGTGATCTGCCCAAAATTGAATGTGTGCGATATTGATCCTCTCTGAGGGAATGAAAGTAAAGGCAATGGAAAAAAAATCATCTTTTTTTGATATTGATATCAACTGGTTGGTAGGCAGATTTCAGAGAGGTCAAGTAATGATTTGTAAAAATGCAAATCATGTTCAAGTTTAAATAAGATATACTGGTTTTCCCTTTTGTCCAGTGAGACTAGTTTCAAAATGCTGGTTTTTGAGTTCAGAATAGAGTTGGAAGACACCTTGGAAGTCTTCTACTCCAGATGGCCCAAGGGGAAGCTTGAGCAGGGAATTGGACTAGATTTTCCACAGTCATTCAAAAGTATCTTGATTGTTATTTAAATACTAACATATGTTTTTCTCTTTTACCTTCAATTTTCTTTTCTAATAGTTTAGAGCAGGGGTAGGCAACCTTGGCTCTTTTATGACCGGTGGACTTCAACTCCCAGAATTCCTGAGCCAGCATAGCTGGTTTAGATTATAATAGTGATTTAAAAGTTCATTTGCATATCCACTTTTTAAAAAAAAACCACAGAGAATTGGACAGAAAAAATTAGTTGCTGCTAGAAATGGCTGAATGGGCTTGGCCAGCTCCAACTTCTTACAAGTTTTGTCCTTGTAGGAGAACGACACACTTGTAATAGTACAGCATATGAACAACATGCAGCCAACTTGCCTTTGTTCATTTGCACCTTCAGCATACATGCACAAAAGCTCATTTATATCCATGGTGTCTGGCTATTTCCAAAGGAACCTGAATCACGTGTGCTTTGTGATATCCCGCTGATTTGTATTTTAAAAATTGATCAGGACATGATTCTGGAACAGATCCTAAACATATAAATTGAGGGAGAGCTTAAAGGCAGATCTCTGGAACACAGACATTACCTATTACTGTCCCTAAGAAAGAAATCCATAGAGTTCAACTGTGGATATCTCAATGTTATTTGTCTTGATTTCTTTCATTTTCCACCCCGGTATCTTCAATCTACATCACCTAATTACAAAACGGAACAATTAAAAAAATGTGGAAAAAGAAGAAAAAAGCATTGGTCAACCATGAAAAATCACATATTTCATAATATTGTGGATTATTTTTTTTCCAGTTGCTAGAAAACTAACGACATAGGCCAATTTAGGCATTTCTGCTTTGATTGGGTTAGAGTTCCTTTCTCAGTGGTGACACCCTCTATATGGAGTGAATTACATTTCTCATATTCCTCACTATTCTGACTCTGCGTATCTGGAAAACCCAGAGTGGGGATTTTAATGTTGGCTTTTTTGGTGAGGCAATGGCGAGCAGTGGGAAAGGCCTTTTTAGGTAAATCAAAATTTATATACATGGTGTATTCTTAGAGGTGGCTTTAAAATGAGAGCAGACACTTTGATGGCAGAAAAGGCTAGTAACAGCTTCTGTTCATGATATATATCATGTGCTATCAGAATCACAGGCATAGAAGAAAGGATACCATATTTGGCCTTTAACAATCCCCAAAAATGACAGAAAAGAGATTTTTTTGCTGCTAGACAGCAGAGATATATTAACCCTACATACCAGATGCTGGACCAATCATGGCAAGGAGTATACCCGAGGCTACCATGCATACTTTTGCTATCTCAACTGGTTGTCCTGCTCTTTGCAATCCAGACATGGTAGTCCTAGTGTTGATCATGCACAGGCTGGAGGATTTCTAATAATACTGCCATAAATAGCATGTTGGCTCTTCTTATTAATAGCCAGCAAAGAGAGACCTAACCTTTAGCTAATATTAATTCTATAAAACAACTTTCCTCAATCAATGTCTTCCAAATGCATTAGAACTGTAATACTTAGCATTCCAAACCAGTGTGGTCTTTGAAAGGGTATAAAGAACAGCAAAGATCAAAGACTTTTGGGCTGCAAAAGCCCATATGACCTCTGGTTGGCAGGAAAGAAGGAACATTTTCTGTATCTCTTTTCTGCTTTTTGGTAGTCCCCGGATTCTTGTAGATCTGGTAGCTCCAGGGCTTTTTTTTCTCATAGAATGCCCAGAACGGAATTCTGGCACCTTTTTTGGATGGAACCTTGTAAGGTAGGCAAGGTGGGTTGTATGACGTGTGTGAGTTCTGGCCCCTTTTTTTTTTTAACAAAAAAAGCACTGGGTAACTCTATATATCTGGTAGCTCTAATATAAACACCTTGCACACTGGTGGGGCTGTACAGAAAAAAAAATTAGGTCATCATTATACTATTGAGTGCATCTTCACAAGTATGCATCTATGGTTTCAGCATTGCTTGAGCAGGGTCCACAGGATTATCTGGAACGCTACCCATCCTCTTCACAACCTGTTTTCCTTGTTACCTTCTGGGAGGAGGCTTCGAGATATCCGAACCAGAACATCCAGAGTCAGTCACAGTTTTGTTCCATACAGTATCAACCTTGTGAACTCTCAAGCTTCCTCTCTCCACTATGTATTGAAGATGGACAGTGATTAATATTTATATGTATTTATATGTAAAGGTGGAGGTATATACATGTGTGTGTATATGTATGTATATATGTTTTCTGAGGTTTTTGCGGGTGTTTGTATGTAGGTCTTTGGTTATTCGGGTTTTCTCCCACGTAAAATTGGAAGTGTCTTGGCGACGTTTCGACGAAGTCTCATTCATCATCTTCAGGCTGGTGTTTTCGGCTTAGTGCTTCTAGGAACAATGTGTGGTCGTAGCTGTTTCTTCCTTTTAACTGCCAGTGGGGATATGAACTGATTGGGTGGGAGCTTGGCTGTGTTCTGCTTGGGTGGAGGTGTGTTCTGATTGGTTAGGGGCTTGGCTATGCTCTGATTGGATGGGGGGTTGGCTGTGCTCTGATTGGATGGGAAGTGTTCTGTTTGGGTGGGGGCTTTGTTGTGCTCAGGTTAGTCTGAGTTGCAGGGGGATTTGAGATGGTGAGCTGCGTTGCTGTTGTTTGGCTTCGCGTTCGTGGTCATGCCTCATCTTCATGGTGGGTGTCAGTTTGCTTCATGTATGGATTGGAGGGGTTTAAAGTGGCTAATGACGCAGCTATAGTCTGGCTTCTGGTTTGTGGTCGTGCCTCATCATCGGTGTGGGTTTGGGTTTGCTTTTTGCGTGGATGAGTAGTGGTGACATCTTGTGTGGTTTTCGTGAGTGTGGGTCTGGTGTCATTCTTTGTGTTAGGGACTTGTTTGTTAATAAGGGCGGGTTTCCAAATGGCTGGTAGGCGGGAGGTATCATCTCATTTATTCATGCTGTGTGGGCGTTTTTCTATCTCAATGGCTTCTCTGATTATTCTGTTATTAAAGTGTTCAGTTTTGGCGATAGTTCTGGTCTTTTTAAAGTCAATTTCATGTCCTGTGGCTTTAAGGTGTTGGACCAGGGAAGAAGTTGGTTCCTCTTTTTTGACTGAGTTCTTGTATTCTTCAATGCGTGCAGTTATTCTTCTGTTGGTTTGTCCAATGTATGTGGTGGGGCAAGCGGTGCATGGGATTTCATATACTCCTTGATTTTCTAACTCAATTTTGTCTTTGGGGTTTCTTAGTATGGTGGATATTTTTCTGTTTGTGCAGAATGCTGTCTTGATGTTGTGTTTGTGGAAGATCTTGCTGATTCTGTCTGTGGTGCCTTTTATGTATGGGAGGAGGGCTTTGCCATTTTCTTGTTCTCTGTCTTGGATTTTAGTAGGGGTTTCTTTATAACAACTGTTATGTAAATTTATGCACATACTCCCCCCTTCTCATTTAGCCCTTTGCTCTGATGATGTTAACAGGTTGTTAACGAAAGCTCAGCAATTAATAAAAAAAGCCTTTTACCTTACATCCCAGAGCTCTTAATATATATCATATCTATATGTATGTGTGCACTTTTGAGAGCAGGCAACAGAATTTCATTTTTAATGTGTGCCAGTGTGCCCACAGTAAGAAATGACAATAAAGGTCATCTTATTTTCTGATAAGACTGGTTCATATAAATTAGGAAGACTTTTGCCTCAGCAAAATTAAGAGAATCACCAGCCAGGTTTGAGACTCTGTTAAAATATTCTAACCAAAATTGCCATACACCACTTCCCTCTTGCCTCCTCCCTCTCTGTTCTTTCTTGTCCATTTCTTGCTGAGTCATTCCATAAACAGTAAGAAAGATTTCCTTTGTTTCCTGTGGTTGAGAATCCTGAAGAGGGAGGGAGGGTGGTTGTGCTTTCTAAAACCTAAGGGAAGCCAAAGAACACTTTTCATTCATCCAGTATCTGCAAGTCCCAGAGTATTTGGGGAAAAAGTTGCTGCTGATGACCAAAAGAAGGAGTGTGGGAAGGGGAGAAACCTCCAGGAAGCAAAGAGAGATAAACAAGTTGTTCCTTGAAACCTGATTGCCTCTCGGTGGGAACTGCACACCCTTACATAGCTTGGGAAACTGAAGGCCTAGGGAGAGTTTCAGTGTGTTTTGACTGCTGTGGAAGAAAAAGCAAAAGAGTAGTTGGTATTTGGTTAGAGGGAGGAGGGTGTTCTTGCTGTTGCTGGGCAGACTTGGAAGAATTTGACAAAACGAGGATAGGATGAGAGCAGGAATGGAGAAAGTCCTCAGATGATATGTCTCTCTGTGGGTTGGTATTGTTTCGGCACAGAGAGCTGGTTTTGGGGAACACACACTGCTCACTTTGAGCCTGTATCTCCAATGTTCCAGCACTAGAAGGTTAGCTATTTTGCTTCCCACGTCCGGAACGCAGGAACTTAAGAGCTAAACTAGGTGGAAGGTGATCCGGAGTTACATGCAGTCCTCATCCTAATTGCCAACCTACCCTCCAAATAAGGGGCTTTGCCAAAGGATGCAAATAAAAGTCTTTTTCATCCCACACACATTTCTTTTGGCCAGTTTCAGTGCAGCCTGGTACACCATACAAGGAAGCACAGGAGTCAGCAGAGGAAAACACAAACCTGAGTAGTCAGGAAGGCAGCCATGTGAGTATGTGAATGGGTGCTCTCTGGGGTGTGAGGAGGGAGGAGGATGAGGAGAACATCATGGTGGAAGGAGGTAAGTAGATGGCCAGAGTGGAGCAACGCGGTCTCAGGTGGGCAAACAAATAAAGAAAGCATTTATATAGTCAGGAGAGACAGCAGCAACTGATAGGGAAAAGGCAAGTAGGCAAACCAAGTTTCCAGAGAATGAGGTATACAAAAGTGGCAGCAGCATGTGCATTAAATGTCAGAAACAGAGAGACACAAGACGGATGGAAGTGGAAGAAGAGAAAAGTGCCAAAGAAGGAACAGCAAATAGATGAAGAAAGAGCGGGCTTGGAGAAGGTGTGGTGATCAGGCAAGCACAGGAGAAAAGATGGTAGCTAGCCCAGTGTTATTTCAACACACTGACAAAAAGAGTGAAGAACCAAAAAAAAAAAAATAGTGCCCTGATTAGTGGCCAGTGAAAGTAAGGTAGCAACCAGGAGTAAAGGAAGGGGAGATGTAATTTCCTTGCTTTTTTATTTTGAAAAAAATCTATTTTAGAATGCAAACCAGCCTAATTTCATATTGGGTCAATTTGCATAATATACAGGTTAGACTGTCAGGAACTGGAGATGTGGAATATGCAATCTATTGATGTGCTGTAGGTTCAGTTCAGATCTCTGCAATCAGGAAGATGGCTGTCTCACAGTAGTATCTACTACAAGGGTAAGAAGAGCAGAGATGATGTCAGAGTTAGATCTGGGTCAGCCTCACCATGGTGGGTGAAAAAGAAGAAATTCCTCTGCAGAAGTGGCTTGCCTGGCATCTGCTCTGGGCCTTCTTGACTCAGCCACCATCTCAATGTGTTCTGTTTGAGGTGCTGCTGTCTTCCAGTTGAAGTAGGATTCAGAAGCCAGTTCAGCTGCTGTAGGTGGAATGATGGAGGAGTGCCATCTTATTTCAAGAAGAGAAATAGTTTAGGTCAGAGGGACAGAATATAAAGCAAAGGGGGTGCAAAAAGAGAAAAGTGAGTGAGTGAAAGAAAAAGAAAGAAAGGAAGAAAGGAAGAAAGGAAGAAAGAAAGAAAGAAAGAAAGAAAGAAAGAAAGAAAGAAAGAAAGAAAGAGCTTTGATTCAGACTCCATCCAAAGCTAACTTTGGATCTTGATCATCATTTTTGGCTTCTATTCATCCCAAACATTACAATGATAAAATAATCCTCACCCATCTTACACAAGCCTCACTCTTCCAACTTTTGCTCTCCCCAAATATTGGTGCTGCCTAAAACAATTCACTTTGGCCTTCTGAACACAAGTAGGACAGCCTCAGCAGGAGAAACAGGGTAGCTGAGGGAAAAAAAAAAGAGGGAGAGAAGGAGAGATTTTGAGGGGAAAACAAGAAAGGTATCCAGAGGTTTTCACCTTTTCTATTTGTCCAGGACTTTGAATATTACCATTATGTAGCTTGTGTTTGCTTAAGGATAGGTTGGACTGACTTAAAAGCCAATAGGAAAATGTCAAATTGCTTTTTCATCTTCATTCTCTTCACCCCAACAGAGTAGTGGAAACAGTCAATTCTCCAAAACCAAAACCGAACAGGGCCAACTTTGGTGTTGGGAAAGAAGCTGGCAAAAGAAAGAGCTTGAAAATAGGTTGGATTTGGATGTGGAGAATAAGAATCCCAAAATATTTTCTTAGAACTCTCCATGGCTATGGGAGAGGTAGGTGGACAAGGGTGTGGAATGCTACTCACCATTGCATTCTAAGCGCCTCCCTCCCTCTTCCTCCCAGTCACATGACCCAAAATAGAGCTGCTCTTAAGGATTGAAACACATTCCAGGAGCTCTTCCTGTTTTTCTAACCTTGTTTATAAAAGAGATAGCAAAACTCATAAGCATGGATGTTATACAAAGAGACTACAGTTTCAAAGAATCATTAGTTCATGTTTTTTCTTCTTCTCGGTTTTATTCATCCTTTGCACCTATGTTGCAGGGGTGCAATGGCTCAACTGTTAAAGATACTGAGCTTGTCAGCTGGAAAGCTGACAGTCTGGGTCCGAGACCTATAAATAGGTACCACTTTGATAAAAAAGGTAACAGTGTTCTGTACACCTTGACATCTAGTCATGTTGGGCACATGGCCACTGAAATGTCTTCAGACAACAAGAAGAAACAGAGATGAGCACGTTCCCTAGAATCGGACACGACTGGGCAGGGGAAATCTTTACCTTACCTATGTTGCTTCTGTCTGAAGTTCACTTAGAAAAGTGGTAGGCAACCTCTTGAGACTCTGAGGTCCTTCTTATGATCCTTAGAGTCCGCAAAGATTAAAATCACACATTATAGCAATGTGACTTTAAAAGTTGTATTAAGCCTCCAATAGGTTTAACATGATGTTTTTAGTTCTGTAAAGCACCAAACCGCTTTTTAAAAATTCCATTCTCAATGACTTTTGGCTGTCCCCAGAAATAATTGTTTAAAGAGAGGCAACCTTAGCCACAAAAGCCTTCGTTAACTTATACATGTATATCTTAATTAAGCTTTGGTTAATCGATGTACAGGCTGATCTAATAGCAGAAACCAGCCCTCTCTCTGACTGAGAGTCCTGCAGATGTTTGGGACCCTATCTCAACTCCAGTAATTTTGCAGTCTTGGAATTACAGCCCTGAAAGACCATTGACTGCCATTGACTCTTCACCTCAGCCTTGCTAATGCGGTATGTCCCAGGAGACTGATCATTTGAGACAATTCTAACATGACTTTGGCCCTGTCGGTTCTGTTATATAAAGACTAAAAATTAAAATGGAACTTGGAATGGCATGCTGCTGTACCATGGCTAGTACACCCGGGTTCAAGCTCATTCTTTGCCATGGCAGTTGTGAGCAGAGATTTTAAGCCACTTACACATTCTTATCCTACCTCTCAAGGGTTGTTGTGGAAGAAAATGGAGTGTGGGAAGGGGACAGAAGGTTATGCGCACCACTTTAAGCTTCTAAAGGAATGGAGGGATGTAGATTTCTGCAGTCATACAATTAATTCTTCAGTTTGGTCCAGTGAATTTGATATATATTTGATAGCTTCAACTAGGAAGTGGGATAGGGAGCTGCATTTATCTGGTCCAGCAGAGAAAAGAAATCAGGACAGGCCTCTAGTTGTTCATATAGATCTCAGAATATTCTTCACATGGTGCAGTAATGGCCCCAGATGAAAACATTTTTAACACTTTTACTTGGACACAGATCAACATTTACACTGCTTTTGTTTCCATTAGGCGCACGCGGCAAGTGACAAGACCCAACCCCAAATCACAAACAAAGACCAGATTAAGACAATGACAACAACACATGATGTAGCAGATCACAAGGGGAGAAACTCAAGAGGGAACAAACCTAAAACACCAAGAACAGACACATGCATTGGCTACGTCAGACCCTATTTGCACACAGACCCTATTTGTTCAGCTCTCAAAGCAAAAGAGGATAGATTGTCCTAAATTAATTAAAGTGACGTGATCTGGGAGTGAGGGAGGCATCTGCATTGTTCCACCACCATTCAAACTTTATTACTGGCCCAGATGCATAATAAGATGAATAAGAACTAGGCTTCAGGCTCCCAGGGAAATGGCAGCTCCTATCGCCCTCTGCTGGATACTTAAATAGGTATATGCAACTATTTGTTCATCTCTGAACCCTTGAAGGACATTTGAAGTTTCTTAAAGCAATATTTCTCAATGCCAGCAACTTTTAAGGCAGCGGTTCTCAACCTGTGGGTCGCGACCCCATTTGGGGTTGAACAACCATTTCACGGGGGTCGCTAAACAAAGCAGTCCGCCATTTTTCCCCCTTTTCCTTAGCTGTGCTACTCCCTCTTATTCTATTAGCTTTTGAAAGCCAATAGAATAGACTCTCTTGAATAGAGTCTAATTCTATTGGCTTTCAAAAGCCAATAGGAATTGTCCAGGTTGTCTCTGCCCTGCTGAGCCCGCCAAAAGTCCCAGTCTGCAAACGGTGCTGCAAGTTGTCTGCAGCGAAGGCGAGCTATCTGGAACTTTCCACCCCTCCCTGCTGAGCAACTACTAAAAATGTAAGTAAAAAAGGGCCAGGGGTGGGAGGTGGGAGGCCGGCGGGCGCAGGGAGGGCAGCTGGTGCACGTGGGGCCCGGCGTGTGCCTTACCTCCCTTGGGCTGGGCCAGCTGGTGGCCTAGCCGGTGGTCGCCCTGCGCCATCGCTGCTGCTTGCCGCGGCCGCCCAGGAGCGCCTGGGCCTGTCTGCCACTGCCCCAAATGGGCGGCAGCCAAGGTAAGGCTAGCGGGGCAGCGGCAGGCGCAGGGAGGGTTGCTGGCACGCGTGGGGCCCAGCAGGTGTCTTACCTCCCTTGGGCTGAGCGCCCTGCGCCATCGCTGGCCCTTGCCAGCTACGCCTCGGCTGGCGCAGGGGGCAGCTACGCCTCGGCCGGCGCGGCGCTGCCAGGCAGGGAAAGTCCTCGATTTACGACCGGTTGGGAAGTCCTCGACTTACAACCAGTTGGGGGTCGCAGCCTTAAAAAGGTTGAGAACCACTGTTTTAAGGTATGTGGACTTAGTTCCCAGAATCCCCCCAGACAGCATGGGAGGGAAATCCACACACACCACAAAGTTGCTGAGGTTGACAAACACTGTCTTAAAAGGCGATAAAAATATGACCCCTTATCTGCTTTAATATAAAAATATTTTTCCAGCAATAAAATAAAACAAATGTAGAGCAAGGGAGTATTTGTTCTTACTTCAGGTGTTCTCATTTTGTAATTCAATTTCTTTTAAACTGCCAGTGAAATTGCGGAGTTTGCAAAGGGTATTATTGTAGTTGGGGATAGAGGCATGGGCCCAAGAAAGAATGTGATTTGTCACCAGGAATTGTGTGCTCTGTATTTAGCAAGTGATTTATTTGCAGAAGCATTTATTTATACTCTTCAAAATGGATGTGTAGGTCAAGTCAGAATGTAGAATATTTTGAGGGTTTGCAGAATGCCTGATTATTCTCCTGAGTAATCTATGGGATGAACAAAAGCTAATAGGAACTAAATGAACATATTAAACAAGAATAACAGGTCTGGAAGACGTGATTGCTGGAATCAAGCTGGAGGTTGAAGAATTAGCAATCTAAGATATACAGAGATGTGATACCATTTTACTTGTCAAAAAAAGTAAAGACTCAGAAGGGGTCATTATGAAAATAAAGATAAATCTCTCATTTTCAGATTAATGTTCAATTGTAATGATATAAAAATAATTTTAATCTGCAGCTTCAGTAAATATAATGAATAATTTGTTCTTGGGTTAAATAAATTTATATGTAGCACAATCCTGTGGCTATTAGCCAAAAAAACCTAAAGTTTGGGGTCTCTGTTATAAATAATATAAATTAATTAGGCACATGTATTTTTCTCTATTTTTGCCTAATTTATTCTTCTAATGGAAGTCTGAATGAGTGGGAAGCTACAGGCCACAGGAATTCCATTCAAACTCCAATCTGATTGCATGTTTATTGCTCCCACAATTCAAGGGATTTAGTCTCAAGTAAAAATATGAAACATTGGGGACTTAGTTAGCCAATCTTTGATTGTATGAAGTAATTTAATTCTCCTTACCTAACTACATAATTTCAATATTTTGTGTGCTACTATAAGAACTGTAAATTGAAAGAAAATGAGGGATGAAATGAACTTCCAAGGAAACTAGCTAGAACTTTAGTCAATACCATATTTTTACTGTCCTTTTGCATCCATGAAATAACACGGCAATATGGTCTTGGCACAGTCATCTATAGTTCTGGATAGGTGATGTAAATGTATTCTAATTCTGTCCTTATTTCTAATGGTATTCAAAATGATATGAACAATCCCTGGAGCACTCTAAAACTTTGGTTTGGCAATAGAATCCTCAGTCCTCATCATCATATTGCAACCTGGCATAATGGGCTGAACTATTTCTAATGCATTTAATTTCTAATTCTGCTTCTAAAGAGGCTCAGTGAAAGTGGTCTAATCAAAATTAACATGTTTTAAATCCCATTTATTTCCGTTGCAATGACTATTTAGCTGCACTGGTATGTGCTTAATTCTCTCCCCTTAAAAGGAAGGTTAGATTGCACCCATTGCACTCTTCACACACTTTCATTGTTAGTCAAATTCGATAATCTCAGGAGAATAATTGTAGTCAATTTCATCATAGCACATGTAAGAATTTTTTTTCATTCCTAAATGTTGGACCCTGTTCTATTAATTTCTTCATTGGCCAAAACAGTTTAATTAAATGCCCCAAAGCCAATGTGGATGTTTGGAACAAATTACACAACAACAGGCTGCTATTCAACCAAGACATTGTTCAATTGTGCTATGAGCATCCTCAGTTTCCAAAACTCAACAACACTGATTCATCATGAGAATTAAAAAATATACCTTTTGATGAAAATAAGAATAATAATTTGCTATAACAAATGTAAGATCCCAGTCCCTTAGTTAAACTTGAGATACCATATCAATCTAATCAGATAACCCAAGCGGAGACTTCTTGATCAAGCAGCACTTTATTTGATCAAATTAAGCAGCTGGGTGGCCAACAATCTGGAACGTTGGCAGAGTTATGTCCAGAAGTGTCACACATTAGAAAGTTGGTAGCATTGCTTTATAAACTTTGTTAGCCAATAAAAATCAGACAACAGAGCCATTACATCATAAAGAAGACATCAAACATTCCTGTACACTCCCTTATTCCCTCCTTCAGTATATCCCATCCATGTACATGTTTCCCACACTTGCATGAGATTTCCCTGGTGCAAAAGCTGATTACAAAAAGCAAGAGAGCAACAGTTAGACTAAACAATTTCTCTTTGTTCCAGAACCCTTCAGAAATATCTGCCTATTAGGGATTACATTTTGAGTTGGGGAGCCATTCATTCATTCATTAGTTTTATACAGTGCTTTTTCTTTAGGAAGCTGGAGGTAGCAGAACACATTTTTGTGTGTGTGCAAAAGATTGGGCTGAGAGAGCGTGACAGGCCCAAAGACAATGGCAGCACTTCCATGTCACTTAGCCCTCACTGTCTTGGTAAAAAGATCTGCCACTATGAGAGAGTTGACAGGCTGTGGTTCCATGCTGTATTCATAACAGTTTGTTAACCAAATACCTTCTTGCCATTTTAGGTTGACCCCAATATTGAGATGGCTAGTCAATCTGGCGAGTCAGTGACCCAAGAGAGGGAGAGTTCCCACATATTCCACACATGCGTAATGCCTATCTCTGGTCTAGCCTTCCCAAAGAAGGGCTAGTGAAACGCCACACCTTGTTGAGTGTGGCAGTTTTAATCCTCTCAATTTAAGCCAGAAAAATTAGTAGTTTTCGGGATTTGGGAAGACTGACATAATGCTCTTTAATTTCTGGCCTGGGACAAGATCAGGCCCACATTGTATGATCAAAGCTGAATCCTGAGCTTGTTTTGCTCATACAAATTGGAAGTGAAGAAAGGCCCTATCTGTTATATTCACATATAACAATCTCTCTTGATCCTTTGGAGAAAGAGTGAAGAAATGCTAACCCATTCCAGAAAATTCAGAACACTTGTTGAAAACAGCGAACTCCTATCATTTTCAGCCACAGGTTAGGGATGAAGTACATTTATGTGAGGGGCAACAGGTTATAGAGATGGACTATAGCAGGGGTCCCCAATCCCTGCGCCACGGCCTGGTACTGGGCCATAGCCCGTTCAGAATAGGGCCACGCAGGCAGCAGGAGAGCATGCACACACAAGTCCATTTGCACGAGTGGCGAGCTATGAGCACCTGCCACTCACACAGAACCATTTCCCCTCCCCCCTGCCCCCCACCCTCCCGCTGATTTGCAAAGCCGGAAAGGTTGGGGACCACTGGACTATACCGGTAGGATAGGCTTTTTTAAATCAGTCAGTTGTAAATCTGAGAAGATAGACTAACAAACATCTATGAAACCTAGGGAAATACCATCAGCAGATTATCTGAATTAATGGCAGGGACTGGGTTACGAGCTGACTCTCAACCACGATAAACATGCAATTTATATGCAGTTTTCCTCCTTTTAATTTTCTTTAGAGGAAAGCTGCATGGGTGTGTGTGTGTGTGTGTGTGTGTGTGTGTGTGTGTGGAGAATTATTAGAAAAATATCCAGTTGTGAGGCAAACAAAGTCTCAAATAGTTTCTCCTTAACAAATACAAGATGAAATAACACTCACTTTGAGCCTTTATGCCTAATGCTAGGTATTAATATTTGTTGTTGTTTTCCAACCAACTGAAGGATATTGTTACATGCTTGAAATTGGGTTTGTTTTTTGTTCCTTCCCTCCTGCTGAAGGAAACAAAGGAGTTTGGTGGTTTACAGGCATTCTTCCTCCTTCTGTCTCCTCTGTGTCTAAGGGCATGAAAGCTGCTGAATAAACACAGCAACCCGAAATAATTACACTAGGCTGAAAAGCTGGTTGCACTTCCCTCTAGCTGACCACAGTGCCAGCACCTTACATAAGTAAGCAGCCAAACTGCAATCTTTAACCTGAATTGCAGCTTGTATACTGAAGGCTGAACTGAAACAAGGGTAGGCACCTCACCCTCCCTGGGGTCCTTGGACAGGCCTCCAACCCTGCAGGTCAATATGTTTGTACAAGTGGTACATCTTAAAAAACACAGGACAATTCTGCTCTCCAGACACACTTTTATTGGTTTTCCTGTGGTCAGCAGCCCCGATATGCTGAGGATTTTGCAGCATTTCAGCATGGAAGCTGTTAAAATGCTGGGCCTGGACAACTAGATCTATTCAGACAACAGGGATTGTGTATAATTTTACTAATAAATTCAACATTTCTCTTATATATATATATTTTGTCAAATATAAAGCTCCTCTTGTTTACTTACTAGAAATATATTCCATCTTGCTCCAGAAACACAAACCAGATTTATTTGGAATTTCCCTCCCTCCACAAAAAAACAACAACTCTGGAGGTAGGGAAGGTTAAGACAGAATAAACTGGCCTAAAATCATCCAGTGAGTTTCTCTAGCTGAAGGTAGACTTGAACTTGGTGCTGTTTAATCACATTCGTATCCTTTAAGCACTAGTGTTTCAAAAAAAATCACTTGTATTACTTCTTTCAAAAATCTCAATTGCTCTTTTGCTTTTAGCAACAGTGAATAAGATAGATACTCCAGATACTGCTGAAAATGCAACTCCCAGCTACTCAGCCATCCTGACCATGGTGGGTAATCCTGGGAGTTACAAAGAGGTAGTCAGAAACATCTCTCCTGCAAGCTCAATCAGAATTGCAGCCCCTTTCTCCACTAAAAAAAGAGTCAAGTTAATGCATATCACCCTCTCCCCATATATGCGTTGCAGGTGTTTTAGAGCTCAACTTTTAGAATTCCCAGTGAGTAATCATTTGGGGGTTCTGATACCCAATTAGCAAAGTAGTGGCTTTGCTTTAGAAATCCGGGCTTTCTACAAAAATTCTAGGTACTTAGACCTATATGTGTATACTCATGAGTTCATAAATTATTTTTGCCTTCCTATCAGTAAAATGGGAACGTATACCTTCTACCTAAATATATTGCTAGCTATTTTAATCAACAGCCTAACAATAGAAAACACACTTAGATGCAATTTATTTTCCATTAAGTGTTTTACAGCAACAACAGCTGCTTATCTATAGAACAGAATACTCCTCTCAAATACCCACACACAATATACCTGGAAAATCTATCTTTTTTATTCAACAACTGATGCAAATAAAAGCTCACCTCAGGGTGGCTTCAGAATTAACCTTACTGTGAAGCAACATGAACTAGAAAAACAAGATCATAGGGACAGATTCAGAATCAGATTAGACCCACTGGCTGATATTAATAGAACTTAAATCAGTCATGTGCACAAGTTAGTGATTTCTCCTGATTGAAACCAAGGAGAAGACAAGATATTGAAATTACAATAAAAGAGCTTCAGGAATTTCGTAATGATGAAAACTGTTAAATAGTGAACTAGTCTACCTGGAACAATAGTGCTCCCCTTTGTGTGATAGCAATTAGATTACCAGAACTAGAGGTGGTAGTGCATGCTTGCTGTAAGCAGAAGATAACTATCTATTATAATGGAAGTTCCATTCATTTCACAGGATCTTTTCTAATAATACTAAACCTGGAACCAAGCAC
This sequence comes from Bothrops alternatus, assembly GCA_034064705.1. Classification (NCBI taxonomy): domain Eukaryota; kingdom Metazoa; phylum Chordata; class Lepidosauria; order Squamata; family Viperidae; genus Bothrops; species Bothrops alternatus. The sequence goes on from JARGCV010000040.1 coordinate 1,819,777, forward strand.
AGAATTATAGTACAGTACTGGAAGGAACCTCGGCAGCTATATAGTCCACCCTGGTACTATATTCTTGATCTACAATGTGGAAACTCTGAGTGGTGGCTATCAATCCAGCCCTTATTTAAATGCTTCTGTGTTAAAAAAAATATTGCTATTTGTCATCTCCACTTTGAGCAATTTCTCTTCCCATGTAGCTCAAATCCATTCCCCTGCTCTAGTTCTATCTTTTCCTCTTGAATCCTCCTCCTGATGTATAAAGACAAACTTAAAAATGGATGTGGTGCCCCTAACCTCCTTTAGAGGCCATCCACAGATCCTGATGTTCTTGTTAATTATCATCCACTCTCTAGCCTACTCTGGCCATGAAATGTAGATACCATAGGTCACTCTTGTGGGCGACTGTTGTTGGGACCTGCATAGAGGTAGTGTGCCCCTCTTAGTCCTCGTAGACCTCTTGGCAGCTTTTGATACTATTGACCATGAGACCCTTTTAGATGGCCTCATGGGTTGGAGAGCAGAAGAAGGATTTACTCCTTCCCTAATGGACTGTGTTTGTGAGGGGAAAAAATCAGGCTGGCAGTTCTTTTACCATTCTTTTTAATATCTACATGAAAATGTAGAAGTTAGCTGTCACTTAAGGGGGTGCAATATCATCAGTATGCTGATGATGCTGATATATCACCACCTGAGGTTGTATTATGCAGGAGAGGCCATCCACATCTTTCAGAATCTAGATGGAATAAACTGGCTGAAATTGAATATTTTGCAAGACTGAGATATCTAGTCATCAAGGCTGGTGTACCAGATATAGCCCTAACCAGACTGGGAGCATCTTGCAACAGTAGATCATGTCCCCAGTAAAGTAAAGGTAAAGGTAACGATTTCCCCTGTCTAGTTGTATCCAACTCTAGGGGGCGGTGTTCATCTGCGTTTCTTAGCTGAGGGAGTCAGCGTTGTTCATGGCCATGTGGCCAGCATGACTATATGTAGAGGCGCACGGAATGCTGTTACCTTCCCACCAAAGTGGTATCCATTTATCTACTCATATTTGCATGACTTCAAACCGGTAAGTTGGCAGGAGCTGGGGCAAGTATCAGGAGCTCACCCACTTATGTCTCAAACCTGGGCTATCAGCTTTCCAGCTGACTAGCTCAGTATCTTTAACCACAATAATAAATTTATACTTATTTTCTATGTTTTCATGTTTATTAATACCATTAATTTAGATATTAGGAAGTATGTCATGGCTCCGATAGATGAAACCAGTAAAAGAACTTCAAGGCAAGAATTCTTCCTTAAAAAACATTTTATTAGGAAACAAAGTATCAGCACTTACATAGTTGAACCCAAAACTGAGATTCCCTTCCCCAGATACAAAGTAACAAGTTGCAATTCCCACCCCACAAATGCTGTCATAAATCACATTCCCCAATTAACGCAAGACGTGGGCTTTTCTCACCGGCTCCTCAGCCCACCAAAACCTTATCAGACCATGTCTTTGAGTTCCCACACTTCTACATTGTTATGGCTAACTAAACCCTCAAGCATTTACCCCATTCCCCCTTCTACATCTGAACTCTAAAAGAACAGAAAAGGCACGTTAGAAGCAAAACTAAAAATGGCTGCTGATTCTCAGTTGTCAGAGCGACAACATCCATTGTCACAGCATTGACAGTATTGTTATTTAATTATCGTAAAGTGCCAGAAGTCCATTAACTGTAACATAAATTTTGAAATATAAAAATAACAATAAAAGATAACTATCATGTCTCCCCATAATAGTCTCTTCTCAAAGCAAAATGGACCTGCTTTTTTAGTTGATCACCTTCTTTAGGTGTGAAACTAGTGAAGAAGGCACACGAACTCATTCTTTTGTAGCAAAGATTCCAGCCCAACAACTATTGTTGAGGGTGGGATCCTGAATGGAAGCAGACAGAAATCCCCAATAGCTCAAAAAGAGTACATTATAAAGCATGTCCTAATTTGTCTTTTTCCAATCCAACTTTGTTTTTTCCCCCTCCCTCCCTCCCAAAACAAGAGAAAGATTATTATTGTTTTCAAGGCAAACCGTTATAAATACTTAATGGGCAACGTCTTTGTCTTTTTTCCTTGTTACTATTGTGGGAGAAAGGGTAAATGATCCTCCCGTCTTTGCCCACAAGTCTAGTTTGGAAAAGAGCCACCTCTCAATGTGACCTGCTTTTTCATGTGGTGGATCATTGTTAGGATTGTTATTATCTCCATTGGAGAAATGCCATGCAATAATGGCTGCTTATATAATTGCTTATATAATAAGACAGAACAAACATGGGAGAAGGAAGGAAGGAAAGAAGGAAGGAAGGAAGGAAGGAAGGAAGGAAGGAAGGAAGGAAGGAAGGAAGGAAGGAAGGCAGGCGTATAGTATTGTTATTTGCTGAAATGATGGGACAACTTTAATTTCTTATGGGGAAAAGATTTTAAGGTACTTTAATATTCTTAAAGCAGGACATGAAGGAAGGGACATTAATGCCACATTCTTAACGTCAGTATTTTCTATAAGCTAATGGTCATTCTATTATCACCATTAAAAACAGTAGTAACAGTTTTATTATGCTATAGAATAATAATAATAATAAAAAAAACATTCTGAAGATGGAAAGCAGGTAGCCTTCAGGAGTTGGGCCTAGTGTGACAGCATGAAACTACCCTTGTTTGGTGCTTATTATATGTTACTTATACGTAAGGGTGTGGGTCTATACATATGTTGTATATAGTATGTTTAAATGTGTGTTATGCATGTGTACACTTTGAGAGCAAGCAACTAAATTTCATTTTTAATGTGTGCCATTGTGCCCACAGTAAAATAAATGACAATAAAGGTTATCTATCTATCTGTCTGCCTGCCTGCCTGCCTACCTACCTATCTCATGCATGAATTTATCTAAATCATAACTCCTAAATGAACAGCAGAACTCTACTTGTCTCCACATTTCTTTCTGTTGTTTGTACTTTTCCTGTCACCCACCACTGTTCTGTCCTCCCTGTTGTTCCTTGCCTCTTTAGAGATGTCACTTCTTCCTTACCTTTTATAGGAGCACCTGAACCTTTCTGAAGAGAATTTCAGGGGTTTAGCTTATCAGGCTGAAGGAAGAAAAGCTTTAGTTAACAGAAATCCCTCTCCCAAATAACAGTTAATCTGCTTTGCCTCTGTCCATCTTGGATGGAAGGTGACACATCAAATAGCTGGAAATTCAACCCTAGGAACAATTATTTTAGGATCAGCCAGGAAATTCATTTCTAAGATGAGCATTCAACTTCAGATCATATCGCTAGTATAAATGCTTTCTCAGCCTTAGGACAGAATAGAATATCAAAGTTGAAAGGGACCTTGGAGGTCTTCAGGTCCAGATCTAAACTTTCATGCTATTTCCAATAATTATTTCCAACAACTTGCTCTTCAAATGTCTTCTCTATTAATAGTTTTGCAAGGGCCAACACTGAGTAAGACTGATTTTACAGAGGACATGTAATTCAGTCAGAACTCCCACATTTAAGCCCCATATTTTATTGAAAAGGATCTTTTATTCTAAAACCTTGCCAAGATCCCAGGGTGGTCCTTGTACTCAAGAGTAAAAGAAAGATTTCTCTTTTGTGTTTATTTTCCCTGGGAATGTGAACAGAAGGTACAGCCAACTCTGCAGCTGACTGGCAGACCTTCCAGAAGGACCTTGTGAAATCAGAGAAAATGGGAACATATTTCATCAGTTCATACAATGACATCGTCACTACAATGCTTTGTCGACATATCACTTAAATAACTCCATGTACCATGGCCACTGTGCAATTCCTCACTGGCAGATATTGGTTAGTTCTCAGTACTACTTCAGTTTTTTAAAAAAAGCCTTAGATTCTGCTCCTCAATGTCAGCTAAACTAAATATTTTGAAGGGAAAAAAATCATAAATAGCTGATATTAGTGTATCAGTCAAATAGCACAATTCTGTACAAGTTTTCACAGTATCTAGAAGTCTTCAGGCAGATAGTACCACAAAGAACATTTAGCCATTCAAGCCACTTTTTAAATGCCCTTCCAAATCTATTGATAAGAAAAAAAAGTAAGGTGCTCTTGTGTATATTTAACCTAAATAACTATCTACATTCATTACAGAGATGGCTGTTCATATGCTTCCTGAGACAAGTAGCAATAGCCAAAACCAAAGAGAACCTCTTCCACAAAGTACATATTTTTTCCATTAGACAAGCACTGGATCGATCCACAAGCATTCTAATTAAAAAAATGAAATATCCCTATGTGTGGTCCTTAGATCCAATACTACTCAGATGCACCCGGTTGTCTTTTCACAAAAGTCAGACAGAATAAAATAAAGACAGTTCTCCTATAATCTATCTTGAGCTCTTGGGGGGGGTATTAATAACAAATTAATAAATAGACATGAATAAATAAAAAAGGCAAGTAAAAGACCAAACCAGAATTTTTTAATTTCAGCATGCTAATAATGTGCCGAAGAGGATGGGGTATTACTATTAAGGCTAGTTGTCAACGCTGTAAACATTGGATGTTCCCGCTCTGACAAGTGATGAAAATCGAAGCCATTTTCTCTTTTTGCTTTCAGCATGCTTTTTCTTCTATTTAGAGATCAGGTGCAGAAGGGGGGGTTGGGATGAATGCTGAGCTCAGCTAGTCATAATAATAAACGCTGCTTTGTGGGAACCCAAGGATGAATTGATAACAGTTTGGCGGGCTGAGGAGCTGGGGAGAAAGCCCAGCTAATTGGAGAACGTGATTTATGACTGCTTGTTGGAGGTGGGAGTTGAAATTTGTTACTTTGTATCTGGGGGAAGGGAAATTAGTTTTGGGTTCAACAATGTAGTGCCGATACTTTGTTTCCTGAATAAAATGTTCTTTAAAGAAGATTCTTGCCTTGAAGTTATTTTGATAGGTTTAATCTATCTGAACCATGACATTAGTTATGTGAGGGTATGAAGGTGAGATATGTAAAATGTTCTGAGTAATTACAAGATAAACAGTACCATAAGAATAGTTATACAAGTAGGGAGAGTTTCTCTGTCACCAAGGAAAAATTATTGTAGATTTCTCTCCTTATCTTTCTCATTGGTTAATCAACCACCACATTTTCTCCTATGCTACATTTCCACATATAGGCAACTTTTTCCAAATAGGGAACTACAGTATTCAAAAATGCAAAAAAAACCAAACCAAAACAGTTGCAGTCTGAATGCAGCATGCAAGTTGATTCTTATATCTTCTATAAAGGTGTGCTGTTCTAAAAGCATAATACCGAATGTAAGCTTTTTGTATCTACGGTAGCTACAGGCATGTTATCTTCTTTGAACAAGATGGACAAAGGCATTCCAGATGAAGAATCCAAAATTCAGAGCTTTTTCTACAACAGAATGCCAAAAGAATTTATCTTGGGTAAAATTGGAATGGTTCAGTAGCATAAATAGAAAGTGATACACAAATGCTTCTATTTCCTCAGCATATTAATTGCAGAGTTAATATGAGCAGCTGGCCTTTTTGTCTGCATCTCATGCAGATGCTGCCAAGATTCTGGAAACTTAGAAATTTAGTTGTATCTCTCTATCCCTCTCAATGAATGGAGTGTAGGTATGTATGGAAAAACAGAAGAGGAATTCAGAACGGTTCCTTTTTCCTAAGAGTCTAAAAGGGAGAGGGACGAAATTATAAGGAATATTTGTGTTGATTTTACGAAAGCATCAAAAAAGTGCAACTTATGGCATTGGATGCAGAATACAGTTTCTAAGAATTTCCTTATCTTTTTTTTCACAAGAAGTCTTATCATTCTAATAGCTACAAGCAGTGCTTTTTTTCTAAAAAAAAAAAAAAAGGTTCCGGAACTCACACACGTCATACAACCCGCCTTGCCTACCTTACAAGGTTCCATCCAAAAAAGGTGCCGGAACTCCGTTCTGAGCGTTCTACAAGGAAAAAAGCCCTGGCTACAAGAGTCATCTCATCTTCATTGCTGACAAAGGAAATCTGAAATATGGAAATATTGCTGACAATGCCTCCTGAAATCTAAGACATCACAGTGAGGAGCTATGTAAGATATGAGAGACCTGGGGTAAGGTAGATGGCCAGTGGCCCCCATAGCTCCTTGCCCTTTTCATGACTAACTTGCAAAAATAAAATAAATTAATTAAAAAAGAAAGTTCAGTTACGGTAACTGTTTTGTTTCTAATGCAGAAAATATTTATGGCAGTAATCCCAAACAGTGATTCATACAGAAACAAACATAACAAGCAACCTCTGAAGATTAGTATTTCTGTTGCATCTCTGCATGGGAAGCAAGTAAATTATCCAAACACAGCTCAAACAGAGGCATGAAAAACCATTATCCACACTATTCAACAATCGTTATTATTATGGTTGGTCACCAGAGTCAGCCAGATGTTTAGACTGGTTGGCATATTTATCCACCTATTGAATTCTTCCCCTGTGGTAGGCAGATGTTGTCAGATGGTGTTATTGTTGCAGATTGTAAGCTGTTCTAAGTAAAGCTGTCTTTTGCAATTTACTGTTATTAAAATTTGTTGTTGTTGCTCACTACAATGACTCTGCATATGGGCCAAAGAAGGGAAGAGGCACTCTGTAAGTTATTATTTTGGATTCACAGACATCTTGAAGTATTAACTTTTTTTTCCAATGTTTTTTTCCATGCATTTTTTCACAAGGAAGAGCTTGTGGCAAATAGTTTGGGAACTATTGAACTAGATTTGAACTAGAATTCAGTGAATTAGTGAGTGAAATACACATTTCCCTTTTCTTTCTTAAAAGAAAATATGTTGCCTTCACATCTAGAAAGGATAGTGCAAGACCGATAGTCCTACTGTATCACACTGCACAGTACTGCAAAATATTTAGATTCAAGAAATGCTTGAAGAAAATGCATGCTAGAAGACCCAGCAGCATGTTTCTAATGCTGCCTTCTTCCACATGGTGTCATACAGATATGTTAAAATTACAACTTTTAGAATTCCCAGCCATTGCAAAATCTGAATGTTAAAATTCCAATAAATCTGGAGGCACCAGTTGGATGGGAGGGAGGTCTAGTGCTTATGTGATGGGAGCATTTTCACAAACATTTTTTACCAGTTTGAAAGCAATTTGCAAAGGAGGGAAGGGTGGAAAGTTAATATACATTTTGCAAAATCCTAATGGCTTTTTAAATTTAAGCCAGATTCATCAGATTTTACTTCTTTTTCCTTCTTAAAGGCCAGCCTTGGCTGCTGCTCAGAGGGTTCAATATCCATCTTTAGACTATATAATGAGCAAGAAATTAGTGCTAACTTGCTGTAATCATGGACCCTGCCCTTTTCAGAGTAGTTTACCAATCTGATTGCTTATTCCAAAATGCTGACATCACAAAGAATAAATAAAAAAATTACATAAAAGGCATGGCTTATAGCCAGTATTTTTTCCTTCTCCCTGTACCAAACCAAGGGGCCAATTTCCATCAACCCCTGTAAACTAATTAAGACCCAAAAGCTGAAAAAAAATTCCTAGGAAATAGCTTTCCCTGCCAATATTAGTAATCAGAGGGTCTGAATGAGGTCTTGCATCCTGGAACATTATCTCCCATGATCTTGGCCCCAGGGCAATTACTTCATCATAAGAAAGGACTTGACAGTATCTTTTTCAGCTCTTTGATGGGTAATAACCAACCCCACAAATAAGCAATCAATATATTTAACCTAAGAAGTAGGGAAATCAGAGAGTTGGCCCATTATAGGTATGTCTGAATTGTTGTTTCTAGTACAAAAGAAGAAAGGTTAATTCTGAAAAGGAGAATGATGAATTAATCTGAGGGCATTGGGGAATGCATCTCAAAGAATCTTAAACTTTGTTCTGCAGCTTATGGAATAGCAGGTCTTCTGTGAACCAGGAAGAATCCTCTTTGCTGACAGTGCATGTTGCCAAGGTGCTTGGATGAAAATGCTTTTACCTGTAGGGAACCTTAATCAGAAGATAGATGGATAGATAGATAGACAGACAGACAAACAGACAAATAGCTAACCCTTGATTCCTGTCAAAATGTGTGCCTCTTTCCTTTACTCAGGGTGAAGAGTTCTTTTTGAATCATGTAGTTACAAATTGCATCTGATTTCTATGCATATTTTTACATCAGCAGGCTTGCTTGCTTTTCCTTCATTAGTATTTCTGATCATTGGAAGGACAAAGTCACCATCTGCTGTCTAGTTCTGGAACTGACTTCAGTATGTGCTTGATTTATCTCAGAATACTTCTTGACAGTTCCTTGAGTCACTCAATTTAGCCCAGATGCTATTTCTGCTTGTGAAGTTTCAAAGTGCTTAGGAAGTTAAGGAGCAATTAATGACAGATCTTAAGATTTTTTTTACAGGAAGTTGAAGAAAGTTGCCAAAACTGATATGATTTATGCAAACCTCAAAATAATGAGCTGGAATATAGTCCTAGCAAACCATTATTTATTGATTTAAATAATGTGGAATAAGTTTTTTATTATTTTAAAATGAGGTTATTACAAGAAAAATGTTGCCATCCTTATGTAGGATACTTCAGAGAATGATCAGTAATAATGCGGTGATGAATTTAGGAACTGGAATATACTATACACTCATATACTTTGAATTTGTCTGATTTCTATCTTTTGGATTGAAAGCAACAGAATTCTTAATATGACTCTAGATCATTTCTGTGTATTAAAATATTGTTCTTTGCTGCATCCAGCTGTGGATATTTCAGAACAGGGATTGGCTGATATATCAGACAATACAAGAAGAAATATACAGGCAGTCCTTACCTTATAACTACAATTGGGACATGATTTTCCATTTTTAAGCAAGGTGGCTGCTAATGAGTCATGTCCAATTTTATGATCTTTTCAGTTAACAGTTAAGCACATCATTTCAGGGGTTGTTGGGTTTTTTTTGCATCAGTTAAGTGAACTGTGGTTGTTAAGCATATCTGACTTCACCCATTGACTTTGCTTGTCAGAAGCTGGCTGGGAAGGTCGTGAATGATGATCACGATCATCAGGGAGGCTACAACCATCATAAATACATTCCAGTTGCTAAGTGCCTGAATTTTGCTCATGTGACCACGGGGGATCCTGCAATGGTCATAAGTGCAAGAACTGGTTGTAAGTCACTTTCTTCAGTGATGTTAACTTTGAATGACTTACTAACAAATGGCTGTAAATTCAAAGACTACCAAAACACCTGATTTGCAGGAATGATTGTGTGTTGAATTTGAGGCAGGTTATTTTTTTTCCTGACAAAGGGGAATCAAGTCATCTTTGAGACATATAGTCAGTTTTTTGAATTGTTATAAATTTTCCAGGTATTTTTAAAAAAATTGTTGTTGCTGTTCCTACTACTGCTGATTTTGAGGTTAAATAGAACTGTATTATTGTTAGTTTGATATAATAGAATTAGCAAGTAAAATAGACAAAGGTCTGGAATTGGTAATGTAAATACAAACATCAATTGTTTTGCTAATTATCTTAGCACTAGGGTGAGTGTTCCAAAGGGTAGCAAAGTGGGGGGGGGAAGGACTGCAAGATTTGCTTTTACATGGCTTCCTCTTGAGTAGAGTTTTGGAAATGTTTGGGCTTGTATCCTTTGTAAAGCTAAGGAAAGGTGAAGCAAAGCTGTAAGCAGTCATGATTTGATATTTCACTTAATGACTTCACTTAATAATGAAGTTGCTGGTCCCAATTGTGTTCACTCTACTGTACTCTAGACCAGATACTTGAACTTCTTAAGTTTCTGATATTTAGCTCAGGTGAAGGAGATATGGTTTTGTAGCCAGAAGTAGCTGATATATATAAACTACGTATACCCCCACCTTCCTACTCTTTAGCAACCCTTGGATAAGACAATGCCTGAAGCAAAGGACCCAAATTTTTAAAAGCATGTTTTACTATGTACCTATATCCAATGTTCATCTTTTGCACACTTGTTTGGGATGAATTTCCCAGTGCCACAAATGGATAATTTTGTGGGGGGGAAACAGGTTACTATTGGAAGCCTACCATCTTAATTGGTGCTGTTATGGGGACACAGGTGCAGAGTTAACTTCTGTATAAATGGTTGGTAACAATAAACTTCTGATTTGAAAAAAGCTTAAGCAATGTGAAAACTGGGTAGTACTTTTAAGGAAGATTAGGAAATACCAGGGCTGTAAGAAAAAAAAAGAAAACCCCTTAATAATGTTATTAAGAAAATTAAAGAGGTGTTTATGAAATCAACAGGAATCACTTAATGCCTCTGGACTTGCCACTATCAGCGGAATCTATTAGTGTTGAAGTGAAGAACCAGAGGGCAAGGAGGGTGATTCCAACAGATCCCAGGAACAGGAGAGCATTCTGTCCAAAAGAGCAGTGTTAGAACAACTAAGATATTGTACAGAACAAACTCCCAGACCTCTGGTGGCGAACCCAAAATTGAGGAAGATACAGGCCATCCCTAGGAGCAAAAATGGAATTTTATATAAAGAATCATCATTCCAATTTGCCTTCCTCCAAGTGGGTTAATTTTCCTACTAAATCCTTTCACAGATGGGACCACTAAGAGATAAGGCCGTTCCAAAGGCATTCTCACACGTTGGGGTAGAAAGATGGAATATATTCCATTGGGTGGAATATTGTCCATAAAAGTTTGCCATTGGCTATTTGCTTCTTTCTTTGGTAATCAAAATATATTTTTAACTTAGCTTATTTCCAACCCAACAGAATGTTGATTAGGAATTGGATAAAAGGGCTCAGAATGCCAACACTTAATAAATTTCAAATCTGAAGAGAACAGGTTCAGATTTGGTATGGTTGGAGAAACTGGTAAAAGATTGAGTTAGAATGTGGGCCAAGTTAAATAAATCACTTACCACTCTAAACTATGGGGCTGCTCCATCATTCCGAAGCATGATTCCCATCAGCTTCCATTTCAGCAGTTACCATACATGGAATATGAGATGTAAGTGAAATGCTACTATTCTTTGCATTAAACAGTAGAATGGCTTGTTAATGTAAGATGTTGGTCTAGGATTGTGGAGATCTAGATTCAAGGTCCTCACTTCATCCTCATCCTGCCTTGGGCTGGGTAAGCAAGAGTAAGCAAACTTTTCATTCATTTAAATTTACCAAAAATTGCTCATTAAAGGTCATGGTTCTCTGAAGCCTTCAGGCTCATCATTCTATTAGCATATGCTGATGCCTGAAGCATCAAGCAAAACCTGTTTCCCCAATCACTGTCTCCTAGGGCCTAGCACTCTCAAATGGCCGATACATTTTGTTGACAATAATAAAAGGCTATGTACGATGATATAACCATGTGTGTGTGTATATATATATATGTATGTATATGTATATATGATATGTATATATCCCGTACCCCATATATATATTACATCAAATTACTAGTGGAGGATACAATGATACAATTATCATTATTTGATAAGAACAGCTCTGATTAAAAGTAGAAAACTGGGACACTGGACCCAAAAAAACCAACCTCTTCCCAAACCCAGATCTATAACGTGCCACTTCACAATATAGATCTTCCTTATGTCACTGCTAGATTTTCTAAAGTGGGGAAGACTTTTGTCAGCTGCACTCTGAAGGGATATCAATGTCAGTTTGAAAACTATCTCTTTGTTCTGTTACATTAAAGTAAAGAGCATTTTTTTGGAGTGAGGACCACAACTAGCCTTTTGAGTTTTATGTAGCTAGGGGGCAAAAAAAAAATCGAATTTTTATTTAATATAGTTAACATAATTATCTTCTACTGTTGGAACATTTGGGTGGATTATTCCTAATACATTTAATATTTTTTGTCTCATCGTATTTCAAATACAGTTTAATGGCAACTTTTCAAACAACTCTGGGGCTTCCAGAAAGTTCTGGATATGGGCCAATTATGGCTTGCAATTAGATTGATGTATTACATGCAGTATGTAGAAGAGGCAGGAATTCTTTGTACAGCTGGAATGTGAATGGATCGCTTATATAGCATAAAATAAAGTCTAATGCCAGAGGCATCATATTATATTTGGATGACTTTATGAATCTGTTCATGCCTCTTCAGAGTTCCCAAGTCTGTAAAGGACACACAGCATTAGGAACAAGAATAAGGCTTCTCTCCGGTATGGATACGCTGATGACGCTGTAATGAACCTAAACGTGTAAATGTGCTGTTACATCTTTCACAGGAGAATGGACGCTCTCCAGTATGGGTCAGATTATGCCTTTTTAATCTAGCCAGTTGGACAAAGGCCATGCCACATTCTTTGCATTTGTATGGCTTTTCTTGTCGATGTATCACTTTGTGTTTGGAAAGCAAGTTAGGTTTGCGGAAAGCTTTGTGACATACTGGGCAGATACATGGCTTTGAACTTTCTTTTCCAGGATTGCTGGCAGCAGATCCCAACTGTTTCGGATTCCCTTTATTATCCTGATTTTTCTTCATTGTGCACCATTGATTCCTCACGTTTGCATTTCCCAAAACAACACTGGAGCGCTCTATCTTGTGAAAACTGCGGAGATGTCTCCAAACATCAGCGGTACGAATGAAACCCTTGTTACATATTGGACATTTGTGTGGTCTCTCTTTAGTATGGGTCAGTTTGTGCATTCGTAAATTAGCTGCACGAAAAAACTCCTTGTCACAAAGGGGGCAGTGATATGAATTCCTAGCCATGTGTAGCTGCCTATGTTCTTGAAGCATGGTGAGATCTTGGAAAGATTTATATTTCTGGTAACAGCAAGGCAAAGTTTTTCCCAACTGAGGTGATATATTTTCATCCTCATTCGAGTCAACAAGAATAATAAAATTCTCCTCTTCTGCTCTTTGTCCATGAAGATCCTTGGAAATTTCAAAACAAGGATATTCCAGATCTTTATCTTGAGAAGCTGCATTGTAAATTATTCTAGCAGGAACATACACTCCAGGTGTACATGGATTTTGCTGTTGCCAATAAGTTGAAGTTTTGGGAAATCCTTTTGAAGATATTTCCTGTTGTCCACACAGTACTTTTGCAGAGAAATCCACATGACAGGAAAGTGTATCATGACTTCTGGTTAAACAGAAAGGTGTCATATTGTCTTCCTTTACTTTGAGCTGAGGATCGGCTTCATGACTCACCCAATCAGAAATGCTGTTGAAATCACTTGATTGATCTCCCCTGGAGTTACAGTCATCACTTTCAAGTTCACAGTCTAGTTGTATCTCCATTATGGGATCTTGACAGCTTTCATTTACAATCTTCACAATGTCACTGTTATCCCTGTGAAGACAGTAGAAATGGACTCATTAGTAGAAATGAAATTTCATGTTGTCAAAGGATGGTATTATAATAAAGATTCCATAGTCAATTAAGTAGTAAATAATAAACTTCTACATCATGCATTGATTGACTCTGGGTGGCTTACAATTTAAAAAACCTTATGCAGTATAGTTATCTCTAACTTGCTAAGTACTTTCTTATCCATCATTCTCTATTGTATACAGCTCCTTTACATTAATTGCAATGCTTATGATGTATTCCACTTGTTTTTCCTTCCCAAATGTTGCTCTATTATCTGTGTCTTGAAATCATTTTCCAATGTTTTAGAAAGAGGACTATCTTGTGAGATAATGACCAATCCATAAGACCACTTATATGGGTGGGGTTGGTCTGTTGGGGTTTGCATGGTGCTGTGCTGCGTATTTTTGGTACTTTGAGCTGAGTAGTCCCATTCTTTGTGTTGGTCAAAAGTGGAACATCTGGCTAATTCAGTTCTGCATGGAAAACCTTATTATTAGTATAGGACCCTTTAGCTAGTATCTCATTTATCCATACTTTCACTGATGATTTATAGGGCTTTGGTTTTTCCCAAAGAATCTTGACTGTTGTTTGAGATGCAGCATATTTGTACTATAAATCCTTATGACCCATTTCACGAAACTATAATACACACATATAGTGAACATATAAGCATTGCTTTACTTTTAGTCACTGGAGGAGACAAATGTGAAATGCAGTGTTAGTGAATAAAATTACAATTCACACAAACTTATAGGCAGGAAGAAGTTACATCCTACTATAAAAAACAAACAGATCTAATAACTTACTACCAGTTGGTATTTTGACAAGCTAAATATATTTAGTTAGAAGTTCTGAGAAGTCAAAACTAAAGTCTTCTATGAGTTGACTTCAACAGCCAATGACTTCATGAACCAATCCGTGCAGTTTTTCTAGCAATGCTATAGAGCAGTGTTTCTTAACCTCGTCAGTTTTAAGATGTGTGGACTTTAACTCCCAGAATTCCTCAGCCAGGAATGCTTCTGGCTGGTTCAGGAATTCTGGGAGTTGAAAGCCACACATTTTTAAGTTACCAAGGTTGAGAAGGTAGGTTACTGCTATCTATTTCAAGTATATATTTCAACTTCCTAATCTATCAGTTTAAGATTTCCTGTTAATCTCCCATTCTAGTACTAACTTCAATCCTATTTAGTTTCCAAGCCCAGGAAAAGTCTAAATATGACAAGTACATTTTGCCTATTGTAGTGTATTATGCCTGCACTGATATAAAATAAACAGAAGCAGCCTGTGAACATATAACATGAGTTGGAGAAAAAACTATTTAGTTAATTAAGTTCATTCATTAGCGCAGGATTCCAAATCAAAACATAAGTTTATCTGGCTTTCATTATAAATTGGGTCTACTACCAATGTACTTTTAGAAGATTTTTTCCTAATGTTCAGTTGGAATCTTCCTTTCTCTAACATTATTTTGTATACCAATGGGTGCAATTAGGTCTTAACTGACCACTTTCTGCATCAAGCAGGAGACTGATAAGTCAAGGCTCAGAACTTTTTGAATTAATGTGAAATTGGAAGAAATTAAATAATCTAAAATCCCAGAAAAGGACAACTGTAACGCTATGCCAGATTTCACTCTGAATTGAATGGATCACAGACCACCAATTTGCCCCATGTTCCATACATTCCTATTTGCAATTCATTCTCTTTCTCTGATTAGCTGCAAGAGATAAAGCTGAATTGCTTGAAGTTTTAAGCATACCCATTAGTTTAGCAATTCAGAATAAGAGAAGTGGAAATGTGTCCTTTTAACATTGGAGAGAAAAAAAGATATCCTATCATGCTCATTCTCACCTTAAACCACTGCATTGTTGTGCAGAACAGATACAGTGTAAGCTGGAAGTGCTCCTTGATAGATTGCTGGGCTTATTAATGAATCTTCATTATTAATTCCTTTGATTACATTCCTTCCAAGACTAGTTACCAAACTTCCAGAAGTAAGCTTCACAATTAAATCAAGATTATTTTTCAACTTTACCCTCAATTTCATGCAAGCATTTAATTGCTGCAGCAATCTTTACTTAGCCCAACTAATACCGGTAGCAGCTTCAAATGATCATTAGATGATTCAGCAGTTATTCTTAACAGTGGTAGAACTTGAGTAGTATTAAACTGGGGGGGGGGAATGGTGTGAATTTATGTCAAACAGGCCTTACATTTTATAAGCCTTACATTATATGAGTCAAGTGTTAAGTTACCACACCTCCATACACAGAGAGAATAGTTGCATACAATGCAGCCATCCTTTTGTGGAACAATCTTCAAGGTGTTACCTTCTTCAACCTTATTCATTTCTGTACATTAATATAATTACTATAGTGTGTACTATACTCAGGCTGTGAAGAAGTTTACCATTTTAAGTTTTTAAAGTTTACCATACAGCACTTTTTAAAAGGGAAAAAAACCATGAAAAATTTTCTAAGACTTGTACATCCATGTCAGGAACAGCTTCACTATCATGTTTCTAGATTTTTTTTAAAAAGAGGAATTCTCATACTTTTCACATGCATATAGGATTGATGTTTTGATTATCCCTATTTTTCCCCCTTTTGACTGGGATAATTGTTTTCAAAGAAAAAGGTGACTTCTCCAAACATCACACCTGCGAGTGTGGAAATTTTTGGAAACAGTAGTTCCAATACATTTTGCAAGGCAATGATTGGGAAAGGCCACTGCACAAGAATGCACACTTTGCAGGGCGACCTCAACGTTCCTAGTTGTAGCCATGAAAAGGCGCTGCCTTTATTTAATCCAACAGAGGAAAGAAACTATAAGAGGGAGGACCTTCTAGCGGCCTTAACCACAATTCGAGAGTAGGAAAATAGGATTGTTCCTGTATTTCAAACGCTCGTGAGGAACTGAAAAGTCCAACCCGGGTGCAGCTCTCCAACGGGAAGAAAAATCGGAAGCCTCCCCCCCCTCCTCCTCTCGTCTTATTCGACCACCTGATTCCCCGGTCTCCCTCTCAGGACTTCGCACCTATCGAGGCAACTTGCAGGCAATTTTGCCCCCAACTCTGCTCTTCTTCCAACCTCAACTTTCGCCGTGGACTCTCGGCTTTCCTTCCAGACCAAACCGAACAGGACCAAACCAGGCCGTCGGCCTGATACTCACCGGTTCGCTTCCCTTCTGCCCATTTCACCCAAACCGCAGCGCGCCGAGACTACCAATGGTGCCGAAGCGATTCGCGCGTTATCGGCCGCCTCAAAACTCCCGCTATTGCAGCGGTTTGCCTTGGGCTAGGGCGCCTGGGGAGAGGTGGGCGTGCCCTGCGTCCTCAAGAAGAGTCATTGGCTCCCTTCTCCGATATTTCGCTGCGAGTTCGTCAGATTTTGGCAAACAACCCATCATCAGCCTATTTTATTCGCCAGTCTTATTGGGAAGCAAAAGGCCGGCAGCGCTAGTCCCTCCCTTCTGATTAATGCCCTAATACGTAGGATACACCTGGCTTTGGCCCACGCGCTCTGCTTATTCCCACATGGATCACTTTTCTGTGCGGTGAGAAGTGAATGTAAGATGTCTGCAGGGCGCTAGCTGGGGAAGTTTGCTGCCAGATAAAAATATCACTACCATTAAATATATGTGAATATCAGAAGGTAGAGGCGCTGAGGAAAATTAGGGCAAAAAAAATATTACCTCACGGAATCCTACCGGTAATAGATTCCCTCTGTAAATGACCATATTTTCTTGGGGGGGGGGAGGTTAGGCCTGAAAAGGGGGGCAAGTGTAAAAGAGGTTCATAAGGACAAAAATAAATAAATATATTTATACTTTTGTTTTACAAAGGAAAATTCAAAAGCAAAACCAAGAAAATAAATCTAAAGGACAGCTTTCTGAAATAAAAGGACTGTCCTTTATAAGTCACTGTACCTTAAAGACAAAGAAATACACCTTTTCACTCTGATTAGTAACCAGGAATAGAATAGAACAACAGAATAGAATAGAATAGAATAGAATAGAATAGAATAGAATAGAATAGAATAGAATAGAAGCTGGAAGGGACCTTGGAGGTCTTCTAGTCCAGCCCCCTGCTCAAGCAGGAGAACCTATACCATCTCAGACAAGTGACTCTCCAGTCTCTTCTTAAAAATCTCCAGTGATGGAGCGCCCAGGATTTCTGGAGGCAAACTGGTTAATTGTCCTCACTGTCAGGAAGTTTCTCCTTAATTCCAGGTTGCTTCTCTCTTTGATCAGTTTCCAACCATTGTTTCTTGTCCTGCCCTCTAATGCTCTGGAGAATAATGTGACCCCCTCTTCTTGGTGGCAGCCCCTCAAATACTAGAATACTGCTCTCGTGTCTCCTCTATTTCTTCTTTTCTTTAGACTAGCCAAACCCAAGTCCTGCAGCCGTTCTTCATATGTTTTAGTCTCCAGGCCTTTAATCATCTTAGTTCCTGTTCTCTGAATTTTTTCCAAACTCTCAACATCTTTTTTGTGATATGTGATCAAAATCAGCTGCAGTATTCCAGGTGTGGTCTTACTAGGGTTTTATAAAGTGGTACTAATACTTTGCGTGATCTTGATTCTGTGCCTCTGTTTATACACCCCAGGATTGTATTAGTTTTTTTGGCTGCTGCTGCTGCACACTGCTGGATCATAGTCAAGTGATTGTTCACTAAGACTCCAAGGTCCCTCTCACAGTTACTGTTTATAAGCCAAATCTCGCCCAATCTGTACTTGTATCTTTGGTTTTTCCTGCCTAAATGTAAAACTTTGCTTTTCTCCACACTGAAACTCATTTTGATGGATAGGACCCATTGTTCAAGTTTGTCAAGATCTTTTTTGGATCCTGAGTTTGTCTTCTGGGGTGTTAGCTACTCCTTCCATTTTGTTGTCATCTGCAAATTTGATGAGTTCCCCTTCAGTTTCCTCATCTAAGTCATTGATGAAGATATGGAAGAGTACTGGGCCTAAGACAGAACCTTGTGGTACCCCACTGCTTACTTCTCTCCATGTGGATGTAGTGCCATTGAGGACAACTTGTTGAGTATGGTTTGCCAGTCAGCTGCAAAGCCATCTGGTGGTGATGTTGTCTATTCCACCTTTTCCTAGCTTACCAAGGAGTAGGTGGTGGACTACTTTATCAAATGCCTTACTGAAATCTAAGTATACTACATCCATAGCATTTCACTGGTCTAGTTTAGTTTAGTTAGTCACTTTATCAAAGAATGAAATAAGATTGGTTTAGCAAGCCTGGTCAGTTTCAAAATATCTCAAATAAGCTGCCCAGAATGTTTTGGAATAAGTGGCCTTAGTAACTTTAATAAACAAAGTTTTTGAATACAGGTAGCATGATGTTTTTGACCTGTTTGTCTTTCATCATTGTGGTTGTAGTTCTCCCTTTCCAAAGGTACTGGTAGGCTTATAGTTTTATGTAAAGATTTACAGTTTTATGTAACTCTCTTGTTCCCACAAGTTTATAAGACATTATAGATTTCAGAATGGAACTGTGGATCTGCTGAACTTTCCAAACATTTTTTTCTTTTCACATAGGTGCTATTTACAGGTACAGCAAGGGTCCCCAACCTGTGGGCCATGGCCCGCTGGTGGGCTGTGGCCAGTGATGAGATTCAGCCACTTCGCACCACTTCGGCAGAACCGGTAGCTAATTTTTTGTTGTCCAAGCCCAGAATGGACTTCCGGAAGTGGCATCCACACAGAGAACTGGTTGTTCACATATTTGAAATCCCACCCACTGTATACCAAAATGGGTCGCTGCCATACCATTTGCGGCACGCGCATGTCCGCACACCGTGTGCGTGCGCATGCACACATGTAAAATGCTTCCCCCTCCCTTTTCCTCTGGTCCGCCAATCGACAAAGGTTGGTGACCTCTGAGGTACAGAACAAGGTGCAGAAATTAAATCCAGTATTGAAAGCTATTTAGACCCTACATTTTTGAAGCATTACCCTCTGGGTATTTTACATCTGGGTAAAATAGCTTCTCCAATCTGGTAATTTCTAGATATGCTGGACTATAATTTCAAACTTTCCAGCCAGGATGGGTGATAAGCAATCCAATCTCTGAACCTGCCTACTATGGGGAGCTTAGAGGTCTCAGTATTCAATCCTTTTTTTAGCCGGAACATCCTCAGCAATTGTCTACTTAGTGTCAACTCTACAAACGAGACTTGCTCCCCTATAGGAGAGACCACCACTTTTCTTATTTTAATACTGTTAGGGTTCCTTTATCTTAAAGGCTTTAGTATCTATTTTTTCAAACCATTGCAAATCATCTTTGTGAGGGCGAGTGGGTACAGATTTGAAAAATGAAAAATTTAAAATCTATAAAAAATAAATAAATTTACCAGTGGGAGAATTTGCATTGAAAAGATCTCTTTCCTACATTGCTGGTATTTATGTTAGGCCTGGACAGCAGTCATTGGAATGCTTCTTGCATTTTTTTTTAAATTCCGTTTAGAGCAAAGCCCTTCATTTAAGGACCTGCAAGGTATGTTGCAATATAAACGATCCTGGATGGAAATCAACTGCACTTAAGTTAGTCAGTGCTAATGTAATGTAATCTTATTTCATTAAATTATTTGCCTGTGTCTAAATCCAACTAAGTCAACTAATAGTATTGAGTTCTGACTTGCATCATTTGCTTTGGATTGTTAATGATGAAGAAGCAGGATAGAAATTTTGAGTGACAGTTGTTGAAAAGATGTGTAGAGTGAGCTCCAGAACATCTCCAGAACATCCCTTCCAATCAGGATTCACACTTTGTCATGGGAAAGAGACATTACCTGCACTAGAGCAGCGGTTCTCAACCTATGGGTCGCGACCCCATTCGGGGTTGAACGACCGTTTCGCGGGGGTCACCGGACACCGCGGTCCACCATTTTGTTGTTTTTTTTGTTTTTTTTTCGTCGTGCGCGCGCCGCACATGCGCGGTTCGGGCCATCGCGTGCGCGCCGTGCATGCGCGGATCAGCCCGTCGTGGTCCGCCATTTTGTTTTGTTTTTGTTTTTGTTTTTTGTCGCGCGCCGCACATGCGCGGATTGGCCCATCGCGGTCTGCCATTTTATTTTATTTTTTATTTTTTTTTTCATCGCGCGCGCACCACGCATGCGCGGGTTGGGCCGTCGTGGTCCGCCATTTTGTGTTTTTTAAAGATTTTTTTGGGGTTTTTTTGTTTTGTTTTTTCCGTCGCGCGCGCGCCGCGCATGCGCGGATCGGCCTGTCGCGGTCCGCCATTTTGTTTTTTTTGTTTTTATTTTTGTTTTTATTTTTTTTTGTCGCGCGCGCTGCGCATGCGTGGATCGGGCTGTTGCGTGCATGCCGCGCATGCGCGGGTCGGTCCGTCGCGGTCCGCCATTTTGTGGTTTTTTTAGATTTTTTTTTGTTTTTTTTTTGTTTTTTCGTCGCACGCGCGCCGCGCATGCGCGGATCGGCCCGTCACGGTCCGCCATTTTTTGTGATTTTTTATTTATTTTTGATTTTTTTTTTCGTCGCGCGCGCACCACGCATGTGCAGATCGGCCCGTCGTGGTCCACCAAATTGGGTTTTTTGTTTTTATTTTTATTTTTTTTTGTCGCACGGGCTGCGCATGCGTGGATTGGGCCGTTGCGTGCGCGCCGCGCATGCACGGATCGGCCCATCACGGTCCGCCATTTTATTTTATTTTTATTATTTTTGGGGTTTTTTTGTTTTTTTTTGTTGCGCGCGCCGCGCATGCGCGGATCGGCCCATCGCACACGCGCCGCTGCACTAGAGGATGACCCCCACTTGTATGGGGGTAACTTCTTAACTGCATTTAGTATCATTGGCCATGGTATCCTACAAAGACAGGATCAGGGCACTATTCTGTAATAGTTTCACCTGATTGCACATCTCCAGTTAGTAGTTCAGAGGGAAAAGTGCTCATTCCTGTGGTTGTTCCAATGCAGAATACAATGTGGTCTTCTCTCTCATATTATTCAACATCCATATAAAATGTATTTAATGAGAAAAGTGGGTCTGGTCACATGATGATTCACTCAATGACCTCATTGCTACTAGTCCCAACTGTGGACAAGAGACACCAAAGTATTCCTATCAGTTGGAAATGATGTGGTGAGCAAAGCTCAATGGTTTCTCTTGCCATATTGAAGAGTCCAAATGTTAAGCCTAACATTTAAAGCAGGATCCTGCAGCCTTTTCTGTTTCTATGGAGATAGCAGATACACTGAACTTTTGCCTTTTGAGAATCTCTTGGGGTTCCACATCTGTGTTTATTGTACATCTGCTGAATTCAGCTGCTCTGCTGTTGCATGAGGTCATCTTGAAAAGGGAAAATGAAATTGCAAAGCAGGGAAGAGTTTAATTTTGGAGAGAACATAATGCCAAAGTCCAAAAATCAGTGTAGTGGTGTATTTTGAGTTCAGATAAAATTAAAATCTCTGCTGGGAGTTTAATGAAGCCAACATTTCTAAACAAAATTGGGGAAAATATACAAAAATTGAAGAAAGAGCAAACTTCAAAAAAACCCAGTTTGCATCCATGAGCCTTTATTATAAAAATGTCTGGGAGGAGAAAATGTAAGGAACAGGCTTTTTACCTTCCTCTTGCAATAAATCTGGAAGAATTAGTTCTCCCCAATTTGGTGTTTTATCAATAGATGGATTAAAACTATCTTTACTACAAAGTATCTTTACTCCTGCTGACATCAAGGACAGGCCTATATAATGCTTGTAGCAGAAATGCAAAGTGTTTGCCACTGCCTCTTTTCTGTATTGGGTTTTCAACCTCTAGTTTTAGCTCACAAACCTGGAATTTCAAAGTGGTCTCCCATCCAAATACTAACCAGATGTAACCTCGCTTAGCTTTTTCAAATCCACCAAATTTGTCAAGAGCCTGGTATCTAAGCTACGTTTTACGTGGATCTGTCTGTTACGTGCTCCTGGCTACTTTTCTTCGTGAACAGAGGCAAGCTCGCCTGACCACTAACCAGCAAGACACAGTGAAGGCCTTTTGTTTCATTTATTGCAATAAGCGGGGAGAGAAGCTATCAAAGCTTGGTTCTCTCCAAAGTTTCAACCCAAAATATTCCCTTCTTTATACAACCCTGTCCCGGCCGCCACATCCCTCCTCTTTCCCCATTGGCTGAGGTACTATGAGGTTACACTCTTTCCAACTGCCTCCTACCTATTTCCTGCTACATACTAAACCATACATCACATGTACATTAATAATATAAAATATGAGACATATTCAATTGTTGGGTTTGAGTTCTGGGCTTCTTAGAACAATAGGTTCTTTCCTGTTTTTCAGTTTAGTTAAGTTTTCCTGGTTAGCCATTTCCTTTTACAGAGGTTTTTATAGCTTGTCTTCTTCTTTTCCCACTCTAAGACCCAGCTAGTTTTTGCTTACATATTTATCTTACATCCTGCCTTTATGCTATCCTTTCCTGTTTCCCAGCCATTCTAGTTTTTGGTAAGCTTTGTTTGTCCAGGCAGTAAGTTTCCACTGCAGCAAATTCAATTTTAAATTTCTCTTTCAATATTAAATTTTGAAGACTTTTCCTTTACTTCTATCATGTCTATCTTGTGGCTTTGGCAATGATAGGAGGCTATTATTTTTCCAGAATGATTTTTTATTTTTTTTTCCTAGTCTTGTCTACATCTCTCAGATTTCTGGTGCCTCCCATCAAGATACTAACTGGGTTCAATCATTTTTTGTTTTAGAATCAATCAAATCAATTGCCACTAGCTAGCTCAACTTTACATAGATTTGATTATGCTATCTTGGAAATAATATGGAAACAATTGACACTTCACAAATCTAGCTTTTTTTTTTTTTAACTTTCCAATCTACTTTATATCAGCCCTGGGATTTTCTGGGGTTTCCATTCAAATGCTAATTAGATTTATCCCTGCTTACTTTTTTGGGGGTCAATCAATAAATACTAATTCTCCCATAATCCCCTGCCAACCTGGTGAAAACACATATGAGAATTTAGTTTACACTTCTGGAAAATACCCAGTCAGAAAATGCCTTCCTTTCATTTGTTTCCTACCCTTAATTTTTTGCTTCCTCTTAGTATTTTCCCACAAGTACAGAGTCTGCTCCCCCCCCCAAATTGGTGTGTTGATCCATTGATTGCAACAGAAATTGACCAACAGGCTTGTTGCCTGAGTCTGACATCATTTCCTTCCTTAACTGGCTATTTATTAATTGAAAACTGCTAATTTGAACTCGAGCAGAATAAACAAGGAGTTCTCCATATTTGCAGAGAAGGAAGGGTAAATTAAGTGTCCTTAGATTTGATAAGGTACAATTGCCGACTGCTAAAAAGCTCAGCTTTTCAAAGCTGTTAATCTGTATATATGTGGGAGTGAACAGGGAGAGTGGAAAAGTGGGTGGCCATCAATGTTAATACTACCGGTACTTCTGTGAAACCCACAATAGTAAAAAATGGGATGGAACAGAGAGGAAGTTTTAGGAACACAATTGTACTTCTCTGCTCATGCAAATGAAAAACACAAGCTAGGATGTTGCAATTATGGGTGCTAAAAGTTAACCGATGGTTGTTCCTGCTCGTAACAGAGATGCAGATTAGAGAAAATCAGGTAAGAGAAAATATGGCAGTTTTTGGATAAAAATGCAGTAATCCCATTCATCTGGATGGTTGTGAGGTAAGCATTTGATTGATCTGCAGACTTAGCTCCTAAATTAAGCATGGCGAATGGTTGAATGGGAGACCTCAGTATAGAGTGGAGAAATGAAAGAAGGCAATGTCAACCACATCTGAATTCTATCTGGATAGTCCAGAAATAAAACTTGTAGGACTTATGCCCAATGGATCATATGTGTTCGATCTCCACCCTGTAAAAGAATTGATCTCTGTAGATAATTCTTCATGGAAAAATGGAACCACATTAGCTGCCAGCAGAAGATTTCAGCTAACTTTACACCATTCAGTGGGATAGCACAACTGAACACTATCCGCAGCTGATTAATCCTGTGTATTCCATTGTGGCAAACAATGTTTGCTGTTATTTTTAAAATGCAGTGGATGAATTTTGATAGGCTTAGTACTTTGGCTCAAAAACATAGGAGATGCAAACTGAGTCGTACATTCTTGTAAAAAAAGTGAACTACACAATAAAACACATGGGTTGGCATCTTAGAACATTTAGCATTTCCTATTTTTGCACTAATGATTAAGCTCAGGTGTCATTTCCATTTTTTCCACTCAAGCTAGAAAATATTCCACCATCAGTTTATCCAATTCTATTAATACCACAGCTGACATCTTCCATCTTATTTGTAGGTCTGTTCAGTTTATGCAGCTATGCCAAATGCAGCCCACTCAGTAGCAAGCTGCAATGGCGTTATAAGAGCTTAACAAAACAGTGCAATTGATGAACATCTGGCAATCCAAAACACATGTTTGGTGGGCTTTATTCAGCCACCTCTAAGCAGAACCATAAGGCTCATTTACATAGGTGCTTTGCCAGCTTTTCCTTCAAGAGCCAAGATCAAATCATGTCGGCACTCTTTAGCAAAAAAAAAAAAAAAAAAAAAAAAAAATTAGAAAAAGCAGATGAACAAAACACTTAAGAGATACAAGCACCAGCCCAAACAGATATTCTGAATAGTACTTGATGGGTCCCTTTCTCATGATTGAAAACACTGGATGGGATTGAAATCTTTGCTGGAGAATTTACCTTAGCTAGCAAAGGAGTCATTGCTCCATAGGGAGTCATAAAATAACTCTGATCTTAGCTAGTAAACTAAACATTGTACAATGCTGAGGAGTAGATAAGACAGCAGCACAGCAGAGCCGCATTTCAGAGGCATGTTAAGGGCATATTAATTTTTCACCATTCTCACCATAAGAATTTCTGCAGACCGAAGTACAGTTCTTAGGTGTTTTTTTTTTTTTGGCCAGCCAATTCCATTTTATTATTTTAAAAAGCATTTCCTTATACAGGTTCCCTGATAAGTTATATCCCTAAGCTTTCAGCTCAGGGATAACAAGTGCAAATGAGAGCATATCTTATAACAAAATGGAAGCAATAGACATTCCCCAATGTGCTAAATTTGGGACAGTAGTTCAGAACTGAAGATGCCATGCACAAAGCTGTTTACTTCCTGGTCCTTCATAAACATTAAATTACAGCACAAATATTTGGTTGAAATATGAGCGGTAGTCCTTTAGCATCTTCATGAGTTGTTTTTAAAAAGCTATTATTTTCTGTTAAATTGCATGGGTATATGGAGACAGAGCTATAGGCCTACTCTAGGACTTATACTGTACAGAAATCAATGTGAGCTAGTAATTCCCTATGCTGGCTTGTAGGATATTGGGTTTTACATTTTGGACACTCCAGGAAACTTTCATCCAGAAGGCTTATACGTTTTGGTAAAGAACATTTGTCTTGTATCATCAACTTGTCTTCAAAAGCAGCGTGGAAGTTGTCTAAGACTTCTAAACATCCACCACGTTCTGGAAGCTTCTGGAAAAAAAACTTCCGTAGTTCCTTAAGAACTTTGTTCAACTGGATTTGCAGGTTCTGACGATCTAGTTTTTCATTCTCAAAGTCTGATGTGCATGACTGTATCTGTTGTTCCAAAGCTGCTATTCTTGACTGTTCTTCCTGCTGTTTTATTAAAGACTTGTGGAGCACTTCAACCTGAACTGAGAGGGCTTGTGCACGCTTCCTTTCTTCATCCAGCTTTTTCCTGGTCATTTCATGCTCATGTGTAACTCTTTGCAAGAGCTGCCCTTTGAGGTGGTTTTCATCCTGAAGAGCCTTAATATCAGTTTGCTTCTGCAGCTTCAGTAGACCGTCTGCATTTATTGCCTCTTGCTTAATTTCATCATACTTCCTTTGCAATTCATTACGGTCAGCATGTAGCTGGGAGACTATTTGCCTTTCTGCTTCCAGATTCCTTTCTGCTGTGGCCAACATCTGTTCATAACATCTCTGCTTGTCTCCTTCTGCCCTAGCTTCCTTTGCTTGCTCTTGGATGACAGTTTTTAGCTGCTGTTCTAGATCAAAAATCCTTGCTAAGAGACTCTGAACATAAGCCTCCCGTTGCTGGTCATATATTATCCACTGCTGGTTTTTCTCCAAAGCGTCTTTCAGTTGAATTTCAACTTCATGTATGTCGACTGGCGTTCCAGCACAGTGCACAGCTTTTTCCTGGGCGATCTGGACATTACTGGCTTTGCTTTCAAGATCTGTACATCTTGCAGAAACTGCAGATATGTGATTTTTCTGTCATTCTACCTCTTCCGAGAGTGAATTTAGTAGCTGTTCCCGCTTAGCCACTTCTTTTGTTTTCTCTTCTAGCTGCCCCCGCAGAGAAGCAGCATCTGTACTTTTGCTTCTACTCCTTAACTCATCTTTCAGGACCTGGATTTCTTGATCTTTCTTTCCAAGTTTATTTTTATATTCTTCTGTTTCTGTTTCAAGGGCAAGTATTTTCTCCAGAAGCCTCTTCCTTTCTTCGGGTGTCATTTTGCTTTTCTCCTTAATGATTTCTTCCAAAGACTTTTTCAGAGCTGCATTTTCTTTCTTGTACACCTGCAATTCTGATTCAGATTTGGAATCACCAGACTTGAATCCCCACTTCTTTGATGTCATACTTGAGCTTCTCCAAAAAAATCATCAGGCACTATTCAAAAAGCAGCCACTTCATCTCAGCAAAGTCTCTGGAGCGTTAGGTGACACAGCCTGGCGGAGAAGAGCGCTTTAAGGTGGCAAGATGCGGCGGCGGCGGCACTGTCAGTACCGCGCCCTCCCTTCCACGAAAGGAAGGGTCGGAACGGCCCGGAGCGGCGAGCAGGAAACCAGTTCTTAGGTGTTTTAAAAAAAAAAACCGAGAAAAAGGTTTTAGTTCTGAAGTAAAGGAACAGAAAGGTATGCTTGTCCCACATAGGATCTCCTGGGACAGATGGAAAGAGGGAAAAAAAATAAATAAGAGTCTCTCCTCTGTCTGGGCACATTTTTTGCCTGAGTTCTTTCCTTTAAGGGTCATTTAGGCCTTAGGAAGGGAGGCAGGTAGAAAGTGAAAAGGAACAAGAAAGGTGGGGAAGAAAAAGGGACAATGAAATGGATGACTGTGAGGAGAACCAAATGACTATGGCTGTGCCTCTGATGGGTCCACCCTGTCACTTAGGTTCATGCCCTCCCAACAAAGAAGGATTAATTAATTAATTAATTAAATTTATATGCCACCCCACCTCATTGTCAAGCGATTCTGGCCACCTTACAATAGGATATGGCCTTTGAGGCCAAAGGATGTTTCTCTACCTAAGCATTTCTCCCCTGCCCTCTCACTAGTGCCTGCCAACTAAAAGAGTCATCCAGCCACACTTTTTCATTGGCGACTGGAAAACTAGCCTGTGGGGTTGAATAAACCATGATATAACTAACCATGGTTTGATGCATCATACCAAAACAAAGCAAATATTTTTCTCTGAGCCATTTCTGTGTGAGTAAAATGCCCTTAAGAGATGCCTTTTCTCACTAATCTTTACCTCTAATACAGAGTTGTCCAACCTTTCCTGGTTGGCAGGCCAGAGGGGGATGAGGGGGGAAAGAGGGGATGGTTTT
Source organism: Bothrops alternatus (assembly GCA_034064705.1). Taxonomy (NCBI): domain Eukaryota; kingdom Metazoa; phylum Chordata; class Lepidosauria; order Squamata; family Viperidae; genus Bothrops; species Bothrops alternatus. The sequence goes on from JARGCV010000040.1 coordinate 1,847,700, forward strand.
GTGGGAGGGGCAGGCACTTGCATGTGCACATGTATGACCACCCATTGCTCGTGCGGGTGAGGCCCTGAATGCTAGTAATGTTCATGCGAGTGGGGTGAGCGCCCGTGATGCTCGCGGGAGGTCCCAAGCACTTGCACGAGTGGGGCCACAAGCAGTTGCAATGCTCATGCGAGTGGGGCCGCAAGCCCTCCAACACTCATGCAAGTGGGGCCAGAAATGGTTGTGATGTTCATGCAATGGGGCCACAAGGGTCTTCAGCTGAACCCTGCAAGGCCTGCTGTTTCCAGGACTATGTTATCTTTGATACTGGATAGGCTCTCATTACTTCAGACACCTCAGTGTGCAACTTTGGTGTCCTCCCTCCCTCACAACTCCTGACTGATAAGCAGGTGGCAGTCGTAGCTAGGAAGGCCTTTGCCCCACTTTGTCCTGTTTGCCAGTCACACCCATTCCTGTAGGCGTTGCTTACAGTCACTCATGCCCTGGTCACCTCCAGATTGGACTAGTGCAGTGTGCTCTACAGGGGGCTCCCCTCGAAGAGTATCCGGAAACCTCAGCAGCAGCACAGGCAGTTGAGATGCATTCCTAGAACAGCACATATTACATTTCTGCTCTGTGGGGCTTCATTGGTTTCAGTTTGCTTCCAGCTACAAGTTAAGGTGTTGGTTTTTTTTTTAACTGTTAAAGCCCTTCATGTCATGGGGCTGACCTATTTGAAGGACCGTTTCTCCCCACTTATAGCAGCCTACCCATCAGATCTTGCAGAGAAAGCATGCTGCGGGAGCCATCCGTTAGGTATCTGCATCTTGTGGGTCCCAGAAAATGTGCCTTCTCTGTTGTTTCCCTTTTCTTTTTTTAATGTGCAAAAGCAAAATACAACAGGGACCTTAGCATTAAATATTAACTTAAGATAGAAACCTTTAACATATAAGAAATAATTTAATGTAAAAAGGCCATATTTCTGTTGTGGGTGTCTCTAGACCGGCTGGGGACATATCAGAGGATGACGAAGCACAACCAGGCCCCTCTGGGTATTTTCCCCTCCCGGCAGCTGAGCCAGACAGTGAGGAGATTTGTATGCAGTCTGAGTCAGACTCTCAAAGTGATGAGTCAGATTTGGAACAGGACAATATATGGCTTGATCCGAGATTCCGAAGGTTTGATAGGCGGAGGTGTCAGTTACATGGAAAAAGGAAGTAATGGGGAAAGTGACGTATCGGAAACTATATTAGAAGGTGACGAAGGGACTAATTCTTTGTCACGAGCAACTTTAATCAAGGAGTAGCCTGATACCTTGAGCAGTTCGTTTGAACTCAGTTTTCTGGTGTTTTTGGAATGTACGGAAGATTAATGAGATCTTGGACAACATGAAAGATAAAGAGTGAGTTAATTGGAAGGGGGAAGAGCATGTTTAATCTGAATGTAAATAAATCAGACTTGGCCGTTCCGGCCAACAAAATGCCAGCAGCTTGCTTTGAAGTGAATCTCTTGAAATGTGTTAAATAAAACTCTTAAAGAAATATTTATGTGGAGTTTACTGAGCTGAGAAGGGCCAGATACAACAATTTCCAAGTGCTCTCCCATATGGCTAGCCGATACTTTTAAATATTGATTTATATGCTACCTTTTTGCAGAAGAAGAAAATCCAAGCCTGCCCTAGAAAACATCTGCAAATAGTACTACCGTATGTTATCTGCATTTTTGTACCATGCCGACAATCCATACGACTATGTTCTTCTTCTCCAATTATATGAAGTCAAACCAATCCTTATTGCTCTCCAAAATGGACCATTCAGCAGTTGTTCTTGCCACCAATTTGGCAGGTCCATTTGTACTTCTGATCCTGGAAACTTTTTCCCAAGCAACACTTTCCCTCTAGGGGAAAAAAAAAGAATAGAAAAGAATTTGCCAGTGGTTTGTTTCTTGTCTACATCCTCCCTTCCATCTGTTTGAGAATTAGTCTGCTGTAATGATCAAGAGGTCCAATGAAGGCCAAGGAGGTCTGACTTCAGAGCCATCCTTATCTAAGGAAACATGTAGCATGGGTTCCAACCAATCCAAGCATATTGTAAACCCAGCATAAAGTCTGGCAAAATGAGCTGGCTTTGCAAGGTCTCAGCTGGGATGGGGTGGATGACAGTCTGATACACCTGTGACTTGGAAGGACTTGCCTAATCATAACCTAACTCAAACTTTGAATGGGCTGTTTTTTTTCTGGGAAAAAACCCTGTCCATTTTTGGAGCATAAGAAAGCCCAGCCATTTGGAATGGAATAGTTTGCAGGAGTGAAGTGCAGCATTTTGAATTCGACCCAAAAAAAAAAAAAAGTGCCTTAGAGCACAGGGCGGGGGCGCTCATGTAGCACTAGTACAGGGGTTCTCAACCTTGGCAACTTTAAGACTTGTGGACTTCAACTCCCAGAATTCCTCAGCCAGCAAAGCTGGCTGAGGAATTCTGGGAGTTGAAGTCCACAAGTCTTAAAGCTGCCAAGGTTGAGAACCCCTGGTAACTTCTGACAACAACTGCCAGCTGCACCATCCTGAAATAGATGCTTCTGGTTTAAGGAGTTGTAGTACATATAGTTGATAGCAGTGCTGAAATTCCTGTTTCGACATAACTAGTTAAGGTACACCCTTTTGTCCCTGTCTTCCCCTCCATCCCTCACCCCAGGATTTCAGTCAAGACCTTGTCGTGCTGAGTTGAGGCTTGAGAATGAAGAAGAGAATGACAATAAGATTGTCAACACATATCAGGGCAGAAGGGGAATATAAATGATTTAATAGGAATTTATTTACATGATTAAATTAAATAAATAATAATAATGATGCTGCTGTTGCTGCATTCATAAATGAGCTTTTGATTCTGTGTTCCACTAATATAGCCTCTCTCTCTTTCTGACTCACAAACATCATGCTTTGCAATTGAAATTCAGTCATGCACACTCTTAAGAGCACCAGAGTACAAAATCATTTATCACAGAGAATAGCTTTTCTGTTTATAATTTTGTTCCTCTTCACAATTAATTAAGCAAGATTTTTCTAAATATTTGCAGAGGGGGAGGGGGGGAATCCTCACAGTATAATTAAGTGGATTCAACAGTTCAGGTATTATTTGGAAGCTCCTGACAATACCCCATGCCAGTGAACAGTTCTGGCCAACCAGAGTGTCATGGTTCTGATAGATGAAACCATTTAAAAGAACTTCAAGGCAAAGATTTCTTCCTTAAAGAACATTTTATTTAGGAAACAAAGTATCGGCACTTACATAGTTGAACCCAAGACTAAAGTTCCCTCCCCCCCATACAATGTAACAAGTTGCAATTCCTACCCCAGGAAGGTTGTCATAAATCACATTCACCAATTAATCTAAAACCCGGCTCTCCTTCTAACATTTCAGCCTGCCAAAACTTTATCTAGAATTGACCTTGAAGCTCACCCAGCTGCAATTATTTAGGTTAACTGAAAATGCTCAAGCATTCCCCCCTTCCCCCTTCTATATCTGAGAATCCCAAACAACAACAAAAACACAAGGAAAGCAAAAGGTAAAATGGCTGCAATTTCTTAATTGTCACAGCGTTGACACAGAGAGTTTGTGCATCTCACTGCTAAGCACTGAATAGAAAGCAGTCCTGTGTCTGCCCATCAATACTAGGGCATTGGAGTCATCTGGAAGACAGAGCTAGTGCTATTGGCTCTGAGAAGCTATCATCTATTTTAGCCAAGCACTGATATTCTCTCTAGCAACCTGCAACTTGTTTCATGCAGTTCTGTAATGCAATTGGAGATCCTAATGGTGCCTTCCTTAAACTTCACCCTTTCAGACATGTTGGATTTTAACTTGGCTAACACTTCACTCAGCCTACCCTTGATGGTGGTTCTGTGAATATAATCTACCCTGATCCCACTAGAATCCAAGCAGAGAAATTTAGATCACTTGAAAACATGTTATCTTCAAACAGGGGCACAGGGACAAACTCTCTTCTGGGATGCCTTCTGGTAGTATCTCATACGTCTTTTTTGTTGTTGTTGTTGTTGCACTCCATGGCTCTAAATCAGAGGTCACCAACCTTTGTCAGTTGGCAGACTGGGGGGAAAGGGAGGGGGAAGCATTTTATACATGCGTGCCGCAAACAGGGCGGGGCTAGCACCCGCATGATACTCGCTAGCCCTGCCCTGTTTTTGCGTGGTGTAGCACCTTGTTCCTACATCTTGTGATGTGGCAGCAGCCATTTTTGTGCCTTGCAGCATGGCAGTGGCCTGTTTTTATGCCCCGTGGTACTGCAGCCCTTCAGTTTTGCACCCCGCGGCATGGCGGTGGCCTGTTTCTGCACCCTATGTAGCGTGGTCATCCATTTTTGCACCTTGCAGCACTGCAGTGGCCTGTTTTTGTGCCCCACAGTGTGGCCGTACCAATTTTCATGCCCCAAGGCATGGCGGTGGCAGTCCATTTTCTCACTCTGAGGCACAGCAGCGTCCCATTTTTGCGCCCTGTGGCCACGGCGCCAGCACAAGTGAGGGGGTGTGCGCGCACACGTTAGACATACCATTTTGAGAGTTTGGAATAAATATAAAACAAGGTTCTCTATGAAGATGCCACTCTGGGTTTCTCCGCAAGAAGCCTTTTTTTAGAAAAGAGATGGTGATGGGGCCGAATTGGTAGGCCGACGGTAAAATAATATCTCTTAATTTGGGCGAGCCTACCCTCCAATCCAAGGAGGATCTAGAATCAGAAGGTCATGTCTGCCATTGGTTTACATACAGGCAATTGAAAGAAAGATTTAAACTAAACAAAAAGAATCATGGGTTTAGTTTTGTTAAAAATGAATTAGAAATCTTACTGTGTGGTAGTGATGAACGTATTATTGCTAAAGTTTATAAAATGTTATTGAATTTAAATTTAAATCTGGAAAATGAACAAGTAAAACACTGTATGATTCAGTGGGCAAGGAACTCGGGGTATAATGTAATGCTTGAACAATGGGAGAATATGCCGAATAAAGGATTAAAATTTACATTAAACTACAATTTAAATGAAAACTTTGAAAAAGATAATGTACTATTGGTATTTAACACCAGATAAGTTATCAAAAATGTATAAAGGTATTTCAAATGAATGTTGGAAATGTAAATGTAAATAGGGGGCTTTTTACCATTTATGTTGGATGTGTGATAAAGCAAGAAAATATTGGAGTACGATTCAAATGGTAATACAAAAAAATCTTAAAGTGAATATAGAAAGAAAACCAGAGACTTTTCTTTTGGGGCTAATGGACAAAGACCTGGAAAAAAAATATTGAACCTTGATGTTATATATGTTGACAGCAGCAAGAATACTCTACGTTCAGAGATGGAAGACCACAACGATTCCCACAGTGGAGGAATGGTTGCAAAAACTGATGGAGCCAACAGAGATGGCTAAATTGATTGTACTGATTAAAGAGAAGAATACAAATACTTTTATTGCTAGGCAGAAATCGCTTCTGGACTTTGTGCTAGAGGTGGAAAAAAATGAAAATTTGATTTTGGGCTTTATCAATTAGATAGATTTGTTCTTATCGAAATGGCTAGTTTATACTACTTGGTAAAACTAAAAGGTTGAGGCTTGATGTTGATATCCTATTTTACCACACCAAAGGAAGCCAGAAGTCAATGCTTTTCTTTTTTCCTCTTCCCTCACTTTTCTATTCCCTTTCCCCTTCCCTATCTTTCCCGTTATTTACTTTTGTATTTTCTTTGTACCATGTACTCTAAACTAATAAAAAACAATTTAATTAAAAAAAGTTGTGAATATGCCCAGAAGTTTATTCTGAGCATGTTGGGAAGCATGGGAATATTGCTTTCCTTCCAGTCACTAACCAGCTTTTCTTGCAACCTCTCTTTCCCAGCATTAGCGCCTTCTGTTAGCTTTTTGTTTCTGAGGTGTTTCTGTACCTCTCATCTCCCCATTTCCTATTATTGAAAATGATTTCTTTCTAGAGTCCCAGCAAAATAAAAGAGAGAAGACCGCCATGTTTTTTTGGGGGAAAGGAAAGTATCGTGTTCATACAATTCTGGAATAAAAGTACAGGTAGTCCCTGACCTACAACAATTTATTTGGTGACTGTTTGAAGTTACAGTGACATTGAAAAAAAGTGACTTACGTCCATTTTTCACACTTACAGCCATTGCAGCATCCCCATGGTCATGTGATCAAAATTGAGGTGCTTGGCAACGGATTCATATTTATGATGGATGCAGGGTCCTGAGGGTCATGTGATCACCTTTGACGAGCTTCTGACAAGCAAAGTCAATGGGGAAGCAACCGTGTTACTAACTTAACAACCACAGTGATTCACATAACAACTGCAGCAAGAAAGGTCATAAAATGGGGAAAAACACATTTAACAACTATCTCACTTAGGAACAGAAATTTTGGGCTCAATTGTGGTCATAGGTCGAAGACTACCTGTACGGGCTAGATGCATCAATCATGTACTGCAGTGTCCAGAGAATGATGAAAGATGTCAAGTTGGTTTTTTGTGGCTTATTTGCCCATTTTCTTGTATTTCTCTCCATCTACCCACACACCTTATGAATTTAGAGCAGACATGTCAAACACAAGGCCCAAAGTGGTTTCATGTGGCCCGTGAAGCCATCCTGGAAACAGTGAGGGAATGGCCAGCCAGGAACCAATGTACAATTTTGTGGTGGCCCTCTATGCTGAGTCTTAGCTCCATAAGCCTCCCCCCCCGCATGGCCTGAGAGGAACAGTGAGGCTCCTCCAGTGGACCATGCCTTGGCACTTGCCCTGGTCCCACACCCTTCTGTCAGATCTATCCCACTCCTGCCCAGGCCACCACAGGCACCCTTGATGCGAACGATGTAGAGCTGGCCATACCCACCCAGTACGCCACACCCACTCCATCCACGCCCATCCAGCAGGCCTCACCCATCCAGCCCCCTGAGGGCAACCGCAATGCCGATGCGGCCCTCAATGAAATTGAGTTTGACACCCCTGATTTAGAGGATGGTTGCCCAGCAGCTAGTCAGTCTCAGTTCTCCCGGTAGAGACACCTAGGACACTGCAAATTTGCAAAGAGCAACATCTCTAGGTCTATTTTTGTCCTGGGGTCTTCCCCTGTTTCTTTATTTCTCGTTATTTTAACTTGAAGATTCCCACAGAAATGGGGAAGGAAAGGGAAGGCATACCAAGCTAGAGAAGCTCAGCCAGAGTCCTGCAGTCAAACTCAGCCCATTTCTTTTACAATGTCTGATTAATGGATGCCTAACACCTACCCACCCTACTTGTGACACTCTAAAAGAAAAGAAAAAAGGAGAGGCAGCAAATCCAGAAGAGAAAACCAGTCACCTTCTTTATAATGACTGGCACACTTACTGATCAAGACAACACCATCTGGCAGTAAATTGATTAGATGCCACGGAGGCAAAATAAGAATTGGTAGTAGTGACTGCAAATTTTATGCTAGCACTGTTTAGTGCTGGCTGGAAAATGAATGGGTAGTTCTTTGGGCAAGGCCTGTGAGAGAATGAGGGACTTGGATGTGTTTAGGCATGAGAACCGATGGCAGACATGCTAACGCTGTTCAAATATGTGACCAGGAATCATACAGACGATGTTGGCCCAGAAGACAAGATACAGCATAGAATAATGGTTGTAAGTAGCAGAAATTCAAATTTCAGTTGAGTGTAGGAGAAACAGGAACAGCAATTCAACAAGGACAATGACAGAAGAAATTGGTTGCCTCCTTCCTTTCAAGATAGCAGAGGTTCAAGCAGAGGTGGCCTAGAGTTGAGGGGAAGTGCTTTAATTTGGAAACTTGCCTTGACCAATACAGAGGGCCTTTTGCCCTGGAGACCCCAGGAATAGGTGTGATCAAAACATTTCTGTTTTTTTTGTTTGGGGGGGGGAGGAGATTGGTATATACCATGTACTTTTTTTTTTTTCAGGAGAATGTAAGCTTTATTGATAACTTTAGCAGGCAGATTTTAACAGGAATATAAAGCATAACATACCAAGCAAGATGTTCTCCCTTCAGCTACTGAGAGCCCCCTTTGACAACGGTAGATATTCCAAAGGCTCAGGATGCATAGCAGTGCTCAAGCTTAGTGTAATTTAATTAGTACTAAAATGTGAATAGCCAGTCTTCATGCCAATGGTGGAGTTCCGTTGTCCTTTACCGTCACTACAAATCTTTATAACTCCTTTGTCCAACAATGCCTTGGACTCTTTAGGAATGGCCACTGAATTTTTTCCCCATGGCCATCTTATAACCTTAATCTTCAGAAAAATATATTCATTTAGATGTCAACAAATAACAAATGAATCATTTTAGAAGATATCTGAATACTCCAAAGAAATGTGACATCAGATTGATGATTTAGGAAATAATGGGCTGATTTTATTTATTTAATTTATATGCAGTCCATCTCACCAATAAGGCGACTAATTAAACCTTGTTAAGAATTAAAAGTAGCAAACTATGTCCTATCTTATTGTGGCTGTATTTGTATGACAGAATGAATCATGATTATTCAACTGCATTTTATTTTACAATAACTTGATGACCCTCAGTTGAGCTGCAATTAGAGATGTGTAGATCAGCTTCCTTTAGCCAAACTCCCTTGTGGGGCAGAAGTGTTGAGAGCTGCAGTCCAAACTATCCAGGGAGCAGCAGATCCTGGGGAAGGCTTCTCTAGGTATTTGTCTAGCAGACAGATATACTAGCATATTTTAAGCACCTGTCATCATCACACTGATACAGCCACTGTCAAGCAAGTAACCCATGATTCTAGCATTGTCCCCATGCTGAAGAAGTAAATAAGTTCAACACCACTGAGCAACCAAAGTCCTTTCCCCAAAAGATACTTGTTGGACCAAGCTAAATCTTTAGCTAAAAACATTTTTTTCATGTCAGTTCGGTTCTACTGAGATAGTAAGTACCAGGGGGTAGCGCATACAAAATCACAATGGGGCTGATTTCTTTGAAAGTGTATAATGGATTGTACTGCACAGATCAATATATGTATATGCTACAGTTAGCGACACATTCACAAAGTTGATATTAGATATTTTAGATATTTTTAGATATTTTAGATATTTTTTTAGATATTTTAGATAATTTTTTAAGGAATTTTGCCAAGCACTTATTTATGCAAATGTTTCTGTGTTACTCACAAGCATTTCCTAAACAACTGAAAAGTTTTTCTGTGTACATTTGGATCTCAAGCATAACACCTACTTTTCTGGAAATTGATGCTGCCTCCTCCTTCCTGCTGTCCTTTTCTTTCCTTAACAGTTCTGCATGCCATTTTTTCTCTTTCCAGGGGCTCACCCTTCTAGCCATATCTCTGCACATATAATTCTAAAGCAAGCAATGCACACACATAATTTTAATGACTGACTTCAACACATCTCCAGCTCTCTCTCACACACAGTCTGTGCCAGTTGGAACACATAGTGCTCTTATCTCTTTATTTTTTCCTCCGCAATCTTTATTTACTTATGCTTTTACTTTAGGCCAAGTATATTATAGAAGGAATGGGTCAGAATTGTCTAGTCCAATCTCAATTCAGATACAGCAGAAATCTGCTACTTTAGCCTCTCTGGCAGATGACCATGTAGGTTCTGCTTAAATACATTACTGAACAGTTCTGCTTAAATGCGTTATTGAACATGGGCGTTTTTTTTCATGACTTCCAATTGAAATTTCCTTCCTTGCATTTAATCCTATTGTTCCTTTTCCTTCTTCTGGAACGACTCTAAACAGTTCTGCTCTGTCTTCTACATAAAAGCTTTTCAGTTGCTTGAGGACAGCTATTATGGCCCCCACAGCCTTTTCTTCAGGCTGAACATACCCAATGTCTCCAAACATTCCAAGTAATGTTTTTTTCCTCTTTTCAAGCTATATATTTTTCTTCACTGTCCTTTTCTGGATGCGATCTCTCAAGAAGACATTTTATAAGTAAGTTGGAAGCCTAGCCTGTGGTGGCACATTCAAATAATAATAATAATAATAATAATAATAATAATAATAATAATAATAATAATAACAACATTGGAAGGGACCTTGGAGGTCATCTAGTCCAACCCTCTGCTCAGGCAGGAAACCCTATACCATTTCAAACAAATGGCTGTCCAGTCTCTTCTTAAAAACTTCCAGTGTTGGAGCATTCACCGCTTCTGGAGGCAGGTTGTTCCACTGGTTAATTGTTCTAAATGTCAGGAAGTTTCTCCTTAGTTCTAGATTGCTTCTCTCCTTGATTAGTTTCCATCTGTTGCTTCCTGTCCTGCCTTCAGGTGCTTTGGAGAATAGCTTGATTCCCTCTTCTTTGTGGCAGCCCCTAAGATATTGGAACACTGCTATCAAATCCCCCCTCATCCTTCTCTTCATTAAACTAGACATACCCAATTCCAGCAATCGTTCCTTATATGTTTTAGCCTCCAGACCTCTAATCATCTTTGTTGCTCTTCTCTGTACTCTTTCTAGAGTCTCAACATCTTTTTTATATCGTGGTGACTGGATGCAGTATTCCAAGTGTGGCCTTACCAAGGCATTGTAAAGTGATATTAACACTTCACATGATCTTGATTCTGTCCCTCTGTTAATGCAGCCTAACACTGTGTTGACTTTTTTGGCAGCTGCAGCACACTGCTGGCTCATATCTAAGTGATTGTCCACTAGGACTCCAAGATCCCTCTCACAGTTACTACTATTGAGCAAGGTACCACCTATACTATACCTGTACATTTGGTTTTTCTTGCCTAAATGTAGAATCTTACTTTTTTCACCATTGAATTTCATTTTGTTAGATAGCACCCAGTGTTCAAGTCTGTCCAGATCGTCCTGTATCTTAAGCCTATCTTCTGAAGTGTTGGCTATTCCTGCCAGCTTGGTGTCATTTGCAAATTTGATGAGTTCCCCATCTATCCCCTCGTCCAAATCATTGATGAAGAGGTTGAAGAGCAATGGGCATAGAACAGAGCCCTGGGGCATCCCACTACACACTTTCCTCCATGTAGATGCGGTTCCATTGAGGACCCCATGCTGAGTACGGCCAGTCAGCCAGCTACGAATCCATATGGTGGTGATGCTGTCTAACCCACATTTTTGTATCTTATCAAGTAGATCTACTTTATCAAATGCCTTACTGAAGTCCAAGTAAATTATATCCACAGCATTCCTCTGGTCCACTAATTTTGTCACTTGGTCAAAGTATGCAATAAGATTTGTCTGGCATGATCTGTTTTTGACCAACCCATGTTGGCTTTTAGTAATGACTGGAAACATCAAGGTGGCCATGCCCACCCTGACCATGCCCACCCAGTCTGCCATGACCAATGCAGCCACGTCCACCCGGCATCCGACCATAGATAAGTGGGGTTTGGATTGCAGTTTGGGCACTCAGTTTCTAAAAGGTTCACCATCACTGTTCTATTGCTTGTGCTTTCATAATGTTGAATTCCAATATTGCATGATCACTTCCTCCCAGGGTTCCTGTGGCTTCAACACCTTTTATCATTTCATCTCTGTTAGTGAGGATTAGATCCAATATGGCTAATCTCCTAGTTCCCTTCTCTACTTTTTGGGAGACAAAGTTGTCTGTTAGGTTTGTCAGGAATCTGTTTGATCTTCCACTTGGTACAGAATTTGTCTCCTAGTTGATGTCAGGTTACTATTGTGATGTGCTTCCTACATACCTTAGTTAGCTGACTAGCAAAAAGTTCATATATTTCCTCTGTTCTGTTGGGTGGCCTATACTATATGGCAATGTCATTTCCCCCCCTTTTATATTGACCTAAATGCATTCAAATTGTCCCATTTATTTATTTAACTTTATCCTTACTTATTATTTCTTAAGTTTTTTTTAGCTAGAAAGGAGGGTTCAATGACAGATTCCAATGATAAAATTACACACTACCATGAAAAGCTGACTAAACACAAGGACTTAAAAATGAAAGGAACAAAACAGCTTCTCTGCCAACTAAAAAATGGTGTTGTCTACTATGCTAATTAAAACAAAGCTGGATGTTGACAACTTTTCTTGATGTTTCAATGACTTATCAATGAACAGCTTCTAAGAGTTAAGATATTACCTTATAGCTGTGATGAAATTATCCACGAGCTTATCAAACCCCGACATAAGTGGAGAACTTGTACGTGGAAGACTGAAATCTCTTTCCCCACACTAATGCTTATTAGCCATCGATCTTGCTGGGCTACCCACATTCTGCCATTGTTGTAGAATAACATTTTAGATTATATAAATACGCTGCATAGACCCTTGTACAAAACCATGAATAAAGGAAGGGCAACATGTAGTCAATGTGTAGGTGTCAAATCTGACTTGACTCCATAGTTGCCTGCACCTGCTTTCGCTGGCAGCTTTGCCAAACAGTGATGGGAAGAGGGTGGTGAATTCCTAAGGGCGGGGAAGGGAGGCTATGGAATGGAAGTGAACTGTCTGTTGTTGAAGAAATGTTATCTACCAAGGCCAAATCATGAAGAATATTTGATTGGAGCAGACAGTTTTTTCCCAAAGCAAAAGAACTGAACTCAGTTGGTGAACTATGAACTACAGGTGGTCCAAAGGGAAAGAGGGGGCTTACCTATATGGGTTTTCATGGGAAAATCCCAGAACTGACTTTGCTTCTGCTGTGCCTAGATGGATTGTTTCAATAAAGCTATTCTCCTGGTCAATCTAAAGAGCCATATGGTACGATTGACAGTAGGCATAGACTGCAGTTACAAGATCCTTTCACACAACCTTGGCTAAGAAAGTTGAGTTGTTTGCTATGAGTCTGGATTTCTTCTATATGTACATGAGACCAAGCCATGTCATCATATTTTGAGAATTTTTGCTGAGTTAGAACGTAATCCATGAACAAAGAAACCAGGCCCCAGCAGCAGATATTCTATATCAAGCAAAATGTGCATTATAACATAAGTTCTCTCTTTCATGTACATGTGTGCAAGGGGCATATAATAAATTCTTATATGTCTTCTTTACCTATCATACTAACTACACCATTTAAATAAAAATGATAACATAATATATATATTCAGGAGTATTGTTCTGGGTACAAATATTTCCTCAAAAAATAATTTTAAAATCATTTTACCAGTTGTGACTATTTTGTCATCTCAGAAGATTTAATTCAGAAAAAGTTATTTTGTGTTCTTTTTTCAAAATTACCCCAGAAGGATTCCTTAATGGGCAACCTGAGAAAGGGGTTATCAGCTACCTTACAAAGACATTTTTATCCAAAAATACACTGTTAAATGATAAAGTAAGTTAAGTCCATATATCACAAATTAAAAATGGCTTTGTTTTTAAACATACCAGGTCACTGCACACCCAGAACAGTTTGAGAGTCTCTGCTAATTTAAGTAAGCAACCATGTCAAATCTGACTGATTTGGATCTATGGATAAAACTGCAATAACTCAACAGGGATTGATGAGTCCCAACTGTTTATCATAGCAAAAGAAATGGAACTGTATCCTTACTGTCACCTTGAAAAGTTTGGGGCAGCTGAAAACAGAAGTAAGGGAAGTGAAATCCAATTTACTCAAAACTATATTGGTTACAAGCTCAGTCCTGTTAGCTATTATTTTTCTAAAGGTACACATGGGATCTTGGTGGGATCCAGAATTATTTTTGAGACAGAAAAATAGTTTGTTTTATAGTAGCAGATAGTTTGTTTTATAGTGTGCACATTTTAACTAAAAGAATGATTTTGAAAGGGAAGGAAAGGAAAGGAAAGGAAAGGAAGTGGAAGGGAAAGAAAGGAAAGGAAAGGAAAGGAAAGGAAAGGGGAAAAAGGGAAGGGAAGGGAAGGGAAGGAAACTGGATAAGCAGTCATCAATTGGGACATAGAGTTTGATGGCTAGCGGGGTGGGGGGGGAGAATGTTGAGGGTATCCATACTCCTGACATTGTAAATTCATGTTTACAGGACTTTAGAGTCTGGACAACCACAAATTTAAGATACATTCCATTAAAACTTTCCTAAACAGAGCTACTATATTGCTTGCTATAATGTGTAGGCAGGGTACCAAATAAATGGCTTGGCATTGATCCAGTGGTTCAAATGCATCTTAAACTTTTAAAGTTTAATGTTTTCAGCAGGAGAAATATCCTGCAAAATAGTTTATAGAGATAGCAAGCTTTTGCTTCCTAGACCTCAGCGCTAAGAGGCTTTGCTCCCAAAAAGAGCTTACAATTTACTGTACCCCCGTTGCAAAGAGAGATGATGTGGCTTCCCTCTGCTTGTGCCAGAACATGAATTACATGATAAATCAAAAGTTCATTCACCAGGCTTCTAACCTGAAGAACTTGAGTAACTAAAGACTAGCTGTCTCAGATGGCCCATTCATGTGTGCCTGGAAATGACATCAGCTCCTTTGCTCTCTTATTCTGTTTTTCTAATTCTCTGCTGCTACTGCTGCTTCACGTTTTAGGGAGTGAGGTAAAATTGGAGAGGAGATCTTAACTACTGTTGTGAGAGAGATGGGAAAATGTTCAGGCCTCAAATGCATCTTGGCACAGATGATCCTTTCACTGATAATCATCTGGAGGAGAGACATTGAAGGTGGTGCAAAAGGCCAGGTCCCCCTATGATCTCAGTGACATGGTTGGCTTTCTTTGGGACTATTAGAGAATCCTAAACTCCTTTTTAAGCCCTGTCTCAAAGTCAAGCATTACATCTGGGGTCTTAAACAGATGGATGAAGAATACATTGTAATCTGGTCGCTACTTCTACTGGTAGTTGTACTTTATTTTCCTCATCTCTGAGGATCATTTAATTCGTTTTACTTTTCCTCTGAAGAAGTAGAACTTGCATGGTTCTACAGCCTCCTCCCTTCCCAATATATTTCCTATTTATTCAGCACGGCTGACCTTGAACTTCTCTCTCTCTCTCTCTCTCTCTCTCTCTCTCTCTCTCTCTCTCTCTCTCTCTCTCTCTCTCTCTCTCTCTCTCTCTCTCTCTCTCTCTCTCTCTCTCTCAATCCAACTCACCTCACCTCACAGGGTTGTTACTGTGGGGAAAATAGGAGGCGGAAGCAGCATTTGGTATATTCACCACCTTGAGTTATTCATAAAAATAAAGATGAGATAAAAATATTTAAAAACACTGCTACGACAAAGAATTATTCACACTTTCATTGTTGTCAATATAATTTGTGCTTTTCCATCTACTTTAATGAGATGATGGCGTACACTCATCAGTTTATGTGAGTATTTTATGCAAGAAAATCCATTGATATGAAGTTCTTGTTCCTTTATAGAACTATTTTAGCCTCACTTGCTAATGGTTTTTACTGTCTTTTATTATGAAAAGGAAATCCAATCATGTCTCCAATTTTGGCATGGGATCATATTGGTGGAAGATAAATGGACAAAACATCATAAGCTGGAGCCCTATAAAGCAATTAATTGACATTGCTAGCTTATTTCTACTCTCACCATCTCTTATGTAAGTGTATCTCTAATGAATTCTGATATATCCAGTGTACTTATAAATAAATAGTACATATGTAAAAAAAGAATGCTGGATATCTGTTAATTGTGGATCCACTTGACTGTAGGCTAGTGATTAAGATTTTATAGCAATCCTTTTCTTTCACCCAGTGCTGGTTCATCTCCAACATAAGCTTGCTTAATAATTTTTCATAGTTCCTAGAATCAATGCCACAAAGCCATAGATATTTAAGAATTGCTTTATTGTAAAAGACTGTGTAAATTATGCAAAACGTTTTGGGAAGTATGCCAAATGTTTAAGCTACTGTATTTGACAAAGTTGGCATTGGTCTACAAAAAAAAGTAAGATATATTAAATTCTAGACAACCATTGGGTCATTGTTTTAGAGATATGTCCTTATCTAAACAGAGAAACAGAAACAGATGGGTAAAAAAAAATAAACTGGAAGTGTGAGCAACTTTCAGTCAGCTTCCCCATTGACTTTCCTTGTGGGAAGCTGGCAGAGAGTCTTGGAAATGATGATTTGGTGACTGTAATTGACCGCAGTAGTGCAGCAGTACTGAAGCAGCCACAAAGTAGTCAAATTTCAACTTTATAGGTGTATAGGTGGATCCTGGAGTTTAAGTGCATTTTTTAATTTAGCCCATCTGAGGTCTGTTGATTCAAAAATTGTTGCCCTATGATGCAGTTTTGCTCAGTTGAAGGTTACAAACAAACAGGAGAGTTTTAGCAATATGTGTGTGTGTTAGCTTCTTGATTCTTCGATCTGCTGTCCAATTTTTAGTTTTGCAGAGGTTGACTAGCTAGCCTTATAAATGAAGAAGACGGACTATGCATTTTTCTGCATTTGTCTCTTTTCCTGAATAACTTACATTTCTCTTTCTCACAGGCACACGGCTTTCCAGAAGAGCAGCAAAGGTTGGGAGCTGCATACAATAGTTGTGAAAAGTATGCATTCGTCTACTCTAAGGTGTAGAATTAGTGGAGCAGAGATCATAGGTAGATTATTTGGGGCAACAATTGACTTGGGACATGCGGTTCTTACTTTTCAAAAGGAAAGAAAAACTTAACTGATCTCTGGAGATACACACTATGGGTTAAATTACATTTTTGTAGAGTAAGTTTAATCTGCATTTTTTTTAAAGTTCTAGCCCATTTCTCCTTCACCTCAATTACCGCTAATGAGGCCCACAGCACTCTCATTCTGCTTCATGTATGGAGAATTATTTATTACATCTTCTTCAGACTTTTTCCCCTTAGTAACAGTTGGATTTAAATAACCCAATTCTTTTTTATTTTTTTTAAAGTTCCAAGAATGAGCTAAATTATTCATTTGATTTGCTCATGAATGCAGTTGGTGGGGTAGCTCCTGTACAAATATTCTTTTCTGGAATATTGTATAAAAGTATTATTATACTGTGGACAGCAGCACATTACCAAGTAGATATTTTCTCTCACCACCCCATGCACTGGCACGTGACTTTTCTGTGTTCTGGTTCATTGATTGTCCCGAGTCTGAGTTCCCACCTGTCCAGAAATAATGATCAGACAATAACCTTCTTCCTGTTTTCATCTCAGATGATCTTTGCATCTTTTGAAACATTTTAAAACAAACCAACATTTATTTTCTTGGTAAATAATCCCAGGAACCACTAAAATGATTCTCAACATTTTTTTGAAATCTGTTTGAGGAAAGTAATCAGCCAATCAAAGGTCTCCACGATCAGATGGAGAATAAACTTTGGGGTTCTTGGTGCTTTCTGAGGTTGGTTGTTCTGTTGCAGATGTTTCATCATCAAACTAGGTAACATTATCAGTGCTAATAGGGAGTGGGGTTGCTCTCATTTTACATTAGTGGCTTGCCCTGTCAGTGTTGTTGGGAGTGATGTTGGTGGCTCTTTGATTAGGCTGTTGTTTACTGTTGCTTGTTACTCAAAGAACCACAAAAGTCATTCTCACCAACGACAGAACAAGCCACCAGAATATAAAATGAGAACAAACCCCACTCAATTCTAGCACTGATGTTACCCAGTTTAGTAACAAAACATCTGCAAGAAAACAATCAAGCTCAGAGAGCACCAAGGACTGGAGAGATCAACTCTGAGCTACAAATATTCTCTTCTATTGGAAAATAAATGGTAAAATGAGGTTCTGTTTGCAAATGAATCCCTTTTCTTATATATATATATATTAAAAAGCAGCCTAGAGTATTCATTTGAAGAGAAAGGCAGAGATATCAACAAATGAATACAAATATACTATTTTTTTTAACATAGTGTACAGTTTGGAGAGGACTTTAAAAAAAACCCCTTAAAGAGAAAAGGTGTAGGCAAAAGTTATTCTTTACAACAAGGTTTTATTTTCTTTGACCAAAAATAAAAACAAACAAAAACAAAAAACCAAAATAACAAAAAAAACATTAAAGTTTTACAGATCTGTAATTTTCTTTTCTTTCTTTGTAGTTTTTTTTTCCAACCCAAACAAGCATTTATGTTACAATATATCTCCCACATCAACTTTTAATGCTGAAAGCATCATCTAACTTTGGGTGAGGTGCTCTGCTACCACTGCAGAGAACTGATCCCCTTGCTGCTTCTACTGTGAAGTGCATTGAGGACCCAGAAGCTTTACCACATGAAGAGAGACCTGTATAGTGACACCGGCTTAACATGTGCCAACTCAGCATCAATGAAAGACAATTGGTTGCAGCCTCCATTTGGGATTGGCTGGCCTTGTTACCAAATTAAGATGAAATGACTTTAGGGGCTTACTTGAGGCTTGAAATGGACACCTGTTTTGGGCTACCACATTTGCTTTCATTGACCACTGCCCATAGACATCAATTGGAGACATTTCGGTTCCCCTCTGCATTTGGTCTTCACTGAATCAAGCTTGGATTTGTCTCCAAGTTTATCTAAAAGGACCCTTCTCTTGCATTTCACAGAGCTTAATCATATTGCCTTCTGTTTGTCCTTTGGAAATATTTCCCTCCCTTTTGTGCACCTGTTATGTTATAGAATGATATAGGGTGGAAGCTTCAACCAGGTTTCAAAAGAAGTCCTCTCATTTTCAAAATGCTTTCTTGGAGCACAGTAATTCCTTGAGCCTGACATCAGCTGAGAGGTTAACAACAGCAAATAATTTCAAAGTCTTATTTATGCCAGGAAATACAAGTCGTGTTTAACCAAATACATGAAACAAAACTAAAATGTACTCTGAAACAGCGACCTCAACTCAGCCTTTATCCTTATGTTTACTTCTTACTCACCAGCCTCAGTTCAACTCTACTAAATGCTGTTGCCAGATTGGGTTACATATCTGTCCCTCACTATTTATCCCCAGGCGATAAATATTGCAAAAAAAATAATCATAATAGATCATTACTAGGAAGCTAAATTTAATTGATGTAATTTGCATCTTTTATGTCAATTTATATCATTTGCATAGGTATGGTATTTATAATAGTCATTTGCATAAATTTGCATCATTTGGATAATTTCATAATTACCTCAAATATATAAATTGACACAAGTGACATAAATTACACCTGCTGCTTGGATAATTTTGGAAACAAATGTTTTTGTCCATTGACTGAGAGAGAAGTCTGAACTAAAATTTCATCCACAACATCCTAATGAGGGTTCAGGTTTTGCTGTTAATCAAATAAGAAGGGAACTCAGATATATTCCCCTCACCTGGCAACAAAACCCCAATTTTACAATAAGCAGTTTCTTTTATGTTAGAGATCACTCAGCAGTCTGTCTCTGGTGCAGAAACCTGTACTTAGGGTTGCTGAGATATATAGCTTGGAACTAACCTGTGGTTTCCCAGCTGAAGGTCACCTATCAGTCTAAGTTGTTAACTGTGTTTATTTGCAATTTACAATGTAGGTAAGGTAGGAAAGAGGACCTTCCCAGATTTATAATGTGGAGAGCAGCATCTCTGTGTGAAAGAGGCAAGCGCTTGCTAATGCGCTTGCTTAAAGTGCAGCACAAGGCTCTAGGAAGAAGATCAAGAATGCATCTCTTTCTTTCTTTCTAACCCATCTGACCAGATCTATGAAGCGTTGAGGGTAAAGAAGATGAAAAGGTACTGTGTATGTCATTAATCCATCTGGGAGGAAAATAAGAACTGTCTCATGAAGTAAACTGAGATGCTTAGCTATTCATTATATTCTTTCCTTGGTCATTTCATGCCTTCTGTTTTCCCCTAAGTGACCAATTAGTGGAGAAAGGCAAATAGGAAAGGATTGTACCAGCAGGACTAAACATTTCCCTTGACTGCTCATTCTCCTTTCTTGCATCACTGTTAGCCAACAGTAGGAAAAATGTTTCAGCGAGAGCACACATAGCTTCACGTGAAGAATGACTTTTATGGTATTCCACTGCCGCAAATATTGACTTTGAATGGATTTTTAATTAGAAGCAATTCATTTGAGATAAAACATTTCACGGTGAAGAATAAATTTTTCTTTAAATATATGGCACGCTAGAACACGTGAAGTAGCTAACCTGGATCGGCTCATTATTTTTAATTGCTAAGTGGAATTCTTTAATAGTGCTTAACCTTTAATACTAAAATATAAGTAGATATTACTGTTTAGAAGCAGCTAAAAACAAATTGTGTCATATCATTTTTGACACCCTCTTGGAGAACAAAATTACTATAATGCCTATAATAGTGCCTCTTTTTTCCTTAATGTTGATCTCTTTTAGACTATTAATATGTAAATAAAAAAACCTGGCAGTACTAAAGCACCTTGAAGAGAAAATTCAGCAGGAGACTTGATGAAATGTTGAAGAAAGATTATAATTATTTTGCAGGTTGGAGATGAGAAGCACTTTTCAAGCTACTTTTTAGGTTGTCTAACCAGCTTTCTAAATTTTCATACTGCCTCAAAGAACCTTATTTGACAAAAGTGACAATGGGATGAAAGGTGATTATGGCATAAATAGAACTATTGGGATGCAAGACATTGTGTGACCACTATGGGGCAGCAAACTATTTGCTGCCATCTAGAGATCATTTTTTCCCCAGCTCAGATACGATCGTTCTAGATTTAAAACAGGAATGTTATATCGATTGTAATATTTGTCTTCCCATATGCTTTACGAAGTAAGGATAAAATATAATATGCAGGTTGGGATAGGATGGAGCTCCTGAGGTAGAAACATTTTGTGAAATGATTTTGAAAATCTGATATGGTAATTATGTGCATTTTTGGTGTAGAACTTCTGCTGACTATTGCAGCTGTCCAAGAAGATGGGGCTAAGACTGTGCAAATTTAACTGAAATATCTTCTAATCCTGTCATGCTGTTTATAGTATGTAGTGTAAACTATTATTAATTTCGGTATGAAGAAAGCTAAATATACATTGTGCTCCATTTTATAAACCACGTTAATATTTCAGATCCATATAAAACAGAAATGGATTTAATTCTGTCAAAGACAATGCCTAAGATCAACTCACATAGTGACACAACTGAGCCAGTTTGGTTTTACTATCATCGTTTTCCTTTGAGGAATCCTCAGGTATTAAATTATCTGGCCATAACTAATTTTAAGCAGCACAGGTGTTCCCCATTTGAAGTCAGGGTTTGGAAAACCCACGAACTTGACAGAAAAGATAAAGCAGAAACTGATCATCCACACGACATGGCACGTGACAATCAGAGACAATGACTGTGTATGATGTTCCCCTGCAGTTCAATGCCAGACATGCATCCTAGAGTGAGGAAGGAAGAGGGAGGAAGCAGTCGTTCGACCCCAAATGGGGTCGCAACCCATAGGTTGAGACCCGCTGGGCTAAGGGGAAGAATTCCCTGACCTTAATATTGGAGAAAAAAAATGTGGGCTAGTTTAGCCAGAGCCACAAACCAAAATAAGAATCCTGTACTTTTTGCCAAATCTCTCCATGCAGTTCTATCAGCCAGAATGTTCCATATTCAGCTTGGGGAAATGTACCGTCATTGATCCATATTAAGTTTAAAGAGACAGGATATGTTTAAAAACTGGAAGGCTCCTGGTAACTTCAGGCAGAATTCGTCAAAGGCTCCACTTGAGAAACCTGGATAGGTGTTACTGGTCAGTTCAGAATCAACTGGCTGAAAATGTGTAAGAAGCTATTATGTTCCTCCCCAAAGCAACATTTGAAAAGCGCAAACAACACCTATAGCTTTAGCATTTTTTTTTCAGGTGTTATCGGCAAGGCAAGCAAATGAACTTAAATACCCAAAATGAACCTAAACATCCAAACACTATGAGTAAGCACCAACAATGCACTAGCAGAGTCATCCCATTATTCCATGCCACATCAGGACTTTCTGCAGGGGGGATGAGCAAAAAAAGATGGCAGCCACAACAGTGACATTGAGTCTCTGCCTGTTTTTTTTAAAGTGCCACATCCTGTAGGCAAACCCCGTGCTACCCTGTTAGTTGGGCTCACTGTCCATTATCATTTATTGGGATTGCTCTCAAAAGTGCTTCTTTCTCGCAGTCAATTCTCTCCAGGAATTGAACAATGATTACTAGAGACATACGTTAGCGGATTAACCAGATTGCAACTCAACAATGAAGAGGAGGCATGGTGGAGAATGAAATCTAGGATAGCAGGAAAGTATTAGATATCCCTGTATTATGTGAGAACTGATCAGAGAATGTGATAAATGAAAAAAAAAACATCTCTAGGAAACTAAGGAAATTAGCACAAAAGTGCCCCACTCTTTTCCTTCTTGAAAAAAAAGAGCCTCTATACAAAATTTAAACGTGTCTTTCTGCATGTCCAACCACTCACATTACAAATTTCCCATCAGTAACTCCCAGAGTTTTAAAGTAAAAAACCAAATCAGATTTAGTAACCCCAGATGTTGTGAATGCTCCAACGCTGGAGGTTTTAAAAAAAGAAATTGGAAATCATTTGTCTGAAATGATGTAAAGTTGATTGGATGAAATGGTGTAAGGCAGGGGTTCTCAACCTTGGCAACTTTAAGACTTGTGGACTTCAACTCCCAGAATTCCTCAGCCAGCAAAGCTGGCTGAGGAATTCTGGGAGTTGAAGTCCACAAGTCTTAAAGTTGCCAAGGTTGAGAACCCCTGGTGTAAGGTTTCCTGACTGAGCAGGGGGTTGGACTAGAAGACCTCCAAGGTCCCTTCCAACTCGTGTTATTCTGTTGTTTTGATAACTGGGCTGAGGGCAACTGTTGGATCAAGTTGAACTTCAGGAGGCTGTTATCCTGCTCTGAAAAAGGATAATGGCATTGCTTTGCTTCTTCCTGAAAAGAATAATGCTCAGCTCCTTTAGGAAACTTGGCTTGCTGCTGTTGGAATCTAATGGTTGTTTAGGTAACCAATTAAAATACCAGTTATTTTCAGTTCTCTAAAGAGGAGGAGATCATGTATCCACCCGCTGTCTTAATGGGCTTCCTGCCTTCCAGCTCAGAAAAGAACATTCCTGCCAAAACAAGAGGATGATCAAAGAAGGAATGGGTGGGTGAAATCACCTCTGCCCTGTGTTGAGGTCCTTCATGGATGGAAAAGTGACCATCGTTAACTACTGAGATTGTTGGACTTCCCATACAAATTAGTTGGGATGTTTTTGACTACAATTCTCACTGTTCTTCTTTTTTTACTGGGGAAGTTATAGAGTGGATAAGAGTTCTATCCCAGAACATCTGGTGGGCCTCAAGATTTTTTTTTAAAAAAAAGCAAACTTAAAAACTTTCCCACCAGATGCTTTTCCTAAGCCAGGGGTAGGCAACCTCAGCTCTTTTATGACTCATGGACTTCAACTCCCAGAATTCCTGAGTCAGCATAGCTGAGGTTGCCTACCCCTGTCTTAAGCCAACCCAGCTCCTCTGAAATACAAATGTTCAGTGTTGGCATGCTCCCCCCCTCTTATCCTACCAAATTAAAAATAACTTTAAAGCTCATTTAAGGAGAAAATCAGCACCAGTGTTCTCTATAAATCCTTCAGTATTCGGCTGGGATGTGCCAGCAATATACATCATTCTTTTGGGGAGGAAGTCTCAGATAAGTATTTTGAGAATTTGAGTAAAAATACTTCCTGTCTCTGAGGTCAGACAACATTTAGCCTTAGCACTGACCTTTACCAATGTATTAAAATAAATCTCTACATATACACACTTTCCATTATTTCTAAACTCAGAATATATGCCTAAGAATGACTGGTTTCGTACATTTAGGATCATAACAATTCTCTCCTTTACCTCACTGATAGTGATACTTTATGCATCAGGTTGCTTTCATTAAACCAAGGGTTTTTCTCATTCTTGCCCAGACTATCCTCCCTTCCTTTCACCCTATTCTTTTTTTAAAAGTCTGTCCCAAGATCAGTTGTTTGGTTTGTTTTTGAAAAATGAGCTGACTTGTCTAGAGGACTGCAAAAGGATCCAGTGCTAGGATCTCACCCTGAAGCAGCTCTGCATAGATCCAGCAATGAATTCACCGGTCCTACTGGTCAACCTGTAGGATGGATCCCCAAGAGAGAGAAGGCCTTTATCAAGCCCTGAATCTCTCACATGATCCCACCCACGACCACCATCTTGAGGATCTTCTTTCTGGGGGCAGGAAAACGATGCTTTAAAAACCTTTAGTCTTTAGCTTATTGTTTTTGCTCTGCTTTTCCAGTAAATTCTACCCTCCTTACTCTTGGCTTTGGGGGATACCGTGTCAGGTGGCTTTGTGATGAAGGTTGCTGTTGCCCTGTTTCACTGTCATTTAACAAGCCGGTGCACCTTTTCTGCGCAAAAGAAAAGAAGGGAGACAAAGGAGCTGTGAGTTGACTTTGTTTTGCACGATGGCTCTGTTTTTTCCCCCTGCATTTGATATCCATTTCATTTCATTTCAAATGTGGCAATCAGCATGCATCAAAGGGGACAGGGGAGAGGAAGTCGCTTCTAGCACTTGTCATCTTCTTCCGTATCACTTAGTACTTCGATGCCAGCCGCATATATCATGCTTTGTGACGCTCCTCTTCTCCTCCTCCGGTAATGCCCATTGGGCATCTGCCAACCATGCCTAGAGCGGGGGCCTGATGCAATTGTGTTGGAGCGGCCAAGGCTAGTGGCCACAGCAGCCTCAAAAGTGAGTGTCTCCTCCTCACCACAGTCTGAAGTGTGGGAGTCATCCTGGAGCATCAGGTAAGGCTCTGAGATGTAGCGCTGGGGAGTGGAGAGAAGGCTCTGCTTTCCCTGGAGGGAGCTGGAAGACTCAGTCAAGCAGGTATTGTTTGTCTCCAGAGTCCCAGAAAGCAGAGGGGAGCCCCCCTCACTATCGTCAGGTGGTGGGGAGGTGTCACCACAGTGCTGCATCATAGCAGTGTAGGAGATGAAGGGTCTTGGCTTTGGTGGCACTGGAGGGAGTTGACGGCGGCTTCGCCTTGGCGTGCTGGTGTCAGACAGGGAAGGGATGGAGCTCTCGCTCAAGGAGCCTGTGCCCTACAAGAAAGGGAAAAGCCAGATACAGAATTCTGGGATGTTCAGCAGACACCAGGCCCTGCCTCAACTAAAGGGTCTGCTGGGAAGGGCAGGAAGGGCAGAGAACACTTTTGTGTCTGTTGATCGATCTTTCCTGAACTGAAGAAACCAACAGTATGTATTATAATTTAAAGCCCATCCACCCCATCCACTTATGAGTCAAATGTGGCATTTGGAAAAAAAAATAGAAAAGGCATAATTTAAAGAAAATGCTGAGGCTTAATATAAAGGTAAAGGTTTCCCCTGTGGTGTTGCCTCTTTTGTTTCTTAGCTGAGGGAGCCAGCATTGTCCAAAGACATTCCCATGATCATGTGGCCAGCAGGACTACCTATATGCTGAAGTGCACAAAACACTGTTACCTTCCCACTGAATTGGTACCTATTTATCTACTGGTATTTGCAGGCTTTCGAACTGCTAGGTTTGCAGGAGCTGGAGCAAGTAACAGGAGCTCACCCCATTGCATGGCACTTGGGTCTCAAACCCAGGCTGTCAGCTTTCCAGCTGACAAACTCAGTGTTTTTAATTGCTGAACCATGGCGCCCCATGAAGCTTAATATAACAGTCATGAATTTCTATCATTCTGGATACTTTTGTTGACTTCCTCTAGACATCTGTCCTTCGGTATTACGACAATGTTTTAAGGGTCTGAACGCTGAAATTCAAGGGCAACCGTTTGATGCTACAATTTAGAGAGTGAGTGGAGATTTTCATGGCAAGTAAGGAAATGTACTTTCAGCATAATAGGAATCTGTGGGTTCTATGAGGCCAATCTGAGCTTCAGTGCTGCCTGCAGAGTCACTTTGCAGTATGCACCAACATGTTATGGAGGCCCTCATAGTATCTACAGGTTGCTCACCCTAGCCAAAACAATGCATTACAGAGACAGCCCTTGAGGCTGTGGGTGAAAGGATGGATCCTTGTTTGCCCTCCACATTCTTGTAATATGCTTCTAGCTTACTCTAGCCTTTTATACACGAATATCCAATTTAATTTCTGACAGGATCTCACCCCATGTTAACTCAATGAAAATCAATTAGTCTGTCAAAAGCTGCTTTGTGCATTTCACATCCCCCTCTAACATGGCCATGCAAAACAGAGTGAAAGCTTCCATTTATATTTAACATAGACTGAAAAATATTTTTAAAATTGTACATTGTGATTGATCTTAATTATAGTTTAAAGCCTGTTCTAGTGAACCATAACTAAAACTAACTTTCATTTATCTGGTATTAAATATTATAGTTCGTCAAAAATGGAAGCAAACATTTCTAAAAGGCTCCTTGTAAGTATATTAGGAAGTTGCTTCAAACATTTCACCAATGTTTCCAGATATTGATCTTTTGTCAGTTTTACACCTACCTGTCTGTTGGGAGTTTGTGACCTGCCTTCACTGGGAGACCTGGAATGATGTCGCTCTGGAGAATCAATATCTGCTTGTGGACTCCTTTCCTCTGAGTTGCAACGAGAAACATCTGGAGAGAGTAGATGTCTTCGTTCCTTGGATCGGCCTCGTTCTCTGCCTCCTGACCGATGTGTATCAGATCGATGGCCTATTTATAAAAGAAATGGCAGGATTACATGAAAATTTCACACTTGGGAATGCCTTCTGCCTTCTGTATAATGCTTGATGTGAGAAATATTGTTCTCTTCCTTAACCTTTCCATCAAATCAAAAGCTATCCCTAACACTTTATTTTTCTACCCCTTTATTGTTTACATGACCTTTCCACTGTTATTGAAGCTATTACTAACTTTCACTGTACAATATTTATGACTTAAAAAGTATATAGAACAGCCTAAAGCATTCTACTTTTGCATTTGTTTTGCATCAGCTTACAGCCATTGTTATAATAATGTCATTGTTTGTCATGGGTCTTCCATTCCATAGCCAGTGTGGTATAGTTGAAGAAGAATATCAGGCTAGACTGAGGTTCAAATTCCTACTGAACTATGGAGCTTCCTATGGCACTGCTGTTGCCTCTCAGACTGCTGTAAAGACAAGCTACTAGGAGAAAGAACCACATAAATTGTTCTGGGTTGCTTAAAAAAAAAAGTAGGGATATAAGTGTTACATATAACTAAATTCCTATAGTCCTGGCAAATTAAATCTTCTTTGGTGTTACATTTGGACATCACTAGTTTAGTATTGTTAAATCATTGCCTTAACTCAGGGATGTCAAACTCAATTTCACTGAGGGCCGCATCAGCATTGCGGTTGCCCTCGGGGTGGGGTGGGGTGTGTGGCTAACTGGGTGGGTGTGGATGGAGTGGGCGTGGCTTACTGGGTGGGCGTGGTCAGCTCTACATCGTTCGTATCAAGGTTGCCTGTGGGGGCCTGGGCAGGAGTGGGACAGATCTGAGGGGCTCTGGCAGAAGGAGATGGGACCAGGGCAAGTGCCAAGGCATGGTCTACTGGAGGAGCACTGTTCCTCTAGGCCATGTGGGGGTGCCTGGATGGTGGTGCGAGCTGCCCAGAGCCCTGGGCAGCAGAGGTCAAATGCCCAGCCTGGCCCTCGAGCACCTGCAGCATGAAGCCCAGCCCCACTTCCCCAAGGGGGTGCCCAGCTACACGTAGCGCCTTCTCAAGGCTGCTCCTTCTCAAGGCTGCTCCTTCTCAAGACCCCCAAGATAGGCCAGGAGGAGGGGGCAATGGGATGGTAAAAGGGCAGCAGGGCAGGACTTCCCTCAGACCCTCCCTCTCCTTTCCTTCCTTCCTTCCTAAGTACAGAGTGGTGGGAAAATATTTGAGATAAGGGAGGGAGAAAAACAGGCAAGAAACGTAGCTGGGGAGGTGTCACCCTTCGCAAGGAATGAAAATATGCACCATCGCCTGGAAGTGGCCAGCACATCGCCCTCACCTACTTCACATATCGGGCTTGGTGGGCTCTGGGGGAGGGGATGCCATGAGCAGCGTGAGAGTCAACGTCACCTGCGCAATGCTGCCCAGCCCCCAGCCTGCCCAGTTTCAGCAGGTAGCCGGGCACTCTCCTCACAGCGCTGGGAGGCTGAACTAGGCGGTGTGAAGCTCGCCAGCTTTGCACCTTGCTGCCTGCTGAAACTCTGCAGGCTGGGGGCTAGGCAGCATTGCACTTCTCATCAGATTCATGCCACCTGGCTCAGCTCTTGGCACTGTGAGGAGAGCGCCCCACTGCCTGCCGAAATCCTCCTCCAGAGCCCATCAAGCCGGATATGTGAAGTAGGCGAAGGCCATTTTCTGGCCACTTCCAGGCGATGGTGCATTTCTTCATTCCTCACAAAGGGTGACACCTCCCCAGCATGCACCCAGGTGGCGGGGCCGATGCGGCAGGGGCTGGTTCCTCGCTGTTTCCAGATGGCCTTGTGGAACTAGGACTGAATGTATTTCAGTATAGATGGCCACCACAAAATTGTACATTGGCTCCTGGCTGGCCTGGGCCAGGGCCAAGGCAGCGGGGGCTGTTCACTCACTTTTCCTAGGATGGCTTCGCGGGCCACATGAAACCACTTCACGGGCCACATCTGGCCCCCGGGCCTTGTGTTTGACATGTCTGCCTTAACTTCTCCAATTCTTTCTATTTGGCCTTGTCAAGCAAGAACAGTGGCTGTATATATTGTTGCAGTCGATTCCTTCTCACACATGCAAAGAAATGCAATAATGGTCACAGTTCTTCATACAGCCATTTTAGCCATCCATTTATTTTAAGAGCATATTGATATTTGGACTGCAAACTCTCTTGAGGCATATTCCAGAATTTTGTGCAATCATTCTTACCACCTTTCTTTGCAGATCCTGAATTGATAGTTTTTTCTTATTGAGTTCCTAGCCCATTTGTAGAAAACTCTGTCCTATTTAATGGAAAAGCTGAATTCACCAACTATAAAACAGGATCCATAAAATTCAATGGATCAACACCATCCTCCACATGCCAGTGGAAGAGGTCTGCTACAGATACCGTCTGGTAAGGAATTGAAGCAAGCGAGATCACAAGGAGAAGAGTCCCATCCCTATGGAACATTCTTCCACAGTAGGTGAGAATTGCACTCTCCCTTTTTGGCTTTCCAGAAGGGTATTAAAACCTGGCTTTGCCAGTTGGCCTGGGGCCCCAAGAGGGTCGCTCACTGCTGGAGGTGGCTGGTAGGATAAGAAGACCTCATTCCTGGCCCATCTGTCCCTTGGCTCTTGTAGGCATAGTTTTAGCACAGTTTTTAATAATATTTTAATGTTGGTTTTTTTTAATATTTTAACTATTTTTACTTGTTTCTATAATTTGTAAGCCACCCAGAGTCACCTTGTAGGGGAAATGGCATGGAAATTTAATAAATTAAAACTGTATGTCCTTAAAGACAATCTTCTGAAGGCATCTAGTTGAGGTCACTATTTTGATTACTTAATAACGGAATTTAGCTTGCAGATGGTTTGTGAAAAAAAAAGTCTTTTTATTGTTGAAAGGAATTGTCTCACCTGATCAAATGATCTTATCACAAGGCAGTAAATCAACTTTCATAAACAAAGCCTCTTCTTTACACAAGGCAGGTATTATTCAGTGTGGAAAAGGAAAGGAAAGGAGCAAGTTTTCTTCTGCCAGTATAAGACAAACCAGCTCAGTGGTTTAATTGTTTTTAAAATCAAGATGTAAAGGTTTAGTGTTTTGGGTAGACATAAAGAAAATCTGTTTGCAGAACAAAATGTTATTTTTGGTTTACCTCACAGTTTTTATCAGAACTAGCTATAGGGTGCTAAACATATATCACTGTCACAAAAATCTTCCAACAGAAATTATGCTTGTGGAAGAGCAGGGGAGAAGCCCAGATCAGAGTGGGATAGAAAACAGAGACATACATATAAATATTTTTTTTTAAATTATTTATTTGACTATAGGAAATAAAAAAGGAAGGTGTTTCTATCTTTAAAAAAGAAGTGAAGAATCAGGAAAACCATACTATGTTAATCTTGACAGGTGAAGCAGTGGTTAAGTGTAGTATTGCAGGCAAACTCTACCCACAGCCAGGAGTTCAATCTTGATGAGGCTCAAGGTTGACTCAGTCTTCCATCCTTCCGAAGTCGGTAAAATGAAGACCCAGATCATTGGGGGAAATATGCAAATAATACTGACATAAATCTCCCAGAGAGTATTGTAAAGCACTATGGGGTGGTATATAAATCTAAATGCTATTGCTATTGCTATTGACTAAGGATGCTTCCACGCAAAGTTTTTTCATGCAGTAGATATGCCTCATTCATAAAAATTTGACAGGATATATGCGTCTGTATAATATTGTCTTGCAGTAATATACTGTAATCATGCTTCTGTCCTTTTCTTTCTACAAACATTCTAGAAAGAAGAAAAAGATGGAATACTGCAGCTTTTCACTAAAAGCTTTTTTCTCTGTGGAAGGATTCCAAATAATTAGAACAAGCATGCATAAACGAGACATGATAAAATGTATTAAATGATGAATCATTCAGTCACTATTTGATAAAGTGCTTGGCAAAATGTCTTTTATATGGATTGATTTCAGGAAAGACATTGATGTAGTTTTTGTAAAATGTCTACATTCTATAAACTAGATCCTTACAAAATAGAATATATAAATAGTATTTGGAAGTAACACACGGATTTCTGCAGCAGGATGTCTCAGTTATGCTTTTTAAAATATAATAATTACAATTTGGACAAAAGAATCAGGTCTTTTTGCCAAAAATCTGTAATTAATATAATTTTCTCCAAACTATTGACACTGGAATCAGAATTCAAAAGGATTTGTCTGCAAATAGCAGGATGTTGTTCATTAGTGACAAATCTGAAGTATCTACATACAGGAAATAAAAACTGAATACACATAGAGTACACAAAACTAACAGAGTGAAGAGAAAGTCAGCTGGATATCTAACTGCAGCACAGAGAAGGAATTGAATTTGGAGGGATAATAGGAATAAACTGAAAAACTGGCAGTAATACAAAGCATCAGCTTGTCATGTATTAACCAAATGTCATGTGTTAAGCTAATGTTGTAAGTATCAGTAGAAAAGTATTCTGGTTTATTTAATGGTCAGTCAGTCCATCACTCACCTCCAAAATAAAAACAGGCATTAGTTAGTTCAAGGAGATATCCAAATTAAGTGCCAAATTTCTTCTGACCTCAATCAACCAGTGTTAAAAAGTTATGTGTTTAAAATGGGAACTTTAGTCTACAGGCATCCAGTATATTCAGTTCATATTAAGGATTCATGAGCATCATGTTTATTGTTAAACTGCCTTCTTTATGTCAAATATTATTAAGACATTAAACACTCAACTCTCTACTGCCCCTAGGACATGGTAGGCAACTTGAAACCTCATGGTTGCAGATAGTTCTTAAACTCCCATTTTGTGCCCGGTGGAGGCATTTTGGACCATATTGCCAGAAATTGGAGGCCAGGTTTCTTGCCATTTCAAGATGGGAAACCATATGATCTAAAAAATAGTATCTCACTTAATAGCAAAGAAAAATGCCAAACTTCTCCTCAGAATTCAAGCAAGCAAGCAAACAAAAATCAGGTCTACTCCCTCTGCATTTACTCTTCCCTTCATGATTCTTAGCTGTCTACAAAATGTCAAATCCCAAGCCTCTCTAGGTTGCTCATGTCTGTCCAAGAATCAGGCCAGGTTTGGTTTTCCTGCATCTAACTAAGATAGACATTTTCCTTTCCTCACTATAATTTTAAAAACAAAACCAAGATGGACAATCCTCATTGTGTCAAAGTACAGCCAAGAATTATTGTGGAAAACCTAGAATCAACTGACTTTTAGAACAGCTGGTAATTAGTACAGATGAATTTACTTCACGGTTTCAAGAAAATACATAAACTCAGAAATATTCACTAAACATACCTTAAAACTATCTAAGGATATGAAAAGATACCAAAGTTCATAAAATAAAATTGCTTAGGAACTATACTAATGGAAACATGTTTCTATAGAGAAATGCCTTATACATCCATAAGCGAACTGATTTATGGAGTTAGCTTCAAATAACTTGCTAAATTGTTTTCTTAGACTGAAATAAAAAAAAGTTCTGTATAGAGAGGGAGAGGTTGCCTCTGTGTATTTCAATCCATTACCTCCCCCAGGATAGAAGAATCTGGCAGACAGTGCTTGTCTGTGTATTTTTTTTTTTAAATAAACCTCCACTGTAAATCTGAGTTGTCTATGTCTAAATCTTATCCTGCAGTGGTAGAAAATGGACTTTCTCCGCTACTGATAGAATGAGTAATTGAAAATGAGTGGAGAGGAGAGGAGAGATGTGATGGAATTTACTGGACCAGGAGGGAAGGGATGCATTTCAGAGGAGTAAGATGCAATTCAATTCTGATAGTTTGTGTGAGAGAAAGAGAGTGAAGACAGTCCATTCTTAATAATTTGCAGAATATATTCTTAATGGGGGTAGGGGACTGCTTCAGTTTGGCAAGATTCTATCTATTGCAGCGGTTCTCAACCTATGGGTTGCGACCCCATTTGGGGTCGAACGACCATTTCTCAGGGGTTGCCGGACACCGTGGTCCGCCATTTTTCCCTGCCACGCATGCGCAGATCGGCCTGTCGCGCGCGCATACGCGGATCGGCCTGTTGCGCACGTGCACGCAGGTCGGGGTCGCGCCGCGCATGGGTGGGGCAAGTGGGGTCTCAACCTGAAAAAGGTTGAGAACCACTGATCTATTGGTATGGAACAATACAGAAAACTTCTTTGGATATTTAACATGACTTTCTTGGTTTTGGGGAGGAGAGGAGAGGAGCTGTTCTGAAGAAGGTTCACTTAGGAAATACAAAATCCATCCCTGCCTAACAGGCAGCATGTGTTCCCATCCTAAACCTCTGTTACATGTATTATTTATTATACTACCTTCTTTTCAGTTCTTAGTATAAAATTTCTCATGTCTTGCATACCTTCTTGCTCAGCAAAATTGCACATAAAAAAACCCTGCAGCAAACAAATTAAAACAATTAAATAAAAATTAAAATAAAAAGTTCAGTCATAGCTGCAAGCAAAATTCACCATGAATTGACCATATCAACGGTACAAAAGAGAATGCACACAATGGAAACCCCATCATTGCCCAAAATTAGTGGGCCAGCCAGCATCTTTAATTATTGCATTATTAAATGCAGTCTGAAGTCTCTGCAAAAAACAGGGCAAAGAAAAAAACAACCCACCACTTCCTCCCTTCCCAAAATAATGTAGTGCATGGAATGCTGGATGATCAGTGAATGAAAATACCCAAAACCAACTGACAGTTATTCTTTGCTTTTCAAATTACACTCACCTTCCACTACTGAAATTGCAGTAGTGTACTTAATTACACTACTCAGCATAAGTAACAAGCTAACTGAAAAGAAAGGACCAAGAAGTAATTAATTCAAGCCCTATTGAGAACTTTGCAAAGTGGCCCAAAGTACATTTTATACTGGACATTTTGGAAAACAGGAGAAGTTAACCATAGAAAGCAACTGCAATAATAGCAGTACCTAAAACAGAAAGCGGGTGTATGTGTGTTACCTTCAGTGGTGGGATTCAGCCGGTTCGCACCACTTTGGCAGAACCGGTAGCTAATTTTTTGTTGCCCAGGCCCAGAATGGACTTCCCAAAGCAGCATCCACACAGAGAACTGGTTGTTCACATATTTGAATCCCACCACTGGGTACCCTCCAAAATTATCCACCTTCCTGAGACAAATCTCCTCCCTCTTTAGATCACTAATGCATATATCTTCCACATCTGTAGAGACTACACTGTTCTTCTACTCTTTGATTTCTTAAGATACAAGGAAAAGAAAGGAGAAACTGGGGGAAATCAAGAGAGAAGTACCACTTGATGATTATGCCAGCAGGCTCCATGAACAAGCAGGGAATGGCATTATAAAATTAACATCTAGAACGTTATACTCTTTTCACCTTCCACCTCTGAATGCTTATGATTTAACTATAGGTAGTCCCCCACTTACAATAGTTCATTTAGTGATCATTTGAAGTTACAACGGCACTGAAAAAAGTGAGTTATGACCAATTTTCACACTTATGACCATTGCAGCCTCCCCATGGTCATGTGATCAAGATTCAGATGCTTGGCAACTGATTCATGTTTATGATAGTTGCAGTATCCCAGGGTCATGTGTTCACCTTTTGTGAACTTCTGACACGCAAAGTCAATGGCGAAGCCAGATTCATTTAATAATCA
Source organism: Bothrops alternatus (assembly GCA_034064705.1). NCBI lineage: Eukaryota > Metazoa > Chordata > Lepidosauria > Squamata > Viperidae > Bothrops > Bothrops alternatus. The sequence continues at coordinate 1,881,868 of JARGCV010000040.1, forward strand.
TGTTACTAACTTAACAACTGCAATGATTCACTTAACAACTGTGGCAAGAAAGGTTGTAAAATGGGGTAAAACTTAACTGTCACTTAACTGTCTCGCTTAGCACTATAAATTCTGGGCTCAGTTGTGGTCATAACTGGAGGACTACTTGTATCTTGTCCTGGCCCTGAACGCTAAAGAAAACCATCTCTCTCATTTGTGTTGGTGTGTTGCCCATTCCTCCAGTTGGAAATTGTTTTTAAAGCTCCTGCAAAGCTTTGCACACAAAAGAACCCCAGTTCTACCGTATCCTTGACATTTCAAAGTAAGATTGGGGAAGTACCCCTCCCAATTTAAGCACTGAGTAAGATGGACCAGTGGGTTGTCTCAAATTAAGGTTGCTTCCTGCATTCATATTCTTAAATGAGTCATAAATTGTTAAGAACACTTATGGGGCTATATGAATAAATAAAAAGGCAAAATATAAAAAGCAATCTGAGAGACAACATGTGGCTGCTACAGAGTGACTAACATTTTTGTTAGAAACTGCTCATTATGTTAATATGGATGAAAAATTTCCATTTATTAGTGATATTTCAAAGCTGAGAAATTTGACACAATGGAAGTCATTCCGGAAAACATTATCTTACCTTTTATATCTTAATTAACACAGTGTCGTTTCTACAAAAAAATATTATGGAAAATAAATTCATGCCAAGAGTTTATTACCATGTTCTTTCTGGTGGGCTCAAAAATCTACAATATAATATCAAAATATAATACAGAAACATTGGAAATAAAAGATCCTTTCTAAAAACTTTCTTTTTTACCTCATCATGGAGCTTGTTTGTTCACTGTAGGAGCATATCAGCTGGAGAAATCAGGATTCCAAGTATTGTAATCCCATAGAAATGCTGCAAATTTATTACCTTTTTACAAATTCCATATTTATTCTGAGATTTTGATCAGAAAGGACTAATATGCATTTTGAGGGTACTCAAATTTTAATTTAAAATTTGGTTCAAATTTTAGTTTAAAATGGTTGCAAAGAAGAATTAATTTAGGTACAGAACCAGAAAGAATAAAACCTAAATCCGAATGTTACTTTTGTATATCAAACACTATATCCTGCATTTCAGTTAATGCCTTTTCTACATGACATGTGTTGAAAAAAGGCTATTATAATTAAGTCATACAATTTAATTGGAACTTGAATAAATTAGCTTTTAGATGGGTGAGGGTCCATTAGCAGTTGAAAAACAATGCTATCTGTAAGAGTAATAACATATTTTAAATAGTATAGAACTAGCAAAGCTGAGCAAGAGATGATGATTTAAAATAGATCCTGTTTGAAAGCTGTCCATGTAAGCTGAACAAGTAGTCTTTCAACAAGCAGTCTGCATTTTTGAGGCGGTGCAAAGATCCAGACTCAAAAGACAAAGAACAATTCAGAGAGTGTGTGGCTGTGCATGTAATACCTGATGGAAACTCTTTAAAACAGCTCATCTTCACCTGGGTTGACTTTTGATCCTAGGAAAGATACGGTGAGTTCATATCCAGATCTGCGCATAGCCCTAGTGTTTTTTAACTTTACTCAATTTTGTTGGAGAATGATAATCATTCGGTGGCTTCGGAAGAGTCCAGCTTACTTCATCCTTAAGAAGTATTTTAAAAAGTCCCACCCATCCTCAGTTACCTGAGTCTGTGTTGAGACGGCGTGAAGACAGGTGCAGTGCAGAATGGTAACTGCGACGACGAGACTTGTAGGTATTTTCACTGCTCCTTTCCATTGAGAACTCATCCAGCCAGGAGGAATTTGTCCGTTTATCTCGGATGGTAGAAAATGAGCGTCTCATGGAGCCAGGATCTGTTACTACCTAGAAATGTATCCCAGAATGGAAGAAGGATTAAAGGTTGGCAAGTGACTGCTGGTTTCAGCAGCTGGATTTGCTAGTTAAGTATCGTTGCTCTCACAGGGAGTTATCTCATTTGGCTAAGTATGAAGACATTTTAATATCAGAGAGATGTGGAGGATATAACACCTTTGTTACTATTTGTTTTGGCTAATATAAGCTTATCTATTTTGCCTTCCCCTAGGCCAGGGGTAGGCAACCTCAGCTCTTTTATGACTCATGGACTTCAACTCCCAGAATTCCTGAGTCAGCATAGCCTGAGGTTGCCCTAGGCCCTACAGTATGTCCAGTGTTTGCATCTTTGTACTCTTGTGAGTAATGAAATAAGTAGAAGCAGAACAAATTCGGTTTTATAGACAGATAATGAGCACTTTCACATAATTAGGCTTTGCACTGCCCAAAGCTTCTGCATTGAAGATTTGAATTGAAATGATGCATGGTTGAACATTTTGCTCTTTTTAGGTGATCAGGATGTAGGAGTCAGCATATTTAGTTTTTCTCAACCTATAGTGCTCACAGAGGACCAAAAGTCAATCAAAGCTTGTCTTCCTCGTTCAAAGAGTGCACAAAGGTTTCAGGCTATCAGCGTTCATCTACTGGACAGTAACTGACTGCATCACACTGTTCTCTGGTGGTGCAGTGGTTAGAATGCAGTATTGCAGGCTACATCCACTGATTGCCCACTGACAGCAGTTTGGCAGTTCGAGTCTCACTGGGCTCAAGGTTGACTCAGCCTTCTATCCTTCCGAGGTCGGTAAAATGAGGACCCATATAGTTGGGGGCAAAATGTTGACTCTGTAAACCGCTTAAAAAGGGCTGCAAAACATGGTGAAGCGGTATATAAGTCTAAGTGTTATTGCTATCGCTCTGACTTTCATGCCAAGCAGCCAATTTTCTTATTATTAATTTTATAAATAACTCAAGGTGGCTAACATATTTAACACTCCTTCCTCCTCCTATTTTCTCCACAACAACAATCCTGTGATTGGGCTGGAAAGTGTGATTAATTCAAAGTTACCGAGCCAGCTGTCATGCCTAAGATGGAGCTAGAACTGACATTCTCCTGGTTTCTAGCCTGGTACCAAAACTAGTTCTCATGAAGGAAGCATTTGGCTTGCCCATCAAGATGGAATACCTCTGGGATGATAGTTTTTATGCTGGGTACCATTTTCCCAATTCTGCATAGATCCCATCAGAGACCAAGAGCTTGGACTGGGACTATCCTTTCTAATATTCATCTAGGGTCTCCCATTCAACACAACAGAGTAAAGCACATCTGTTTCTACAGCAACAGAAGTTCCTTGCAAATTGTAACAGGAGTAATCACACCACCAACTCTTTGGGGAACTCTATTCACTTTTCAGGCAGAGCAGAACCCATGTTAGTCATGTTCTTGGTGTCACCTAATTCATTGCTTAGTTACTCAAATCTTCGCATCCCAGATCTATTGTCTAAACAACAAGGACTGAGAATTTTGGCTGGACAGCTTGGCCTACATACTTTTAAATCTGCTTGAAATGAGAGAGGTTGATAGATCAGGTGTTAAATCCACATAGGCTAATGGTGTTAGGCTAAAAGAGGGAGTCTATTCTTTTGAACTGAATGAATATAAGCCAAACTATTTCACGTAATTATGAAATACACTCTAGGGGAGTCTAGAAATTAATTTTAAATGTGTTCTGAAATGCAGCTTTCACTCTTTTCTACTGAGAGAGATCAGGATTGGCAGAGAAAAGCTTAATCACTTCTTTCAGCATTAGCATGCCTGTAATATGGCCTAGCTTAATCAGTAATGGTGCCTTGCTTACTGATTGATTAATGTTCAGGATTTCAAGGTTTTATACATAACACTCCTCTCCTTATGTTCCTCACAGCCACAACTCTTGGGATAGGTTGAACTGAGAGACAGTAATTAGGCCAAAGTTATCCCATGAACTTCTGTGGCTGAGAGTAGACTAGAATCTGCAATACCTTAACCACTGTACCATACTGACCTGTACAATCTCTCCTGCTAACATTAAAATAAGACATAGAATCTTCACTTTTTAAAAAAGTAATTAGCTTTAAAGGGGAAATACTTCACGGAAACAGACTGTTTTTTTTTCACTTTACAAGGACATTTATACATATAGAACAATAGCTTTCTCTAGCTTACCTAGAAATAGATTTGTCAGCTAAAATTAAGTCTTGGAACAAAACCTGAATTGCAATAAGTCTACTGAAATTGATAAGTTCAAAAGAAAGGGAAGAAAAGCTAGAAAAAGAAGGATAAAAGAAATTCTACTGCAATTTTTGCAAGAGAACAAAATGTCCATTATCCAAAATTGCTATTGGGCATTATTGTATACTTAAAGCCATCCAGAATTCAGATTATGATTCAGAGTATTCAGAGTAACCCTTGTATGATCTATTTTTCCTGTGAATTAAGTACTCTGTATCTGGCTTGTATTAATTCAAAGTAATAATCTATCATTCCAATTAATTCAATTTGCAGCTTAGACTTCACGTGGCCAAATTACTTTCCGTATACAAGCTTTGCTATACACAGAAAAACTACATGTTGTCAGAAAAAGAGCTTTACTCTAGTCTTCCTTCTAACATCTGAGTTCTAGATTCTAGGTATTTCCTTCATATTTTATTTATATGGCTCCACTCTTGAAGACTCAACTGGAACAATTCAGCCTTACATTTATCACTTTGATACTAGGCCTTTGTTGTACTAAATGAAAATAAAGCTTTATTTAATATTATTTACTCATCTAACTTGCAAATTCATGGTATCCATTCTCAGCCTGCTTCCTGACCCTTTGTCTGCTTGTTTTACTTTTTTTGTTTTTTGAATCTTAAAATTTCCTCTTCTTTCCTTTCCACGGATTCTACTTTTTCCAAAGCAATGCTTCACAGAAGCCCTATTTATATCAAAGTACTGGAATTTCAGGGTAGGAAAACATTTGAGTTTTGTACAACTGGAAAGTATGATACAAGGAGAGATAGAAGAGAAAAACTGATTAGGTTATGTGATGCTGATAGCAATACCAATATCAGATTGATAATTTAATAATCTAACAAATCTGCAAAAGCTACAAGACTTTGGGCTCATACACAGAACCTTTGAGACAGGGAAATATGAAAACTTCTGCCCCATAATGTATCTTTTACTCTGTCTGGCAACATTGCTGTCCAATGTTTTGGCACTCATAGTAACAATGGTCATGAGGACAAAAAGTCTGCCAGCTAGATAGGAAAATGAAGTTCTGCAGCAAGTAAACTGGACTTCAGAATTTCAGATCCCTTCCTTCTCCATGAGACTTTATTTATATGGGAATCTTCTCCTTTCTTCTCAAGGAAAATGCTACTTCCAGGCTAGATCATTTATATTGGCTTCAGCTTATCTCAGGAGTTTGTGGGTAATAAGAGGTCAACAGTATGTGGGCCATCTTTGGGCCGGAACATGGATACTGTATGGAACAGGCCATTATTTCTTTCTCAATTTCCTTTTCCAAGCAATGGGAGAATAACCCAGCCCAAGTGCCTTCAGAATGGGAGAATCTGATATCGAAATCTTGACCACTGGAAAAAATGTATAAATTATAATTACAAACCTGAGAAGGTATTTTATCTCTCTGTTAATCAAAACTGATTACAAGAAAGACAAACAGAAAAAAAAATCTGCTCAACAGACAAATACATGGATTATGGCCAAGACTGACCAGGACAGGATGCTTGGCAGCAGGCATGTAAACAAGTATATCAGGACAATGAAGCTTGAAAGAAAAAGTGGCTAAGTTTAAAGGGAAAAATACATCCAGATGACAGAAGTAGAAGGATTATTTCAAATGGTTGGGATTCTTGCTATAATCGACAATAGGCTTGGTTGAAATAGAACAGGAAGATGGCTTTCTCCAATCTCTGCTGTCCAGGGTCACTGAAGTCTTGGAAGAAGGTTATGGACTGATTAAGGTTGTAGCCGGGCAAATTAAGAGAGACTTAATTATAATGATTTGCATTGTTGTAGTTCAGGACAGATATTCCAACTTCCATCTGTAAAACAGGATTGGAGTCTTTCTTGTCTCATTGGGGCACTGTGTTCAGAATCTATAATACTAGAATTAAAGGAATGTTTCACATTCATAGGGAGCCAATTGAATTGGTATCAGTGACAAATTTCAGCCTGTTTCACTGTTCAAATAAAGCAAAAAACTCCTGTAGGAAAGGGTTATGTATCTCCTGTAATGATATAGTCCTATCGTTAGTCATTGTTTCACCTGCTTTTACCTGGGGATCCACAGTCAGGCGTGGCATGGAAGAAGCCCTCCCAGATACAGCTCGTTCCTGAGTATCCACCGGGAGATAACTGCCACAGTTAGAGGGCTGCACTCTTTTAAGCTCTCTAATTTCTGGCTCCTGGAAATAAACACACAGCCAAACTCATGGGATTTAATTTGGTTATATTGCTTGCCATTTTCTGCTGGCGTTGTTTCTATCCATGTGGTGGGAATGGCTTGAGAACAGGGTTTAAAGGAAGCATAGTGAATGCTTTTTGTTGGCAAGAGAGAATGAACCTACCCTTCTTAAGTATGCTGGATGTGTTTAACACAATTACAAACAGTAACTATATCTGTAGTGCTTAAAAAAATATACTCATTTCAGTCTAACAAATCAGGGAAATTCAGACTGCCTGCTTTTTCAGCATACATTTTCTTGCATTCAGACATCAAGTTTGGATTAAAATAAATAAAAATTAAACCCAATTTCAGGATTAGATGTAAGTGCCTTCCTGATTTAAATCTGGCTCCAATGCCTCAGTGATTTGTTTTTTAAAGCCTGCTGGTTCATAAGTGTGATTTTGTGTGTGTGTGTGTGTGTGTGTGTGTGTGTGTGTGTGTGTGTTTATGAGTGTGCTTGTATATATTTCCCTCCATCAACCATCCATCTACTTAATCATCAGTAAAAGTTTTGTCAGGAATATCCCCAAAATCAATTTTTAGATGCTTATGTGATGCTTTCGCTGTTTATCTTTTGTTATGCTCAATGATCAAAATAAAGTTTTATTGTTGTTAGGTTAAAAAAAAATTAGGAATAGTATATCAGTCTCCAAACAGAAGTCTGACAAAAGATTGCTTGTGTGCTCTTTTCAAGCACAGAAAGTCTAAAAAGGCATAATGTATGTATGTGGGTGTAATACAAAATTTATGGACAGAGTGCAACATTCTGAGAAGCACACAGAGAAGAGTGAAATAAATGCACAATTATTCAGCATTGGATTTCAACAAAGGTGGTGCACAAATGTGCACACACACACACACACACATATTTACATATGCAGACATGAATGCCACTGGGTAATAAGGTGGCTGCAAGTGTGGATCAGAGGTATGTAATTCACATTTGTGTGATATGATTCAACAATTTGATTTTTGAACATGAACACCAGCAATTGAAGACAAAATGAACAAAAGCCCCAAAGCACTGTCTATTATTGTTTATCGCTGAATAACCCACCTGATGAAATGATTATATGCAATGAGAACAAACCAATCACTAGAACGATAATCAGAATTAACAACTATAACAAACATAAAGTCAAAAATTGCATTTCTAACATTGATAGTACCTTGAAAATATAACTTGCTTAATGATAGTTGAGTATATTTTATGTAATAGCTATTTTACTAAATCTTTGCAACATATACCTCTTTATATTTACCATCACCATAATTCGGCCAAACTTCCTGCAGTGCCTACTTACCACTATTATTAAATAGTTAATTGTCTTTTAACATCTCCATAGATTGTACCAGTGGTGGGATTCAAATATGTGAACAACCAGTTCTCTATGTGGGTGCCACTTTCGGAAGTCCATTCTGGGCCTGGGCAACAAAAAATTAGCTACCAGTTCTGCCGAAGTGGTGAGAACTGGCTGAATCCCACCACTGGATTGTCTACTTCTAGATCTCTAGAAATCCACAATGACAAAAGAAAAATCTAAAACGAAAAAATAATAAGTTCTGTAGTATGCTTCCACATTTTCATCTAGGATACCTAAAATGAAGTAGATACTAGGGTATCTATTTGAGCAGTAATTTTACCAATTTTATATGAGGTGACCAAAACCTCAGCAATGAATCTCTCATGGAATACTGATCAATTAAACTGAGATTAAACTGACAATAAACAAATCCATATTTTTTTTTAAAAGGATTGTTACTAATTCTGATAGAAAAAGCAATGGTTATGTATGTTACTGCAATAGAGCTATTCTTCTTATCCAGAATGGATAAATTCTTGCCTACCAAAAATCTTCTCTGTTAATGTCTAATGGTGAAGCAGCACATTGTTATGGTGAAAGTTTCATCAACAGGATCTACAAAGACCTAAATGTAACTATCAGGATCTCTTTCTAGGACTATCAGCATTTCAGGGTTATAATTATTAACTATTTGAGATGATCCAGTTTCAATATTATATTCCACAGAAGAGCTTTGGAAAAAAAATAATCTGGCTTGTATAACTGAGACCTGGCTGGCCCAGAGGGAGGTATTCCCCTCTCAGAAATGTGCCCAGTGGATTATTGAGCATGGCAGCAGCCTAGACCTCAGGGCTGGGGAGGGTGTGTGGCTGTTGTTATCAGAGAATCTCTGGCAGCCTCCAGGGGCATGGCTTCACAAATGCCCAGCTGTGAGACCTTTTTTTTTTTAGGTTGGGCTCAAAGGATCAGGCGGGATTGCTGCTACTGTACCAGCCTCCCTACTCTGTGGCAGCTTCCCTATCTAGGCTCCTGGACCTCACCGCAGGCCTGGCAGTGGGGTTCCCCAGGCTTATAGTTCTGGGGGACTTCAATCTGTCATCCCTGGGGTGGGGTCAGAGGTAGCCTGGGATTTCATGGAAACCATGACTTCCATGGGTCTGTCCCAGGTTATCCAGGGCCTGACTAGGAATAGTGGTCACACACCCGATTTAGTGTTCTTGTTGGAGCACTACCTAAGGGACCTGGAATTGATGGATTTATCTTTGGTCTCCCTGTCATGTTCAGATCACAGTCTGGTGGCAATGAGTTTCTTGAGAGCTGTACCCCCCTCAGGGAGGCAAGACCTATTAGATTAGTTCACCCCCCCATCAACTACTGGACCCAGATAGGTTCCAGAAGGAACTGGGGGTTATAACTGCAGATCTGCTGCACAGTCCAGTTGAGCTCTTAGTCACTGTTTAGAATAGGAAGGTGACTGAGACTCTGGGTAGGATTGTATCCATGCAACCTCTCCTCATCCATAGACCTCTCTGCCCTCCGTGGTATACAGAGGAACTGAGAGGGATGAAATGGAAGAAGAGACATCTAGAGCGCCACTGGTGGAAGAAAAAGGATGAACTCGATTAAACATGGGTAAGAGCTGCTATTAAGGCCTACCTCGTGGTGATTTGTGTGGCGAAGTCAAATACTTCTCCACACTAGTTGCATTTGCAGATAATTGACCAGTGACACTCTTTTAGGTGACCCGTCTCCTCCTGGGGAAGGAGACTGAGGTCCACCTGAAGGGGTATGCTGAGGAATTTACAGATTTTCTGGAAGACAAAATAGCTCAACTTTGTTCCCAGTTATATACTGGCATGGTTTCTGGTCTGATGGAGGCCCCTGAGGCAGGTTCTTGCCCTGTTATCTGGGAACAGTTTGATCCTGTTGCTCCTGAGGAAGTGGACAGGATTATGCGTGCAAGCACCTGTGTTTTAGACCAATGTCCCTCCTGGCTTGCGAAAGCTTCCTGGGAGGTGACAGGTGGTAGACTCTAGCGGTGATTAATGCTTCTCTACAGGAGGGGATAATGCCCTAGCACTTTAAGGAGGCTGTGGACTGCCCTCTTCTTAAGTTGTCATTGTTGGATTCCACCCAGTTGGATAATTTCCGACCTATCTCCAATCTTCCCTTTTTATGGAAGGTGGTTGAGAAGGTGGTTATGCGGCAGCTCCAGGTTTCTGGATGAAATGGATTATCTAGAGTGCTACCAGTCAGGATTCAGGCCTGGATATGGGTTGCACTTTTTTATGATTTCTGGTGGGAGTGGGAAGGGGGTATTGTATCTATCCTTGCTCTCTTTGACCTCTTGGTGGCTTTCGATACCATCAACTATGGTATCCTTCTGGAGAAGCTTCGGGGATTGGGAGTGGGGGGCTCTGTGCTATCCTGGTTCACCCCCTTCTTCTGTAGCCACTCTCAGTTGGTATTAATAGGAGGTGAGAGATCCAGCCCTCACCCACTGCTTTGCAGGGTCCCGCAGGGCTCGGTACTCTCTCCGCTCCTATTCAGCATCTACGTGAAATCATTGGGTGAGATCATCCATCACCATGGACTGAGATATTATCAATATGCTTTATGTCTCAGCCTGTGATCTCCCTCTCATAGTGCCTGGAGGCTGTTAAGGGTTTGGATGGGGAGCAACGGGTTGAAACTGAACCCTGGCAAGAACCCTACTCTGGGTTTGGGGTTCTTTGATCCATGGAGAACTGCCACCTTCAGTCTTGGATGGGGTGGCATTGCCCCAAACAGATCCTGCGTATAAACTGGGGGTTCTCCTGGACTCATGATTCCTGCTCAAAGAGCAGGTGGCAGTCGTGGCCAAGAGTGCCTTTGTGCAACTGTGGGTTGTGCACCAGTTATACCTTTTCCTGGACCAACAATCCCTACTCATGGTCATTTATGCCCTAGTCATCTCCTGTCTTTCATAATGCACTCTATATGAGGCTGCCCAAGAAGAGCATCTGGAAGCTCCAGTTGGTGCAAAATGCAGCAACCTGCATGGTTTTGTGGAGACCTTGGTGTGCACATGTATCATTTCTCCTACTGGAACTACATTGGTTGCTGATTTGCTTCCGGGTGCAATTCAAGGTGCTGGTTGTCACCTTTAAAGCCTTTAATGGCTTGGCAATATAAAATTTCTAAATAAATAAATAAATAACAGGTTTCATAGTCAACGATAAGGTATTTTCCGGGAATATGAGGCTTCCTAAAATCGAGACAGGAAAATAAAGTAAGATTAGTAAGATTAATAAAATAGACATTATAATATATCATACAATAATATAATGCAATAGAATATCATTACATATTGTATATGTATTGTATAATAGTGTATACAATATACAGCATACAATATATGCAATATATTATTCAATATATTTTATAAATGTGATATAATGTAATTATATAATATAATATAACACCACTTGCAAGTCAATAAGTTTTTTCAACAGTACAGACACAATTTCACTTGAACTGCTTTTCTGAAATCAATGAAAAGCAGATAAGCATTTTTAATAAATGGTACATTTATTTACCAGAGATTGCTGTTCTTGGTACTCTCCATGGGCTGAATCCATACATGCCAACTGGAATATCTCTTGGGGAGAGAGTGGACTCAGGGAGGGGAATCCACTACGGCTGTTCCTATAAAGATAGTCCAATTTGAAATGAAAAGAGAATACATCTTCCTGTAACTTCCTCTAACAGTTTTCCCACCTTCACCAAGATAAAACATCAGTCCCAGGGAAAAAAGATATTTCATAATGAATGACATGCTTTTGTTGGAAAAGAGTGAGCTAATGATTATCAAAGTCAAAAACGAATATGCCATAAAATTATTTTCCAAGGGAAAACTTGCCAGATCCATGCCAGGTTTTAGGAAAGCCCACTGTTGTTATTTGCCCATCCTTCTGAAGCACTAGAAATAATAAAGCAATGAATAACAGCTGCAACCAAGAAGACCAGCAAATAGGTAGTGGGATTTGTAAGTTCAGCAGACAGTATGCAGAATTTCCAATATCAGTCAAACCAGAAACGTTCTACCAATCGATCAATGGAGAGAATGCAGAAAACTAGTTAACACTTGATGAAGAAGAAACAGTGGAGTTCTGGGCATAGCTATGGAATAAGAATTACAACAATAATGCAGCTTGGATAAAAGAGGGGGCTAAGAATAAAAAAAAGTTGAAATGAAAGAACTTGTAGTAACGGCAGAAATGGTGGAGAAACTGCAAGGAAGATCAAGAACTGATCAGCACTAGGCGAAGATTAACTGTATGGTTTTTTGTTAAAATACCTGTCTGGTCTACAGCCACTCAATGACAAGAACATTCTGCAAGGAGGTGAAACTGGAGATTGGTTAACATCTGACAAAACTTACCTAATAATGAAAGATCCAACAAAAGAGAAAGCACCAGGCAACTATAGGCCAATTACCTGCTTACCAACAACTTTCAAATTGCTAGCTACTGTGGTAGCTGATACAGTCCAACAGCATCTAGCTGAAAAAAAAGTTCTTTCCACCTTAGCAGAAAGGAAACTACCTAACTGACAATAAGATTTTAGAAAACTGCAAGAGAAAGATCAAACTGATTGTGGCTTGTATTGCTTAAAAGAAGGTATTCAACTCCTTGCCACATGACTGGATAATCAAGTGTCTAGAAATAATGGTGATGCTCTGGAAGAGGTTAATATCAACAGAGGAATCTTTCAAGGAGACTCACTCTCACCATCGCTGTTTGTCATTATACTGATTCTTCTGTCAACAATATTGAACAAATCAGGCCATGACTATCAAATATCAAACATTTCTGCCAGGCTATCTCACCTCCTTCACGTGAATGATCTGAGTGGAAAAACAACATCTGAAATAGAATCACTGCTCAATACTGTCCATATATATAAAACCAAGATATTATAATAGAGTTTGGACTGGACAAATGTGATCCTTAACAAGGAAAAAATAGTGAAATCTGAATGAATCAAAACGCTCTATGGAAATAGCAGCAAGAGTTTGAAAGACAATCACTACAAATACTTGGGGATATTTCAAGCTGACATCAAAAGCACTAGAGACAACAAGAAAGTTAGAAGTAAATAGATCATGAGATTGATGAAGATCTTGAAGTCCAAACTCACCATTAAGACAATTCACATTTTGACAATTCCAATTATTAGCTACACAGCTGGAATAATGGACTAGACTCAAGCAGAATTAAAAGCCCTTGATAGGAAAACCAGAAAAATAATGACAATAAATCATTCCCTTCATCCATGCAATGACAGATTCTATTTACCAAGGAAAATAGTGGGTGTGAAGTGCACTAGAAGTTGAGGAAATTTTAAAAAGGGCATTGGAAGAATATCTGAAGGATAGTGAAGAAGATGCACTGAAGCTAGTATACCAGTATACCATACTGAGTACTGGAGAGACCAAACTGGCCTACAAGAAAGACAAAATGAAGATTAGAAAAATAGATATGGTAAGGCAAAGCATTACATGACCAGAACATTAAAACAATAGAAGACATATATAATAAGAAGACCTGGCAAATGGCTAGGAGTAGGAAAGTTGAAAAAAGAGTTAGAGGGGCTAATTCTGGTTGCGTAAGACCAAACCTTAAGAATAAATACATACAAAGACAGCATTGAGAAGACAGCAACAGAAAGCACCTAGTTAATTGCTGCAAGAAGACCGGCAGACACGACTACAAACAAAGGCATAATAAAGTAGCAATGGTGTATTGAAAGATCTGGAAGAAATACCATTTGCCTGTAAGTGAGAATTGGTAAGGCCACAAAATAGTCAAAGTAATAAAAAAACAAGCTAAAATGCTCTGGGACTTTAGAATTCAAGTACCTTACCACATAACATCCCAGACTTAACAATTGTTGATAAGAATGACAAAAAATCTGGATAGTGGACATTGCAAAACCTGGAGAAAGCAAAATAGAAGAGAAAGAACTAGAGAAAATCACAGAATACAAAAACTTGTAAATAGAAGTAGAACAACTCTGACAAAACAAAGCAAAAATAGTACCAATAGTGATAGGCTCCTAAGGGTGCAGTCCCAAAACATCTAAAGCACCACTTGAACACAATCAACATTGACAAAATCACTATCAATCAATTGCAAATGGCAGTTTTAATTGGAACAACTTACATCCTGTAACAATGTCTTTAACACAACCAAAGATCTACGTATTCCAGGTCCTTAGGAAGGACTTGATAGATGGATAAAAATGCCAGATCCAATCTAAATATCTGTCTGACTGTGTGACCACCACCACCAACAACAACATCCTGAGACAATATCTGTAATACCATCAAACATCCATATCTGCCTATCTCAGGTACTTGGTAAGGACTCGATAGGTAGACAAAAATGCCAAATCCAGTCTGAACATCTGACTACTACTACTACTACTACTACTACTACTACTACTACTTATTATTATTATTATTATTATTACTATTATTATACAATGAAAAGAACCAAACAACTACTATCTTATACTGTTGACATTATCATATAATAAAAGTAAAAAAACCCTGAAACCAGTCAAAATTACACATTATACTCCATTGACAGTATATTCACATTTTTAATTCTGGATGATGGAAATAAGAAACGCTTATAGGTTTGTAACTTAGTTTTGTCAAGAAGTACAGTAGTGAGATAGTAAGATAGGTTAAAGATTGTGTTAAAAAACAAGGGGGTTGCTCTGCCAAAATACTGTTTGAATCAAAGGCATTAATATTTTTGTTTCTAAATATAATTTTTAAAATCAATGTAATGCTTGTTAAGGTGAACTGTTGCTTATCAAAATTGCCTCAGAAATGGCTGAAACATAGGAAATCTTTCCAGAGGTGCATATAATCTTCACCAGAAGGTTCACTAAATGATATCTACATAAAACAAAGCAAACAAAGGGTAACATGTTCGACGAACCCAGTCAGAGAGAGAAGTATGCTTTAATAGAGACCAAGACTGTGAAAGTTTTAATGGAGGAATGGATAAGAATCAAAAAGCAATGTGACTCCTGATTATTCTCCTCCTCTCATTCTACCTTTATTGTTCAGACTAAGTTTTGAGTTCTGCATTTTTATTGCAATCTCAGTAGTTGAAAATGTGCTGTTAACCAGCACAATTTATTTATTTATTTATTTATTTATTTATTTTGTTTGGACTTATATGCCGCTCCTCTCTGAAGACTCGGAGCGGCTTACAACATATATATAAAACAACAATTACAATCTAAATCCAAGCAAAAAATATTTAAAAATAAAACCCCACACATATTCATCAGTCACACAACAGTCCACAATCATCCCCAGGCCTGCCGGCAAAGATAGGTTTTAAGATTCTTTCGGAAGGCCGGGAGAGTGGGAGAAACGCGGACTTCAGGAGGCAGTTGGTTCCAGAGGGCGGGCACCACAACAGAGAAAGCCCTCCCTAGGGCCCGCCAGACGACATTGTTTCGCTGACGGGACCCGGAGGAGGCCGACCCTGTGCGCTCTCACCGGTCGTAGGGAAGTATGTGGCAGAAGACAATTACCTTCTATTCCATCATAATTCATAATTAATAGTTTATTATCAAGATCTTTGGGTTTATTTGTAATATCTCTCTTAGATTAGATTCCCTACCACTATAGTTTTGTATCTTAAGTAAGATTCAGTGAAAAATGGTGGAAAAAGGCTTACTAATTCAGACATTTTCAACGACTAATACTTAGTATTGTATATCAGGTGCCATGATGATTGCTGCATAATATGTTTTTATGTTCAATGTTGATTGTTTTAATAAAAGAATTTTAAAAAAAATGGAATTTGCCCTAGGATTACAAACACGAAAGCCAAGGTGGTATTGTTTACTCAAACATCTGCACTTACAGTCCTGAAATAGTGTCTTGCTGAAGGTAAGGCAAAGCTTTGGCATTGGAAATGATCTCCTGAGGAAGAGATGAAGGCTCCATGCGCTGAAACATTGGGGCATTTTTCTGAGTTAAAAAAAAGAAAATGACAGCAGTTTCAATTAGGTAAAATAATGATATAACGAACATATGGAATTAAAACTTCCATTGTGTTCAATGCCTATAGTGGCTAGATGTGATGAGGATTACACTCTAACACATTTAGAGGGCAATAGGTTTGGAAAATCTACTCCCAAGGAAGGGGAAAATAATATTGAAAGTGCCAGTAATTTTATGTAAGCTAAATGAGACACTGCTGGGTTAGCAAATACAAATCACTTCAATTACTTTCCTTATGAAAATTTATTACATAGCATAGCTTCATCCTCCACTTTCCCCACATCTTTCTACCACTTTTCTCTACATTCAAAGAACTGTTTTGCATAAGTGCTGTATTTTTAACATAATCCATGTTCCGAGTCCTTCTACATGCAAGGGCTGTGCTGTTCTGAGACCTGTGCTATTCCTCCAGAAGAAACAATGCAAAACCAGATTTTTAGCATTTTCTTTAGAACTCCCTGGTGGCCCCCACGGCTGGAAATTTCCACCATCTCAGCTCCTGAAGTTTTATCATCCCTCCCGGACTGAAGCTCTGTGGCACTTTATCATCTTTCCCTGTTGCCTTCCTGCTGCTTTGCATGGCTGTTTCTTGCTGGAATGGGTTTGTATGGACAGCAGGCTGCTGTTGGTTTGCTTGTCTACTTTTCAGCTCACTACAAAAGCATTGCTGGTGAGGGGAAAAATAATGAAGGGATGAAGTTCCAATATATTGCTTCCCTACTGTGACCTGTAAGCAAGCGCTGGCCATCTCAATGAAGGGAAGGGACAGTATTTGCATAGTAGCAACAAAACAAATACTCTAGGAAGCTAAGGGAGTGGACAGCTGATGGTATGCAAGGGATCTCTGGGAAGTTAAGGATACACATATTGTACAGACTCCTATAAAAAGAACTCCTTGAATGCATAAAAATGTGGGGGGAAAAGAACAGTCAGATCAAGAATCCTGCCATTGCATTTTCCTTTTTACCAAAAATATGTGTCCTCTTCTATCTTGCTACAACGATTCTTATTGGCAGCCCTACAGAAACTGCAGCAGAATTTTATATCTTCTTGGAAATCACCCTTAGTGTATTACATGCATCATAGATTACATGTTAATTCTGGTGCAGATAAACTACTGCACCTTCTATTAGCGCTCTTCATACAAATCTAATTGCCAGAAAATCTGAATGGCTGGATTTTAACCCACAATGAAACAAGATCACTTATATTTTTCTTCTGGCAGAACCACACCTGTTCTTCCAGCTGCTGTCTTTGCTTTTTAGCTTTGCTCTGCTTATAGTAGTCCATTATCATCATGGCTGCATAGATTTTCCCAACTGTCAGGTCTGTAGCTGGAAGTAAAAGATGTAACCATGTTAACCAAAATAGAACCCTTTATTCTGTTAAAAGAACTGGAATCAGGGATATACAATCTTGCACATCTTTAGGGCAAAAAAGAACACCTATTTATAAGTTTGGCTCTTTCAAACCCTGTAATTTGGAGGGAGCTAGTAGCCCTTAGATGAGCTGTAAATCATAGACAGAATGATGCCTCGGTGTCTGCATAGCATGTTTTTAAAAGGTTAATAGTTGATACCAATATCAGAATAATCTTTATAATGTTGGTAGGCTATTGGTAGTTAAAGCTAAGTTGTAAAAGGAGTGATATGTCTGAATATTATTTACATGTGGATGCATTTGTAATTTCATATATTTTTTTCTGCTTTTTTCTGCTTTTTAAAATAGACTTTAAATAATGTGGATTAGCCAGAGGAATTTGCTTATATTAAATTCCTTCTCTTTGCTTATATTAAATTCCTTCTCTTTGATGAGTCTTGCTTCTTTTATCTTTCTGAATGCCACTTGGTAGCCCTAATTCCTAAACAATGACTTACTTTTTGGCATGGGTACCAATAGATCTAGCATCTTCTGAGAAAGGTGAGGCCAAATGGTCAGAATCTCCTTCTGGAGCCCAGAGTCTAACTGTTGCCAGTCTGCACCACCTATAAGGGAGCATATCAAAAGAACTCTAAACAAAGTGGAGAAAGAGAAGGAAAGAGAAAACAAGGGAGCTGGACTCATTATTTATCCATTTTGTTTCCCAACTTCCTCTAAGCTTAATGACACCAGAGATAAGAACCCTTCTTTAATTCCAAGGGCTACTAAGGGCCAAATCTGTGAAGTCCTGGAGGATACCAACAAGACTTAAATTTAGCAAAGTATCCAAACCAGTACTCCTCAATCTTTAAGTAATTAATCTATCAGTAAGAACATAAGAAGAGCCATGCTGAATCAGGCCAAAGCCCATCGAGTCCAGCATTCTGTGTCACACAGTGGCCCACCAATTGTACATGGGGATCTTGAGCAGAAAGAGAAGGCAAAACCCTCCCTTTCCCTTGACCCCCAACAAATGGTACTCAAGGGAATCCTGCCTGCCTCAACCAACATAGAGGCGGCACATGGACATCCGTTTTAATAACCACCGATACACTTTGCATCCATGAATCTATCTAGCCCTGCCTTGAAGCTGTCAAGGCTGACAGCTGTCACAACCCCTTCTGGAAGTGAATTCCATAAATCAACGACCCTCTGGGTGAAGAAATATTTCCCTTCCTTGCAGATCAGATGAAATAGTTATAATATATGTATGCACACATTAATTCTTCATTGTTTCACATTCTCCTCTGAAAATTTTGATGACGTCAGACAATAGATTCCCATTACACAATTAGTAAATTTCTGAAATTTCCTATTTCATTTCTTGTTTTCTAATTCATGCACTACACTAGCAGAGTTGGTTTAGCAGCATTTTTTTCCCATGACTGGAAAAAAAAAACTAGACATGAAATTATTCTTAGAGAATCAGATTATTTTGAGTCATAAGGTCTATGTAGATTACAAGTTAATTGATCTTGGGAAGTTGTCCATTTTCCCCCCTCAAAATAAAATTTTAACTCTTGACTATTTCAGTTTCCTTACTTTACTTTCCCATTTATCCCCGGACCCTTACCTTTTGCGATCTTAATATCAAGAGCTGTTCTAATTAATGCCATCAAGGTGGAAGTGAAATGCACCGTGTTGTCTTCAGCCACCGGCATGTTCATCAGGACCAGTCTCTGCATAAAATAGGTGGAGAGAGGGGAATCAGGCAGAAAACAGTTTGGAAAACTGTATCATGGAGACAAAGGAAAATGCTTAAAATGCATAAACTAGAACAGCCAAAAAGGAGGGCAAGGATCGCCCCCATCCCCTCCAACCTATCCCATTCCCTTCGGCGTGGTCTTTTGCCATTTTTTATTCACCATGCCAAGGATATGTGTTCTTTTACTGACTTAGAGCAAGACGGACAAGATGACCGATCAGGTTCCTTCACAATCACATCTGTGATTGTGGGAAAAGAATCCAAACTCCCTGATTCCATTAAAAGGAGAAGCCACTGTAGTTTACCTCTGCATCTCCCATTTTTTTTACTTAATAAACTCAGAACTCTTAGCTATATCCTGGCGCCCCCTTTTTGAGTTTCCTTCAAAAGAGGTCTTGTTGGCAGCAAATGATTGCCCATGCAATGGTTCCATTTTATCTGAAGTTGAAGAGGGAGGAGAGAAAGTGAAAATAAAGAGAAATTGATGAGTCAGGAGTGAGTGAATGGGTCATGCTCCTTTTAACCTTGAAGGGGAAAACAAAATGGCCAAATCCACTTCCCAGAGTGTATATATTGCTTTGTCAATTCTTATGCTATTCTTCCCATCACACCAGCCACCCTCTTTCTTGAGATTTTGGTATCTATCATAAAATGAGATTTGTGAGATTAAGACTCAGGGAATATTTTTATTTCCATGTGTACAGAATCTAAAAAAAAGGGGGGCCTTATGCTTTTGAAACTAAATGGCACCATTGTGGCATGCACAAAGCTGAATGTAAGTTGCCCTCAGCTAAAATCTTGGATAATACAGAAAATTGACAATCCCATATAACTATTTAGAGAACCAGGGTTTGCAATCCTAATATTTAAGCATTTGAACCAGAATTTTCATGCAGAAGTATTAGGAGATGGGATCAAAAAAGTAAAGCTGCTAAGTGCAATTGCATAACCAAACCCCGATTGAGTCTGGAATTATGGTTGTAAGTCATGACAGTTGTTAACTGAGGCACCCATGTGATCCTCTCACCTAATGACCACAATCACGGCTTTTGCCATTGCAGTCGTTAAACAACTGTGTGGGTCATTAAGCAGAGCACGAAATGCCTCAGTAGGTAGGGAAGGCTTTGGGAAGCCTGAGACAGGCCCACACTGCAGCACTTCCCCAGATCACATTTGGCCTTCCCCACCCATTGCACAGCTTCCCACTCTACTAGGTCGTATTCCATAGGTCTCCCCCTCCTCTTCCCATGGGGGGGGGATAAGTAAATGGGGGCAGCTGCAGCATCCCTACAATTGATTGTAAAGGTGGGTTGGTTATCAAGTGCCCAAATGTTGTGACTGTGGAGGCATTGCAGTAGCCATAACTTTGAGTGCAGATCATAAGTCCCTTTGTTCGGTGCCATTGTAATTTCATATAGTCACAGAATGAATAGACATAAGTTGAGGACTACCTTGTATCAAAAAGGGACACAGTTTCAATCACAGTCATCTTTACTTTTTTAACCTCCTCCTCCCATACAATTGTTCTGCTTTCATGATGCAAATACCACTGAAATCGAACTATCACTTCCACATCACCCCCATTTTCACTCCTCAAATGCTTAGGAGCCCTTTGGAAGTGAATCGTGGCTACTTTCCTTTCTGCTGACTTGAAATCATGACAAGAAGTGAACATCACTCCCACATCCTCAAGTCCTTTTTGCATTTTATACAAAAGGTGGAGAAAAACCAAACCAGCCAAACACCAATACAATAATCTAGCATTTTGCATACCAACTCCTGAAGACAAGGACAAAACCAACGAAACTCTCTCCAGTTAACTAGACCTCAGACTAGCATTTCTACTATAAGTTCTGAAACTCAAGAGACATGAGGAACAGTTATATCCAAACAGAAATGTAGCCACAGCATCCCCAAACAAAAATAAATAAGTGTGTGTGTGTGTGTGTGTGTGTGTGTGTGTGTGTGTGTGAGAGAGAGAGAGAGAGAGAGAGAGAGAGAGAGAGAGAGAGAGAGAGAGAGAGAGAGAGAGAGAGAGAGAGAGAGAGAGAGAGAGAGAGAGAGAGAGAGAATATCCTAGCTTCAGTGCAGCTTCCATTACATCTATCTATCTCTGAGTTGGAAATGAATTAACCCAGCCCCTCAATATTACGGTATATGAGTAATGAGGTATTAGCACAGAATCCTCAGGCAGAAGGACCTATGTCCCAATATTTTCAGGCTGCTACTTTTCCCAGAATAGACTGGATCCATTTTCCCATCTAATCTCTTACTTCCTATAATGATACACATAGCAAGAACCTGTCCTGCAAATTACTTTGAAGCTGCTAGACCTATTGGATGCAGTATTATCACACTAGTCACAAAACAGCTTATCACCTTCTCCAGCTCAGCTTCAGGGGTATCACTTCTTGCCTTCCAGGCTGTTAAAGCAACTCTTGTAGAAATTTTTTTTAAGTCAAAAGCTCTGCTGAAAAGATTTTAATTTAATGAGCATGTCATGCTCAATTTTATATTTCCATGAATCAGTGGGAAGAAATTGCCCTTTTTAGAGTAGTTTCTCATTTTCTTCTGATGTAGTTGTCCTACTCCAAAGTATTTGCTTAGTTCAGACTTTTATACAGACTACAGTTCAATCTCAGGTATCAGAAGTATGGTATCATGTTTGAACTGAGAGCTGCACTTGGCCTTTAAGTAGCATGAGGGGGATTGCATTCCTAAAAGCAGGCAGCCCAAGATAATTTCATTAAAAGATATTAGATGTTATTAATATGAATGTTTTCATGTAGCTAACAATTTTCCATTTCAAACAAACTCCTAAGTACTGCTGATGGAAATTTTTGGAGGGACTCTGTATACTCAGAAATGAAACACGGGGCATATTCCCAGGTACATTTATAGCCTTAAGTGTGTAAATGACTTTAATGTCATGAGCACTTGCTCTAAAACAGTTAATCATATTGGTATAAACTACCTTATATTTGAACTTTAGTCCAACTAGCCAAAAATGTCTAATCCAAATGGGAAAGATATTCCGTGGATTCAGAGAGGATTCATATTCAGTCCTGGGACATTTCTACTGAAATAGCTGGATGGAAACCACATCTGTATGCATAAAGCACATTGGATCTAATGCTAAACAAAAACCTTTTGAATCTTATTCTGCACCCCTTACCTTTCTCAGTCAACAGAATAAGTGAACAGATGTCCTATCAATCATAATACTCCATGCAAAACTAAATTATTCAGTATTCGTTACCTTACATTACAGCTACCAATCTTGTTTCTCTTGGATCTACCCTCACAATGTTGTGTGCCTGCACAAAAACTAACTTTCAAAATTACTTGCATTGATCAATGGGCCTTTCTCTTTTATAATACTATTGCAAACAGAGTCATAAGGATTTGAATCATATCATCAGTAACTATTAAGATAGGAACACAATATGAAATCAAAGAAATAATGGAATTCATCAAACACTTCCTTTATCTCCCACCACCCCCTTATCATTATTTCTTTCCCATTTCTTGCTAATCAGAAGCCCATAAAGGAAAGAAGGGTTGTTCTACCTTATAAGCAACTTTGGAGGGACATCTCTTCCCGAGGCCTAGTGGTGGGGACATGAGAGTCAGCATTTCATACATCTCAGTGTAATGGATGCGGCCACTGCTCATGTGCAAGGAGAGAGGATAAAGGAAATGGGGAGGGGGGGGAAGCAAGATGCAGAAAAAAACAAAAGATAAAGGCATTCCCAGAGGTAAAAGACCCAAATAAATCAGAATATAGGAAACAGAAGAGAGAGAACAAAAACAAACAAACAAAAAGACAAACAGGAAAAGAACAGGAAACCCATTAATCAATGTAAATCATACACGACAGCTTGTGCTGATGTGATTTATAGCACCCCTAACACAGACCCAGGAATGCCACCAATATGAACTGCCTGCCTTTCCATTTCTCTGTGGATGTTTTTACGGCCAGTTCTTTCAAGTGTAGTATGTGCCTCTTGTAATTTCCAGGGCTGTGTTTAAGTGTTATAAATCAAGATACACAACGTGTTGTTTGGAATATGGTGGTGCATACCTCAGCGAAGTGGCATGTCCTCCCTCTCTGGCTGTGTCCATGCAAGAAGAAAGCAACATCTTGCATAGGAGGGAAGTCCACTGTGGCCACTTCTCAAAGGAATGTGTCTCTTTGCTTCCATCTAGTGCTAGGATGGAGCACGTTCCCACCATGCACCGGTGCAAAGGCATGCCAAGTGTGTAAGAAAAGAAAATGCAGGAAGAAAATTCGACATGCCATGCTCTCCAGCCCTCCTCCCATTTCCTCCCACATGCAAATTCAAGTTTCACCCAGTTGGAGTTTAAAGAGTCTTGACAGAGGCAGCTGTTATGCCTTAAGGCTTCAGTTCTGTTGGTTGGTATTCCCTGTTTTGTGAGTCGCTGGTTCTGTATTCAGCCCTCTACTCAGTATAAAAGGAGGTCAGATTAAAATCTAGTCACTTGCCTTGGAAGCTTCATTGTAAATCCTTATTCTAAGCTTGGTAGAGTATTGTGGGAAAAAAAATAAAGGTTTCCTTTATTCTTTTCAAGAAGGGAAACACAATATGTTTGTGTGATGTAAGAAAAGACAAGGCTTGCATGGGTTTGGGTGACTGATCCAATGTAAATAAATTCGGATGACCTACATTGGCTATTAAGCAGTATTAAACAAAGGTCATCATATTTTTCACCTAAAAGGGTGTTTTTTCAGTCCTTTTTTAGGTGAAAAATATGATGATCTTTATTTACTATTTGTTCAACTCTTGTATTACTTTTAAGATTCACTAACACAGAGGCATCATTGTTAAAGCCACAAGTTATGTATCTAATTGCTCCTATTTTTTTATAAAATGTGTAATAATTTTGTGTTTTCCATTCAACTCAAAATTGTCCATTTCCTATTACTTTCTTCAACCTTAACATTTCTAGGTTTGTCTTTCTTCTGCTAAATGGTACTCAAAATGGCTTGTATGCAGCTATTAAAATGCATTAAAATATATTGTTTGAAAATATCCTACATGAGGAATGTCTAATTGAGTTGCTTTTTATTTCAGAAAAAATGCCCTTAAAATGCCTCCAAAATATCTCTCTTCACAACTAAATTTGACTTATTTTTAAAATTTGATTTCTTTTTTTCTTCATTTTAGCTTTGGTAGTTTTTGTAGTGAAACATTTTAAAATAAGAACTGCATATAATTTTCTAGAGAAGCATGAAACAAATCATAGCCAAGAGATCTTGTAGTAACATCTTTAAGAAAGAGAAGATCAGAGTATAAATGTTAGTGAATCAGAGTATATATGTTAATGGAACAAAATTTAAAAAGTGTGAAAATGGGTATGGTTTGCAGAGAAGAAAGAAAAAAGCTTTTAAAAAATCTGTCTCTAACCTTATGGACTGCATCAAAACTGAAATTGACTTATAGATGGATTTTAAAATTACAGCCTACAAGAAAGACATGAAAATAATAGATTTACAAATGAAATTGAATGATTTAAAAATTAAAAAACTGTATACAAACAATAAATCAGAAGAGTAATGTGGATTATTTTTATACTGGATTTACAAAAGGGAAATGCTGGAGTTGCCACAGTAGAATTACAAAGGGGGCCTGACAAGAATTTTGAGAGAAGAAACAAAGCGAGTATGAAAAAGCAGATGTTAGAATTTTCTGTAAGGAATGTAAAGACTTTTGGGAGAAACAGGACAGAATACAGAATTGGTTTATCTGCTCTAGGTTAAAATAATGGGTTGCCATTTCAGATGTTATTTAGTGGTTTTTTGATTGGGACTAGATGATGATTGTTATTTCTGAGAAAGTTCAATTGTAATAGGACTGATTATTTGAAGAGAGGAAACAGGGCGGATCTGTTCAAATGGAAAAAAAGAATTCAAATTGGGTGTAACAGATATAGTTCGTAATAATTATGTTATTTCTGATAACCCTTCCTGATAAATATGGTGAAATGAGGCTGGAGAGATAAGGAGTATAGAGAATGGGGTAAAGTATGGAATGAAGAGGTTTTTGGTTGTATTATAAAATATAGTAATAATTTGTTAACATCAGTTACACTTGATGGGGATGAAGGGGAAAGTTTTTTTTCTATTTTTATATCTTTCCTTCATTTTCTTTTTTTGCACTTTTAAATATTTTTTAAGCATCTGAGAGGCTTACAGAACAGATCAGTTTTACTGAGCAAAGGTTAACATCCTATGGATTAAACTTTAAGCAGCAACAGCACTGACTGTTTATGAGGTATAAACTTTTCAATATCAGGTCAAAAACTGAAAAATAAATGTAAGATTATAATATTTACATGAAGATAATTATCATGTTAATGGAATTAATTCTGTATCTATTCCATTTGTGTATTTCAGATATATTAAGCAAGAGACATAACCACATACAATTATTTGCACAATTGTTTTCACCCATAGTTTGCACAAATATGAAAAAAGGGAAATCTGAATGGTAAAAAAAATCCACAGCAAGACTTCTTGGAGTGACTTTTCTGCATAATCCCTATCATTAGGATTCTCTTTCAAGCTAATGGATGTTTACCCAGGCAAAAGATTAAGAACAATATTTGCAAATCACTTGATTTGTAGGTGCCTAAAGAGATACAAATATATACAGATAATTTTAAATCGTAATTGTTAGTCTCCCAGAGCCTTTGGGAATAGGTGGCATACAAATAAAATTTCATACCATTAAATAAAAAATAAAATAAATTGAGGAAATGTTTGATACAGCAGAAAGCCAGCTAGTTCTCAAAATCAAATAATATATTTAGCTAAGCAAAGAGGTTGGCAGATTTTTCATTAACTTAGAATCTTTCCATACTACTCTTCAGCATATTATAAAAGGACAAACACTTGTTATTTATAAGATGGCATAGCTTAATCAACATGGCATAGTTAGAAACATTAAATCAGCATGGGACATAAATCTAGTAGTTAATATTTCAGTGTGTTCTAATTAATTTTTCTGTTCAAATCAAAGACAACTAATTTTATATAGTGTGTGTGTGTGTTAGTGTATGAGTGTGTGTGTGTATGTATGTGTGTGTATATACACACATATTATATATATACACACACACACACACGCATTTGGCGGAGTAAATGTAAATAATTTAGGAAGACATATACATTTAGAACATTCATAGAAGAACTGGAAATCCATACATGGATGGGAGGTTGGCAGCAAATTCTCTTGAAAGTAAAATGAAATGATTGAAGTATTAAAATATATATTTCTGCTTTATTAAGTAGGCAAATGAGATTCATCAGTGCATAGCTCAGCAACTTCATAGTTGATTTGGGGAAAGCAAAACCAGGTTAAAACAAAACTTGGCAATAGATTTGCAGATATGAAGAACTGACCAGAGAATGATGGTTGTGCCAAAATGTCAATATTGCTGACATGTCTTTATTGAATGGTTGCATTCTAGTAAATAATAATAATAATAATAATAATAATAATAATAATAATAATAATAATAATAATAATAATAATAATAATAATATAATTGTGATGATGGTGGTGAAAGAAGTAGCAATGGCATGTTTGGTTGGATCTTCTCAATTACAGAAAAACAATAATAAGAAAACAAACAAACAAAAAACAAAAATAAGAAAAATTCCAAATGCTGGTGAAATTTTAGCATAGTTCTGATGCTGAATGCACAGTAAAAATGAATCACAGGAAATTGTCCAAAGGCCTTCAGTTGTCTTGATTTATCTGGGCAAGTAATCAAATTCAGGAAAGTTTTCTTTTTTGCAAGTCAGTGTGAATTTAGAACAAAAAAACCAGAGCACCGTAGGAGAGGCAGAAGACTATGTGAACTTAATTTGCTCATGGTTCCTTAATTATGCTATGCTATTACTGAGAAATAGGGACAGTTCTCTATTTCCAAAGTTAATTTGGAAGATTCTCTGTGGGTATGCTGCTTGTGGTGTTCACTATGGAAGATAATTAGTACGTTTTAATTCTTTCTAAAGCAAAACTGAACAAATATACTTCAAAAGGGCAACATCTCATCTTTGGCTATGAAAAGTTCAAATGTGTTTAAGATCCAGAAATTCAGAGTGCTTTACATTGCAATTTTCTCATATATTGATGGATCCTTAAGAAATGGGGATGGCCAGGCGGGGGGAAAGAAACTATATATTATTTTGGACTAATAGTTTTAGGAACTGTTCAGCTGAAAGCAGTTTTACTTGGAAAGAAACTGCGAGGAAGCAATGTGGGCTGGAAGGATTTTTTTTTTGTGGAATCTGAATAGTTATTTTATCTAGAGGTTGTACAACATATTTTCTTGGTGAAACTTTAGGCAGGCAAGCAATGAAGGATCATGAAGGATGACCTAAGGAATTATATCATGAAATTGGTGCAGAAATACTTAGGTTTTCTTGGCTGGGAAAAAATCTCATAGAAGCAACTCTTCAATTAGGAGAAAGCAGAAGTTCATTCTTTTTAAATGGACTTTTGCAGGTGAATTTACACAGATTTTAGTTAGTAAACTTTGAATTCTAAATGACCTTGCCATGATACACAGTCATGAATAGAAGATAGTATTTCATAATCATCTTTGCCCCTTGTCAGTACTGATGATCAAAAGGAGACCAGCAAGAAAAAAAATACTATTAAACAAAGCTGTAGTTTGTTAGTCATTTGCCATAGAGATTAATGATCTATATTGTTCTTTTGCTTGCAAAACCCATATCTTTTAGATATATATTCATATATACATATATTTGAATTTACTACATTTGATTTAAACATACAAAAATATTCCTCACTCCTAAAATTAAAAAGTTTGTTGGCTGCTCTAGCTTTTTCCTTAACATGCTAATTTTTCATTAACTGAGGGGTTTTATTAAATTCAACCCAAATAGCCAGATGAACCCCTGCCCACTATGTCAAGTGTCTTTCTCTGACAAGTTTTTCATTGGACTAAGTTAAGATGTTTGAGATTGGCCAGCTGGACCATATCATCAGGAGATGCAACCTGAATCTAGTTGCACTATTTCTGAAGTACAGACAGAATGTTATTCGGGATGAATGGATCTTCCATACCCAACAATGTAATATCTTTAAAATCAAGTCTCTGGGCACAGCTGGGGAGCTTTATTCATTTTCTACCATGTCTGATTTGAGTTTTTTTAAAATTAAAATTAAATTCTTTGTTCCCTTCTTTTGCTCCTAAGTTAGTGAAAAACCAAATACAATGCCCATTTCAAATGAAAAATGTAGGTCCTGAAAGGGGAAGCAGAAAACAATGGTTCCAAATCTTCTCTGTGCTACTCTATGACACTCTAAAAACCTCCAGAGTTATTCATTCAAGATGAGAATGAATGTGTAATTTTAGCTGGGTCGTGAAATGCATTTCTTCATCTTTTCCAGTTATAACAGCTGCTGATTCTGAGAAGGTTTGAATCTCTTTAAACTCGAGGGAAAGCAAGTCAGGATTCTCTTGTGAAGTACAATAGCATGAAGTACAAAAGAGAGGAGGAGAGCGGGATTTAATGGGATGTCCCTATTGCCAGGTTGTGGCTGGGGATTGTGAGGCAAACCTTGCAAGCCACCCTGCAGGGGCACTTCTCTCCCAGGCCCAGAGGAGGCGAGATCACCCGTACTAATTTGTACATATCCTTATACAGGATCCTGCCACTGGAAAGGAAGCACAGGTGAGTTAATAGGCCCAATCAGGAAATGGGAAAGAAGAACTGTGTGCAACTGGTTAACGCCAAAGATGTGCATTGCTCTTTTTCTACGTAGCTCTACCTTTGAGGGTGAGGAGGGGGCTGAGGGAAAGCTCTGCCCAATCACCTCCTTCCTTTGAAGATATAGCTATTATTCTCTCTACTCTACAATGTTCCCATGGAGGAATTCTTCATCACCAAGAAGGTGCATATGGCCTGATTTATAATGGAAAGATAAAACCCAGTCATTCTACCAAGATTTATCCATTTTTTTTAAAAAAAGCAGAACAAATGGTTTTGCACAATCAGCTATTCACATCAAGTGGATAAATGGTGACTTATTTTATACAAAGTTTCAAGCCAGGGTTTTTTCCCCCCCATCAAATCCTGTCTTCCCACTTTGCCCCTTTTCCCCCAGTGGTGATCAATCTATACTGTGAGTTCAATTTCACATAGGATAAAAAGGTGCTCCATAGCTATATCAATAGCATGACAGGAGATGATTAGACTACAGTACTTCTCCTTTTGATATCCCAGGAGGGGTTTTTTGTCTCTGAAAACTAAGACTTAGTTGTATCAGTCAGAGATAATTTCTTTTTGATTCCTTTCCATTATGGTCACCACAGTCTAGCAATGGAAGGGCAGGAGGTGAAACTCTTACAGTTATAATGATCAGTTTACTTTAGAATGATAATTATACTGTAGGCAGTATTCTAAATAGAATTGTAGGTATTATTGTTAATGCAGTAATAAAGTACAAAAGAAGAATCCTATATTATAATCCTAATTATAATATTATCCTAATTATAATCCTAAATTTAAATCATCTGATGATTTTTGAAAAACTACAGTCTTAATATAAGACAAATCTAGTGAGCTAGTTATAAAAATAACTATGGGAAGGGGAATATGAGAAAATAAGATAACTGGAAATATCTATTGTCTTCTTATTTAAATCCCAAATAATTCTTCCACAAACTGGCTTTCTTCATTTCTATGAGACTGCACCCAGAACTGTCAGCCACTATGGCTTTTAGCTACAAAAGGTGACACTGACATTTCTTGTCCTTTCAAGAAAATAACATGAATTTCCTTGCTACAGATGAGTTATTAAGCTAGGGCTACCAAATTAATGTCTGCTTTTAATAGGGGAAACAAGTTCAGAAGAGTAACCATAATAATTATGTGCCCCTCTTAAAGGCCAACATATTTTTTTTAAAGGACCGGACGCGAGGAGCAGAGGCGGAGCTCCCCGGTCCCCGGCTTAAAGGCCAACATATTTATTGTGTAAATCTTTTAGAAGGAAGAGGTTTCATTAATTTAGAAGAGTGAATTCGCAGAAAACAATACATTTAGTTTTCAGATGTTAGGGTAAAACTGATAATATCCATCTGATGAAATTCTAGGATTCCAATATCTCCAGAAAAGACTTATATCTTTCTTAAAGTCATGAACATTGACACAAACATCAATAGACAATTAGGCAGACAGGTAGTTCTAATTCAAGCTGAAGAAAGATAACAAAAAATATACTTTTACATTTTCAAATTTGAGATACATAAAATATAACCTAAGGTATTATCACCAGTGGCAGTTCCACTTCATGTTAAGAACTATCACTTAGGAATTCTGAAATTAGGCAAATATATCAAAATGTCCCAGGGAAGATATAATGGAAAACAATGTCCCCAAAACATTCCTGAAATGTGTGGGTAGTATGAGTGAAGGTTTTTAATAACATGGTGGTCAATTCACTCCTGACATAAATTATCTATGAAGATTTTTTTTCTTAAAACTTTTTAGGTTGCAGACACCAAAATATAGTACAAAATTAAAAAAAAATAGGCGCGGGATTGGACATACATGAGTAAATCCTCTTTTATACATATTTGAGGCCTCAATTTCCACAATGGCTCACAAGTATGTCCATATGATCAATATAGGAAAAATCATTTGCTGCAGGAAAACTGCAATCTACAGAATATTTCATTGTCATGTGCAGTGCACAGCTGCTCATATTTAAAAGAGCTTTGCAAAGCTGTGATGATAGAATAAAAAAAAACCCCATAAAGGATATATACTTCCTTTTAATTAAAAAGCTGAAACTGGCTGAATTGTTAATTTAAGTAAGACTATTAGGTTGTTTATGTGCAGATGGCCTTTGTATAAGAATATCTAGAAACCACAGGATGGAGAAGGGCATTTCCATTCTATTTGTACTTGATTTGGATATCACATCTAAATAGATTTTGTAAAGAACACTAAAAAAACATATATGCCTACATACCATGCAGCTCTATCATATTCTGCCCAAATCCGGACAAATTCATCAAGGTGATGGGGTCCCAAGATGGAAGAATCTCGAGTCAGGTATTCAAAATTGTCCATAATGACAGCCACAAAGAGATTGAGCATCTAAGTATGAAGGAAACAAGAAGAATGCATAATAAGGGGGAAGGGATAGGAACAGATCTTTAAGCAGAAGACCAGCAAATGAGGAAGCACAAAAAAAAGCTCCAATGCACATGATAATGAAATTCTTTAACTGTGTTTACATCTCTTTGAGAAATATAGTACTAAAGAATATCATATCATATCATCCTTTAAATCAATCTGGTGAAAACAATACAAAACAGTAAATCTTTAGAATAATGGAAAGAGGAACTCACCAAGAAGGAGCAAAAGAAGATGAAGGAGACAAAGTAGACATATGCTAGTTCTGTGCCACACTTCTCATTCTCATTTTGTCCAGATGTTGCTGTAGTGTCTGGCTCACAACCTTTCCCTCCTAGGCATGAAAGCATAATCTCCTGCCATGCCTCCCCTGTAGCGCTTCTGTAAGAAAACAAACCCACCTTGTGGCTTACTACTATGTTCAACAAATCCTTCTTACTTCCAGAAAGCCTCTGTTTAAGCAATAATCTTTTAAAAATAGACTTCAGGGTGATTTAATGAGGTTTTTGTTATATATAAATTGAGGTAAAGTCTTGCTCTTCTGCAACATCTATAAAGCCCTACATGGCATCGGACCAGGTTACTTACGGGACCGCCTGCTGCCTCATGAAACCCAGCGACCGGTTAGGGCCCACAGAGTCGTCCTTCTCCAGGTCCCGTCAGCCAGACAGTGTCGCCTGGCGGGGCCTAGGGGAAGGGCCTTCTCTGTTGCGGCCCCGGCCCTCTGGAATCAACTCCCCCCCGGAGATCCGTATCGCCTCCACCCTCTCTGCCTTTCGTAAACTCCTTAAGACACATCTCTGCCATCAGGCCTGGGGCGGTTGACATCTTGCCCCTAGCCAGTGTATGTTTGTGTGTACGTTTGCTGAATGAATGGTTTCTTAATTTAGGGGTTCTCTTTTTTTATATATGTATTTTTTATATATGTATTATGTAGTTTTTTATATTGGATTTCTATTTATGCTGTGAGCCGCCCTGAGTTCCCGGAATAGGGCGGCATAGAAATTTAATAAATAAATAAAATCTACTGCAAACATCATACGAAGGATAATTTTACCTCAAGTTGAGTTTGTCTCCTGGTGAGCATCTGGATCCATGTAGATTTCTTGGCAAGAGTCCAGAAGTGGTCTGCCATGCCAGACAGGCTGGTAGTGGCAGCAGCCTCATAAAGCAGTAATTAGTGTACATAATACACTAATTTAAGATAGTTTCAAAAGATACATTTCAGATAACTTAAGAATTTAGTTTAAATTTAAGAAACTAAGATACATTTCAAATAATTCAGAAATCATCCATGACGTCTAGAGGCTGTCTGGAGTTAATTCCCATCATGGTTTCCAAAGGTGATATCACTTCTTGCTAATCATACTGAACATACAACCTGGTATGAAGTGCTATATTTTATTGAAATTCAGTTATAACATCGAGGAGGACTTTTATATAATTTATGATTCAGTCCAGTCAGATCTATTTATGACTTCTGCATCCTAGAAGCCAGGATTCCACTAGGAAAGCTGAAATTCCATTTTGGCAATGAAAGGGTTTATCAAGTTTAAAGAATATGATGACATTGTAAATGCACTTAAGGAAGAGAGAGGAGCCATTGTATAATCTGCCTGATAATTAAACTAGAACAAAGATAATAGTTTTGTTCATGAATCTCTTTGGAATTAAGCTGCCTATTAGGGAGTTTTATCTGACTTCAGAACATGGAGGTTCTTTACAAAGATTAAGAAAAAGGAGACATAGAAAATAAAAGTTGTGGCCCACTGAGCTGAAAACAATTCAGTCTTAAGCTAAAGCCTACTAAATAGTCTGTAAAAAGGGAAACTTTGAGTCCTTGGTTTGTAACAAACTTTGTAAAACTAGGTAGCTGAGTATTGGCTCATTACCAGAAGCTTTTGAAATCTTAGGAGAGACAGTTCTTTGCTTTATATCAAAGTGTGAATGGATCCCTACATGAATATAAATGTAAATTTACCTAAACAGTAACATGAGAGAACCAAGGAAGCTGCGGAAATTGTTGTGACGGTTAATGTGACTTTCCTCATCTAGCTTGATGTTCCCAAACACCTGAAAACATAGAAATGAAATTGTTATTGCTAACTTCATAAAGCAAAAATGCAGCAATCACAGCAAAGTGAGGATGGTAGAAAATGTACAGTGCCCTGACCATTCTTTCATATTTCCAAAGTTTGTTGATGATACCAGAACAAGGTGAAAAATGCTGCTGGGATAAAACATTTTTTTCAAAATCTTGAAGAGAGTTAAGAATACTAACTGGTTATAATATGTCACTTTCTCCTTCGATAACCACATTGTATAGCATTTGTATTGAACCCCAACAAATTTAAGGGATTCAGTATTTAGTCACCATTCAGACATTGTTTAGTAATCAGCATTAGACTACCTGTTACATTGCATTTATTAATTTGACTTACATTTCACTTTTTAATCAGCAGCTCAAATCAACATATAGAACGCTCATTTCTATATTTCCAGGCAGGAACCCCACACCCAGATGAACTAATTATATTCTATTGTAAGGTAAGACTTGCACTGATGATGTTACCTAATTTGGGTAATGAAATGTCTGCAAGAAAACAAGCAAACTTAGAGAGCACCAAGGACCCCTCATTTCAACCCTGAGCTACATATATTCTCCTTTATTGGTACTGTAAGGTTATATTAACAGAAACTTGCAAGACTGAAAGTACATTTCTCCCCGTTGCCTTTACAACACAAAAAATTAGGGATGGTCCCTTCTAAGGTGTTTGCCATGCCCACATTTGTTCTGTGGGCTCGGCTGCCACTTATCTGATCATTCTCATGGCTGTGCCTCTTTCCCATCTCCCAAAGTCATTCCCACACACCACTGCAATATTTAATCACAGTAATAATTGTGTTGGATAAATTGGATTGAAAGGCAGCATGATTGATTTAAATTTATCCAATAAACTGCCACATCTCAGGTTGAAATAGAAATTGAATATCCTTGTTCTTAAGCCAATATTTTAACCCCTATGTCATATACCAATTTTCCTGTAGTTGCATATAAGATATAAGAGCAAATAGCAGATGGTGTATTTGTTCTATATACCAAAAATAAAGAATAAAAATAAAAATCTTATAGTGTTGTGTATATACAGTATATGATATATATATCATCCATTGAACATAAGAGGGCATTGCTTCTTAGGGAAACTGAATTAGTTCATAATCTTTTCACTCGACAATTTAGAACTGTGCACAGAAAAAAAAGGTTCATAATTCATGCAATTCTTTCTTCACAGTATGGATTCTTTAGAAAGAATTCATGTTATGCATCAAGAATGTAACAATCCATATTTCGGAATATAAGATGTCACATTATTTTTTTCTTCAGATGTCAATTGTTGTTAGATTACAAATAACCTATTTAAGCCTTTTCCAACCTGAGTACTTGAGATATTCTTGATTACAGATTAGTTTATGGACCTCCTGCCTGAAAATGGGGGCTTAAGCTTAACATAAGAGGAAGACTCAAGATTTTGTTATTTCTTTGTTGGATGAACCAACTATCCTAGACCTTTTTAATTTTTTGCTTACCTGCATCCCAATGATTGCATAAATGAAGAAGAGCATTGCAATGAGAAGGCAGACATATGGGAGAGCCTGGAAGAAGCAAATCATACAAAGTACTGTGTTATTACAGACATAGTATTTATATGCTTAAAACATTAACATCAGTGTACTTAAAATAGTAATAAATAAGAGGTGGCAGAGAAGATAAGAATCTTTGTTTACACTAACTAAATAGCAATAGCACTTAGACTTACATACCGCTTCACAGTGCTTTGCAGCCTTCTACAGTATAAGCTGTTTACAGAGTCAGCATATTGCTCCCAACAATCTGGGTCCTTATTTTACTGACCTCGGAAGGATGGAAGGCCTTGAGCCAAATGATTTGTGAATCAAAGTGAGGCTATGATGCTAAGTTTAAGAAACATGATAACAAAAAGATTGGCACCAATACAGAGCAGAGTAACAGGTGACTTAATTACAGCTCCTTTAACAAACATGCAAATGACCCCTGGGAGGAAATTAAGGCACTAAGTATATCTTTCTGCTATATGTGAGGAAGTGCACAAAGTAAAACAGAAGACTTAAGAGCTAATAAACAATAATATACTTTACCTTGAATCTCCTATACCACTTCCAGACTGACAGCTTTCATGATTACTGTAATCTGACAGTATGGAGTCCTTTCATTTTAAAATAGGAGATATAATAACTTTAGTTCTAACCTCAAATAGGCCTTGATTGATTATGTGCCATCAAGTCATTGTCAACTCTTAAGCAAACATAAGCAAACCCTGCTCCATGAATATGGCCAAGTAAATTTTGCAAGCCTCAGACTCCAGTGAGGCCCTCAGCCACTTCTGCATGTTTACATATTGTGCATAATAAATTTGATTTGACTCTGCGAAACATCCAAATATAGGAAGGAACAAAATTAATTGGAGATATGAAGAAGGAAGTAACCATACATATGGGAGACAGAGGAGTATAACAACAACAGGATTGAGAAAGGAAGAGACAAGTTAGATAACCAACAAAGAAGCAAAACAATCTGCACAAATACAAAGAAAGACCAAGTAACTCACAGCACTTTCTTGTTCTACCACTAATGAGGGTTCAGATAGTTTACTTGATCAGCACATGTTTGTTTCCCCACTAATGGTGATTCAGAACATTGTTTACTTCTCCCTGAAGACTGGAAGACTGTCATCAATCTTTCCTCACAGCACATTTTTGGTTATAGTGAGCCACAATCTTTTGGTTCTAATATCCTTTCTTTGGTTACAATATTGTAGACAGAACTTTTAACTAGCCTAGTAAGGAATACATTGTATGTAATCTTCTTGGCCAATATATTATAATAATTTATGGGTTTTTTTTTTAAATTTTGGGGTCTAAATTCCTTGTTCTAAGTGCATGGTCTTTTAAACCATGCCAGTTTTTACAATTGTTTGGTTGACTTTAACCCAGTCTAGATATTACCCCCATACAACTATCAGTCAGTATGGAAAAAGATATCCTCAACAGGTAGAAGTACTTAGTCAATCTTGTAATTTCCCCAAAACTAAAAAAGATTACTTAGATGGGAAACCACTGAGAAATCCCACAGTTGTAATCTAGACTGGAAAAATGAAAAAAAAAAAGATGTTGAAAGAAATTGCTGGCTAATTATTTTCAAATTACTGCCAAGAGTCCTCCTTGTATGTGTCTCAGGGAGACTTGCTTTATTTATGGGTGAGTACTACATATTTGGAGAGCAACAGGTTATGGAAGTATTATATGCTAACTAATAAAAAACTAAAAACTAATCATAAATGAATACTTTATATTTTTTTCAAAAATCTAATCTAAATTTTTGTAGCATATTTTGTTGCACAGGAGAAAGAAAAAAGTATGACAAGGATGTATTGTTTGCTGTGAGGGAAGAGGCTGAGGAAACCATGGAACAATGAATACTATTTTTAATAATGAAGTGGTAAAGACTCCAGACTGTTATAGCCACATGGAAGCAAATGAATTGATTTGATCCTAAGTGAAAGCTGTATCCCACTGGGTTTACAATATAAAACAGGCAATTAATAGGGCTTTAAATTCAATTTGGAAGAGGCGTTTGGAATATGTGGGAGTGTGAACTGAGCAACACCTGTCTGTGACTCATCAAAGTAGCCATGCCTGTTTCCAGAATCACATAGCTGTTGCACATTCTGAAGAACCTCTTCTGAATCAGAAGCATTGCACAGCCATAGCAATTGGAGATATCTGAGAAGTGGGGACAATTAGTTGTAAGTTTTTTAAAACAGAGTACCTCTCTCCCTGAATAGACTACATACATCTTCCTGAAAATGTTTGGGCCTTGTTGCTATGTCTTGCTTGTGGTATAAAGGATGCTGGACTAGTAAGGTTTTCAGTCTACTGTACTGCTATGTGTTTGTCAGATAGTTAGAGTATCCAATCTTTCTTAAAGTAGATCTCCCAAAAATTTGACATCTGTAAAACTTGAAGAGATGGTTATTTATTTGGATAAAGAGGATGAAAGCTACTAGCTCTTTCTCTATCAGTTTGTGTGGACTACTCTTTCTCCAGTAGCTGTGTTTTTGTGGATGATTGATGGTTTGACCTAAGGCATCCATAATCAGCTAATATATCTGCTTGGTTGTGCCCTGCAATTGTGTATGCAATAGTTGATGTTATTCATTGTCCTAAGCAATCCACTGACCTTGGAAGGAAGACAGGAGTTCAGCTTTTACCTTGAATGACTGCACAAAGGTCCAGAGCAGAATTCGAATGGTATACCCTTGGCGAAGAAGTTTGATGAGACGGGCAGCCCGGAACAACTTCAGAAAGCTCATGTTGAAGCTGCTGGTAACTGTCGGCTTAACACAATGCCAGAGAGAAGGAGGAAACAGTAAAATGAAAAAGTAAAAAAGAAACATTATATGCAGTTTTCAGTCCTGATCTTCCTCTAAAGGAGGGTAATGGAGAAAGATATTCACCTTACTATCCGTCAGGATAATTTCTGTAATACTGCCAATCACGGTGATGAAATCAAATATGTTCCAGGTATCGCGGAAATAATTCTTCAGAAAGAAGAGAAGAAAGAGGAATGTGCAGATTAACCTACTGTATAATGTAAGTGTAGATGTAATAACATCCCTTGAAAAGCTGCCATCATTCAGGCTATATTCAGATACACAAAGAATAAGGGTAGCCTATCTTTGCTTATCTAGTCTGAGGCCTTAGGACTCCCTAGCTCCTTCTTTTAATGTCCTAGAGCAAATGCTAACAGTAATGATCAAAAGTTGGAGGTAGAGCCTCCTGCCATTTTCAAGCTAGTGAGTCAGGTAAATGTTAGCATATGCCCCCAAATAGTCTTAAATGTATTTTTAAGAGACCCCATTTCTCTCTGTCTGCAAACCAAGTAAAATTCTGTCTCACACTTTTCCATCACTGATTAGCCTACTGAAATGGGTACAGTTTCCTGTGCTTTCTTATGAGGTCCACATCAATCTACTGTAATGCATTTGTTTTAACTTCACTGCATTAGATTGTACTATACCTTACAACATCATGCATGGATGGCTTTTGTGAGCCAGTTCAGAGTTAAAGGTTGCTTGTTATGTCTTGAAATTGGCTGCCTGACTGATTTTCTTTATCACCTTCTGCTCTAGTACAATAAAAAAAAAAAAGAAATCACACTCACCTGAATCCTAAGGATTGGGCTAGGTGTAGGATTTTTGGTCAAGCCAGCAAATCTAATTTTTGATATATCTAGGATATTTATCTGGTGTCAAAGTTTCCAATTCAAATAACAAATATTCAAATGAATAAAAATTGTATATAGCAGGGATCCCCAACTCCCGGTCTATGGATCAGCACCGGGCTGCAGGATGCCAGAAATCGGACCACGCAAACAAGCAAAGTCCCATCCATGGGATGCAGGCAGCACTTGAAACCACACCCCCTCTGGTCCATGGAAAAGCCTCTCTCCAAGGAACCGGTCCCTGGTGCCCAAAAGATTGGGGACCACTGGTATATAAGTCTGCTAGAAAGGATAATTCAAGTTTAAATTGAATTACCCTTTCTATATGTCCTTACATCCATTACGCATCAGCTTTTAAGGCTATGCTTTTCAGAAGAATTTCAAGAGCCAAAGGATTACTGGTATTCCAATAACTTCAAGAAATGTACCACTCCAGAATTTATAATCAGACATTGAGGAATTCAGGAAGACACATAGTATCCATTCATGTTGCATTCTACTTCCAAACTATTGGGAAAGTGCATATTTTGGAGAAAGGATATCTGGGTCCTCATTTTACTGAATTTGGAAGGATGGAAGGCTGAGTCAACCTTGAGTCAGTCAGGATTGAATTCCTGGCAGTGGGCAATACTGCATTCTAACCACTGTGCCACTATGGCCCTTGGGTATTGAGGAAGTATTGAAAAATATTGAATGATAGTGGGAATCTAGTTGGTTTCTAAAGGAAAAAAAAAGACTTTCTGCAGGAGGGAAAGACATGGGAAGGACAAACAAATGTTGGACTGGATGGTCAGATCATAACAATAAATCATACTCAAATGACAATTTGTTAAGTGAAGTAAATAATTTTGTCTCAACTGGAGTTTCGTGAAAAAGCAGCCTGTTATTATTTAATTAAGTATTATTAAGAGGTATTTGAGAGGTTTAGTACCATAGAGGCTCTGTGTCCATCAAGAAAATGGCCAGCTCTGGACATCTTTAACTTTAACTTGGCATGTGTAGACAGCAATTCCTACAGGCAAGGAGTGATCCCTGAGCATTCTTAGTGCATGCAAACTAGAGTGCCTGTAAACAGAGTTTTAATATCTAATGCTGAATGCATTTTACTCACCAAGAAACCAAAAGCTATGATTTTCAGAACACATTCCAATGAGAAAACCATGGTAAAAGCAATATTCAGATACTTCAGAGCCAATTCATAGGTATATGGAGCAGAATAGTACTAACAAAAAGAGAAAAGAAAGAAGAGCCAGTTAGGCTAATGTAAGAATCCTGGAGGCCTGCCTATATCTTTAAGATTTGCACATCTTAAATAGTGAAATGAATGCTAAATACAGTTACCACTAAAAACGAATAGCTCCAAGTATCTTAGAGAGAGAGAGAGAGAGAGAGAGAGAGAGAGAGAGAGAGAGAGAGAGAGAGAGAGAGAGAGACAGAGAGAGACAGAGAGAGAGAGAGAGAGAGAGAGAGACAGAGAGAGAGAGAGAGAGAGAGAGAGAGAGAGAGAGAGAGAGAGAGACAGAGAGAGAGAGACAGAGAGAGAGAGAGAGGGAGAGGGAGAGGGAGAGAGAGAGAGAGAGAGGGAGGGAGGTTCATTGGTACTGAAAACTTTCATTTAAATCAGGGGTGTCAAACTGCTGGCCCGCAGGCCAGTTTCATCATATCGGAGCCACGCCCTCCCCATTGCCGGCAATGGCGAAAAAGCTCCGATATGTCGTGCGACATCATGTGACGTCGCGAGTTTGGCATGCCTGATTTAAATGGTTAACTTCCCATAATGGAAAAAAAAAGAAAAATTCAGTGGGGAGGAGAGGAATGGTTTATATTTGCCTCTTTTAGTAAGAAGGTATTATCATAAAATAGTAAGTAAAAATATGAAATTATGAGCACTCAAAGCTCTAAGCATTACTGATAAAATGAGAATTTGCTACTCATATCTGCTCTACTGCCCAGACTCTCTTTAAAGAAAGAAGTTTTAGTGGCTTTCTGGAGTTCAATTTGTAGGTAATCTGATTTCAGGAAGTCAAGGAGGGGGTCAACTCCATGGCCTCTGAAGAGAATAATCCTTATATGAAGGGATTCAGAGCAAGTCTACCCTTCCTGATCTCCCACTAATTAAGTGGGAGAAGAAGGTCCCTTAGAGAGCTACAATATATATTTAAGTGTGAAATGTGCAATTTTAATCCCTTTAGATGCATTTCTAACATGTAATACCTGACATGGCTTCTAATTACAGTTCCCAAGAAATGAAGAGACATCACTTACTGACAGAGCATTTACTTTGTGCTTGTATATATTTAAAGCATTTTCATCCTACACTTCACCTGAAAAATCTCACAGAGCAATTCAGTTAAAAATGAATAAAAATCTCTGCTGTTAGGCTTACAAAAAACCAAACAGAAAAGGAAGCAAACTGAGACATCAATTCTTAAAGTTGCATTCAGAAAGATTCTCTCCCTATAATTTTTAGTCGAAAGCACTTGACTTGAGAAGGACACCCCCTCTTCCCTGAGATCATAAAGAAATGCTTCAATCATTTTAGGCAATACTGGCAGTATTCATTCAAAGGCAGCTTACTCCATTCATGATTCTCAAATGCTGTTTATAGCTAGCTAGCAACCTTGTGATAATTATATTGACTTGAATTGGAGTTGCAACTGTCAGACTGACTCAAATATTATATCTGTTCATCTTACCTTCATCATTAGAACCACAGTGTTAAGAGCTATCATAGCCATAATGGTGTATTCAAATGAAGGAGATACTACAAAGTGCCAAACTCGGTACTGAAAAGTGTGTCGGTTTTGAGGCATGTAGCGGGTGAGGGGTTTTGCACTAATAGCAAAGTCAATGCAGGCTCTCTGGAAAGAGAAAAAAAGGAATCAAGAATATGTCAGTCATATTGTTACAATTATTGCCAATAATGTGCAACTATGCAGTGCAAAAAAGTAAAATAACATCCATCTTTTCATAGGTTATAAGCTGAACAAACAAGAAACACAAGATAAGGAATAATTTATAGTTATTGTTGAAAAATTGCATTTGTTTCATTTAATGTGGAAAATAAGGTAACTTTCGTTCCACTTTCAACTCCTCATTCAACATTTTTTCTTTAAATCCAGGACAATAAAAGCCTATTGATTTTTAGGATTCCAGGTGTCAAGGTTTTCATAAAATGTTCTGCAACCTGCTTAAATGGGTCAATGGAGAGGTTAATACGAGGGGTGAAAAATAACTCACTCAGCTAATACCCAGAGTTAAATCTATTCCTAAGCAGAGCCAGTCATACACATGATTAAATTAAACTCTAGTTAGTTCTTATTACCTCGTTTTTCTCAAGGCTACACTCTTCCATCATTTTGTCTCCTTGCTCCTGGAAAGTGATGATGATGAGAGCCACAAAGATGTTAACAAAAAAGAAAGGGAAAACTACAAAGTAAACCACATAAAAAATAGACATTTCCATGCGGTTGCTACGGCTGGGGCCACGATCTTCCTCAGTCACATCTACTGAATGTTGTAGAACTCTGGGGACACAGTGAGAAAGAGGAAACATGAGTGAAAATCACATGCTAACGAGTCCTTGGTATTTTTTTTTATCAAATTAGTTTTATTGAAAGAGTGTACAAACTCTTTTGATATAGTATATTTATCAAACGTAAGTGAAATACACAAAAAATAACAAGTAAATTGACTGAAGGAACTTTAGTTTTTGATAAGCCAATTTAATGAAAATCAGCTGTAAACTCCCTTGTTACTTCCCTCCCACAGAAGAGTTCAAGGATAGTAATCTATGATTATTTTGAAACTATACACTGGCTTTAGATTTGCTTTAGAAGAACTGTTTCCTACAGCAAATGTCTCAAGAAGTCCTTTTTTTTTCTATGTGAGGTGTTCTTTGAACAAGAGGGGAATTTTGCCTTTGTAAAAAAGGCAACACAACTCAGAAATCTGCCTTTGTATCATAATAAAAATACATTCATTTGCCTCAGAAAAAATATACTTATTATTACTAAAAAGGAAGTACACTAAATATGATTGTTCTCATAATTTAAGGATGAACTACAACAATCCCTTTCTAATATCTTAGTACAGCAGTTTTTCAATATGTGTTTTGTGAAATCTGATGGAGTTCCATAAGAGACTAAAGCCAAAGGGGTGGGGGATGAAATACACCAGGGATGTCTATAATAATTTTTCAAAAGTTCAGTGGAAAGGGTGGAGCTTGTTCTTTTGTGGAAAAAAAGTGATATGACTACCATTTTGTGATCAGGAGATTTTGATTGTTTTTTTTCATTAACAGGTTCTGTGTCTTGAAAAAGCTAGAAAAGTCCAGTTATAGGAGAACAAGGAAAATACTCACTGAGGCCATCCTTCTCCAGTGGAAACAGTGAAGAGTGTAAGCAAAGCCCAAATGATATTATCATAGTGGAATTCATGGCGCTTCCATTGTCGACATTTTACTTCCATCATGTTTTTCTCATGGTCTATATAGTTTCCACTACAGCATAAGAGTGTCAGAGAATAAAAGGCTTTTGTTATACTTTTGCAATAAAGAGGACAGGAAAAAGGCTTAAAACGTTGATCCAGGGACACAAAATACAATTCCCAGGATAGAAGAGAAGCATTGATCATGTGAATCCAGTCTCCTTTGATTTTATCTTTCCATATCTTTCCTTCTGATATCACTTTTTCATCAGTCTGGCTCTGATACTAGAAACTAACTTGACTGGATAGGAGTAGCAATGCAGAATTTAGAGTAAGAAATAGCAGATATTAACCTAGCTACTGTTGTATCTTTATGCCCCCTGAATTTACTTTTTTCTTTTTCTAAAGTTCATCAGAAACAGATTAAATACAAATAGAAACCAAGGGGTCAAAAACATTAAGAAGTTTCTTACAGTAATTAAAAATAGGGATTTAAGCTCATGTTTCTCTCTAGAGTTTTACCATATAATTTTCTATATAATTCAGTGTATAATTAAGCACCTATCAGTTTGGAAGTAGAACAAGATCACCTAAAAATAAAATACTGGTTTCTACATAATCAGAAAGTTCCCCAAACAGGCGAAAGCATATAAGTTGAAAAATAGAAGAAAATGATTAAAAAACTAACAAGAATTTACAAGCACCTCTAAGTTTCTAAAGTATATTAACTGTGAAAGGCCATGAGATAATGCCATATCCAAATTCATGAATAATTGCTGCATGCTGTACTTACATACAGTCTTTCTCTGTAT
The DNA here is from genome assembly GCA_034064705.1 of Bothrops alternatus. Classification (NCBI taxonomy): domain Eukaryota; kingdom Metazoa; phylum Chordata; class Lepidosauria; order Squamata; family Viperidae; genus Bothrops; species Bothrops alternatus. The sequence goes on from JARGCV010000040.1 coordinate 1,925,470, forward strand.
CCTTTGAACTGTCTGTACAGTAGAAGAATTTGCCCTTGAAAAGCTGGACTGCGATAACAGCAAAGATGAACATGAAGAGCTTGTAGACAATGAGTATGTTGAAGACATTTTTCAGAGAAGTTACAACACAGTCAAAGACTGCCTGAGGAAGAATGATAAACCATAAAGTGTGATTCATCTTAACTAAGTAAAAATACTCTTATCAAAAATGACATAAAAAGCCTCAAAGCTATAATTAGTTAAGGCATTTGTCAAATCTTCACTGTATAAAAGGCATCTATTCATTTGTTTATTAAACAATTTATATATGAGAAGTACCAAACAAATGAGGATAATTGGGTCTGTCATGCTATATAGCAGGCATGTCAAACTTGCAATGTCACGTGATGTCGCGAGTTTGACATGCCTGCTATATAGCATGACAGACATGTCATGACTTTTTCTCAATTACTGGCAATGGGGTGGGTGTGGTTTCATCGTGACACATCTGGTCGGCAAGCTGGCAGTTTGATATGCCTGCTATATAGCATCTTGTGTAATCATGATTATTTCCCCAGGTACTATTTAATGCACATCAGCTGCAACAACTATAGGGATATACAGGCCTATTCTTGTGGATATGCAGGCCTATTCTTGCGCTCTGGATCAGTCCTTCAAAAATCACTGTGCAGGTCTGCATGAAAGGCAAAGACAGGCAAGGACTGGGTAGCACAAAGACAGAAATGTCATCCTGGACCTAGAGAGTTTTCCACCTCTTCTTTAACTGGAGGAAGGAGTCTGCAATAAATAATATTTTTCAGGGCAAAGTCCTGTGTTAACATAATCAGTATCCTTTCCTAAGTATGAAAAGGGCAGGAAGACTCTTCCACTCATCAAAGTGGATTTGTCCAGTGCATCTCTTCTAGAAATAAAAAGCTTTACACCAAACTGTTTCTTCTTCCAAGGAATTCCTAGGAATTGTAGTTTTGCAGGATCCTGATGGCTGTTTTCTCTTCCAAGGTAATCTTGACAATTGTAGTTTTACAGGAATATATACTTAGGTGCAGCAGACATCCTGCTGGGTTGTAAAACCCCTATCTTCTAAGTGCCTATGAGTTGCTACCGGTAGTAGGTGCATAAAGAAAGTGCATTATGCCACTCATAAATCTGGGGATAGGGGTGGGGAACCAGCCTTCATGGAGTCTTTGGTTCTCTTTAAGCTTGGTTGCTTGCTTGAAGGCATTTCATTAGCTGACTAGGTAACATTATCAATGTTCTGAGCTTGGCTAGATGAGGAGAAGGGGTTGTAGGGAAATAAGCTTCCCTTACCTTCCACATTATATGTCATTGAAATAGACCCAACTATTTGGTGAGTTATAGCTTGAGTTACAGGTCCTGGGTGGAAGGGTACACACAGATGCTGCAGAGAAGGGCTGAGATTTAGGGTTACCCAGGGAAACAGAAGAGCTGATTCATGCAACTTCATCTGTCTGCATTTGAATGCAAGTTTGGAACATTAAACTACAGTAGTTTTCAAAAGCCATCCAAACAATAGCTTGCAGGATTGATTGTGCAGTGAAGCACTAGAGAGAAAGCTAGCTTCTTTACCCACTTAAGATAAGATAAGAAGTCCTGGTGCCACAATTGTTAGAATGCAGTATTGCAGGCTAACTCTGTCCATAGTCTGGAGTTCAATCCTGATGGGATTCAAGGTTAGCTTTCTGAGGTCAGTAAAATGAGGATCCAAATTGTTGGGGGCAATAGGCTGACATTGTAAACTGCCAAAGAATGCTGTAAAGCAAGGGTGTCAAATTGCCGCCCCGTGGGCCGGACATGTCACATGGAAGCCGTGCCCACCCCATTGCCGGCAATGGCAAAACCAGCCCGATACGTTGCGTGATGTCACGTGATGTCGCGAGTTTGACATGCCTACTGTAAAGCATAATGAGGCAGTATATAAGGCTAAATTCTATTGCTATCTACTTCACTATGCAGTTCTGGCCAGTAGACTCTACCCTCTCCATAGAGGGCAACTCTCCATTGCAAAGATTGCCATTCATTCTTCATATTTGATATTCTTTAAAAGTTATTTTTAAAAAATAGTTGTCACTGCCTGAATTTCACATGCAAATACCTTGAGTTTGGGCAACCGCTTGATGGTCTTCAAAGGTCTTAAGACGCGTAGAACACGAAGGGACTTGATTGTTTTAATGTCACGACCTTTGTTGGACCTGTACATTTGGGAGGATAAACAAGCCACCCAAACCATCAAGACAAAAGGATAAAAACACAAACAACTTCTTAAACAGAAACTAAACTCACTGTATTTTTGCCATAGTAAGCAGTATTTTTTTATATAAAGAGTGAAAAGCATGGGGCACATTATTGACTTTTTGAAGCCTGATGAATTTGAACTATTGAGTGGAGTTTAATGTTCTCTGAACATTAAAAAGTGTATTTGTGTCTGTATGTGTGAGAGAAAAAGAGTGCAAGCCCAGGAGTATTCCCTTGTTTGAATTGACTGATGATTTCAGATCCTGTTATTGTGAGACAGAGTGTGCTAACAAGGTTAAAACAGGTGATTTCACACCCTTGCTGAGTTGGATCATCTGTTGGAAGGCCCCATGCCACTATGAATCATAAGTTCATATGCCTGGTGAATCCCAGCAATCATCTTGCTCTTTGTTTTCATCCAAAGGTAGCAATAAAATATCTATTTTCCCAGGATGGTTCTGCTATTGTAATAAACTGCAATAACATACCATTCATACAAAAGTAAATTTGTGCATGTATACAGTATATTGATAAGCAGAAGTATGTAATGCCATAACTGAATTGTAAGAACTTTCTATACAATAGCAAGATAAGGTTGTCATAACTAGGGTATCCTCAATCAAATTATTGAAGAAAAGATCTCCATTAGCTATTAATCAGCATGTAGGAAGAACTGAAAAATGGTCTGAAGCGTAAAATATGAACTTCAGGAAGTACATGGAAAGAAAAAGTCCTGTGTTTTTGTACCCATCTATAGAGTTCAGTAGGAATAGTAGCATCTAAAAATGCTCTGGAGGTATCTTTTTAGCTTCAAGGAAAAAGTAGGGATAGGACACTTTTATTTGTGTATTATCCCTTACACTCATCTTTTAGGACATTAAGTTCATCTCCTCCAACTTCACTACACTGCTTCCTAATATAAATTAGGAAGGTTCTTTGTTGGTGAGGCCTACGGCATCCCAAAACAACATCGCCCATAGGCACATGATTTTCAGTCAAAACCTGTTCTGGAAAAAGCAAGGATTCCTTAAAACATATCAGGAATTATTCTATGAAAAGACTAGTAGTGGAAAATAAATTTTCCCAAGGAAAGTTTAGCTTTCACTATCGAATCTCCTTTATCATCTGCCAGTTCATGATGTGTATTCTTAAACTGCATAGCACTAGCCACTTCCCTCTAAAACTTTGTATAGATTTTATTCACAGTGTTCTTTGTTCACAAATTAACAATAAACGAATTAGTATTTTTATGAGAGACAGAGAAAGAGAGAGTGAAAGAGAGATGCAAGCTTTGTTTGCTCTGCTGGCAATTAAGTTCTAAATTATAATTGATGCTAATATCTAGCTATTATTTTATCTGACATATTATTTTCATGTCCAATTACAGAGGGGAAAATTATAGAAAATTAAAACAAAATTATATATATAAAAGACCTGGTATAGTGCTCAAATTTAAGAAATAATCATTGCTTAGGCCTCTCAGACCACCACCAGAAGTGCTTGAGGTACAACTGTGGTTTTACAACCATCCAGAGTTATGATGGTTTCAGAACAGGTGCTTTATGGCCCATAAAACATTTCTGGCCCTAATAAATGGTTTCGTCGCCACCCCCCCCCGTCCTGTGACTCATTTTAGGCACTTCTCAACCAACTTCCTTATGATCATTGCAGTGTCCCACAGTCACAGGACTGCAATTTGTGACTTTTTTTTTACTGGTTTCTGGTATTTTTTTACTGGTTTGAAGCAAAAATGCTCATTTGAAAGAACGGGCTCACTTTATGACCATGCTGTCTGCTTAAAGACTGCACCATTTGCTTAATGACCATGGTGATTCATTTAATGACTCCAACAAAAATGCCAAAAAATTGGGTCTGATCACATAGTTGTCCCAACTTTCTAGTCCCAGTTGTTTCTTAAGCTGAGGACTAGCTATATTAATCGGTGTAAAAGTAGCCTATAATTACAAAATTAATCTGCATTCCTATTCTGTGTATTGATCTTGTATTCAATACACTTAGCAGTTGAAAAGATTTTGAGATGAAACCCCGTAATATCCTCTACCAATACTTTTTGACCTTATAGTGATCACATTGTAGTGTTAACAATTAGTTTTAGACCTAACACTATGTAATTTATAATTAGAATGATAAGTAAAGGTATTTTCCATGGTGCATTACTTTATATGTATCAGTCCTCAATATCATCTACTACTTTATTGCTCAATCACTTTGTGAAGTTCTTCTGTAACTTTCTATGATTTGTTTTGAATTTTCACATGGAGTTTGTACATTTTCTATAGAAAATATAAAGGCCACTTAATACATGTTCCAGATCTACAAGGCATATATTTTTTATTTATCCAGCAGCAGAAATGAGCTTAACATTAGTTTTGGATGACAAACAAGAGGCCCGGGGCTGTTGGTATAATTTGGGTCCCATTTCAAATCAGTAGCTACCTCGTGGGAACAGTAGGTAAGACTACATTTCAATAATTCATGGGGCAATTTTACTAGGTGAAAGCAAAAATTAATGAACCTGCATTTTTAAAAACTATAATTCACTGCCAGTTGTAATGGTATAACAAGGAAAATATTAATGTTGGTTGGAAGTTGTTTGGACAAGAAAATGCAACTTCAAACATACCCCCTCATGCTTTTATTCTTTTATTAAAAAACAAACACACATTGGGAAAGAGATCCAGATATTTTTAAATATGAAAAAATATTGTTCTCCATGATACTTGTTGTTATTATGATGTCCTTGGTTGTTTTTTTGCAGATGTTTTATTACCCAACATAATGAACCTCAGAGAATACCAAGGACTTCTGATTTCAACCTTGAGCTACAAATATTCTCCTTTGTTGTTACTGTCTTTGGTGAACCAGTGATGCAGTCTGGCCAATTTATTGGCAGAAAAAGCAACAGATATAATTAGATCTCGAAAGAAGGCTCAGGAGAAAGAAGACTGTTCTTCCAAGTTGATAGTGACAAAGAGATGTAGAGTGGGACATTGATCTCACTGCATGAACCTCAGAGCAATTGTTTTTGAAGCTGCTTTCTGCCATATAAATTCTTTCCTAGCACATATGGTACAGTAACTTTCCCCCCTTATTTGCTCCAGAGACTGTGTGACATCCCTTGCTTCTCTTTGACACTGTCCTGCTTGCTAGTTTTCTGTGGGAAAAGGTTCAAGTCAGCCACAGGGCTTGTTTTTATCTGCAGAAAAGCTCTGAAGACAACTGGCATCCTATCTCTATGGAGATTACTTAAGAAGATTTACTAATTGTGAGTTTCAATTGCATAGAAACCTAAGTTGCTTTATGAGATGGAGATTCTTACAGAAAAGCATTTAGAAAAGAAAATATTTCTGTTATATAAACTTCACCTATTCTTTTCTCAATATTATCTTCACAATTTGTTTATTCCCCTTTCCTATCTATTTACTTTGGTTCATTGATAAGCAAACACCAGCTATGGTTTCCCCCAGTTTGGTATAGTTCTATAAAGTTGTAGTAATGTGCACTGCACTTGTACGGGGACACTTTACACAAAACTATAAATTTTGAAAACTCTCTTTGGAAATGAAAATCCTCTTTTTTGATGGAGTATACAGAACCAAAATGCTTTCTAGACAGCTTCTATGTCTTCCAAATATAAAATGGGAACAATTGTGAATTTCTAGTAAAAGAAAATTTGAAATGTTGATGGGTAATCCACTTTATTATCTAGCTTATCTCTCTCACACACATACTCACACACATACACACATCTCAATATTTTTCAGCATTATGTAACCAGAACAATTATTTCTCACAGATTCATGCTATCATTTATGACAATATGTCATGACTTCACACAATAACAGCTTTTAATGATCTTGGGAGATGAGTCACACTCTTGCAATCAAACTTAGATGCTGGGCAGAAAGGCAAATTATGATCTATGTTCCAGCTTTTGTAGAGTTCACATTTGCTAAGGATAGTGTCAGTAGGGTAAGGATCAGATACCTTGCCTTAGTTTTAAATTGAAAACCACATAGTTACTCAATAAAATTATAGATGAACAGGGCAATCCTAAACCATCTCTCAAAGTGGTTTGGCATCAGGGGCACCAAAATGATCAAAAGTCTGTCAATAAGAGATTGGCAGGGGAGAAATGAAAGTGGAGAAACATCTGTCACTCCATTCTTTCCACTTTTTAAAATAAGTCTTTCTGACATCACAATCATTGGTTTAAACTTCCCCCAGAGCTGGGAGTTTGATGAAAGACTCGACCCTGACCTTGAAACCCTTTCTTCTGCCTTTTCCTGATGCTGAAATTTCTAACATCAGAAAACTCAGCCTCGGAGACTGTCACTAAAAAGTGAAGCTCTACAGCTATGATAAGACTGCAGTTTTAATGAATCACGCCTGCTGTATTGTTGAAGCTTAATATTATACCCATCAAAGACTGCATTTGAAATTGAGAGGTTAGAAATGGAGATCCTTGTTCTTTATAACAGCCAGATCTGGCACTGATCCCTGAAACAGTGCTAAAATAGATGAAAAAATGAACTACTGCCTGCCTGACCACCTTAATTCTGTAAGTTCCCCCCAGCTGCTGCTCAGCAGCATTTGCTGTCTGTTGCCTTTGTGTCAGGAGCTTTTATATGAAAAAATTGTCCTGTGTTGCCTTTGAAATTCGTCATCCTCTTTGCTTCTTCCTCACCAATGAAACATGCTATGGTCTCTTTTACAACACAGTGGGACAAGGAAGGATTATCATTTTGCAGAGTGAGATTGGTGGCACATAAATAAATATAAAAAGTCTTACTTTAAAGTTTAAACAATGGCAAGAAAATTTAATTTTTAAGAACTTAGCTATAAAATTACTAGCCAGATTAATGAAAATCATCCATTTTATATCTAATAGAATGCTTACTCCTTATTTTTATATAAACATATACACACACAAATATACATACACATATACTGTATATACATACACATACACACACACTCATATACATACACATTAGTGGTTGCTAAACAAGAACTATCTTTTTGTTTTTGTGTGTGTTGTGTTCATCAAAGTTTTATTCTTAAATTAAGTCATCCGTCTTGGATGCATCAGTCTCACTTTTATATATTCCAAATATTTGGATGCTAATGCTGACAGGGCTGCCTTTACCTAGTTAATCTGGGAACTTCATTTATACTTCAGATTTTGATGTTATGTGTTCGGTAAATTTACTTGACTTCAAGGAAGTGCACAGTAGATAACCCCCATAAAGAAATAAACAAACAGACAATGGCATCTTAGCAAATAATAATTCAAGTAGTGCCTCATAAGGGTCCTTTTGTACCCAGGACTGGCACAAGACATTTGGGTGTCTGAGCAGTTTAGTAGTAGCTGGTGGGTGGCTCCAATCCAATGAACATGGTATATTAAATGTACTTGAGGGAGGTTTTTTGCATATGGAGCAGAAAGTACTCCATTTCTTTGGCAGTAAAAATACCACAATAACCAATTATCTGTGGTCTATGCTGTTCTATTCTCTTGATGTAATGTAAGTGGTGTTCTGTTTTTATCTCATTTCAACTATGGTGCTGTGAGTAGCAACATTTCACACTCCTCCATGAAGTGTTTTTGAAACTTCTGTTTTTGACACTTTGCCAGAAATAGCAGGAAATTGATTTCTTTAAAACAGCTTGACAATCTCAGTCCTTGGTGCAGTCAGTATACCATAGGCTGAAATTGTATGCATAGAATGCTTTGTAATTGTACCTAGTCTCATGAAAAACACAGATTGGAAACAGAACTTGTCTCGGAAATCTTTCTGAGAAGCTACCGGTAGTTGCATTGCACCTTCTCCTAGTGCTAGCCCAAGTAGCCTTTCTGATAGCAATGTAACAGACAGATAAGCAAACCAAATTCTTCCATTCAAGGCCCATTTCCCTCAATTGGGTCCCCCAAAAGATAAACAAGAAAAATAATTACCCAAAAGCATTCCTGTGAGTAAAGGCCCAGATGAACAGTCACAAAGCCAGATCGATAGACAGGCGGAAAGAAAACAGAAAATATCAGGAAATGGGCCATCAGCAGAGAGCAAAGGAACAAGGAGACTGTTGGAAGAAGATTTGCATCTGAAAAGAGCAATAACCTCATCTCACAGCCTTGATATCCTGGCATTCCATTATTTTTTTCACCCCAGAACCCAGCTTCCTTCTCTCATTTACAGCTTAGTTAACAAGAGCCATTTCATATATTACATTTTTTTTGTTGCATACATGTTTAAAATGCTTAATGTGATGGTGACAAACATGTGTTTACAAGCCCAGATGTACACATGCATTCATCAGGAGGAGTGACTGGCTGTTATTCCTTGATTTTCAAAGCAGCAGTTGCTACTTGGCAGCATTAATTAGTAAAAACAAACAAACAACAACTGCAGGAAACCCTAATCTCTCTAATTAAGTTCAATTTGGCCCCAAGTGACAGGTGAAACAGTCCTTAGCATCTTTCCAAGTGGAAAATTATTTTAGGCACCTTGGTGCAATTATGAGTTTGAATGCAGGCAGTCAACAGGAAACATGCTGGTTACCATTTGTTCAAACTACAGTAGATCAGATTTGCAGACAAGGGCAATTAATACATGTGGAACCCCTTGAAAGAAAGTGGCTCTGGGAAGAAATGTCCAAGTTACTTCTTTGATCCAAACTGACCCTTCTTGAAATCCAACTATCAGGGTTTTATTATAGGGTTTACAATACTCTCCAGTTTAGGTCTATGGATTTAAAATTGTTTGGTTTCTATGGCTTTTATAGGAAGGGTCATGGATCATAACATAGAATTCTCCAGGTCTTACAAAATGTCAGTCCTAAGGGATTCTTGAAAGTAAACCATGAAGCTCAAACATATTTTGAAGAATTTGGTAGTGAATCTGAATACCAGAAGCAAAGAAGATAGGAAGTTATATAGATTGACTGGTTCTTTTAAAATCAGAGGCGCAATTCCAGAGAACCAGAAAAAGAAGTGGCTGTACATTTCTTGAATAAATCTGATAAACATCTGTACTTATCCCCAAAGGCTGGGGACAGTGTAGGAAAAAAGTCAGAGAGGTTTAATTCAGGGGTCAATTTATCTCTAAGAAATTATTAATTGCTGTAGGCCAAAACTGTGTTAATTTTGTACTTCTGTGCTTAAAATCAATACCTTTCACATCGTTTTTATAAGCTTGGTGATAGTTTAGTCTTTTATGAATATATCAGATTTTGCATGAAGGTAGTTCCTTTCTTTCAAATCTCTTGAGATAATTATTTTTTTCTGAGATATTCTTAGGGCTCTGTAAAACATGGAGCCTGGGGAATATTTTAATAAGTCAATAGTGTCTTGGGTCTTTCTTTTCTTCTGTTCAATAGTGTTTGATTCTTCAATATTGCCAAGACAAGTCCATGCAGTATTCTTGGCAAGGTTTTTCAGAACGTTTTTAAATTTTTTTTAAAACTTAACTTATTTGTCATGTGCTATGTATTATAAATTATACTTACCTCACACAATATTGCATACTGTATTAACATTTTGAAAAATTTAAAATTAAAATGTGATTTTATAGATTTTTCTTCTTTAAATTTCCCTTTTCTTTATTTCTTGTGAGAGGAGTCAGCCTCTCAAAAAAGGGGGTGAGAAGGGTGCACATCTTAAGACCATCAGTGTTCCCTCAAAAAATAGGTAGTGGCTAATGGAAACCTCTACTCCAAACCAGTAATATAAAAACCCAGAAAACTATAATAAGCATTTTAAAGGTCTGGTAACCCTAAAAGGTGGAAATTGTATGTATTCTGTTGTGTTGTTGTGAACTGAATGAATTGTATGATTTTAAAGCTCACATCGTATGTTCGGCTACATGCATCTTAATATAGAGAAAATAAGTCTAGAAGTCAGGCAAAATTCTGGGTCAATCAAGATTAATATTTTCTTCATGTATCTGCTTTGTCTGCCGTTATGCCTTCTTACCACCCACCCATTCAACTAGAATTTTTTTAATCACATGCAATATATTTCCTCATATTTAATCATTATAATAATTTCTGTGACTGATGGCTAAACCAGCGAGGGAAACAAGCATGCTATTTTAAGTGATATGATGTTTTTTTGAAGTAGCAGCCAAAGAAATTCTGAGCATTGGTAGCATGGTTCTCACATATGTAAAATGATCTGAACCCAACGAAAAAATGCAAATACTTACGCCAAAGCAAAGGCCATCAGCGCTCCAACAACCACAATGAAATCCAGGATGTTCCAAAGATCCCGAAAGTAAGAGCCATCTTGCAGTATTAATCCCTGATCAATCATCTAAAGAAAGATAAGGGAAAGTTCTTATACTTTATACTCATAAGAATAGAATCACCTAAGCTCCATTTTCAGATTATGAGCTCTTTGCATTCAAGTCCCATTAATGAGGCTGCAGTTAGCTTATATGCAAATATAAGAGATAATTCACTTCAGGCTTAAGAGGTATTTTCAGTTGCTGGTGGTATTCTGGGAGATGGATGTAACAATACAGATACTTATAATTTCATTTTAAAATTAGTAAACAAAAAATGCCATCAGAGGTTTACTTAGAAAGTTAATTCTGTCAAATTTGTTTTACATTACAGTACAGTTGAATCACAGGAGTACCACCGGAAGAGGCCATGTCAGACTGACCAAACCAGAACTGGGGCACTATAACACAAATCCCACTTCTTTTTAAAATATGTGTTACAACATTGCATGCATGCCTAAAAAAAGGAATCAGTTTGGACTGCCCTTATTTGACATCATTCTGACACAAGCAGCAGGATAAAGGGGATAAAAAGATTAGTTTGGGTAGGTCTGTTGTGATGCTAGAACTTGCCTAACTAGCTTATACTAGATATGTGTCCAAGAAGTGAGAGCTAGTGATTCCTTCTATTTATATGACAAAGCAGATTGGGGCAAATTCCCATAAACCTATTTATGACTGTTTATAAGACATGGTTATCAAAAAGGAAATAAAATCTGCTTAGCTAACTACTGACCATCAGCTGCTGAAAAGGTGGGCTCTTTGTTGTCCCACAGAAGGCCTTTTCACGCCATATAAAAGCTATTACTTGAATAATACAAGTACTGTATTATGTGTGGATTAGTTAAGGTGTTGGACTGAAAAGACTCAGTTCAAGTCTATAAAAGCTCAAAGGGTAATTTTTTCAGCCCAGTAACTAACTTTTTGCTCACCTGACCTCACTGGATTGTTTTGACAAAAAACTAGGGGAGAAAGTGCTGTGTACACTGCCTTGAGCTCCTGGAGGAAAAGTGAAAGGTAACTTAAACAATACAAATTTACAGGATAGAAAGTTTCTTAAATAATCACTATAGAACCTTGAACTCAAAAAAACAAAACAAAACCTCAGTGCCTTTCAATTCTAAGAATTTATTTGAAAAAAAAAAATCACAAGGACAATTTTGCTTCCTAACGCTGTATCTTCTTTTAGAAACTCTGTTCAGTAGGAGTGACATTTGAGAAGTGATAGGGACGTGCAAAAACTTCTGCTAAAAAAAAGTCCAATTTTCTTTTTTTGCTTAAGAAACTGTTTTTATATTCTGTTCATATAGAGGCCAACACTTGCCACCCACAAAGAGGAAGTTACCGTTTTTGTCATTATAAACTGAGATTCCACTAACATCTCAGCTAATGCTATTCCCATATTGAATGATGTTGGCATACTCGGTTAATTGGCTTGGTCTTGGATAATTCTACTCTTTTTAATACAAAACTTTTCATTATTTTTTTAAATTCTTATTATTTATTTATTTTTTAAACATATTTTATTGATTTTTTTAGTTTTTACATCAAGGTGCTTAGGAAATAACATGGAGATGGCGACATTAAACATCCAAAAGCAAAATCATGCATATATAACTCAGGTTATTTCATTAAAAGTTCCCTCTCTATTTCCTTCATATAATATTACACATTCAAATTAATACATTTCTAAATAGAGTTCAATCAATCAAATCAGACATCAATCACATTTCAGTTATAAAAATCCAAATCCTGTTTTTAAGCTTTACTAATTTACAATTACCATATTCCAATTAGCCTTGAATAAACATATTATTAACACTTCGGGTATCCCTCATTTCCCTTTTCCCTAACATAATACTTATATCTAGAATAAATATATTATTCCCACAATAACATTCTTATATTTTCCACATAGAATCTATTTCTTAATCTAATAAATCATTTATTAATACCATTTCTTCTCTTATCACCAATCCCTCTTATTCTCCTTCTATTACAAAATAATTGTCTTATTTGAAATAAAAATATCAGTCCAAAAGATATATTTCTATCTATTTTAAATATATATTCTATCAATCAATCTATATCTATAAAAAGTCTTTTTAACCCATTAAGAAAGTTTACCCCTCCAAATAATTATCATATCTAAAACTAAATATTATTACAAAGGATGTCCTCTTACAGAATTCACATACGCCATTAGTTATTAAATCAGTCAAAATCTCTAAAGCCTTTTTAACCCGTTAAATAAAATTTTAAAACACATTTTTAAATCTAACTCTAAGTTTCTTTCTGTGCCAAACTGGTTTTCATAGTAAAGCTTCTACGTCATCGAACCTCAATATTTGAATAGAGGTATTTCTCAACACTTCAGACTGGTCAAAGTTCTCTTCCCTTTCTTCCAGTGTCATCTGAATGGTGTAATCAGTTTTATTCCATGTTGTAATTACTAGTTGATTGTCCATGTTATCACAATTTTCAGTAACTTGTGTCTGGATGTCAGTCTCTGTTGTTTTTGACAATTCAGATATTTCAATTAAAGTTATTCTTTGATCATCAAGATTCTCCATAAATTGTATATGGGGTTGTGTAAAATTAATTTGTTCAGTAGTTTCCACAATTTCTCCGGTATAAATTCATAGTTGGGTTGTAGGTATGGTTCCTCCATTTCTTTAGGTTGTATATGTTGTTGAATAAAGGCCTCTTTGGAGTTACTCTGCTCATCCTCTATTGTTCCTTGACCTATAGCTTGATCCATTAAAATTTGAGAATCAATTTGTGATTCTGAAAAGTCATCTTTAATTTTTCTCCAAGATTTCATATACTCCGTAGCTTCCAAGATTTTTTCCAGTATAAGTTCATAATCAAGCTGTGGGTAAGATTCCTCCATTTCAGTGGTGAAAAAATATTTTAATCTTTTAGTGGAGGCTGTATTTAGTAAGAGTCAACAAATATCCACCTCCAATTTCTAATAGACAAATTCACCTCCCAGCTGTTTCAAATCCTTTATCTTTTCCCTTTTATTATCATTTGAAGGTCAGTACCATTTTCAAACAGCAAAAAGAAATACAGTTGCAGTAACAATTTTTGTCACAAGATGTTCTCAGTAAGCTGTAAAATCTTTTTTTCCAAGTTAATAAGATTTTATCTCATTAGAAAAAGAAAAACATCTCCAGCATGAAAAGTAGAATAGTAATAATAATAATGTTCAAAGGTAAAAAAAATTTCAGGACCCCTAAGTATCCAAAAAATTAAATAGTCAATAAAAAATTAGCTGTTTAATTTCTTTAGTTTCCAAAGCTCTTTTCCCCCCAGTACACAAACGCCGCTCTCTCAAAGCAGGGAAGTAGTTCAAAAGCTTTTTACAGGAGAGCAGTTAGGGCAAAGAGGAGGAAGGAAAGGTCTCACCCAGATTCTCCACTGTGGTTCTTTATTGCTTAGCTGTTCTTCTGACTTTCAGCTGGTGCAGCTGAATGATCGGCCATTTTACTGGCCGATCTTTTCTCCATCAGCCCTAAGAATCTAGCTTGGACCATGGAAGGAGCTGCCGCCTTTCCGCAGTCGATGAGGGCCTCCTCAATGGTGGTTGCCTCTCCAGGGCGACTTTTTGACCCGATTAAGGGTCTACCGGTGGAGGGGAAAACAGCCAACGAAGAGACAAGGCTCTCCGAACGACTGCGTATGCTGCGATCCAGAAGCCAATTATTATTATTTTTGTCTGCAGCACTATGCAATAGTTTAGTGTGGGTTTTGTCCAGAATACCAAGAACTGGAAACAGATGAGGGACAGGATCAGAAATAGCCATGGAAGGACAAGCTGCAGAAAAGGGGTTAGCCAAATTGCAGAATGAAAATGCACCCGACATTACTTTATTGCGATCACAAAATTTCCCAGCAGGAAAGAGAAATTCCTAGAGCAACTTCCAGATGTGATGAATTGCATCTCCCAGAATTCCTACAGTATTTTGTTGAAAAAGTTGTAATAAGTCTTAAGGATCATCCCAACTGACTTCCTAAAAGATCAGAGTTCCTTCATTTATTGAAGTTTTAAAAATATTTAATCATGTATTTAAAATATTTAATAACAATCCTGAAAAAACCTCTTAGTTTCCAGCAAGTGGCAGTCTAAAGAAAACTCAAGCATGACTTTAACTAGAAGGCACTGAAGGAAGAAAATTGTCAAAGGAGAAATTGCTCCCAGAAATGTTTGGGAAGGTCTTCATTTTCTTGAAAAAAGATGATAAAGATCTGTCTATGAATATGAAACTGTCCACTGTCTTCCAATTGACTCAGGAAAACCCTGCTCACTTACTTTAATGACCATCTCAAAGGTGAAGACGCCAGTGAAAACGTAGTCGAAATACCTCAGGACCTTCAAAGGAACAGTGTGGAATAAGGAAGTATTATCACTTTGCAGAGTAAAAGTGGAGGCATATAAATTAAATAAATAAGCATGAAAAGGTATTATTCTGAAGTTTAAACAATGGCAAGAAATGTTAATTTTTAAGACTTTAACTATAAAATTACTAGCCAGATCAATGAAAACCTTCCTTTTTAGATGTAACAGAACGCTAGAATCGATTCTTTAACATGACCTAGCCAACGGGTTTAGCACTTTTAACTGTTTTGTTTTGAATGGAATTATTCTCATTAATAACTTATATGTTTAACATGACTTTTGAAATGAATAATGTCCAGAATGCAATTTATTAGAAATATCTCCTCTGTGTCCCTTCCCTGCCATGGAATACAGGCTAAGGCTACCTGAAATCCTTGGTTCAAGACTGAAGCAAGAAGAGGCTGGTGGCAATATAATTTTTAAAAATGGCCAAGGTGGGAGGAAAAAAAATGAAACCTAGCTTTCTCCTGTTCTTAATAATACAAATACTTGGAGGTGATTATACCAAGAAAATGAGCAGTATTACTAATATTGTATCTGCTACTCACATTATCAAATGTAAACTGCTGTTAAAAATGAAAGTAATAGAACCTACTTTAGAAGTTAGCAACCTCAGCTGTCAGATTGGACAATAATTTGAGAGATCCTTGGTATTCTCTGAGCTTTCTTTCTTTTTGCGATGACAGTCAGATTTGGGTAATAAAACATCTACAACAGGGGTTCTCAACCTTGGCAACTTTAAGACTTGTGGACTTCAACTCCCAGAATTCCTCAGCCAGCTTTGCTGGCTGAGGAATTCTGGGAGTTGAAGTCCACAAGTCTTAAAGTTGCCAAGGTTGAGAACCCCTGATCTACAAGAAAACAACCAAGCTCAGAGAGTACCAAGGATTCTTCATTTCAACCCTTAGCTAAAAAATATTCTCCTTTATTGGGACAACAATTGCTACAATCTGGCTGTACCTTAAACTTTGTGTACTTTCTGTTATGTCTGCTCTGATCTGTTTTCTGCCTGCCCCTGGCATTTTGCCATAGCAACAAAATGATGTTATTTGCTAGATCAGACTAGAAGACCAAACAGTCCAGTGTTCTCTTTTTGCAAGGAGCAGCCAGATGCTCACAGGAAGCACATGAGCAGGATCCGAATGCAATTGCACCCTCCTGCTCGTGTTCCAATGTTTGGGATTCAGAGGCATGTTTCCACCAATGTCCTGGCACTCTCTCTGGCACAATCCTGCAGTTATTAGTGCAGAGCTCTCACACAGGCATTAGCTGGAACCGCTGAAAATGTAGCCTACACAAGCAATGTGCATATCCTTGGAGGCCCATTTTTCATCAAACTGAGAAATGCAGCTGTTTTTAAAAGTCTGGGTTCTCCCCGTGTCTAGGTACAGAAAATCTAAAAGCCACTATTTTAGAAATCAGTAGTGCTGTGCCTCCACAATTTCTACATAAAACAACTGGCAATAACAGTAACATACCTCTTCCAAGTTAATTTGCCACTCACACTGGTTAACTAATTATTGCCTTTGGGACTAGAGAAATCCATTCATTAAACTGGAGATTGGAAACTAAGAGTAAGCATTAATGGCCTCAGCAATTCAGTGTGTAAAATGAGGCAAGTCAGATGTTCTAAACTCCTGCAGCATAGAAAGTATAAATAACCACACTTCCCTCCCCTGCCCATTTTAAATTCTATTTCTTTCTTTCTCTTTCTTTCCTTTCCATTAATTCTTAATGTGTTCTTCTGAGTAGTTTGAGTGAATTTCTTTGTTACTAAGTTCTTGTTTTCTCCTGATTCAAGAGCAAAGTGGGGGTCATTTTATACACATCTGCCCAAAGGAGTGGAGTATCAGCACACAGGCTGCCAACATCGTCCTTCCTGTAAGACGATAGGTGTGTTGGGTGAAACTCTCAGATATTAATTATGGTTAATGGGCCATTGCTTGACAGAGTGGGCAACCAGAAAGCCAGTCCTTTTCTAATCCCAACCATCTGCTACATTTTTTACTTCTGTGCTTGGTTCTTCCTATCCTCCAGCTAGGTTTAAAAACAATGAAGTATTGTTCATCAACTTCTACAAGCTGGTAAGAACATTCTTGTCCATTAATGTGTCAATATGTAATTTGTATGGCTGCTCAGAATCACTTGTTGAGATGAGCAGCCATAAATTGAATAAATAAGTAAAGGTTTTACCTTTTTATTGGTCAGAGTTTATGTCTATGGATTTCAGCAAGGTATTCAAATAGTTGATGGTATGAGTCACTGTTCCAAATCTTACTTTCCATGGAGGCTGATTTTTGTGACAAAATCCAACCTAAACCAACACTGGCCAGAACACTGGAAGGAAAACTTTTGGTATTGGGGAAGTACGTAACTACTTGGGGAAGGAAGTAACTATGACTAGCTTTAGTTATAGAATAACACTCTGGGGAATACATCTCTCTCACCATTGAATAAGGAAGCTTTTACCCTTCTAGTTATGAAGCAAAATTAAACAATTAGTGGAATTATGTGCTACAATTTATCATGAACTGAATACTCAGAATACAGATTAGGAAATTGGATGTTTGATTCCTCCTATCCCTTATAATTAAGCAAATTCAGATATGACAAAGTCTCTGTCTCCCTCTCATATGCAATGGAGAATTCAAACATGTAAGGCCAAATAAAATTCAAAATAACAAGAGATAAAAGATGTATACTTTCCGAGCCTGTGTTTAGCTTTACAGTGAATTATAAAATCGATATACAAATGCAGAACATGAATCCATGTACACTAAGACCCCAGAGCAAACAGAATTGTCAAGTAATTCCTGAGTAATTACTTTATTTCTCTCTGAGTTGGTCAGGACAGGATCCTCTGCTGCCAAGGCGATGCTGCTTGCTGCAATCACAAGAAGGATACACATCTCAAAGTAGCGCAGATTGACAATGTAGTGGCAAGCTCTTCGGATTCTGTCAAAGAAATCACAAATCCATGCAATGGCCGCAGCATTAAACAGAATTGTGATAATTTAAAATGGAGGCATTTTATATAGCAGTTATACTATCTCTTTAGTCCTGTAGCAATCCTATAAACCAGAAGTGGACAACTTCTTCTATCTCTCTAGATGATGGCTAAATTAAAATATATATAAACAAATCTTTCAACACAGAATGAAATGAAAGGAGTGCTGTAAATCTTTTAATTCTACCTTACCAGTTCCTTAAAAATAATAATAAGAAATGTAAATCAACTATACAGAGCTTTTGCTCAGAAGTAACTGTTCTGTTTGAACAAGAATGGAAATAAGGTGATAAAAATGGAGTCATAAAGTTAACTTTTTGTTACGGCACAAATTCCTCAGCAGGTTCCTCTAAGGCTTCAGACAATTTGATCTCTACCTAAAACTGTAAAATAGATGGAATTCTCATTTTGTTTCTCTCCCTATGAAATAATTTCTCTCATACAATCCTTTTTATTAAAATAGTATGACTGATGAAAGCTAGTCAATATTTTTATCATCCAAGTATGAGTTGTTAAGAAGGTGGTTTTAGCCAATAGATAATTCTGATTTGCTAGATAAGATCCAGAACATCAGGCATGATGTTAATGTCCTCCCAAAAGCCAACTTTCTATTATCCTTCAAATTCTATAACCCTGAGGATGTTGTTGGAGAATGAGGGGAAAAAAGCTGCCACACCACAGTGTCTCCTTTGTATCTGACAGGAATCCTTTTCATTTTCCATTATGTTTCTCTTCTACCTTTAGTGAACCCTTGCTGTGGGATCTCCTGCAGGGATTTCTATGAAGTGATTTACAGTAGGTGCACAATCAATTTATGCAGTGTGTGATTGAGATGTTTGGGCCTGTGACTCATATAACTCTATGCACCCTGGAGTTTGCTGTATATAATAGATACCCTAGTGGGTAGCAATGGGACAAACTATTTGCCTGTGGCATTACTGAACTTCCTGTTTGTGATAACACATTCAAAAAACCAAAAACCCACAGTTCTCTGAAATAAACTATTATATTAAGCAGTTCCAGAAAGAAAGAAAATGAATGAAATATATCTCACGGGTTTGTGGTGCTGAAAATAAACATGGAGCTGTGGGGCACCATTGGTTTGCCTGTCTCAGAGCTCTTCTCCTTTTTTCGCTTTTTATTCTTCTTCTCTGTCTCTGTCTCTTCCTCTTCCTTTGTTTCTGCCTCCTTCAGCGGACTGGCCTCTCCATCTGTCTTGTTGCTAACTGTAAAATGAACAAATCTTGTTAGTTCTTCGCCTAAGAAGAAAAATGCAGTGAGTGAGCATTTGATAGCAGGGCCCACAGAAAATAGAACATCGCACAAACACACATAAACACACAGAGAGGGAGAGATTGCTAAAGGTAAGGAAGGAATGACAAAAGCAGATAGAGTGCCCAATACTACATATGTGAATGAATATGAAAAGAATAGATGGCCTTGTAGGTTGATGAGCAGGCATAGAAGACTTATTACATAAAATAAGAAGTAATCCCATCTGAAAAACTGAAAAATTCAGTCCTGAATGGAAGCAATATGTGCATACTGTTTTTACAAAGATTACCTCCTGCACACTAGCAATTCAAATTATGGGCCAAGAAAAGTAAATTCTTCAAACTGTAATTTGCATATTTTAACCTTCAACTGTCACTGTTTCATATAACTTATTTTTGTACTTGTAATTCAATGGAAGAGAAAGGAGCGCTGCAATGGAATAAAGATCTGCCCCCCCAACCTCTTGTAATCTTGTCGATGTGTTGCCCTGTTGAAACACGAGCAGAACGTACAACTCTCTATTCTTCTCCGCGCAGGTGCCAGAAAGTAATATGAATATCTGGTTTATCCTATGTGTTGTGTGATAAGTTAACCCTTGGCAAATCACTATCTTTCTTATCTATTTGAGTGCAAGGGCTAGAAATATGGCTCTTTTTAAAAATAAAAACAGAGACTTTCAGAACTGTGTGCCCTTTAGCACATTCTAGACTTGTTTAGTACTGCAGGCAAATCATAGCATGTACCTAACCCTGTCTACTATTTATTTCCATAGCTGCTGCAGTGCAAATCCAATTCCTCTGGAACTGCAGTTTAAAGATATAATTTCTGCCAAGAAAAGCATGCTATTGATTGCTATCTTATATTCTCAACACCTGGCTATATAGTTAGTTAGATGGAGATCAGAAGAGAGGAGGATGGGGGGAGGGCATAAGAGGGGGCCAAACAGAAGAAACAAAAGCATTTTTGTAATAGTATTGTGTAATTAATATCCAGATTTCATAGGGAGTTTTTAATTGTGAAGACACAGAAAAGCACTTTATAGTCTTTGTCAAGGGTCAGATTGTGACAGCAGTTGGATTGAATGCTATGAAATTATCTTACTGGAATGACTATTCTATTTTTACAACTCCTATATATAAGGCATCAAAATTAATTGAACTTTGGAATTATCCAGAAGTTATTTTTAGGCATGGCCTGACATTTCTCAAAAAAAAAAAATTATAGAAAAAGAATTATGGAGGGTTTTCTTTTGGGTTTGGTTATATTTCTTTCGTGAGAAAGAGAAATCATTAGCAAAATAAGGATGGGAAAACTGGAAATGGATTGTCTTCTCTCTAGTAGGCCATAATGACATAATCTCCCAAGAACCTGGGGTGGTTAGCAATGTATTATTTTTAAATAGCTAAACAGCAGTGGCCTATGACTACACAATATGCTTCAAGTGATATATGCCTGCTTCCGGAAATGTTTTATTTGAATAGTAGGAACTAACATATAACACTTAATAGCAAGATACATTTGTTCTCAAAATATGTTTGAAAAATCTCCCTGAGACAAAAAAGCTCTGTATAATTTGTTGGATTTACATAATAAATATTTTAGTAGCATTACTCTGGATTTCTGCCTTCCTTTGGTTGAAGTTGGTCTGCAGAATCCTTTTCACTCATTGGTTTTGTGGCCAGATAATAAAAAAATGGCAGATTATCTTTGCTGTCAAGAGGCATCACACTCACATTACCAAGAGTTTTCAGCTTTCTTTTCCAAAATTTAGGATGTAAATAACAGCACAGCTAAATTTCTGATAGCAAATGGATGGGATGCTTACAGTTTTCAAAGTTTAATTTTATTTTTTTAATTTTAATTTAAAATTTTATTTTATTGTTTTTAACAATCTAGCATAGGTGTAATGAACTAACAAAAATTATTACATCCAAAGCTGCTTATAGTGAATGCTTCTTCCAGTTGAGCTATATCAGAACAAAATTAGTTTATGAAACTAAAATTAGCAGACTGCATGAGTGTAATAAGAGTTTAGTCCTCGATTCTAAATTATTTTACCCGATGTTGCCCTGCTTTACAGGGATTTAACAGCAGATGCAGTCAGTGGCAATCGTGGACTCTTGCTGCTTCCATCAACATGACAAAATCACCAACAGGCACAAACCACGCACCCTTTGGGTGGGGAGATGACATCATAACACACATAGAAAAGGGGCATTATGCTGAATGCCACAACTTTCATACAACACTCTAATCCTCTCATCCCTGCCTGACTCTCCATGGATGTCACTGGACCCAGTCTGCTCTCACCATCATCTTCAGCAATTTATTTATTTATTATGCTACCCATCTACTCTATAAAGCGACTCTTTATAATTATATTATATAATTATACAGTATTATCAGCTTAAAACCAGGCCTGTTTTAAAGGGGTTCCATGTGAGAAAAGAGATGAATGACTTCTTCATCAGCTATGATAACCTGGGCAAGTTCTCCAAAGTTCAAAATGTGATATAGGATGTGAAAAGAAGAAAGAAACTCTCAGGTCTATGAGGTCTACATCCTCCATTTCTTACTAAGCTTCCTATAAACCTTCTTGCCAGCCTCTAAATAGCCTTCCTTTCTCTCAAATGTTCACCCTGGTATTGTATCAGATCAAGAGCTGTACTGGCATCTTTCTTTCTTTCTTTCTTTCTTTCTTTCTTTCTTTCTTTCTTTCTTTCTTTCTTTCTTTCTTTCTTTCTTTCTTTCATTCTTTCTTTCTTTCTTTCTTTCTTTCTTTCTTTCTTTCTTTCTTTCTTTCCTTCCTTCTTTCTTTCTTTCTTTTTTCTTTCTTCCTTCCTTCCTTCCTTCCATTGGAATATTTTGGAGGATATGAGAAAGGCAGTTTGTCTGAGAGATGCTCTAAATGCAACACTCACAAAGAGACTTAGCAAGCCTTTCTTTCCCTGAGATTTGCAGCCCCTTCCAAAGATAGCCCACATGTTGGGACAAGAAAAAAAAAGAGCAAAGAAAGGAAAGCACCATCTCTTATCCCATCAACTGTTCATATGATAATTATTGCAATTTAACAGATAAGGAAAGGAAAGTGGCTCATGTATTTTGAGCCAAGTCAGAGAGGAATTTGGGAAGGGGTTGCATCTCATTTCAGATGTCCTTTTATAAGACATCCCCCTAGACTTAATAAATGAATTTGGTTCAGAGAATATCAACTGATGGCTATTTCAGCAATGTAGTACCAACACAAATCGCACCACAATAAAATCCTATAACTGTTTGAAAATTTCTTCAGTCAAACTGTCTGTTTGTGGAATAATATTCAGTTACTTCTTTATGAAAGCACCAATAAATCTATAACAAACTTTGGCCCAATTCAACACAAAGGAGCAGAGGAATATTTTTAATTTATTTTTTGACCACATTTCCCCTCTACTACAATTCAGAGACTTTTGGTATGTTGCACAGAGTATAAAACCAAAGTATAAAACCAAATGAAACATCCATAGTTAATACAATTATGAAACAAACAACCCCACCCAAAGTATAAAGGATAAAAAGTACAAAGGATAAAAATAGAAATAAAGATGTCCTGATGAAATCAGGGGAAGGCTTTCTGGAACAACTCAGCTTTAAAAGTTTCTGAAATCTTAACATGGAGGGGAATATCTTGATCTCAACCAAGAATGGCTGGCAATGCTGCATGCAATCTGTATCTCCCTTTAACAGATTGAGATTTGGTGTCAAATTAGAAAAGAGATGGATACTTACTCTGTACCACAGTGGAGTCTTGAACATCAATCATGATGGTAGTGCTCTCTGTCGCTTTATCCATGTTGGCAGTGATAGATGAAAGATCAGGCTCACTCCTGCTGATAGTCCTCTCTGTCTCCATTGATAGGTCACCCAAAAGCGCTTGTTCACTTATCTCTAGGCTGCTGCCATCTTGCTTCACTGGACTGGCCTCCTTGCTTTTGTCCAACATCTGGTGACCTTCTGAGAGACTTGGATCTTGGGTAGGCATGGGAAGCTCGGCATTATTTGCTGTTGCTTCACTGGTCCTGTGTGAAGAATTTAGAAAGAGAGGCCATGGTAAGGGATAGAGATTATGGGCATGTGTTTGTGAGTCAAAGCAAAGGAAGGAGAAAAAGAGTAAAAATAATAGCTAGGATATCACAGTGTTTTAAATAACTTAGATATATCGGATACTTGTAGATGTGATCTTCCTAAGCACTGCAGGAAAAAATAGCTTTTTTTGCTGTAAGCTACAAGCAATTAAAGTCTATTTTCAGAAAAAACTTGCTTTTTTAGTGCATGTGTCTTATTAGGTTCTCTCTATGCAGCAATTATTAGATAACAGTATGTGGAAGAATTCTGCTCATCTGTTTTGAAGCAGCCAGTGCTCTGTTCTTCCAGTTTTCTACCACCACCATTATCTTCTTTTCCAGGTTTTAAAATTGCATACTATTTGCCTAGTATGGTTCAAAGCCTGGCCATGAGACTACTTTAAATCCCTTCAACAAAGTGAACCCTGTATAAATGAATAACAACACGTTTTGGCTTACATGTTTACTTGCACTAATCTATTATTCTATTATTATACACTATTCTATTATTATACACTTAAGAAGGCTAGAAGATTACACTTACTTATGAAAATCCATTAATTTTCTGGGAAGATGCCTATTTCCAATGTAGTTAATTTCATACTAGTCAGTTTTACAGTGCAAAGATGGCCGCTTGATTTCCCTTGCTTACATGAGTAGTGTGCATTTTTCTTTATATCTGCATTCTGCTTTCAGGAAATGCCACATTCAGAGTAAGGCCAATTAACCTTTCCCTTTCTATTTTCTAGAAAGCCTGACATCCTTCAGGGTGTTTAGGGAAAAGAAGAAAAAGGAAACTCTATCCATGGAGGAGGAATGAGATCCCCTGGTTGACTTAATTACTCTGCAAAAGGAAGGTGTCATTGGCCCTTTCTCAGAGTCATAGTACAGCCATGAATGGCAGCCTTTAGCAAAACCTCTCCAACCTCCTTGACTTTTTTCATCTGGAAACATCTTCAACTGTGTTTCAGTTGTGCATTTCCCTCCCTTCTCCCCCAAAGCTTGGTGCTATAATTTCAATTCTGCTTTCCTTAAATTATTTTCTGTGTTAAGAATTATGACTGGAAAACCGGCAGCAGCAAATGAGAGGATTCCAGATTAGAAACAGCATCAACTGGTCCACCTCCCTGTCAAATACTGCACATATTTGGCTCATCTAGAAATACTTCTGATTTCATGAGCAAAAATTCTGGCAAGGATGACCAATTTGTATTTATATTGTACGTCAAAGGAGATTTTCGAAGGGAATATCATGTCAGCAAAAACAATATAGAACAATGATGGTGAACCTTTTAGAGACCAAGTGCCCAAACTTCAACCCCAAACCCACTTATGCATTGTCGGGTGCCGGGTGGGTGTGGTCCATTGGGTGGGCGTGGCTGTGATGGTAACAGAAGTCTGGGTGGGACTAAAAAGTTCAATCAATCAATTCCAACTTTGCAAGATCTTTTTTTTCCCCGCAAGAAGTTGAAATTGACTGATTGATTGAACTTTTTTTTTTGTACATGGTGGCGGAGGCCTAAAACGAAAAGGTTTTATAAAACCCAGCTGAAGGCCTAGGACTGGGGCGATGGCGCGCGTGCCCACAGAGAGGGCTCTGAGTGCCACCTCTGACACCCATGCCATAGGTTCGCCACCACTGATATAGAACCTCTAAAAACTCAGAAAATATACTGTAGCCTTAGCACAGTCTTGTTTATATTAATGAATTAATGAATGGAAATTTATTAATGAATAGAACAAGACAAATAATGCCTTATTGAAAAGTGCCTTGTAGAATCGGAACAGGGGATGACCTGGCTCACAACTCACAGTCTTAACTACGGTACTATACCTGCTGCCAAAGTTAGTTATGACTTTAAAAACAGCCAGTGAAGAGAATTAAATTTAATCTTCCAAAGTAGATCAACATTTAAATAAATGTATTTAAATAAAATGGATTGGTTGATTATTTTGTGCCATTAAGTCAGTCTATATGGATAGATTTTCCCCATTGTGATGTGTCCCTAACTTGATCCTTCAGGTCAGGGCATTCACTGTCACTGTAATTTAGTCCATCTATCTTGCTGTTCATCATCCTCTTCTTTTAGTTCCTTCCAGAGCCTTCTCCTGAGAACTAGGTGTTTTCAAAATGTGTCCAAAGTAGGATAATTTGAGCCTTGTCATTTGTGCCTTGAGTGTGGCATTGAATTCTTTGATGATTCATTTGTTTGTTCTCTTAGCTATCCAGAGCATTCTCAGGAGTTTCCTGAAATACCAGATTTTAAATGTGTCAATACTCTTTCTAACTTGCTTCTTCAAAATCCAACTTTCAGTTCCATAGAGTGTCATAGGGAACACCACTGCCTGCCCTTTGAATAGATACCTCACAGCATCGGAATATCTTTTGCAAAGCCTTTGTGGTTGCCCTTCTAAGTGATGCTGGGTTCTTTACTGTTGATAGTGATCCTAAAAGATAGAAACTAACTACTATTTCAATGACTTGCATGTCCATTCTAAGGTTGATTGTTGTCATTAGGTTGGTCTTCTTTATATTTAATTTTAGTCCCATTTTTTTACTGCATCCTTTGGCTTCTATTACTAGAACTTGAATATCCTTCGCATTTTCAGCTATCAGAATACTGTCATTTCCATATTTCAGGATATTGATATTTCTTCATCCAATTTTAAAATCAGCTTGCTTTTTTCTGGTCCAATTTGGAATACATTAAGCATATTGGTTGAATAAATATGGGGAGAGTATAACCCTGTCCCACTACTTTGCCGACCTGGACACAAATCTATTTTGCCATGTTCTGCCCATACTGTGATTTCCTGATCCACCTATAGACATGGCATGTGGATAATGAAATGTTCTGGGACCCCCATTTTCCTAAGCACATTTCACAGCTTGACATGACTTATACAATCAAATGCTATTCTATAATCAATATAAAATATGCTGACTTCTTTTTAGCATTCTTTGGCTTCCTCAATCATCCAGCATGCATCAGCAATAAAGTTTTGTATTAAGTGACTTTTCCTAAATCCAGCTGGCATCTCCTTTTCCATTGTATGGCTCCAATATGCATTGAATGAGTCTATGTATTATTTTGCTAGCATGTGAAATTAAGGATATTGCACAACAGTTTGCACACTGTGTTAAGTCTCCTTTTCTCAATTGCAGATTGGGATTGACTGCTTCTAATCTGTTAGCCACTGTATTGTTCTCCAGATTTGCTGGCATAGCTTGGTTACAATCTTTATTGATTCTTCTGTTGCTTGCCTTATCAGGACAGAAAATAAAACTAGTGTAATGAAAACTTCTTGCTAGCAAGAATAAGACCAATAAGTCTATTTATTTTAAGTAGAACTGCCCAGAACTGGGCAGTAAAATTTGGATAACCACAGGATAGCAATTTTGATCTGATAACCCTAATATATTGTAAATGTGCATATTGCAAAATAGCTAAACAACTTTTTTTCTTACCTTAATCCTTCTGTTTGAGTATAACAAGTCCAAATTAATCTTATCCAAGATTCATGTACAGTATGTGGTAGTAGTTATAAATATGCAACAAAACTAAAAAGATACCCTTTTTACTTCTGCATTCTTTTCTATCTTTTATCTTG
Source organism: Bothrops alternatus (assembly GCA_034064705.1). Lineage (NCBI taxonomy): Eukaryota > Metazoa > Chordata > Lepidosauria > Squamata > Viperidae > Bothrops > Bothrops alternatus. The sequence continues at coordinate 1,952,428 of JARGCV010000040.1, forward strand.
GTGATCTTTTAGAGAGCTCATCAAGAGTCTATAATTCAGAGAGTCCTCCAGTATTACTCAAAAAGAGGGGGAATAGCCAACAACCTAAGAAGGGGAAATGGACCCAAAGAAGCACATGCAGGAGATTCAAAAAGAAATAGTTTTTATGCCCACAAATAATAAATGAAGTTTGTTATTTTTGAAGCTGTCTGGCTAATTGGCATAATTTATGTAATTTGTATAAACTGATAGCATCCATATAACTCTATAATTATGGCAGGTTTACACAAGTAACTTAAATGACATGAATCACATCAATTTGCATGTGATTCATGTCATTTAAGTGTTATTAACTGTATTCAACTGTAATGGACACCCCCTTCCCCCTATTATTCGACAAAACTGAGTTTTTACTATACATCATTTTTATCTCATCCCTTTCATCTATGCTTGTAAAGATATTAAATGATTACTGCCACATGTAGCTTGTCTATAGCAGTATCTATGGAGCTGTGATGGTAATATATGCATTTGAATCTACTATATATATATCTGTATATGTATCTACACCAGCGGTTCTCAACCTATGGGTCGCAACCCCATTTGGGGTCGAACGACCGTTTCGCGGGGGTCGCCGGACACCATGGTCCGCCATTTTTTTGCCCGTCGCGCACGCGCCACGCATGTGCGGATTGGTTCGTCGCGCGTGCATGCGCGGTTCAGCCTGTCGTGCGTGTGCCGTGCATGCGCGGATTGGTCCATCGCACGCGCATGCGTGGTTCGGTCTGTCGCACGCACATGCGCGGTTCGGCCTGTCGCATGCTGCACATGTGCGGATCGGCCCATCGCGCCATGTGTGCGTGCCGCAGGTCAGGGTCACGCCGCGCATGGGCAGCGCAAGTGGGGTCTCAACCTGAAAAAGGTTGAGAATCGCTGATCTACACCTATATCGATACCCATATCTATCTATCCTATTTGATATACATCTTATTGGATATATACAGGTAGTCCTCAACTAACAACAGTTCATTTAGTGACTATTCAAAATTGCAACAGCACTGAAAAAAGTGACTTATGATCATTTTTCACATTTACGACTGTTGTTGCATCGCCATGATCATGTGATCAAAATTCCGACGCTTGACAAGTGACCCATATTTACAATGGTTGCAGTGTAACAGGTTCACGGGATCCCCTTTTGCAACCTTCCAACAAGCAAAGTCAACGGGGAAGCCAGATTCACTTAACAACCATAACTCAAATGAAGTGATTCATTTAACATCTGTGGCAAGAAAGGTCATAAAATGGGCCAAAAATTCATTTAACAAGTGTCTCACTTAATAACAGAAATTTTGCACCCAATTGTGGTTGAGGACTACCTGTATCTTACTTTAAAGGAATGTTTAAAAAAATGGCAAAAAAGAATAGCTGAAGAAAATTATGTTTTCTGATATTTATTCAGCCAGTCCACGAAACAAGCAGAGTATTCAAAAGAGAAAAGTTACATAGCTGAAGGCAGGACAAGAAGCAACGGATGGAAACTAATCAAGGAGAGAAACAATTTAGAACTAAGAAGAAATTTCCTGACAGTTAGAACAATTAACCAGCGGAACAATCTACCTCCAGAAACGGTGAATGCTCCAACACTGGAAGTTTTTAAGAAGAGACTGGACAGCCATTTGTCTGAAATGGTATAGGGTTTCCTGTCTGAGCAGGGGGTTGGACTAGATGACCTCCAAGGTCTCTTCCAACTCTGTTATTCTATTAATTCTGTCTGTTAGGGTAAAAATATTCTACAAAGGAAATATCCCATTCTCTTGGGCTCTAGCTTCATTTCTTTCCGGTTTCTATAATGGACTTCACTTTGGCTTCACTTAATTATTATTTATTATTTTATTTATTATTTAATTCGATTTCTATGCCGCCCTATTCTAAAAAACTCAGGACGGCTTACAACCTAGATAATAGCAGAAATCTGACATTAAATACATTTATAAAACCCCTAAATTTAAAAACCAATCATCCGAAAACAAACCCACAACAAACATACACTGGCTGGGGCAAGGTGTTAACTGCCCCAGGCCTGTCGGCAAAGATGTGTCTTCAAAGATGTGTCGTCAGCTACTTCTTACTGTTCGTACAATCCAATAATTCCTAGATGATCTGAGCGTATAAAAATGCTGTTAGCCATCATTCCAATAATAGTCAATAAAGATGATTACAATTTGCTGCATTTTACTAAATGTTTATAAATATTTAGCAATCACCTATTTTTGATGATTCGCAAAAATAAGAATGGATAGGCAGATAGGCCATTTATTTCCTTGGGGAGGCACCATCAAGAACAGAATCAGATTGCCTACCTTTTCAGTTCCATGTCAGCCACTGGTTCCTTTTCAGCAACAGCCTCTTTTTCTTCTCCATTTTCCTTATGATCCCCATTCTGCTCTCCTTTTGCTGGCATGACTCCTTCTGGGCCGTTCTCTTGGCTAACTGTTCTATTCTCTTTCGGTTCAGTCCTCACTCTGCGGTGTCGGCTACGCCTCTGACTCTGCCGGAGCCGAGCCCTTTCATCAAAGCTTACGCTCCCTTTGCTTTCCTGGTCATTGATATCACAATTCCCATGAAATGATTTGTGATGCCACGTTTCCCATTCCCTCTTGGCCTGAGGAGATGGGCTTCTCTGATCATCCCGGTTGCTGGGGCAGGGTTTGGACCCTGGGAGTTTTTGCTCCAGACCTTCTCCGTTTGTCTCCTCTGGCCTACCCCCTTGATCACCCTCAATCTTTTCCAGACCAGAGCTTTCCGGTAACTTTTTTTTGCGAAAAATACTGGCATGTGGATTGAGCAGAGGAGGATCATCTTTGTTGATGCCCTCTTGACTGGACATCTGCATATGTCGGCGGAGCCGGCTAGTCCGCTGTTCCCACACAGACATGTGATGTCTCCTTCTCCTCTCCCTCCTGGGAAAGGAAAACAAATGGATTCAATTCATCTGTGCCCTGTCAGAAACACAAGAACACATACCAGTACATACAGCATGCAACTAGGACTATACAAAAATCACATATTGGGGCTTGATTCTCTGTTTCCCTGAATTTCATGAATGCCCAGCAAAATCACAGCATCCGCAGGATAATAAGAGAATCAAGTCCACTTGCACAATGTCGACAAATCATTAGAAGGCATTTCATTCCACATTCACTGGGCACATGGCAATAAGCCTGAGCAACAGGACAATGAGGCCAAAGACTGAGCACATTCACAACACTGTCTTTGTGAAAGAACCCACCAGATCACTTAAACATATGGCATCAGTCTGCACGTACTGCAGTTTTAATAAACTTACAGTACAGTAAAAGAAGCAAGTGCTCATCAGCAAGCAGGGGTATGGTAAAGGTGACTTAAAGTATTGCATGCAAGCATAAGGGCTACTCAAAACTGGCCCATTCAGTAGGCAAATGGGACATTTCCTTTACTACTCTGAAAGGGTGGTGATTCGCCAACAGACTAAGGAGGAAAGATGGACCCAAAGAAGTACATGCAGGGAGCTCAGGAAGAAATAGCAGTAGGGGAGACATGCGGTACCAAGTCCCATTCAGCTCAGTGCCAGGGTGAAGCAAATGCATCCAGGCTGATCCAGGGCCACACCAACCCCATATTTACAGCCTGGCAGTGCTTAGGTTCTCCTCTCAATTCTTGGATTCATTCTGTCAACTGAGGCTGCAGCCCACAACCCACTGTTTTGAAAGTAAGTCCTCTTGGCACAAAGGGCGATTTACTGAATGAACCTATATAAGGTTGGATAACTAAGAAAGCTGCTCTTCTCAGTTGCTAGGGAAATTGTCTGTTAACATGCAACATCTCTACTTTTGTGTCTCATTTAATCTAACAGCTTTAAGGAGCAACTGCAAGTTGTAGATGCTGCTGTGGAAGTGTTTGTCTGTGGCATTGAATGTTCCAAGGGTTTTTTTGGTGATCTTATAAAATTGTATACCATAACTTTATGAACAGACATATGGATACAGGAATAAAAAGACACATGTCTAACATATTGGTAAGCAAACACACAACACACCAACATACATATTGTCGCACATGAACAATTTGAATACACACTCAATTTACTGGACTGTATATATACACACAACAGTGTAGTTGCTACAATACAGCCTAAGTTGGTTCACAGACCTGTTTCATACATAGAAGCATACTCTGCAAACATACATGAAACATACTCTCATACTGGTATAATATATACACATTATAGAGCCACGCTGAAATAGCTATTCAGACTATACGCATATAAATACTACTAGATTGAAACATCCATCCATACTTACAACGTAAACATGAAACAACATATACTTGAACTCAATAGCAGAAGTCTATCACATACACACATGTAACCTCTCACAACAAGCAATCACATGCACACATACAGATTACTGGTACGTGGTTCCCACATCGACATGTGGTGTCTCCTCCTTCTGTCTCTTCTGGGGAAGGAAAATGAATGCATTCAGTCTAACTGCAATGTCACTAATGGTCCCAGCACTCAGAATCCCACATAATGCACAAGCAGAAAACCAAAGAAATCTTAACACTTGTGCATAAAGTCACTTCTGGTGAAATGGGTGGCTATATAAATTTGTTGAACAAATAAACACTGATCAATCCTAATCCATTACTTTCATAATGAACATTAAATACAAGCCTATGTCTATGAGCTTGGAATATGTATTTTTCACAGCTAAGAATGATACTTGTATACAAAAGATGAAATACATAGATATTTATTCTGCACTAGACCGAGTATTGAATATGCAGCAAAAGGTCAAAACTTTATGGGAAGCTAGACTGTGTGTTTTCCCCCTCCTGAAGCAGGTTGTGTTGTTTTTAGTCTGTGGTGTCTTGTTCTATTTTATGTTTTTAATTCTTTTAATTCTTAATTATATTTTGTAAGCCACCCAGAGTCCATCCGAGTGGATGACTATATTAAATCTAATAAATAATAATAACAAAATGCCAACATTTGGTGCTGAGATAGTAATAGTACAAAGGTTTTTGCCTCAAACTGCACAGATCTGAGGTTAGTTTCTGGCATTGCATTTAGGACTGTCAGTATATTAGGCAGAGATACATAATGAAAGTAATGATGCCCTTAAGTCAAGTTATCTCCTGGTGAGTTTTCTTGGCAATAAAATAAAAATGATGTCATTGCTTTTTCTGAGTTGCTTGATCAACCTCCATTATAGCCAATAATTAACTAGGGGCTGCCATTCATGGAAGCCTTTTTGTTATAAAATAATTATTTAAATATTTCATCAGATTCACCTGTCAAATGGTAAGTCATATCTGTATCTGACATACAGAGAATGCTCTTTTTAATACTTTGCCAACACTTTATAAAAGCATCTTCAATCAATATCACTGTACTGTTTTGCACCTTCTATCTATTTCCACTTGTTGCTACTTCCTAATATGAGCTCCTTCAGAAGAAATAACTGTGTATTTCATCTTGAAAATAAGCAATTGATTCCAGGCAATGGGTAAATTCACTAGAATCTTACAGTATTGAGCGATTTTCTTCATTTTTTAAAAAAAATAGTAGTAAAAAAGATAGATTGCACTATTTTTGAGCTTCCTCTGAAATGTAGTTACAGAGGACCATTAGGGCACATTGTGAATATTGAATCTTCAGCAGAATTTTCAACTGTGTACACAATCAAATGTAGGAGTTGCCTAACAGAAAAGCTGAAATTAAAAAAAAAATCAAAATATATTTAGGCCCATTTTCTACATCATGAAAGTTACAAGAGCAGTACAACATCAATGGGAAAAAAAATCAGTACAACCTCTGAATAAACATACTTTTTTCTAGTCTATGTTATGCTTCCCCCATGCCTTTTATATTCTTAAAATATTGCAGACACATGAAAAATGGAAGGCAGGGGCAGAAATCATAATAATTTTATGAATTAAAAATAACTCTTAAACATGCAAATAAAAATCCAGGGAGATTCATCTGCTTATTAATGAACTGTAGATATATTGTATTTGTGTCTGCTTTGGGATAAGACTTTAAATAAAGTGGAACATAATTTTGTATACAATTCTCTGTATTTGTATTATCTGTAAAATTATTAGTAATTGATTTAAACTAATATAAATAATTAAAGCAACAAAAAGAATGTCAGTCAGGTATTAATCAATGAATAATGTATTGATAAATTAATGCCAGTGCTCTATCACTAGCATGTGCTATCAGTAATTATATAATACTATGGCATTGTCTGGTACGAAAGACCAGATCCACATGTTAAGGTTCAATTAAATTGATTCATTGCTAAAAACCTATGTGTGGGAATCTTCTTGACTAAGGATTAGCACCTGCTTAGAGTTAGATAAGGGTCAATGGTTGGATTTTGTTCTTTTGTGGCTACTTATGAATTCTACATTTTTCACTCCACTCCTAGGTTCTGTCATTCCTTCTCCTAAAGGCATAAAGGTAACGTGTAGTTTTATGCCATGTCTTTCTGTGAATAAACATGCATGGAAAATGGAATGTGTAAAACCCACTCAAAGCAGGTGACAAGGTCAGAAAGGCTTGTTAAAGATAGTTTCCATTGACATAGTACGCAGAAAATAAGAATTGGTTCAAAGGAGGCCCTCCCAGATATTTCACAAAAAAATTGCTCCAGAAGAAAAGAGTTCTCATGGGAATAGAATGAGACTGTGGTGGAAAAGGATCAGGAGTTATGAGGAAAAGGCCAAGGTAGGAAAGTCAAACTCTAATGGACTAGTTAAATCTTGTTGGAAAATATAAAAATATACAGGAATTGTAGCTTAATGGGGCAATTATACAGAGCTGTTTGGATGTCTTCAGGACAAATCTTTCAGCTGAAATCAATTTTTTAACTTTGTATGCTGCTGAGAGTCACATAGATGAGATGGATGTCTATATAAATTAATTAATTAATTAATTAATTCTGGATAGTCAATATATGTAGCTTAAGGTATATGTATATGTACGTGCATATGCATGATGTATTTATACCTACCATAGACCACACATGTGAAGGATATGAGGAATATACAAATCTTAATTACCTCAATAACTATTAATTGTCTGCAACATAAGCTATAAAATTTATAAAATTAACTAATCCCTCATTTGCATATACCAATAGTTCTATTTGTGTCATATACAAACCACTATCACACACAGAACCAGTCTACGCACACAATACATATTTTCCCCACTTTCTTTCAGCAGAAACGGAAGGAAGGAAGGAAGGAAGGAAGGAAGGAAGGAAGGAAGGAAGGAAGAAGGAAGGAAGGAAGGAAGGAAGGAAGGAAGGAAGGAAGGAAGGAAGGAAGGAAGGAAGGAAGGAAGGAAGAAGCAGCACTGGGTGGAGAGGAAAGTAAAGAAGGAAAAGTTTGGTGCATTATGATAGAATGGACTTCATAAAACAAGCAATTTCCACCTCATTTATTTCTTTTCATAGACTGTCTGTTCTTTTCAGTAAATGTAACAGAACCCAACAAACACCACTCTGATTCATAGAAAATTATCTGGGGGAAAATAACTTCCTCTTGGAGAAATTAGATATTTACTTTTAAAGTTCTGAAACATGGGTGTCCTCTACAACATATGACTAAATTACTTGAAGGACAACATGCCCCCATCTATGTATAATCAGGATGTAAGATCATCCCCAGAGATTCTGTTTTCTGCCCAAAATTAAGGTTGGTTTGATTGATAGGCAGCAAGGGTAAATCTTTTTCAGTTGTGATTTCATGCCATATGAAATCTCTCTCCTGAGAACGTTTGTGGCTACTCAGCTTTAATTTATTTAAAGGGTTTTTTTAATTCTACATTTTTATGGATCAAATTACTGACTTTTACTTTATGGTTCAGTTTGAGCTTTTAATATTTACTCAACATTTGATAGTAACCTATCATATTAGTGCACTAGCACCTCCCTCATGTTCCTCAGTAGCTTTTTTATTGTTGTGTTCCTTCAAGACTGTCTTTGCTCCTGGTGACTGCCTGGACTAGGCCCTGCAGTTTTCATGGCAGCAGTCTCAGAAGTACTTTGCATTGCCTGCTTCTTAGGGCTGAGAGAGAGTAACTTTGCCCAACTTGTTTTCTGCTTAAGTCAGGATTATAACTCAGGTTTCCATTCTGATGCCTTAACCGCTACATCAAATACTGGATATAATATGATACTAAAAAAAGTGACATCTGAGTGGTCCTTGCACTTATGCATCCTATCATTACATGATTACAATTCGGATGCTTGGCCACCTGACATGCATTTATGACATTTGCAGCATCCTAAGGTCAGATGGCCACCCTTTGTGGCCTTCCCAGGTGGCTTCTGACAGGCAAAGTCAATGGGGTAAGCCAGATTTGTGTAATGACTAGAGCAAAACAGGTTACAAAATTAGGTGCAAGTCATTCAATGAACACATCACTTAGCAACAGAAGGTCTGGTCCCAACTGGGATTGTAAATCAAGGATTACTTGTATTTTTTCTTATTCTCCTCTTAAAGCCACCCAACGTGTCTAAGTTTAAGGATCACTGATTATCATGTTAGCAAATTAATAACATTTTAAGGAAAATATTGTGTAGATTTTTCTTCCTTTTCCCTATCTTGAATTTTCTAGTGTTTGAGTTCACTGAATGATAAATGGTTCTCAATTGTGTATATTATTTACTTATTTGTGAAATTTATTTGCTGCACACCTCTGGCTGACTTACAACGCAAGCATATTACTTTACATTTACGTTTCTTTCTCCTAGGACTCTAGGTAGCTTATCCTCGACTTACAACAGTTTGTTTAGTGGTCGTTCAAAGTTACAATAACACTGAAAAAAGTAATTTATGACTGTTTTTCACAGTTATGACCTTTCCAGCATCCCCATGATCATGTGATCAAAATTGAAATGCTTGACAACTAGTTCATATTTATGACTGTTATTGTGTCCCAAGATCATGTGATCACTGTTTGTGACCTTCTGACAAGCAAAGTCAATGGGGAAGCCAGATTCACTTAACAAGCGGGTTGCTAACTTATCAACTGCAGTGATTAACTTAACAACTGAAGCAAGAAAGGTTGTAAAATGGGGCAAAAATTCACTTAACAAATGTCTCACTTTATAACAGAAATTTGGGCTCATAATTCAAGGACTACTTGTATTAAAATTCACAGAAAAACATTACAACACGTTTTAAAATAATGTGATTACCAAGCAGCGGGAGCCAAGCAGCAAACTCGGAGGACAAGCCTCTGCCTAAATCTAAACCTGAGCTATAAATATTCTCTGCAATTTCTAATAATTACCAATACATTAAAATAAATTAAATATTAAAAAATATGTAGCCTCTATCTTTGAGTGCTCCATTCATAATTTGACTGCTTTCCCTAAATTGCATCCTGTGCCCCCAAAAAACAACAGAATTAAGTGAGGCAAAGATGGAACCATATTCATCTGTGGGTGGGGATAGAGCCATTTCTCAGCAAATGAACTCAGGTAGTCCTCAACTTACAAATACGACTGGAACTTCTGTCATTAAGTGAGGTGGTTGTTAAGTGAGTCATGTCTGGCTTTAATCTTTTTTGCTGCAGCCATTAAACAAATCACCACAGCTGTTAAATCAATCATGCTGTTGTTAAATAAATCTAGCTTCCTCCATTGACTTTGCTTGTCAGAAACCAGCTGGAAAGTTACAATTGGTGAGCACGTGATCTTGAGGTACTGTAACCATTGTAAATATATGCTGATTACCAAGGGTCCAGATTCTGAGTATGGGGCCATAGGGATGCTGCAACAGTTGTAAGTGCAAGGAATGGTCATAACTTTTTCAGTGTTGTTAATTTTGAATGGTTGTAAAATGAATAGTCACAAATCAAGGAGTACCTGCATCATTGACCTCAACCTTGACTCTTACCCTGCCTTTTTTGCTTATGTTAGAGCAGCTAGAGTCTTTGCTATAGGAACCTGCAACTCCTGCATAATTGGTGATACTTTAACAGTAAAGTTATATTGACCAATCAATAAGCAGGCAGATCGATTATGGACCAACTGAAGCATCTGAAAGTGTGGGTTTATGTGGAGCAAACTGCTAGGTGTAAGGTAACAAAGGGCATACATTACCATTGCCACTGTTTCCTGGTTTGGGAAAGGCTGCAATTGTGTTTTAGCCAAAATTGGGAAATACCCTCCTGGACAAGAAGTCCACCAATTGTATTAGCTGGAGTCACAAAAACATTTCTGCTTGCTGAGCTATAGTGCCCCTCCCACATCAGGAGGTAAAGAAGAAGGAATCTTGTACTCCAAGGGCTTCTGGGATTCATCCTAAGCCTGTTCTGTCCTATTCAGCCCCTCACATTTCTGGGCATCGGGACAACATTTCCACAACTTCCACTGTTCAGTTTGGAGTATGTCATTAATGATTTCACTCCTAACTTGCAGATGAGCTCTCCCCAAAATTTTATGTAGATATTAAAAACAGTGAAGGAGAGGTGATTCCTGGTGTACCACACAAGAAATTTCCAATGGTGCAGACATCTCTTCCCTCTTCTCTCTTCAGTTAGAGTCCACTACTAAGGAGGAAGAGAAACACTATAAAATAATATCTCTGCCAATCCTTACAGGTGGTTGAAAGAGACACCTTCATGGTTGAAGATCTCAAATTCTGCCATTTTACAAAGAGGGGAACATTCTCCACATCTAAGCCTACCACAGGTCATCCATAAGACTGACCAATATAGCTTCTGTCCATTTCCGACAATTGAATCCACACTGGAATGGATCCAGATAACCCATCCATCTGCAGCCCTCTGCCCATCTACCTTCTCAACAACTTTCCCTGAAAAAAGAAGGAGGGAGTCTGGCAATATTTTTCTAAATTACTAGTAGTATCATGAGAAATTTGGTAGATGTTACAGCTGCTTGATAGGAAGCATAAGATCCTCTCTTTTGTTTTTCATTTTTCTACCACTTGAGTACAGACTTCATTAGTGTAAGCATTTATAAAAAATCTGCTGAAAATATTAATGGAAACAGTATCAGCAGTTTTGATTGAGGGGGCTGAAAGAGATTGAATGATTTAACTTACTCAAAAACAAAAAAATCATCAATATCAAATAGCTGGAAATATTTTTTCCATCCTTGTCTGGACTTCTAAAAAGTAAAGTTTAATTGCCTTCATGAATATGAGACTATTTAATATAGAGTCAAGCCACTGATTCACCTGGTTAGCAATAACCAGGTGATGTATGGTTTTTCTGCTAGAAACTTCTAAAGATTGTCCTTGGAAGTTTCCATATGCCAAGCAAACATTATGCCTTATTTTGTATTTTCTCAATCTTATAGATTATGTTCTACTCTTTCTTTCTTAGAGTTATGACTATAGCAAGTCTGGGGATGTAAGGTAATGTGGCCCATGATGAATGAGACTGGCAACTCACTCTATAGCAGGCATGTTGGGAGCAGACATTGGACTGACTTCTTTGGCTTTCTGTAGAGCGTGCTTTTGATTGAAAGCCTCTTCTTCCTCCTGCTCATCCTAAATAAAAAGCAAAGGCACTGGTTAAATAGGAGAAAAAGATGTATACTTTGAATGAATTAATTATCTCAACAGTGAGGTTTGTACTACCATTTTAAATATGCTTGAGATCATGGGTAAGAAAGGTACATGGGCTTTGGTTATCTATAGGACATACCTATATGTCATCTATAGGACATACCTATGCTATACAGTACATAAACATCCCTACTGGAAAACCCATTTATTCAGACTACTTCAAAGATCTATAAAACATATATCCAATCCATAGATAGTCCTCAGTTTATAACCATTCTTTCAGTGACTTTTCAAAGTTGGTTTGGTGCAGAATGAATGGTAACTTATGACCGCTCTTTGGAGTTCCAGCCATCACAATGTCCCCTGCAGTTCATCCTCTAAACTCTTCAAAGTAGCTTGCATGTAATTTTCAAATGATGTCTTATATAGGAGCTTTTCTAAGTCAGATTTTGGGCAATACAGAAGACTGTGACATTGTACCATGAGAGATGGTATATTTACAGCTCATTTCCAATGCATACCAGTTTAAATCTTTAAATCATGGGAATGGAAGGGACTTTGGAAGTCTTCTAATCCAACCCCCTCGCCCAAGGCAGGAACCTTATTGCATCCCGGATAAATGGCTATCCAATCTTCTCCTGAAATATTCACTGATTCTTTTTAAAGACTGTGGTGGGATATAACTTTGAATAATAAATAACAATGATAAATAATACTTTAATGAATTACTTATACAAAATATCACAGCTCTTTTTCATTTTGAGATATATATTTATCTGACCTAGAGGCAAATCAGAAAAAATGGATTCTGTTCTGTTTCATTCCCATTGACTGTGACAGAGGTTTGTCTCTAACAGAGGGTCTGCTTAACATCCATGTAGTACAAATGATTAGCATTATATTTCTATTTCTACCAAAACAGCATTATGAAAGCAGCAGTGGTCGCAGTTTCTTAACTTGACTCATTGCATATTTTCTAATAACATGTGTCGTAAGCACATAATTTCTAGTGAAACTCATCTAGGCATGATTCCAATTTATAACTGTAATTTAATAATTGCACAAGTATCAACAGGCAAACTGGAGAAAAATGAGTGAGATTTGTGATGCTGAGCTATTAAAGAGATAACTATAATAAACTCTGATGATTGTAATGAGAAAGAATGATTATATCTATGAACTAAGTAATCTGAATAGGAAGGATGTAGGCCTAGCTGAAATGAAAAGAGCTTTTGCCTATTGGTAGAAGAAACTGGCAAAAGCTATTCAAATAAAATCAATGGCGAAAATATTAAGTAATGGGAGAAGGCAGATTCTAAGGATATGTCTCATATGTGATGGGTACCTGTTCTTCAGAAATTTAAAACATTTTAGTTACGAGTTTAATTAGCATTGCTTACTTTTTTTGCTTGCCTCTTTATTGTGCAATACTCTTCTTTTAGATAATTGGATTATTTTTATTGTTTTGCAAACTATTAAGAAGATAACTGCTATAGAAGGATGAAAAGTCTGGAGAAGTGAAGTCTTCTCCCTATTCCAAAAGAGGGGGTCAATTTATTCTCCAAAGACAGGACAAGAAGCAATGGGTGAAAATTAATTAAGAAGAGAACCAACCTAGAACTAAGGAGAAATTTCCTGACAGTTAGAACAGTTAATCAATAGAATAACTTGCCTCCAGAAGTTGTGGGTGCTCCAACACTGGAAGTTTTTAAGAAGAGATTGGACAGCCATTTGTCTAAAATCGTATAGGGTTTCCTGTCTGAGCAGGGGGTTGGACTAGATGACCTTCAAGGTCCCTTCCAGCTCTGTTATTCTGTTATTCTTAAAGCCATTATTACTAAATTCCAGCTCCTAAATTCCAAATATGCTTGAGTAGAATAGGACTCCTTATTACTGATAAAAAAGCTCCTTGTGTTGGCTGAAAAAGATCCTTTGTTTTATATTAATGCTATACATGCCAAGGTTAAGCTCATGACAGTCCGTCTCATTAAAATTTAAGTCAGATAAATCAGGTTTAAAACTATATCCTATCAAAATGATATAATCATGATTAAGAATACATTGACATTTTTATTATTAAGTTACAGTAGATTGTTAATGCTAGAATATTTTTATTACCTTTGTCAGTTCCTGTGCATTGGCTAGGTTGTCCACAGCGATGGCCAAGAATACATTAAGTAGGGTATCTAGAATAGTTGAGGGATGAATGAAACTTCACATTAAAGTAGCTAGATGGACATAATGCAGAATCAACCTGCCAGGTAGAAATTTACTACTTATTCAAGTAGGAAGGGTTGTAGCTTTCTAATCTAAACAATACCTAAACAATAATTTGATGGGGAAAAGAAAATAGAGCATGGATAAAAATTTCAATCAAAAAAATGGCCTAAGGAAAAAAGTGATGAACATGTCATCTTTTTACCTTCTAAATCCTGTGAAACAGCCTAAAACTAGTTGCATGTATTCTTACTATGACAACCTTGAAACTTGGAGAACATCATGCAAGTTAGTTGGCCAGTAAAAGAGTGCAACCTCGTATTTATTGAAAATATTAAGAATTATATTTGTTTAATGTTGACAAAGGAGAATGCTACTAGAAGAGAAGATCAAGGAAATATATTATTAATTAATATTTGATTGTATTGATTATGGAATAATGGAAGTTAATCATTATTGGTTGTTTTTAAATCTTTGAACCCAGACAACATGCTGTTTATCAAGCACCAAAGATTGTTATCATTAAAAAACCAATAAATTTTTAAAAAGAATACAAAAAAGTAATCTAACCAGTGTGCCACTTCTCCATCCAAGTATTGAGTCTAGGGGTTAAGCAACATGATGACCTATCAATACCAACTGTGAGGTGCTAGTTTGATGTATAGTAATTTAATTTCTTGAGGAGAGTAGGGAGAGCCCAGAAGCCAAGAGGCAAGACTCCCAAGTTGCATGGAGCACTAATATTTCAATTACAAAAACTATTGAGTACAGAAATAGAAAGTCTGCTGGATGGAGATGATAATGTGGAAACACAGTGGCACAGAATCATTTCAGGACTGGCAAATGTTAAGTGTGGAGATACCCTAAATGACGAGTCTTACGGGTGTTAACAGGAGTGCTCCCATTACTACTTTCCATTACTACTTTCCATGTATTTCAAAACAATACATTAATAAGGATACAGTTTCCAAATAATGTGAGGACTATGAAGTAGATGGATGACCACATTCCTGAGCTGACACCACCTTGAGAGCGAATTCCATTGTACATCACTTCATTCCAATCTTCACCTGTTAATATCTAAACAAACAGTTGATTTGATTACTATTCTGAAGTTCAAGGGAGCTTTCAGAGGGATCTCCGTTCATTTTATCTCATAACACCCTTCAAGATAGGACAGGCCAAAAGAGAGTGAAACACATATAGTTAATTCCATTGGCTAAGGATTCCCATGTATTAGTCCAATTCCTTAAACAGGAGTGCTACTGTTTCAGGCATAGGCAGATTACTAATACTAAATTATAAAACACAAAACACAAAAAGTTATTTTTCCCCAATTCTGGTGAAGAGTTCATTTTTAAAAAAATTAACCAGAGATGCCTAATAATTAATAAGTTAGTTGTTATAATTACAATTATAGTTATTTATAGTTAAAAATACAAGTGGAAACTTTGACAATAAGAACATCTCAGAACAAAAATCTTCATTTCATTTCATTTCATTTCATTTTTATGCTGCCCATTCCCAGACTTTGTATAAATAAGAAAAGGCTAGGACAGTGTAGTGATGGGGAGTGGAAGGTTAAAAAAAAATTGGTGAATTGTTATTAAGGAATGAAGAATTGTATTGGTAACAGATGAATTTGACAATAACTTGAAGAACTGACATATGATTAGGTATGTTGATACAGTAGAATGTTAAAAGAAATGAGCAACAAAAAGTTTAAAAACATTTTGTGATGAGAAATAGTTTACAATTTTAATTAAGTATAAAGTGGAATATAGATTTCATATATTAAAAAATTAAAATATTTTTTTAAGTTTGCAGCTGGTCTGATCAAATATATATATAATTGTCCATTTGTGAATTCTAGTTCTTGCCATTACAATTCAGTTTTATTTAACTATTAAATCATGTGGGCATTTTTATTAAATGCTGCTGTGGAGGCTAATTTTATAAAGAATTTTGTTATCTTTGCCTGACAGAAAGAAAATGAAACATGAAAAGGAGCTGAACCCAATCTTGGGAGTTGTATTTGAGTCCTATGCAATTAGCTTAAAGTCCATACTGCTTTTGTACCCACTCAGTACTGACTGATTGTTGAACTGATTTGATTTCTAAGACATCACAATCAAATGACTCGCCATGTTGCACAAAGATAATTACAAAATGTATAAGCATACAGTATCTAAAATATAATAAAACAACAATTACAAAGAATATTATAAAACATATTTATGGTGTTCTTTCAATAAATTAAATTTTAAAAGCCCTCTGGAACAGCTCTGTTTTGACTTGTTTCCAGGAGGGCAATAACAATGGAACTGATGTAGCTTTTTAATATAGTTTTTTCAGGGAAGGGTTTCATAATTGAGGGTTTTTTATTGTATGACTGTGAGCTGCCTGGAGTCACTTCAGTGACATGGATGGCATAGAAGTTTAATAATAAATAAATATGACAAAAATATTTCTTACTAGCCTCATCCCTCCAACTGCACAGTAGCGTGGAACTACAAGTAATTTTTCTGAAGATGTTGTTATAGGGAAAATTGATTTTAGTTGAAGTAGGTGGTCTTAAAGGTACATTGGTTTCAAACAACATAGGGCTTCATAAGTTAAAATCTGCACTTTCAATTTCATCCAATGTAGGGCTTGTATCTTGCTCCCTCTTATTTAAATATTTTCTTAACATTTGACACATCTTACTAAGCAATAATGTGATTTGATGTTGGCTTTGCAGAGCATGTGATCTCCAGCTAGGCATTGTGGATTGTTCAACAACCACAATTAAACAAGCCATAGATTAGCTTGATCTGTAAACCAGGCCATAATGTTTTATTATTATTTTTCCAAGCTGATTGATTGGGAGAAAACTCTATATTTGGATTGTTTGTTCCAACATTTCACATCTGTTAATTGACACTTAACTATTCTCATTATTTTGGATTTGGCAAAGTGGGATGATAGCTTGGTTCCGGAAAAAAATGTTTGCTTCTTCCAAAATGATATTTTGATGACCTAGTCTCAGATCTCCCAGTCCTTCCCAAATGCCTTTCCATTCTTAGTGGACTCCCCTCTATAGCATCCATACTGCTTATTATCAATAAGGTTGGGGAAAATGCACAAAATCAGGACATGCACTATATTTCATTACAAATAACAAAGAGGAAGGGACAGCGCTTTGACATTTAATTATCATTTTAAGAGCAGTACCTTTCTGATATATTATGCCCCCCCCATGAAAATAAATTATTGTAATAAAAGCCTGTATGTTGCTTTTAATTTCTCTAACACCAGGTTGCAAAGCATAAAGTTATACCTGGAAAACTGTCATGATGGCTGCAGGAAAGGTATCAAAATTTGCTGAAGGAGTGCCATCCATAAAATTAAATCTGTTTACAAAAGAAAATAAATGTGAACATTAATGCTAGGACATGCTTTTTATTCAGCCTACAAAAAAGAGCAAAAGGTTGAATTATCTAACCTTCTGGTCTCTTTCTCTAATTCTATATATTCAGAAAGGTGATGGACTTCCTTTTACTGGATTTGCTCAAATGAAAGCCAGACAGTCATTGGCTGGGATGTGTTAATTTGGATTCCTGTAGGGAGCTGATAGTCTAAATGGCCCCTGCATGGCAGAAAAATAGAATCTTGGGCAAAAGTAATAAAGAGTAATAATATAGCTGAAAAGATTATTCAGGAATTATCTTTGAAGAGCAATGGAGAGCAACAGTGATCTGTTTTAGATATTTAATTGTATCTCCTTATCACTGAAAGCATGATCTCAATCTTCTGCCACTTCTCTGGAGTCCAACAAATTGCCAATGTGTACAAATTTCCAAATGCAGAAGTAAAAGCTATGAATCTTTCAAACCATTTTTTTTAAAAAGCAGCTGAAAGACTGCTAAAATGCTTATTTCTGTGACAGCTACTGCATATTATGTTTTTGCAGTAAATCTGCAAAATAGAAGAAAAGTATATCTTCCCCCCAAAAAATTTCAGAATCAATTTAACCAGGCCCTCATCTCTTGCAGGAAGCCCATAAGAAATTGCTCTCCTAGTGTACTGCAGCATTAAGTAGCATTATTGGAAAATATTAATGGAAGCTTTTTGGAAAAATCTAGTATTTTGGGTAACATGTTAAAGAAGCTTTCTTTGTTTATATACTTACCTGCCACCAAAAAGCTGCATCCCAAGTAGAGCAAAGACTACAATGAAGAGGAAAAGGAGGAAGAGCAGGCTGATAATAGACTTCATAGAACTCATCAGAGAGACCACCAAATTCCTCAAGGAAGCCCAATACCTGGAAAATCCAGATGTTGTTATAGCCTGCTTCCAAAAGCATCAACCATGCTGTAGCAGCCAGGCTGCTCCATTGTTTAATAGTCTCACAATCAGGAAATTCCCCTTTAGTTCAAGTATCTCTCACTGTAAAGCTTCTACCCATTGGTTCTTGTCTTACCCTGAGGAGCTAGCTAGAGAGAATGTATCTAACTCCTCTTCCCTGGGACACCCCTTCATGTATCAGAAGAATTCTATCATACCTCCCCTTAATCCTCTCATCTTTAAGAAAAACATAGCAAGTTCCTTTAACTGCTCTTTGTAGGATTTAGCCTCCAATCCCCTTACCATCTTTGTTATTCTTCTCTGCACTCTTTTAAGTTCCTCAGCATCTTTTTTGTACTATGGAACCAAAAACTTTATACAGTATTCCAGATGTGGCTTGACAGATGAATCATAGAGTGGTACTATTACTCCCTGTGACTTTGACACTAACCCTCTATTGATGCTGCCCAAATTGTAGTGGCTTTTTTGGCAGCTGCAATACATTGCTAGAACATTCTTAACTTGTGATGCACCAAGAGTCCCAGATCTTTCCCGCAAATACTACTATTAAGCCAGATACTACCTATCTTGCTTGTATTCTCTAGATATGGCTTTTCCTACTTAAGTGCAGAATCTTAAATTTCTCAACAGTGAACAACATTTGTAGGATAGCACCCAATGTTCAAATTTATCAAGATCCTTTTGAATCTTGAGCCTTTCCTCCATTTTGTATCATCCATATATTTTATCAGCAGTTCCCTCATCTAAATCATAGATGTTGAACAGTACTGTGTCCAAGGCATAATCCTGAGGCACATTAAGGATCACATATTGGATATACAGTAGTTGTTCAGTCAAGCTGTGAATCCATCTTATAGTGGAAAACATCCAGTCCACATTTTTCCACTTCATCAAGAAGGAGACTATCGTCTGCCTTATCAATTCCTAAAGACTAAATATACTATATCCACAGCATTCTTTTGGTCAACTAATCTAGTCACCTCATCAAAGAAAGCAATAAGATTTGTGTGATGTGACTTGTTTTTAACAAATCCATACTGGATTCTGATAATTACCCTATTTGTTTCTAAATGCTCAAACACCCACTGCTTAATTATTTTTTGTAGGATATTCTCAGGTATTGATGTCATGCTGATCAGCTCTATTTTTTTCTGTTTCTTAAATATTGGAATCATGCTGGCTGTTTTCCAGTCTTCTAGAATATCCACTCTGTTCCAAGGAAAATTTGTGAGCACAAGTGTATGTATATTAAGGAGAATGATGTGTTATTATATTAGATCAGTTTTAGCTTTCTAAATTTTTGCTTACTTTTTTTAGGTAGATAGCCCAATATAATTAACACTAAGGATGATGAAGAGGGGGAATTAATTATCTGTCAATCAAATAATCAAAAAAAGGCAGAGGAATAGGACAGAGGAAACACTGAGAAAACAGGTAGAATAAATCTCACTTTGTGACTTTAAAGATCCGTAGGAGTCGTAGGGCTCGCATGACACTAATCCCAAAAGAGGTCCCAGGTCTAAAGATAGCCCAAACTACTTCAAAGATGCTCCCCACTGTAACCTAAGAGAGAAAACACATGCAGAAGAACTGAAATAATATAGTGTTCTCCAAATTGCAGCCCTCTGAGAATATTATATTCGACTATAATCCCAATTGTCTCTTTCAATCCGTATGAACAATTCCCCTCCTCAAAAGGTGCTTCACACAATTGTGCTCTCTTGTGCACACAAGATCAACACATATATTTACACTGTGCAATGAAACTGAGCAATAACAGTGAAAGTGCTATGTATTTTATTTCATTCTTTTAAGAGCTACTTTGTGTTCTAAATTGTACAAAATCCATCACCGGAAAACAATGCAAAGTACTGAATTACTAAACCCTAATAGAAGCAACACACTGGCTAGTTTTATGGCAATTAAATAATCAGAGCTTCTTTCAAAGAATCCTAAAAACTGTGGCTTGTTGGAAATGCCAAATAGCTTGTGTTAGAGTCTTCCACCTTACAGAATTGTTGTACCAACTATTTTCTGAAGAGAAATTATTTTTTAACCAATTAGGACTAAATATAGGTATTCCTGGAGTTTGCCTATTAAGAATATGAACAAGAAAGAAATGATTAAGAAGTAATGACTTTGCTATTTTTATATATGATTATTATTGCTATAAGATTACTATTTGCACAAAAATGGAAAGACCTACAGCAGAGAACTGGATGATGAACATGACAGAACTAGCAAAGATGGCAAAATTGACTTGTCTGATTACAGAAAGATCAACAACTATATTTATTACTAACTGGAAACCACTTGTGGACATTTTGCTAAAAAAGACAAAAATAAAGTTGTAATTTCTGAGTTCAAATGGTGATTTGAAAGGATAGCATACGTAAAGCAGGAAAGTATGATATAACTTAAAGAGAGAAGATAAAATATAAATCTATTTATAACCATTGCCAATAAGATTAGAAGCCACTTCCTTGTAATCTTTTCTTTTTTCTTTCTATTTTTCTCTTTTCTTTTCCCACTATGCCCTGTTTTTCTTTATCTACTCTATTTTTTTCCCGTTTCACTGGTGGAAATTTCCAGTGAGCAAAATCATTGCTTCTTATATATCTATCCATCCATCCATCCATCCATCCATCCATCCATCCATCCATCCATCCATCCATCCATCCATCCATCGTATTCCTGGCTCTATATAATAAGACTATCTCCTGCTATTTTTTTACTTTTAGCACTGACATCTTCCCAGAAATCCACCTTCTTTCCTAGTCCTATTGTAGGAAAGAGCTGCACCCTGATAGCCAATTAAAAGGTAAGTTTGAAGAAATGCCTTCCTTCTGACATACACAGACTACATAGAGGCACTATATGCATAACCATCATTTTAATCAAATTACTATAAAACTTTCCTCTGAACCAACTTTCCTTTGGTCATCTTTGGCCCCACATTCTCTGCCCTATTCATTTATAAAGGTTTATTCACATCAGTGCATTTCTCTAATTAACTTATTTCCTTCATTATCATTTGCCCAGCTTACCCCGCAGTCAAAACAGTTGAAAGAAGAATGAAAATAAAGACGTGGTCCCATTCCATACATCTTCAAAGACATCTCTAGGAGGAACAGCCCCAGAAATATAAACTCTGCATAGTCTGAAAGAAAGCCATCCCAGTGGGTTAATTCTAGTTCTATCTTTCTGTCTCATTCATTTTTTAAAGATTTTTTTAAAATGAATGATATACCCTCAAATATCAGGCTGACATTGTCAAATTTCTCTACCTGATTGGGTATCCAATCAAACAACATAGGTCAGAAAAGCTAGTTACAATCATCCCGGGAGTTTATAAAAATGTGGGGAAAATAATAAAAATTGCTTCTCTATCCAACTTCCAAGAATAAATTACAGTAGTGTCCAAAATTGTGGAAAACTTTTGGGAAAACGGTACAGTAGAAATGCCACCTTTGGTTAAGTTTTCACCATTTTTTCTTCTAATTTCTTTATAACTGTAGCCTTGTTCATTTAATAATACTATTTTACATCACTTTCTGGGTAACCTGTCAACTCTTTGCACCATTACTTTAATTTTATTACATTTTACAAGCTCACTAAATGAAAGAACACAAAACCCCCCAACCAACTTGATAGCGATCACATAACACACTGACAAATGTCCTCCTCTCAGCTTCAACACTTGACATCAATAACTGAATCCTACTGTGATCTGATTGGCTCATTGCCAAAACAAGATGACACCTGATTGGTTCTCTAAACACTCATGCTCATTGGCTACAATCAGATGAAGGAAAGCTACCTGATATCAACCTAAGCAAGTTGTGCGTCCTTTTTCTGGTTATTTGGCTGTAACTCTTCGTAGAATACAGTACACTGTATTTGAACAAACTTTGTTGCATTACATTCTTGATTAAATTATCTTCCATTAATATATAATTTTATGGTACTACTGCCCCCCAAAAGTGGTGTTATTAGCCATCAAACCTCAAAAATACACTTTTCCCAAAAGGTTTCCGCAATTTTGGCCACTACTGTAGAAGGCACATCAGTGGATCATTGCCCAATTTCTGCTGATGAACTTTTGCCTGCTGGTATTCTTACAAAGTAAGTTGCATTTTTATATTATCAAATCAGAAATTTAAGAGATTTTATTTGAGTCAGCTTCTCAATATCATTAAAATGCAGATGTCTGCCATAAAAATAAATGGTAACATATCCAAAGAAGTTAGAACTTAGTCCACCTCTGCTTTAACTATCCTTCAAACATTCTTCTTTCTAGACACCTAATGATTTGAATTATTTTGATTTACTTTAGTTTACTTTAGCAAGTTGTTTCTTTTGCCCCCTATTTCATGTACAAGCAGTAACGTGTGATGTCCAAAAAAATATTTTGAAAAACTTTAGTGGATTGGGTTAGCAGTTGTGGTGTTCAGAACTCAAGAGTCAAATATTCTTCTCCAGATTAGGCTTTTTGCAAAATTTTATCAATTATTTCACAATTTTGTTCTTCTGACTTGCTATTCTTTCTAGACCTGTTGTTCTTCTGGCTGTTATTTATTTGGGGTGCTCTTGTGGTCTATACAATTTTGTTTATAAGCACCCATGATGCCAGTTTGTGACACCATTAACAAAATAATGCAGATTGCCCATTTTATTAGTAAGTGTAAAAAGAAATGAAGTCAGTAATAACCAAAACATTATTATTTCAATTTGCAATTCTAAAAACTGATCTGTTTGAAAATGTGAATGTATTCTGTATGTTTTCCCAACATATGCATTTTCCTTTTCACTTTTTCCTAATATATCCATTCTGCACACATTAACAAATTGTGAACTACATTACAATATTCACAAAAATGTAGATATTTTCATATAACTACTTTTTGGGTTGCATTTATTTTGGGTTATGTATTGAAAAACTTCAATACCCTTCTGTCCAGTAAATGCAACTGAGGATTTTCCCTAACTTAATTGTGGAGGTAAGAAAGAGATTTATCGCTGTTCTCATATACTTCCTCATGAGAACATTTCCTCAATGGAATATAATTCTGATCTAAACTTCTGCCACAATATGATTATGCTCCACAATCACCAACATTCCAATTGGGAATGCTCGGTCTCTGTGTGGAGGTGAGACGCTTTTACTTATAATGCAGTTGGTTCTAGGCTAGTGTTTCTTGTTGTTTGCTTCAGATTGGTTGCAAAAATGTTGCATGAACAACACAGAACTCCATCACTTACTTAGCAGATGTGTAAGCCATGCAGGCTGTTTGTGATGGACAATAGCCACACAAGCAGTGTTGAGGGCCACTATGCCTAGGACAAGCCAATAGAACACCTGGGATTTCACCATATGACGAACAGAGATCCGCAAGAGGCGTTCCTTGTGTCGGAAGTATGAGGCTCCATCCAATTTTGCACTTTTGATGCTGGATCGAGCAAGTGGGGTTCCTACAATGAAATGAATAAGAGAGATAGGAAGTGCTGAGAGCTATTAGAATGCACAATAGGCTTTAATTATTAAAAAGCTTACAGTTATTCTGTCATTGTCTCTTCTGTTATGTGGCCTTTCCTTACCAGTTTAAAGTTTTTCTTCCTACCTTCTATCCACAGAACATCAAAGGAAACATCAATGGAACAATAGCACCTCCAGTTGACTGTACAGCAACTGTAGTGTATAGCTGTTTATAGCAAATATATAGTTGTCCAGTTTATTTACAATAGGTCTGATCTGTTTCTTCACTCCTGTTTGAATGTGGCTGTTTCATGATTTGGGACAAATATTATATTGTAGTAGAATGAGGTACCTTAACTGACTGAAGGACATACATTGTTAGTTTCATCTTACCCACAGATGAGATATCCACACGCTCATCACTAGAATCACGATTCATGGCTTCTGTCCGGTTCCTTTTAATAGTTGCTCTCCTAAGTACTAAAAATGGAGAAGAAAAAGCACATCAGTAAATATTACCTCTGTATTATACAGTAACAGTGGGCAGTTCCTAACTTTTAGTTTACAATAACTGAGCAGAAACTCAATTATTCCTGGAGGTACAGTTGTAATGAGAGCCAACAATGGTAGGCATTTCACTCGGTATATACATTATGCTTTGCCTTAGGATATAATACACATCACTTAACTCCGTATACTTTTGTAATTTTAGTGTATGAATTCTTTGTTATATATCTCATAAAATTAAAGTTGGACAGTTTGCTTTAGATATAATTTCTAAATCACTATGAGGGTTAAAATAGGAATCATTTGTTCCTGGGGCAGAGATAAATGTTATGTATGCATACAAGAACTGCTTAGTTCCAAAACCATTAAGTGTTGTACTATGTATCCATTCATTTGGAAGGGGAGCAGGTAGAAGACATAGCTCCAGGGCTGTAAAACCCTATTATAACTATTCATTGAGACAATATTATCTTTGTCTCAATACAATTTCTAATCTAGCTGACCCATATCTGAGACGTCTGAAATCTAACTGAGGAGTGGAACAAAATAATGAAGTATTCAGAGATCTGTGATTTATTGCCAAGCCACAATCTGCGGAGGGTGATGATCAGGACAGGGGATATGTATATGTGTGCTTGTATATTTGTTATGGTTGACATCAATATATAGATAAACTAAAGCTGAGCAGACATTTATGATTTGGCTTTATTCTACAATTATTCAGTATTGTTAATAAGATTTTGCAAAGAGAAATATGGCTTAAGGATGTACTGAATACATTTGTCTAAGAAAAGTGTTAGATTTATCGAACTTGGAGTGTTGCCAAGAAGCTAGCACTTTCTTTTGTTGGAAAAAACTGTCTACTTCATACTGAAATACTGGATTCATGATGGGCTCATTTTCAGTCTTTTAATGGACTCCTTATAAAAATAATGGAAAGACCAATCAGTACAATCCTGTATAGACACAAATTAATTCACTCTTAAAAAACAAAGTCACAGTTGTATACAGTTTCTATGCTTTGTTAGTTCCTTTTTAACCATTGTTCATATGTATTTATTCCGTTTTTTTTCTTTTCCATATTCAGGTAGTTTTCACTTAGCTACCACAATTAAGACCAGCAACTTGGTCGCTCTGCAAGGCAGTCACAAAATGAAACCACAACTGTGCTTGTGCTCTTATTCCAGCTTTCAGCTTTACAGATTTGTAAAGATTGTAAAATAAGGATTGGTCATAAAGTTACTTTTTCATCACCATTGTGATGAAAACTATGAGGCAGTTACTAAAAGAGGACTACCTGTATTATTTTGTAGAAGTAACATTTTTTTTAAAGACTATTTGTTGACTCTTCAGTGTTAGGTGCAGTAGAAATGGGACTATCAACTGATATGGAAACCACATGCTACCTTGCTTGTTAACATGTTGAACTGACTCAAATGTCAGCTGGGATGCTTGAGAATGCCAACATCTGGATCACTTGACAAATCTGCCATGCTTCCTGGCTGCTAGATTTCCCCCCCCTTACAAATAGCACATGTGGGAGACACATATTCATGCCCTGTTGCTTCTCCCTTGCAAATTCCTTCTTTTTTCACTTCTGTTTGCCTCTGTAAATAGACAGAAGAGTAGCAAAACCTGGATTTGTGACATGCAGGCAATTTCACCCTATCTTCTACTGGCAAACATGCATGAGCTGTGCATAAGGAGTTAACTGATATATGACTGTGGCAGCAATGTGAATCAATGAGAGAGAATACTTTTTTTTTTTTAGAGAAGGAGGATTCTTACCTTCTAAGGCTGATGTGCCAGAATTTTTGTTCTCTTCAGCCAGCATCACTTCCTCTATAGAAAGATTTATAATTGGTTTAGTTATACAGTTGTCTAGGCTTTCTTGAACTTCAGTGAAGCAAACAGTTCTTGGTTCTCACATCCATGGAAATAGGGGAAAGAGGATTAATAAAAAGGAGGAGGTAAGAAAATGAAGCAGCACAAATTAAGCCTGGAAATTCAGTAAAATGAAATTATTCCAATGGAACAGAGTAAGTCTCTGAATTCTAGTTTCACTTCTCAATTCCAGTCACTCTCTCTCAGCCAGCAATGTGAGGCTTTGGTGACAAGCTAAGTTGGTCAATTCCTGTTGCAACCAATGGATCAATACTCAATTGATAAAAACAGTAGACTTTGCACTTGCAAGAAGAAGGAGAGAAAAAAATGAACAATCTTATCTTTTTCAGGTGCAGAAAGAGGAATGGGATACGATAACAAACCCTTAACCTTTTCTCTTTCACTGTCTGCTTAAAATTATCTTGTGCCAGCTCTGTGTTCCCTTGCTGAACAAAACATAAGGATACCATTCATTGGAAGGGGTTGCTCTGCTCACTTTTGTTTGTTTGTTTGTTTGTTTGGTCAGTTTTGGAAGAAATAAAGCCCTCAATCCCTGAACAATAGTATGATTTATAACTATGAGAGCAAAGTAAAAAAAAAAACTTTTATGAAATGAAGTCATGTGGAAGTAAATCAATGAGCCAGTGGATACAAAGATGATATGTCAAATACCTTTGCTCTGTTCAAAACATGTCTCTAATAAGTAATATCAGACTCGTAAAATATTATTTAATGGGCTAAGTGGTGCTTGAAAACAACAATTCCCAACTATTTTGCCAATATCAGATTCAGTTGTCTCTTTGTATTTTACAAATAAACCTCTGTAATGGCTCTGGGTAGTCTTTAGAAATATAAACATTAAAATGGCAGCATAATTCTCTAAAATATTATGATTTTAGATCATAATGAGGATGACGCACGTTTGTCCACAAATAGGCCCCTACTGTATAATCAGATTTGGCAGTCAATATTAAATGTACTGAAACAAGCCCTTTGAATTGTGCTAGGAAAACAGGTAGTAACTAATATAGATATTTAAGCATGGCAATGATGGAGCTATCCTGAGAGATGCCATTCCCTACCTGTTCAACCAATTTCAGGGCCAGCTGTAATGCTGAAGCTATCTTCAACAACTGCTCTGCAAAGAAAATACTGTGACAATCTAAACTTGTGATAATTGCTACACATGTCACTCTCTTCCAGGTAAGATAATAAAGCCCCTTTTGTCATGCTGTATTGATTTGTAAAACTCATAACTCTACTCCCTATACAGTATACACTGTGAAAACTCATCTGACATTTAAGTCTAAAGTTATATTAAAGTGCATCTACTTTATACTTGCTGACTTTGCTGACTGAAATATGTAGGAATGTAGCAAAGTTTTGCACTATTGCAATTGTTATTACAAGACATTGACTCACACTGGTTAAGGGCACTGAATCTTTTTATGTATAAATGTGTGTCATTTTACTCTAGTGATCAAGGCAACCCCCTAGAAATGGGGAGACTGTGAGTTCTAGTCCCACCTTAAACATGAAAACTGGTTGGGTGACCTTGGGCCAGTCACTCTCTCTCTCAGACTAATTCACTTCACAGGGTTGTGATTTTGAAGAAAATAGGAAGAAAGTGTATTAGGTATATTTGCTGTTCTGAGTTATTTATAAAAATAATAAAGGTGGGATAAAAATAAATAAATATCTGGTGTCTGATTTCTTTTTAATTAATTTATTTTAAGAGAGTATTGTTACTAACATCTTTCTGGATTTTTCTTCTTCGGTGTTTTGCAGGAAGGGTGTTTATATATATTAATAAAAGTAAAGTTAGATCAGACTTAGCAGTCCAGCATCCATGACATATTCAGGTAAATTCCCAGATTATAAACTTCTTTTTTCAGAGAAAATAAACCTTACTTAGAACAAACAGATAATCTAAATCCTGATATCCTATCTTTGGGTTTAGCAATTTTATCTTTTCCAAATTCAGTTTTAAATTGCATGCGTATGTATGTATCTGTGTATGTATTTATGTATGTATGTATTTCCTGGATTCACATGAGATTCTGGGTGGCTAATTAAAAAAAATCAATATTTTTTTTCTTTTTATGACGCTGTAATCCCTTTTATCTGGGTAGAGTCAGGGCAATTGACTGGAACTGAGCATTTACTGGCCGGATGCCCTTCCTGACACCTACACGGAGTTTGCAGTAGATATTTTCTCTTTGCGCTCCCAAAAATCATCAATACAGTAAAAAAATGGAATTAAATGAAATACATGAAACACAAAATGGCTTCCGAGGAGAAACCTATCAACCACAAATACATTCAATTTAGAGGCTCACTCCTTTCCTGAAAGAAAAGCCTTAAGTGCTTTATGAAAGACCAGCAGGGTTGGGGCTAATCTATCCTTGGCAGGAGTGGTGTTCCAAAAGGCAGATATTGAAAAGGCATGCTTCCTGCGTCCTGCCTGATGATATTTTAATAATCAGCTCCTGAAGCATGCCCTTTCAGCAACACCTGATGGAATGGGTAAACAACCTGAGGATATGCAAGAAGTTTTGAGGTGCCCAATCCTGAACCCACGGAAAAGAAGAACTGCTCAGTATCATCAGCATAATGGCAGATGTTTGCTCCAAATTCATGTATGATTCTTCCAAGTAACTTTACATAAATGTTAAATAGCATCAAATATGGAACAGAAATTCCCCTATTTTGATGAGGTAACAGTAGATCTACCAGAATCAATGACTCCAATCCCAATTCCCTTAAATAATGAAAGTTCCTTACAGATCCAAACATATCAGTGCATCTTCCTTAACTACTTCTCTTGATACAAATTGCTCATTGGGAAGACTATTTAATTAAGAAAAGCTATCTCTGTGTGAAATCTAGGTCTGACTCTAAAATTAAAAAGGAGCAAGATAATCCAATTGTATCTGAATATGATGTGTATATATAACATAAAACCAGGGGATGTGACTTCAGATCAACAGAAATTTTGCTTTTTCTTGAAAAGTACTTTTCCAACTTTTTTTAAAAATGGGAAATTCAGATTGGCTGCCATAATTAGAAATGTCTGTCATTTTTCCAATTATCTGGAGAAAACAGTTGAATTATTACAGAAAGAAACCGAATACATTTGCAGAGAGGATGAATTATTTCATCATCAATTTTTATTCGTGTTATTATTCTAGACATGTAGTATCAAGCAATAACCCTGAAAAAAGGGGAAGAATTGAAATACACTTCTTAAAAAGGTGAAGCTAGTATGTTTCTGTGCAACCTTCTTTTGGATCTGAATTACTAGCTGTATAGAAAAAACATTTGATTTCCCCCCCTCTTTGTTTATAAGAATGTATAAATAAGCAAACAAACAAAAATCACAAATAAAAGTTGTAAAAGGCATGTGACATTGCTGTTTGGTATTAATCTATGTATGAGTAGTTACAAACAAAAATAATTCAGAAAAATCACAATGGTTTGAACACATCCTAGTTGCTCTTTTAAGTAAAAAGATCTCTCCTTGAACTACAGTGTCAATTTCACTTATTTTTCATGAAACAACTTTCTCCCCAGCTCTCCTATAACATCACAATGTTATATGAAATTATTAATCTTTATTGTTGTGTAGGAACAAGGAATACATTTTACTGGGATTTATAAGAGCACTATGATGGTTCTACATAGATTCTTACATGTTTAAGCTTTAAAAACTGTGTTTTTAAAAATGGCATGGCATATTTTTGTAAAAACTTTTTTTAAAACTTACCAGATGCTCACACCTACACAAGAGGTGTGCAGCAGAATAGTCATTTACAAATAAGATGATAACAATCCAGAACAATAAATCTTTATGAAAAGGAACTTTAAAAAAAGAAAGCAAATGGAACAAAACTGAACATAGGGAAAAGTGTAATTTCATGGTCTCGCCAACAGTATTGGGTGCAAAGACTAGGACAGATATCTATTTCAGTAGTGTTCATGGTGGCTCTCTGAGGGAGCAGCTCCACTGATTTAATTGGCCCTAGAAATGCCTCAACACAGCTTGTGTTACCTGCTTTGTCTATCCAGGCCCGGTAGCCATTCAGCTCCCTCTCAATCTGTTGCTGTCTCCTCAGTTTCATGAAAGCCCGGCGATTTTCCACTCGCTCTCTCTCTTTGGCAAATTCTCTGTAAAAAGGCCAAGAACCAGTCAGTTTGGACTGTATTCTGACAGGTTAGGAAGGAAAAGGGCTGTTTTAAGTGCCTAACAGAATGCAAGATTTTCATCAGCGAGTTTTGTCATCTTTAAAATAAGTTTGATTTGAGATGTATTAGAAATTTGCAGAGCTATTTAGAATTGAAGGGATTAGAACCTTGTCTATAAGTTTCACATTTCACAAAGAATTAGCAGCCAATCCATGTCAACCCTTCCAGCCAATACAGAGAGAAAAATGGCAGACAGACAGACAATTACTACCATTTCAAGCTGGCCAATAGTTGTATGCCTTTTCTTTCCCTTCTCTGATTTTATTGGGTCCTTGCAAGAAAAAAAGAAAGAGAGAGAGAGAGAGAGAGAGAGAGAGAGAGAGAGAGAGAGAGAGAGAGAGAGAGAGAGAGAGAGAGAGAGAGAGAGAGAGAGAGAGAGAGAGAGAGAGAGAATGCATCATCTCCCATGCTCTATATATTTATTTGCATTCATCTGTGCATATTTGTCTATTATTTATTTATTATTTATTATTTATTTATTATTTTGACTTATATGCCGCCCTTCTCCCCAGACTCAGGGCGGCTCACAGCATATAATACAAGTACAAAAATATAAATCAATTAAAATAGTAGTATACAATATAAAAAACTATAAAACTACTCCCACTCATACAACATACAGTCCCAATCAATTATTCTAAATTCCAGAGGTAATTTGAGTGAGAAACTGCTAATGGGTGTCACTTGTTAAAAAATACCAGATATGTATGTTGAAAACCCTCACAGGCTTCCTGTGACATCAAATCTAGAACAAGTAATCCAGGAAAGATGAGCATCCTCTCCAATGGGAGGATAGACTATTCTTGGGTACAAGCCAATTTACTGTATACTTTGTTTTTTAAAACAGTATCTGCTGTCCTAAAACAGCATTTTCTTGTCCACAGTTACCCACTAAGCACCACAGCTAAAAAGAAATATCCCTAATCCAGTAGTCCAATAATTACAAATTAATGGATCATGTTCAAAGGGAGAAAGTACCTGCTCCTTCTTCTCTAAGCAACTGTGAGTGACCATTTGAGTAAACTAGACCCACCAGACTGTTGGTTTTCTCTATGAACTAATCCATATGCCATGCTAACATACTGCTTGCTGCATGCTGGTCTA
Organism: Bothrops alternatus; assembly: GCA_034064705.1. Taxonomy (NCBI): domain Eukaryota; kingdom Metazoa; phylum Chordata; class Lepidosauria; order Squamata; family Viperidae; genus Bothrops; species Bothrops alternatus. The sequence continues at coordinate 1,983,788 of JARGCV010000040.1, forward strand.
AACTACTTCTCACTCTCAAGCAAATAAACAGTGACTTATGTACTAAATATATTTCCTCTAATCTTAGAATCTGAATTACAAAAATAAAGGAGGTAGTTGGGGACAGGTCATTCCAGAAAAGCCCTGTCTATGAGGTCATTAAAAATCAACACTAATTTTTTAGCCCATAATTATAGATTTTGAACTTACCGGTACTTGACATTCCTATAACTATCTTGAGCTACCTGCAGGCTGAACTTAGTTTCTAAAACTGCTCCTTGTTGAAGTTATTAAAAGCCTCCTTTTCAATCATCCTCAGTCTGTTGACTGTAGTGTTCCTAATACAACTTTATGGATTATGTAATTGGGAGAATGGTAGCTTTCTTTCCTCTTACCTTTGTAAGAGAAAAATAGAGGATTTTGTATGGCATGCTTGAAAGCGGAAAAACATGGTTTATGATCCAGGAGATTTGGCAGACTGTAGCAGATAAAAGTAGACCCTGTACATAATTCAGAAAGAAGGCTATTGCTTCTCCATTGCTCAAACCAGTGTCTCTCCAATGGACACTTATGATTCTACACATTCCTTATGCATTAGCTTTCATAAGCAAATTATTTTCTGTCTCTCCTACAGCTGAAATGTTGTTGATAGGCTGGGGGCGTGGATGCATTATTCAAAAGAAATATACATTACCAAAGCTTTGCTACATAGTCTCAGGATCTGCTGAAGGTGTGAAACAGTGGGGTGAAGAAAAGATTGAAGAAAGAGCAGGAACACTAGCAAGGTCCCTCTAGTAATACTCTAATCTCCTTGGCGAACACAATCTTTGCATGAATTAAACTCTGTGGAGTTCACTCAATGCTCTGGAATTTTTCCTCATTACATCTCCTAAAGCTAACATTACAACATAGAAATGATCAGCAGTACAAAATAAAGCACAGTTGACACAAATACAAATATAATATTTTGGAACTTAATTTCTTGTTGTACAACTCTAGTACCACTGAGATAAATTCCAATAAACAGAGGGATAGAATCAAGATCACGTGAAGTATTAATACCACTTTACAATCCCTTGGTAAGGCCACACTTGGAATACTGCATCCAGTTTTGGTCACCATGATGTAAAAAAGATGTTGAGACTCTAGAAAGAGTATAGAGAAGAGCAACAAAGTTGATTAGGGGAATGGAGGCTAATGCATATAAGGAAAGGCTGCTGGAATTGGGTATGTCTAGTTTAATGAAGAGAAGGAAGAGGGGGGACATGATAGCAGTGTTTCAATATCTCAGGGGCTGCCACAAAGAAGAGGGAGTCAAGCTATTTTCCAAGGCGCCTGAAAGCAAGAAGCAACGGATGGAAACTAATCAAGGAGAGAAGCAACTTAGAACTAAGGAGAAACTTCCTGACAGTTAGAACAATTAACCAATGGAACAACCTTCCTCCAGAAGCGGTGAATGCTCCAACACTGGAAGTTTTTAAGAAGAGACTGGACAGCCATTTGTCTGAAATGGTACAGGGTTTGCTGGCTGAGCAGGGGGTTGGACTCGATGACCTCCAAGGTCCCTTCCAACTTTTTATTATTATTATTATTATTATTATTATTATTATTATTATTATTATTATTATTATTATTATTATTATTATTATTATTATTATAAGATTTGTGGACTTCAACTCCCAGAATTCCTCAGCCAGCAATGCTTCGCTGGCTGAGGAATTCTGGGCGTTGAAGTCCACAAGTCTTAAAGTTGCCAACATTGAGGACCCCTGCCCTAGGAGATAGAGGCAGATAGAAACAAGTCAGCTCTCCTGTTTTAGGAGACTTCCCATGATGTGCATTTGAAGATAAAAATGTGTCAACCAGATCTACCATAATAGATGTTATTCCTGATGTAAAATCGGCTAATATGTCAACGCATCAAAAATGAGACTATCTAATATAAGAAAATAAAACTTTCATACTGTGTTTTCAGGTTTTATCTTATTTGGTAAACAATCCATTTAGATGTCAGTTTTCTAAATGTGTCTTCTGCAGTGAAGACAAATACAAAAAGCAGAAGCTGGAGATAATGCCAGAATCAAACTGATTTGACAAGAGATAGGAAAGCAGATTGATTCATGTTTATGAAACTGTCTTAGAAATGCAGCTTCATGGTAAAGCATGACACAAATTAATCCATGTTCACGTAGATAGCATTTTGTTGAAGCCACACACTTTTATGGAGAGGCATATTTTCCTGTCAATAAGAGAAAAGGTATATTCCATCTCAAGAACAATAAGCAATAAGAACTTGTTAGATGGGAGGCTTCCGGTTCTGCGCAGCTAGCGCAACAGCTGGTGGATCGAGACATTCTGATCCCTATAGCTGATTTCTCTCTGTTTGGGGACCCTAAATGGGTCCAAAGCCACCCTGGAGAGGTGGCAAGGAAGGAATGAAACCCCACCAATCCTGGGGAGATGGTGGTCGATCCGGACGTCCGGGGAAAGCTCTCCAAAAACTGACAGAAGAAAGGCTAGCATCATTCGTGAGTCTAGCCCAAGCTACATGCAGCTGAAGCCAAAAAGCACTAAACTAAGCATGATTATAAACAGCGTGACTGAACTGTGTAAGAATATTGATTTTCTCTCTTCTACCTGACTGATTTCCTGAGAGAAAAAAAGAAAAAAACCCAGAAGTAAAAATCCTCCGAAAGGGAAGGGTGTGTGTCTTTGTTCCACCCTCCTCTAAATCAGCGGTTCTCAACCTGTGGGTCGCGAGCCCATTTGGGGTCGAACGACCATTTCACGGGGGTCACCAAACAACGCAGTCTGCCATTTTTTTCACCTTTTCCTTAGCTGTGCTACGCCATTTCCCCCCTTTTCCTTAGCTGTGCTACTCCCTCTTATTCTATTGGCTTTTGAAAGCCAATAGAATAGACTCTCTTGAATAGAGTCTAATTCTATTGGCTTTCAAAAGCCAATAGGAATTGTCCAGGCTGTCTCTGCCCTGCTGAGCCCGCCAAAAGTCCCAGTCTGCAAACGGTGCTGCGAGTTGTCTGCAGCAAAGGTGAGCTCTCCGGACGTTTCCACCCCTCCCTGCTGAGAACTACTAAAAATGTAAGTAAAACAGGGCCGGGGTGGAAGGTGGGAGGCCGGCGGGCGCAGGGAGGGTTTTTGGCGCGCGTGGGGCCCGGCGGGTGGCTTACGTCCCTTGGGCTGGGCCAGCTGGTGGCCCAGCCCGTGGTCGCTCTGTGCTGTCGCTGCCGCGGCCACCCAGGAGTGCCTGGGCCTGCCTGCCACCGCCCCAAATGGGCGGCAGTGAAGGCAAGGCTAGCGGGGCAGTAGCAGGCGCAGGGAGGGTTTTTGGCACGCGTGGGGCCCAGTGGGTGTCTTACCTCCCTTGGGCTGGGCCAGCTGGTGGTCCAGCCCGTGGTCGCCCTGCACCGTCACTGCCGCAGCCACCCAGGAGCACCTGAGCACCTGGGCCTGCCTGCCGCCGCCCTGAACGGGCGGCAGCCTACGCCTCGGCCGGCGCAGGGGGCAGCACCGCACATGCGCGGTGCAGGTCGGGGTCTCGGCCTGAAAAAGGTTGAGAACCGCTGCTCTAAATGGAAGCAGCAAAATAAGTTTACAGGGGGGGGGGAATACAGAAAATTGAAAGATGGATTGGTGCTGACATCTAGTGGTGGATGAAAATACTGCCCTAAGTGTACAGCCCAGAAAGAAAACCCTGTTGTCATGATCTTCAGGGCTTTGATTAAACAAAGAGCAGCTGTAACAAAAGAAAACATTGTGGACTATCTACAAAGTGAGCACTATAAAACTTAGAAAAAATTGACCTTCCTGGATTATAAATATTTTTTAAATTGGAATTTTAAAGTGATTGGCAGAGAAAGGATTTTTGGTCATTATGGAGCATCAGAGATCTGCAGAAAGAACATACCAAGAAAAAATAAATACTTACCAGGAGCAAATGTATGTTCTGTTACAACAAATGCAAATGATATTAACTTCAAACCATGAAGAAATAAAAAATGAATTTGAAAATTTAAATGAATGCATTCTCAATTTAATGTCACAACAATCAAATGATCAGAAAATAAAAAGAGAGAGAGAGATCATGTAAAGCAGACAATTGAATATAAGCTAGTGGAGACTCAAGTGGAGAATGACTTAATGACTTACAAGAAACATTGAACATGGAAAAGATAACTTGTACTCTAAGATCACAAAGTAAATTTGAGGTTAAGGAAAAAGATCTGACAAAATGTATTGCTGAGCCGTTGGGAGTACCCCAAGAAACGGGGAGACAAGGGATGATGAAAGAAATCTTCAATGAATATAAAGGGGCAAAGTCTTTTTACAAAGACATGATGTTTGATTTGCCTATTATATCTACAACAACATTTACAAGATTATGGAAAGATTCTTTGATGCAACGGAATATATTGATTGGGGAATATGCTTGGCAAAAGAAGAGGGCTAAAGTGAGAATTGAGGAATTAGATGATGGGGTGTATCAGAGGGAATATTTAAAAATTAAACACTTGTTTGAATATGGCTGAAGAAATAGAAAAAATTTAGTTTAAGATGGATGAACCCTCCAAGTAAGACAGTATTTTTTCTTTTCTTTTTTTCTTTTCTTTTTCGATATGAGAACTATGGAAATGTGTGGGATGATCAACATAAAGGAAATATTTTATATATTTAAATGTAATTGATTTTAAGAAAATTTCAATGGATAACTAAAAATGGGAAAAATGTTTTGAATAGAGTTAAAAGATTAGATGATTGGATTTAATTATGGGGAAAAGAGAACAGAAAAAAATTGGAAATAAGTGCATACTAATTCAAGAGGGATATGTATTTTAAGTAGTATATAATTTTCTTATTTTTTTTTCTTTTTTCCTTTTTTCCCTTTTTCTCTCTCACGTCTTTTCTTTTTCTATGCCTTTCTTTTGTGTCTTTTTCTTATTTTTTAAGACATGAAAATAGATTTTAATACTTTAAGGTAATTAATTCTGGGAAAATTTTAACCAGTAGAAATGTTTTGAACATTGTAGGGAAAATAAATTTAAACAAGAATTGTAAACAGGATTTATGATGAGGCAACCAAGATGACCAGGAAAAGAAGCATGATATTGATGTGATTATTATTGGTAGAAATTTTAAAAAAATCTTTATATTTAATTGTTACCTATCAAATTAATAAGAATTGTATTAATTTAAGGTTGCAAAGAGAATATTATTGGAAGAAGAGAAAATCAAGCAAAGCTATTATGTGGATTTTAGAATATAGAAACTAACTGTTAATGATTACTTTGTAAATATAAATCCAGACAACAAGCTGTTTACCAAATATTAAGGTGTTTATGTTAAAAAAATCAATAAAATATATTTTAAAAAAAAGAACTTGTCAGATGGCAGCACTTGAAGATAAGTAGATATTTGTTTGACAAAGACAAGGCCTTCCTACTTTCCCAATGAAACGTCAAAACAGATGTAAAAGAAAACCAAGAGATCTATAATCAACATACGTACTGTAGTGGGAAGCACATTCAATTTACGGGCATGCTTAGAAACAAAGGTGATTATGAAAGATGGAACTTTCTTTGCACTAGCCCAACTTTTGGTCTTTTAAAAAAAAGGGTGCAAGAAGCACCTGGTGAAATATCCATGATCACATTGGAGTCCATAGATATCATGTTGGAAATAACAGATCTACAGTGGGTGGTGTAGTCATATAAATCACAAGTAGAATTTAATTACCTGTTTTCTCTTCCTACTTCAAAAGAGCCCACATAGTTTAGACTTCATTGTAGGAAAAGGATTCAACTTCTCAATATTTATGATTGTCCTTTTCTGCATCTGTTCTGCATTATTCTTGCGTATGTATTGTGAATGTATCAACACATTCACTGAGTTAGTCACATTCATATTTTGTTTAAAAAGAAATAGAACTTTCAAATTAGGATTCTTGAGAACTCTCCAGTGAATTCCTACAGGGTTGAGTGACATGTTAATTTGCAGTTTGTTGTGTAGTTCTTAAACATCAACCTTTAGCCACATTCAACAGAGCTGCTTTGCTGTGCTCTACTATCGCAGAGCCATTAAGAAATCTTTGCCACTTGCACAACTGTATGCTTACCATGTGCAGTTAAATATGCAACATTCTAAATGCTGTGATTCATGGTTGCCCTGACTGAAATTCTAACCCTTCCCAATATTACCCACCACAAGAAAGCTTCCTCCAGTTGGCATGTGCTATGCATGCATAGTTACTCCATAGCTTCAGTTATGTTTTTGTTTGTTTTATCTTCCCTGGGCTATCCAGTGAGACCCAGATTGTTGGGGGCAATATGCTGACTCTCTAAATTATTCAGAGAGGGCTGAAGCAATATATAAATCTAAGTCCTATCCACGTGACTGAGGTGCTTTTCCAGGGCCTGGGCAGGCTTCAGCTCAATCCTGACAATCCTGTGGATGACTATGAATTTTAGGACTAATGATTTTGCATTGTTAATTCTGGATGTGATGACTCCCTCAGGCAAAGTTGGAGCACAGTCTGGATGTCTTCTGGAACTCATGGTTCCTGCTCAAGGAAGAGGTGATAGCTGTGGCCAAGAGGCCTTCACATAAGTACACATTGTATAGCAATTGCACACATTTCTAGATTGGGAGGTATGAGTCACTCATGTCCTAGTCACCTCTTAAGTGGACTATTGAAATGTACTTCGCAGGCTGCTATCCTTGAAGAACATGTGGGGCTCAGTTGCAACCATTGTCTATCTTGCCTTCAAAATCTATGGGACTCATTCTTAGGCAATGTATCTAGGCATCTTAGATTCTGCAATGCCAAGCTTGATATTTGTTTTGTCAGGTAAGTCTATGCTCATCGTATATAGTTACAATACAGATAAATAAATAGAAAAAAAAGGTCATCTCATCTTGGGAGAGACATGTGTACATATGCACACATATATACTTCTGCCTGAGTTGCCATGACAACACTAGGAGAACTTGAATCTGTAAACAAAGCTTTATGTGAATCAAAACAGAGAAACACACTGAATAGAAAGGCTAAGTTTGATTCCCTTGTGCTTTTTGTTCCGCCTCAAAAAAGCTCAGGTATTTTTTAAATAAATGTATTAATTTATTATAGAGTAAACACACTGATAGGAATGCCCATCTGCCCAATGCAGTTGTAGGTGGCAAAAAATATTAAAATATAATGCACAATTGATACCAATTTTTTAAAAATCCCTGAAAAAAACATTTTCTTACCAACATTACACATAGACACCACAGTTCCATAAACATCTTCAGAATGTCTGGATGAAAGACCAGTTGTGTTACATGTGTGCACCATGGTGCATCTAATATAGCACATACTGCTGCACATTAAACCAGCTGAAGCTTCCACATGCTCCTATTTATTTAGTTGTATCGTAACTATATATGATGGCCATAGGCTTATCTGACAAAACAAATACACAGCTAGCTTTGATTGTTGTAATAGTTATAAACCATTAAAATGTGTAGAAATCAGAAGAGATTATACAAAGCATGCAGGATCTGAGATGCCTAGATGCATTGCCGAGGAATGTGTCTCATAGATTTTGAGGGCAAAATAGACAATGGCCGCAATTGAGCCCTTCTTGCTAAGGAATAGCCATTGCCTTTTGCTGCTTGGAATTCTGCTTTCTGACATTGATAGTGATGCAATCCTGTCTATAACTATGAAAAGGAAATATATATCTATATTCTCAAAACAAGCCCGGAGTCTGTTGTTTTGGCTATATGACTATGGGTTTCCAGCTCTACTAAAGCAAATACCAGCTGGCCTACAGACTCAAAAGTATTTCCCACTATCACTTTAAATACTATTCAGTTAAAAAGTTAAAAGCACCAGTCTACAACCAATCCTTCTCATAATTTGAATGTCAATTCAATATTTGCCATCAAACTGCAATTTTATTACAGAAGGAGAAAGTTATTAAACACATGACATTAATAATTTCACCTGTATTTAATTTTAATTAAATGAAATCTATTTTACTTCCTGGCCACTGTACCTGACTTGTCTTATTAGTCCATAACTATATTTGGAATATGACATTTCAAGGCCAAGAATATAGCTCTTGCCCCAGAAAAATTGTGCATAGCTTGAGCTACCAGAACTGGGCTGTAAAACTATACAAGATCAGGTAGTAAGATAGAGATTTTCTTACATTGTTTACTGCAGTCTAATGACCGCACATATTTTACAGTTTGCATCTGCAGCTCTACGCTTTCCTGATTTGAAGTTTATCTAGCCTGCATCTGATTCTGTCATATGATGAAGGGGAAGGGGGGTGAACAACGGGGTTTTATGGCCCTCACTTCCTTCAGTACAACTTCAAAAGGGACTGAATGTGGATACCACCAAAAGGACTAACCATAGCAATGGGGCTATCAGCTTTCATCTACTCCCCTCTGAAGTTTCCCTTCCACCGGCAGTGAGGAAAAAGGGGGTGGAAATGTAACGCCTGGGATTGTCACTGGAAGGATGGTGGGGTGGGGTGGGGTTGCTGGGAACCCCTTAAAACCTTGAACCATAGGAAGACTTCCGGTGGCTCCGCCGGCGCCGCTAGAGTCTCCTCTGTGAGGCTCCGTTCTCTGGGCTTGTAAAGCCGCAAAAAACAGCGCACACCAGCTGTTTTTTGCGGTGAAAAATCCCCTCTTCGGGCAAAGGAGAGGTGTAGAGCATCGGGAGCAGGGTTGAGCTCCTCTTAAATCCCTGAAAAAAAAGTTTTCAGGGATCAAGAGTGTGAGCTCCCTAAAGCTCCGGAGGACGCTCCTGCCCATAGACGCTTCTGTCATCAGACAGAGAAAGACGCCGCGACCGCTTCTGCTTATAAAAATTACAACACAGGAGAGACTGTAAGCAGACTGAGTGAATACAGGAGTTCTTAATGGATTGCAAGTATTTTTTTTATTGTTTTTCTGGCTATATATTTCTAACTTCTACAATCAACATAATGCTTTCAAAATGGCGTATAGCTTTCACTGCTTTCATTGTTAGAGGAAAGTGCTGGAAAGTGAAAGTGAAGTGAATTCTTTACTTTTTTTTTTCTTCTTGTTCTCGTAAGTGAAGCTAGAGAGATGGCTGTAGGAATTGATTTACAGCCAGAGTGATTGTTTTAAATTTAAAATGGAGTGGAATTTACATTCAAATGTTAAACCTATTTTGGACTGTATTGATACATTTCATGAAGAAAGGCTTGAAATAGTGAAGAGTTTTAAGCAAGAGTTTAAAGCAATATTGAAAGAGACTATTACAGAAATATTAACCAGATTCTTTTTTCCAAATGAAATTGATCTACAATCGACTGCTGAACATTTTATAATACAATCTAAAGAAGAAGAACAAGAACAATTAACTAGATTCTTTCTTCCAAAGGAAACTGATTTACAATCGACTGATGAACATTTTATAATACAATCTAAATTAGAAGAAGAACAAGAAAAAGAAGAAGATAGTACTGAGAATAAAGAGAATAAAGGGAAATGGACCTTGCTTGATAAACAGTTCATCTATGGAGAGGAAGAGGATTTGTTTCAAGAAAGAAAGGGATGGCTATTCCTTTTAGATAAGCAGCAAGAAGAGGATTTAATTGAGAAAAAAGAGACATTGATTCAGTTTAAGAAGCAACTTACTTATGGGGCTGAAGAAGTAAAGAAGAGAGACTTATTATTTGGAAGGGAGGCCTCGTTATGGAGGTTTACCTGGTTGAAAAAAAAAACCTAGAATTCGATTGAAGGAATGAAATTTAAAATTGTATGTAAGGAGCTATGGGCAATTTAAAATTATGGACTGAATTAAGGACTAAGATTATGAGTAAGATGTAAGAGAAGATGATTAATGGATATAATTAAATTGATGAAGAATGTATTTGCTTTGAAATGATCTAGGTTTGATATTAGATTGATTGATTGATGGGATAGATAAGCATTATCTGATTGGATAAAGTTGAAGGAATGTAAGTTAGAAATGGAATAAATAGACTGTATTGGTTATAGAGGTTTATTTGACAGATGAGAAAGCCCAGAAGTCGATTGAAGAAATGAAATTTATAATTAAATGAAAGGAATTAAGGCTAATCTAAGACTATGGGCTGAATCAAAGACCAATTTTATAAGTAAGATGTAAGAGAGGATGTTTAATGGAAGATATATTAAGTTGATTAAGAACAAAAAAAATTTCTTTTTTTTGTTTGAATTGAGGGGTTTATTGATATTATTTGTTTATTTTTCTAAAAAGATGATTTTTTTTGATGTTTAGGTTGATTACTGGAAGATGTATATAAAACTTGATTGTTTGGGTGATTTTATATAACCTCTCAATGGATTGAAGTGATTTAAGGTTTGACTTAGATTGATGGTTTAGATATGTAAATGAAAATTATTATTCTTAACAAGATGATTTGTTTGTTTTGTCTAATGGATTGAATTGATTTAGAGATTGCATATAGTATATAGTTTAAAATTCTTGTTAGGATTATATAATAATTTTGTTTGATGTAGTGGGTTTTCTTTTGTTTTACCCTGTACTCACTCTGGGAAGTCGGGGGGGGAGGGTTAGGGAGGGTTTATAATTTTATATATGATGTTTTCTCAACTGTAATTGGGGTTGATGTAAGAATATGTAATTACTGTCATTAAGGGGTTGCTCGGGTGGCCTCTGGACACCACATCTGATGGAAAGAGGAAGGAGGAGTGAAGGCTGAAGTAAGTGGAAGTTGATAAGAAGGGGGAAGAGTAGGATGGAGATAGAGAAGGATGGAGGGAAGTAGAAAGGAAGTAGAAAGAAGGATGGCAAGAGGGGGGATGAGTAGGGATAGGTGGGTATAGAGAAGAGAAGGAGGGAGGAAAGTAGGTAGCTAGTTGGTATGTGAGGGGGGAAGGATAGGGTTAGGGGGATGTGGTGGTGGGGGTACCGGGCAGTAATGTTAATTGTTTTGCATGATTATTTTCAGTTGAGCTATTGGTATTTGATGTATTGAAAAATGTATTTATGTTTTGTTTATGGATGATTGTTTATTTTAACACTATGATTTGATTTGAGTAGTTTCTTTTTTCTGTAAAAATTAAAAAAAAAACAATAAAATATATTTAAAAAAAACACCTTGAACCATAGGGCTTGGCCCTCAAGTCCTGTCTAGAATGCCTGCAACCATTTTCTCTTAATAAAGGATGCCTGTTGGAAGAAATATTCCAAGAGTGCTGTCTTCTTAAGATGCAAAGTGGGGTGGGTCCTTACATTCTTATTATATGGCACATCAGGCACACTGATTATATGGCACATTCTTTTCTGCAACAATCAGATATATTTCTACATAATTTACAATAAATAATTATAGCTTTGCATCTATATGAAACAGTTAATGTTTGCCTAGTTCGTCTAATGTTTTGTCCTCTTTTGTTCTATTATCTGGTAATAGATCACAGAAAATACTGAAAAAGGCTCAGGGCTAAGAACCTTTTTATGAACTCAACAGCCTATAGGCAATCCCTTTTCTGCCATTTTGCCTAATGGTATACTGAAAAAGTATTGAGCTCTAACACAGGAGGCCATTATAACTTGTCAGCTGAAAATTTTATCTATCAGTTCAAAGTCGCTATGTTAACTAAAATCAGTTTTGCAGTCGCCAAGAAACCATGTGTCCTGAATGCATCATTTAAAAATGTCATTCAACAGAAACTAGAAGTCTTAAGAAAAAGATTAGACAATGCAGATCTGTGAAGAAAGAAGAAACTGAAAAACTAGAACAGAAGGAGGTTGGAAGTTGGAAACAATCTCCTGGATAGCCTAGAAAAAGAAGAAGCAGAGGACCAGGGAGCCAACAATAGGAGGATTTAAAGAAGGACATAGACTAAACTCAGCAGCACTTTTTCGTGCGGATGCTGATAAAAACAGAATCGCCAACATGATCGCCAACGTCCGATAACGGATATGGCACAAGAAGAAGAAGAAGAATAGACTAAACACCCTCTCATGGATAAAGGATTTAGAAAGGAAGTCAATGAACGATTAAGAGTAGGACTTGGGGATCAAGAAGGCAAAACTAACTATATCAAATTAAGTTAGCACTCATTGTACCACCTAATTTCATTTTGTTTACTGTACCTCCAATTGAGTGCATAAGGGGGTCAATAACATAATTATTTGGTCTGTACATATTTTGAAAATTATTCAAAAGAACTGCTTCAGGCATTACAAAGGCCAAAGCATTAGTGCTATGATGTCTGCATTACACAAATACAGATGATCGCTAGATAGCAGGAAACAGATAAAGAAACCTCCAACTTTTTTCTATGATATACTGGTTGTCTAAAGTTTTGTAGCCAAGATAGGGTAACTTGAACAAGCACAAGCCAAGATATGACAACCTGAGTAAACTGTACTATACACAGTCTTCTGCTGTGTATGAAATATGAAGTCTTTTGGGTGGCTTCTGCACGAACCTGGAAATCAAAGCACTGTTTTAAGAGTCACATTAAGGATCCCATTAAAGCAGCAGAAGACTGCCTTACTGAAAAGCAGAAGGCTGCTGAGTTGAGACTCCCATGAGATCTGATAAATTTCCCCAAATTATTTTTGAAATATCTTAATTTCATCTTTGGTTCAACACAGCTTTTTGAAAAATATTTATCAGGAAAATAATAATTGGATTGATAACATTAATGAAATAAATATAATTTTATACTCCTAACCTTAATCAGAGACAGCACACTTCCTTCCTCAATTTAAGGATCTTTACTTAAAGGTGGTTTTCTTTTTTCTTTTTTTTAAATGTCTTTTTTATTAATTTTATAATTATAAATATAACAAAAAAAGCAAAAAAAATCAAATTAACACAACTCAACTGAATACAATCATTTACAACTTTTTCCATCACAAAAACAAAACATAAAAACTTAGCTAAAATGGTTAAAATAACTTAAGTGGTGCCTCAATCCTCTGCTTGAAGTAAGAAGTTAAGAAGCAATTGTCCTTGACATTAGTTTTCCTGCAACATTAAGTTACATACTGTACGTTCAGTTGGCAGCTGCACCTAATTTTGTTATCTACATTTTTGTCAGATACATTTCCATGTATATTTCCACTATTTGACAGACATATCACTTAAAGCATATAAAGATATGTCAAGTCTTCCCACAGTTGAAAGACATGTCTCCTCATATATAACTGATACGAACCACTGGAGCCTCCAGATTATTTTCCAGGGAATCAAGCATTCAAATCTTTTTCAAAGTGTTAGACTGGTTACATTTCTTTTTACTTTGAAATATAATCTTTTGGCAGAGCCCAGAAACATACAGGGCGAAGTGGGGGGGAGGGCTTCTCCTAAGATACTATGGTATAGCTCAGTGGTTCTCAACCTATGGGTCGCGATCCCATTTGGGGTCGAACAACCATTTCACGGGGGTCACCAAACACCGCAGTCCGCCATTTTTTCCCCTTTTCTCCTCGGCCAGCGCAGGGGGCAGCACGTGCTCTGCGCATGCGCGATGCGGGCCGTCATGCCACGCATGCGCGGTGCAGGTCGGGGTCGCACCGCGCATGCATGGCGCAGGTCGGGGTCGCGGCCTGAAAAAGGTTAAGAACCGCTGGTATAGCTGGACACCTTATTTTGCCTTCTTTCTGATCTGACAGGTGCATTTCAACCACATTATCCTTCTTTAAGGCTACTTTCCTTTTCTTATTTCTAGATTTAACTTCTCATGAGAGAACTTTTGTGAAAGATTTCACCAAGCAGATGAAATCTTAGAACTAAATTGTTCTAGAAATAAAAGCTGATAATATTAAATTAATATATATATATATAATATATGTATATAATCCATAGAGCATGAAGAGTAGACCATGGGGAAGTTTATTTTGCATTCCACACCCCCACAACAATTCTAATTGCAGGATGAAAGAGGCATGATTATGAAGAACAAATAGCGATGTTCTTTCGCAACGAAAATGTCTCTCTTCTGTGAGAGCCCAGCAGTAACCTTTCTTGCGCCAAAGGAGTTCTAAGAAGTTGGTATGTCTGCTCCCAGAAGAATTGCAGTTTATTAGGCAAGCTGAGCCCATACACATTTATAACAGTGTGGGGGCATTTGTGTGTGTGCGTATGTGTGTATGCATGCAAATAAAAGAGAAAAAGATTTGAATATCTACATAATGCCTTGTTGGAGATCTACTGACTGTTAAGTGGTTTTTAATTTCACCTCAGATGTAGCTCTCTGCTGCATTGTTCGGCAAGTCTCCCTGCCATATCTATAGATGTTAGGCTAAAAAAAGTTCTCTCTCTGCCTTCACAGAATGGAAGTGTGGAGGCCATGTGCTTTCCAAATGTCAGTCTTATTTGAAGGTGTGAGAAGGTATCCAATCCAAGGGCCCTTTCTGAGAACTTGCTAACCGTAGCACAAAGATATTAAACATTTTTACAAGGCATATATCCTCCTTGTGTCACCTTCCAATCATCCTGAGCCTATCAGCGGCAGTTTAAAGGCATGCTTAGCTGTTCCACTTTTATAAGTAGTCTTTCCCCTGTCCTCTTAAAAGAATTCTTGTTTTATGAACATTCTGCAAGGCCTCATTGATAAATGTTGCACTTAGAGGCTGGAATATGACAGCTCGGATTGGTTGCCCACTCCTTCACATCCCGTGGCTGGGGACTGCTCTCCATGGTCATTTGGGCTCTGAGTACTGGAAATGCCAGATTCTTGGCTCCTACCAATATGCATGCCTGCATAATGCCTGACTGGGCACATGGGCTCCTTTGCTCTGTTTAGAACAGTTCTAGAAACTAGATGTAAGTCAGCAAAGCGAGCCAGGTTCTGTCAATCATCTCTTCCAAACAAGTGCATTATGAGCTTTCTGCTGCTTCTATTGACAAAGGGTTTCATAGGGCTGCAAATTTTCTATTGGTTTTTATTTTTATTTTGGGAGGGTGGATTTGGCATACTCTATTGCACTGAGCTATGTCTTGGTGCCACTAGCAATTCCTATTTATGGCCATCACTGTCAAAAAAATCTGCCTGTTTTCCATTTAGTTCAACAGAAGGTTGCATGAAAAGTGGAAAGAAGCAGGAAATCTTGAATTGGGTAATGGCCTGCTGAAAGTACTCCCACACAATTCAGCCAATGCGCAGCTACACATATGCCGGCTACAGATATGATGGCTATAACTATATTATGAATGGCAATTCAGTACAGATAGTCGTCAACTTATGACCACAACTGAGCACAAATTTTCTGATGCTAAGTGAGATAGTTGTTAAGTGAGTTAAGTGAATCACTGCAGTTGTTAAGTTAGTTAGTTAATTCAGTTAAGTGAATCTGGCTTCCCCATTGACTTTGCTTGTCAGAAGATGGCAAAAGGTGATCACATGATCCCAGGACACTGCAACCGTCATAAACATGAGTCAGTTGCTGAGCATCCAAATCTGATCACGTGACCATGGGGATGCTGCAACAGTCATAAGTATGAAAAATCGTCATAATAAGTTACTTTTTTCAGTGACGTTGTAACTTCAAATGGTCACTAAATGAGAAAGGTTGTAAGTTGAGGACTACCCATAGTCTTCCAGAAGAGTGCTAGACATATATTTAAATAAACAGCCCACAGGTCTACTCAAACATTGCTACACCTTTCTTCAGAAATATTCCAAGTGAGAGGTTATTATCATGGGTAATTCTACAGCAGCAACCTGTCATTCAGGCAGTTTGAAAGGTGGTTAAAAGGCACCATTCCAGCTAACAACTCATAGTCACTCAAGCCTATCCTACCCCCCACCCCCATTACAGACAACTAAGGATTCTTGTTAACAGTGCTTTTTTTTTCTAAAAAAAAAAAAAAAGGTGCCGGAACTCACACACGTTATACAACCCACCTTGCCTACCCTACAAGGTTCCATCCAAAAAAGGTGCCGGAACTCCGTTCTGGGCGTTCTATGACAAAAAAATCCCTGCTTGTTAAGTGCCGAGTACCTCCCTTATCACTCGGACAGTAGAAAATCAGCTAACAGAGCAATACAAATTCTGCCGACATGGTTTTCATCTGATTCAAGGATGAAAGGAATGGATGCTAACAGGGCCAAGAAGAGAAGCCCCAAGTCTGTTTTAACTGGATGTCCACAGTAATAGCCACCATGCAGCTTTGTTCCTTATGCCATCTGTCTTGTAAATTCGCAAGATTCTTTTTTCCCCCCATGTATATGTATACATTTGAACTAGACTAGGGGTGTCAAACTGCTGGCCTGTGGGCTGGTTGCATCATGCGGAGGCCGCGCCCACTTCAGCTCCTGTAATGTGAAAAAAGTCATGATGCAGCGAGTTTGACACCCGTGAACTAGACTGTGATGTTTTTCTGTGTCATAAATGTGTGTATATGTGGGTATATGCATAATGGTGTTTTTTGAGAGCTGAATGCAACGAAATTTCATTTTAATGTATGCTAATTAGCATACATTTAAAGTGACAATAAAGTTTTTATTCTATTCTATTTTATTCTATTCTATTTCCAGAGACAAGATTTCTTGCACAAGGCACTGCTCACTTATATATCTTTTTCCTTCATCAATCAAGCTTTATGAAAGAAATAACATCAAGGAAAAAGCAGAGGAAAAATATGGTTGCATTAGAAATGGAAGATAATGTTGTCTAGATTCTATGCATTAAGGTTCAACCAATTAAAAAGAGTATCACATTAAAAAAAAGCTTTCTTTGGACAAAAGGATGAAAATGTGTTCCTCAGTGGTGAGATATAATTTTATTTGACTTATAACTTGGATTTCAATTAAACATTTGTATGGTTAACATATTTGGAAATGTTACTGCTCATCTGCATCTCCTCCTTTGTCGTTGCATTGTTTTTGGTGGCACCCAAGTGGCCATCACCCAAAAGTAAAGCTAAGGACCCAGGCAAAGCAGAAAGAAGTGGAAGGAATAAGAGAGAGTAATGCTGAAAAGAAAATGGGAAGCTGACATGATTAAAAAGGTAGGGGATTAGAGATGTCTGCAATCCATTATTACTAAAAGTCCAGAAATCCAAAGATAAAATAAATGAGACATACCTTTATTCCATTAAGATAGAAGAAAAACAGTACTGTATGCACATTAGCTTCTTTTCTGGCAAGGGCTCTTGAAATTAATTCACAGTTTTTGGCTATTCCACCACAAACAATACAAAAAAAATCAAATTATTGTGGAAACTCTGTGACTTTGGATTCTGGCAAGAATAATATGATAAAAAAAACGATCAGGCATTGATTTCATTTTCTCTGGTGGCAAATTGGAGCATAGTTTGCTTCAAATGCATATGGATATCTGCTAGCACACAGATTGCTGATGGATATCCTAGAGTCCCCCTTAGGGCCAATGAAATAAGATGAGAAGTAAAATCATTCACATTCATTCATTTTTATGTTGCGATAGACACATTTGGAATGGTAAAAGCATGTTTAAAACTGCATGTTCACCACAAAGAAAACTTAAGCTTGCTCCTGGCCATTCGCATTAGCCCCTAAAATAAGCTTTACTGCTTTTTGTCTTATGTATCCCTGAATGAATGAATGAATGAATGAATGGAATATTACTGTCACCATTATAAAATACTTTAATACAATTAAGTATTTATTAACAATAAATTAACAATTAACTAAAATATTTTCTTACACTACTGAAGTTTTTAAATTTGCAACACTAAAATAGTGAAAATTAAAAACTATTGATTAATAAGACATTTTATTGAATTATTTATTAAGATTACAGTACAAGTCCTAATTCATCACTTCTATGAGTTCATTAATATTTTCATCATGAAGAAATCCACTTGCATGGTGAAGGTTATGGATCATAATTTACCATGACGGTCCAATGTGGGCTGGAAGATTAGATGTGTTTTCAACTTCCCAATCTAAGGCTAAGTGATTGGCCTGAAGTCCCATGTTGGCTTTCATGCCTGACAGAGAATTAGATCCTGCATCTCTGTACTTCTACCTTCCTTTCAGATTACTACTATTGTTTGTATATAAAGTTTGCTCCATTGTAAAGTAACATAAGAGCATTGGCAAGTGGTCCTTGCCTAGCCAACCATCCACTTTAAATCTATGGAGCAATTGTAATGGACTGAGGGAGATGGCTACATAAAAGTAATCTTGATCACATATGCCCAAAGTTTATAATCCCATGGATGGCACTTTCTTGTAGTCCCATTCAAATTCAATAGATCTACACTGCTGAATGCTTAGCAATGTTAGGCCAACTTAATTACTTCTTAACTTGTCAGACTAATGCTGTAGCAAGGGAGATACTTCTGCTGAATTGGTGGGGAGGAGGCATTGAAATAATTTTGCATGGGAACCTTATCGTTGGGGCCCATTCTATCATAAAAATTACCCCCATGACTATATGTGCCTTAGATTTCTTTTCTACATTACCTTTGCATATTTTAGTACATGGAACGAAAGGCAACTAATACTGGGGTGCAGATTGGGAGAGAGATACTTTAATTAGCAACTACTGTGCAGCAATTAAGTTTAATTAATTTTGTAACTGCATACATCTTCAGTGTGGGCAGCTTAGGACATATGGCACATCTTTCCATCAGCGCATTTTTACTTGCATTTACATAGGATAATAAGGAGACTGAATAATATGCTTTTAAATATAATCCCCACATATAACCAGACCCCCTGAAGAGTACAATAATTTGTTATATAGTTTATAAACCTGAGGTTCCTATGATTTGATTTATGTTCTGATATTCTAAGTGACTAAGTCATTGAATTTGTGATGGTGTTTATGCTTCTTTGGAGATTGGTAAATTTACAGGATTTGTTCCATCTGAAATGAACCATTATCACAGGTGATAGACAGCGGGTAAGACTTCTGGCTGCATTCTAAGGGAATGATGATACTTTTTGCATCTTCTTGTGTATGTGCTTCCACTGGAGACTTATCTCTCCAAATCAGGCTTATCCTTTGGTTCTATTCTATTTGTTATTTCCATCAAGCTCTTATTGTTATTATTCCAGCATTCTCTTAGCATCCTGCATTTGTTAATGGCCAAGCCAAATCATCTGACACAGGAGGTATTTTATTGTATCACTCTGGATATTTCTTTCTTGTACTTTGCTCCAACACTTTGTACTGTCAGACAAATCAATTACATTAATTTGAGAACATTTAGAAGCGTCATCTGATTGTGTTGTTAACTCAATAAAAACTACAGGATACTCCTCTTTGTAGTTCTGGAATGTCATTATTTTCAATTCTTGGAGTTATGGAAGAATAGTTCATCTCAACTTCCTCACAAGATGATAGTACAACACCATTAAGTCTCCCTTTATTCTGGGTTTGTCATCTCAGTATTTCATTGCATTAGTTTGTCATGTTCTTAGGCAAGTGTATATATTTCCAAATAAGGTAGCCAATTCCCAAGTTTATTTTGTAAGAATACCTAGATACTTCATCTGAGTGTCAGGACCTCAAAACCCTCTTTCCTTTTTCATAGATATATGCTGCTTTTGGAGCCTGCCATTCTGCTGAGGGGAGGGGGAGCTTGCATGTGCTTGGGATAACTTTCACTTTCTATATTCCCCTCCTCCCGGTTGCAGAGAAACAAAACTGGAGAAGACCTTGAGATGCATGCCAACTGTGCCAGTTACCCGCTCATCAGACTACCCGTGGATTGGCTGGATTTCAAATGGACGTTATGACTTTGGTGGGAGGAGGAATATTGCTTGCTTAACTATACCATTTCGGTGGGCTTTTCCCCAGATCTCACCTTGATTTCCCTACTGTCACTGACCCCTAATAAAAGTATCCTTTTGAGACAATGCTTGTTTCAAGAGTTTTGCTTTCTTGGGTGGTTAATTGAAGTGGGACTTTACACCGAGACTTAGAGGCATTCTTCAGAATAAAGATGATGCCAGAATATTTAGCTCTGCAACATGTCTGTTTCTTATTTTTAAAAAAACTGAATCTTACAACTAATTTAAATCAGTTGGGTAAGAAGATTCATACTAAAGGTCCAGGACACCTTTGCAACCATAAGTACAAAGACAAATTTAAGACAAATCCAATCCACCTTGGAAGGCGGATTAACTAATTTAGCCATTTTTGCTGAAAAAGTACAGTAGCTGGCTAGAAAATATCAGGAGGCGTTCTATTAATTGATCATCTTCTTTAAAAGGGGTGAGAAACATGAACATCCTTTTTTGAATATTTGATTAATTCACGCTTCAGTAGATGAAATACTATTGAATCAGAAAAGAGTACAGCTTATTTAATTCCATATCTCCTGTAAGTCTTTTATGTGGATTCTAAGGCCTCTTATTTGGAAGAAAATGTCCCTAGTTCTAAATTCATGATATGCCTTGCCTGATGAACTTCTCTGTATAGCCTCGAGGCTCTAATTCAAGTGAAGTAATCAGATGAAATGTAGGACATCTTACAGCATATAATTAATAGAAAATTATAAATAGACCATTTGCCATGCAGAAACAAATTACATTTTTCATTTTTCTATTAGACGTATGGGTCAACAAAGTCCCCTGTATTTCTTTGCATCTTGCCAAGAGGATGTACGAGCTAGAATTATGGATCTTCATTTTCTCTTTGGTGATTTTCTAGATACTTTATAATTTTTATTTTATTTTTATTTGGTGTTATTCCCTTTTCTAAATGAACTGGAAGACTCTTCTGTATCATGACCAAAAAGAAGCAATGCCAGGCAATATGAAATGAAATAATGCATCCACAGGAGCCAGTTCTACCAGTTTGGACTGGTATTATTATTTTAATTGAAAAGAACTAAAAAAGACTGCTGGTTCAGAAGTATGGGATTTGCTATCCAACACATCTGGGAAGCATCATGATAGGAAAAGGTTATGCTATTATGGGTTTATGGAATTATGAATTTAGCATTGAAAAGAATATATTTTTCTCACTTTCGTGCCTAGAGGCATTTGATTGGCTTTAGGGAGTAACAAAATGTTAAATGGGTATACATCTGGTGTAGGCATGCAGTTCTTAAGTACTTCAGGAAACAAAAGCTCTGAGAGCTCTCCTCTCAGACAAGCAGCAAGAAGAAGATTTAATTGAGAAAAAAGAGAAATTGATCCAGTTTAAGAAGCAATCTATCTATGCTGCTGAGGACCAGGAAAAGCAAAGACAGAGATTTGAAATGTTATTTCAACGAAAGTTTATGGTTAAGAGACAAATGATATTGCAAGTAAAAAAGAGAGACTTATTATTTGGAAGGGAGGCCTCATTATGGAGATTTACTTGGCAGAAGAAAAAACCAAGAGTACGATTGAAGAAGTGAAATTTAAAATTGTATGCTAGGAATTATGGGTAATTCAAAATTATGGATTGACTTAAGGACTAAGATTATGAGTAAGATGTAAGAGAAGATGATTAACGGAAGATATAATATTAAGATTATGAGTAAGACGTAAAAGAAGATGATTAATGGAAGATATAATTAAATTGAAGAAGAATGTACCTGCTTTGAAAAGATCTAGGTTTGACATTAGATTGATTGATTGATGGGATAGATAAGCATTATGTGATTTGATAAGGTTGAAGGAATCTAAGTTAGAAATGGATTAAATAGATTGTATTTGTTATTTAGGTTTATCTGACATATGAGAAAGCCCAGAAGTCGATTGAAGAAGTGAAATTTAAAATTAAGTATAAGGAATTAAGGCTAATCTAAGATTATGGGCTGAATTAAGGATTAAGTTTATGAGTAAGATGTAAGAGAGGTTGTTTAATGGAAGATACACTAAATTGATTAAGAATATATATTTTTTTGAATTGAGGGGCTTATTGATACTATTTGTTTAAAAGAAACTGATTATTGGAAGATATATACTAAACTTGATTGTTTGGGTGACTTTATATAACCTCTCAATGAATTGAAGTGATGGATTGATTGTTAGATTGATGGTTTAGATATGTAAATGAAAATTAATACTCTTAACAAGACGATGTGTCGGTTTGGTTTAGTGGATTGAAATGATTTAAGGTTTGATATTAGATGGACTGATTGAGGGATTAGATATGTATTAGAATTGATAAGGTTGAATAAATGTTAAGTAGAGATTGTATTTAGTATATAGTTTAAAATTCTTGTTAGGATTATATAATAACTTTGTTTGAAGTAGTGGGTTTTCTTTTGTTTTACCCTGTACTCACTCTGGGAAGTCAGGGGGGGGGTAGGGAGGGTTTATAATTTTATATACTATGTTTTCTCAACTGTAATTGGGGTTGATGCAAGAATATGTAATTATTGTTATTAAGGGGTTGCTCGGAGGGCCTCTGGGCACCACATCCGATGGAAAGAGGAAGGAGGAGTGAAGGCTGATGTAAGTAGAAAGTTGATAAGAAGGGGGAAGAGTAGGGATAGTTGGGTGGAGTAGAAGGAGGGAGAAAGAGAAGGAGGGAGGAGAGTAGGTAGATAGTTGGTAAGTGAGGAGGGAAGGTTAGGGTTAGGGGGATGTGGTGGTGGGGGTACCGGGCAGTAATGTTAATTGTTTGGTAAATGTGGTCTATGATTATTTTCAGTTGAGTTATTATTATTAAATGTATTGAAATATGTACTAATGTTTTGTTAATGGATGATTTTGAAATATGTATTTATGTTGTGATTATGTTTATTGTTTATTTTAACACTATGATTTGATTTGAGCATTTTTCTTTTTCTGTTAAAAATTAAAAAACATATATATATATATATACATACATATATATATATATATATAAAGGAAACAAAAGCTCAGGAACAGAATAGGGAGAACTCTACCTCCATCCATGTGACAAATCCTTTACTGACAATGGTGACAGAAAATTTACAAAAATATCCTCTCAATCATGAGGAATTGTAAAACTGTTTTCTTGAAATAAGTGGTTTCTAAGACCATGTCTTCAGTTTTATAAACAGAGTTGTTTAAATACAAAAAAAAATTGTCATCCTTAATCTTCAACAAATTTTAAGGAGGCAGATTCTTTCCCTTAGGAGGATAGTACAAGCTTGTAACAGACACTCATCTTCTGTATTGGATAAATCTAGTAAAGAAATACGCTATGTGGTATTAATGCAAAAATTTTCCTGTTCTGATTCCCACCAAATGCATTGAAAGTAAGTTACTTTCAAATAAGTACATTTTTTAAAATAAAGAAATAAATAATAAATTTATTATTTAATCTCAAAGATGAGCTAATTGCTTTTGTCCATTAGGAAAAGCCTAAAAGAAAAATCTATTCACTAGAATAAAATGGTTCCATCTGAAAAGGAGATGCAAGTGAACAGGGCAGTAGTGGAGGCTGTTGATAACTGAAAGCTGGTAGGCGAAAGTGTCGAACAAGGAACTCTTCAGAGAACAGTATTGATCTGAGTAAGAGAAGGGATGATGAAGTGCTTGCAGACAATGAGACTTTCCCAAAGAATACGCTCTATAGTGCTTTTAAAAAAAACATGTATTAGTAAAATATTTTAAAAATATTTTTAAAAAATATTTGAAAGTGACAATTTAAATGTTTACAGAAGTAGTCTAGTGATACTTTTATTATTATATTAATTGTAGATTTATATTACACATGTGTATTGGCTTTACACTTTTGAGTCAAGGCTTCAAAAGCAGACTGAAGACTAGATTGAAATGTCAGATTTACATTTATTAATAATTATCATTTCTTACAATTCATCTTTCCTTCAAGGAGCTCAAGATGACATAAATGGATTCTCCTATCACTTAATCCTCATAATAACAACTAATGAAGTGCTTTGGGCTGGGAGACTGATTGGTCCAAATTATTCAATAGACTTCCTTGTCCCAGCTCTTCCTCGTGAATATCCAGATGGTACATAGTTTCTTTAGATAAACACATTGCCATAAATTTCATGTAGATCATATTATCGGAAGTGGGAGGTAGGGTTTTAAGACACTTCTAACATTTTTTTAACATCCTAACATAATCCATCTGAGAGAAGGCTGTACAGTAGTACAATTGATTAAAAGTTCAGCATCATAGGAAAGGCAAGATAATATAACAACACAACATTACATAATATAGAACAGTGGTGGCGAACCTATGGCACGCGTGCCAGAGGCAGCACTCAGAGCTCTCTCAATGCCCCGGAGATGGCAACTGTCCCTCTTCAACCAGCCACCCGCTAACTCGCTGAGGTCCCATGTGGCACAGCTAGTTTCCCTCCCCCCCTGTCCCATCCCTCCTGGCCTCATATGCTCTCCTTTTCCTGGGCATGACCCACTGCATCACCTCCTCAGCTGTCGATCATCTGTCCAGCTCAGAGGCAGCTTCTCTGAACTTCTGGTGGTGGACTGCAGAGCCCCAGAGTGCGCCAGTTGAGGGGCCAGCAGGCTGTGGATGCTGACAGACACTGTTGGCCCCATGTGCTCACTGGCCTCTGTGTGCAGGGGCCGATGGTGTCAGGCAGCAGCCGCCCCGGTCCCTACCTCACCTTGCCCTGCGACAATGGCACCCCAGCCCTGCCTCACCTTGCCTCACTTTACCCCACAGGACGAGCCTCCTACCCACCACCCCACCTGCCAGAGACCCCCTGGATCTCCCCGAACCCTGCTCAGCCCCCACAGGCATCCATCCCCATGAGTAACATTGAGGTGACCACGCCCACCTTGGCCACACCCACCCAGTCTGCCATGACCACCACAGCCACGGCCACCCAGCGGGCCATGCCCATCTGGCACCCGGTGATAAATAAGTGGGTTTTGAGTTGCAGTTTGGGCACTCGGTCTCGCCATCACTGATATAGAAGGTAAGTTTTTCTACTACCTACTAAATAATGCAAATTGACATCCAAATTGTTTTATAAGTGTTTAAAATTCCACAGAAAGCTTGCAATTGTAAGAAAATTGTTGTCTTCTTTCTATAACCTAACGGAAAGGCTACTAATGTCTTCTACCAATTAAATGCTCACAGTCCCTTTAGAGGATCCTATCTATTAACCTTGGCAGAACATCAGTTTTTCCTAAAAAGAGGGACTTGTTCCTTCCTTAAACATTTGTTTACATTTAACAGGTTAGATTATTGTTGTCATAGAAACAATCAGCCAACTTCCAATTTAAAGCACCAAATTATGTAACTGTTGGGTTTAATAGCTAAACTGGATAAGGATTATTTTTCTGTTGACAATCATGATTATCAAACTAAGCCAAAATGTTTCTCATCACACATGAGCTTTACCTGTGAGGAAGAAATATGGAACAAGACTTTGGAGGTATTTTGTTGCATAGCAAATTTTTAGTCTAAATATTCTACATTTATATGACTAAATGCTTTTACTGAAAGATCAGAAATATCCAAAGACTTCTGAGTAATTGTAAGGACAACTGAAAGTTAGTTTATGGGAATCAGAAGAACTCACCTAATCAAGGTCTTCCCATACACAGGGCACCATTGTTAATAGCATGTCTGAACTGTCTGGGTATTTAGAGCACAAACAGATTGTTCTTTCCTGTCCTACAAATTGTGGCTAGTCACATGTTCAGACAGATGTTTAGAATGGATTTGGCATTTTTCTCCACCTGTTGAGTCCTTCCCAAGGACCTGGGATAGGCAGATGTCCTGTCTCGGAACAGGATGTAAGCTGTTCCAAGTAAAATTGTCTTTTGCAACTAATGGTGATCTTGTCAATGCTGTTAGAATACCAACAGTATTCTAGTGGTTCTCCAATTCTTTTGAGATTGCACCCAAGGCACTCATTACTACAGTATTTGTACTACCTTTGTTTTCTTTGCCACTTCCATTCTACTATTTGCAGGTCTTTATATTTTGTGATCTTCTTCATTTTTTCTTCTTCTCTTCTATTGTCTCCAGGTATTGCCATATCCACTATCCAGACTTTTCTGTCTTTCTTATTGACCATTGTAAAGTCTGTTATGTGGCTGTTTTCCTCCTTTTTCATTATTTACTGGTACATTATTTTTCTTTCTTTAATCTCTACACCAGTATTATTTTGACATTTGTGCTATGCTCTGTCAGGTGTTGTGATATAAATTCTTAAGGCTTTGTATTTTTGTCTTGTTGGAGCCAATGGATGCCTACAAAATCCAGAGATAAGATTTTCTGCTTCAATTCCCTCCATCCCAACCTAGGCACAGGCACCTTCCTTTGAACTGGCAATTATTACCTGAATCTAGAATTTAGCTTTATGAATGTCTGCTCCATTTTAATCTAACACATTTCTGGACATGTAGACAAGAATATGATGCTTTCTTCTGACTGAGGCTGGGCAAGGAGCTACTTATATATGCACAGATATGAGCTTTAATTATCACCAGAGAGAATTATTTAGAACAGGGATGTCCATACTTTAAGACCTGTGGACTTTAATGCCCAAAATTTCCCAACCAGCCATACTGGATAGGGAATTTTGGGAGTTGAAGTCCACCAGTCTTAAAGTTGCCAAGATTGGACAACCCTGTTTAGAACATTCCAGAGCCAGGTGTTTTGGTAGTAAGCCCCACACAAATATATAGTGCATGTATCATGAAGAAACCTCCTGCAGTTTGACAGTTGCAACAGTCTAAGAAATTATCTTACGTTTTGCTTGTTCTTGCTTCCTTCCTTGTGATTTTTATTTTCTGGATTAATGATGTTTCACAATCCAAAAAGTATGCAGGAGTCAGCTTCTTTAAATCTAAATTTATTTCTATATCTATAGCCAGCAAATACATGGAAAACTCTCAAAAATATCACTGATTACAGCAAACCTCCTCTCCATGCTGAAGGAAATCGACAACTGGCAGATGACCTGAAGGTGTTTTACTATAGTTTTGAGAGGAAACCACTGTCACCTATCGCCACATCCCCATCTCAGATACACCAACAACAGCCCACCCTCCTATAACTGACTCCATCCCCTTGCCCTCCCATCTCTGGTGATTACAGAAAATGATGTGCAAGGTCTATTTCACAGATAAAAGCCTGGAAAAGCACCAGGCCCAGACAAGATAACTCCTTCTTACTTGAAAGTTTGTGCTAACCAATTGGCTCCCATCTTCACCTGCATCTTTAATAAATCACTAGAGATGTGCTATGTTCCTTATTGCTTCTTAATGCTCTACTATCATCCAGTGCCAAAGAAACCCTCCATCAAGGAACTTAATGACTACAGACCAGTTGCTCTGACATCCGTAGTTATGCAAACCTTTGAAAGGTTAGTGCTGGCCCACCTGAAAACCATCATGGATCCACTGTTAGATCCCTTGTAATTTGCCTACTGAGCAAATAGATCAGCAGATGATGCTGTTAATATGGCTCTGCACTACATCCTACAACATCTTGAATTTCCAAAGACCTATGCAAGGGTCCTTTTTGTAGATTTCAGCTCAGCATTTAATACCATCATTTCAGATATTCTTCTCACTAAACTAAATCAGCTAGCTGTGCCTTGCCACACCTGTAAGTGGATCATGAGCTTTCTAACACACAGGAAGCAGCAAGTGAAGCTGGGTAAAATCACATCAGATACCTGTACAATTAGCACAAGGACCCCACAGAATTGTGTGCTTTCTCCACTTCTCTTCTCTCTATATACCAATAACTGCATCTCAAAAGATCCCTCTGTTAAAGTACTGAAGTTTGCAGATGATACAACAGTGATTGGCCTCAATCAAAACAACAACAAATCGGCATACAGATGGGAGGTTGAACAACTAGCCTTGTGGTGCAGCCGGAACAATCTTGAACTGAACACACTCAAAACTGTAGAAATGATAGTAGATTTTAGGAGAAACCCTACTATTTTATCACCTCTTACAATACTAGACAACACAGTATCAACAGTAGAGACAAACTTTAAGTTTCTATGTTCTATAATATCTCAAGATTTAAAATGGACACCTAACATCAAAAATGTCATCAAAAAAGCACAACAAAGAATGTTCTTCCTGCACCAACTCAAAAAACTCAGAATGCCGAAGGAGCTGCTGATGCAGTTCTACGAAGGAATCATTGAGTCTGTCATTTGCACCTCTGTAACTGTCTGGTTTGGCATTGCAACCATACAAGACAGACAGAGACATCAACAAATAGTTAGAACTGCAGAAAAGAAAACAATTGCTACCAGCCTGCCTTCCACTGAGGACTTGTATGCTGCATGAGCAAGAAAGAGGGCTGTGAAAATATCTACAGACCCCTCACATAAACTGTATCAATGTCTTCCATCAAGACGACGCTATAGGGCAGGGCTTTTCAACTGGTGGAATGCGTACCACTGGTGGTACTTCGGAACCCGGCAGGTGGTACGCGTACGACGGGTTGAAAAGCACTGTAAAAAAAGTGTAGAAAAAGTGTAAAAGTGAATGAGATGAAGTGGCTGCACAGACCTATGAGAGAATCAGCTGGAGCTGTGTGAGGTATTGCCGTGACTCTGTGGAGAGCCCAGGATCGGTGCGCACTGCTCCAGCTGATCAGCGGCAGCCTTGGGGGTGGCAGACAGCCACACACAGTCTTAGGAAGGAGATTCAGCTGGAGCTGCATGAGGTTTGCCTGGGTTCTTCTGAGAACCCAGGATCAGCACATGCAGCTACCTGATCGGCGACAGGTCTAGGGTCTTTTGCCTCCTACCCTTGGCCACGCCTCTCCTTGAGCCTCCCATCTCTGCCCATTTGCCTCCAGCGTTCCTCTTCGGAGCAGCATGTGATTGCCAATAGGTGATTGCAGGGGGGTGCGGTTTCTGCAGTTGAAGTGGGAGCATGGGTGGGTGTCGGGGTGCTAGTTGGTTATCCCCTCCAAAGATTCCCTACTCTTAAAACAGGATCAGCTGCATGTGCTGATCCTGGCAACAGTTACCCAGCATGTTGCTTATGATCATGATTTATCACTATTACTTGTATGTACACTGAGAACTTACACACCTGAGACAAATTCCTTGTGGGTCCAATCACATTTGGCCAATAAAGAATTCTATTCTATTCTATTCTATTCTATTCTGTTCTGTTCTGTTCTGTTCTGTTCTGTTCTGTTCTGTTCTGTTCTGTTCTGTTCTGTTCTGTTCTATTTCATTCCATTCATCTGATAGTTTCCCTCCCTTTATCACATTAAACTTACAATTTGGCAAAAATATTTTGTGGAATTTTTAGAATTGCAAGTACATTTTGTATATCTGAGATGAAAAGTAAGTGTACTTTTCTTTTGTATTTCTCAAGCAACACCACAATGCCAGGTATGCTTTTCAAGACTTGGTTCAGTGTAACAGTTAATTTTTATGAAGATATCATACCACTTCCTGGCAATAAAATTTTCCAATCAACAAATGAGTATGTTTTCTCTTTCTTCTATCAGATCCATTTCAATGGTTTGTGGCCTTTTTTAAATGTTGGCAGTTTGTATGAAGTAAAAGATTAATTCCAACTCTATTTTCTACCTTCCTCTTATGTCAACCATTATTTCTCATCTTATATGAAGGGGATTGCATCTCATTTCAATATTTTCAAAATGGTAAACTATTGCAGCTAAGGATTTTGTTACAGCTTAAATAATATACATAAAATTATGCATTAAAATTAGAATATGATAATTTTAAAAAGTCACCTTTATCCAAACACTAAATGCTTCTGTGAGAAGTAAAACAACTATTCTAAGTTGTTATTCCAAAATTCCAAAATTTCTCTGTATCTGGTGATACAAATAATTTTACAAGTTCTGGATAATTTCTGTTGCTCATAAATCTTCACATGTGAGCATTTGATCTTCAGTTTGGCTCTCTTTTCTCCACTGCTCACTCACAGCATGTATCCTATTATTGTGTCCGGAGTGAAGTCATTTTACTCCTTAATCCCCCAAAATGAGGATAATCATGAGGTGTGGAAGTCTAATGTGCAATGAAAGCAAACAAGAGCATGCTGCTATATTAATTCAGTCTATAGATCTCAGTCTATAAATTTCAACAAATAACCTATAGAGTCCAATGTGCCATAGAAAATAATCTACTTTTCCCTCCAAGAAAGAATATATCCTTGTTATGAATTATTTATACAGCATCAAGCAATGTTGTTATTCCTATTCTACAGGAAAAAACAAGTAACACAGAATTGTTTATAAGGTATGAATCTTCAAAGGCACAGTGCTATATAAATACAAAAATAATTAGACCAGTCTCTACTGAATATGGATGTTCATCTGAGCACTGAATATAGATAGAGATGTCCGAGATTCTTCTCCATCAAGTACAGAAAATGTATGCAATGTTCCATGATTATCTTAACAATATTATCAGAATTCATAGAGCCATCACTTGTATCCATTTAAATAGACTTCACACAATTTGATAACCTCCAGATGTGTTGGGAGGAGAAAAGTATAGAGCTGTAGTCTAACACTTCAGGGAGTTAGAAAGGGCTAATTTAGAGTTTTCTATCAACATTTTTTTTTCTTGGAGTTTTTTGGTGACTGTGTTATATTTCTTTTCTTCTTTTCTTCCATCCATGTTTTTCAGCTTCCACACTGCAACTCCTTTTTTCTCAATTCACAAGGAGCTGAAAGAGGCTACTTCTGCAGTTCATTTAATAGCACACTTGGTTGCCATGGGAACTACAATGTTCAAAGTTTATTTTCCCTCTCTGACCTGATATTACACTGCATATTTTAATAAAAGCACACACAGACATATGTACACAGTGGTGCAGCACAAGAGTTTTCATTACAGTTCTTCTGCAGAAGTTGTATCTCTTAAGGGAAAAGAAACCAAGTTCAAGTCAAGCCAATAAACTGCATATTTGGTCTTACGATCTCTCATTTAATGCTGCTTTCAGAATTTTTTGTATAGCATTGACCACTGTTTTTGTCATCAAGTTCTCTTTCCCTTTAGCATTGTTTTTAAACCTCTTAAACAGAACATAGAAAATTACGCTGTATGCACCCAATAAATGCTCTTCTTTAACATGTCATTTATTTGTTTAAAATATTTAAATTTCTGCCCATCCTGTACCAATCAATGGTCGGTTCCCAAGCAAGAATTGAAAGAAAAAAATGTAAAAAAAATGTAAAAACTATTAAAAGTTTAAACATTAAAAAGAAAAACCTGGCACCAAATCAAGCTTCCAACATGGAGTCACCTCATCTTATCTTTGCGGATAAAACCAAGCCTTTTTGGAAAACTAGGAGATTAGAGGCCTGCTGAATTTTAGGGGAAAGAGTGTTACATAAAGAGGGGACTGCCATGGAAAAGCATGCTTCTCATTAGATGACAATATTTGGGGGAAGGGACTAGGAGTGTGCCTACCTTATCTAACCTGGTAGGATGAGTAGATGTTCTCAGGGAAAGGCAATCCCACAGATGATCTAGCCCTGTGCCATAGAGGGCTCTAAAGGTTACATACTCCAGCACCTTTTAACAGTTTACCATTAACTGCCAATGCTTCATCTTTTTACGCCTTATATATTCTTTAAAATTGGCAAAGAATTCTGCTTATGTAAAAAAAAGATTACACTCAACAGTTTGGAAGACTTTTTCTAAGAAAGTGGAGAACGCTCTTTAGAGATGGAGACTGATGTGTGAAAACACATCTTGAATGAAGTTGAGCTCCACACAGCAAATGTTGAGAAACTGATCCATTAATTATAGTCTTTACCCTTTTCAAAGGCTTAGCAGAGAATGGAGTAAGATTTTAAAAAAGAGCTTGTAACATGTAGATAATTGGATTTAATTTTATCATGTAACATGAGTAGATTATAAAGAAATTAAATTTACCTTCTCACTCAATCTTTCTGGATTTAGAGCAGGAGGGTGGAAGAGGGAGGTTGTGCACTTTGACTGGTTGTCTCTCAAACCTTCTATTTAGAAACAGTAAGTAGCTGTTTGATTGGAACTGACCTACACATACATGCTTTCAAACCACCCCTAAAATGTGGTCCCAGTACAGTACTGTAGGGTATATGTGAGGGAGAAAAAGGGAGGACAAAAGAGTACATTAGCCACAGCCTGCAATGAGACTTTTTAATTACCAACAAAATAAAACATTGAACTAAACACAAAGTCCTAAAAGTATGATGACCTGAACAAGTAAATCAGAGGCATTATATAACAATTGAGGCAGACAGACATTTAAAATTTCAGTTAAAACTGAAGGCAAATTCAACTCTTATACCTAAAAACATGGTTACTTGGTAACCATGTCTCATCACACAGGCGTTTCTGGGTGCAAATAATAATGCTGCATCTTTTTGCAGGGAGTGACTGAATAATCTAATTACACCAATACAGAGGCAGAACAGAGTTATAGAGGATATGGTAGAAGAAAATAGAATCTAGATATATATTAGGCAACCTGTTCTATGGATACAGTAGCTGTTTGGCCTCCCAAGTTTTTTTTTTACTATTCCATTTATTGTTTCTGAATAACACTGGTAGTTGTGTTAAGATCCATATATTTGCACTTACATAAATTTGAGGAATTTAAGCTCATGAGGCCCATGAGCTTAAATTATTTTTTAAAATTTATTTAAATATTGAAATATAACAACAACAACAACAATAATAGTCACTTTGAATGTAAACCAATCAGCATACATCAAAATGAAATTTCATTGCATACAGCTCTCAAAGGGTCATCACCTCCGATATACACTCCTTGTTTGTGGCCAGCTCAAGTTACAGATCTTCCATTTTAGTCTCTAGGGAGTGAACAATGGCAAACAGGACAAATGGAAACGGAGCTCCATGTGGATTAGCCCTCAAATTAGCTAGTATTCCTGCATGACAACCTCGACTCCTTTTCTTTTTTCTGATCCTGTCTCTTCTACCTTTTAAATATGAATTTAATTATACAGAAAGAGTAATAACCGAACAAGCAAGCAGTAAACCCTTATCTCTTTGTACAATCTGTCCACATCTCAATATCTAAGAAGCTGAAAAGAATCCATGTGAAATATGAATCCAAGGAGCAGATCTCTCTATGACTTGACCCGATAAGAATCAAAATTGAGGTGAATTCAATCAAATTTGTTTGCAAAAAAATCTATTGAAATTGCTTATAACATGCCTTTTCAGCTAGGATGAGATAGGCTAATTTGGTAAATAAAATTCTAATTTTCTGGTTTACAGTTCTATGAATAGTGATAAATAACTTGGTTTCTTTGCACACCATAAGAAACAAATTGCCAGAAAATTATAACTGGAATGTCATCCTATGTAGGGCCCCTATAGATCTGGCCAAAGACATTTTGCCATTACTGCTCAAACAAAGACAAGATGTGCAACCTCATTTCATAGATGGCGAATATAGAACTAGTAGGCTATGAAGCAAGCTGAACTCCATACTCCAACAAAGAGGATGTAATGAATAAAGTTGATAAGAAAGGAATCAGCAGCTTGCATAGTAAACTGTCATGTATCAATGAAAGATCAGCACTCAGATCAGCATAGATTAGCTCCAAGGTCAACTTCAGACGAACAATCAAGTAATTAATATTCCAATCAGGAAACTGCCAAAGAGCCATTAGAAAACAGCTCAGCCAAAGAATCACTAAGACAGTCCCCACCCACCCAGACAGGCAAGACATCAGAATATAAACTGACAGCAAACAGCACTCCTTACTAGTACTGATGATATTACCTTGTTAGGGTAATGAAATATCTGCAAGAAAACAAGCAAGCTCAGAGAGCACCAAGGACCTTTCAAACTGTCATGTTGTAAAGATCAGGTACATCTCAGTCTGTAATGCAGGCTTCTGTATATTTCAGTAAACAAATTTCCCAGTGTATATGTTTTCATTCTTGTTTTTACTAACACTATTCCATCAGAGCTGTATCTATGAGATGACTATAATGCCAAGTAACCAGGTTCTAAATAAAGTTTTAGTGTTTGAAGACCTGAGATTTACAATGATGCTTGTCTAAGGTCTGACAGACCTGAGGTCTCAGGAAAAATGAAAGAGATTATTATCACTGTTTTCCCACACACCCCAGCACATACTATCTAAGCTGCATATCTGATTCTACCTAATGATAGGTTAGTTTCTGGAGATATTTTTGCTCCGTGAGGTTCCTAGCCCTATGCCTTTATTATTTGATGCTGTGCTTATATTAAACATTTTCTGATTTGGAATTAGTCTAGTTTTGATTGTTTCCTCTTCATCCCCACCCCAACATCATCAAATAAGCAACAAATAATAAATGTTAATTTGCTGAGGACACTCTTTGGCTAAGTAATGGTGTAAAAAGCATTGGAGGAATTAATAAATAAATACTAAGTATCATCACCATTGTTCTTTGATAAAAGTCAAAGACTTAAAAAAAACCTATATCTCAACACAACACATGATGAACCAGACTATCTTAATATATATAAACATGTGCATTAACTTTCCCTTGCATTTCTGGTGGTTTTCATGCAGGACATCATCACAAATCAGCCAATATTTCAATTACAGGGCCTTAAATATAACAGGGCTACATTTTATTCTTTCAGTGTTACATCTAGAACAGGGGTAGGCAACCTTGGCTCTTTTATGACTCATGGACTTCAACTCCAAGAATTCTGGAAATTGAAGTCCATGAGTCATAAAAGGTTGCCTACCCCTGATCTAGAAGTTGCACTGAATACATATGAGATAGTTTGCTTCTTCCCCTTTACTCCACTACTCCCATGAAATGTGTTCCCTGTGCTTAGAGCAAGGGTCTTCATGCTGGCTGAGGAATTCTGGGAATTGAAGTCCACAAGTCATAAAAGGCCAGGTTTGAAGACCCCTGGCTTAGAGAGTCATCACTTCTAATGCAAGATTAGCAGCCATGCATGGTAGCTATTGAAAAAAAAATCTTCTGCCATAAAATTTTTTCTTGCTTTCTTTTTATTGTATAATCCCATGAGAAATAGGATTAAAAAAGAAGAGGAAAAAGAACAAGGAATGACAGGTGTAAATAAAAAAATCCAATTTTACAGCAGAATTTTTAGAAATCACCCTTCACTATTTTAAAAGAAGAAAATGAAAAAAATCAACAAAGATGATTAGGGGACTGGAGGCTAAAGCATATAAGGAACGGCTGCTGGAATTGGGAATGTCTAGTTTAATGAAGAGAAGGACCAAGGGTGACATGATAGCAGTGTTCCAGTATCTCAGGGGCTGCCACAAAGAAGAGGGAGTCAAGCTATTTTCCAAGGCACCTGAAGGCAGGACAAGAAGCAACGGATGGAAACTAATCAAGGAGAGAAGTAACCTAGAACTAAGGAGAAACTTCCTGACAGTTAGAACAATTAACCAGTGGAACAACCTGCCTCCAGAGGTGGTGAATGCTCTAACACTGGAAGTTTTTAAGAAGAGACTGGACAGCCATTTGTCTGAAATGGTA
The DNA here is from genome assembly GCA_034064705.1 of Bothrops alternatus. Lineage (NCBI taxonomy): Eukaryota > Metazoa > Chordata > Lepidosauria > Squamata > Viperidae > Bothrops > Bothrops alternatus. Next base: position 2,019,133 of record JARGCV010000040.1, read on the forward strand.
TAGGGTTTCCTGCCTTAGCAGGGGGTTGGACCAGATGACCTCCAAGTTCCCTTCCAACTTTATTATTATTATTATAGTTACAAGATAGAGTGTAATATAAGCTTTATTGGGAAAATAATTTAATATACCGCAAGGTGATTTAGAAGGAAAAAAACCCCTAAAACAAAGGATCTTCCACTTCCACAACTGCAAGTGGTGGTATTGATGCTGTACTGATTCCCAGAGAAACATAACCTAAAACTATGAATACTTTTGTGTGACCTAAGTAATCATAGCAACATTCCAGGCACCTCTTGTGTTAGGAAGCTTCATTTATTTATATTTACACTCAAAATTGTCCAATTAGTCACCATTTCCCCAGGGTTAGTTGTGTTAGTCAGTTGAATTGCTTAAAGCAATTAATGGTCTAAAAAGTTAAGTGAGCTAATGTTATTAAGTAACACTTTTTACATTATGGTTATGATTATGATGGAAAAGAGTCACTAAGGGACTGGGTGGAGTCCTGCTGGGAGAAGGGGCAGAAACAGCAATAGCAATAGCATGTAGACTTATATACAGCTTCATAGTGCTTTATGGCAATCTCTGGGTAGTTTACAGAGTAAGCATATTGCCCCCAACAATCTGGGTCCTCATTTTACCAACCTCAGAAGGATGGAAGGCTGAGTCAACCTTAAGCCCCTTCAGGATTGAACTTCTGGCCGTGGGCAGAGTTAGATTGTAATACTGCATTCTAACCACTGCATCACTACAGCTCCTTTTCCTTTTGTTTTTGTTCCATCTTCTTACAATTTTTTATTTGTTGTTTTATCCGAACAGGAGAAGTTAGATGATAGTAATTATAATCTGTTTGAAAGAGACTCATTTGGGGCATGAAACTTATTTCTTTCAACAAATGGCAAGGAAGGCTAATTTTGGAATAGGGATGGCCAATCTTTCAGTGATCAAGTCAACACTTAATCCTAAAAGAAGAATAACAGGCTCACCTCTGGCTCAGGTTATAAACCCCTGATTTAGTGTTTACATTTTGTGCTGAATTTTGGTTAATCTAAACTGGAAACATATGTTTCTTAAATTCTCCTAGCAGGGTTGCATGAAACAGGAGACAAGGTATAATCTTGATATTCACTATGGCTGATTCTATCATAATATCATGATGTCTGAACAAAAGAATAAATCAAGAGACTGCTTGAGAACTTTAAAGACTGATCTCAGAGCTTATTCAGTCTAAAAACCTGAGTAAAAAGGAAATTTATAACAAATAACACTAGAGAAGAACAGTTAATGATGGTTGAAAGAACTAGAGGCAAACAAAAAGGAGAAAGAAAGAAGAATAAGAAGATTATGGAATGGAGGAGATGAAAAAGGTATAATATGACAACTTTTTTAGAATATTACAAGCAATAATATTACAGTATAGAATAAGAAAAGCAGCTAGTTGATAGTCAAAAAAATGTAGTGTTAACACTGGTTCCGGAGAGCACCAGACCCAGAAAGCCACACTTTTACTGCAGACATAATTTTGGTTGTAAATACATTCCCTATTTTCAAGAACTGTTACTGGTTAATAGAAGTTCTTATTATTTTTCAATATTCTCCTGCTTATGTTTTGCTCATGATTTTAACTGCAGTGCCTGAGTTATTTGTGCTAAGACTGCACAAAGTCAGTGTTCAGTTTTTTCTGCAGTCCCAAGTCTGATTGCTCCTCCGCCTTTCAGTATAACTCAGACTCCTATATTCATTGTGTGGCTGGAAAACAGTCTGTAATATATAATTCAGAATGATGAGCAAAAGACTGTTTATAATCTTCATAATTACAGAGAGGGTAATGTGCAGTGGCAAAACTGAACGTGTACAGTCCATAGTAGAATAGAAAAAACATAAGGCTAAGAAAAGGCAGTAGAGAAATACTCAAAGTTCTAAGTTTGGTAGTGATGAAGAATTAAATACAGGTTTTGATGATTGCTGCTGTGGTTATTATTGCTATCATCAATATCATCACTAAGACCACAGCCTAATCTATACTCAAATTCTTCCTCCTTGATTCTCTTCATTGGCCACCCATTATTTCTTTATTTCATGAACAACTAAAACTAAACCTTTTCCAATCCATGGTTTGGAATTATAAATATATTAGAGCATAGATTAATATAGAAGATGGACGATGTGGCGGAGTTGGTTTTCTCATCAACCAAAAGCTGAAAGACTCTGTAGTAAAATTTGGAAGTATACCAGACAAAGTAGCTGGTAAACATTGTTTACCAAGTACTAATGGTTGTTATTGTAAAAGATTAATAAAATATATTAAAAACAGTACAAGATAAGATAGAAAGACCCACAAGTGGATTAAAGAACAAATGAAAGTGTACAATATCATCAAGAGAGTAAAAGAATTGAAATGGAAATGGACTGGTCACATAGCAAGAAGAACTGATGGCAGGTGGGCCACGGCAGTCATAGAATGGATCCCACTTGATTAAAAGTGTCCATGAAAGAGACCTAAAAAAAGATGGATTAATGATATCAGCAAGAGTTGCAGGCCCAATTGGCAAAAGAAAGCTCAGGACCATATTGGTTAGAACATGTGGAAAAGGCCTTCATCCTGCAGTGGATAGACAATAGCTAAAATGATGATAATACAATATAGTAGCACAAGAACAATTTTTCATTGAAGAGAATTTAAAAGGTTTGCAGAATGAAGCTGAAATTTTTCGGCACATTACCATGCTTGACATGGTAAGTACTAAGGAAGAAAGGAAGATTTGAGCTGATTCCTTGGTATCATGTTTTGAACTACTACATGCTATTTATCTTACAATTTACAGAAAGTTTTGAAACTACAAGATTTATTTCTACAAGATTTTCTGCCAAGTTGATGAGGTTTAGAATTTGTTTAATTAAAAAAAACAAGGGGATGGGGAGATTTCCTTGAATTTGTAATCTCATTTTATACTTCCAGATGCTTGAAGCTTTTGGTAGCCTTTTTACATGCCTATAAAACCACATGGTCTGTTGCCATAGTGATGAGAAACTCTGTCTTTTCAAATCTGGACTGATGATTTGCATTCAACTCCCATTTCCACAGAGAAAAACAAATACATACACACAAACAGAATTGTACTCTAATTCACTTAAGTCTTACTCAGACAATTTTCTACTAGCACAACTATGATCTAAATTCTCCCCTCAGTAGCTGCTCTGATTTATTTCACAGTGCTGCCAAACCTTAATAATTCTACAATTAAGAATGATACAAATTCAAATGAAATACAGGATTCAAAGGCAATTGTGACAGTTTGTTGACTATCTTATTTCTTGAACACTGGATTTTCTTGTTCACACAATGACTATGGGAAAACATAATTGTATACCTGAATTTCAGCATGATTTGAAGGAATTCAAAAAGAACTGTTGTTTAATTCTCATAAATGTGTCTATACATTTTAGGATGTGAAAACTGCAATGTTCTATCCTGGTCTTTCGAGATCAAGGTTTTTTCCATACATATGCCATCATTCAGAGACTATATCCAGGATTTTTTCCATAGTCATCTGGGGTAGCACAGTTGGAAACAGATGAGATATTATCAAACCCACTGAGAAGCTGTTCAGCAAACTCTACTCAACTGAACATAAGCTGCTTCATGAGTCTGCATGAGACACTATTTGGATTGTTATATTTGATATTAATATGCTTTGGCAGTCTCGATAGCTATCCAACAACATATTTTACACGGTTATTCTCCATAAAGGCCTTTTGTGGGATAGGCACATGATACCCAGGGTTGTTTTTTTTTAATTTTCAGTTCACAAATACAAATTCTGTGGTAGTATGTGAACTTCACACAACTTGAAAGGATGGATAAAGCCACCATCAGTTATGGAAAATGGGTAACCACGTCACAATTTAGAATGCAAATAAAAGCAGAGCTGTCAATTATTTAATTCATTATGTCTGAGAAAGGAGTAACTTGCCTAATATGTCATATCTCTAAATTAGTTCCTAAACAACAACTATAGCTTAAAGAAGTGCTGAAGTCTCTGTAGATGAAAAATGAGCCCCAGAAAATCTCACCAAGGATGTTCATTGTTGTAATATGTTCATGGCCTGTGAAGAATCATAACAGATGAGAATTTTATTGTGTTTCTTGCCTTCTGTGCTTTTGAAACTGTAAAACCTGAAATACAATATTCTGGGGACTAGCATTTTATACCTAGGCACTTCAGGTAAGCTCCTATGAAATACTTTCACCATCTTAAAAAGATTAATAGATGTGATGTAACATAAATTAGTGTGGATTTTTCCTCCTTCTACAATTCCCACTGCCAAATTATGATGCAATTCATGAAAGGATACGCAACAATAAAGCTGTCTTTCTTTAAAGGATGGGGTGGGGTTTTTTTGTAATAAATCAACATGCTACTGCTTTAGACATTATCAACTGATCCTTTTGCTAAAGTTCCAACTTTACATTTTGCTAATTACCCAGGTTTAAGAAATGATGAAAAATCATATAGTATTGAGTGGAAGATATCTAACATTCAGTATACTGTATGTAAGTACATCTGATGTAACTGAAATCATGAGTGCCACATGAGCACGTGAGATGCATCATCTTCATCATCATCATGTCAAAGAACTGGCTTACCCAGAAAGCACTCCCAGGACAAGGTTGAGAACAAAAAACGATCCAATTATGATGAGGGGAATGAAGTACAACCAATTCCAGGTGGCTCCTAAGGCATCATTGGTCTGAAAGAAAAACAAAAATAAAAAATAACCTGAAGTTGCACTACATGCAGCCTTTGTTGTACACAAAGAAGTCTTTTTTTTTTTTTACTAAATGTCTTATATTTGTAGTCCTACTTTATTCCCAAATTTATTTCAGTGCCTGCTGCCCGCTGCTTTCTTCCCCTTTTGCACTGGGGACATAAAAGTAACCATCCTGTATTCCTCTTAGGAAAAAAAAATCCATGCAACAGTGACATGTGAAAATGCCCTTTAATATGGCTCCAAAACTGATTTATGCTCAATAGCTTTATCCTTGTGGAAAGTTTGGCAATTCTAATTCCACAGGGTATAGTATAGAACTCTTCGGCCTGTTACCCAAGATGTCACATCTGACCCTATTCAGCATAGGTGGACTGAAAAGGACAGAGGTTTGCAGTAGTGATAACAAGAGAAAGCTTGTGACATTTTGACTGCACTTTTTCCAGACTGCATTTGTTGGAAGCTCACCTAGAGCATAATGTTCTCATCACTTAATTGCATGTAGCTATTAATGTCCCCCAAACAGCATTATTTCATCCTAACTAAAATTCAGGGGAGCAGAACAGAGAGGAAGAAAGAAGGCAGCTGCTCAGGAAAGAACAAGTCATGAAGCAAAAGACTGACAGCTTAAAAGGCTTCTGGCAAGGTTGCCCAGGACTATAATATGGTTACTCATTGCCTTTTAATAAGGGCCTGCCCTCTCTCTTCTCTCCAGATCTCTCTTTTGTCCTTTTGGCAAGGATTTTGTCCATGATGTTGGTCAGCACAATGATGCAGCAGAACGTGACTGTCTGAGAAACGCAGCATCCATCTTCATCTTATTAATGTTCTTGGCAATAATTAAACCCTCATCTCTCTGACTCATCTGTACATCAGTGAAGTGTAAGAGCTTCATTTGAGCTTCTTAAAAGGCATAATCTCCAAACACAAGTGGGGAAAATATTATTTTTAAAGTAGCTAGAGTGCTTGGCTTATGGGCATCACACAAGCTGCAACCTAGCCACCTTCTAAAAACCCATATTGAACACTTCTGTATATCTGGCTGAGGTTTGTTTTTATTGTGATTCACTATCCCATTCTAAAATAGAAATACATTTAATTGAAAATGCTGGAGCTGGTTTTATGTACAGTACAGATAAAGGAGAATAGAATGGCATGAAAATCTGGTGGGAGGACAGATGACAGAGATGTGAAGTACCAAAAATCTTTTTTGTAACCATCATAACACCCCCCCCCCAATCTTAATCCCTCTAACTAAAGTGGTTTTAGGAGTAGATGTAAATCTCCGCTTTACCAAGATTACCTGGATTACTCAATAAGACCTACAAAGAATTTTCAAATGGGCAGTTGAGGCCACCTTGGGGCACTCATAGGTGAGCTCGAAAGCATAGTCCCCTTCTCTGTCACTGTCACCAAATGGTTTCTTTTTGAGAACCACTTGAAGCTGTTGCTTTGGTTCTTCCTTTCTTTTGATACTGTCAGAATTCCCTAGTGATGAGAAATGGTAAGGGAGCAAATAGGTAAATAAATAAAAGACTTCTCCTCAGAATGCCAATCAGCATTAGTGTCGTTTTGAGGTGTGTGGAAACATAAGAGCTCTTTCTGGACTTCTTTTGTGAACCAGGTCTGAGAAAGTGAACAGAATGTATAAACAGTAAATATAGCAATGAAGGAACATTTTCAATGACACATCACTTATTTCAACTACTTATTTCACTGTATCATTATATTATCACTGGTTCTTTTCCTATTATCTGAATATCATACACAAATAAAGAGGAGGAGGTGGAATCATGACAGACAGTAAAAACAGCTTGAAGGACACTGTGCACCTGCACTGGGAATATACTTTCAATTAATGGCACTTTGAAGCCAGGATGATAGCAATGTTTTCTCCAAGGATGAACTCACCTAACTGCTTAACTCTTCCTTAAATAAATAGTCACACATGGCAATTATCACACTATTCTACAGAAGGGAATTCAGAAGGAAAAAGAAGAATGGAGGAAAGGAAGTTATTACATTGCAGTTATTTACCAAGAATTACAGTTTGGAGAGCCTCATGAGGCTGCTTCAGCAGAGTGAAACAGAGACTTTCTGGGCTAAAAATAATGTATTGCTGGCTGAACTGTGCTCAGATCAAGATCTGGGCTCAAACAAGATGCTTCAGAATGTAGTGCCTGGAGCAAACGAAAATTATTGCTGTGTTGACAGGGAATGAATAGAAGATAAGGTTCTTCATAGAATTTCCATTAAGGCTGACAAAACAAAAGATTTTTATTGTCTGGCAATTGTACTGGCTGAGAGTATAGATTAATTCTCCACCCAAAGACAGAGATGCTGTTCTTCCTGCTAAGCTTTACTGAATGAATGTAAAGAAAGCTGATTAGCACAATAGCATGAATTATTGCTGTCCATCTCCTGTGCACATTGGATATGATCAAGTTTCACTGAAAACAATTCTAAACTTTTCCAATGTCTTCTGCAAGCCTATTGTGCATTCAGTCAGGCTGCTGAAGGTCAGAATCAAATTCCATTCAAAAGCCAACTCCACTTAAAACTCCACCCAAAATCTTTATTACCTTCTTCAATAATGGCTTTAGATTAAATGTGTGGCATCTGCTAGAAATTATTATCACTCATCTCTGAATGAACATTTGACACTCAGACTTGGGAAGTGAGACCAAATGATGTCACTGTCTTCTAAATTTTAGATTATCCTTCTGTGCTTAGCCCAAGAAGTCTGATTTCACAGTCCTAAAACAACCTCCTGAGAATGGCATAAGCTGGTTCTGTGGAAATGCTCATAGAATTAACTTTTCCAGTGTTAGTCTGAATAAATCTGAGATTGCATAGAGCAAGAAACAAAGTCATTGTTACATAGCTGATTTTCTTATCTTTTTTTCTTTTGCTTTAAAAAGACAATATTTTTGTTCTTGTTTAGCCAATATTCTAAATTAGAAATAGCCAATTACAAATGGCTCCACCATAATTCCAGCTGGCACCCTCTGCCCAGCCTCACTGCAGATTGATGGTTCTTACAGGTCTAGTGTCTCCTCCATTGGGAAATGAGATATTTCTAATTTCCAGTCTTCTATACCATTAAGCAATTCTGAGCTGCTTTATAAAAGATGGCAGAATTAAAATAAATTATCTCTTCACCCACTATTAATATTCTTGCAAAAGTGTGATGATATCTTTCAAATCTTCTCTGGATGCATTATATATACTTCCAGCATTTGCCACCAATAATTTGTAGTAACCCTTAAAAACATGATAGTATCTGCAAGCTGCCTTTCAATAATATTTGACATGCAGGAGGCAGCGTTTGGGAATATCCTTCCAGTTAGTAAGATGTAAGTTGATTTTTATGATACCCAATATGCATTTGTCTAGAATTGAAAACTGGCAGGCAATATCTCTAAATATTGATAATATCTGACACACAGTAGTCACTGTTTGACCTACGTCTGACAGATGGCATGCGATTGTAATAGGTTTTTGACAGCTCTAGATTTAAAATAGAATGCATAAATGTTAAACTAATTTCATTAATTCATTCAGTTAGCCAATCATACCAAACAGACAAGTTTAATGCTCAAATATAATGTGTGTGGATGTCACTCTGTCTGCGTATCATTCTCTCTCTCTCTCTCTCTCTCTCTCTCTCCCCCATCTCCCAACACATCCAGAGAGAAAGAAGGAGGGAGTTCATTTCAGTTCTAGGATATAACCTCTAAAATAGATCTAATGGACTGAGCATTTGCATTACTGGGAAATATTTGATCAAAGGAGAATTTATTTATTTCACTGCCAAAATAAAATACTTCCAAATGGCTTAACTATAGAATCACTTTTACATCTTGGATGACTGAGAAATCTGCCCTGACAGAATATAAATGATTTTCTGGAATAAGAAGATCTTGTTATCATAAACAAATTTCTCTGTGTGTGCGTCTATAAATGTGTGTATGTTTATTTCACATACATACATGCACACACACACACATCTTAAAGAATTATGCACCCCATGACCTTTTAGTCATACGACAACATTCAGTAAATAACATACAATCTAATGTTAGATTAGAAACTGAAAAAACATCATTGAAGACATTGGTGAAAAATCAGTTCCATATTTTTGCCAAAAAAGCCCTATATGATAATGATCTTTAAGATATCAGTGATAAAGTTCAAGCTTTATTTTTAGTCAATAATATTTCCTATAAAATATGTTTTCATTTTCAGAACTAAAAAAACTAGGTAAGTCGACATTTCACTATTTTTTTTTGGGTAAAAAATTATTTTATTGAAACAATCAACATCAAACATAAGATCATATTAGAAGGCAATCATCATATATCCTGCAATACAACACTAAGGATTAGTCTTTGTGAGCGTCTGGTTTAGTAAACATTCCTCTTATATATGTTCTAACTACTGTTTCTAGTCTATCACATATTGTTCATTCGAGCTTCAGAAGTGAATTCGTCTCAGTAGTAGTGCAATCCTTTATGATCCCAAGCAAAAGATCCTGAGGTAGAAATTCAGTACGCTTTTCCAATATTAAAGCAATCAACATTAAACCTGGGCTCATATTAATAAGCTGTCCTCATAAGACCTGAAAATACAGCTCTTGTATATTGTCTATCTACTATATCTAGTCTATCACATATTGTTCATTCGCGCTTCAGAATTAACTTCGTCTCAGTAATATTGCAATCTTTTATAATCCCTAACAAAAGATCCTGAGGTAGAAATTCAATAACCTGAGTTAGAAATTCAATCCGCTTTTTCAATATTAAAGCAAACAACATTAAGCATAAGATCATATTAAGAGGCAATCATCATATAACATAAAATACAACATTAGGTATTGTTATGTCTGGCCCTTCTCAGCTTAGTAAAATCCACAGTAGTATGTCTTTAAGAGTTTTATTTAACACATTTCAAGAGATTCATTGCAAAGCAAGCTGCTGGCATTTTGTTGGCCGGAACGGCCAATTCTGATTTATTTACATTCCGCTTAACATGCTCTCCCTCCCTTCCAATTAACTCACTCTTTATCTGTAAAGTTGTCCAAGAGCTCATTAATCTTCCGTAGAGTCCAAAACCACCAGAAAACTAAGTTCAAGCGAACTGGGCAAGGCATCAAGCTACTCCTTGATAGTAACGTTGCTCGTGACAAAGAATTAGTCCCTCCTTTATCTTCTAATATAGTTTCCGATACGTCACTTCCCCCATTACTTCCTTTTTCCACGTAACTGACACCTCCGCCTATCAAACCTTCGGAATCTCGGATCAAGCCATCTCTCTTCCTGTTCCAAATCTGACTCATCGTTTTGAGAGTCTGAGTCAGACTGCATACAAATCTCCTCATTATCTAGCTCGGCTGCCGGGAGGGGAAAACACCCAGAGGGGCCTGGTTGTTCTTCATCATCTGACATTTCCCCAGCTGGTCTAGAGACACTCACAACACTATCCCCCCCCGCAGGCCCCTCCCCCTGGGTCCGTCGTATGGGATGTGGTTTGTAGGGAAACGCAGTATGAAAATCCCAAATTAACTCAGGAGCCTCAATATCATGAGCATCTACCCAACAGCCAGCGGCTGGCCCACCCCCGGTCCAATCAACCAAATATTGGAAGCGGTCGTTGAGCCATCGGGAATCTCGGATGCCGGACACCTCCAACCGGGAAACAGGAACGTGAGCACGGCGAGCTGTCGGGCCCGGAGCAGGAGGTCGAAGCGGAGAATCAGGGTTGACAGGAACAAGCAAGGAGCGATGAAACACGGGATGTACACGAAGAGACCTAGGCAAAGTCAAACGATAGGTCACCGGATTGATGACCGTCTCCACAGGAAAAGGACCCAGGAAACGTTGATCAAGCTTGCGGTGAATTCGCCCTGGAAACAAGTACTTGGTGGAGAGCCAAACCCGATCTCCAACAGCTAACGGCGGCGTGTCGCGACGAGAGCGGTCTGCAACCCTCTTGTAGTCTTCCTTGGCCTTAGTCAAGTTGTGCTTAACCATCTCTTGGACTGACTGGAGCTCGGATAAATAGTCCTCTGCAACTGGAACTGGAGAATCAAGGAGCGTGAGTGGGAAAAATCTGGGATGATAGCCGTAGTTGGCAAAAAACGGAGTGGTCTGAGTGGAAGTGTGCTGAGAGTTGTTGAAAGCGAATTCGGCCACGGAGAGATATTTGGACCAATCGTTCTGTTGGTCGTTGATGAAACAACGCAAATACTGCTCCAGGATGCCAATCACTTTCTCTGTACCCCCATCAGTCTCTGGGTGATGCGTGGAGGCTAGATTAACTTGGACTTGAAGCGCAGACATGAGTTCTCTCCAGAACGCTGAGGTGAACTGGGTCCCTTGGTCGGACACTATTTTGTCAGGTAAACCGTGTAGCCGAAAGATATGTTGAATGAATAGCTGAGCAGTGACCTTGGCTGTCGGTATTCTTTGGCAAGGAATGAAATGTGCCATCTTGGTCAACATGTCTACCACTACAAAGACAACGGTGTAGCCGGCAGAAACAGGTAGACAAGTCAAGAAGTCCATGGAAATAGTTCCCCAGGGTCTCTCCGGCGTGGGCAACGGCTGTAACAATCCCGGAGGGGCTCCTGTGGCATGTTTTGCCTGACGGCACCGTACACAGGAATTCACATAAGACTGAACATCATGGCGAAGTCTGGGCCACCAAAAAGTCCGAGACACTAAGTGGAGAGTCTTAAAGAAACCAAAATGACCTGCCGCAGGGTTATCATGGCATTGAGTCAGGATGAGACCACGGAGTGGGCCTGCTGGAACATATAACAGGTTGCGGAAGCGTAATAGACCCTCAGACAAGGTCCAAGGTGAGTTGGGACCCACCTTTTGCCTCCTCTGTGCCACAAAGTTATCTAGTTGTTGCGCTTCCCGAATCTGTCGTCGTAGATCTACCGGATCGTGCATGGCTGCGATCGATTCGATAGGCAGAATGGTTCGAAGCGGCAAGGGGTCCTTGATCTGTAGATACTCAGGTTTACGGGACAAGGCATCTGCTCTTTTGTTGTACCCTTTCGGAATGTAGGTGACTTTGAAGTTGAATCGAGCGAAGAACAAAGACCAACGGATCTGACGTTGATTCAATTTCCTGGCAGATTGCAAAAATTCCACGTTTTTATGGTCAGTCCGAACTTCAACTTGGTAACGGGCTCCTTCCAGGTGGTGTCTCCAGGTCTCAAAAGCAGTCTTGATGGCCAATAGCTCCTTTTCCCAAATGGTATAATGGCGTTCGGAGGGACTCAGTTTCCTGGAGTAATAAGCACACGGGAACAGGGGGCCGCCATCTTGGCGTGTTTGAAGAAGCACGGCCCCTACAGCAACATCTGAGGCGTCGGCCTCCACTACAAAGGGACGACAAGGATCTGGATACTTGAGAATGGGTTCCTGAACAAAAGCCTTTTTGAGGGTCTGAAACGCCTGTTGCTCGGCATCGCCCCACTGGAATTTAATGCCTTTCCGTAACAGTCGAGTAAGGGGCGCAGTCAAGGCAGAAAATCTCGGAATGAATATCCTGTAATAGTTCGCAAATCCCAAAAGTCTTTGGACATCTTTTGCTTTACATGGTGGTTGCCAGGTTTGCAAGGCCTCAACCTTGCCAGGATCCATGGCGATGCCTTGTGGAGAAATCACATGTCCCAGAAATTCAATGGTGGTTTGATAGAATTGACATTTCTCTAACTTGGCGTAAAGGTGATGCTCTCTCAAGCGTTGCAGAACTTGCCGGAGATGTTGGAGATGAGTTGCTCATGACGGGGAGTAAATCAGGATGTCATCGAGGTAAACCACCACAAATTGATCTAATAAATCCCGGAAGATGTCATTCATAAAATGTTGAAAGACGGCCGGAGCATTGGTGAGTCCAAAGGGCATGACGGTATTCTCAAAATGACCATACCTGGTCCCAAACCGCGTTTGGTGAAGATGGTCGCTGATCGGAGACGGTCCATGAGATCAGGAATCAAAGGCAGAGGGTACCTGTTGCGCACCGTGATGGCATTGAGCTTGCGATAGTCACAGCATAGGCGTAAATCTCCGGTTTTCTTCTTCACGAATAACACAGGAGCTGACAAAGGCGAGGAAGAGGGACGAATGAAACCCCTGGCCAGGTTTTTGTCCACAAAGTCTTTTAATGTGGCCAACTCGGGTTCTGACATGGAGTATAGGCGTCCCCCTGGAAGTTTGGCATTTGGCAGCAAATCAATGGCACAGTCATATGGTCTATGCGGCGGCAATTGGTCTGCCTCTTTCTCACTGAATATATCTGCAAAGTCCGCTAGGTCGGCCGGCAAGGTGATGTCAGGGTGGGATGATAGCTGGGCTGCGCAAACTTGGCGTACGTGGTCTACACATTGCAAACTGGGAAATGAAACAAAGTTCTGGGACCACACCACACAAGGATCATGGGTTCTCAACCAGGCTAGGCCGAGAACTAAGGGGAAATGAAGTCCCTTGGTAATATAGAATTGGATGGCTTCTTCATGTTGTCCTATGACCAGGCGTATGGGCTGGGTCATGAACTTGATCGGTCCAGACAACAACTCATGACCATCGATTGTCTCAACCAACATAGGCGGCTTCACGGAGCACAAAGGTATGGCATGCTGACGAGCGAAAGCTTCATCCATGAAATTAGTGGTGGCTCCAGAATCCAACAAGGCGTGTGCCGGAATGCCCTGGGCATGGTTTCCCAGAAGTATATTGGTTGCTAGGATCAGATGTCTCGGAGGACCAGGGTCTTCGTCTGCAGAACTGGGACTGGGTTTGGCGCCTGCCCGACCCAACGTTTCCATTAGGCCGGGCTCTGGCCGTTTCCCGGCAAGGTGGCTTGAAACTGCTGAGTGGGAGGCCGAGCTGGAACAGGAGTAGGACCTGCCGTACCACGTTTTTTCTGGGGGCAGGCCATGACGAAGTGACCCATCTCTCCACAGTACAGGCACAATCCCTCAGCTCTCCGTCTTGCCTTCTCAGCCTCGGTCAATCGAGATCTGGCTGCACCCAGATCCATGGGCTCATCTCTGGCCATGGGTACAGGACGCCTCTCAGTGTAAGCCGGCAATGGTTGGAAAATACGTCTGGGTGCCGGGATGGGTGGAGTGATAGGTAGGGTCTGGAATCCTCTGCGTGGTGCAGGAACTGGCTTGGTACTTCCTGTGACTGGAATCATCTGTTTGACCAGGCGGGCATCCGTGGCTTGCGTTTGCGCCTCAATAGCCAAACAATGTTGATATAATGCATCTAGGGTCGCGGGTATTACAGTATGTCTCAATCCATTCAAGATCTGGGAAGACAGGCCATCTTGAAAGATTTCCATGAGAGCCTCTTCATTCCAATTAATTTCTTGAGCTAGGTGGCGAAAATCTGATATATATTCCGCTACGCAGCGCGATCCTTGACGTAGCTCTCGTATCCGCCGGGTGGCATTTTGTCTACGAAGGGGGTCAGCAAATTCTCTTTCCATCAGCTGGCAGAATCCTGCATAATTGCGCAGGACAGGATCTTGTCCGTCTATCAGAGGAGACGACCAATCAGCAGCTGGACCAGAGAGTAAACTTAAAATGAAAGCCACTTTAGTCTCATCAAGCTGGAAATCTGCTGGAGTTGAAGCAATGAATGTTTTGCATTGGTTTAAAAAAGCTGGAAATTTACTACGCTCTCCAGTAAACTTATCAGGCAATGCTAAATAACATCTGCTTTGTCTGGGAGGGGGGGCTGGAGCTGCGGCTGGAACTACTGCATTTTGCTGAATCTGCTGCTGCAAATTGCCAATTTGTAACTGGAGACTTTGAACTAGTTGATACAGAGCAGGATTATCTGCTAAAAGTTGCTCCATGACGTCACTGGACTTGCGCAGTACTGAAAGCTCGGACTATTGTTTTTGTGTCTGGTCACGAGCAATCTGTTATGTCTGGCCCTTCTCAGCTTAGTAAAATCCACAGTAGTATGTCTTTAAGAGTTTTATTTAACACATTTCAAGAGATTCATTGCAAAGCAAGCTGCTGGCATTTTGTTGGCCGGAACGGCCAATTCTGATTTATTTACATTCCGCTTAACATGCTCTCCCTCCCTTCCAATTAACTCACTCTTTATCTGTAAAGTTGTCCAAGAGCTCATTAATCTTCCGTAGAGTCCAAAACCACCAGAAAACTAAGTTCAAGCGAACTGGGCAAGGCATCAAGCTACTCCTTGATAGTAACGTTGCTCGTGACAAAGAATTAGTCCCTCCTTTATCTTCTAATATAGTTTCCGATACGTCACTTCCCCCATTACTTCCTTTTTCCACGTAACTGACACCTCCGCCTATCAAACCTTCAGAATCTCGGATCAAGCCATCTCTCTTCCTGTTCCAAATCTGACTCATCATTTTGAGAGTCTGAGTCAGACTGCATACAAATCTCCTCATTATCTAGCTCGGCTGCCGGGAGGGGAAAACACCCAGAGGGGCCTGGTTGTTCTTCATCATCTGACATTTCCCCAGCTGGTCTAGAGACACTCACAACAGGTATTAGTCTTTGTAAACGTCTGGTTTGGTGAACATTCTTCACTCTTCACGTCGAGTTTCAACTGTACGCCAGATACATTTTGTTTGATTGGTGTTTCTCTTGTATATAGTCTATCCACTGTTTCCAGTCTGTCAAATATTGTTCATTTGAGCGATCTTTCAAATATGCCGATATTTTCGCCATTTCCGCCAAATTTATTACTTTCAAAGTCCATTCTTCCATAGGTGGTATTTCTGGATTCTTCCAGTATTGTCCCACCAACAATCTGGCTGCTGTGATCAAGTTCAGAAATAAGCTCATCTCTGAGGTAGTGCAATCTTTTATGATCCCTAACAAAAAAACCTGAGGTAGAAAGTCAATACGCTTTTTGAATATAGTTTGGAGTGTCCACCATATCTTCCTCCAGAAGGCTTTGATTTTTCTGCATGTCCACCATACGTGAAAGTATGTAGCCTCCCCATCACCACACCTCCAGCACTTGGACTGGGTGTCTGGATAGATGTATGATAGTTTTTTCGGGTCTAGATGCCACCTGTAGAACATCTTGTAGAAGTTTTCTCTTAGCTGTTGCGCTTTCGTGAATTCTACATTCCTCACCCAGATTTCCTCCCACGTTTCCATCGTGATTGGATGTCCAAAGTCTTGTTCCCACTTTACCATACAGTTCTTGACTAGCACCATTTCAGAGTCAATTTCTATTAGTACACTGTACACTCGTTTGATATGCATGATCCCCTGCTCTCTAATCTGTTCAATTAAAGTCTTGTTAGTCTGGGATAAGCCCTTCTTCTTGTCTTTATGCCACCTTGACTGCAGTTGTAGGTATGATAGCCAGGTACTTCCTATTCCTTCATCTGCTAGCGTTGTTTGTGACTTTAAGGAGAACCCATTTTCTCCTTCCAGTACCAGTTTACTGTAGGGCACTACTCCCTGTTCTTGGGTTATGTTTACATCCCCTATTGCGTGACCGGGGATGGTCCATATGGGGATCTTATCATGTAGAAGGTATTTATATTTCCTCCAGACCCACAACAATGGGATTTGTAGTGGGTTCTCCTTGAAGTTCCTGTCTGCCTTTTTGTCGTACACCAAGTATGCGTGCCAGCCGAATAGTAGACCATGCCCTTCAACATTCAGTATTCTATCATTCGTCATATTGATCCAGTCACTCAACGCCACCAACGTCGCTGCATAGTAGTATAGTTTAGATTAGGCATTTTTAGTCCCCCTCTCTTCCTTGTCCTGGATGATTTTTAGTTTCACCCTCGGTCTCTTGCCATCCCAAATAAATCTGTTGATGCCCTTCTGCCAATTGTCCAAGTCCACATCCTTTTTGAGTATGGGTAGCATTTGAAAGAGAAATAGAAATCTTGGCAAGACGTTCATCTTTACTGCTGCTATCCTGCCCAGCAAGGACAGTCGTAGTGTTTTCCACCTTTCCAGATCTGCTTGTATCTTGTTCCACAGCACCTCGTAGTTATTTTTGTATAATTTCGCATTCGTTGTTTCTATCTCCACTCCCAAGTATTTAACTTTCTTAACTATTTCACAACCCGTTATTCTTTCCATGTCCTGTTTTGCTTTGTTGTCTAGATTTTTAACTAGCATCTTCGTTTTTGATATATTCACTTTAAAACCTGATACCTTGCCATAGTCTTTCATTATCTCCATCAAACTCCTTGCTGATTGTGCTGGCTGCGATACTGTCACCAGCAGGTCGTCTGCGAAGGCACACAGTCTGTAGTCCTGTTGTCCAATCTGTATGCCCTTTATGTCCTCTGCTGCTCTTATCTTGTTCAGCAGAATCTCCATCGTTAAGACAAATAACAGTGGTGACAGCGGACAGCCCTGTCTCGTGCCTCTTTCTATGTTGAATGGGTCTGTTAGTTCGCCGTTCACAATGATCTGGCCCGTTTGTTTCTGGTAGATTGCCATTATGGAGTTGAGGAACTGCTTTCCCATTTTCATCTCCAGGGCTAGGTTCGTCAGGAATGGCCAATTCAGTCTGTCAAAGGCTTTTTCTGCGTCCACAAACATGAGGGTAGCAGATACTTGGTTGTGTATTTCCAAGTACTCTATTATGTTCAACAGCTGTCTCACGTTGGTTTTCATCTGACGTCCTTGTATAAACCCCGTTTGATCCGGGTGAATTATTTTTGTAATACAGTCATTAATCTGTTGGCCAGAACTTTTGTGAAGATTTTGTAGTCTGTGTTCAATAGTGAGATGGGCCTATAGTTTGCCGGTTGTGCATTATCTTTTCCCTCTTTGGGGATTAGAGAAATGTAGGCTGTTTTCCAGGAGGGTGGGACTTGGCCTCCTTCTTGTATGTTGACAAATAGCTTTCTGAGGGGTTCTAACATCTCCTCCTGGAGATGCTTGTAGTAGGTCGCTGTTATCCCATCCGTCCCGGGTGATTTTCCTTTTTTCAGTTGTTTGATCACTGAGTATATTTCCTCCTTCGTGGTTGGGGCGTTCAGGGCCTCTCGTTGTGTATCGGTGAGTATCATTAATTTTTCGTTTTGTAGAAACTTTTCTATCTCTTCGTCCTGTATCTTCTCCTCGGCATATAGCTTTGAGTAGAACTCGGTGAAAGCTTTCTTAATGGTTTCCTGTTTGAATTCTTCCTTGCCTTTGTACTCTATCTTTTCAATTATGCAGGCTTTCTGTTTCTTTCTTATGGTGTAAGCCAGCCACCGACCTGGTTTGTTGGCACTACAGAATGTCTTGTGTTTTGCGTATTGTATATTCCTTGCTACTTGATCCGCCATCAGCAGGTCGAATTGTTTTCTTAGTATCTTAATTCCTTCTTTTGTGGCTTTGTCCTCCGGTCTTTTTATTAATAATTGTTCCTGTTTCTTTATCTCCTCCTCTAGCTCCTTTCTTTTTCGTTCTTGTTTACGTCGGTGCCTGGCGTTCATGTTCATGAGGATCCCGCGCATATATGCCTTGCTAGCGTCCCAAATCATTTCAGTGGGTGTTTCATTGTTCATATTTATACTAAAGAATTCCTTCATGGCACTTTTGCATTCAGCCACCTCTTTCTCGTGTCTAAACAGGTTTTCATTAATTCTCCAGGATCTCCTCGATTTCCGATCCTGTCTTAATTCCATCCCTACCGGGTTATGGTCTGTTAGTACTTTGGGTAGTATTGACACCGTGTTTAGGCGGACTAGCAAGTCAGTAGATGCCAGGATGAAGTCAATTCTGGAAAATAATTGATGCCTGTCGGAGAAAAAGGTGAATTCTTGCTCTTTGCCATGCCGTTCCCTCCAGACGTCTGTCAGTACAAGGTCCTCCTTCATGTCGAAGAAAGATTTAGGCAACTTGGAGTGCTTCTGTGGGTTAGGTTTTGTTTTCTTCTTGTCCAGGGCAATCTCTATGACCCCGTTCCAATCTCCCAGAATAATACATGATCTGTAGTTGAGTTGTATTAACTTCTTGTGTATCTTTTTGTAGAAATTTCCTTGTTGTTGATTTGGTGCATATATGCCCATCACCAGAATTTTCTTACCTTCCTGTGTCACTTCGATTGCTAGGTATCTACCCTGGGAGTCTGACTCTATTAGCTTAGCTATTACGTGTTTCTTCACGTATATAACAATCCCGTTCTTCTTTCGCGACAAAATGTGTCCCTAGTCTGTTGTTGATTAAATATTTCTGGTCCGCTGCTCTGATGTGTGTTTCTTGTAGGCAAATTATGTCATTTCTTCCTTGATACAAATAATGAAATATCTTCCTCCTTTTCTGAGGGGAATTTAGTCCGTTAACGTTCCATGTCAGGTATTTAGTTGTCATCATTGGTTTCAGGATACTCTTGCAAGACCGCTTCTGTTCTATCTCCTGTTTTCTTCCTTGGTCTCATTCCCATGGTATCCAGGTTGGTGCTCATGTTGCGTAGAGGGGTCGTGCCTTGTTGCTCCGTGCGTTTGGTAGTGGATCTTAGTATTCTGCTCTCTGCAGTCTGTCCTGTTTCCTTGTTGTTGTTGCTTTCTGTTCCAATGTCAGCCGTGGATCGAGGAGGACTCCCAAGTTGCACGCCTTCTCCGAGTTTATAACTTTACCCCCCAGGGTAATGGAAGGACAGATTGAAATGTCCATGGGAGGCATCACCCACAGCCACTCCGTTTTGTCAGAGTTGAGCCTCAATCTGTTAACACCCATCCAGACCCTCACAGCCTCCAGACACTGGCACATCACCTCAACCGCTTCACTGATTTGGGCAGGAGTGGAAATGTACAGCTGAGTATCATCAGCATACTGATGGTATCTCACTCCATGCCGATGAATGATCTCTCCCAGTGGCTTCATGTAGATGTTAAAAAGTAGGGGGGAGAGAACTGACCCCTGAGGCACCCCACAAGGGAGTGACCTAGAGGTGTACCTCTGACCCCCCACTAACACCGACTGCGACCGACCAGAGAGATAGGAGGAGAACCACCGTAACACGGTGCCCCCCACTCCCATTCCCCCCAGCCATCGCAGAAGGATACCATGGTCGATGGTATTGAACGCCACTGAGAGGTCAAGAAGCACCGGGACAGAGGACTGGCCTCCATCCCAGGCCCGCCAGAGATCATCCATCAGAGCGACCAAAGCAGTGTAGTGGGGCTGTCCGAGAGTGTTTGTAGTAGCTCAGTTGGGAAGGGAGAGATTGACACAGCTGCTGCTGGCTTTGGGTGTGGCCAGCGTGGGAGGAAGAGAAAAAGATAGAAAAGGGAAGGAAAGAAGAGGGATGGGGTGGCTGTTGCAGTTTGTCAGATGAAGGTAGAGAGGGAGTGGAAGTTTTACTTGCTTTCCTTCATAAGGAGGATATCTCAAATGGAGGAGAGAGAGAGACAGAGTGAAATTTTATTGCTTCCTTCATAAAGAGGATATCTCAAATGGAGGCAAGGGGGAGTGTGTAGAAAGGAGTTGGCTGAAGCTCCTAGCCTCGGATTTTAACAATAAAGATAAAGTGGGGAGGGAGGGCTTTGACACCGAGACCTGACTGAGAAGAAGCAACAGAAGGAGAGGAGAGACTGGTGGTGGCTACTGTTGCTGCAAAGCCTGGAGGCTATTTGGACTGTGACTATTGTTACAGGTACAAGTCTTAGACTTTGTGGAGGAGTTGCCCTGGGGGGGGGGTGAGCTATTGCTACAGCACACTGACTGTTAT
Source organism: Bothrops alternatus (assembly GCA_034064705.1). NCBI lineage: Eukaryota > Metazoa > Chordata > Lepidosauria > Squamata > Viperidae > Bothrops > Bothrops alternatus. The sequence goes on from JARGCV010000040.1 coordinate 2,039,610, forward strand.
TTTTTCTACTACGGTCTGGATCCGGGGTTTTTTCCTCCATCCCACTTGACTCTGAACGACCACTGAGGAATTCTTAATTACTGCTGCTATAACGGCCTTGGGCTGTTGGATATCATCATAGTATTGACTATCGTGGCTGGTTATTTTTGTTCCTGGAAGCCCCTCCTTGATGACAAGAGCCTGCTACCTCCTAACTCTGCATGAGCTCCGGCTGGAAGAGACATCTTACCAACCCCTAGAGAATACCACTGCAGGGCTTGATGAAGGGGGATGGGGCTGGGAGGGCCTGGGTTTCTGGTGGCCTCTGAGGAGGTAACACTACATATGTAACAAAAGTCAGTTGATAGACAGACAAAGAATTCAATAACTCTATTCTTTATATTTCTACAACAAGGAAAACATCCTTTAAAAGAAAATAAAGGACACAAGAGCCCTCAGGAGCTATTGGAATGTGCCATTAGGACAATTGTTTTGGCTCTTGTGAATTGTCCTGGGCCATTGGTTAAGGTTACAACTTATCTTCCAAATTATTTAACATTTATATGAAGCCACTGGAAAGGACCTTGCATAGGTTTGTAGATAACTGATACTCAGTTATAGTTTTCTGTGAGGTTTGTAATGAATATCTCAAGAGCTTTTCCAAGTTATCAAGCAGCAAAGACTAGGTGAGGAAAAACTAGCTTAAGTTAAATCTGGAGAGATCTTCAGTATTTGGAAGAATTTTTATTATGATGATTTGTTGAATAGAAGAATGAAGGTCAGAATGAATGTAGAAGTTGATACACCTGATGGGGCAGTTAATAATCAGGAATTATTTTTAAAAATAAATATTTTCATTCTAAAGAACTAAGAGAAGCGCAAAAATAATTTGCTTTTTATATTATATATAATATAATAAGGAACATTTTAAAGACTAATGTACAATTGGGAGTATTGAAACCAGAAAATATGAATCATAATGTTTGGATGTATGAATCAATCATCATTGTCTTTGAATCAAAGTATTTAAGGCAGGATGGTACAATTATAAGGCCAGTCAGAAGTAAAGGGTCCTTTTGGAAGGTGTGGGTAGCAAAGTCCTGCTTCCAAAAAGACTGAGAGGTCCATCAATCAGTAAGAAAAGCACAGCAATAAAGATTAAATACTTTCTCCGATTCAATGTTATTAATATGTTCTTAATGAAAGCCAAATTGGCTCTTTTGAGCCTGGCTGCCATTGAGAGCAACAGCATTCCCTTCCCTGTCATTATCTAATAAAAGATGACATCACACACAGCTTCTTCATTGGAGGAAAACTCATGCATGCTGATGTCTTATCACACATCTCTTTTGATTTTCTACACTTCTGTTTGTCATGGCTGTGAGGTCCAAGAGGGCAGTATAGCTGCAATGTAGTTTTACAACATGGAAAACAGCTATTTATTTAACATATAGCCAGTTTAACCCCCAGAATTCTTGGAGAAAGGAATGGTCCAAGGTATCTTCTTATGACCTTACCATTAGTGATCCCTTTACCATACCATCTGGTTTAATTCTGTCTTGCCCTGTCTGGACAAAATTGAACAGAAATAAGGGTGATACAGGTGATACCTCTACCCTGTATCAGTGGGATGGAAAGATTCCCCTTGTTGTGATTGCGGTGCTGATATGCAAACTATTAAGCGTATTGTGCAAGATTGCTCATGATGTGAGTTCTCTGGGTTCCCTAGAAAATCTGCACGAAGCAAAGCCAGAGGTGATCATTGCCTGGATAGATGAATTGGACATCCAGTAATAAGGTCACTGCCATGCCCCCCTAGAAATTTTGTATATAATTACATAGATTGTGTATATATGTTTACTTCTCTTTTGTCATGTTCTCAACATATGCTAAATAATCTCCTTTGATAGTGAGTCACAAGCTTATAATCATCTTTCATAACATGTAGTATGATATTGAACTGTTTGAAAAATTCCTTAGAATCAACAACCAATGGAAGAATGTAATTATTGACCGCAAAAAGAACCAAGGTAGTGGTACCCACAAGTTTGTGTATGTGCAAATGTGCATGGCAACATGTGCATGACCTACTTTCACAATTTGCAATGGTATGAGGAGGGTTGTTTTAGTCTATGGTAGCCAAAAATCAGGAGAATTTGGTAGCAGATTCTTTAAATGTCTTTAAGATTAAGTCATTTTATTAAAAGTTTTTCTGAATTATGCAGCTCACTTCACCAGATACAACTGATGATTAAACAATTGATTTATGTTGTTTTCTACTGATCCATGTGGAGAAATATGTTACTATTTCACATAAGGCTTTGTGGGGTTCAACATTTTTATAAATGGCCTGGTTAAGGACATAGAGGAATTGTAAAAGACATAAAAAGAGGCAGGGAACTGTAGTTACAAAGATTGGTTTCCAACTAGATAAGGATTTAGGAGACCGTTATATAAACAACTATTTGTAAGATCCTTCATTATCAGACAGTTCCACCAGTTTATTGGCTCATTAAAAGGGAGTTAAAAACAAAATGAAGAAAGGTGTTTCCTAATGTATTTTGGTGACATTTGGGGTTTAAATGGGAAAGTTAGGTTACACACTTCTTGTATTATAACCTCATTCCTTTCTTTTCAATAAACTTTTCTGAAGAAACAGTGAGAAATGCTTTTGGAAAATAATCACTTTCAGTTTTAGAATCTGACAATAGTCCTCTCACCTTAGAGCTGGTTGACTGTAATGCACTTCACTTGGAATTGCCTTAATTGATCCAAAATACAGCAACCCAGCAGCTGATGGATCAGACCTGTTTTAACAGAGTCCCACCAATTCTGCTGGACCTGCTTTTTACAGTCAGAATGCTGGTTATTAACTACAAAGCTCTTTTATTTCTTTGAGACCACCTCCTTTAAACAGAATCTTTCCATCCAGCCTGTCTAATTGAAAGGCAGGCTTTTAATTCTACTGTGAATTTTAAATTTTGGAATTCCCAACATTTCCTAGCTAACTTTCTGAGAATTCTAGGAGGAGAGGTCTATACATTTGGAGAGCTCTAAGGTTAGGGAAGGCTATCTGCTTCGTGAATTCTGCCATTAACATTTTGAGAAAAATCAGGCCAAAAGTAATAGATGTCTTAATAATATGCAGCCAAAAATACAGGAATGATCAAGGAACCTCAATAACATCAGAATGAGCAGACTACATTAACCTAGAACAGGTGTTATTGGAACAATCACCTTTAAAATGAAATGGGAAAGAGAGAAAAAAATAGAAGCTTGATGGATGGATGATGAAAAACACAGCACATTACAGCACAAAATGCCAAAGAGGGGGTGAGAGAAAGGAACAAGAGACACTGATTATGAACTTGTAAAGAACAGGAACAATACAAATAAGAATGTACATGTACATAAACTACTTTGAAATTGGTGTCAACTGCACTTAGCTTTCATGCCAATTTTAAAACTGCGTTGAAAATTCTTGATTAGAAACCACAAGCTCCCTATTTGGCTTGTCAGTAGAAGCAGAGATCACAGAGAAAATACAAGCTGTAAATGCAGAAAAATCCAGGTTTATTCTCTAGTATCTTCAGTTAAAGCAATGGCAGGGAATTTCTGCCCGTGGACCTCATCTTTGATCTGTTAACTATTTATCTGGGTTAAGGGGCCTTGAATGAGGTTCTGCCTAGTGGCAGGAACAATCTTTACAGACATTTCCTTTGCAATGGCAGTAGGCAAGGCTCTACATTTGTACCACTCTGTGATTCTCTCTATATGAGAAGGCATACAGCAATGGAATGCAGTGACAGTCATGTTTGTACTGTAGGTGCTCCAGCTTGGCCAAGTCACACTTTTTGCTATCCATAAGACAACTGAGAAAGTCACTGCTATTCCTTGCAGGTGCACCAAGCAAAGCAGACCAAGGCAATTCTTTTTGGATAGTTTGTACCTTCTTTGCTGAACTGTTCCCAAGATAAAGCCATTACATCTAGCATTTGAACGTGTTTTTTCCTAGGAGATGGATGCCACTAGCATGGAGCTTGGTAATTATTCCCACAATGTTCCCCACTCCTGATTTTTTTTTAAAAAATCAAGTATTATACCTGGAAATGTCCCATCAAAGACCCTGTAAAGCTGCCCAGTTAAGCCAGAGGAGCAGAATTATCTTGGAGGCTCTGCTTATTTTCATCCAGCCTTTGGCACTTCCTGAAATTTCTCATTGTGGCTATACAACGGTTGGCACCAAGATCAAATCTTGGGGGGGGGGGAGGAAGAGTTCCACCTAGCAATGCTTAGGAGGAAGTGAGTAATATCAGGGGAAATGAGCAGCTTTGAAGTCTGCCAAACCTGCAAGCAGGTAGGAGTAAAATGGGGAAAGAGCAGCAAATAAAACCAGGTGATATGCATTTGTTTGATCTTTGACTTAGTAAAAGACGGCTTCATGCATTCAGCAGCTTCACAGAGAAATGTAACTTTTAAATAGGTTGCATACTATGTTAAATGCATCACTGGATAGGAAATGGGGTGATAGGGAAATAAATACATTTCCAGGTGACTCATTATGCTTTTTATTATGCCCTCTGAATTGGCAAGTTGTCTCTCTTGACAACTACTGCTAGCACTAAATGTGTCCAAGAACTGGTAACCAATTAGTGCTACCAAAAAGAAACCAGAGAGTGAATGAGATTCAAAAGTATAAGAATTAAGCGCTAAACAATATTCGTTGGATTTTCTTTCTCTATCCAAAAACTGCTTATTACTTGATGATGCACTGGTTTTTTGGAAAGCAGATCCAAATAACTGTTGTGAGTCATATCCCCATTGTTATTTGTGGTAACTTTAGAATAGGCATCACGGTTCTGCAACACTTGGGGGAAAATACCTTTGCACAGAGACATTCCAAAACAGCTCATTGATATGCAAGAACAAGCAAAGGAAGAGGATGCAAGGACAACCCTCCTCCTTTCTTTCCTCTTCTGCCATACTGCGGTTCCCATCACTACCCAGTAAAATAAAGAATTAAAAGGCAGGGAAGATGCTGGGTCCATATAAGAGACTATGAGAACGGGCAGGGAGTATGTTTTGGTGCAGATATTAAGAAGCACACTCAGGAAGACTCTACTAATTCAGTCTCATCATCACCTTCTTATCTATAATCCACAGAAGTTGAAACATTCTTCCTCTGAATCCCGAACCTTCCCTCCCCCAGCATAGTCCTTGTGAAAAGTGTAATTTAACCCCAGTCTCTCTCTCTCTCTCTCTCTCTCTCTCTCTCTCTCTCTCTCTCTCTCTCTCTCTCTCTCTCTCTCTCTCTCTCTCTCTCTCTCTCTCTCTCTCTCTCTCTCTCTCTCTCGTTTCCAAATGATATCTCCACCTCCTCTCTGAACAAGCATCGATTCAATTAAGCCAGGGGTTCTCAAATTTTGCAATACTGCACCCTCCTAAAATAATGCACTAGAAATATTCTACCCCAGGAATAAAAAAAAATGATCATAGGAGGTCAGGTTGCTCTGAGAAATAAATTCACCACTTGGAATCGCCATCTTTTAATCTGTACTTCAGCACCGGTTCTCAAACTGTAGTGGACAAAATGAGGAGCAAAACCCTAGGCAAGTTTTGAGCACTGCTCCCCCATGTCCAAATCTGTACTTTATTCCAGACTGAGTGTGAGGCACCCTCTTTTTTTCTGGAGGACAGGAACGCATGATGTAAAACTCAGCCCACTCCCTACCAACAATTAATGGAACATCCACCCACATTTTTTGGCTCTGCCTCAGAAGTCATGCTTCTCATCTTGAGACAACCTGAGCTGTGCTGCCTGGTTTGCAATGCTTTGTATAAGTAAACCTTTCCATCCCAGTTGATTATTGTTGGAATCTACCTTTCCCTCTGGCCACTTGTGGCTACTCTCTATGCCAGGGGTCTCCAACCTTGGCAACTTTAAGACTGGTGGACTCTCCGCATGCTGCATTCGTTGCCTATCGGTCTCCGAGTGCAATTCAAAGTGTTGGTCATTATCTATAAAGCCCTTCATGGCATTGGACCAGGATACTTACGGGACCGTCTTCTGCCACATACTTCCCTTCGACCGGTGAGAGCGCACAGGGTTGGCCTCCTCCGGGTCCCGTCAGCGAAACAATGTCGTCTGGCGGGTCCTAGGGGGAGGGCCTTCTCTGTTGTGGCGCCCACCCTCTGGAACCAACTGCCCCCTGAAGTCCGTGTTTCTCCCACCCTCCCGGCCTTCCAAAAGAATCTTAAAACCTATCTTTGCCGGCAGGTCTGGGGATGATTGTGGATTGTTGTGTGAATGATGAATGTGTTTTTATTTTTAATGCTTTTTTAAAATTTGGACTTAGATTGAATATTGTTTATATATGTTGTAAGCCACTCCGAGTCTTCGGAGAGGAGCGGCATATAAGTCCAAATAAAATAAATAAATAAATAAAATTCCCAGAATTCCTCAGCCAGCTGAAGTCCACCAGTCTTAAAGTTGCCAAGGTTGAGGACCCCTGCTCTACGCCCTCTGCTGCCATTTTTTAAAAATAAGTTCATCTATGGCAGGGGTCCCCAACCCCTGGTCCATGGACCAATACCAGGCCATGGCATGCCAGCAACTAGTTTGCACGAGCAAGCAAAGCCCCATCTGCGAGATGCAGGCAGCACACAAAACCACACACCCTCTGGTGCGTGGAAAAACCTCTCTCCATGGAACCAGTCCCTGGTGCCCAAAAGGCTGGGGACCTCTGCTCTATGGAATGATAAAAAAGATTTTTTTTTGCAAGTTCACTGATGGCACACCACACGTAATGGTGAAAGTATGAACTGATCTTTGATTTGCATGTTTTGATTAGATTTCTATGAGTTTTCCCTTCTAACCTTCTTCCAACAGCAATTAATGTCTACTACAAAAAAATCATCAACATAATATTCTCTTTCTATATCAAAATAAAGAAACAAAATGATCAGTTAGCAAAACAGTAGAAAAGGGCAACCTGGGTTAATGTCATAAAGTTCTAACATAAGTCTTTTTAAAAAATATTTTGCCGCTCTCCCCGGTAAATATGCCAATTGTTGATGTGAACAGAACAGAATCTGTATATGTACCACTCAAAATCATTTCTTCATATATTTCAGAATGCTCCCAATAGTAAATGGGATTTTAGAGTGTTTAAGTTTAGTTGGGCTATTATCATCCACTTTAACTGTGCATTCGAAGTTCTTTTCTGTTATTCTGATTCCCTTTTCCATTTCCAAGAATTTCTATAGGGAGCAGACCCCATTTTTCCATTCATACCGCTTCTCACAGAAAATGAGGAAAAGAGAAGTGATGTCTGGAAAATAGACAATCTCAGCAAGCTGGTGTTGCTGCAGTCACTAAATTGGTTAGCAATGATCTTGCCACTACTAGCTAGACTGGAACTGATACTTAGAAAGAGCAGGGATTCGTTTTCAGAAAAATCCACTCCATATTGCGTTTATTTCACTAGTATAATGTGGGCTAGAGCAGGAGTGCTGGAATTTTGTTAATTTGTTAGAAGTCCTTGCTGATCTGCCACAATTTATCCAGAAACATAAAAATGAAATTCCATTCTACATTCTGCCTGGTCTTAGGTCATTGAAATGGGTCATTCTGTCTGAAAGATCAACCAAGCTACCGTAGCTGTCGAGTGGAAAGTTAAGCAGACATTTCTTGTAACACACAGTCTGAATTTAAATGAAAGCTATTATGTAACAATGGGTTTTGTTTTGCTAACAATTATACCCCCTCCTGTCATGTTATGAACACATAACAATCCCTATAAAAAAGAAAACACATTTTCAGAGGCCTGTTAATCAAATTAAAATCCCTTACTGGTGCTACTCCTTGAAAACAACAGGAGAAAATTGAAAGGATGACATCTATTTCCTATTCATTATCTTATATGCACTGTTTTCCTCATCTTATTTATCATTCCATCAAGAATCTTTATTCATATGTCTTTTACTATAATACCAGGTTTTCTCCATAGTTTTGTCATTTCCACCCATTTCCATATTGATATCAGCATTGGGAGGGTGTGACAGAATTGTTTGGATGTGTGCTAGGTTTTTTTCCCCCTCAGATCAATGTTTATAGGTTTATCTTCCACCTTGAACTGGTACCGGGACTCCTTCATTGGAGGCAGTGGTCCATCCCCTCCTCAAGAAGTTATTGCAAGTTCCAGTAGCATTGGAAAATTTTTTGGCCAGTCTCCAACTTCCCTTTTGGGGGAAGATTTTTGTGAAAATGATATGCTTTTCTCTTCAAAGGGCTCTAGAGAAGCTGATTATATGGACCCATTTCAGTTGGGCTTTAGGCAAGTTATAGTACTAAGATAGATTGATCACAACAAGTGGTAGGCTGAAATAGGCATCTATCCTAACCATGCTTGATCTTTTGGTGGCTTTCCATACCATCATGATATACTTCTGGATTGGCAGAGGGAGGCTAGGAGTGAGGGGCATGGAACTGGATCGCTTCCCTCCTCAGTGGCTGATTCTAGGGAGTGTTGTGTTTTAGTGGATAGGTCCAGCCTTAGTTCTCTGCTTTGTGGGATACCACAGGATTCTATTCTCTTCCCACTCTATTTAGCATCTAAGTGAAACCACTGGACAAGGTTGTTCATGGGGACACAGTTAAGAACCATCAATATGCTGATGAAACTCAGTTACATATTTTTGTTCTTGGCCATTCAAGCAATGCCACTAAGTGCTTTCCCAGTGCCTGGAGGCTGTGTGGGCCAGACAAGCTTCAGCTCAACCTAAGAAGACTGAATGGGTTGGGTTTTAGGGCCTCCCATATTTAGAGATCTCGCATTGTTAATTCTATAAAGCTCTAAATGGCAAGGTGCCAGATAACTTGCAGGACCCTTATTCTACCTGTCCCACCAGATATGAGAGGTTGGATATTATCTGGCTCCCCTCCCTAAATTCAGATACCCTTGATGCTATTGGTCTTCCAAAAGGTGTTGAAGACTTGGTTGTTCCCCCAGTCTTTGGGGGCAGGATGTTAGCAGAGTTCAGAGGACAGAATAACAGAGTTGGAAGGGATCTTGGAGATCATCAAATCCAACCCTCTACCTGAGCAGGAGACTCTATACCATTCTGAACAAATGGATGTCCAGTCTCTTCTTAAAAACCTCCATTCTTATCAATAGAAAGTTTTTCTTCTTTTTTGGAGATGTTGTGGGTGCACTCACAAAATGGTGGCATGGCAAGCACAGCATCTCTTTCTCAGAAAGCAGAACAGTGAAGTTAACAGAATAATAGAATAATAGAGTTGGAAGGGACCTTGGAGGTTTTCTAGCCCACACACCACTATCACCCCCCGCCCCCGCTCAAGCAGGAGACCATATACCATTTCAGACAGGTGGTTGTCCAATCTCTTCTTGACAACCTCCTGTGATGGATCACCCACAACTTCTGGAGGCAGGTCGCCCCACCTATTAATTGTTCTCACTGTCAGGAAGTTTCTAGGTTGGTTCTCTCCTTGATTAGTTTCCATTCATTGCTTCTTGTCCTGCCTTCAGGCGCTTTGGAGAATAGATCGACACTCCCTTCTTTGTGGCAACCAGTGAGTTATTGGAACATTCCTATCATGTCACCCCTAGTCCTTCTTTTTGTAAAGTTCATTCCTCCATACAGGAATCTCTAATCTCTGAAAGAATTTATGCTAACATCTTATAAATATTATGATATATGTTTCGGGGAGAGTTTGGAATGAAATTGATAAAGTCTTAAAATAGATTTAATAGAAATTTATGATAGAAATGGAATATATTAAATTTATATGTTTTGGGTTTTTTTTCTTCTTTTCTCTTTTTTTTCTTTCTGTCTTGTGTGGGAGAGGGAAATAGAAAGATGATAAGTGAATGTATTAAGTTGAGTTGTTTATGTATGTTTTTATTTTGGAACTTTTGTTCACCCAATCACCACGGTGTGTTTTAAGCATTTATTGTTAAAATCATAAAATCAATAAAATATATTTTTTTAAAAAAAAGGAATCTCTAATCTCTGGTTGTCTGGGGAATTCTGAGAATTGAAGTACACACATCTCTGAGTTGCTGTGGTTGAAAAACCCTGTCCCAGAGGACTCAGCAGGAGCTGGGGAATTCTGGGAGCTGAAGTACACCCATCTTAAAGTTGACAAGATTGAGATACATCTGGCTCTCTAGGTGTGGGCATTCTTGCACCTCCACAGGAGAGGTTTTTAATCTTTTTTTGAGATTTTAAAATATCAGCCCACCTTTCACCTGGCTGAGAATCATAGATTAAAAATGAGTATATGGAAACACCTTTGCACACTGGCTCTTTTGAATGGGTGTATTTATTATGTGGTCAGGGAAATTATTATGGGAGCTCCAAGTAGGTTCTTTAAACTGATTTTATTACGTGATTTTATCTTTTAATCTTTGCCCATTGAGCAGCAGTATAAATTTGTTGAAATAGGAACAAAACATTAAATATTACTAACCTATGGATTTCTACTTTCATATGCACCCACAACAAATCTGTATCTTCTAACATATGTGTAAGCCCTTTCCTTCATAATTAAACCTACACCATCACTTTCATGCAAGTATTCATCATCTCCAGCCCACAGAACAAGACAACCTTCATCTTTTTTTTCAGAAATAAATTTGAGATTTTTTCCTGCCTTTTATTCATTAATTCATGCTCTTTACATATAGTCCTTTTATATTCCAAGTTGTAATCTTCCATAAACCATGAATATTTACTTTTCTTACCCATCATGCCCTTGGTCAACTGAGGCTTCTATATAATGTTTTTTAATAAAGAAACAATAGAGACATGCACATTATACTAATGTCCTCAGGGAAGCTTCAGTTAAGACATATTAAACCTAGTTTTACATAAACAAACTGAGTAATAATTTTCATCTTAAAAGGGAAACTCTGAGCTTAACTTTGTGATGAATAACTGCTGCTCAGATTTCAAAAGATTTTTTTTAAATATGCAAAAGCGAGCAGGTTAGCGCAATATCAGATTATTGGCAGGTTGAATGTAGATACTGATCTAGGAGTCTGGATTATTGTTATTATCTAGCTAACTAGGCCAGTACATTCTGGTAGTTTATATGGATTTAACTATAATTGGAGCCCAGTCTAGCTATGATTCAGCCCAGTTCACAGAGACACAGTTCAGCTAGGTTTATACTTATCAAATATCAAGTTGTTTCTAAGGTTTGATTCATATTGTCAAGGTAAAACAAGTTGCCTTTTGTGATAGTGGCATTTTGTAAAAATTTCATTACCTGATTTTTGTTTTTCAATCCATCCTTGATCAGCTTGGAATCTGTCCACAGAAATTCTTGGCAGTCATGATCAACACTTGTATAGAACAATGGTAGTATCCATTTTGCCACTCTATAATACAACAGAGTACTATGTGCCCAACAACCCCAATGAAAGTCATAAACGTCTACAATATCTAATTGAAAATGAAACTATTCTGCTTGCTATATTGTACCCCAATTGAAGGGGATTCATTCACTTATTTTTCAGGCAAGCAACATTAGTACAGGATCATATTACTTATTTTACATATGATATGAAAATATCCTTTTATATAGGCTTGCAGATAACAATGAGCCTATTAGGAATTGGTAGTGGAGAGGCAGAGATGTGTATTTCTGTCTGGGCACAAAAGACAAATCAAACTTAACAACCTTCACATTTGTTACCTACAATTCCTGCTTGCCACTTTCAAAGTGCCATTTTGATACCGCATAAAGTGTAGCAACAATTTAGTTTTACTGCTTCAAAATATATGTTGATTTCTGTTTCATGTGGTTCTACATTTCCAAAACCAACATAGTCAATCTAATAATCCTACAATCCTTCTGATAGCAGAAACTCCAGACCAAGCAAGATTTTACTAAGATCTAGGATCATACTTGGCTTAAGCCTTTCCAAAAGATGGTATGGCACAGTTAAATAAGAATGTGTATTGTACAGTAGGAAGAAACCACTAAAATAGAGGATTATTCTCTGTTAGTATGAAGATATAATTCTCTGCTTATATCTGCCATAGTTTAATTTTAGTGCTGCTTTCTTCTATGCTTCCCATGTCTTTGTGCCCTGTACTTCTGAGGTAGCTGTTTGTTGTTAACATAATTAGCATCTCTATCCTGAGAAATTGTGTCATTCAACTTAATTCCCATAGGCCAGGATGCCAACCACCAGCCTTTGGTTTGCCAAACTCCTGTCTTTTTTGCAAAGTTGCTATCCATCAAATTCCAATTATAAGAATTTTTATTAACATGTTGTGCTAGTCTGTGACATTCTCTGTGTCTGTCTTATGAGAAGATGTGCTTGTGAACATATCCAATTTCTCATAGCCTTGTTTTTTTGCATGAACTTTGTCCAATCAGCAACTTTTTGTGTGAAAATCCTGACAATGCTAAATTATTTTGGTCTATTAACTAGTTACAAGATAATGTAACTGAAGCATGAGAGTCTGAATTCCCATCTCCTCTTACAGAAACTGTTTTTTATGATCAACATTAAATCCATTCCTGCCCTAAACATAACCATGAACTTTTTTCACTTGTTTATTTTTATTTCATTCCACAATGTTGTTATTTACATACTTTTGAAGATGTTTGAGAGAAATTCACAGGGTTCAATGATATCTGATAAAATACATTGTTTGGGTTATTTCAGAAGGGCTTCCTTTAAAGTTTGAGTTTCAGAAATACCTTGATGGGGAATAATGGCAGTCTTCAGAATCATGGCTTTTCTACTAACAATGCAAATTTCAGATAAATTATCCTTAAAAATAATTGTTTCAGCTGGCAGATTTCAAGATCATGACTTTTCTGCTACCAATACTGCTTTTAGCCTTGGAAATAATTGTGCACAATATATTTAATATTCAATAAAACCTATTGAAATTTCCTTAAAGGCCTACAGACATAACCTCTTCAGCAGAATCCTTTACCTCTGACTATGCTTTAAGAGAAACTAGACAACCTGTGACCTATTGGATTGTCATTTCAGAGATATTTCCTTACCTAAACCAAGAAACAGAATGACAATAAAAAAGCACTGGGAGTCAAAGCTGACTTCCTGCTGCTTCCCCATTGATCTTGCTTGTGGGAAGTTGGCAAGGAGAATTGAAAATAATGATCAAGTGGCCATGTGAAGCAGTCAAAACTTTGCCAAATTTCAGTCTGACAGGTCCCAGATTTTGGATGCATTCTTAAAGCTAGCCCATTTGAGGTACACTAATTCAAAAACTATTGCCCTATGTTGCATCATTTTGCCCAACTGAAGGTTACAAATAGATAAACAGGAAAATTTTAGTATTATATATAGATTCATTGGCAACAACATGTGTAGAAGCCTTACTGAAACAAAGTCTGCTTGGTATACTTTTACCATCAAAATGCTCAATTTGCATAAGATTCAGATAAAGATTTATGAAATTAAAAGGATGTTTGCGCATTTATTTAGTCAGGTGTGATTCAGCCTTTCTTAACAAAGAATGAATTGTAAAGGGGTGTCACCACAGCAGAGTACTTAATCTTGTAGCCTCCAAGAAATTCTGCAAGACTGGTTAAGGCAACTCTCCTATTTATTATTCCATTCTATTCTCCCTAATTTCTTTTTTCTTTTTGCCAAGATAATGGTTATCACTGCAGACAAACAATAATACAAACATACCTGGGGGCCCTATATTTTTAGGACTCCAGTTCTTATGGGTTTCTACAAGGATTTATGACACTCTGATCTGCATGCATATTCTCAAAGTACTTTTAAACTAACAACTGAATGAGGAATACAGCTCAGATTTCTGTTGTGATACAAAATTTAGTTTTCCCAGCAACATAGTAGATGTAGTTACAGCTGGGCTGAGCAACTGTGTTGTCATATGAAATATGCAACATGTGCGCAAACTCTTGGCATAGTGTTCCCATATGTTTGTTTCAGAACTGAAGACAAGCTTACATGCCAAGACGCAAATTAAAAAAATCAGTCCATAGTATATTATACTACACTTTAGATCAAACAGTGGTCTCTAGAACTCAAAAAATGACTTGATGGCACATGATCAATCAATCAATCAATTATATCAAACATAACTAGCTCCTTCTTGAGAAAGAAGCAGTTCATCCTGAAACAGATTTTCTTGATCCACTAAGCTCATCCATTTTAACAACCAAAATGAGGGGGGGGGAATTGTTCTATTTCATTGTTTGATGAGCCTAAAATCAACAGCAAAAATTACCATCCAAATATGCTACATTTAATTTATTTTCTCATTTATTATTTTGATAAATAAACCAAGGCAGCTAACACACCTAATACTCCTTTCTCTTCCTATTTTCCACACAAGAACAATCCTGTGATGTGAGTTGGGCTGAGAGAGAGTGACTAATTCAAAGTCACCCCGCTGGCTTTTATGCTAAGACGGGACTAAAATTCACAGTCTCCTGGTTTCTAGCCTGGTGCATTAATTACTAGATTACACCGGGCTATACTGTATATACGTTATGTATACCAGTTCAGGATTCTTTTGATTTTATGATGCAAGGAAGTTGAAACATCCTGATATAAATCTATGGAGATTCTCAGTTATCCAGGTCATAGTTGTTCCAGAAGCAACTGGACTTTCTTGTGCCTCTTGAAAGAAAGTCCAGTTACTTCTTGAAAAAGCACCTTTGGGATATCCCGATGTATGCTAGTATGAAAAATTCAGCCGCAGGGGGCTCATGAACTTTTTGGCTTGTTCCATTGACAACCAGACCTGGAAAATACTCTGGAGGAGGTTATAGTGTGGTCTGAGAAAATCCTCTCTCAACCCAGTTGTTTTTGACAACTTTTGGTTAGCTTCCAACCTTCTTGCAAAGTTGATTGAAAAGTTATTGGCAAATCAACTATGGAAGATCCTAAATACTGTAAAATGTATTATCTGCATCTTTTTAAGGGAAGATACACTGAATGGCATTGATTGCTTAAGTTTATCATCTTCACTGAGACCTTCACTGGGGGAAGTGCATCTCATGGTCCTATTTTTCTTTCAGAAGCATTTTATAACATTGCATATGGTTTTCTTCTAGATCAGGGGTGTCAAACTCGCAACATCACGTGATGTGTCACGACATATCATGACTTTTTTTCCATTGCCAGCAATGGGATGGGTGTAGTTTCGACATGACACATCCGGCCCGCAGGCCGGCAGTTTGACACCCCTGTTCTAGATTGTCTGCAAGGGTTGGGAGGCAGAGGTATTATTTTATGGTGGTTTAACTACTAATTGGTGAATGGGTAAGACACCACTTGGAATCTACAATGTGGGCTATCTCAATGCTAAGCATATTCCTCCAGGAAATTTAACATCTATATGAAATAAATTGGGAGATTATTTGGCAGTACAGAGTAATGTGTCATTAATATACTGATGACCCTCACTTACATATCACTCCTGCAATTCCAGCTGAAAGTGCCATTCAACTCTTGAACCAATCCCTGGAGGCTGTGAGGTTTCGGATAAGTGAAACAAATTCAGAGTAAATCCTTCAAAGACCGTCTTCAATACAAGTTGTCCTTATCTACTAACTGCCTCATTAGGCAACCGTTTGCAAATACAGCAGTAATAAATGGTAGTAAATGGTATTTAAAAAATCATTTTTTAACCAATGCATGAACTTACTGCCAAATTTCTGCAACTGACAACACATGCTAGAATGAAAATAATGCTTGTGTTGCTGCACAAATAGATCTTTATCTAACTGAGGCAGCAGTAATCAGCATCTCCATTTCTCTCTCTCTCTCTCTCTCTCTCTCTCTCTCTCTCTCTCTCTCTCTCTCTCTCTCTCTCTCTCTCTCTCTCTCTCTCTCTCTCTCCCAAAATTAGCTACAATTTTGCTTTAACTGAGGCTGATGAACAAGGACTATCTGTAGATATCAGGGCAGACTGGAACACCCAAAGGAGTTGGTTCATAATTTACATGTTCTCCCAACTCCCAGCTCTTACTTGTGTGGAAGTTATAGCCAGGGAATCTTTATCTATCCTTAGCTAGTGTACCAGTTATAATTCATGCATTCTACAAAGGGTTACCTTTGGAGAAAATCTGGAGGTTGCATTTGTAGAAAATGTGATGTGTAACTCTATTGAGCTAGACTAGCACCCATTTTGAAATCACATTATAAACTGCCAAAAGCTGCCTTGACCCAATTCAAAGTCCTGGTTATCACCTTTATGAAGCTTCCTGCAGCACCAGGAGACATTAGGCAACTGAATCTGTCCATTTGATCTGGTCACCAGGGGAGGGACTATGGCAGGTTACCATCTATGGCTGGTTCATAGGGTATAAGCCAACAATAGGCTTGCCACTGTGATGGAATGCCCACCAGACCCTTCAAGTGTGGAAAAGGGAATAGGATCATTGCAGAAAAACTTTCTTAGACCAAGAGGGGGGAAAGTGTAAGAAAGATTCACCTTATTTCCCCCGAACCCGACCTTACATTTTCTAAATATAAGATGATTTGGAGAATTGCTTTGGCAGGCTTTTAAGATTCTGTTAAGTTACTCAGCTAGCAATAAAGACATTCATAAAATCCAAGTTTTTTCTTGTTTCATGAGTTTGCTACCACCAAAGCACTTAAATAGCAACAATACCCATTTTATGAAATACTTTCTCTCTATATGGCTCCCATCCTCTGGCATTTTGAAAACTAGCCAAACAGTGTTGTTGTAGCAGACATTTGGTCTTTAGATTAATTTAATGGGTCCCACTAGGGACAACTAGCACTGGAAGTAGACATGCTAATATATCTTTCTTTTATTTACTATTCTTTACTTGCATAGAATTTCTACATGTAGCAGAAATTGTGTCTCCTACTTTAGAGAGAAGTGATGCATTCAGATTCACCAAATCAATCACACCTCAGTCTCCTGCCCAAGTAAGGCTCCAGTCAATTGCAAATCCTTTGACAAGAAGCAGTGCTTAAACAACAGATGTTGAATACATGTTACATTAAATAACCCATGACTCATTGGGTCATCCTTTGAGAGATATTCTATTATCAGATTCCTCAATATCTTCAACAGTGACCAACTTCTAATGCATTGCCTTCACTGGAAAAGTTGGGATTATCTGCTCTGAAAAATAGCTCATGTTGAATTGTATAGTATCATCAAACATCAGCACAGGAGTGTTTTGTGCTCTTTGGAATGATAAACTGTTTTATGATAAGGTTTATAAAATTTGCTAAAGTTCAATTCAATGGGAGTCATTGGTCGCTAATTTTAGATGCATTCTGTAAATTAGCACATTTGAGGTACCTTGGTTCAAAAATTGTTGCCCTGTGATTCACCATTTCGCCCCAGTTAAAGTTTATAGGAATGACAGTTTTAGTAGCATATAGACAGATCGATTCAACGCAAATACAAATGATGAATTTAACAGGGCAAAGAGAAATCAGGGAAAACTATGGGTTTGCCTAAAAGGTGAATAAATTCATTGCATATATCACTTTAATCCTTCCAGAAATCACACCTCCTCCCAGTTTTTCAGAAGCATGATATTTTTTCCACTTTAACCAAAATGCCCATCAAGTACATTTAGGTCAATGTAAAACATATTAAGGGTTTATGCAAAAAGAAAATGTAATTTTTGCAGTTTTTCTTAAAGTCAAAGTAACTGACCTAAAGTAGATGACTGTCTAGCTGAGAATTCCCATCTGATGAATAGAGGCAGTTTGAGTTTCTTCCCCAGTTGGATGAGTATGTAATTATACGTTTTGTATCTATTTCCTCTAGAGCAGAGTTAACCAGTCATAAAAGGATGAGTAATTATTAATGGGAATTATAAGCAAAGACAGAAAAGTGGAATAATGAATGTGAAAAGAGGACATTATATTCCATTTACAGTTATTTTACATTTATATACAAAAAAAATCACCCCAGTAAAAATGTAAAGTATAAAAATAACACTGAGATGAATTATTTTAGAAAAAGATTACTTTCTTCCTCCAGTCATCCAAACTACCCACTCTATGCAGTTCCAAACAGAAATAACATTACTTGAATATGTCAAAGCAGAAATGGTATTGCTCTGGTCTCAAAATAGCCTCATTCAAATATACTTAAATTGCCCCATTCAAAATACAGTACACATACGGTACAATGTTTGACTTTTGGCAATGAAAATTTTACCTGCAAATCTCAGTTTTCAAAATATGGAGTTACTGCATTTACTGGAAAGGAAGATGAAGTTTCTCTCTTTAAAAAATTACTTATGAATTTAGGGAATAATCCTCTTAATAATCAAATTCACGAAAAGCTAGTAAATGGGCAGGAGATGAGAAATGGAAGAAAAAAAGAGGACCTGGCTGCTTCCTCTTTTCACTCCCCCATCAAAAGATTATTATGGCAATGTAGAGCCTATGGAAACCTTCTATACAAATGAGGACTTTGGAAAAGCAGGATGCACCATCAGTGGAAAACTTCCACAAAGAAAAATTCATTTCATTCATTAATTCCATAGACGAAGTATCAAGTAGAATGGAAAGAGAGTGAAACTTGTCCTTCTATACGGACTGATTAAGGACTGGTTCTTCCTGTCATAGAGAGAAACTGGATACAGGTAGTCCTCATTTACCAACCACAATAGGGACTTGCAATTTGATTGTTAAGTGAAGCAGCTGCTCAGTGAAATCATGCCAATTTGTCAAGCATGGAAATCAGGAAATCCAGACACTTCAAATGAGCTTAACCTCTCTACAAGAATTGAACTACCAATGGACAAAGCAAAACGATAGTAAATAAGAGTCAATAGAATTCAAGGTGGGCTGGACTTAGATTTCTTGTGGAAGCAAAATTATTCAAGACTGATGACACATTTGACTCTCCCTCAGGCTCAGTCTGGGCATCGACACTGTCCTTATAATCTTACTTCAGCTTTCTTTTATTTTACAGACCTGCAGAGGTTATTAATGCGAGGATCAGTAGCAAAGTTATTGTTTCATTAGCGTCATAACTGTAAACATTCTCTGTACATCATTGGCATCCTTCAGTCTCAAGAGACTATGGTATTGTGCTCTGGAAAGAGGTCCTAAGGCAGCATATGGTGTGGCTAAAAAGGCCAATTCGAGAATGGAAGTCCCTTCCACACTGAGGGCAGATACAATCTGTCCCCTGTCCAGTCCCCAGATTTTGCTGGTTCCGGGACTGCCTCTTTGCCTCAACCTGCTGCACAAGTGTCTCTTCAAATTGGAGAAGGCAGTCACTCTGTACAAGACAGTCACTAAATGAGGACTTTCTATGCACAAAGGAGATCTTCTCCAGGTTCATCTCTAGTTTACAAGAGCTAATAGGTCCATTCCTGGCATAACAGAAATGTATTTATCTGGGAATTAAACTCATGGAATAGCAATAGTAATAGCACTTAGCAATAGCACTCTCTAATTATTGATCCCCAATTATCTGGGTCCCCATTTTACTGACCATGGAAGGATGGAAGGCTGAGTCACAATCGAACTCCTGACAGGTGGCAGAATTAGCCTGCAATAGTGCATTCTAACCACTGTGCCACCATGGCTCTTAATGTAATGTTTCTGCTGTATCTATATTTCTTTGTATGTTATCATTCCTATATCAGTCTTCCAAAACTTCTGGTATCTATTATATGGTCACAAAGAGCTAGAGTTTCTGTATCTGTTTGCTGCTATCTACTTTTGTAGCTTTATTTATTTATTTAACAAATTTATTTGGCTGTCCATCTACTATAAAGAACTCTGGGTGGCAAACAAAACTAAAAACAGCACACAGGAATTTAAAATTACATAAGTGAAAAAATAGTATCTACACGCCAAATAAATTCACTGCATTATGACAACTCCATGAACCTCCTGGTCCAGCTCCTGAGGGAAAAGCCAAAGTCAGCCACCCTAGTTGACATTTTAGAGAAGTTGCAGTATACAGAGTTTGTGTTCGTAATCTTTTTTCTGCCCAAGTACTGATCTAAGGAAAAAGTCTTACAATCAAATAAACAAAGCATAATAAACATATTTTAACATCATTTTACTTCTAGTCTCAAAACTGAAAGCAGCATGTCAGAGAGCAATCTCTCTGTCTCTCACATGCAGACAGAACCCTAATCATTAATCTCTACAGTAATTCTGCCAAATTGCCAAGGGCTGGTATTTGTAGTTATGTGCAGTAGCACAGGCAGCGGGAACCAATAATCGTTTTGTTTCCCAGTTAAAAAAAGGGGAAAGTATTAATCCAGGACTTGGTAGCACCACTCCTTCCCAACAGGGAGAGCATCGCCACTATGCCTGAAGTTCAACACCATCATTAAAAGCGATATTCTTCTCACTGCCTACCTCACTCGTGGGCGTCTGCCAGGCCTTTAAGCACAGTTACACGATCAAATTCCTATAGGAGTTATGTCAAGTACTTATAATGCAATTATTCTGTTTCAGTACATAGAGTAGTGCAGTTCATGACAAGGAAGGGGAGGAGGCAATGGGAAGGAACAAGAAAAAATTGATGGAGAATGCTGCAAAGCCTTCGTTTAGATAATTACCAACTCTGCTTGCCTGCAACAAATTTACTCTGTCAGAAACTTAATTTCTGTTATAAACTTATATGCCTTGTGAGTTCCTGCTCGGCCAATATTTTGACAGCAGCTGTACAGGTTTATAGAGCATGCCATATAGCAAAGGTAGAAAAAGAAAGAAAAAATTATCTACTCAAGTGCAGGTATTAAAACTGATTCTGTCACATTAATGATTAGAAACAACAGTGATAGTCCTGAAAGAAGTAGTAAGGACTCTTTGCAGCAGCTGAAAAAGAGTGAAAATTATACAGTAACTTTTCAATAGAATTGATATCATAATACAATACCACAAAATGGGACTCTGATATGTAGGGTGGGATTTTATTATTCTGTAAGTGGATGCTGGCAGACAAATGATTTGCCAAGATCTGTGACTTAGCTGGATCAGTGCTGGCCTAACGGCCAATAACTTTTGTCTGGAAATTAGTAGAATAAGATTTATACAAGTATATTGCAAACAATGAATGTTATTTGAGCGGATAACATTTGGAAATTGGATGTCAGTCTGGTGTTACTGTATCAAAATTTATGATTAAAAGGAGAAGTGTTGTTTTTTAAAATAATGCATGAGAATCTTGAGAATTCAAACATAGGGCTCATATGAGATACAGTGAGAAATGTAATGAAATTATTAGTCAATTGTAACCAATCAGAAACAATATCCAATGAAGTAATTGTGCACCAGCCCTCTATTTCCTCACTTGTCTTACTCACATTGTACAGCACTGTAGTCCATCCTTCCATGGTAATGCACTGGAAGACAGTCAACACAGCAAAGAGGATGTTGTCAAACTGAGTTATCCCATCATTGGGACCAATCCAATCTCTGCACTCATAACCTGCAGGGCATCCCTGCACCCCGCAGGGATGTGGTGGGTCCAGCTCTTGTAATTCACCTGCAGTCAGACAGAGGTGAAATCATTTTTAAGATACACATATGTAAAGGAGCAATGTCGACCAAGAAAGTTACAATAAAACAGAAAGCTTCTATATGTATTTATTTTATTTATATCCTGCCTTTTCCTTGAACAGCACAAGGTGAAGAACATGAGGATTTCCCCTATCCCCAATTTATCAGCACAAAAACATTGTGAAGTGGGCTGGCTTGAGAAAGCACAATTGGCCCCAATTATCCAGCCACCTGGTCCAAGTCTAGCATTGCAATCTCTGCCTGACACTGAGTATCTATAGTTCCTCTCTTCCAGGAAAGTTTGGGTTCCTTGCATGGTGATCAGCTAGGTCACTATCAAAGGTGTTCACACTGCCAAGATCCAAGGAACTGCTGATTTTTGACATTCTTAGCTCTTAGCTTCCTGTTTACCATTATGATCATGAAATGGTAGAAGCAGTAGTATGATCTTTCCACCTGACTGTTGTACTGATCTTTTCTTCTTAGTTAGTATTGGTGGCTACCAGGAAGAATAATAGCCCTAAAGGAGAGCATATATAAACGTGTTCTGCTTCTGGTCACTACTTTTGGACATTGCTTATTCCTAAGGTAAATAATTAGCAAATACCCCTCCCTCCAGTTCTGCTGTGCTGCCTCCTCATGGGTTTCTTAGATGAATGAAGAACATTGGAAGTGTATGCCAAGACTGCAGATTCCCAGCAGGATCACCCAAGGCATGAAGGTTATCCCAACTGTCCAAGCAGGCCCCTATAATGGGCAGCAAAGATAAAGGAAGATGCCAGAGGCAGATGCCCACTTTAGTGACAATGGTAAAGGCATCAGTGTGCACTGCATGGGACAAGGCAATGATAAACCACTCCTGCATTTTACCAAAAAAAATCCCATGTGAATAGAAAATATGAAATGATGACGATATGGTGCTGGATGATGGGCCCTTCAGTTTGGATGCTACTGAGAAACAACATGCTATTTGCTCATTGAAAGAGAACCAGAAGAAACATGGAATGAACTTTAAAAAGTTGTTAAAGTTGAATGTGAAAAGAGATGTCAACATCCAAGATACCTTAGAAAATACTTCTTATTTACCAGACCTTCTTGTACTAGAAAATGGAACTAGATCAGTACTGGACAACCAGCAGCAAGATAGCTAGACTACAATATAGTGACAGTGAGCACACCACTGAGATACTTCAAATAATAGTTTAGGTATGGGTCCTCATGAAGAAGTTCTATCTATGTGGTCACCTCTGAAAATGACTTCATGGCACACAATCCATGATCAAGTAATAACAAAGATGTTGTTCCTTATCTTCACAGTAGCCTCATCATTCAGTGTTGAGATGCCTTATCAGGTCACATCAAATATTAATGAGGTCAGTGATTTATCTAAGCTGGCTCTGAGCAACTCTCAACAACAGAGGTGTATTCATAGAAGAATAAAGACTTTTTTAGCTGAAAATTTTCAGCAAATGGATTCACTGAAGTAGAAGTTTAGAAATTTTGTCCAAGCATCAAGTATTGTTTTAGGGCTAAGCCCAGCCTTGATCATATATGCATGGGAGGATAAAGAAGGAGAGCATGCTCACCTGTCTTTATCATTCTACTGAAAGAGACACCCAAATACGTCATTCCCAAATCTTACCACTTCTATCCTTCTTGAAAAAGGTGGGAAAACATAAATCCCACCATTTGCAAGTATTTTTTTTCTGCAGTCAC
Source organism: Bothrops alternatus (assembly GCA_034064705.1). Lineage (NCBI taxonomy): Eukaryota > Metazoa > Chordata > Lepidosauria > Squamata > Viperidae > Bothrops > Bothrops alternatus. Next base: position 2,062,826 of record JARGCV010000040.1, read on the forward strand.
CAGCTTGATTGGGCTCATCTTAAAACTTGGAACTTTTTTTTTTTTTGGCTGATTTCTCCCCCTACCCCAAATCTTGTTCTGTTTTCTTCACTGTTTAGAGAATGAATATGCTCATAGACAGTTCCCGAGCATCTCTGCATATTTTTTTCAACTTTCCACTAGATTGGGAAAAAAAGTTTTGTAAAAAATTAAAAATAGCTACACTGGAATAGATTCCTTTGGGAGTTGTGCATAGTATTTGTGATTATTGTGACAGTTCAGTTGATCTTAAGAAAAGTATTATAGTTCTATAGCTTTTTTATTGCAAAAATCCAAAGAAGGTATCTCTTTAGTAAGCACACTGAAATATACCATATCTCCTTCACAGAGGTTTAGCAAATCCTAGCATTAGATTTTGTTCCCAAATCTAGCATTTTAACTTTGGCCATAAGGAATGGCATCCATTTTTTAAAAATGGGAAAAAATATAGATCTCTCCCAATGCAAACATCTTTCTTGGTGCTGACTACCTAATAATTCACAAAATTCCTTTAGGCTAAAATAAATAATTGAGATAAATAAAAATTTAAATTAAGGGGAAAAGTTGCCAGAAATATGTATATAGGAGTAGGTGGAAAGGAAATAACAAATAGGAAAAAGTGATACAGATTATGTTCTGTGTTTGCGAGGGTTGTGAAGTACTCTTCAACATCTTCATAAATGACTTAGATGAGGGAATTGAAGGGGAAGTCATCAAATTTGCAGATGATACCAATCTGACAGGAGTAGCCAACATCCCAGAAGACAAACTCAGGATCCAAAAAGATCTAGACAAGCTTGAACAATGGGCCCTACCCAACAAAATTAGTTTCAGTGTGGAGAAAAGCAAAGTTTTACATTTAGGCAGGAAAAATCAAAGGCACAAATACAGATTGGGTGAGACCTGGCTTAAAAACAGTAACTGTGAGAGAGTTTTGTCTATGGAATTTGATGGAGCACTTGTGGTCTTCCATGTTGGCTGTGTATTTGTATATTACTATACTATACTATACTATACTATACTATACTATACTATACTATACTATACTATACTATACTGTACTGTACTGTACTGTACTGTACTGTACTGTACTGTACTGTACTGCACTGCACTGCACTGCACTGCACTGCACTGCACTGCACTGCACTGCACTACACTACACTACACTACACTAAAAAAAATTCTGAAATTTAAAAAAATATTTAAATACTCATTCTTTATTTTATTCTTTAATATGACAGTTAAAGGTTTGAGCTACTCTTACATCTTGTGTTTAGAGAAGATCTGGCCTGGGTGTGGAAAGATACTATTGCCAGGGACAAATGAGGAGACTGGAAAGAAAAGCAAAAAAGGACACTTTAATCTGGATTTTATTTTTCTACTATTTTGCCTTGTATCATCAGGAGTTAGCATGAAACACAAACGTGAACAGCAGTATTCAAGATTCATGGTTAAGAGGCCACGGGGAACAACAACAACAACAAAAATCATGTTTTGTTTTCAAACCATTTCTGCTGCTTAAATTACAGTAAGTATTTTTGCCCCAGAGGGCATGTTCAGACCTACAGAACAAATCTTTCTGAAACATTGTAGGTTAATTAGATCCATCGCTATATTTTAAAATTCCAGGGCTAGAATGAAATCAGAAAAGAGGCAGCATATACCTCTTACCTGAATTGTTTACATAGCAAGCCTGATGTAGTTTTCCACTGTAAAATTCCAGGCCGATAATGGCAAACATCAGGATTGCAAAAAAGAGAAGGAGACCAATCTGAAGCAGAGGCACCATTGCCTTCATGATGGACTTTAGTACAATCTGTAAACCTTGAGAAAAGGAAAAGGAGAAAAGTGCAATTAAAAAAAAGCACCGATCAGCACATTATTCCTTTGGGAGAAGCAGAGAGACAAGGAAGTGTCATACTGTGAAACATGTTCAGAAAAATTGTTATGGTCTGGCAAATGCAATATTATAATCAAGGGAAGACAACATTCTAGCAGGCAGGCAAAGCTCGTCACTGAAGGAGAAGAAAGCAAATATTCATCTCCCAAAGAAGCAAGTTCTTTCCCATTAGAACAAACTTCCCAAAATATTTTCCCAGAAAAAAATACTCTGTTTCGTCCAAAGTTTTCTAAAGCTTAGGTTTTCCTTAATGTAGGAGATTGCAATATTCAATTTTTAATGATTTGTTACATTTGTCAAATTTTCTAGATCAAGCAACAATTATTGTGATTTCCTTTCTTCAGCTTATTCTAGTTACAGCTGATCATTGTGGCATAATAACCTAATTTTAATACCAGTTTACATTTGTCTCAACATAAATGTGAACGGATCAAAAATATTGTAATATGCCAATGTATATAAATATCATTTTGAAACCTTTCAAAATGAAAGTTTGTAAATATTTTTATCTCCTATTCATTCATTCATTCATTCATTCAGTTCTTATCTTTTTTTTCTTTCATTGTACTTGTAAAATTAATAAATGAATATAACTGAAAAGAAAAGACTCTTTCCCAAATAATTGAGAAACAAATATATCTGCATGTAGCTCTTCAAAGGGTATACAAGCCTTGGGAAATATATTTTACTTGTCACCAGTAGTTCTGGATTAAACCACCGTATTGTATATTTTAAGTAAACGGATGAGAATTTTGCAGCACAATGCAGAACAACTGTAAATTGCTGAATCAGAACTGGTAACGATGCTTCATTAGGGTGGTCTCTCACCTTTCATTCAGAAGCTGAAAATGCTGTTTTCCTATCCACAATTAACTCTGTGAAGTGGGTTGGGCTGAGAGACAATAACTTATCCATAAATCACCCAGTAAATTTTCATGGATGAGGGTGAACTAAAACCTGTGTTTCCCCAATGCAAGTCCAATGCTTTAGTCATTGTACAATATTGGTTCTCAGGAATTTCCTCTGAATCCAAAATAAAAACTCTGCCTTTTTTCCTCAGTGCAAAAAAGTGCAGGTAGTCCTCAGTTAACTATGGCAATTGCGACTGGAGTTTCTGTTGTTAAGCAACATGGTCAGAAAAGTGCAACATCACATGATAGTGCCGCTTAGCCATGGCATTTCTGGTTGCCATCATTAAGTGAATTCCACACCATTGTTAAGAGCATGAATAGGTGGACAATATTTGCGATCTCCTGCCAGCTTTGTCAGTGACTTCACTTGTCAGAAGCAAGTGTTGAAGGTTGCCTATGGCAATCTCATGACTGTGTGAAAGATGCAACCGCCAGAACTTCAAGGTCCAGTAAGTATCACTCTTTCAGCACTAGTGGAAATTGGAATAGTTGCTGAACAAGTGATTACATGAGGACTGCCTGCATTCGTTATTGAGTAAGACTGGAAATCTTCTCAAAGCACCCTGGGACTGATTAATGGCTTATTAGTTCACCTTACTATTACACTGCCTTAATATGTCTCCTTTTTGTCAGAGCCAGCTAGAATGTCATAATTGCCACCCCTGATACTACCTTAATTCATTAGATTTCAGATCAATTTGGGCAGCACTGGTATGGTAATCTGGTAAAATCATTGTCGTTCCAGGTAAAACTAAGCTCACCAAGTAGTTATATATGCATATAGTATTCTAAACATATGAGAAATAGATGGGTTACTAATTCTTCTCAGCATTCTCCTTTTTCAGCATCACCTTATAAGTATATTCAGAATTAACCAAGTCAGTTCCCCCCCCTCCTTAGTTTACTGATCTAACAAAAGCCTTCCTGGATCTCAGGATCAAAGGAACTTGAAGTCTGGCATTCTGATTGTTGAAGATATATTTTATTTAATATCAGTATTTTTACTTAATGTCACTTAATTTCCTAAATGTCAGTCTAGAATTGTATACAAATGTCCGGATTCTAACAGAATACCCCTACAGCAAATAAAGATGCCCATTGGAAACACCAACACTGCTCTGCAAGGAAGGAGAACAACAGTAGGGCAAGGTGGGGGACATAAACCAGATGCTTACTAGGAATGCCTGAGACAAGCTTCAAGGGTCTGAGCACGCGTACCGCCCGCAGAGTCCGCAGGTCCACATGGGTGTTAAAATGTGCTCCTGCTGTTGCAAGGATGCTAGAAACAAACAGGAAGAGACAAGTTACTAAACATAGCTCTTGGGTCATGCACATATGCCTGCCAGTCTCCCTCCCTCCCTGCAGGAGGAGGCGTAACACGCACCAGGCACCTGACAGCCGGAATTGGTGCACCTTACCCTATGCTGTGAGTCAACAACCATTTCTTAGCCTAATCTTAGCAGAACAGCAATTAAAAAAAATACACACTAGCTTTAGAACTCACATTTTCAAGTTCGGTCTGTGCCTTGTGTTAGAATTAGGAGTTGTAAATTCAATACATCAGATCCTTACCAAGATGCTTGAATAGGAAAGTCTTGGGAATTTAGCAAAATACCTAAGAAAGGCACAATTCTCAAGGCGCTACTATTGCCCTTTAACCCTAAAAAAAGCAGCCCAATATTGTGGAAATTAAAAAAGGGTTGAAGGGGTGTTATTGCTATTGTTAGTCTCTATAATTTTAAGACACCACTTCTAACCTTTGAACACCTCCTCCCCCAAAAACCCGAAAGTTTGAAATGCTGAATATCTGCCAGTCTGGGGCTATAAATTAGATACTAAAAGTTCCATGTTGTCCATGAGTACCTATTCTGCAGTAATACAAGCTGACAGTCACCAAATATATTGGAAATGCAGCTACATATTGGCCTGAAATTCTAGGAAAGTTAGGTGATGAAAGCTACATCAAAGACTGCCTTTTGAGATGCATAGCTTGTGTACAGTACTGACTTTGTTTTAGTGTGGTTTAATAATGGTTTCTATCTGTCACCTTAGGCATTTTTAATTGTGGAGAAGATATTGATTGGATCTTTTGGAACTCAGCTGCACAACTATCCCTTTGGAGGCAATATGCAAAGTTAAACATGAGTAAGGATAGATTATATCTTAGCAACATGACTACAGCATCACTAATGGAGCACATAGCATATGTTCCATCTTGTCCACATTCGTTCAGTGTTCCCCTCCCCCACTTTTCCTCCATTCAGTTGTGTCTGAGGACAAGCCCCTACAGTTTTCTTGGCAAGGGTTTTCAGAAGTGGTTTGCTCTTGCCTTCTTCCTAAGGCTGGGAGAAAGTGATGGCCCCAAAGTTATGCAGTTGGCTTTATGCCTAAGGCAGAACTAGAACTTATGGTCTCCTGGTTTTTAGCTTTAACCACTACACCAAACTGATATATAATTGATGTTTTATATTGCTATTTCACTTCCAAAATCATGGTTCTTCCTGAATACTTTTATTACAAGTTTTCTAAATTATGCTATGCCAAGTACATGTTTCAAAGACGATTATTAGTTTTATTTGAGAGACACTACTAAAGGAATGCGCCTGTAACTTTTATAATAGGGATAAACTAGTGAACTTTCTCATAGTATTACAGAAGTGATTATCTTGCTTAAAACACATCCACCCCCAACTAACTTTAGAATTATTACAAAAAAACAAATAAAATGAAAATTCAGGACATACATTTTATGAAATGGACGAATGAATGAATGAATTAATTAATTAAAAGAGATCCCCAGAAAAGATGGCATAAGAAATTGAAAATTAATAAAAATGTTTTTTTAAAAAAAAAATTACAGTAAATGTATTGGAATTAATGCAATTGTTTGAAATGAGCAGTTTTGATTTTGCAGTTACAGTATTGTGCAATCATCCAAATATATTCATAATGTAAACAATGTGCTTCATGTCCTACACCCATGACATAAATGGGTGTATAATATTTTGTGGTCCTATGGAAGGTTCCATTTTGACTTTGGGATGGAACATTCTGAGTATATTGCTCTAACACAGGCCAATCCAAATACTTTTGAGATGGAGTCATTTTCAGTACATTTATAATGGCCCATTCCAAGGCAATTATAGTATATTGTAATTGGAATGGGAGCTCCAATTTGGCAAATTTGAACCATGAAATATTTTGCATATTACACTACTGAAACACAAAAGTATAGTTCCTTCCTGGAAAATGTTACAATAATTTCAATAATTTTCTTTTTTAACTTAGGGGTTTTTATATTCATGTATTTTACTGTGATTTCTATCATGTTGTGAGCCGCCCTGAGTTCTCCGGAATAGGGCGGCATAGAAGTTAAATAAATAATAATAACAGGTGCTAAGTCCAACTAGATCTGGATCCAGACTTAAATGCACCCACTAAAATAATTTAAGAATTGTATTTGAAAAGACCAATAAAAATATACCTCCAACTGAGAAGACTTGAAAATGGAATCATTGGAGGAGGCTAGTAAGCTATATTGCAAACAGATATGATCTTTTTAAGTATTTCTCTTCTTTGAAAGGTACATATAACTGTTCGCATGTGGAAAAGACTTGGTGATTTTCCTTAAATCATTATATATATATTTTAAAAATAAACAGTATGAAGAATAATGTAGTGGGAATTATAATAGGAAGAACACTAAAAGTGTGTCAGAGCTTCATCCAAGACAAGGTAATAAAATTCTCTCTGGAAACAACCAGCATTCAGGAGCTAGCAAGAGGGGAATTCAGGCAGTCCAGTAGAGGGAAGAAACTTAGTAGAAAGCCATATGGACAGTGACCACATGAGTAGACCTTCCTGGTGATGATGGTCAACAGAGTGCTTGTAGGATGTTTTGGCTCAATTTAGCTACTCCTTGAGGAGACACAAAGTGGACCTGTGATTTCTAGAGCAAACAAAACTCTAAAATGGGTAAGAATTGGGTAGTATTCAGTAACAGGAGGATGAGTAGCCATAGATAGCCTGGAGACAACCAATAGAAGCATGAATTCAACCATAAATAAAAGTATAGGCAGTTAACTTGCTAATAGTTTACATAACAATGAAGGTATTGCTCCAAGGTGGCATATATCCACTGTGTTTCACCATACAATTGTGGATGAGAGGTTGAAAACAGATGAATTTAACAAACAATATCTGAAATAATACATTCCAAAAGCATGCTGTTAATTATTGATCTAATGATGATTGAGCAAGAAGTGAAGATTTGGCGAATAAACAGATGGACAGTCTCAGGAATGATGGGAAAGCCATGAGAAGGAAAGAAATAACATGACTTAGTAAAGATGATTTACTACCAAAGTGACTTTCTGGGCCTAATATATGGAGAATGCATAATAAAGACTAAATAAATTTTGTCCCAAAGTTTAGCTAGGGAAATGTGTGGGAAAAATAATTAAAAGTCTTGATATTTGCTGGAACACGAAAACATGTGTCAACCCTCTGAGATAAGTGAAGTTAAGAAATAGGCAAAGCAAGGATTCCAGGAATAAAATTTATTGTAGTATGGTAGTAGTATATAGACAGCTAGTTTGGTGTAGTGGTTAAAGCTTCAGGCTAGAATACAAGAGACTCTGAGTTTTAGTCCTGCTTTGGCAAACCACTTCCGAAAAAACTTGCCAAAAAAATGGCAGATACTTGTCCAGGCAGACTCCAAGAGATGGATACTATTGAATGGAAGAAAAAAAAGTACTATATTATTGCACACTAAAATTTTGAGTTTTTCACTGTCTCCTCCTCTTTCTCACAACTGAATAATCTTTTCACAGATTCCCCCCCCAACATCTCACTCATTCTTTTTCTATTCTCAAGGTCAGCTCTATATTGCTTTGCATCATCCAAAGACCTGGAGCAACAGGAGGATTACTTTAATACTCAAAAATTTTCAGTTGGCAGGGTGTTATAGCAGAATTGAGAGACCTTCTTCTCAAAGAAAGAAATTGTATAACTACTTGCTATTACTGGTAGTCCTCAACTTACGTCCACAATTGAGCCCAATATTTCTGTTGCTAAGTGAAACATTTGTTAGGTGAGTTTTGCCCCATTTTACGACCTTTCTTGCAACAGTTGTTAAGTTAGTAACAAGATCATTTTTCCATTGACTTTGTCAGAGAGTCACAAAACGTGATCATATGACCCCCACGACATTGCACCTGTCATAAGTATATGCCGGTTGCAAAGAGCCCAGATTTTGATTATGTGGCCATTGGAATGCTGCAATGTTCGTAAGTGTGAAAAAAAGGTCATAAGTAACTTTTTTCAGTGCCGTTGTAACTTCAAATGATGACTAAATGTGCTGTTGTAAGTCGAAGACTACCCGTACTTATTTCTCCCCATTCTTAGAGAGAGAGAGAGAGAGAGAGAGAGAGAGAGAGAGAGAGAGAGAGAGAGAGAGAGAGAGAGAGAGAGAGAGAGAGAGACAGACAGACAGACAGACAGACAGACAGACAGACAGACAGACAGACAGAGAGAGAGACAGACAGAGAGAGACAGAGACAGAGACAGAGACAGAGACAGAGACAGAGACAGACAGAGACAGAGACAGAGACAGAGACAGAGACAGAGACAGAGACAGAGACAGAGACAGAGACAGAGACAGAGACAGAGACAGAGACAGAGACAGAGACAGAGACAGAGACAGAGACAGAGAGAAAATGAAATAATCAGATAGGTAATCTATTTGAGACTGCATACATGGGTTCTATTTTGGAATACAGATTTGATCAGCCTTCCTTTTGGCACCAGGGACCAGTTTCGTGGAAGACCATTTTTCCATGGATCAGGGGGAGAAGAAGGATGGTTTTGGTTTCACTCACTCACCTGCCATTCACCTCCAGCTGCGTGGCCTAGTTCCTCACAGGCCACAGACCAGTATCGGTCTGTGGGCCAAGGGTTGGGAACTCCTGAATTAGAGGCCAGAGAATGAGCTGAGAAGTGAAAGTCAACTTGAGTAAGAGGAAATATCTCTGGAACACCAATCTCACATGACAAAAGATCAGGATGATGAGTGCACAGAATTGGAGATAAATGGGTTTGTTTTGTTTTTTTTAAAAAAAACAGTATCACATTACACCTCTGAGCACCCATATGTATGGAGGCAGGGATTTTCCAAGATAAAATAGCTCACCTTTGGCAGAAAGTATTTCCCTTTGAGGAAATGCTATAAACTAAGGCCGGCAAATTAAAGGCATGTTTCTCTAGCTTAATGTAAAAGTCACCGAAGAACCACAAAAGCTATCTGATGTAAATAGCTAGATCCTTATAGGTCAAGGATCAATCAATCCAAATAAGCAATTAAAAATGTGTCCAACAGGTTTAATAAATACAATTTATAAAACTCATGAAGATAAAGAAACTGTATGAATGGTATAACTATATTCCAACTTCTCATAATAACATCAAGGACTATAGAACAATAAGACTTTCTTTCAAGCAAATTACATTATAAGCCCCTTTGAAATCAAACTAGGTAAAAATGTGTGCTTTCTGCAATAATTCTAAGAATTCAGAGATAAAGGGGAAACCGTAATGCTCCCCAGTATTGGAAGTTTAAGGATTTCCCCAAATGGTATAAAAATGTAAAAAGGAATAAAAATAAGACTTTGCTGACTTTTCACAATTGTAGATGGTGTGCAGGTATGTAAATTCTTTGGCAGCTGCCTCAACCCAAAGTGATTTTTCCAAACAAGATTTATTTATTTGTTTGTTTGTTTCAGGTGCTTTTTATCAATATTTAAAATGATATTTATTGAAATGAATGAGATAGAATTACATGAATTTCAATAACTGAGCTATTTCCAATTCAGAACCCTAGAATTCTTTTCTGTTGGAACTTAGAACTAATTTATTCCTTGATACTTTAATGCAGACTCTTCTTTAGTTTTTTGATAAGTTTTCTATAAACCAGCTAGGCTTTTTTTCCACTAAAAACAAAGGAGCTTGTAGTGGCTGTTTACAAACCATCTCCTGAATCCTTTTCAACCATTCACTGACAAGTATAACAGCTCAAGTTCTGTGTACTCTGAGATTGCCTTGTAGGAATTTGCAACCAAATTTTGACTTTTGTAGGCAAAGTGACAACTTAGTTGGCAAACATATTTATGTAGCACCAGAATCCCTTAAAGATCTTCAGATATATTGTAAGCTAGTCTGGACCAGAAAAGTCACATAGAAATGACTAAATTTTGATGCAGTATACCACATGTTTGGGCTCCCAATGTCCCAGCTTCTGAGCCACTTGAAGTTGACACGAACGTATTTGCCCACCAGCTATATATGTTCCACTAAGAGTATCTACTTGCAAAAGATCTCCTTTTCCACAAGGCAACACCTCATTGATGCCTTGGAAGAAGGAGTCACAACACTTCTTTGTGAAACAGCCAAATCTCCATAACTTAGACATTTTCCTTAGGTAGAGAATGGAGTTCTACTAATTCCCAGCTGCAGCAATTCAATGCTGAAAGGAGGAAGGATGGAAGGACAGAAAATAGTGGCATTTTCCTCTTTGCTTATCCTCAGCTGCAATTTCTTGAGTCTTACATCAGTCCCCAAGCATTAATGTACCGTAGATCCTGTAACAATTCCAAGGTACCCTAATGAATGAGCTTTGAACTGCTCAATGTTATTTACTTTCATTCCAGCCAACATTCTGAACTAACACATGCAAATCAGCAATATGTTATTTCACAGAGTAAAAGTCTATGGAGATTCTCAGTCATCCAGATCATTGTGTCTCAAAGGTGCTTTTTCAAAGGGCAAGTGGACTTTGTTTTTTCCTTGAAGACATTTCAATTCTCATCCAAGAAGCTTCTTCAGTGAAAAGTGGATGAAAAGTGAAACATCTTCAAGGAAAAAACAAAATCCATTTGCCCTTTGAAAAAGCACCTTTGGGATTCCACAGAGTACTTATCCTGCGATACAGAACAGATTTCTGAATTAGTATAGTAGTCACCTCTTTGACAGATTCAAAGATAGCCTTCAGGAGGGTTTTCTTTAATTTACACATACACAGTAGTATATGAACTACACAGTAAATGCAAATTACAACTGTGGCTTTAAAATATATCTGTCAAAGAAGGCTCACGTTTATACTTTTGAAGAAGGTTCCTCAAAATGATGCTAGGCCCTGATTGAAAGAACTTAACTTTTTTGAAGACTTTGAAAAATCCATAACTTTGTTATTACCGGTAGCATCCTCTGGAGCCAACCATAATCATATAAACCCCCTTTCCTCAGTATTGTTCAGAAAACACTTGTTGAAGCTACATACCAATATGATTTTTATTCTGGCTATGCTATTAATTAGAATAGGTCTAATTTGTTACCTTTGGGATCTGCTATATTTATAGATTATGGGAGATGATCCTTTATAGTTTATAAAAATACAATGCAATGCTTGGGTTTATATCTCTCCTGAAATTTACAGTTGCAATTGGTTGCTTCATAACTGTTCAAAATTACAAGAGGCTAATCCCTAACACAGACATTTCGAGCAACTGGTGAGTGGCTTTCCTTTAAAAGCAGTTGCAACATCCTACAGTCACATGACCACAATTTATGAGTTTTTTCTGGTTTCTAGCCAAAAAAAGCCCATTGAGAAGAATGTATTCACACCTAAGACCACAGAGTTCCATTAACGACTGAAGTGATTAACATAATAACTGCCACAAAAAATGTCATAAAGTCATACTCAGTCTCATGGGTTCTTTGACTTATGGAAATCCGGTCCCAGTTGTGCTCATAAATCAAGGACTATGACAATATGCCAAATTAAATAGGTCTAAATGTATCAATGCAATTTCAGTGTATATAACATGATGGTAAAACTATTAAGATTGATATTAAAATGCATATTATATTGGGATGAATATATATTTTAAGAAGTCACTGTTAATTCCCATTAGATTTAATTCAGATAAATAACTGAATGATAAAATAAAATAGCTGGCTAAGGTCCCTAGAATACCTTTTGCCATACTGTAATTACCTTATGAGGATGGTGGTTTTAGCTACCAAATTTTCAACTATATCACTAGGCTTTTATCTTAACATCTATATTTTTTCTGGAATTAGACTTATTGTGATTACTTTTCTCTCTAGGCCTATTTGGCAGGTGTTAGAATATTAAACCAGGATTTTCATTCATGCTTGAAAAGCAGCTGGGCATATTTTGTCATTAATAGTAAGCAGTTGTGATTTGATCCCAAATCACATGAGAAGCTGATATTGTAGAATTACTCAAATCTGAAAACAGTGGGGAAGATGTTTTATTGGAATGCTTGGGCTAAACAGGGATTAATACTTTAAATCAGTTTATTTTTTATGTTGTTTAAAAGATTTTGCAAGATTATCTTTTGAGTTTGATTTGCCTTCATTACATATCTGATGATCTGCACATCTGGAAGGTGTGTTAATTAAACAGCATGGCCCTTAACAGCTCAGAATTAACAGAACTCAACAAGGCAGCTTTTTATTATTATATTAAATCTTGAAATGAAAAGTAGTGTTATTGATATATTTGATCTATAGAAGAAAGATTTGGAATATCCAATTTTGAAAAATCAGTGGGTCCAGGTCTTAAAAAAAAACAGGAAATATATTAATGATTTAAAAATGAAAATAATTTATCATAAAATATTATTTTAGGTTTGTTGGACCTCAAATAATATTTTTAAATAGATGGACGTTAGATTGCTTAAGTTGGGGATGTAAGAAACTTAAAAGTTCTTTAACTCACCCAAATTGCTATTGTTTTGTTTTTAGCTTTGTTCTGGTTTCATCTTAACATGTATGTCAATGCATGTTAAATATCATATTTAAGGATTTCAATGTGATGTTAAATTGTACTCCTTTATCAGTCTTGTGGCATAGCAGATAATCCTGCATAACTGGAATGAAGTCATTCTTCTGATTTCAAGGAGTGGATCCAGAATAGTTTCTTAACAATTTTTAAAGTCTTTTTTTGTTGAGAAGATGACACATTGTTATCTATGGTCCAGATGTAATGATAAGCCCAACAGCTGAATTAATTTCATGTAGGTTATGTATCCTTATCATATGTATCTTTTCATTTTGTTAATTTGGGTATGGTGGGTATATTTAGTTCACTTAATCACTATACTGCATAAGGCCATTAAAAGTTCTTTCCTTCAAAAAACATAGGTGTGCCAACCCATTTGTTATTTTGTATAATTAAATCCCAGGCTCCTAAAATAATTGAGGTATTGGCTGTTGAGAATTGCTAGTTTCTGACATCAATTAAATTTTTCCACAGGGTACAATCAGCCCAATGTAGAGACAGTCCTGTTAAAGTAGGATTCTTTCCTCAGGTAACAAGTGACATTGTTTCAACAGGAGGCACATACTCCTTTAAATCATCAGTGTCATAAAGTGCTAAATGAACACACAAGGTTTTAGTAGAAAGATGAACAGGAGACACAAAGTCTAAAATAAAGGTCAGCAAGACCTAAGTTGGCTCCTTGAGAAAATCTAGACTCAATGGGCAATACCCTATATGTACCTATATCTGCTGAAATTAATATCACTTCAAAAGAATTGTGGCATCATCTGTCTAGGATTTGACTACCAAATTTTGTAAAAAAAGATTGATGATACATCAGATTTATTTTTCTATTGATTATCAAGCCATTATCTTTTTTCACTCTGCATGGCTTCTAATATGTTCTTTTGAAGGAATCAGGCAAGATGGTTATTTCAAAGAAAAATTGGACAATGTTTCCCTTTCCAAAAGTTTATACATACATTTGCATTTACAAAAGCTACAGTGATGGGTAGGCAGAATCTGATAGAAGAAGGAAGCAAAAGAAACACCCTCACTCAAAGAAAGGATCCAGCAGAGATCAAATGGAGACAAAAACAAAAATCAGGCTGAAGCTCAGCGAGAGGTGGTGATGACTTAACATGCCCCCAAAATATATCCTGGGTACAGGATTGAGTATAGAAAGAAAAAGAAGAAAAAGCCATAAAAATCTCATGATAATTAGGCCAAGAAACCTAATTAGAGGCCTAAGGTAAAAATGCTGCAAATCACTTTGTACTGGCTCTCAAACATGTCTGGCTAGATTCATCTACCTTGAATGATGCTTGATGCTAAGAGAACAGAGAGCTAGCATACTGTACATTTCAACAAGTAAGTGATCCTTTTTAGAAGATCTGTTACACTGTACTACATTCTGTGAAAGAGTTTATAAACTCAGAGTGCAATGGGATAGGCTAAACCTGGGATGATAGAATCCTCAGAGACCAGTTCCAGGTCTTCATCATTTGCCTTCTCAACTGGTACTGATTGAAAATATCCCAGGGCACTGACTCTGTTTAGGTGTCTAAATGTAGTTTGCAAAAAATTGGAGGAGGTTCCAAATAGAAAAGAACAGAGAACAGACAGGCTACATTGCCTAAAGTAGGGAATCAGCCTTTCAGGTTTTATGCAGCCACCCTGAAACCAGAGAAAATTGGGTCATTGTTCTACTAATTCACCTAATTACAGGCCAGCAGTACTCTTGGCAATGTCTCCCTTGCTGGGCAATTAACACCTTTATTTTTTATTATGATTATTTATCTCTCTCTCTCCACTATACAGTTGAATTAAAAAAAAAACCCTGGCTCCCTTCAGTAACAACAGTTCTGTTTCCTAGGATACCAAGAAAGAAGAAACTATTTCACATTAACTAAATATGCTGTGGTAACAGATTTGATCCCCCTCTTCGTCTTCTGTTTATTATGACAAATCTGAAAGGGGTGAATTGAGAAGTATAGTTAGCCAATCCATCATTAGGTTAACCAGAAAAGTTGATTGTGGCTGAGGTTCTTGTCAGACTGACTGCTGTAAAGTCTTGTCAACAACTCCATGGAAGCCATGCTCAGGGGCTGTGTGGGCTAGATTCTATGGGAGGATAAAGAAGCCATACTCAGATTCAGTTTTCCATTTTCAATTCCACTTTTAAGCATTTTTACCCTTATTGGCAGGTGTGCCAGTTATTTACTTGTTGATCAAATGGGACAAAAGAGTTGTCGATTTCTATTAAACATGAATAGGTGCAATCTAGACACAATTCCATAACTGGGATAGAAATGCAGTACATCTGTAGGTGATCTATGGACAGGCTTTTCCTCACTCCCCTTTCAGTGTGCTTTTCTCCTGCATTCAAAACTGAAAAGAGGTGTGTTGCTTGAGAAACTGCTACCTCATAACATTCCTGTTGTACTTCAGACATCATAGTGCAAAGCTGCTGCCCACACATATATGTGAGGTGGTAGTTTCTGCTATTGTTTATGAGGGGCCCACTGGAAGATAGAGAAGCAAGGAGGGGTTCTGCCCCCCACAAATCCCTTTATTTCCTTGTGCATCTTCTCTTTGTTGCCCAAGCACAGAACCTTCCAGAAGCAGCTTTCTCCAACCCCAAGTCCATTTCCCTCTGGAAAGCATGGAACACAGCAACAGCAATTGGAACCTCAGAGATCACTGACTTCTCTCATGCTCTTTCTCTGTGTGGAACAAGGATATGAAGCAATCACATAGAACAGGGGTTCTCAACCTTGGCAACTTTAAGACTTGTGGACTTCAACTCCCAGAATTCCTCAGCCAGCTTTGCTGGCTGAGGAATTCTGGGAGTTGAAGTCCACAAGTCTTAAAGTTGCCAAGGTTGAGAACCCCTGACATAGAAAATGGCTTATTCCGTGGTCTTCTGGAAAATGTGGAACAAGGATATAGCCTTGCATGCAGCAGGCAGGCATCTGCTGGAGAGTGAGGGAGAGCAGGGATTATTCTACTGGGTGGTGATGGAGATTACCAGTAAAAAATAGCAACAGGCTCAAGATTCAATGGGTTCAAATGATACTTTCGTCTATCCTTCTAGCGTGTGGGAATGGACCAGAAATGAAAAGAATACTGCAAATAAATGTTTAATTATATAAAAGATGGATCAGACTTACTGTAGTTTCTGGTAATGATGGATTGCTGGCACAAACTGCACCTCACAAAAGCTAGAAAATATTATTTGGCATATGCATTGCAATCTTGATTGGAAAGCTTTAAATTGAATCCTGTGGATGCTAAAAATAAAAATCTCATGGTAAGGTCCTCAGATGAAAATAAAGTGCCTAGGTTGATGAAATGGACTGTTCAGATGATTCAGTGAAAAACCAGAAAGAACATAAAGATCATGACCTTCCTTATCTATTAATCAATGCCCAGAGGACTATATGAACTTGAGATATAAAATGAATATATAATTTAATCTGTATAATAAAGAGTTTGTGGTGTCAAACTTCACACCCAGACTTGGCAATAAATTGTAGGTCTTCACTAAATCACAATTTCCTTAATCTGTACAATGGATACATAGTTTATTCAAAAATTGAATTCAAAGAGGATTTATCAGTGGTTCCTCATTAAAGTGGAGAAAAGGAGGTGCCAAAAATATCAGTCTTGGGTCCTTTTCTCTTACATCCATGATTACTAATCAGGATAAAGAGGAGAGGGAACACTTATCAAGTTTATAAATGACACTGGCTGGATAAGGTAGTAAAAGACATATATAAAACTCAAAACTAATTTGGTAGGCTGGGGAAATGGGCTGAAACTAATAGAATTAAATTTAACTTACACATGCACAGTTTTTAATTTATGAAACAAAAACTAGAACTAGATTCTTTATTAAAAAGCATGAAAAAATTCAGTAAAACTCTTGGAATGTAATTTAGGCATGGCAAGTCTACAACCATAAAAGTAAGAAAAATGATTGAAGATGATGGAATACGGCTTAACCATGAAAATTTGATAAAGGCAGTAGCACCAGAAGAAGACTACAAGTATTTGGGAACTTTGGAAACTTCCGATATATTACAGAAACAACTCAAAGAAAATACAATGAACTCCAACACCTGACATAGAGATGGATAAGAATAAAAAAGAAGTTGAAATGAAAGAACTTATAATAACAGCAGAAATGGTGGGGGAAAGGACAAGGAAGATCAAAAATTAGTTAGCACCATTTGAAGTGCTGCCTGGTTTTTGGTTGAAACATCTTCTACACCCACTCATAGCCAAGCAGTTTAATAACATACCACATACATACCACAAGGAGATGAAATTGGAGTTGGTTAATATCTGATAAAATCTAGCTGATAATAAAAGATCCAACAGAGGGGACAGTACCAGGCAATTACAGGCCAATTACCTGCTTACCGAAACTTTCAAATTGCTAACTGTTGTGGTAGCCGATGCTGTCGAACAGAAACTAGCTGAAAATGAACTCTTTCCACCTGAACAGAAAGAAAACTGCCCAAAAAGCAGAGGGACAAAATGATTTTGGAAAACTGCAAGAGAAGAAAGACCAACTTGAATATATCAGAAGGTTAGAAGTGAATATACAGTATCATGAGTTTGAAGAAGGTCTTGAAGTCCAAACTCAATAGAGGAAATACTATCAAGGCAATTAACAGCTAGGCAATTCCAGGACTTAGATATGCAGCTAGAATAGAGGACTAGACTTAAGCATAAGTAAAAATCCTGGATAGGATGGCTAGAAAAATAATGACAATAAATCATATTTTCATGTACCCTGAGATTTTGGCAATCTCTACTTACCAAGGAAAATTGACGAGTGTGGAATGTTGCAAGTACACCAGATAGTTGAAAAAGAAAAAAGTGTGTTGGAAGACTATCTTAAGGATAGTGAAGAAGATGCACTGAAGCTAGTATACCAGGAAGGCTTACTAAGTGCTGGAGAGACCAAACTGGCTTACAGAAAAGACCAAATGAAGATTAAAAAAAAAAGACACAATAAGGCAAACTATTACATGGCCAGTATATTAAAAAAATATCTAGCATGAAAAGCAATGGCTAAGAGCAGGAAAGTTGGAAAAAGAGACAGGGAGCTAATTCTGACTGCACAAGACCAAAACAACAGCCAGCATTGAGAAGACATCAACAGATAGAAAATGCTGCCTCTGTAAAAAATTGAAAAAGAAACAGTGGACCACCTAGTTAGGTGCTGCAAGAATATTGCACAGGCTAATTACAAACAACAAAGGTGCTTTGGAAGATCTGCAAGAAATACCATTTGTCTGAAAGCAAGAACTGGAAGGATCACAAAATAGAATATGAAGAAAGCTAAAGCGCTCCATGACTTCAGAATTCAGACAAGCACCTGCCAAAGAACATTCCAGACCTAACAACTGTTGATAAAAACAATATAAAAGTCTGGATAGTGAATGTTGCAGAGATAGCAAAATAGAATAGAAAGAACTAGAGAAAATCACAAAATACAAAGATCTACAAATAAAAGTAGAAACACTGTGGCAAAAAAAGAAAGATAGTATCAATAATTATAGGTGCCTTGGATGTAATTTCAAAACATTTGGAATACCACTTGAACACTATAAAATCACCATCAGTCAATTGCAAAAGGCAACTTTACTTGAAACAACTTACATCCTTGATGTTGCTTTTAATATTATTGAACAACATCTACCTATTCCAGGTCCTATGGAAGGACTTGACGAGTGGACAAAAATGCTAAACATCTGTCTGTGTGGACAACTATAATATATTAAATTTATATGCCACCTGACTCTCAGGGACTCTGGCAGCTCATAACAATCAAACAATGAAATTACAATAAAATGAGTAAGACGTAAAATATGACAAGCAGCATGACAAAGTGAAGGGTCTCCCTCATCAAAGGCCTGGGTGAAGAGTTGGAGATGTTTAATTTGGATTTTAACACTGAACAATGTTTTGGACTTAATGGCCAAAGTGGCTCCTTCCAACTTTGTGACTTTATCTGAGAGAAATCAGAATATATGTTACACTGGATATCATTTTTTCTTGTTACATATATTTGTCAAATATTTTGATTTCTCCCAAATTTCTGCATTAACAAGACTCAAGCTAGAAAAACTTGACTTTAAATGTCAGATAGATGTATTGAGAGGCTTATTTTTCATGGTGTTTCTTTAAGGAGGTTACTCTTTATTGCCTCTCTAAAAATGTAAACAGAGTCTGTCCTGAAGTTTATACTTAGAATTTTTTATGGTATTTAGAATAAACCCACCAACTTTCATTTTGATACTTTAGCCTTCAAAAGAAAAGTTCACAATGAATTTTTTTTATCTTATGTTGTCTATGAACAAAACTATAGATCTACTAGAGGTATACTGGATTTCATTTTATGTCTGTATTTTATTAATTTTCCTCCGCTATGTGAAAATGGCCAGTGAAATCAAAGCTCTTTTAAAAATGCAAAATGTACAGTAGATTTAGTGGTGGGATTCAGCCAATTTGCACCACTTCAACAGAACTGGTAGCTAATTTTTTGTTGCCCAGGCTCAGAATGGACTTCTGGAAGCGGCATCCACACAGAGAACTGGTTGTTCACATATTTGAATCCCACCACTGAGTAGATTGATCTACTGAGCTGTTGCAGTAAATGTGATTCTAGTATCATGGTGGTCAACTTTATATGTGCTGTACATTTCCTTGCAGAACAATAATCAGAAAGCCAAATAGGACAATTACACCAAAGGTCTTACTTCACTGTCTAAAAGGGATGCCTGTAAACAAAATAGCTATTAATAGAAATCTTATCAAGAGAAAGGATTAAACCATATCAATTCCCTGCATATTTCAAAAGTCTTACAATTGTCCTGAGAACTGTATTCCCTAATAATCAGAAATAGATGCTGATATTAAATACTGAATGCTACTAAAAAAATTCAGGATGTCCTGAGAACTGCTACCGCCAATAGTGCTACAGGTAGTCCTCGACTTATGACCACAATTGAGCCCAAAATTTATGTTGCTAAGCGAGATATTTGTTGGGTGAGTTTTGCCTCCTTTTATGACCTTTCTTGCCACAGTTGTTAAGCAAATCACTGTAGTTGTCAACTTAGCAACATGGTTGTTAAGTGAATCAGGCTCCCCCGTTGACTTTGCTTGTCATAAGGTCACAAAGGGAGAATCCCATGACCCCCCCCCCCGGGACACTGCAACTGTCATAAATATGAACCAGTTGCCAAGATCTGAATTTTGATCATGTTACCATGCGGATGTTGCAATAGTCATAAGTGTGAAAAATGGTCATAAGTCACATTTTCAGTGTCATTATAACTTTGAATGGTCACTAAATGGATGGTTGTAAATTGAGGACTACCTGTATTGTTGAAGACCAAAAAAAAAAAAAAATCACATACTCAAGATTTGGCTGAGTAACTCTATGCCCTGAAGAAGGAGGTTACTTTAAAAAAAAGTTGATGTAACAAAAGATACTGAAATCCTGAAGCACTGGAAATTATTCTGCCACTGATATCTACAAAAGCAGCAAACTGTAGCAAACTGGTTGGTCCTATACAATTTAAAGCTAATTCAATGAATGCTATAAATTATAGCAAATTGCTTTTTCTATAACTGTTATAATCATGGCAGTATATGGTAAACTATGTACAGTACATAGAACTATCATCAGTGGAAGTAACCATTAGGCATTAGATGTAGTAACAATAGAGGTTCTACTGTTTTTATGCACTATTGTTTCTTTCACTGGACAGGGATAGAAAAAGAAGATCATGATCTCTGGTAGATCTCTGGGAGGTTTGAAATAGATTAGCAAGGATTGCAGATGTTCAATTTTTCAAATTTATCTGGTTGTCAAAACAAATATCCAGGCTAAAAATGCCTTTATCACATTTGTTTTTCATTAGGATGTGGTTAGTGGGTCTTGCAGTACAATACATATTTTTTTATTCATTCATCATCATCGTTAATTGTCTAAACACATTACTTAGTCAGCACACACAGTTCTTTTCCTAACATTTTTGCTTAAACTCCAAAGATAAACTTTTGAATTCAAAATCTTTATCCTCCAGAAATGAGCTAAAAAAGAAATCTAAATCTTTACTAACAAACCCATCCACACAACTTTTCAGGTGATGGGTAATTACTACAACTCATAGCATTGCAGCATGTGGTCTGAGTAGCACTTATAAATACAGTTAATGGAGATCATTTCAGAATTACTTATCTGAAGCAATTTTATTCAATATTCAGAAATGGAACACTGCTAGTACAATCAAAAACTAAGAAAAAATAAAACCTGCTGATGATTAATATAATAAAATGTGAGTATGTATAGTGGGTGGACTATGCATATCATAAAATATGGGGAAGAGTGGGTTGTGAAACAGATTATATGAATCGAGACCCAAAAGATGTATTTTTTCAAGCTGGATTGATGGAACATAGGAACATTGGAAAGGACAAGAATAGATGGCCTAAACTTTCTTCCGTGTTGGAAATGCTCAGACTTAATGACAACTATACAGTGTGTGGAGGTAACTCTGAAAAATCTATTCTAGAATTAATGTTTCTGATTTGCTACACATCTAAAATAAAATTCTTCTGCTCTTTGGCCACTGTGCCAAGAACAATGTTCTACTTTTGAAGGCTGGTTTGCAGACTCATACAGCTGTGTGTGTGTGCAAGTCATCTTGTGCCATTGCAAAAGGCAATAAGAACAATTATAATATTTCAAGTGGTGGATAACCTGTAACATGACCCTCATGCTGGACCTAATGGGACAGGTAGATGTCATGGGGGAGAGGCGATACCTCAGATAACATAGTCTCTTGCCATATAGGGCTTTACAGATCATTACCAGCACCATGATTTGAACATGGAAACAAACTGACAACCAATGCAATTTGTGTAACATGTGCTGATCGAGGTCTGCACATAACTGCCCATATGCCATGCTGCCATATTTTGTACCAGCTGCAGCTTCTGAATTATCTTCAAGGGCAGCCTAATGTAGAACAATTATAGTAATCCATTTGAGAGGGCAGAACAATCTTTCCAGGAAGTTGTACAAAGGGTCTCCTGGCCGTGGCTGCCTACTGCTCTTATAAGGGCAAGGAAATCTTACTTCCAATCAACCCAACTGGAACCAATCCCGAGAGGAAGGAAGAGAACCAGTTCAGTATATTATGAGAAAGATCTTGCTCGTTACGTTAATGATCTATCTTTCCTTCAATATGACTAGCTGTCATAAATAGTACTCCATCCTTCATATCAACCCTAGGGATTAAAATAGACTAAGAGACTGTGACAAAGCACCCAATGATCTTCATGGATGAGGATATGTCTGAACTTTGGTCCAATATCTTAATTATTATATTACAGTGTCTCTTTTACAAAATAGAATTCTGTCACAAGTTCCAAATTGTACAGTCAAGCTATTTAGAGATAAGTCAATTTAAAAAATCAAGTTGAAAGAAACTCAGAGATTGTCACTCAAACCTATGACTCAAGTCATAGAATTCAATCGTCTTGGTTTGTTTTATAACTATTTCCCCCCCTACAACTACATATACCATATTCTAGAACATACAATCCTATAGCAACACCATTTGTGATTTTTCTGATCAAAGAAAAAAAACTATTAGAAATTTTCAAATTGTGTCCTTTATTACTGAGGGGTGTCACCCGATTCAAAGAAGTCTCAGTAACAAACAAATGAAAGAGTGCTTTAAAAAAGGACTACACTGCAAAGACAGATAAAATGGAGGTTTGCTACCGTGAGCTTCTTAATTTCTCAGAAAATATGTTTGCTCAAGGACATCTGTGGCTCTCATTTTAATATCCTACAATCTTTACTTATACGATATATTAAATTGGAGAGAAAGCTTGTGTCAAATAGAAACACAGCTAATCCTGGCATTTTCATTTGAAGTACAATTCAGCATATTTAAATGCACCATTTTCAATGGGGATAAATGCATCTCACTCTTTAACCATGGATCAAACAACTAAGAATGATTAATTCTTAGTTAATAAGGTCAGTTATAATGTATTGAAAAGTCACAGTTTCTTTTAATTCTATATCAAACATTTCACCTCACCTTTCTTTTCCACCATTTTTAAATACACTTCCAGCCTAATACTGTTAAAAAAAAACAACACAGTGGATAATTTTCAGTGAAATGTGTATCTAGCACACTCCCAGTAAATCTCTATATCTATATCAAAGTAAGCACATGCACCATTCAATTCAACTTGTAAAAAACAGAGCTTGATGTTCATTTATTAAAGATTAGCAAACATCAAAAACAGTTAACTGGCAAAATAAAATACAGTTTAAAAAAAAGCAAGTAAAAGCAGGGAGAGATAGAATAGGCAACAATTTATATTATCTATGCATCTTTATATCTGTATATCTACAGAAACAGAACCTTCCAAACTATTGGAAACTATACTTAATATGGATAGTCCCAAATAGATTCTAAATAGTCCCAATAACTGTTGACTGTTCCAGTTTTAAACTTTTTAAATTCCTAATACAATAGAATAAAGATGGAAAGCAGAGCACCATGTTGTCCCTCCTCCATGAAAAGTCAGGGACAGTGACAGAGTTGGTTAATAGGGATGATATAGTTCACAAATCACAACATACATTGAATCAAAAATGTTCCAGTATGCCATGTGGGAGCACAGTGAGCCATGGAAAGATTTTCTCTACCCCAAAAAGCTACATTACTAAATATGGTCCAATGCTGCTCTTATACATATTGTGTACAAATAATGATGCTAGATCTCAGGTATTCTGAAAATGACACTGAGACTGCCAACACATTTGTCAGAATAATATCAGAGAAATAGTTGCTGCTCCCTCTTTTAATGGTTCTAAAAGGTGAATCATATTACCAAGAAACTGCAGGAAAAATTCTTCCTCTAAATAACATTTGGCAAATGGTCTCTAGAATTTCATCATTAAAATGGGTCATTTTGTGAGATTATTTTCAGGTATCTTTCTATTGGACCTACATTGCTGTTTCAGGCAATGGGGATTTTGACTGCTATTTTAACCTAGGAGAACTCCAACATTACCTTACTCTGATACCATTGGCTAGATTCAACAGTTTCCAAAAGAAAGACTACAAAGCAGAACAATTCAATAAACACACACAAAAAATGACCAAATCATTTTTACTGAGGCCCAAACTTTTCAAGCCTTTCAAGACATAAATGGAAGAGGTGAAGATCATTTTCTATCCAGTGTGTCAAGCATTCTGGGTTATTGTGATAATTGCTTTTTGTTCTGTAAAATATGGATTCAGAAGAAATCTCACTAAAACTGATGTTAGCATTTTCTAAATGAAAGTTAGAAATTCACTACCTGTCATGATGCAAACTGAGAGATCAGAATGTGTCAGTAGGTACAAAAGATGCATCCGTTTTCACTTCCCAATCACACCCAATCATTTTGAACTTAGTTGAGTGGTGATCTTCACTTCAAATAGAATAGAGCTGGAAGGGACCTTTGAGGCCTTCTAGTCCAGCCCCCTGCTCAAGCAGGAGAACCTATACCATCTTAGACAAGTGACTGTCTAGCCTCTTTTTAAAAATCTCCAGTCATGGAGCACCCATGATTTCTGCAGGCTATTCCACTGGTTAATTGTCCTCACTGTCTGGAATTTTCTCCTTAATTCCAGGTTGCTTCTCTCTTTGATCAGTTTCCAAACATTGTTTCTTGTCCTGCACTCTGGTGCTTTGGTGAATAATGTAACCCCCTCTTTGTGGCAGCCCCTCAAATACTGGAATACTGCTATTATGTCTCCCCTATTTCTTCTTTTCTTTAGACTTGCCAAATCCAAGTCCTGCAGCCATTCTTCGTATGTTTTAGTCTCCAGGCCTTTGATCATTTCTCTGAATTTTTTCCAAACTCTCACATCTTTTTTGTGATATGGTGACCAAAATTGGCTGCAGCATTCCAGGAATGGTCTTACTAGGATTTTATAAAGTGGTACTAATACTTTGCATGATCTTGATTCTATGCCTATGTTTATACAACCCAGGATTGTATTAGCTTTTTTGGCAGCTGCTGCACACTGCTGGCTCGTGGTTAAGTGATTGTCCACTAGGATTCCAAGGTCCCTCTCACAGTTACTGTTTTTAAGCCAAATCTCGCCCAATCTGTACTTGTATCTTTGGTTTTTCCTGCCTAAATGTAAAACTTTGCTTTTCTCCACACTGAAACTCATTTTGATGGATAGGAACCATTGTCCTGAGTTTGTTTTCTGGGGTATTGGCTACGCCTGCCAGTTTGGTGTCATCTACAAATTTGATGAGTTCCCCTTCAATTCCCTCATCTAAGTCATTTATGAATATATTAAAGAGTACTGAGCCTAAGACGGAACCTCGTAGTACCCCACTGCTTACTTCTCTCCATGTGGATGTAGTGCAGTTGAGGACTACTTCTGGTGACCTCAGAATGTTGAGAACAGGGAGAGAATGCCATGAGCCAATCAGTGCTCATTTTGGTTAACCAGTTAATTCATATTGTAATTCCTGAACAATAGCAGCTCTCAACTCTGAAAAACCCACTGATCATGGCTCACATCCAACTTTCAGTATATGTTTGAGCATTTTTCCAGTCATTTCCCCCAAAATCTGAGCTGAACATGCTGTAAAGTTTGTGTGGCCATCAAATGTCATTTTTCCTACATACAAATCCATTAAATATTTTATGACAACCTAGTACTGTGTAACAATTACAGCTCTGCACTCTTATCAAATACAGCTGTATTAGAGCTTATGAGTAATGCCTTCCTGGAGCCCAGAGATTGGGAGGTAAAACAAGAGTTTACAGCACTCCCTTATATAAGCAAGAAAAACCAAGCTGGGCAGTGTTTGTAGAGAGATTGTGAAACTAACCAGAAAAAGAAGCATTAGGACAGAGTTTGTTTGGATAAAGCAGAAGTTCCCATAAAACAGGAAGCTGCCCATTTTGTTGTAGAGCCTGAGTGTAGCACTTGGTAAAATACCAGTAATTTCAGCTGCACCAGAACCAAATCAGAAGGAGGAGAAGGATAAGGTGTGATCACAGAGATGCAGCACCAATAAGGGAGATGCATCATCGTACCCAGTGATGGGATTCAGCTGGTTCGCACCACTTCAGCAGAACTGGTAGCTACTTTTTTGTTGCCCAGGCCCAGAATGGACTTCCAGAAGCGGCTTCCACACAGAGAACCAGTTGTTCACATATTTGGATCCCACCACTGATCGTACCCCAAACCAGATTTTCTTATGCTCTTGGGTTCTCAAAAGTGCAAATGCCACCAAATGCAAAACAGTAGATCTGCCGACAAAGAATGTTCCCCACAACAGAGTTTCCCACAAACTTCTTTCATTTGGATGGTGGTCAGGTTTTCTCTGTTGAAAACCCTAATTCTCTGCCAAGAACTAAACTCCAACACAAAATGGAAGTTTATCTACTATAGTGACATTTCCCAAAAAATTCTATTGCCTATCCCTAATATTTTCTTTTGGAGAAGACTTCTTCAGTCAGTTATTTGTAAGCATTCATGAGCAACATGTTTTTCTATTCCCTCTTCATAAATTTGCCTTTCCTAAGTCAATGCAATTGTTGCATTTGTGTTAAAGTTATTCTATAGTTAAAAAGCACATCTATTACAATATTAAATATTACTTTGTTAAAAGATAAAAAAGAATTAATCAACATGACTGGAAGAGTGTTTCAGTTTATACTGAGGTGTACAAGAAAAAATCCTTTGAGAGCAAGAATGCTATATATTTGTGAGAATGTTTCCTTTTTTGTCCTGTGAAATGTAAGACAATACTATTGAAGATACAGTCCAATTTCTTTTTAAATATATTTAACAGATCTCAGCAATAATACAGCACAGCTAATGTGCATAGCAGCAATGCATGTTCTTTTTAGACACAAAGGAAGTTCGCACTGATATTGACTGGACTTCAGGACTTGCTGATTTGTGGATAAAATATTTTTTAAAAAAGGAAGAGAACTCTAAATATATGTGCTTAGTTTACTTATTTCTAATGTTATAATTTACTAAATCTAATTCTTACATAATATTTGGGTGATAGTGGCAAGAAGGTGACAAGCAACAGAGAGAAAGCAGAACTATTTAACTTGTTTTTTGCATCTGTCTTTATACAAAGGGAAAAAACAGACCAACCTACCAAAAATAGTGCCATAGAAAACAGAATAGAAAAACAAGTTAAGATAGGCAAGAAAATGGTAAGTGAGCACCTGTCCAGCCTAGATGAGTTCAAATCACCAGGACCAGATGGATTACATACCAAGGTTCTCAAGGAACTGGCAGATGTGATCTCAGAACCATTGAACTATATTTTTCAAAGATCCTGGAGCACTGGGGAACTATCGGAGGACTGGAAAAGAGCTGATGTAGTTCTCATCTTCAAAAAAGGAAAAAAAATGGACCCAGGAAATTACAGACCTATCAGCCTGACCTCAATACCTGGGAAGATTCTGGAAAAGATAATCAAACAACGAATTAGCGAACACCTAGAGGCAAACAAAGACATTACTAAAAGCCAACATGGTTTGTCAAAAACAGATCATGCCAGTCAAATCCTAATGCATTCTTTGACCAAATGACAAAATTAGTGGATCAGAGGAATGCTGTGAATATAATTTACTTGGACTTCAGTAAGATATTTGATAAAGTAGACCATAATCTACTACTTGATAAGATAGAAAAATGTGGGTTAGACAGCATCACCACCAGATGGATCCGTAGCTGGCTGACCAGCCATACTCAGTGTGTGGTCCTCAATGGAACCACATCTACATGGAGGGAAATGTGTAGTGGGTTGCCCCAGGGCTTTGTTCTGGGCCCAGTGCTCTTCAACATCTTCATCAACAATTTGGACGAGGGGATAGATGGGGAAATCATCAAATTTGCAGGTGACACCAAGCTGGCAATATTCCAGAAGACAGGTTTAAGATACAGGAAGATCTGGATAGCTTTGAACACTGGGCACTATCTAACAAAATGAAATTCAATAGCGAAAAAAGTAAGGTTCTACATTTAGGCAAGAAAAACCAAATGTACAGGTATAGTATAGGGGCTACCTTGCTCAATAGTAGTAACTGTGAGAGGAACCTCGGAGTCCTATTGAAGAATCACTTAAATATGAGACTGCAGCTGCCAAAAAGGCAACACAGTACTGGGCTGTATTAACAGAGGGATAGAATCAAGATCACGTGAAGTATTAATACCATTTTACAATGCCTTGGTAAGGCCACACTTGGAATACTGCATCTAGTTTTGGTCACCACAATGTAAAAACGATGTTGAGACTCTAGAAAGAGTACAGAGAAGAGCAACAAAGATGATTTGGGGACTGGAGGCTAAAGCATGTAAGGAACGGCTGCTGGAATTGGGTATGTCTAGTTTAATGAAGAGAAGGACGAGGGGGGGGGACATAATAGCAGTGTTCCAATATCTCAGGGCTGCCACAAAGAAGAGGGAGTCAAGCTATTTTCCAAAGCGCCTGAAGGCAGGACAAGAAGCAATGGATGAAAACTAATCAAGGAGCGAAACAACCTGGAACTAAGGAGAAACTTCCTGACAGTTAGAATAATTAACTAGTGGAACAATCTGCCTCTAGAAGTGGTGAATGCTCCAACACTGGACAGCCATTTGTCTAAAATGATATAGGGTTTCCTGCCTGAGCAGGGGTTGGACTAGGTCCCTTCTAACTTTATTATTATTATTATTATTACTATTACTATTATTATTATTATTAAATTATTAAATTATGAGTTAATTTTATCACCTGTACTGGCCCTTGGGTCTATCATATTGGGGCAGTGTAAACCAGATGACCAGATGCATGTATGTAACTAATATTATGCAGAGCATAATAAGGCCTGAGAAAAAGGAAATGCAGATACAACTGGTTTACAACACCATTCACTATATCTTGCAAACCATCCTTATTTCTACCAATAGTATGTTTCGTACATTGATTGTTCTTCAAATTTCTATCTGCTCTCTTTCTCTTTCAGCTCTATCCAACACCATCATTAGCCATCTTCTCTTTTCTTACAATCCATTCGCTTTCCTTCATACCCCATTTTGCAATTCAATCTTTATTCATTATTGTATTTTTGTATCACCAAATCATGCATTGTACTTTTTTATACTGTTGTTTGTTTTGTATAACAGTCTATATGTATTAGTAATTCTCATACTAGACCTTATCACTTTTTAAATTTCACTTAATTCTTATCTATGGAATTCCAATTCCTTCTATGTTTCTCCTAAAATGTTCAACTTTCATTTCACATAATGAGGTAGGTAGAAATGTGCTCTTATTTACAGCCATTTTGTCCTCTTTCAACATTCCTTCATTCTTTTCACAGACTATATGCTATCCACTATTTTTCTACTAACATTTCCACATCTTAAAATCTCTCCATTTATTCATCTTTAGAAAAAAAATTACCAAGGTCTACCAGATCATGCATTTTATCATTTATAACTTGCAATTGTTCACTACATTTCCCCTGTGAAATACAAATTATTTGGTCTTTGATACATTAATTTTCAGATCCTTACACTTTGCATTATACAATGTAAAATTTATAACAAATCATTTGGGTTCTTAGCCAACAATATGGCATTATCTACATAGAAAAGTACACTTGCATCCGCATCCATAATCAACAAAGCTTTCAGCGAACAATATGGCATTCATCAGCATACAAAAGTACAAGTACATCTACACCCACAGTCAACACACCTCTAACAATCCCAGAAGCATTTCTTATATGTTTGTCCATAAGTACATTAAAATCTAGAGGACAGAATGCATTCTTGCCTTATTTACTGCTCAAAATTGAATCATTCTTGTTGATTGATTTGTATATAAGATTTCTCTCTGTTGTTATTTTTTGTTTTGCTTTGTGCCTTTACCCTTTATTCCTGGTGACTGCTTGGACAAATACCGATAGAGATAAAAATAGATGGAGATGGAGATGGAGATGGAGATGGAGAGGGAGAGGGAGAGGGAGAGGGAGAGGGAGAGGGAGAGGGAGAGGGAGAGGGAGAGGGAGAGGGAGAGGGAGAGAGAGAGAGAGAGAGAGAGAGAGAGAGAGAGAGAGAGAGAGAGAGAGAGAGAGAGAGAGAGAGAGAGAGAGAGAGAGAGAGAGAGAGAGAGAGATCATTACAGACTTCCAGTTTTGCATGGTAGCAACCGGTCGTGGGCTTGTGGATTCTCCATACCTAATTTTGCCCTGCCAGGGGACCCTAAATGGGTCTAAGTTGCCCCGGTGAGGCGATGAAGAAAGAAGGGTGCTCCAGCAATTCTGGAATGGCGGCAGCTGTTCCGTTCGATTTGGGGAAAGCCTTCTAACCCAACAAGAGAAAGGCTGGCCATATTGCATCGACAAGCCCAAGCTACTAGCAACTGAAGTTTAAAAGCACTAACCAGCACAACTATGAACAGTGTGCTTGAAACTGGGTGAGGAATTCGATCTTCTCTTTTTTATTTTACATTTAATTTCCTGGAAAAGATCCCCAAGAAGCAAAATACCTCCGAAAGGGAAGGAGGGGGATTTCTGCCCCACCCTTATACTAATGGAAGTGGTGAATTAATCTTTTTATGGATGATCAAAATATATGGAAGTGAAATAAATATAAAATCTGAAGCTTAAAATTTACATCTGGATAAATCTAAAATTGTTTGAATGGTTAAGGCTCTCATTTTAAAGATAATTGTTCATTTTGGAAATTGAAAAACAAATAGTTGCTGACACCTAGTGGCAGATGAAGACTATGACAGCTATGACTTTAATATAAGACCTGGTAAGATAAGATAAGATAAGATAAGATAAGATGAGATGAGATGAGATGAGATGAGATGAGATGAGATGAGATGAGATGAGATGAGATGAGATGAGGTGAGGTGAGGTGAGGTGAGGTGAGGTGAGGTGAGGTAAGGTAAGGTAAGGTAAGGTAAGGTAAGGTAAGATAGGATAGGATAGGCTAAGATAAGATAAGATAAGACAAGACAAGACAAGACAAGACAAGACAAGACAAGACAAGACAAGACAAGACAAGACAAGACAGGACAGGACAGGACAGGACAAGACAAGACAAGACAAGACAAGACAAGACAAGACAAGACAAGACAAGATAAGATAAGATAAGATAAGATAAGATAACATTTATTGTCATTTTTTTTACTGTGGCACAATGGCACACATCAAAAAATGAAATTTAGTTGCCCGCTCTCAAAGTGAAACACATACATGTCACACACTTAAACATACTATATACAACCTATGTATAGACCCACACCCCTACATATACGTAACAAATAAATATTAAATAGTGTCCATTTTGAATATAGGAGGAAAAGCTACTCTGGGAAAAGCTAATCTGTGTCTGTGACCTTCAAAGCTTTAACAACAAAGAACAGCTGTGACAAAAAAGAAAAGAAAATAATCTGGGCTGCAGACAAAGAGAGAATTATAAATTTCAGAAAAAAAATACTTTTTGAACTATTTGAATTACAAATATCTGTCTAATTGGGACTCTAAAGCTATTTGCACAGAAAAAAGGGAAGAGGAAAATTTAAATTCTTGGCTATCATGGATCAGAGACATGTAGAAAGAAAATATCACGAAAACTTAAATACTTCACAGGAGGAGATATATAGTATACTGCAACTAATTCAAACAATAATGACTTTAAACCATAAAGAAATCCCAAAACAACTTTGAAAATATAAATCAATCTATTTCCAATTTAACTCTACAACAAAAAAGTTCCTAGAAAACAACAACAGAGAAGGAGCAGATAAAATAGATAAATGGATATAGAATTGAGAATAGAGACTTAAAGACTTAACAAAACAAGGAAACATGATTTAATCCTAGTGGGGAAAAAATCACAAGAATTGGAAAAAACAATTTATCCCTTAAGACTACAAAATAAATCTGAGGAAAGAAAACAGATTGGATAAAATGGACTGTAGAGATGTCAGGAACATCGGAGAGAAAGGAAATGATAAGAGAAGCGGAAGAAAGAAAAAGAAAAATATTTTCAACAAACATGGAAAGGCAGAAGCCCCGTACAAAGACACTTCTCCTGCTTTACTTTTTATATCTATAGCAACATTTACGAACATACAGAAAAACTTTTTGATTCAGCAAAATACATTGATTAAGAAAGATACTGGGCAAAGGAAAAAGACTAAAGTGGAAACCAAGAAAATAGATAATGGGACTTACCAGAGAGAATACTTTAAAAAGAAACATTTGTTTGAATATGGTTAAAGAAATAGAAAAGTTTTGCAACATATATGTCATTCTAAGAGGGATGAACACTCTAAATATAACATAATATGTTTTTTCCCATTTTTGTTCTCTTTCTTGATATGAGTAATATAAAAAGGTTGAAATGACTTAGATAAAGGAATGTTTTAGATATTTAAATGTGATTAAATTTAAGAAAATTATAATGGATAAAAATGTTTTGAATAAGAGTTAAAGGACTAGATGTGTTAAATGGAATCTTTAAAGATTAAACATATTTTTAATTATGGTTAAAAAGAAAGGCTTCTGGTTCTGGTTCGCAGTGGTGCGGTCAAACAAAGGGAGTTGTCCCTTTACTGATCGAGTTTCCCCTGCTGGTAGACCCCTTAGTGGGTCAAAAAGACGCTCTGGAGGAGTGTCTACCATTGAGGAAGCTTCTCGGTAGTTGCAGAGGAGCGGCAGTGTCCTCTGTGCACCGAGTATCTCCTTTTGGCCGACAGGGTAAAGATCGGCCAGTAAAATGGCTGATCATTTAGCTGTGCCAACTGCAAGCCACAAGATCAGCTAAGCAAACGGACCCACCATGGAGAACTCGGTGAGACTTTCCTTTTACCTCTATTTTCTCTATGCCTGTGAAAAGTTTTTTTTTCTCTTGGAATTATTGCCTTTTCTGGTGAAGTGGCTTTTTAAATGGGGGAAGAGAAGCACAAAGGATTAAATTTATTTTTGTTTTAATGGCTGATTTTATTTTCGGATATTGGGAGCCTCAAGAAAGTTTTTTATAATAAGTTTTTTATAATATTTGGAGAATATTGTTTGTTTTTACTCTTTGGTGTCTGGAAGGATTGAACATCTGATTATTTTCTGGGGGACACTTTTTGACAAATTTATTCATTGTACTTGCTATCTTTTCTTCGCTGGAAAGGCTTTCATTTTATACAAAGGAAAAAGGTGAGGAAACTGGGAGGAGATGAATATTGTGATCGCTCTTTAAATACAGTCTCCTCTAAAGGATAAGGATTTGAAAGATAATAATTCCGCAGGGTGGCGGAACCGGTGAGATGGTACCGCCCCAGGCGGCTGATGGAACCCGAGCGGTTCCAGGCAGAGCTTGGGCCAATTCCTGAGGTTCTGACACACGACTCGGTTGGAGAGGTGGTGGCGGCCTGGGACAGGGCGGCTGCCGGTGCCCTGGATCGAGTTGTGCCTTTGCGGCCTCTGATTCGGCGTGGGTCTCGACCGGCCCCGTGGTATAACGAGGGGTTGAGAGAGATGAAACGCCGGAAAAGACGCCTAGAGAGCAGTTGGAGATCGAGCCGTGCCGAATCTGACCGAACATTGGTAAGAGACCATATTAGGTCCTACCTAATGGCGATAAGAGCAGAGAAGTGTTCCTACCTCACTGCTCTTATTGCGTCATCAGATAACCGCCCAGCCTCCTTGTTTAGGGTGACCCGCTCCCTCCTTCATCAGGAGGTGAGGGGAGACCCCTTAGAGGGTAGAGCTGAGGATTTCGGAAAATATCTGTATGATAAAATCGCTCAGATACGGGAAGGCTTCGACTTCAACTGGGTATGTCCAATGGGAGAGGCGGAGGCTGGTCTTGAGACTGTTACCTGGGTTGAGTTTGACCCCGTGACCCCCGAGGACGTGGACAGGTTGCTGGGGGGACTTAGGGCGACCACATGTTTACTGGACCCGTGCCCCTCCTGGTTGGTGCTGGCCTCCCGGGAGGTGGTACGAGGCTGGTTCCGAGCAATTATCAACGCTTCCTTGAGTGAGGGTGTCTTTCCCGCTGCCTTGAAAGAGAAGCCTGCCCTGGATCCAGCTGTTTTATCAAACTACCGTCCCGTCTCCAACCTTCGCTTTCTTGCGAAGGTTGTTGAGAGTGTGGTTGCCCGACAGTTCCCGCAGCACCTGGAGGAATCGTCATATCTCGATCCATTCCAGTCGGGCTTCAGGCCTGGCTACAGCACGGAAACAGCATTGGTCGCGTTGGTGGATGATCTCTGGCGGGCCCAAGACAGGGGTTGCTCCTCTGTTCTGGTGCTATTGGACCTCTCGGCGGCTTTTGATACCATCGATCATGGTATCATGCTGCAACGGTTGGAGGGGCTGGGCATAGGAGGCACTGTCTTGCAGTGGTTCTCCTCCTTCCTCTCTGGCCGGATGCAGTCTGTGTTGACAGGGGGCCAGAGGTCGACCCCGAGACCCCTCGTATGTGGGGTACCTCAGGGGTCGGTCCTCTCGCCTCTACTGTTCAACATTTATGTAAAGCCGCTGGGTGAGATCATCCGTGGTTTTGGCGTGGAGTACCACCAGTACGCTGATGATACCCAGCTGTACATTTCCACGCCAAACCACCCCAACGATGCCCTTGCTGTGCTGACCCAGTGCCTGGAGGCCGTGCGGGTATGGATGGGGAGAAACGGACTCAAGCTCAACCCCTCCAAGACCGAGTGGCTGTGGTTACCGTCGTCCCGGTACAGCCAGCTGATTCCATCGCTGTGTATTGGGGGCGAAACAGTGGCTCCCACAGAAAGGGTTCGCAACTTGGGAATCCTCCTGGACTCACGGCTGTCCTTAGAGGACCATCTGACGGCCGTGGCCGGGAGGATGTTCCACCAGGTTCGCCTGGTGCGCCAGTTGCGTCCCTTCCTAGACCGGGACTCGCTACGCACAGTCACTCATGCCCTCGTGACCTCCAGGCTGGACTACTGTAATGCTCTCTACATGGGGCTCCCCTTGAGGTGCATCCGGAAGCTCCAACTTGCCCAGAATGCGGCCGCGCGGGTAGTGATGGGAGCGTCGTGGCGCTCCCACGTAACACCGCTCCTGCGTGAGTTGCACTGGTTGCCGGTGGTCTTTCGGGTGTGGTTCAAGGTGTTAGTGACCACTTTTAAAGCGCTCCATGGCATCGGACCCGGATACTTACAGGACCGTCTACTGCCAGCAAATACCTCCCGCCGTCCGGTACGCTCCCACAGAGAGGGCCTCCTCAGGGAGCCGTCGGCCAGACAGTGCCGGCTGGTGACCCCCAGGGGGAGAGCCTTCTCTGTGGGAGCTCCCACGTTATGGAACGAGCTCCCCCCCGAACTCCGTATAATAACAGATTTATGCACCTTCCGTCGGGAACTAAAAACATTCCTTTTCCGACAGGCCGGCCTGGCATAGAAGCTTCGGTTCCAATAGGATCAAAATGTTTTAAGGGGACTGAGTATTTTTTAAATTTTGTATGTTTTGGGTTTTAGGATTTTGGCCAAATGATTTAATTTATTTTTAATTATTTTAAATTTTGTATATTTATATGTTTTTTAAATTTTAGGCTGTACACCGCCCCGAGTCCTTCGGGAGAGGGGCGGTATAGAAATTTAATAAAATAAATAAATAAATAAATAAAGATGGAGGAAACCGGTGCAGATCTTACTTATAAGTATATTTTGGCCAAAAGTTTGGAAAATATGGAGGAGATAATTGCTTGCTCAAAGGAGATTTCTTGGTATCGACAAGGTAAAAGACAAGGATTAAGTGAAACACAAGAAGCTTGTGCCTTGCTTACCGAAGTGGAAGAAGTAAATCCACAGTTGGACAATCAATTGATTTTGGAAAAAAGATTTGACATTAATGGACAAAGGACTTATGATAAGGAATTGGACGATCTCGCTTCAGAAGGACAAGTTGACCTGCAGACGCCATTTGAATTTGAGATAGAAGAAAAAATATGGGAAGAAGAGAAACATGTGATAAAAGAAAGGATTTTAAGTAAAATTTATTCAATGCTAAAAGAAAGGGGAAATGATGTTCTGTCATGAGTCATTCAGACTAACAATAGTTTTTATATTAACTTAACAAAATGCATAATGAGAGCTTTCTTTTGGGAGTGTATAGTGTGGCAGGCGGAGGCCCGATTATGGAAACCTGTTTGGACTAGAAAGAAACCCAGAATAAGATACAAATATTAAATCTGATTATAGTAATGTGGTAAAAGCCTTATAGTGATCTGGATTGATTTGGACTTGGACTTTGTTAAAAGGGCTTTATATGTTTTTAATATTAGAGATGTTATAATGAGAAAAGAACTGAAATATGGGAAATGATGGAATTAATTATTGGAGATTTGGAGAAATAGTGAAAAACAATAGAAGATTAGTGAGAAAGAGAAGAATTTATTTTTGGAGTTAATAATGCTTAAAAAAAAACACACTTGGGGCACCTGAACAGTAAATGAATATCTTAGTTTAAGATTAAATATCTGTAAAATTAAGAAAGCATGATATAGGATCTTTGGGATGGATAATGAGTTTGTAAACTTCTATTGATTAATGAAATTTATATAGAGTGATATATTCAATGAAAATTTGTTTTAGAAATGTTTTAATGAGTCTATAACAATATAAATAGATAGAGAATGTTAGTCTATCTTTAATTATATGACTTGGATGAAATGTTATATTAGTGAATGAATTGGTTTTAGAAAGATATTGACTTGATTAAGCTTAAGTTTAAATATGAGAAGAAATATAGATTTTTATAGAGTAATTTTTTATTGATTAATGCAATTGATGGTTAGACATAATAATGAATGAATTCATTTGAAAATGTATTAATTTGATTATAATATTATAATATTCTTAAAGGGAATTCTTAAAGAAATAATGGGTATATATTTACTATGTTATTGTTTTTTTAAAAAAAAAAGATTCACCATGTTTCCACGTGGGTTCTTAAGCTGTGTTGGTGTAAAATGGAAAACTAATAAAAATTGTTTTGGGGAAAAAAAAGAATAAGAAATTTAAGAAATAAATACATATTAGCTTAGGAGGGATATATATTTAAAGTTGTATGTTATTTTTATGCTTCTTTACTCTTGCTTTTCTTTCTTTTTTTCTATTGTTCTATCTATTCCTTAAGAAATGTAAAAGTGTGAGATGGTTCATATGAAAAAATAGAGTTAAATTCTTAAATGTAATTAATTTTTGAGAAAAATCTTAACCAGTAAGAATATCTAGAATTTGGTGGGAGAAACAAATTAAAATAAGTACTGTAACAGGATCTATGATAAGGCAACCAGAATGATTGGATAGAAAAGAAATATTATATTGATGTGATTTTTATTTTAGGGCTATTGGGAAAAAATATATATTTAATTGTTATCTAGCAAAACAATAAGAATTGTATTAACTCAATGTTTGCAAAAGAGGATATTTTGGGAAAAGAGGAAATCAACTAAAACTATTGTGTGGATTATGGATTATAGAAATCAATTGTTAGTGATTGTTTTACAAACGTAACCCAGACAACGCACTGTTCACTAATTATTAAGTGATTTATGTTTTTTAAAAAACCAATAAAATATATTACCAAAAAGAGAGAGAGAGATCATTCCTACTGCATTAAGAAACCAACTTTTCTATTCTATAGTCGTGCAGTCTCCCACAATTCAAGCTTATTTGTTCCACCATATTTCTTTAAATCAACAAATGTATTGTAAAGTTCATATTCCTATATTTCTCAATGACTGTCTGAATAGCAGAAATCTAGTGTACACACTCCCTGCCTAGCAAAATCAGAATGTACTTCACTAATTGTGCTCATTTTCATCTCTTGTGCCCTTTCAATTGGAATTTTGCACACAAGCACTAGTCTCTCTGGTGTGTACTTGGCAAATTATTTTCCTATAGTTTTGGAATAGCTTTTACAATTTTTCCATTTCTGCAAAGGGACAATATGGCCATTTTCCTAATCATTATATAGAGATGTAGTCTTCCCTCAAATATTAAACAAGTCACACATTAATTGCATTAACAAACAATATCTATATTTTAATATTTCTCCATATACATCTGCAGCTTTAGTTTTCAATAGTCTCAGAACATTTATGATTACCATTTTCATAAATACGTTCTTGCATTCTTAACATTTATAGCATTTATTTCAACTTTATTTTCAAGCATATCAGTATCAAATATCTAAAATTTTCTTTCCACTATTTACACTCTTCAGTTCCATTCCAAATCATTTAATCACTTTTACTTCTAAGTAGAACCCATGCTCTATTTGGTCATTTTTTCAAAGATATTTCCTTATCAGATTCCTCAGTATGACTGTTCAAAATGACACGGCATTGAAAATAGTAACTTACAATTGTTCTTCACACTTACAGGCTTCATAGCATCACACCCAGGCATGTGATCAAAATTTAGGCACTTGGTAATCAAAATATATTACGATGGTTGCAAAGTCCTGGGGTCACCATTTAAGACTTTCCCAGCTGGCTATCAATAAGCAATATCAGTGGGGAAAGTTATTTTTTCCACTTCATCCTAGGCAGCTCCCATCTCTTCTTTCTTTATGCCTACTTTCTAATTTTATTGGGAGAGTAATCTACTTCTTTCATATAACACTCATAGTTTATTTTTCTGAAATCATTCTATTTTCTCTTGTTTCCTTTTCATCTGTGTTTATTCCCCCCCCAAAGATTTACACATTTCACTACCAAGAAATGGTCTGTCTCACATTCAGATACTCTTATCACTTTTGTATTCTTCACTAATTTCCTGTTTTTTCATCATAAACTTTATCAGTTCACAACATCCCTAGCAGTTTTCCAGATTGTGTGCACACTGAGGTACAATAATAAGGTCACTAACCACTCAGTTTATTAGATAGTAAAATATTCTGTGAATTCACTGTGGCATCCTTAGGTACCATGGCAGTTTTGGGGCCCTGGTCATAAACCATCAGCCAAAATGCACTTTTAGATTTATATTTATCTCTCATTTGTGTGTAGATATAAATGGGCTTACACTTAAATCATGTATTTGAAGCAGTCACAATTTTCATTCATTCTGGGTATCTCATTATACCATCTCATTATATTCCCACACATCTGTTTATATCGTCTAACAGAATAATTTTACTTATAGAATATGGTATATTTTCCCCCAAAACCCATTCCTAATTCTTTCATTATTACTATTATCTGGAGCATAATATAAATCCAACTATGGATTTCTGCTTTCATCTGTACACCTAACAAGCTAGGTGATCCCACTTCATACTTTATTATATATTTTAGTCTTTCTGTTCATAATTAAATCTATGCCTTCATTTCCCTACCAATATTCACCAACTCCATTTCACAGAATCAGTCTACTTTCATTCAGATATATTCTCTTCTACTCTTTTCTCATTTTCAATACTGGATATTGATAATACTGGGTCAGTTTTGACCCAAGCACAATCAAAGCTTGGCTTTATTGCAAGAATGCTTATACTAATTTATGCAAGGAAAGATCTGTAATATAGAGACAACTTTGCAAGCCAGCATGTTGTCCCATATTCTACCAGCTAAGAGGAACATGGAGTATAAATACAAACCCAAGAAAATACACCATAGATATATAAACCAGTTAAAAACTATTAAATTTAAGGAAAGAATGGAGACCTACAATTTCTTTCAGGTCTCAATGACGTGGTAGATCTAGAACAGGGGTAGTCAACCTTGGCTCTTTTATGACTCGTGGACTTCAACTCCCAGAATTCTTTTATGACTCGTGGACTTCAACTCCCAGAATTCTGGGAATTGAAGTCCACGAGTCATAAAAGAGCCAAGGTTGACTACCCCTGATCTAGAAGGTATATAGCTGAGTAGGAATCCAGGAGATTGAGGAGATGATGTAAAGGGATAAACATAAGGTTGACGCAATGGATAGCTTTGGAGGAAGAGAGGGAAGAAATAGACACCAATCAAAGGAAAACTAAACAAGTCTAACTCATCAATTAAGCAACAGCTATTTGTGCTAACCACATATATGGATATCTTGCTATAGAAAGAGAAATGCACCTTATATCCTGAAAATACATTTCAAAAAATAAAACCAAACATAATTCTATTCATGTCCTTTCTCATATTAAAATTGTGAAGAGTACTGTTACTAATAATAAAGAGTTTGTCTAAATATATAAATATTAAAGAGGTTTGGGTTATTGTGCATTCTTATATAAGATACATTTAGCTTGAAACTGTATGAATGTCTAGATATGGTTTCAAATGATTTCTGCTTTTGAGTCAAAATGTTTGTTTTAAAGGCCAATGACATTCAGAAAGGAACAATAAAAAAACCATAGTCTTCTACATGTGCTGAACTACAGCTCCCAGAAGCCTTGACCAGTACTGCCAATGGTGAGGGAGGCTGAGACCCATGGTTCAACAGCAACCACAAGGCTATTGATGCCTTTAAGAAACCAAAGAGCCAGAAGCAAAAATATGCACTGAATTAAAAAAAAAACCTCTAATGAAACTAAGTGAGATAGTTTAGGATTTTGAAATATGAATGAGCTTTAAAACATCTGAAATTCCAGCAATCCAAATTCTCATGAATTCCAAAATATGGAATCACTAGCACTGATGATGTTACCTAGTTTGGATAATGAAATTTCTGCAAGAAAACAACTAAGCTCAGAGAGCATCAAGAACCCCTCATTCCAAATTAAAGTAGAGAATATGTAAATTAAGTGAAGGCACTTTGCTGTTTTGAATATCATATTGATATTCTTATTGAAAATCTTATAAACCTACTGGAAACTACTTTGCAGGGAGAAAAGGAGGTAAATAACGTGCGATGTTTTCACTCAGATACCACAACTTATATACTTCTTCCAAAATCAGGATGTGAGTATATAGTTATGGCATTTATTTGATGTCACTGCACCTGTCATCATTTTGAAGTAATTGTGGTTTGCTATAGAAACATCTAGCATCTGAGACTTCAGCAGGGATTTCCCATATACTTTTAGAAAAACTCTTCAAATCCAAATGTTACAACAGCCTGAGCTTCTCCAGAAGTAACTCTACCCACCCAAATCTCTTCAGCAAGGATAGACTCAAAATATCATGGAAGATATATCTTCTTTCAATTAAACTGCTTTGATTAGCATTATAATAAGACAATGGACAAATGCCTTAATATAGCATAGTCACATATTTTTAGATATAGTAATAATCTTGCATTTCACTTTCCTCTAATTTCCTATATACTAAACTACTATACGAAAAAAAATCAGATTCTGAAATCACTTAGAAATATTGAAAGTTCTTTTGACTCCTACCTTTATTAGGTTAAAAAAAATGGTAGTGTGAGAAAAAAGGCTACTTAAAAAAAAGTGTATTAAAATTTAGTAAGATCCAGACCAAGGAGAGAAAACCGCAGAGATGAATAAAAAATGTTGCAGAAAAAAAGCCTGGAATTGAGAACATAAGAAATCTCCCTTCAACAGTGTATAAGATTTTAAGACATAAAACTGCTATTAATAGCATGGATTAAAAATATTATTAATCGGAGTTTATGAATCGGTTCCCATAGGATATATAGCATACAAACAATTGCCTCCCAAGATTTAGGGCTTCTACTTATATTACCCAGATAACCAAATTCCTTTGGAAAAAGCATTTTTATCAGAAAAAAGTAGGGCCTGATTCTCAGATCACACTAAAGGATAATGAAGTTTATTTGGTTTGACTTATAGTATTGGGTGAACCCAGCCACATGGTTTAAAAATAAATAATGTTTAAGGTGTTATGTGAACAAGCTAACTGCAGCTTATACAATTAAATACAGTAAGATAATCTAAAGTTTAAATCTATGAACATGTTCTGTCTCCATTAGCAATCATACTACTTCTACAACAAGAGCACTTTCTTGAGCCAGTTTAATTCAAATCAATTTCTTCAATTTCTATAGCTGCTCATCTCAGTCGAGTGACTCTGGGTGGCTTTACAATTGTAAAATTATATTAAATGCAGCCAAGACAGCTAAACAACTAACAATAAAGTCAAGTAACAGAGCCCTTAATACATTATGAGCCCCAGGCTGGGGTACATAACCAAGTTTTTAAAGCCTTGAGGAAGGCCAATAGAGTTGGGGCCATTCCAATATCTGAGGGGAGAATATTTCATAAGGCTGGGGCTGCAGCAGATAAGACCCGTCTTCTAGTTCTTACCAGTCAACAATTTTTGGTTAATGGGATATGCAGCATGCCCAAACTGCTAGATTGTATTGGATTGGTAGGGACGCTCAGAAAAACACAGTCCCTCAGGCAATCTCTATTGAAATACTATTACTGTACTATTTTAACAAACCAACTTTAAGCCTACTTTTATCTGAATATTTGTTGTGGCTCTTAAACATTGATTACGAATGTATATTTATTGGACTGTTAGGGTAGGACAGACTCAGTCACATAAAACATATATGGAGCTTTATTTCTCAGTCAAGAAAGATATCAATAGAATGTTTGTAGCTGATGATTGAACTGTGGGGTCCTTGGTGCTCTTTGGTGGTTTTCTTGCAGAAATTTCACTACCAAACTAGGTAACATCAATGTTAGAAGAGAATGGGGTTATAATAAGTAATCTTATTTTTATATACTAGTGGTTTGCCCTGTCAGTGTTGGTCAGAGTGTTCTTGCTAGTTCCTTGATTAGCATGTTGTTTACTGTTACCTTGTTTGTCTGAATTGATAATTCCTTGATTGGGATATTGTCTATTTCTTGATTGTTGGTCTAATATTAATCTTGGAATTAATCTCTGCTCATTTAGGTTTGATTACTGGTGAGGAGGTGTTTTGGTCTTTTTGTTTCCTTTCAGACTTTTTGTCTCTTCTGAGTAGTATGTAGATGTTATTTATCTCTATGTGCTACCTATGAACTTTTTTCTGGACTGATTGGTTCCACATGAGAGCCAATTAAATTAGATTTATGGTATAGACTTCTCCTTCAAAGGTCTTTAATGCAAGTTGCAACTTCTAGAGAGAGATTTATTCCGGTTGCCTGAGTATAATTCTAAAATCCAGTGTGTTTACATGGATAATACTGAAACTGAGCAAGGATCTTGGCAGATTTAGTCCATTACATTAGCCTCTGATCCTGACAAAGCACTGTTAAAGATCTTATAGAATACTGAAGAGTGGAGTACATCCAACCACAATCTCTAGCATACAGTAGTGGCCAAAATTGTGTAGCCAAAATTGTGGAAACCTTTTGGGAAAAGTGTACAGTAGAAATGCCACCTTTGGTTAAGTTTCCACCATTTTTTCTTCTAATTTCTTTATAACTGTAGCCTTGTTCACTTAATAATACTATTTTACATTGCTTTCTGGGCAACCAGTCAACTCTTTGCACCATTACTTTAATTTTATTACATTTTACAAGCTCACTAAATGAAAGAACACAAAAAAACCCCAACCAACTTGATAGCAATCACATAACACACTGACAAATGTTCTCCTCTCAGCTTCAATACTTGACATCAATAAATGAATCCTACTGTGATCTGATTGGCTCATTGCCAAAACAAGATGACACCTGATTGACTCTCTAAACCAGTGGTTCTCAACCTTGGGGTCGTGACCCCATTTGGGGTCGCACGACGATTTCGTGGGGGTCGCCGGACACCGCGGGCTGCCATTTTGTTTTTTTTATTTTTAATTTTTTTAATTTTTTTTGGCACACGCGCCGCGCATGTGCAGACCCACCTGTTGCGCCAAAAAAAAAAAAATTTAAAAAAAATTTAAAAAAATAATAATAAAAAAAAACAAAATGGTGGCCGCAACGGGCAGATCCGCGCATGCGCGGTGCGTGCAACAGGCCGATCCGCGCATGTGCAGATCCGCCCGTCACGCCGAAAAAAATTAAAAAAATTTTAAAAAATTAAAAAAAAATTTAAAAAATTTAAAAAAACAAAATGGCGGCCACGACGGGTGGATCCATGTATGCGCGGTGTGCGCGATGGGCGGATCCACACATGCGCAGATCCGCCCATCACGGCCGCCATTTTGTTTTTATTTTTTTTATTTTTTAAAAAAAATTTTTTTTTGCGCAGGTCGGGGTCGCGGCGCGCATGGGCGGGGCAAGTGGGGTCTCAACCTGAGAAAGGTTGCGAACCACTGCTCTAAACACTCATGCTCATTGGCTACAATCAGATGAAGGAAAGCTACTTGATATCAACCTAAGCACATTGTGCTTCCTTT
Source organism: Bothrops alternatus (assembly GCA_034064705.1). NCBI lineage: Eukaryota > Metazoa > Chordata > Lepidosauria > Squamata > Viperidae > Bothrops > Bothrops alternatus. The sequence continues at coordinate 2,106,876 of JARGCV010000040.1, forward strand.
TTCTGGTTTTTTTCACTATAATCTTTCATAGAATACAGTACAGATAATTGAACAAACCATGTTGCATTACGTTCTTAATTAAATTATCTTTCCATTGATATGTAATTTTATGGTACTACTCTCCCCCAAAAGTGGTGTTATTAGCCATCAAACCTCAAAACCTTTCCCAAAAGGTTTCCACAATTTTGGCCAATACTGTAAACCCATACTTTTCTAGTAATTAAAAGTAATGTTAATAATTATGCCTTGTTTAAATGCATAAATTATATCTTGTCATACCATTTAGAAAGGTTAAATTTCTCAATTTAAAAAACCCTCAGTGATCTCATGCTTTTTCATCAAAAATACCAGAAAGAGATAGCAGGCTTAATTTTTATAGATTAGATAAGCAGAAGGATACATTGTTAACTCCTACAGAAAAAAATCAAAGTGAAAAGTAGCAGCAGCTAAAAGCTAATTGCTGTAAAGCAGAAGTGGGAGAAGATGGTACCAGAGAGAAAGGTGAAATAGATTAGTAAGCAATATTAGGCATGAGATGTGAAAAGAGAGAGGGTGGGATGATGAGCATGCCATTCAACTAGATTTTTCATTTACATACAAAATTTTCAAAAATGTTTAAAAATAATTACAAACTTTTATGACTGGGTTATGATCAGGCAGATCATATCTTATGTTTCATTCTGATTCACTTGCATCATGCATAAACTCTACTCGAATCTCTTTTCCCCTTAGGATTAGACACATTCATGAAACATAAGCTGTTGGGAAGATAGCAGGCATGGCAAGCTTAAAGATTAGAATCAGCCTACTTTTGAATGTCAGATGTCTAAATACAAACAGCAGGGGATAGATGAGATGATCATAGTATAGAAAGAACTGCTTTAATGCAGAAATGAGCCTAGACTTTCAATATCACAGATTAGTATTTTTTTAATAAAAAATTCTACATCATGAAGAGCTCAATAGGTACCTAGTACAAATGAGGAAACTTAAGAATACCTGCACGAAAACTTCGAGGAGTACTTAGCATGAAAGACCTACTGATGTGTTGGAGTCCTTTGTGCTCTCTGAGCTTGGTTGTTTGCTTGCTAACATTTCATTACCCAATGTCGGGGGGGGGGGGAGAGAAGAGTAGAGCCAGGGGAAGGAATTAAATGAAAGCCTCAGTGTGGACCTGATTTCTTGCTCTCGACAGTCAACTAAGTAACATCATCAATACACTGATGTAATAATGTCACCAAGGCAGTCAATGAATCATCTGCAAGCAAACAAACCAAGCTCGGACAGCACCAAGCATGCCACTGTTCAACCCTTTCTTCAACCCTGTCTCCATCAGAGACCTACCAATCTCATTCTCATCTTCCAGAAGTCTCGAGATACCCTCTTAATCATAAATAACTGTTTTTAAGAAAATAAAAACCAAGCTTCTCAAGAAGTGTAAATTTACTAAGTGTGTACTTAAACTTTTTCCCCCTGTGCTTTCGTAACAATTATATTTATTAAATACCTCTGGTCTTGCTCCTGGGATTCAAGCTGATGGAAGACAGGATCACAAACAAGCAGATGCACAACAATGCTGGCAACAACTGATGGATCAGAGACAGAACAATCTAATCAAACATCAGATGTTCCAGGTGTGCTCATTAAGAGTTACATTGGAATTCTATTCTAAAAAAAAGTCCTGACAAACATTCTTACATTTTAAATTTAAACTGGCAAAAAAGTTTGGCAAATAATTTGTTGCTAAGACAACACCTAGGTGAGTCTATTCAGTCTATTCTGAATAGACTCACCTAGGTGTTGTCTTAGCAACAAATTATTTCTTCATTTTTAGCAACAAATGATTTCTTCATTTTTAAACATCTCCCTGCATATATTGGCCTTTAAATTGATGTAAAATAAACTCGTAATGTGGCAAGTATTCATCTGTAGCTAGACATTTACAATCTTACATTATTCTCTCAGCAGGAAATGGGTTAAAGAAGACAGTAGTAACATAGCAGGAAGCAAATAGGTATTTCCCAACTATTTATTTACTTTTAAGAATAGTGACTTCACAAACCAAATGTGTGTCAAAAAAATTCATGTGAGACTAGATGTTGATTAGAGCCAAGAATAAGATAATTACAATAGGCAAATATGAATGTATCTCAATAATCCTGTGACAATGAGCGCCATAGTTTAATTATGGGATTAGTGTCTAACCTGAATCTACTGCCAATTTTACTGAATAACTACAACTTCTAATACTGAATGCCAGGAATGTCTTTATTATTTTTCTCCACTTTACAGAAAATACAATAAATACATGTTAGTTAACTTTTATGTCAAAAAGTCCCAAACATTTTTATCTTTCTCATAAGGAAAGCACTCCACATCTATTCATTTTGATATGCTTTCCTCTACCATTTCCAAGTCTAGGACACCTTGTTTGAGATAAGGCAAACAGGGCTATATAGAATAATAAAAATAAAGCTGCAGTGGTGATTTATAAAAGCATATTTCCAATTTCTTCCTAACAATCAAAAGAATAGCATAATGTCATGTTTTTTGTGGACTATGACACCCCAATTAAATGACAGACCAAGGCAGAAGATTTGGGCTTATGGTGATAACTAGTCTCATATTAATAATGGTTCTCCTTCTCAGGTACCAGGATTTGCACTTACAAGTCTGTAATACAGAGAACCTTTTGAGAGAGACATCCTGGGAAATGCTAAGCCTGCATTACATTACAACAAAATGGGGGAAACCACTTTTCCAAATTGGAAATTAGCTTAAAAACAATTATGGAAGTTGATCAGTGCAACCTTTATTTTTACACAAAGTATTTTGCAGAAGCGAATGCTTAATTAATATTCCACACACCTAATGCATAGATCAGCATGTTTTTAATTGCTATCAGATAAAAAGAGGAATGTGAACATGTATTTGTCGTTGTTTAGTCACTTACAACTCTTTATAAGTTGATATACAACATTTCTTCAGGATTGTCTGGCAGCAATTGCTTCTCCTGAGTTCTAAATTTATGCTTTCATCATGAGGGATAGTTTCTAGGCACCTTCTCTTCAATTAGCCTCTTTTTACTGACTTTCATTTTTCCATTAGAGCCTTCTCCAATGCCTCTTCCCTTAATTAGCTTCACTAAATAAGGATAGGGAAAGTGCTATACAAATGATGAGATAGGGTTCATAAAACCACACAGGAGTAAACACAAGTGTTAATACAATAAATAATTACATGAAAAGTTGAACTGATAGAGCGGGAGAAATAGAAATGTATCATGTTATAACTTTATAATAAAGATGGAGAAAAGAAATAGATATTTACCTAGTTTTAAAGTATGGGGAATATAAATAATTGGTCCGATGTATTTAGAGAAGCTCAAGCTATCCTCTGGATTATTGATTTTATATCACAAATTTAAAATGGGAGATCAACTTAGATGGTCTGCAATACCAAAATTCAGCCTTTTATGTACAAACATGTAAAAGAAAAATCTTGGGTCATGATGATTGGGAAATTAAACACCGGGCTAGGTTTTTAAAAACAAATTAGGACCACATATGGAAAATAATTTAGATGCAATAACACAATTTAGGATAGAAAACCTAAAAATGATGTCTCTCCTAATTTTGAGGCAAACAAGAAACATAGAGCAAAGAAAATCAACTTCCAAAATGAAACAATGGGAAGGAAAAAAATAGCTAAAGGGTAGGAATAGGCTTTGACGAGAAACCCTAAACATCTTTAACTTGATGCCTTTAACCACAGAAACCACTAGACTTACAATAAGCAACACAGAACTTCCTCACAGAAGGAAGTACTGAACTCATAATGCAGTGACTGTCTGTCACAGATGAGAATTGGCTAGAGAGCCACAATAGATAGCTCAGAAGAAGAGGGAGCTTTATGGACCAGACATATCTATCTAGGCTAATAAAATAGTGAGATATTCTATCACTGTGTTCAGACACTGGTTTAGAATCAGTGTTTTGACTCAGTTGTTATGGAAGAGCACAGCTGTGATCCAGATACTGAAGACGCCTTACTGCAAATTTGTAGTGATCACTCTTTAGGGACAAAATAATAACTTGTGACAATCTGTGGCATAACCATCAGGATATGAAGTCATGATCACGCAATGTTACTTTCAAAAGGTATCTTCAAACAAGGAGAAGGAGTAGCACAGTATTACCATTATTCTGCAAAAGATGGTCCAGACAAAATGTTGTGATTGAACTTAAAAAAAACAGCTTTACACTGCAAGTTAAATGAAGATTGATGACATAAGATAAAAGCCCAATATAGTGTACGGTTCTGTAACTGGAACTAGAAAAAGAAACAAATTGTGTAGCCTAGCTTAACTATTGCTATCTTGCTTCTGTAATCAGCATTTGCGTCAGGGAGAAATTTCATGCTTTCTCCAGGCAAACCAATCAGGGAGCTTTTCACAAGTCAAAGAGCTCCAATTTTTCCAAATCTCTTTTTGTTTGTTTTTAAATAAGGCCTTTTTGTTTGTTTTTATTAGAGAGTCTTGCTCCTCTCCCAAGTCTTGGAAATAACACAAAACAACACAGATGCACATACACAGTTACCATTAAGACAACATTTCCATGCCTGTTGCTTGTTCTCCAAGAAGTGGGAAACTCAGGAAATGATCCCAATCAAAATGTGACTGTTGGGCCCTGAACCATTGCTTGCTTTTCCCACCACTTCAAGCACAAGCTTAGAAGCTCACTTAATTTTCTGGCTTCCACTTGTTCTAATTTCCCACAAGGCTCATTTTTAAGAAACACATTAATTTGGGGTTTGAGGCCAATGGGGGACTCTCTTTTTAATTTAGTCCATCAGGGGAATGTTGCTCCCAATTTTTCCTGCAGGTCCCACCCCAGTAAATTCAAAGGACACTATACATGGCACCATTGTCTAACAAAAAAAAATTGTCTGTCCAAAAAGAAAAGTTTAGAGAAAACAAAAGCTTGAATTCCGTTCTTTTTTTCTTCTTTTCTTCCGTGTCTGAAGTTGTTAAAAAGATAAGCTAGCCAAACTAAGTTGCACAAAGTTTTTCAACTATGCTTTCTTGAAGATTATTTTTACTGCCACAGTCAGTTTCAGTGCATTCCAATGGCTAATATGCACCCTACTGGAAACACGGCTCCTCCTCTTTCCTAAACACAGGTTCATTTGCTCAATGCAAATGAATGATTCCCAAGAGATTTCTTGGATTTGTCTCTATCTACACTAGAGACTACCAGTTTGGGATTGGCCAAAAACCTCTCTTATGCAGGAATCTTTATAGATTTAACAGTCACCCATTTCTATCACGTTGCAGGCAACTAAATCTCTGCATTCCAGGCATTTCAGACACACACTCATTCACTTCTCACAACCTCCTCATTCCAGAATGTTTGTTTCTACTTACCAAATTCCTTCTGTATTCTCGTCTCCTCCTATCCTCCTTGGGACGAGATAAGATGTAGGCCTCTTTCAACATTCAGGTTCAGAAAAACTCAGGTCTGCTGGCAGCTGGCCAATTCAAAGTCACCAGACACAAAGAGTCTGGGAGCACTCTTATAGCTGACCTGCACCAATTTTTGCGGATGTCATAGCTGAAGATTGTGAATCACAAAGGGACTCATTCACAGGGGGTCCCAATGGGGGGACCACCTTGAAGGAAAAAAAACCTTCAAGTCCTGTTCCAGGTGCCAAAGGAGATGTTTTTTCCAAGCCCTTGGCAAAACTTGAGAAATCATAAAAATCCAGTCATGAAAATCAAGCATAAGCTTCTTAAAGATACAGCACTTTATTTTCAATTGAAATAAGTCCTGGGTGGGAACACAATCTGAACACTGGCACCAGTTGCATTCAGAAGTGCCACACCTTAGAAAGTTAGTAGCATTGTTTTATAAACTTTGTTAGCCAATGAGAATCAGACAATAGAGTTATTACAATATAAGGAGGACATCAATCATTCCTGTACACTCCCTTATTCCCTCCTTCAACACATCACATCCATATACATATTTCCCACATTTGCATGAAATTTTTCCCTGACATAAATGCTGATTACAGAAGAGAGATAGCAATAATTAGGCTAGGCTACACAATTTGTTTCTTTTTCTAGTTCCAGTTACAGAACCCTACAATAGAATCAGACAAACTCAGTATTTTGAAAGTTGATGTTCAGGTAACATCCTGAAATATTATTTAAATTTCCTTCTAGAGAAGAGTTTTTGGCACTTTTATTCAGAGCGTGATGTTGCAATTGTGTGAGCTAGTCTCACCTATTCTTGCAGTTCTTTTAAATAAAGAAAAGATTAACAGTTTTGTATGAGCTGTGATTAGAGTTGTGAAAAAGAAGTGATTCCTCCCCCCACTTCAGCTTTTGTATGCTTGTTTTAATCTTATTTTTCCCCATGTGCTTTCTCTCTACCCTGCTTTTCAAGCATTTCCACAAGGTATTTATGGCTATTTCATAAGTTACAAAACTTCAATATGTGAGAAGAAGAAAGAAGCATATCAAGATGAAATTCTATATAGACTTGCATGTAAAGTGTATATACATAGATATTCTTGGCTACATGAGTAGACTTGAAATGATAAGCAGCTATAGTCTTCCAGAGTGCATGCACCAGCCATTGTGCTGTTGAATTCAGACATTTAGAGTTCCAAGAACAACACATTTTGTGTGTTGGAAGACAAAGCTGTATGTATGACACTTCCACATTTCCTGCTATATTATGCTTTGTATATTTCTAGTTTTTACATATAGACTAATTATGGCACACTATTCTTTTTCATACAATTCTTATTTTTTTTTTTAAAAAAATGGTTACTGACCTTCCCACATGTCCATAAAGCAACTCTTATGTGGATTCTCTCTCTGGTGGGGATGGGTTTTTATTTCTCTTTATAATATATGTACGTGTATGTATGTGTATTTATTAAGAAACAAAGGAAAAAATACACTCAAATAACCAACCTAGGATGCTCCACTGTTTCTTCAGTTTTCTTATATATCCAGACCTATCTTGGTTCTATTACTAGAGTGGGCTACACACAAATAATTGAGGGAAGGCCTTCTCTTCTTGTACTTAAAGCCATGAATAGTTGTACTATTCAGTTGATTGGTTCTGCTTTGCTAGCTTATGTGTACTACATCTTTACTACATCCAGTTTACATGCTGAAAACTTTTTTTTCTTTGTAACTATTACGAGGTTCAAAAAAGCCCTTCTATTTTGTTACAATTCTGCAGGTAGTGATTACCGCAGTAGAAAGTTTGTTCAGTCAAAATACTCAATAAATGTAGGTGTCAGGTTCTTTGACAACTGCCTAAAAGGGAAGGAGATGCTTTTCCAAGCCAGATTTTCAGAGAGTTTCTTTAATAAGATTTATCAAAACAAAAAGTATGAGGTAACAAGAAATCCAGCAACTGAACCATTTTCAGTTTAGAACCCATAGATCCCTGTGGACACAGACTTCCCGATTTTATTCCTAACAGCCTTCCAATGGACTACTGAAAAGATGACTACTGTTTGGTGATAACAGGGAAACTTGCAGATGGTAGTTGATAGATCAGTCTCCTGACCCTTTATCAGTTTGGGAAGTAACATCTGTGCTAGCTTTTTAAATGGGGTTATTGTAAACCTACAAAAGGGAAATGCTTAACTGATTGAGAATTGGAAGAAGTAGTATAAATAAAATGGAGTATTTAGAAGGGAGTTGGAATATCAAAAATGAAAAAAAAATGGAGGTAAGCCTGGATACTGAAAGCAATGAATAACAGCAACACAATTCACCTGGAACAAATTAGAGGGAACAGAAACATTTCTGGAACAAATAGTGCACCTTAAAACAAATACTAATTTCCACTCTCCCACCCATGTTTTCTATGCAACAGAATGAACAAAAGCATTAGCTGACTGATTCTTGTACCTTAAAGCAGGAGCTAAATCTGCAAAAATCAGAAGGCTATTTTTTTCTTCAAGGCATGGAAATAAGCGTTTTTGTGTGATAATATCTGTAGCTCAAGCTATTGTTAAAGGCCCAGCAATAGGGGATAGTTAAAAAAAAAAAACCTGAGCACACAAATACATTGCCTTATTCCCTCCCTCAGAGAGAGAGAGAAGGGAGAGAGAAATAATGGTACTCTTCATAAGATTGTTACATACACACATACGCATGCACACACACATCCTGTCACCCTGGCATATGGTCTATGAATCATTCACAAAGCAGGCAAATTAAATATTCATCCGAATGAGAAGACCAAACACTTTGCTAATTGTCTGGGAAACAGAGAGGACTGGAAAGGCTCATGCAGGAATCACGCATCATGATTCACAAAGACAGAAAGAGAGATGGAATGGAATGGAATGGAACGTAATGGATGCCTTAATATAATCAATCTGAACCTTCAACCACCTTTTAAGACAACCTCCGTTCATAAGCAAAATGAAATACATCTAGCATGATACATACAAGCCTGTGGAAACAGAATTAAAAGAATTGGATAAAATGGATTCAGATGCCAGTTAAATCACAACCTCACCCAATTTCATCAATACTTTTTCTAGCTGCCCTCACCATAAAAAAAAAAATCCCAGACCCTATTCTTCTGTGGCAAACAGTCAGATATGGAGAGATTAAGCAGGTGAAACCTGTATAAGAGTTTTTAAACCATTTCACATTATGCTGATTACCTGCTTCTTTTCCAAAACAGAGCTCAATCAATAACATACACAAGGGCCTACATTTTACATCATCCTGAAACCTAAAGTTGTCCCACATCAAATGTTACTACATCTGGAGGACTATATTCAGTGGTGGGATTCATCCAGTTCACACCACTTTGGCGGAACCGCTACTAATTTTTTGTTGCCCAGGCCCAGAACGGACTTCTGGAAGAGAAGCAGATGTTCACATATTTGAATCCCACCACTGACTATATTAGATGTATAAACTGGAAGAAAGATATTGCTGCAATAATGTTGAGTTTCTCGAGTAGTTATAAAGAGCAACAAAGGGGGGTAGAATAGAATATGGTTCAGTTTTAATAGCAGGTTTTCAAACCCTGTTTCCAGTCATTTTAGTGAATAATACACTATGTGTTCTGAATTGGACCGAATGAGTACAACACAGCTAATCCTTCTAAGTTCTCAATAACTCTTGATAGCTTCTTTCTAGCTCAATTAATAGGACAGAACCAGGAAGTATCTATTTAGGGACACAGACATGCAAATCCAGTGAGATATAAAAGATAGAATTCTAACACCAGTGGAATACCTCATTGTTCCAAACAACATTTCTAATCAAAAAGGCATCCAAGAATGCCCCCCCCTTTCTCCCAGACTCTTTCAGCTTTATTTCTTTTTCCTTGATTCAAGAGAAATGTATACTGAACTCCATGGATCAATTTTAATGTTATGACTGCTGAGATGGATTTGCAAGGATTCAATATGTTTATTCAATATGCATAGTCTGAATATGAATATTTTGGCCATAGATATGGGCTTTTTGACTACTAATGACTGAATATAGCACCAGTAATCATTACCTAGCTGTATTTTTGAGGTTTCCCATTTAATAAAAACCCTGGAAGCATATTCAGTAAATTTCTTAGGGCAATGGACTCCAGATGGAAAGAGCATCTTGAAAGATGTACAATACCTCCTGTGGGTAAAAAAAAAAAAAAAAAAGCCTTCTTTGAAGGCAGGTAATAATATTGTATTGTTACATAAGAATAATTAAAAATCAGAACTAATGCAGAAAAGTACCATAAAAGAAAAGAAAAAGTGAATAAAGTGGATATGAATAAATCATATACATGTATACAGATAGTCCTCGGCTTACATCATTCTTTTAATGACCATTTAAAGATACAACAGCACTGAAAAAATTGTGATTGGTTTTCACACTTTCGACCATTGCAGCATCCCCATGGTCACACGATCAAAATTCAGGCAATTTATGACAAAAAGCATGTATTTATGACAGTTGCAGTGTCCCTGGGTCATGTGATCACCACCTGTAACCTTCCCAGCCAGCTTCCACCAACAAAGTCAATGGGGGAAGACGGATTTTCTTAATGATTCACTTTAGAACTGTAGTGATTCACTTAACAATGTGGCAAAAAAAGGTCATGAAATGAGGGACAACTCATTTAACTGCCTTACTTAGCAACAGGAATAGAATAGAATAGAATAGAATAGAATAGAATAGAATAGAATAGAATAGAATAGAATAGAATAGAATAGAATAGAATAGAATAGAATAGAATAGAATAGTGCTGGAAGGGACCTTGGAGGTCTTCTAGTCCAGCCCCCAGCTCGAGCAGGAGAACCATACCATTTCAGACAAGTAACTGTCTAGCCTCTTCTTAAAGATCTCCAGTGACGGAATGTCCACGATTTCTGAAGGCAAGCTGTTCCACTGATTGATTGTTCTCACTGTCTGGAAGTTTCTCCTTAATTCCAGGTTGCTTCTCTCTTTGGTCAGTTTCCAACCATTGTTTCTTGTCTTGCCCTCTGGTGCTTTGGTGAATAATGTAACCCCCTCTTCGTTGTGGCAGCTTCTCAAATACTGGAACATCTATCATGTCACCTCTATTTCTTCTTTTCTTTAGATTAGCCAAACCCAAGTCCTGCAGCCATTCTTCATATGTTTTAGTCTCCAGGCCTTTGATCATTTTAGTTGCTCTTCTCTGAACTTTTTCCAAAGTCTCAACATCTTTTTTGTAGTATGGTGACCAAAATTGGTTGCAGTATTCCAGGTGTGGTCTCACTAGGGTTTTATAAAGCGGTACTAATATTACGTGTGATCTTGATTTTATGCCTCTGTTTATCCAACCCAGGATTGTATTAGCTTTTTTGGCTGTTGCTGCACACCACTGGCTTATAGTCAAATGATCATCTACTAGGACAACAGTTTTGGGCTCAGTTGTGGTCATAAGCTGAGGATTACTTGTAGTGAGCAAGTTCTTCTGAAGGTAAATTTTTACAACATAATGCAAGTCCTCTCTTGATAAGCCACTCAGAGTCACCTGAGCCACGAAATGGGCAGAAAATAAATTTGATAATAAATAAATTGCACAAAAATGTATCATATAGTTTTGGAAAAATAAGTTTATTATACTGTTATGAATTTGTTGGTTTTTAAAATATATTAAAACTAATCATTGTTTTTATTGCAATAGATTAATATTGCCAAGCCCTCTGAAACTTATTTAAGTTCATTTAAGTAATCGTGTAAGAGCTGCATTAAGTGTTCTTTCTATATTTTATTTTTCCTTGTAAAACAGATTGAACTACCCTGTTTCCAATCCATGTTTATGTATTGCTCAAGTCTTTTATTGTCCATTTTACTTCCTTCATATAATGTAGCTAGATCAGTCAAAAAAACACATAATTGCAGCACAATCACAGATGTCTCATATCAAGCTAACAATGGTCTTTCTTCCTACTTTATACCTTTTTCTGTTTAGTTGGGAAATTGAAAAAGTTAATATAGGAAGGGATTTCCTAGGGAATCCTCATTTTGGGAGGACAGCTGTAAGAATTTGTCTGTACCAGTTGATGGATAAATGGATTAATCATTTGTTAATTCTCAGATAAGCTTATCTTTCAAGCACAGGGCTAAACTTGGCCATTATGTATTATATGATATAGCAATGGTCACAACCTTAGTATCTTGCCATCTCATTCACGCCTATATCATTCAATTTGAGAAAGAAAGCATATGTTTGCTTCATTCACCTGCATCTTCCCCTATCCGTGTTGTAAGCCGCCCTGAGTTCTTGGAATAGGGCGGCATAGAAATCTAATTAAATAAAATAAAATAAATAAATAAATAAATAAATAAATCATAGTTACAAACTAATTTCATAACAAGTACCAAGTTGCTGACAACAGTCAGGTCTGCTTCAGTTCACAAAACAAAATATTGCAAAGAACATAGTTCCAAGGACATGAAGACTCAGTTAAATAGATTGTGTGAGGCTATGAGGCTATTATGAAAATTTTTCATGTATTATAATATATCAAATGCAAGCTCTATTTATACCACAATTAATATTCAATTTCTTGTACCTCTCTCTCCCACCTGCTTTACTAAAAAGGCTCAAAGCTATTTTTTGACACAAGATACAGTTTCCATCTGTTCCTTGTTTGGTGCTAATTTGATCTATCTGGTTGTTTACTTTGGACCATGTGAAAACTAATTATCACTAATTATAGGGAAGATGCTTGAAAAGATGCTGGTTGTAGAAGTTCAGCCATTTCTGATTCCAACCCATTCTGATGGTAGCCAACTATTTATCTGAATCCTCTGGTTAAAGGAAATCCATGCAGCCCCACATCAGCATCCAGAAGCAATAATGGACTTTTTTTAAAAAACAAATTTTATTGTTTTTTTTAAATTCTTAAAGGAACATATTCAGGACACACCGTGGTGCTGGGGTAATCAAACATCTTAAAACAAGACATATATACATAATATAATCAATACATCAAATATTCCCTCTCTTTTTCCCTCAAATAGCATAGTATATTTAGAATATCCAATTCTAGCTTAATTGTATTCAACCTGAGCCTGTTTTTAAGCTTCATCAATTTCTACCATAATCAGATTAACTTTAAATAAAAACATTTTCAGTTCAAATATCTTTTCCACATATGTTCTACTTTTTTAATTTTATCAAAATCTTATTCGTTTTTTCTTCCATTAATCTCCCTTATTTAGAGTAAAATATTAATCTATCCTATACCTATCAAGTCTATCAGCTGATTCATCTCTTCAAGCTAAAGAAAAGAATAATATCATACCTTAAAACATGTCATTCTATTGAACAAAGTTTAAGTCTCCAGTTAATTATCATAACTAATAACATCCATATCATCAGAAAATCATATCATCATATTAAATTTCAATTAACTATTAGTACTTCAAATATGAAGCCTCTCTTCAATTTTCATCATTTCATTATGTCATAATTTTCATAGAAATAAACCTAACATTCTAAAATGAACATTCCTAGTATTCTAAATTGTCTTTAATCCCTTATACAGAAAATATCTCATCATTAAACAAACATATTAGTCTATCCTAGACACATCTAAATGTATATATTTATCAAACTGTTCTCTAAATATCTAATCCTTCGATTAATCAATCTCTTTAAGTTAACAAATTAATATCAGATCTTAAATCATTTCAATATGTAATTAACATTCAATTAATTATTGATTCAGACCAACTGTAAGACACCTTTTTACTTCAAACTCAAAATCTCAGTCCTTAAATCAGTCCATAGTTCTAGGTTGCCTTTAATCCAATTTAAGAAATTTTAATTTTCATTTTTAAATCTTATTCTAGCTTTCCTCTTTTGCCAAATGGGTTTCCATAACAGAATTTCCCTTCCAGATAATAGGTCTCTTTTTATTGCTTGTAGTATCACTTGATTTGATATAAACCATCTTGATCTCCGATTTAATCCTCTGTTTCTCTTGTCCGTAAAGCCTCGTTGCTTCAGAAGTCCAAAGTTCAGTCTTTGCTTTTCCTGGTCTTGCTTGTAAGGCAAAATAAGATTCTCCTTATCCTCAGTTAAAACCTCTTCTTGTATAATCTGTTTTGTAGAGTAGTCAAGTGTAATCATGGAGTCAGTTTTAAGTTTTAAAGTAGAAATTCTGGCTATTAATTCTGTAGTAGCGTCTTTTATTGTAGTACATATTTCTTCTTTAGCCTCATAGATTTTTTCCAGTATGAGTTTACAGTTTAAATGTGATTGAGGCTTCTCCATTTTAGCAATAATTGAAGAAAAATCCTTTTCCTTTTTAGTGAAGGTTACAGTTGAACAGTTGAACATTATCCACCCCCACAGATCGCACAGCTGACTCAAATTATCTTTTTTCTTGAAAAACAGTTTGAAGGCCAGAACTGTCTCATCTCCAAATAAACAATCCAATATTAAATTTTGACCAGTAGGTGTCCTCAGTGAGTTACAAAGACGTCTTCAAACACCATTTTTTCCCTTTTTTCTATCTTTAAAGGGAGAATAGAAAAAGAAATACTCTGCCGATATAATACCGCTCCAAAAAGCACAAAAAGTTTTTTCTACCTCACAATGTAAGTAGGAATAGAATATAGTCTTTAAATGAATTTTTATTTATATTTTTCTGTCCTTTTTGTAAAATACGTTTGTTCCCATGATTACTAAAGATGCTTTCTCCAAACGGGGAAATAATAGCACAAACAGCTTCTACATGCAAAAGCAGCAGGGGTGTGAAGAGGAACAAAGGGGATCTCACCTGGATCATCTGTGGTGGGTTGTTAACGCTTAGATGACGATGTGACTTCGGCTGGTGCAGCAGGGTGATCGGCAGGCCGATCTTTGCTCCATTGGCCCTAAGGAGAAGCTGGACACTTGGGGGAAGCTGCCACCCTCCCCTATCTACCAGCTGGCCTCCTCCTTGGTGGTTGCCCCTCCAGGGTGACTTTCGACCCTCCCAGGGGTCTACCGGCAAAGGAAACTCTGTACGGCCTGGAGAGAAGTTTCCAGGCGCGACCGGCATCGCCGTATTCCGGAACCGGAAGTCCAATAATGGACTTAATGAAGATCAATACACAGAAGATCACTTTTAATTAAGATCACAGCATTATAGTATAATGTATAAACTTTCAGACATGTACTGGAGCCCATCTTCAGGGAACCTCTCTCCAGAATATGTGCATTGGGCTGCTCTACATGTTATATTTATATACAGGGCTTTTTTTGTCATTGAACACTCAGAACGGAGTTCCGGCACCTTTTTTGGATGGAACCTTGTAGGGTAGGCAAGGCAGGTTGTATGACGTGTATGAGTTCTGGCACCTTTTTTTTTTTAAGAAAAAAAGCACTGTTTATATAGTGGGTGATTGTGGGTAGCTTTTAGTTGTTAATTAATAATATTTTGCTTTTTGCAAACTACAATATTCCTGGTTTTTAGCTCTGGCTATTCTTCAACACAAATATTCTAGCCCTGATTATTTATGCACTTGTTATTTCAATATTAGACCATTATAACACATTCTATATAGTACTACCTTTAAAGCTAGTTCTAGTACAAATTCTCTTAGATAGATTGCTAAAGGAAAAAATGTATTACAAACCTATTACACTTATTTAAAGAAACTGTACTGACTACCTGTATGCTACTCAGCCTAGTTCAGTGGTGGCGAACCTATGGTATGGGTGTCAGAGGCAGCACTCAGAGGCCTCTCTGTGGGCACACGCGCCGTCACCCAGTCCTAGGCCTTCAGCTGGGTTTTATAAAACCTTTTCACTTTAGGCCTCTGCCACCGTGTACAAAAAAAAAAGAGGTTCAATCAATCAGTCAATTTCAACTTCTCGTGGGAAAAAAAAGATCTTGCAAAGTTGGAATTGATTGATTGAACTTTTTAGTCCCACCCAGTTTGCTGTTACCACCACAGACACGCCCACCCAATGGGCCATGCCCACCCAATGGGCCACAGCCACCCGGCATCCGACGATGCATAAGTGGGTTTTGGGTTGCAGTTTGGGCACCCAGTCTCTAAAAGGTTCGCCATCACTGGCCTAGTTCATAAGGCTTATTCTAAAGTTCTAACATGCATGCAGTTTGGATTCTAGATATATTCTGGATTGTTTTAGCCACTTTTTACTTATTCACCAATTAAAACCAGATGGGGCTGCCCTCATATGTAACTCAGACTAGCTAGACAAATTTGTGGCAGCAGGAAAGCTTTCTAGATATAGGTACTTCAGTTTTGAAATTATACTCCTATTCCATTTCAACTGAAAACTTGCTTTGGCTGAACAAGTTGTCCTGCCATTTAGTATCCCCCCCAATTATTTTATCCACTTGGTAATTACTGTTAATGAAATATAAGAGATGGGTGAACTCAGATAAATTTGAGGATTCGTGAGGAATTTAGTCCTAATAAGAAGGACTAAAGCAAAACAAACTTCATTATTGATATGCAAAGTTAGCTGAGACTGCACAGAACTGATAAGCAAATAGTTACTATGCTTACATGGAGGCAGTGGCATTGGGCACAGTTCAAATGCTGCAACTGCATCCACGGGGCAAAACCGCTGCTATAGATCAGTGGTTCTCAACCTTTTTCAGGTTGAGACCCCACTTGCCCCGCCCATGTGCGGCGCGATGGCCCGATCTGCGCATGCGCGTGCGCGTGCGACGGCACGATCTGTGCATGTGCGTGCGCGCGACGGCCCAATCTGTGCATGTGCGCGCGTGCGACGGCCGGATCTGCGCATGCGCGCGCAGCGACCCGATCCGCGCATGCGTGGCGTGCACGCGACGGCCCGAACCACGCATGCGCGGTGCGATGGGCTGATCCACGCATGCACGCGCGCGACGGCCCGAACCACGCATGCGCCGCGCGATGGGCCGATCCGCACATGCGTGGCACACGCGCGACGGCCCAAACTGCACATGCACGGCGCGCGACGGGCAAAAAAAATATGGCAGACCACGGTGTCCGGCGACCCCCGCGAAACGGTCATTCGACCCCAAATGGGGTCGCGACCCATAGGTTGAGAACCGCTGCTATAGATAGATAATAATGAGACAAACTATATACTGCATTGCTATGGAAAGACAATTATTATACACTTGTGCAAATAAAAATGGTATGTTTGGAAGTTCCACTGACCAAATGTGGATTAGCTAATACTGTACGACTCCACCCTTTGAAGTGCCTTATATATACGCTTGCTTATAGGTGTATTTCAGAGCCTTTCACCTGGGAACTTTATTTAACCTGTGCTGGAGACTTTTAATCTGTGTCATGTTTGAGCAGAGGCATGGACTTGCACTTCCCAACCAAAATGGCAGAGAAGGAGGAAGGGTTCTGAAGACTTTTCTCAAGGTATTTCTCTAACAGAAACAAATAGCTTTTTAAATAGCTATCATATGTAAATAGATGTCCTTAGATATATGTATTCACTGGGTATGAAAGTGAAAGTATATGTAGCTTTTTAAGAGGGGGAATGATAACTTTAAAAGGACATGCCCACTAATAGCTATTAACCATGACAGCTAAATGGAGTTTGTACATTGAGATTCATTAGTAAAATATACATAGGAGGCGATGACTTTCATATCTTGTACATCTGCCTGATCTTCCAGTGATCATAAAATGACACACTTTGACCCAAAGCTCTGTTTAATTTCTTCTTGTGGTTTGTTTTCTTTAATGTGGTTTGACAACCCTCTACAATTTCTGCATTTTTGTAGGTTCTCCTGGGCAATCCAATATGAAGATGTAGGATCAATTATAATATCTATGCCCTGTGTTTTCAATTAAATCATGACTATTCACCAGTGTGGATGGAGGCTGGGCTGCTCGCTGTTGCTATTTAATTAATTTATTAGATTTTAATCCCACCTTTATTTCTTTATAAGTAACGAAAGATGGCAGACATACCTAATATTTCTTCCTCCTCCTATTTTTCCTATAAGAACAACTCTGTGAGTGGGTTGGGCTGAGAGAGAGTGACTGGTTCAAAGCTACCCTGCTGGCATTCATGCCTCAGGCAAAACTAGAATCCATAGTCTTCTGGTTTCTAGAGCAGCACCTTAACTGCTGCACCAAACTGGCTTTCTATAGAGGGTGAATGGAGGAGAAGAAGATGGTGGTGAATGATGTAAAGTTTTTGGCTATGTCCTCTGGGCCTGCCTCCTTCCTGCCTCTGTGCATGGTACAGCTGTTGCTTATGGTTTATGTAATACTTCCTGCTGCCATGATCTACCTTCCAAGAGGAATGAAAAACTTTGGATCAGTTTCCTCTTCCTTAATATTGGTTTACGGGAAACATGGTGGTCTCATGACAAGAACAACTTATTCTGTACATTATCGTTAATACAGTGGCAAGAATAATAATGATGAAAAAGGATTGCTTACATATCTGCTGTACGACAAAGAACATGCTATTAATGCCTTTGTCAAGTTTGTTGGCATTTTTGGAACTATTATCTTTTGGAATTCCTGGGGCACAACCAGAAAAATGACTCTATTCTGTGAAATGCAAATATATTTATTGCTCAGGGATGGGAATTATCAATTGCCTCGTCAACAAATACATGAGCAAGGAGCCAGAGCATCTCTACAGATGTGCAGATGCAACATCATGTGGATGATACCCAGTTCTACATCTCCACTTCTGGCTTTCCAGGTGATGCTGTTTAGGCGCTGACTCAATGCCTAGAGGCTGTGAGGAACTGGCTTCAACTTATACCTAGCAAGATGACGTGGCTTAGGGTTATTTGGCCCCTCTGGAGCTAGTGATGTGTCAGTATCTCAGTGTGATGGCACTTTCCAGATAGAGCTGGTATACAATTTGGAGATCCCCCTGGTTTCATGGCTCCTGTTCAAGGAGCAAGTGGCAGCCACAGCTGGTGGTGACCTTTGCACAGATTCATCTTGTGTCACAGTTGTGTCCATTTCTGGAACAAGAAGCTTTGCTCAAAGTCACTCATACTCAGTCACTTCCTATTTGGATTACTGCATAAAGATACATTTGAAGACCATCCAGAAATTACAGTGGGCCCAGAATGCAGCAGCACAGGCAGGTTTGGCACCCCTTGGTTTGCACTAATCATATCTCTGCTGTGCAAATTGTGCTGGCTTCCAGTCTCTTTCTGGATAGAGTTCAAGGTGATGGTTCTCACTTTTAAAGCCCTGCATGGTTCCGAACTGTCTTCCCTGAGGGTATCTGCCCATTCCACCAAATTAGATAGGGTGGGCATTCGCCAAGTCCCTTCCCTCTCCTAGTGGGATCTGAGAAGTACATTTTTCCACAGCAGCCCTGGTTCTTCCCTCACCTGGGATTAAATGAGGCCGAAGCCCATTAATTGCGTCTGCAATTGTTGATAGATTAGGGAGCACTAGTTAGGGTGTCAGAATTTGGTTCTGGCAGTTTGGGCTATTGATTGTAATATTTCCTTTGGTTTTGTTATGAGCCACCCAGAGTTGTAACAGATAAAATGAGCAGCCATACAAGTATTTTAAATAAAGACCCTGTGGTTGGGTTCATAAATCAATTTGTTTTATCTATTGTAGTTTAGTGCCCTGTGCAAATCCAGCCATATTGATTATAAATCATATGAACGATTTAGTGTAATGACTTATTCATCAATGTTAAAAACCATGTGATAATTATATTTAAGAAAGGAGCAGAGGACTCAGTAATCAAGTCATAATGTTTCAAATGGACAGTATGAGGAATTTTTTCTGGCTATTGAATCTACATATTCCAATTAACAGTATAAAAGAACATGGAGGAATAAAGTTATCCTATGACAAATTGTTCAAGGAAAAATACATGTGCTAAGCTTAAAGGCCACCACATTTATAATGCTTTACATGTTTAAGTTTCTCAACCACTTTGTCAAATATATAAAGGCATTCTGTAAAATGTTTTCTGAAACCTGGCCAAATGACTAGGAAGAAAAAAGCACTTCAAAATTTGTAGGGGTCCCCCCATCTAACAACCCTAGAACAGGGACTCTGACTTTAAGCAGAAGGTGAAGATGAAGAGGATTTTGTTGTTATTGTTGTTTGCAAATTGTTGTATTTTGAAAGTAAAAAAAAACTAAGGAAAATACTCTAACAAAATAGTAAACTTGTTAAAATTTAAAATGTAAAAATTATAGATGAAGATGAATTCTGTCAAGTCTAGTTTACCTTAACACAGGGGTCTTCAAACTTGGCCCTTTTATGACTCGTGGACATCAACTCCCAGGATTCCTCAGCCTGGCTGAGGAATTCTGGGAGTTGAAGTCCACAAATCATAAAAGGGCCAAGTTTGAAGACCCCTGCCTTAACAGGTTATCTCATTATCACTTTTGCACCCTAAAATCCCAGCTGACATCATTCTTCCCCCAAACTATGAGTAATTTCCCATTCACATTCTCCTGGCCTCCCTCCACCCCATCCTTTCAGAAGCTTTACATTCTTTGTCTTCTGCTTAGCAGGGAGTCTCACATGAAACCCAGCCTGAGACAAAGAGTTGCAAATATGGAGGAACCACCTGGGGATAGATTGATAGGGGAACTGAATTCCTGCCTGCAGAGGAAAGATCCCCCTAGAAGAGCCAGTCTGTACCAGATAGCATAGCACTACGTAAATTTATGTGGATGCAGAAGTTAGTCACGAAAGAAGGTTATGATTCCAGCCAAAAATGCTGGTGGCCCAGACTCTATAGAGTGGATGTTTTGTTCTTAAGAACAATCTAAGAACAATCTAATTCTTAAGAAATCTAAAAGAAATGTGTATTACATGCTCTCCAGTTTCTCTTTGATAAAAATTTGGATACTTCACTATACACCTACCATCTCTATTCTTACATTACAGCGTTGGGCTTTAGATATTATGGATAGATGGATATTCTATGTCTCCTTAAAAATTATGCATTCATTAATTTTGTGCATTAATTTGAAAATCAAAAGGATTCTCTATCTTAGCTTCTGGGTGTGTTGCAAAAGTACAGTAGTGGCCAAAATTGTGGAAACCTTTTGGGAAAAGTGTATTTTTGAGGTTTGATGGCTAATAACACTACTTTCTTTTGGGAGTAGTACCATAAAATTATATATCAGTGGAAAGATAATTTAATCTAGAATGTAATGCAACATAGTTTGTTCAATTATCTGTACTATATTCTATGAAATGTTATAGCCAAATAACCAGAAAAAGGAAGTACAACATGTTTAGGTTGATATCAGGTAGCTTTCCTTCATCTGATTGTAGCCAATGAGCATGAGTGTTTAGAGAGCCAATCAGGTGTCATCTTGTTTTGGCAATGAGCCAATCAGATCACAGTAGAATTCAGTTATTAATGTCATGTATTGAAGCTGAGAGGAGGACATTTGTCAGTGTGTTATGTGATCGCTTTCAAGTTGGTTGGGGTTTTTTGTGTTCTTTCATTTAGTGAGCTGGTAAAACGTAATAAAATTAGAGTAATGGGGCAAAGAGTTGACTGGTTGCCCAGAAAGTGATGTAAAATAGTATTATTAAGTGAACAAGGCTACAGTTATAAAGAAATTAGAAGAAAAAATGGTGGAAACTTTAACCAAAGGTGGCATTTCTACTGTACACTTTTCACAAAAGGTTTTCACAATTTTGGCCACTACTGTATCTCAGGTTACAATAAAATGTGTTAAGATAAAGTCTGTTCTCCCTTAGAAATAGAAAAGCCAGCAGTTATTTTAATTTATTGCTGCTACTAATTTATCTACTGCTGGTTTGTAAAGCCAGAAACAAAGATACCTTTTGCAGTTCTTACACTAGCAAAGATAGAAACAGCTTTTTAAATGGCTTAATATGGAAGACATAATTATCAGGCTAAGCGATGTTTAGTATCTAGATGTTGCTAAATTAGGATTCATAATTTAAAACAGAGCCAGTGTAGTCTAGTGGTTATAGCACCCAGACTAGAAACTAGGAGACTGAGTTTTAGTCCCACCTTAGGCATGAAAGCCAGCTGGGTGACTTTGGACCAATCATGCTCTCTCTCTCTCTCTCTCTCTCTCTCTCTCTCTCTCTCTCTCTCTCTCTCTCTCTCTCTCTCTCTCTCTCTCTCTCTCTCTCTCTCTCTCTCTCTCTCTCTCTCTCTCTCTCTCTCTCTCAGCCCAACTCACCACAAAGGATTGTTGTTGTGGGGAAAATGGGAGGAGGAAGGTATGTTTGATATGTTTGTTGCCTTGAGTTATTTGTAAAAAAAATAATAAAGGCAGGATACAAAAACATAAATGGCTCTTACCTTCTTTTACTCTTGTGCATTGTGGATGGAGTTCTTGCTAATCAGCAGCATCAGATTCCTACCCTGATCTTATAGGGATGCCACCCACTGCAGTTTGTGAAGGAGCAACATCTGAAACTTTGCAACTTTTTCTGGGCCAGCAGCACTGCTCCTCAAAGAAGAGCCATGAGTTCAGTAAGCTCCCTAGACTATGCATTGGTCCTGTCTGGGGTAGTGAAGTCCCATCCAGAACCAAAGATGGAAAGTCTCCAGCACTAGGAGATCCTAATAGGCAAAGCCATTCAGTCTAACTAGACTGTTAGTTGTTCCCCATCTAAACCCCTGCAGCCTGTAGGCTCCAAGGAAGAACTTCTAGGGTATCACTTGGGCAGCAGTAGGGGGAGATATACTGATAATACCTCATCCCATACCATAGAGTTCACCCAGTGGTTTTATGTAAACAATAAACAGGAGCAGAAGAGAACAAAGCCCAATGGCAGCCCTCAAAGCTGGGGTCATTGGCTGTACTTCTTTTCCCCAACATTAACTGAAGCCAGCCCAGGAGGAAGGAAGAGAACCAGCATAGCACAGTACCGCCCATTTCCAACCCCATAAGCCAATTCAGAAGGATATTCTGATCAATGGTATCAAAGACCTCTGAGAGGTCAAGAAGAGCAAGAATCCTGTTCTCTTCAGAGGTCACCTACAAGCCTGATCACTGCCACTTTGGCCTCATACATAGGCCTGAATCCTCACTGAAAGGGGTCTAGATATCCTCCAAAATTCTCTAGAGCTGCTACAGAATTATTTTCTCTACAACCTTCTGAAAATAGTACAGAAATTGGGTCCAGTGATGGCTTCTTGAGGAGGGGGAGAACCACTGCCTGCTTAAGAGATAATAGGACAACCCTCTCTTTCAAAGAAGAATTCATCACTGCTAAAATATAATTACACATCACCTTCCCAGAGACCTTAGCCAGGAGTAAAGTGGAATTAATATACCGATGGCCAAACTAACAATCACAAGGATACCATCCACTTCAGCAGGTCCAACAGGATCAAACTCCTCCCAGATAACTAAAATAAACTGAGCCCTAGCTCATTCCCAGTCTGCAGCACACTCTTATTTTCTTTTGCTTTTATCTGCCGTTGGACAACCAAAAGCAGCTGTTTATTATATTTTTAGGCACCTTAACCTCCTTTATAAAAACTATCTCAGTGAAACTAAACAGTATGCAATCTCGGAACATCTGTCCATTTTTCCATTATCATGGAACTAAATGGCTACCTCTCTAATCTATTGATGACTGGTTAGCAAAAAATAAATACAAATAAACTTTTATTTCAGCAATTCAAAGTGAAAAGTGAAAGTTTCTAGTTATTAAGATTTCTCTAACTTAATCCCTTTTCTCTTTCAGCAAGACTAATTATAGGGGTCTTTCAGAGAATCTTTATTTCCTCTTCCAAGAACGGGCCAAAGCAGATTCAAGTCATATGAGTTTCCCAAGGAAATCAATTTTATGCATATGTGAGCATGCATGTTTATTTAAAAGATTATTTAACATCAAGATAATGTTGACACTTAGTGACTGCATACAAAATGGAATGCCTAGATGCCCAGACCTCTTGCAATGGTCCTTCCTCTATGGTAGTCATGACTTTTTTCTCAAAACTCCTAATGGTCTAATAGCATTGCCAGTTCCTAAAGTTATCTACTTAGTACTATAGAGAAAAGTAGATATGCAATATTTGATGGTGAATGTTCTCTGGGACCAAATGAATAATTGAAAATTGCATTTTATACTGTGGGAACAATCCAGAGAAAATAAATATTTTGGGGAATATTCAAAAGGCAGAATATATTTCCCCAAAGGAATAATGGAGAAGATATTTAAAAAAGGCAAAAACTTCTACACACACACACACACACACACACACACACACACACCAGCCAGACAACTCAGCAGAAACAGCTTTTAGAAATGCAGATGTAATAATCCATTCAGGAAGGTTGGAGCCCTCCAGCTAGAAGCTGAAGAGATCAGGAAGACAAAGACCCTTAAAATCTATATACCCCACCCAAACTCTAAGACAGGACAATAGGATTAACCCACCACCATCAGAATACCAGAAAGATACATTCAGACTCAGGTCAAAGTTCATGACACAAGAACAACTCCAAACAAAAGCCCAAGAAGGTATAAAAATCCCACTCCCTACTACATGTGCTTTTTTTTTTCTTCCAGAGCCATGTTTCTGTCTGGCTCTCTTATTCAATAAACTATAACCTTCTTTCTAAAGCAGTCACTATGTTGTTTATTCCTAGCTTGGACTGGACCCTAATGAAGACTTTTTCTTCAACAGTAGTTTCCTTTCAATCATTCTTGGTCGGTAAAAATACTCTCTAAGTGATGGTTAAAATCTACTAGCAAAATATCTACTTATAACAGAGACAATCTTCTAATGGTAATAAAGTACTATCTTTTAATAAAGGTGGGATAAAAATGAAATAAATAAATAAACGTATCTTTCCCCCCACCACCACCTACCTCCTCTACTTTCCTTAAGTTTCAAAACCACATGGGGAATGTATCTGACTCCTTTCTTCTTCCAGTAAGAACAGAACTACTTTATAGCCATTCACGTAAAAAGCGAAGTCATTTTGGCTTTGTGCTCTTCTCTTCTGTGTTCTCTTCTCTTTCACTAGGCTTTATTTAAGACACAGACCCTCAATTATTTCCCCCCACATTCATATAAAGAAAAACTGGTTGGTCCATTCCTGGTTTTCCAAAGGCCTCTAATTCCCAAGACTGAAGGGCCTGATCCTCCCTTTATCTATCTCAAATGGCACTCTCCATCATGGTTTCATCTGGGCTTCCTTTAAAGCTCCAGTCACATGCACCCAGATTGTTTTCTTGCTGTGTCATTTAGCTAGAATTGTCCTTATTATGTCTCCTATTCACCTACTTTTGTATTTCCTTGCTTTCTTTTCATCTTGGGAGAGCTATGATGAAAAGGAGTAAACTGGTTTCTTGCAGCAGGAAACAAGCCAAGCTATGTTAGCTTTGCCTTGATCACTACAAACCACTTGAGAGCTAAGGTTACAGTTTTTATAGCACAATTCAGAAATTTCATTTCTAAGCTAAAATGTAAATTGGGAACTTCTCATTTTCAGTGCTGCATAGCTTCTTCCTCCATCAAGGAGCTACATTTTCCACTCTAATGGTGCCACTAAGATAATTTTCCTCTCATTTTTCCCATGCTAAGAATAGAAGTCAAAAATGCTAGTTAGAATTAATTGCAAAATAGTATCTTATTTCTCATAGACGCTGAATGACAATATTGTATGTATGTTTAATAAGCAACTTTCTAATGTCGATAATTATGCTGATTAGGAATTAATGTTTTTTCTGTACTTGATCCCACTTAGTGGTTGCTAATGATTCCTGTTTCAATGTTTGACCAGTTTTGAGTTGCAAATCAAATTAGGGTTTTTTTGTCATTACTGCAAGAAAGAAAGAAAAACTTTCCCCCTATCTTTTTATAAGCTGTGTTTGTCACACACAAATGAAGACTTCCAAACAGCCATTTAGTTGTTTCTCGTAAGCAACCTGAGTCAAATATACTTACTGAAAAACAACCTAGTGGATTTCCAAGAATTTCCCCATCTTTGGAACAATTTTCATTAATCTAATTGCTTATGAACATTTTAGCCAAGGTCTAATATTTATTTTCAGCCACAATTGGGACTGGAATTTCCATCACTAGGTGGTATGTCAATTAAGTGAGTCATGCCTGATTTTACGACCACATTTTTGCTGTGGTTATTAAGTAAATCACACAGTTGCTAAATGAATCTGGCTTCCCCCACTGACTTTGCTTGTCAGAAGCCCCTGGGAAAGTAGCAAATGGTGACCATGTGGTCCCAGGATATTGTAACTGTCACAAATACATTCCATTTGATAAGCATCCAAACTCTGATCATGTGATCCTGGGGATGCTGCAATGGTCATATATGTGAGAATTGGTCATAGGTCACTTTTCTCATAACTTCAAACAGTTGATAAACAAATGGTCGTAAGTCAAGAGCATTTATTCACTGATTTACTTAGATAAAAGAGGGGAAAGCAATATGTACTTTATCTTCTAGTTTTTCTAATCTTTCATTTTACTTTTTTAATCTGGGTTTTCTATGAAATCTGATCTTTTTCTCAGCTGATACGTTTGGAGCCTCTCAATAGGTTGTGACCAGCTGGATTCATTTTAGGAAGGGAGAGGTAATCACTACTTCCATAGTTTTTAGGTGTGCAATTAATTCTCAGAAATATATTTATCTCAGCTTATAATATGCAATTAAATAAAAAGAATAATCCTAATAAAATGGGTTAAAATGTTTTTAACAGTAACACATAAGGAAATTAGAAATGGATTATAAGTATTCATTTCAGTGTATTTAACACACCAAACACATTGTTTCAGTGTTGTTGCAATGTATTTAAAATACTGAAATACTGAAATCTGGCTACATAACAGAAGATACTGGACAGAAGAATATTTAACAAATTTAAGAACAAAAACCAGTAACTTGATTTTAAACAAAAATGATAACTCAAGCAGCAGCCCATGGAGGACTATAGATAGCTAGTCCAGAATGCCCTCAACATTTAAATGCCAGATGTGAAGAATGCCAGAGGAGATTACCACTTGAACAAGACAGGGCTTTTCCAGTGCAATGAACTTCTTTAGGATTTTTTGTACTCTGTGTTTGAAAAATGTATCTCCTATCTATTCACAGAGAGAGAGAGAAATGGCAAAGCACATTCTATTCCTGGTCCGGCTATACAAAATAAACCATGCCAATAATCTGGCAATAATCTTAATGTTATAAAAACTTAAAGCCCCAATAGAAATAGTTAACTATAATTTTTGCCATACAAAACTGTTCCTTTCTATCTGCAATTATAAGGCTCTGAATTCCAAATACAAATGGTTCTTACTATTAAAGTAACACAAATCCATTGTAGACAGCACAAAACCAATCTTGGGGGAAAAAAATATATAGCAACATTTATTAAAACATGGGATTAGCTTGGGAAAAGAAGGAAGCATGAGAAAGAAACTAAAGATTGTCCTGCATTGATCCTCTTTGGTATAAAACAGAAGGAAAGAGAAACACTGGCATGCTTTCGAAATTCTGTTTTGCATATATCAATGAAATAGAGATCTAGTATTTCTTGTGATATCTGTTTCCTGACATGACCTAACTCAAAACACTGGCATCCATTAAGAATTAGATTGCATTAAATTAATATGGAAACAAGGAAGGGCACATTAATCAATATACCAATCATGGTGTTATTTATTTAAAACATTTATATAACTGCCCATCTTTCAGCCAACTCTGGGTGGCTCCCAATGTACCTGGCTATCATATTTACAACTGCAGTCAAGGTGGCATAAAGACAGAAAGAAGGGCTTATCCCCGACAGTTGAGAAGTTAATTGAACAGATCAGAGTACAGGGGATCATGCATATCAAACGAGTGTACGGTGTTCTGATAGAAATGGACTCTGAAGCTGTGCTAGTCAAGAACTGTATGGTAAAGTGGGAACAAGACTTTGGGCATTCTATCACGATGGAAACGTGGGAGGAAATCTGGGTGAGAAATGTAGTATTTACGAAAGCGCAACAGCTAAGGGAAAACTTCTACAAGGTGTTCTATAGATGGCACCTAGATCTTACATCTATCCAGACTACCAACCTAAGTGTTGGAGGTGTGGCGAGGGGGAGGCTACATATTTCCATGTTTGGTGGACATGTAGAAAAATTAAAGAACATAAAAAATCATTTTAAAAACTATAAAACACAACCAGATAAAAGATTGTGTTATTTTATAACAGAAATGAAGAAGTTCATGTTATGATATCTGCTTCACTTTTTTCCCCTTTAAATATAATAATAATGTATCTTATGCTTCAAATTATAGAGTCACATCAGTTTTAAAATTAATACTGTGATTAGTGATGGCATTAAAAAAGAAGGCAGGCTTATTACAGTATCTCTCATACACACAATTCTTCTGAGGAAACCTGGATCCCAAGTTTCATGGGCCTTTGCACAGCTAAGAGAACTGCTTTCAGACTTCAAAAAGCCAGATGTAGCCTCAGAGCTATCCAGGAAAACATCAAGTAACTCTGCACTTCTACTCTAATCTAATTCAGCATCTGCTCACATGACCCAGGCAGTGGCCTCTTACTCTCCCAAGTTTTGCCCTTTGATCTGAGCAATTTAACTTCCAGCTGCTAGATTCTAATGGCAGTAACTACTGGAAGTTATGATTCTGCAAATCCGGATTACATTAAGCTACAATATTATTTTTTAAAAATAATTTGTGATTGCCTTCTACAAAGATCACAATGGATGTGAGAGCTTAAACAAGTAGAGAAATTGGGAAGGGGGAAGAGTTCAAAAGATATGACAGTGATGTTTAACAAAGCTGACAAATAATCAATCAATCAAAATGTATTTATGGTCCAAGACCAAACTGACAACATTAATAACCAACAATCTATAAATTCTTAATCCAAATCAACTGTCAATATTATTATTTACTGAACCAAACATTTGCCAGAGACCTAATATTTTGATTAATCCTAGTAAAGTTCAATTTAGTTCTTTAATAGAATGGCACTGGGGAAAAAAAGTAAATGCACTTTAGCATTCATTGTAATGATGCAAAAGAAAAAAGTTCCTTTCCCACAGATAAAAATTTCCATGCAGCCTGGAATGAAATATGTAATTCTGCACGTACAGTATATTTGCTACCTTCTCCAAATTGATCTAGATCCTATTCCTATCAATAGAGTTATTACCAAATTCCTTCCCCCCTCCACTTTCTGTCATTTGTCATAATTCCAGTCAGGTGTTTAGAAGCACATAATACAATTTACCTAATCTGATCTATTATAGACAATATCACAAAAAGCACTATCCCATACTTTTCCAGTTGTTGACACTAGGCCCATCTTCCCTGAAGGCAATGACAAAGTTGTTTTGCTCTTTACATTTACATTTCCAAGATTCATTTGAGATACCTTTTATAGAATGTATATATTCTAGTTTTATCATTTATGGTAGACTGCGATAAAGCAAAGAAATATTGGAGTAGGGTTCATGTTTTAATACAGAAAATTCTTAAAGTGAATATAAAGATAAAACCAGAAACTTTTCTTCTGGGCCTAATGGAAAAAGACTTGGGAAAAAAATTTGGAACTCTGATTTTATATATGATTTTTTATTATTATTATTTTATTGTTTTTATCAATACAAGTATAACAAAAATTCAATATAAAAACAACTCAACTGAACAGAATTGTCTACAACTTTTTCCCATCACAGCTTATATAATACAATACCATGTTACAGTTGAGGAAATTATAAAAAAAAAAACCACCCACCCCCCACCCCGACTTCCCAAAGTGAATACAGGGTAAAAACACAAGAAAACCCACTAAACTACACCAAATTATTATATAAGTCCTATTGAAAATTTAACTATATTTTCAATCCAACATCCAGGTATTTAATTATATGCTAAATACAATTTCTTAGATAGATATTTCCCTTGTATATACTCTATCCATTTTTTCCAGTCCAACATATATTTTTCGTTTGAGTGATCCTTCAAATATGCAGAAATTTTTGCCATTTCTGCCAAGTTTATTACTTTCAAAGTCCATTCTTCAATAGATGGTAATTCTGGTTTCTTCCAATATTGTCCCACCAACAGTCTTGCTGCTGTGATCAAGTTCAAAATTAAGTTCGTCTCTATGGTGGTACAGTCTTTTGTAATGCCTAACAAAAACAATGTTGATGGCAGCAAGACTACTTTATGCACAAAAATGGAAGGATGTTTCAACTCCCACCATGGATAAATGGCTATATATTTGATGGAGTTACGGTAGCAGAGATGGCTAAATTGACTATTCTGACAAAAGAAAAGAATAGAAATACTTTTGTTTCTACTTGGAAACTGTTTCTGGACTTTGTGCTTGAGGTGGAAAAAAATAATACTTTGATTTTGGTTTTACTGATTAGACTGATTTTTGTTACAGAAATGGGTAGTTTATACTACTATAGAAATGTTAATGCCTTATTTTACTGTAACAGAGGGAATCAGAAGTCAAAGATTTTTTTTCTTTTCCCCCCTCTATTCCACACTTCTCTTTATCCCTTCCCCTTAACTTTGTTCCCTACTATTTGTTTTGGATTTTCGTATTTTGTATTATAAGCTAATAAACACACAAAGTTGTGTTGCCCTTGGAAGAATAAAGCAGAGGAGAAGATGGATAAAACTTCACTGATTATATATGTAAACATTGTATGTTAGCCTAGGCTACAGTATGTAGCCTAGGCTACAGGAATAGTATGCAGGTGAGATAGTGGTAATATTGGAGAGAAGAAGCACCCTCTCTCTCCTCTGTATCTAGTCTAGAATCCAAGCAGGCTAGTAGTGGAGGACACCTCTTCATCATACCCATTTGCATCTACAGAAAGACAAGTAAGGTGTCTAAGTGATCAAACATGCTTCATGACATAGTAAATATATCTTCGACCTATTGCAATATCATGAAGAAACATGTTTTTTTCATTTTGGTATAGGGATGGACACCAATGACCATAAAAGCTCATTTATAAATGTTCATCTCTCATAAATGCTAATCTTTCAGGCATTCCTTAGTCAGCTCCCAACAAACTAGGATGTTTTTTTTCAAGCCAGTAGCCTTATTAATAAGAATGCTATATGTAAGAAACTTACATGATACTAACATATCATAGATAAATTAAAGCATAAATAATCAAGTAGAGAAGCAATCTAGAACTAAGGAGAAATTTCCTGACAGGTTAGAACAGTTAATCATGGAACAACTTGCTTCCAAAAGTTGTGGATACTCCATTAATGGAGGTTTTTAAGAAGAGACTCAACAACAATTTGTCTGAATTGGTATAGGGTTTCCTGCTTGAGCGGGGTTGGACTAGAAGAACCCCAAGACTTCCAACGCTCTTATTCTGTTAAATGGTGCTTCTTGCCAATGTGCTATTTATTTTGACTGGAAATGACTCTCCAACACTGAGGTAAAGATCTCTCATCCCTAATTGCCTGAGATTATTTTAACTGGAATTGGGTCTTTATGAAAAGCTATAGTAAATTATGGTTTATCTGGAATCATATTCTGATTTCCATTCCCTTCCTGAGTTTCCCTCCTAATTCTAGAAAGCACCTCTGAATATTCTCCATATCCAATATAAAAAAACACCCCAAAGAGCAAATTTCTGTAACTTTTCGAATCAAATTCTCCTCCTAGAGGAGAATGCCATAAATATTTTCTCTAATTTGCACTGGACTTTTTCAAAAAACAAAAGAAGTCATAAGGTGTTTCCACTCCCAGTCTAAAAGAAGTAGCTCTTGCATGTTTATATATTTTAAACAACCATAAACATACGGGGAGATTTTATTGTCCAGAGACGAATCTAAGATATCCAAAGGGTTTGTTTGTTTGTTTGTTTAGGGGGCAAGGTACCTTCAAGTCAATGTTAGCTCCTGATGACTGCCTGGACAAGTCTCTGTAGTTTCTTGACAAGATTTTCAGAAGTGATTTTATCTTTGCCTACTTCTTAGGGCTCAGAAACCTTGACTTTCCCAAGATCACCTAGCTGGTTTCGTGTTAAGTAGGAGTTAGAATCTTCCAGCTAACCCGATGTCTTAACTAGTCCACTAACTCTTGATCTATCCAAAGTATATTTTGCCTCAAAATACTCATAATACCTCCTACCTTTGTCGTATGCATCCTGTGCATTTGTGCCTACATGCACACACATTTATATAATTCAGAGAGAGAGAGAGAGAGAGAGAGAGAGAGAGAGAGAGAGAGAGAGAGAGAGAGAGAGAGAGAGAGAGAGAGAGAGAGAGAGAGAGAGAAAACAAGCCGATATATTAAACCTACAATAAAATGTTTTTAATTCTATGCTCTTTCCTCCCACCTTTTCAAATCACTGGACATTTACTTGTTGCTTCATTGAGATTTTGAGGTACTTCCTCATGGTTGACATAACAGTTACTTTCTGGCCTGTAAAGAGCTGGTTCCTGCCTTGCCAGCTTTATGCCTTACAATAAAGCCTCTTCAAAATATTAGTACTTTGCCACACATGGAGTAAATGTCAGTGAATTGATCATTCACAGATTAAAAGACCTCACAAGTAGAGATTTGTAGAACCTATGGAATTTTCCTTCATGCTTTAGGAACTAGAAAATTAAAATTACCATTTGAGAATAAGAACATTTTCCTTGAGTTCAGACATATTTATTTGGCATGATATAGTTGCCACCTTATTCCTTACAATTTAGGATAAATTGCATATGGTAAGTGGCTATCCTATAGATAGAAATAATATATTTGATAATTATTTTAGATAATTTTTACTAATCAAGGAGAGAAGCAGCCTGGTATAGAGTTTCCTGCCTGAGTAGGGGGTTGGACTAGAAGACCTCCAAAGTCCCTTCCAACTCTATTCTTCTCTTCTCTTCTCTTCTCTTCTCTTCTCTTCTCTTCTCTTCTATTCTATTCTATTCTATTCTATTCTATTCTATTCTATTCTATACAGAATCTTCACAATCATGTTTTGATAACATAACATTAACTATAAACATAACTATAAATTATATACAAACACATTGCAATGTCATGTTAAATTATGTACTTGGAATTTGACTACTTTTGATGTATTATGGTTGAGCCTACAATGTTGGTTAGAAAATTGTTCTGAGAAATTGGAAAATTATTCATCTTCTTCATATTGAATTCCAGAGATGTGTGATTTATGTGTTTTTGAAGAGGCATTTTTATCTACTGAAAAAACTGATTCCATGTGTTTTCTGTGGCATAGATTTCACGATATTTTGTAATGTCAGACAAGAATTAATTTTACCCCCCTCAGGTAGATGTATGTGATATACATCAATAGCTTCACCCTTTGTTTTATTTTTGTAATTTTTCATGACTTTTTCCCCTTTTTGCACATTTAATTTTTTTTTACATTTATTTCTCTACAAACAATAAATTTGTTTTTAAAAAATCCTATGGAGGTGATCAGGCTTGAAGAATGATTAATGAAGCGGATTGCTAAAAAAACAGCTAAGTATGTCTTTCATTTCTATTGTAAATTCTCTCACTTGAACCTGTTTTTTACTTAAAAAAAAGAAACTATTCTGAAAACGTTCTCAGCAGCTTTAAATAATGCAATGACTATGAATAAGATGAACTTACCCACTTAGGACCACAATGAAATCCATGACATTCCATCCATTTCGCAGGTATGAACCCTTGTGGAAAACGAATCCCAATGCAACTATTTTAATGCCAGCTTCAAAGCAAAAGATCCCAATAAAATAAGGTTCTGTTTTTTCCTATAATAACAGAGGAAACAAACAGACCAGAAATTGTAATTAGCAAACGTCAAGGAGAAATTTTTGAAAATTCCTAATTGCAATTCCTAATTCCTAATTTGAGTTTAGATTAACTATGTTTATTCAGTCCAATTGAATTCACTAGGATTTAATAAGGTCATAGTCTTAG
This sequence comes from Bothrops alternatus, assembly GCA_034064705.1. Taxonomy (NCBI): domain Eukaryota; kingdom Metazoa; phylum Chordata; class Lepidosauria; order Squamata; family Viperidae; genus Bothrops; species Bothrops alternatus. Next base: position 2,140,288 of record JARGCV010000040.1, read on the forward strand.
ACTATCTACTGAGATGATCTTGAATTTTTTCAGAATATATTCAGTAAATTAAAAACCACAAATCATTAGTTCTGATTAATTATCCAGACAAGATCTAACCAGTCCTATTGATTTCAGAAGGATTTTCCTTAAGTGGGATGGACATGTCAACATCCAAAGAGTTCCTTTCCTTAAGCTTAGGCTCTTTGTGATTAATGAAAACATCCTTGCCTGCTAGTTCTCTCCCTCCCTCCATCTCCATCTCCATCTCTCTCTCTCTCTCTCTCTCTCTCTCTCTCTCTTTCTCTCTCTCTCTCTCTCTCTCACACACACACACACACTAAATATTTAAAGCAACAATAAAAAACAGTAGAATTCCAATTAGTTAGATCATATAGTACATTTTAATAGTGTTGACATAATCCTCTATGCCACTACATCTGGTAACAAATGGGCATCCATTATCCATTATCTTATCTCCCTATCCCATACAACATTTACTTCTTAGGCTTACTAACTTGTCCAAATTCAGAGTGGCTCCATGCAGAGTGTGGAAACAGGAAACAGTTTCAAACAACAAATCCTGGGAATAAATCCTGGTTTTCATACCTCAATCTTTTGGCTGAATTTGTTGTATACTTCCAGCCATTTTATAGTTTCTTGTCCCATACAACAAGGAAAATGGCAACTTGGCCTAGACTAATTTTCAGAAGAAATAAGAGCCAAGAGTGTTCTGTGCCATCTGGAGTTGGAACTCTGAAGTTACAACAAACATCTCCAGCCTCTGCTAAAAGACTAGAAGACTATTCTAAATCATGATAACCCCCCCCCCAAGTTCTGAAGGCAAGGCAAAACTGAGTAGCTGCTGATCTATCATCCTTGAGATAGCAATTATACAGTCGAAAAAACTGCAGTAATATCTAGAAGAAAGGAAAATCAAACAAGAATCAAAGTCAACTTACTAATCTGCGAGACATAGGTGTCTTATCATCTTCAGGGAGATGCTGCTCCAAGGCCAAAACAATGCAGTTCGCAATGATGGTTGCCAGAATCATGTATTCAAAAGGAGTGCAGAATTATGTTAAGGAATACAAAAAGAATAGTAGAAATAGAACCAGACTTTATATCAATTGTATCCTTCTTCAAACATGCTTTTTGTTACCCCGTCTACACTACAATACTCATTAATATCATTTATCCCAGAAAAATAAGTACCGTACTTTTGGGGTGAGCAGTAAAGTGGAACACTTTGAGAAATATATTTGGAAGATATATAAGTGATCAAGGAAATATCCAAGTACAATGATAGATATTTTTGTACACAATTGAGTGTCTTCTTATTAACAAATCACCTTAGCATTTTATGGTATGTGATGTTTCAAATAAAAGTGGGAAGAACCAGAGTTCTACACATCTATAAAATTCACAAGACAGTAATGAAGATAAGACAAAATAATGCCAGTGTATGTAGGCAGACTAGAAATTTTCAAAGGAAGGATGGAATAACATACAAAACAAATAAATAGATGAGTTGCAGTAAAGCTATAGATTGGATTTCATGATAGCACTGTTCCAATATCTCACGGGCTGCCACAAAGAAGAGGAAGTCAAGCTATTCTCCAAAGCACCTGAAGGCAGGACAAGAAGCAACGGATGGAAACTAATCAAGGAGAGAAGCAACCTAGAACTAAGGAGAAACTTCCTGACAGTGAGAACAATTAACCAGTGGAACAACCTGCCTCCAGAAGCGGTGAATGCTGCAACACTGGAAGTTTTTAAGAAGAGACTGGACAGCCATTTGTCTGAAATGTTATAGGGTTTCCTGCCTGAGTAGGGGGTTGGACTAAATGTCCTCCAAGGTCCCTTCCAACTTTTTAATTATTATTATTTATTTATAAATTAATTGTCCATGGAAAGTGTATCATTTCCTTTTGTGTTGGCCCCAGTATCTCAGTCTTGTCAGTTTCTTTAGCCAATTCAACAACATAAAACAGACATCAAGTAAGCCCTGGCTGATTGCCATCCAAAGAAAAGCAAAACTGTAGCTGAGTTCATCCCATGCTGATGCTAAGCAAGAGGTTCTTTTTTGCATTAAACTAAATGCTCAGAATGAGTTATTGAAAAGACTGATCTGTCACCGTCCATTATTGGCAGCTCCATTGTTGGTCAAGGGTGGGTGTGAGGGGGAAGCTGTCTCTTTGAAGCTTTAGAAAGCTGAGAAATAAAATTGTTGTTATTATTAATATTGTGTTGCCATAGACTTCCACTTTCCGATTAGCTGTGTAGGTGGAGATTGACTTTAAAGTGGCAATTTGAGTTGTCAAGGTTATTAAAACAAGGATGAACTAATCTCTCAAACTATTAAATTATCCATGTAGAACTGGCAGGTTTTGACCTCCCAACCCGTCCTTTTCTCTGCATCATGGTTCAATCTCTGTCCTTCCTCACACATCGAAGTCCAATTTTGTCTCTGCTTTGATTCCTAGTTTTCCTTTTGCAACTGTAGTAGCTATAACAAATGCACACTTTCAGAAGCAAAGCTGCAGGAATCTCTTGTCCTGATTACAGGAACTTTGGTCAATACTCAGTGGAATACCTAGGGACCTGACTAGAAATTATACCCACATCTACACTGAGTCAGGGGTCATCCAAGGCTAGTTGCATGGCTTGGAGAGAGCAAGTGAACTGGTCCTGAAATAGAGCAGACGAAACATACTCCATGGTTGTTTAGGCACCAGTTACCAAAGGCTGGGACTTTGTTATTTATATGACACGTGATCAGACTGGAGTCTTTCTATTAGTATTTACCACAGTGTGAGAGAACATTGTAAACTCCTGTTACTTCCTGCACCTGAAGTGGTTTCTGACTGTAAACTGGGCCCTCAAACCTCTCAGGAAGTTAAATTCTACCCTCTTAACAAAAGCTTCCTTATTCAATTCACAGGATCTCAGAGCTCTGTAAGGAAAGATTCAAAAAGATATGAAGGGAAAGGAGGGCACAAAGGAGCAACTACTTCTCCGGCTGACCTGCAGCAACTGCTACTTTCTGATCACTGACAGCCTAAGAGAGTTCTACCTACTGGTCTGAAAAGCTTATAATTCCCATCTCTGGCACATCCCATCTCTGCAGTATCAAAAACTCTTGTTGGGCTATTCCAAAACAATCAGGGTTGGGTTTTTTTGATGAAAATAATTGGAATGTGTATGTGGCAGAATATGGAAAGAATGGCTCATCCTTGCTTTCCAACTGTTGCACTAGCCTCAACCTGCTTAAATATAAACCCAGCTGGGTGACTTTGGGCCAAGCATTCTCTCCCAGCCCTAGGAAGGAGGCAATGGCAAATCATTTTTGAAAAATCTTTCAAGAAAAGTGCAGGGACTTTTCCTGTCCAAGAACTGGATATGATTGAATGGAAGGAAAACAAGTCTTCCTCTCCATTTATAACTAACAATAGCATTTCCAGCAACTGAAAGAGGGAGCCTTTGGGGGAGGGAAGGTGCTCGACATATAGGATATAGACTGCTCTCTTCCACTGTCAAGTGGAATTTAAAAAGCCAATGTTGTTGCTTTCCGTAATAAGAGGGCAGGGATAGGGTAGGATGGAGAAAACATGAGTAAAATAAATGCCTTGTAATGTGGAACTAGGAGTGAGAGCTGGATCACTACAGCCAGAGATTTTCCATATGTGAAGTATCTTTTGTCATATTTCATGAGAGACCAGAAGCAACTAAGCTGAAAATCCTATTCATCCGTATAAAAGTGCCAGAGGAAGGTGATGGTGGAATGAACTGTATAAGGAAGATGTCAGAACTGATAATTTGACAATGATTCCTAATATAAACCTGGATTTGACATAATCAGTAATAATAATTATGAGTTATTGAGGCCCAGATCCTCCAGCTGTGATCATTCAGTTACCACTTGCACAAATGTACTAGAGGCCGAGGGGCTTGTAAAATATCATGTACTAGCAAATAGAGTTTCAACATAATTCTTTAAAACCATTAAAGCAATTTTGGAGATTTTGGTTTAAAAACAGAATACTCTCACAGAAAAAGAATTAGGTTTTAGAGAATTAATATTTCTCTGTTCTAAGTATCTTTCTTAAATGTTCCTCTTTTCTTTACTGAATACATTATTGGGGATTCTATTCCATTCCTTAACTTCTGTACATATAGAAGTGACAAGGATTTTACAAAGTTAGTTTTATATCTTCAGATTTTAACTCCAGGAAATACCAGCATATAGTGCATAGCATATTTTTATATGTATATTGCATTTTTGAAATTCCTATTTAAACCAATAACACAGTACACAACTCTCTCAATTTCTAACACTTAACAAGTTACATTGGAAGTTCCTCTCTTCTATTAAGTTTGGCAGATTGCCTGGCAGAATGAGACCTGAGCACACAGAAGTCAAAAAGAAATTAAAGCCAAAAAGCTCTCCCATTTATCTTCTTCTAGTTCCCATTTTCTTAGTAATCAAAACAGTATTGCCATAAATTGTATATACTGCAGGTCACGGCAAGTATATGATTTCTCTCCACACAAGGAGAAATAATGCTGTTGAGTAGAGTTCATCACCCCATCCCACAAAAAATAAAAATAAAAAATACTCAGGTTCCTAAAACTTGTATGTGTTACTTACATAAATTATACATTTGCTTCTATATAGACAGGCAAATGTATAAATACTTTCTGTAAATAAACTGCAGTATATTTCAACAGAGTGGCAAAAGCTACAGCTACAGTATTCTATGCTAATTAGATGATGGGCTACCTCAAGCATCCTGCCCTTCCTTTCAAAGACTCTTTATGTTGAAACTTAGCATAGAGTATGCATCCTTTAAAAAGAAGATTGTTATAAAGTGAGGCACATGGCTACCAGAATAGGGTATTAAGGAAAAAACTTCAGTTTAAGTTTATTGAAAAGTTTTTCCTGAACAGCTAACTAGATAATAGACTACATCTGTCTTTCCTGGGATGGCATCTACATAATGGCTGCTTTCTATTCAGAGTATGGCTACCTTTTATCTCTTCAATTCACAACTGTTTGGACTGGACCCACTCTCCTATTTTATATTCCTTCCTTCCTTCCTTCCTTCCTTCCTTCCTTCCTTTTCTTTCCTCCCTCCCTCCCTCCCAACTTTTAAGGCTGCAGGGGGCAACAAATGCTTCACTCATGTTAATTGCTAGGTTGAAGTATAATGAGAAATGGCAAACAGAACTCAACAATATGTTTCTGTGTCCAGACAATTATGAAAATTGGCTATGTTCTTATTTAAAACAAAATATAGGTTGAAAGCACTACAAAGTGAAGTTTATTTGGATGTAAAACTTTTTTTTGAAGGTTTGCAAAATGTCAAAACATCTTTAGAAAAAGGAGGAAAACCTTAACCCTTTCTCCTCTGAGGGAGATGGGCATTTGATTAATACAAAACATAAATAAAATAAATAAACCCTCAGATGGCAAAATGACAGATGACAGAAGACTATTAAATTTACTCTTAAATTGTACTCTGTTCATCTTTCAATCCTAGATAATATAATTTAAAATTAGAGTACTTAGTCAATTCTGCTTCCTAGATACTCAGTTAAATATAAAACCTAATACATGTTTAAATTATTGGTACAGGAGAATTTGCATTTTAACAAGATACAGTTCATTATTAAAATGAAGGATAACTTCAGAGCCAACCTAGATGAGATATCAATGATCTTTGATCAAATTATCTGACATTTCTTTGAAGAAAAAACTTGCAGAACTTCCCATGTGCTCTTAAGTTCATGAAGAAGTTCTCTATACCATTTTTCCCCCCACATAATTCTCAGCTGGATGAGTTTGCTATTCAGTATTAAGACAAGTTGCCCCTCAGGAAATTCCTGGTCACCTTAGTTAATGTGAAAATCTAATGATGTGATATAACACAAAGTATATTAACAAATCTATCAGTAAATTAACATTTTAAAAATTATATGGAGACTACTGATTTTCTAAATTATTATTTTAATTATAATTAGATTTTTTTCCCCTACTGGCCATGCTCATGTTCTTTTAACTGTTGTTGGACAGAGAAAAATTGCATAGGAGGGGATTTCCTGGACATTTATTATATCAATGTGAAGCAAGCTTCACTGAAATTTCCATTAAGAGGACAAAAGATTCTCCCATTCACTTCCTCCTTGCCTTTATCACCATCCCTATCCTGATATACCAGGGGTTCTCAACCTTGGCAACTTTAAGACTTGTGGACTTCAACTCCCAGTTGCTGGCTGAGGAATTCTGGGAGTTGAAGTCCACAAGTCTTAAAGTTGCCAAGGTTGAGAACCCCTGTGATATACTAATGTAGGAGAGAAGTGTAACTAAAAAAAAGAGAATAAAATGGGTAAAACTATCTACAACAGAGGTCCCCAACCCCTGGTCCATGGACCGGCACTGGGCTGTGACATACCAGAAACCGGGCCACACAAACAAGAGAAGCCCCATCCATGAATGCAGGCAGCAAACGAAACCACACACCCCTCCGATCCATGGAAAAACCTCTCCCCACAGAACTGGTCCCTCATGCCTAAAAGGTTGGGGGCCTCTGATCTACAACATCTCAGATTCAGTGGACAGGAGAGTAAAAGTAAAATTGAGGAGGTTATCTGCAAGCCTCCTCAACTGATCACCTAAAGACATGTCATCAAGGGAATATCATCCTAACACCCCAACCTAAGATTAAATCTTCTAGTGTTTCTGATAAGCAAATTCAATGGGGAGGTTGGGCAAGCAGTCGCGAATGGTAGCCACGTGATGTCCTTACTTAATGATGTGCAACTAGGAGCACTGGGATTACCATCATTAAGCGGAACAGTCACAGGACATTGTTCTTTACAACCTCGTCACTCAATTCTGGAATCAGTTGCGGTCATAACTAAGGACTACCTCTACACACAATCGGCACTACCATAAAGAATGTAGGATGGAGCCTTGGACAGCAGATGCTGAAGGGGAGGAGACCAAAACAGTAGCAAATCTTTAGCCATTCATACAAATAACTTCTCCAGAAAGTTCTTCTTAAAGAAACCTACAAACCTTAGACACTATTTTGTGTATAATTTCAGAACACACGATGAGTGCAGGACTATCAAGATTATTAGTCTTGAAGACTCAGTGTGACCTCTGGTTTGAGGACAGCATGCCTTCAAATATTGTTCGTAGAAAAAAAAGATCTATCTACAGCTCCTGTTTCAAGGTATCCTAGAAGCATCTAACCAACCATCATGAGAAGCAAAATAATGGAGTAAAGCCTTAGGTCTGATTCAGCCCTGACCCTCTCAGCCCTGTTCAGGATCCCCCTTGGCCCTGTTCCATAAGAAAAGCATGCTGATGTTCCAATGATTAAGCCAACCAACATGATTGAACTAAAAGTTGTGATTCTAAGATACGAAGCCAATAGACAAATCTGCGGCTTTATAATCTGCACTGTTCTTTATTCACGACTTCCTTGGGCATGCGTGCACCCTCACTTTCCTTCTCAGCTGTTTTAATCATATAAAACTTTTAATTCCACCCGGGCCTATTCATGAACACCTCCTACTGTGCCAAATAATGACAGGTTTTGACCTGCCCTGGGTTTTCACACAGAACTATTTAGGAAAATGATTTTTAAAAAGTCTCTCTCCCTTGCCTAGATTTATCTCCATTTACTTAATATACTTCCCTCCATGGGACTGGTGACCCCTTTCCTCAGCGACTCAGCTCTTCACTGCATTGCCTCACGCCTATCATTTGCTCATTTCCTTCCCCCAAAATGAAGACCAGGGAAGGTCAGCAAACAGAAGAAAAAAAATTTATAGTCTTGTTGACACCTCCCCTTTTCTTTTCTTCTTTCATTGGGGTATGCAAGATGAGAAAGAGAAAGATGAGCAGCCTGCAGGGTCTGATCCAGAGAGAAGGTGGTTATATGTAATGTTCAACGACAAGATACATATTTTTCAGATTTAATTCTTACAAACGAACAAATCCTAGATTGGGTTGCATCTATTCATTAATCTATATATCCTCACACCGAAGAATAGAAACACCTCAGGGGGAAAAAAAAACCTTGTTCTCCACGCCCCCGCCCCCCCAGAAAAAACTTTATTTTTTCCAAGGAGGTACAATTAACCATAGGAATCCTTTTCTATAGACTGATGTGATACAAACCCTAGTTAGATGTGATATATAAAAAAACAATGCTAATGTTTTTATTTACTGGATGACAGGCACTTGTTGCATCACCAGAGTTCAAATTGGTAGTCCCATAGATGCATTCACTGCATTCAGCTTAATAGGCCACAGTCACGCAGGGCGTCTCTAAGAAAGATCTTGGTTAACTGTTCCCTGGGAGGCAGAAGGAAAATCATATAATAGTAAATATATTTCATATAACAGCGTAGCTTCTAAAGATTTATGTATAGAAGTGGCAAGTACTAATACCAATCCTATCATCTACTAAATATGTATAAAGTCTTAAGAAGTAGAATACTGCAGAATGCACTAAGCTGATAGACCTCTGTTGCCTTAGTTAAAAATAGGATATATATTTAAGATGAAAAATACTTTATGAATGATGTCAAGGTTTGCCCCTTTATTTTTTTCAACATTTATTTTCCATGCAGTTACCTGGTGTTGATCCATTTTAGTAGATTATAATTGCTTCCATTTTGGGAGGGTTTTTTGGTCTCCCATTTCAGCTGCTTATTGAAAATGTATAATAACAGTTTTAGATCATGGTACAGGTAGTCCTAAACTTACAATAGTTCGTATAATGACTGTTCAAAGTTACAACAGCACTGAAAAAAGTGACATGACCATTTTTCACATTTACAACTATTGCAGCATCCCCATGATCATGTGATCAAAATTTGGACACTTGGCAACTGGCATGTATTTATGACGGTTGCAGTGTCCTGGGGTCATGTGATCACCTTTTGCAACCTTTTGACAAGCCAAGACAATAGGGAAGCCAGATTCACTTAACAACCTTGTTACTACCTTAATAACCTCAGTGATTCACTTAACAACCTTGTTACTACCTTAACAATTTCAGTGATTCACTTAACAACTCTGGCAAGAAAGGTCATAAAATGGGGCAAAACTCCCTTAACAAATGTCTCGCTTAACAATAGAAATTTTGGCTCAATCATGGTCGTAAATTGAGGACTACCTGTATATATCTCTTTACCAACTTATTTGTGACTACATTTGGAGAAAGCTATGTGTAAAATTGAACAACCCCTCCCCCAAAACCCAAGTGCTGGTGGTAAATCTATATGATTCCCTGTTTGTGATCCTGGAAGTCCACAAGTGAATAAGGATTCTAGTCATCCTGGATTCATCCTGGAGTGTCCAATCTGATTTTAATGAAATGAACCCTGAACATGATTAATAACCCAGCAGTATAATGCTGGATAGGCATTTTTGGAACATGTGACATCCTGAATTATACAGACTGACCCCTTTTTATCATTCCTACACACAGAAGCAAGTAAGAACATGTCAGCATCCTAGATGCGTTGTAAATTTAAATTATCTTGATTTTTGGACAAATCACCTCGGACAGCCAAAGCTGTTATGAATCAGTTCTGTTCAATTTATGAGAATGATAAAAACAGAAAGGATAACACAAACAAAACAAAGACATGCCACCACATGTTCAACTAAGCATAAACACAAAAGGAGACTACTTAGAAAACTTGTATTAGACTACCCGAATCCATTTGGGTGACCAACCCACAACACATTCTGCTTACTTATTGCACTTACTGGGCAGCAGCTGCTCATATGGAGTAAGTAATCAAGATTCTAGCTTATTGTATGCTTATTAAATGGTGCGATGGAGCACTAGGGATGAGGCCCAGAGTCTCAGTAATCTGGTCTTTTTACTTATCTTCTCCTTATACAACACTAAATCATTTGGGACAAACGGACACGAAAAGCCATATGTTTTGTACCTCATAAGAACATAGTTTTTCTCTACCAGATCTAGTCCAGCCTTCAGTTCCTACGGATGGAAAACTGAATGGGAAGAACATAAATCGGGGAATGAAATAGATGCTTTATCCTATGATAGTCTTTATCAGTTCCTGCTATTCAGAATTACATTACTCTTTTGTTGGGGGCAAGATGCTGACTTTGTAAACTGCTTAGAGCTGTAAAGCACTATGAAGTGGTTTATAAATCTATGCTAGTGCTAGTGCTTTGCTGATGCTTTGGCTTATATCAAGGATAGGAAAACTAGTATCCTCTAGGTGAAGGGTGTCAAACTGCTGACCCGCGGGCCAGATGCATCATGCCAAAACCACAGCCACCCCATTGCCAGCAATGGAGAAAAAGTTGTGATATGTCGCAACATGTCATGTGATATTACGAGTTTCACACCCTGGCTCTAGGTGTTTTGGACTTAAAATCTCATCAGCTTCTGGGAGTGCACAGCAAGGCACTGTGCTGGGAAGGAAGGATGAGGACTTGCTGAGATGAAATTGACCATTTCACATTCCAAAGTGAAGGAGCAGCATTTTTTTTCTCCATTTGGTAAGAAAATATACCAGTAATGTTTTTACCTCTTTTAATGATAATGACCAAAATATTCCTAGACCACACAGGTAATCATGTCCACATAATCCCCACAATTGGTCTGGTGACTTGAAAGCCCTAATTTCTTCTGTATTTTTTTCTCTTATTGGAGAATACCATCCTACACACTTGCTGTCATACTTGACACTTGCATTTACAGAAAAACATGGGAAATGCAAGTTGTAAATGCCATATGAGCAAAGTTGCTTCCCTTCCAGTGCATACATTGGACAAGGTTTGATATCATTAAATTGTACATATGATTTTAACAATATCCTTTGAAAGTACATTGCTGTTTTAAATAAACCAATTCTAGCAGTTTCTCAGGACATTCTGTACCTACACAATCTCAGCAATAGTTTCAATTTATGGTTTGAGACTGATACAAAAAGTAGCCTAAGTAAATGAGTGTTTTTAAAGCTGATGTAAGGTACTGGGATTTTTTTGATAGGTACAGATGTATCTACTTTAATCACCTTGTTACCTCAAGTGCTAATTAATGCAAGCAGATTTAAACTGTTGCAAACTGTTCTGATCTTTCAAACTAGAATGGGAAAAAAAATCTAAACAAATGCCAGCACCGATGTATTACTGTACTTGCAAGATTTTGTCCATATTCATTTACTAGTTTGCCTCCATATATGGAATTTCACAATTCTCTGTGTGTATATGTGTGTGTGTGTGTTTACAGATTTAACAAGAACAAATACAGCACTGAATCACTTTTATTGGTTAATCTTTCATTGAAAAACTGCTCTTATTTTATAGTCTTCCTTAAAATAAAAGTTATATCATGTGATTTATTTTCTTGCCTTATTGTCTTTTTCAAACTTCAGTTACCATAGCAATTGGATGCAACTTGGCATTGCCATGACAACCGCTACCTCAGTTTCAATTCACCATCTGACAGGGTGCCTCTCCTTCCCTCGTTTGCCTCAACTGTCAAAACGAAAGATCCATCCCCAAAGAAAGCTTAAAATCAAATGAATGAAAGTTAAAATAACATAGCACTGTTAAGACAAAACAAAACAAAAGCATTCTACACAGCTAGAGTGCACTGGTCCCTGATTATTGTTACTGTTTTTTTTACTAGCATAGATCTCACATCACATCATAAGATTTGTGCCAGGATCAGTGAAGGAATGCTACTATATTCATATACTGTTGTGACTGATATATATGATGAGTTAATATCCATAGATAGAATCCAGTTCAATGTACTCTGTAGTAGGGTCAAATCTAAAGAAGTCAGGAATTGCACAGGAGAACCAATGTAATGCCAGGGTAGGATGCTAGCTTTGAACTTTAATCAAATCCATTATAGATGTCCTTGGTTCAGTCATGAGCTCTTCAGCTTAACCTTTTTTCAACATTATCTTAGGGGTTCAAGAGAATGGAATGAAGTAATCCCTCCCCAACTGCAAATTCTAATTATTCTGTATAGGAGCCAATTAGATTTCAGGAGTTGTTTTTTACAGTGATATAAAAAAAGCAAATAATTACTTTCACTGATTATTTGCTAACAGCTAAAGATCAACACAAAATCAAGCATTAATTCATGCATATGATATATTGCAGACTTGGAGCACAACAGCCCTGGAAGTCTATCAGCCCATTTAAATTGATTTAAGCTGCTCAAGAACATGATCTGAGCAGTCACTTTAAGTCTGAATTAACATGTTTACCCTTAGCTGGCTGAGGAATTCCACAAGTCTTAAAGTTGTCAGGGTTGCAGACCCCTGCCTTAGGCTATAGAAACATTGTAGACATGAACTTCCTGACACTTAGAACAATTAACCAGTGGAACAACCTGCCTCAAGAAGCGGTGAATGCTCCAACACTGGAAGTTTTAAAGAAGAGACTGGACAGCCATTTGTCTGAAATGGTATAAGGTTTCCTACCTGAGCAGGGGGTTGGACTAGATGACCTCCAAGGTCCCTTCCAACTTTTATTATTATTATTATTATTATTATTATTATTATTATTATTATTATTATTATTATTATTATTATTATTATTATTATTATAAATAATGACACAAAAAAGGGGGAAAGGAAAGTGTGGGAAGAATCCAGAGAAAGAAATATTTTGGGGAATATTAGAAAGGCAGAATATATTTCCCCGAAGGAATAATGGAGAAGATCTTAAAAAAGAAACTAGAAACCAGCCTGACCCCCTCTCCCCAAAGCAGAAACTAGCTTTTAGAAATGCAGATGTGATTATCCTTTCAGAAAGGTTGGAGCCAGAAAGCTAGAAGCTGATGAGATTAGGAAGACAAAGACCCCTAAAATCTACATACCCCAGCCCAAATCTAAGGACAGGAAACATAATAGGATTAACCCACCAATTCCAAAAGGGCACACTCAGACTCAGGTCAAAGTACATGACACAGGAAATACTAAGTGTCTGATTAACGAAACACTTCGTTAAGCCTTTATTAGTATTACAGAGTGTCAGCCTTTATTAGTATTACAGAGTGTCAGCACAGCATGGTAGATGCTAAAATCTGAATTTCCCTTCCTTTGCACATAACATCCCAGGCATTTCCCCTCCCCTATTTTGGGGTCAAGATTCACATCTTCCAATTAACTTGGAGGGCAAAGATTTACTTCAGTTTTTTTCCCGGGCTTTCCTTATATTCTCCTCCCCTTTCACTGTCACCTGATTTAATTCTAAAAATACCAGACAGTTCTGCATATATTGTCAAAGCAAGAATATTCAATATTAGCAGCGTTGACATCTGCCCCCCCTCCTTACAAAAAGGACAGATCCTGTAATGTAGACAAAGCATATGTTAATGACTAGTTCTCGGTTTGTTGGGGTATTTCGCATGAAACCTTTTGATGAGCCTGTCAACTTTCACCTCACTGGATTTCACCCCGGTGGCTTCAGACAACGGGTATCCCTTCCATTGTACTAGGTACTTCAATTTCCATTTAAAAATTCTATAGAGTCAAGGATACATTTCACTTCATAGTGGGTCTGTCCCGCAACTACAAGGGGCGCAGGGGCCTTCTTCGGGGGAGGTCTTAGAGTGGAGTCCTGATAAGGTTTCAACAAGCTACAATGAAAAACTGGCTGAATTTTCCCTAACAGTCTAGGGAGTTTTAGTTCTACTGTGACTGGGTTGATGATCCTTACTATGGAGAAAGGCCCCAAGAATTTTGGTCCCAATTTCTTGCTGGCAATTTGAGGCGTAGATATTTAGTTGACAAATAAATATTTTCCCCAACTTGGAATGTTCTTTGAGGAGCTCTCTTTCTATCAGCCTGTTTTTATAGGTTTCAAAAGTCTTTTTTAAAGCAGTTTTTGTGTTTCTCCAAACTTCTTCCCACCCTCTCACCCATTGGTCAAGTGTCTGGGAATCGGAGGGCACCTGAGGGTATTCAGGTATTGGGCTGAACTCTTTTCCTGTGACCACTCTGAAAGGCTATGTGCTGCTATGCACAGAATTATTGTGCTGCTATGCACAAGTGCTGCTATGCACAGAATTATTGTACTCTACCTCTGTAAAAGGGAGGAGGTCAGTCCAGTTTGTCTGCTGGTAAGAAACGTAGCATCTAAGATATTGCTCCACCATTTTGTTAGCGGATTTTGCAGCCCCACTCATGGCAGGATGAAAAGCAGATGATAAACCTTGAGATGATCCAATTAATTTAAGGAAACTCCTCCAAAACTTCGCCGTGAACTGTACCCCCTTTCTGAAATTATTCGCTTAGGGGTGCTATGCAGCTGGTAGATATGTTTCAGGAACAATTTGGTCAGTCGTTGGGCAGATGGGAGTCCTTTGCAGGCGATGAAATGAGCCTGCTTTGAGAACAGATCTATTACAGTCCAGATGACAGTATTTCCACTACTTTCAGGTAGGTCTAATATAAAGTCCATAGCTATTTCTTCCCATGGTTGAGAAGGGTCTGCTACGGGTTGCAGTAACCCAGGGGTTTTCCCTGGGATTCTTTTTATTGTGGCACATACAGTACAACTTTTTACATAGTTTTCCACATCCCCTTTCAGCCCTGGCCACCAAAATTGCCGGCGGGTGAGGTGTAGGGTTTTTAAATATCCAAAGTGTCCAGCCTGTTTTACATCATGGCTGTGTTTGAGAGCATTAAGATGGAGGGCTTCTGGCAAATATAGTTTCCCCCCTTTGTAAGCCAAGCATCCCTGCACGTTAGGGAGGTGTGATTATCTTTGAACCATTGGTCGGTGAGGAGCTCTCATTTTATTTTCTTTACTCCAGGGTCATCAGGATTGGGGACCCTGCAAGGTGTAAGTTGAGCGGCAGTTTGTGAATTGGGGATAATTGCCTTGTTAACCTCCTCCCGTTCGCTTTTGTATTGGGGTAACCAGGATAGCGCATCAGCTAGGAAGTTCTTTCCTCCTGGTATGTACTTTAGAGTGAAGTTGAAGTGGTTAAAGTACTGTGCCCACCGTACTTGCTTTGGGGACAATTTGCACCGAGTTTTCAGTGCTTCTAGATTTTTGTGATTTGTCCATACCTCAAATGGCACCTTGCTCCCTTCTAGATAGTGTCACCAGTTTAATAGCACCCATCTAATCTTGAAGGCCTCTTTCTCCCAGATTGCCCATCTCTGCTCACTCTCAGTAAATTTCTTAGAGGTGTAGGCACAGGGTTGCAGGATACCACTTTTGTTCTTTTGCAGTAACACAGCTCCAACTGCCACATCGCTGGCATCGGCTTGAATCACAAAGGGTTCCCCTGGGTAGGGGTGCTTTAGGACTGGTTCAGCAGCAAATAGTCTCTTTAAATTCTCAAAAGCTGTTTGACAACCCATTGTCCATGCTAGTGGTTGGCCCGGCCGTGGCTTCCCTGCTCCTTTGCCTGTTTTGAGTAGTTCTGTAAGGGGTACGGCAATCTCGGCAAAAGATTGGATGAATTGACGATAAAAGTTGGCAAAACCCAGAAAGCTCTGGAGCTGTTTCCGAGTCTTTGGGGGTTGCCATTCGATTATAGCTTTCACCTTGGCTGGATCCATTTCAATACCCTCACTGGAAATTCTGTAGCCAAGATAATCTAATTGGGTTTGGTGAAATTCACATTTCAACAATTTGGCATAAAGCTTGGCATTCAATAGTTTCTTTAACACTTCTCTCACCAGCTTAATGTGATCAGTCATATTCGTGCTGTATATCAGGATATCATCAAGATACACCAAAGCCCCTTTGTACAAGTGATCATGTAGGACCCCATTAATCAACTGCATAAATACGGCTGGGGCCCCCTGTAGTCCAAATGGCATGACTTTGAACTGATAGCTCCCCATAGGACAGTTGAAGGCAGTTTTCCACTCGTCTCCCTCTTTTATTCTCACCCAGTAATATGCCTCTCTTAGGTCTAATTTAGTGAAGACACTCCCCTTAGCCAGATGGGTTAATAAATCCTTTAGGAGAGGGAGGGGGTATTTATTTTCCACATTCACAGTGTTGAGACCCTAATAGTCTACGCAGAGACAAAGAGACCCATCTTTTTTCTCTTTGAACAACACAGGGGCTCCCACAGTAGATTTGGCCTGTTCGATAAACCCCCTCACTAGGTTTTTGTTCACGTATCACTGCATCTCCTCCATTTCGAGGGGGGACATGGCATTCATTCTCGGTCGTGGGAGTTTGGCTCCTGGCACCAGTTCGATGGAACAGTCATTGGGTCTGTGAGGGGGTAGGGCATCACATTCTTTTTCACTAAATGCCTCCACCAGGTTCCAGTATTCTTTGGGGATGACTGGTTCACCTGGAGGCAGTGAGGCGGCCATGTGCGCTCACTCATTGGGTGGCCTAAGATTCCCAGCAACATCTGTTGAATCAATGGGGGGATTAGGCCTTATAGGTAGTCTCACAGTTCTCATTTCTTTCTCCTACCAGATAAACAGCTTCCATTTGTCTAACCAGGCTAGCCCTAGGATCACCACCTCAGTCATTTTTGGAGCCACCAGGAAGCGAATAAACTCCCAGTGTGCACCTATTTCTAGGCGTAAGTGCTTGGTTAATTGTGTGACAAGAGTCCCTCCCATTAGGGAGCCATCGGCTTGCTCAAACCTCACCGGTTTGGAAAGCTGTTTTGCCCGTATGCCCATTTTCATGGCAAACGGCAGACTAATAATGCAGCAGGTGCATCCAGAATCAATTAGCACGTTTAAGTTCATTTGGGCCCCAGACTTAGGGATTATAAGTTTGGCGGCCTATGAAAAAGGCGGGATTTGTCGACTCACCATTGGGTCATTCTCTCCTTCATCATCACTGTCAAAGGAAGGTAGAGCAGGGGCAGGTCCACCCGGAGTCCTGGCGTCCTCCTGTGTGGGGGGTGTAATCTGGGCGACAGGTTCCTGCGTGAGCCGGTTAGATTTTTCTCTCATTAGCCACTGAGCAGGTTTCTTTCGCATTGCTGGTTCTGGTCTGCTCTGCAGTCAGGGTTAGGGGACTGGACAGGTGGCCACTCGATGTCCTTCTTGTCCACACTGGAAACACTTAAAGGAAGGGCGTGTAGATGGCCTGGGTCTCTCAGCCATTGCAGTAGTTGAAGGCTTTCGTGCAGGTGATTGCTGTCCGGGTAGCTCTGGTTGCTGCTCAGGTTTATGTGGGGGAGGCTTCTTATAGCGAGAGAGCTTAATATCTAGCTTCACTGCTGTCTGGTACCACTCCTGTAGCTGATCAGGTACTTCTCGATAGATGCAGGCCTGAGAGAGGTGATTGTCTAATCCCTTGATGAAGTATTGAATCAGGGATTGTTCGGGCCACTCCTCTATTAGGCCTGCTATCTTGCAGAACTCTCGCACATACTCCAGAGCAGGCCTGCCAACTTGTTTTATTTTGTGGATCTGTTCTGCTGCTTTGAGGCCTATGGATGGGTCCTCAAATCTTTCTTTCAGTCCTAGGAGGAAAAGGTGGGGATCTCCCAGTTCGGGGGCTTGCTCACTATATAGATTGTTCAGCCACTCAGATGCTTCTCCCTCTAGGTTGGACGCAATAACATCGACCATGGCACCTGGTTCCAGGTAGAGATAGGCCCAGTGATTCAAGTGAGAACACACTTGGTTGAGGAAAAAAATCAGTTTCTCTGGGTCCCCATTGAAAGTTAAGAACATAAGAACATAAGAAGAACCATGCTGAATCAGGCCAAAGCCCATCGAGTGCAGCATTCTGTGTCACACAGTGGCCCACCAATTGTACATGGGGATCTTGAGCAGAAAGAGAAGGCAAAACCCTCCCTTTCCCTTGACCCCCAACAAATGGTACTCAAGGGAATCCTGCCTGCCTCAACCAACATAGAGGCGGCACATGGACATCCGTTTTAATAACCACCGATACACTTGGCATCCATGAATCTATTTAACCCTGCCTTGAAGCTGTCAAGGCTGACAGCTGTCACGACCTCTTCTGGAAGTGAATTCCATAAACCAACGACCCTCTGGGTGAAGAAATATTTCCCTTTATTTGTCCTCACTTTCTTAGCTATGAGCTTTAGGGAGTGCTCCCTTGTCCTGGTATTGTGTGATAGAGAAAAGAATTTTTCTCTATCCACCTTTTCTCTCCCATGCATGATTTTATACACTTCAATCAAGTCACCCCTTAAATGCCGTCTTTCAAGGCTGAAGAGACCAAGGCGTTGCAATCTGGTTTTATAAGGGAGGCGCTCCATTTCCTTGATCATTCTTGTTGCCCTTTTTTGCACCTTTTCCAGTTCCATTATATCCTTCTTGAGGTGCGGTGACCAGAACTGTACACAGTACTCCAAGTGTGGTCTCACCATCGATTTGTACAGAGGCAATACAACACTTGCTGACTTATTTTCGATTCCCTTCCTAATCATGCCAAGCATGGAATTTGCTTTTTTTACTGCTGCTGCGCATTGGTTGACATCTTCATCGAGCTGTCCACCAAAACCCCAAGATCCCTTTCTTGGGTTGTCTCAGAAAGTTTGGTCCCCATCAGTTGGTAAGTATAATTGGGGTTCTTTGCCCCGATGTGCATAGCTTTGCACTTCTTTAGGTTAAAATGCATTTGCCACTTTGTTGCCCACTCAAACAATTTTGAGAGATCCTTCTGGAGCTCCCGACAATCAGTTTCACTTTTCACAACCCAGAACAATTTAGTGTAATCAGCAAACTTGGCTACCTCACTATTAACTTCTACATCCAGATCATTGATGAATAAATTAAAAAGTAAAGATCCCAAAACTGAACCTTGGGGTACACCACTTCTCACTTCTTTCCATCCAGAGAATTGTCCATTTATTGCCACCCTTTGCTTCCTACAATTTAGCCAGTTACCAATCCAGGACAAGACCTGTCCTCTAATTCTAATTCAAAGGTTGCTTTGAAAGGTGCTGCAATTACAGGCTGTTGCTGCTGGCCCCATCCTGGCTGCAGATTTATGCCCAAGGGTTGCACGTTCAGGGGCTGTGGCCAATCTCCCTGCTATGGTCAGTCTCCCATCAGCTGCTGATCTCCTGGTTTCTGCACCACCCCAAGCTGTTGCAAGGCCTCTATTAGTTGTGACAAGCTCAGTTGCTGCTGATCATCTATCTGTGGGGGGTGCCAATCTGCCCATTGCTGCAGAGGCCTCAGTTTGTCTTCAGGACTGCAGGAACCCAGGGTTGGGGAACCCAGGGTCTGATCTACAAGGGAGGGGCTGTAGGCTTCTCTCTGTAGGAATTGATTTCTGCTTTTCACATCTGGGGTTTGAAATCTTTCTAGCGACTCACCCAAAACTTCATTATCTCTGCATTCTGCTTTTGAAATCTTTGTTCTCAGCTGGGCGATCTGCCAAATTCTTTCTCCCTTGGCTGGCTGGCTGCCGTTCCACTGATTTGTATTTGTCTGCCAAAATTCATCTTCCCTCAGCATGCTGACTTCAAGTAAACTCCCTTTTCTCATGATAGATTTTTTTTCCTGAATCTTTACCAGCTCCTCTCAAGCTTAGAGGCAGTGGACGGAGTTCAGGACCCCAGGTCATTTGAAAAGGATTACAGATCTTAGCATGATGTCATGTGTCTGATTAACAAAACACTTCAAAGAACTTTCAGGCATTTTTTTAACCTAAAAAGCCTTTATTAGTATTACAGAGTGGATTTATTAGTATTACAGCATGGTGGATGCTAAGATCTGAATTTCCCTTCCTTTGCACATAACATTCCAGGCATTTCCCCTCCCCTATTTTGGGGTCATGATTCACATCTTCCAATTAACTTGGAGGGCAAAGATTTACTTCGGGTTTTTTTTCCCGGGCTTTCCTTATATTCTCCTCCCCTTTCACTGTCACCTGATTTAACTCTAAAAATACCAGACAGCAGCAAATAGTCTCTTTAAATTCTCAAAAGCTGTTTGACAGCCCATTGTCCATGCTAGTGGTTGTATAAATTAATTGGTGAAATTTTGACCTAAAGTGGGGAAGATAATAACAAGTGACAGTAAATAAGACTGTAACTCTTTCAAATTCAAATCTAAGTTAAACACAGAAATCCTTCATCTTTAGACAAGGTGATATTCTGTCAGCCTTCCATTTAAAACATACATCCAGGAGAAATTAATTTGCTCTCTTGTAAAAAAATTTCTCTTGTCAAAATCTCTATTAAATATTTACATAGACATTGGGTATGTCTAATGTAATGAAGAGAAGGACAAAGGGTGACATGATAGCAGTGTTCCAATATCTCAGGGGTTACCACAAAGAAGAGGGAGTCAAGCTATTCTCCAAAGCATCTCAAGGCAGGACAAGAAGCAATGGATGGAAACTAATCAAGGAGAGAAGCAAACTAGAACAAAGGAGAAATTTTCTGACAGTTAGAACAATTAATCAGTGGAACAACCTGTCTCCAGAAGCTGTGAATGCTCCAACACTGGAAGATTTTAAGAAGAGACTGGACAACCATTTGTCAGAAATGGTATAGAGTTTCCCTTCCAACTTTATTATTATTATTATTATTATTATTATTATTATTATTATTATTATTATTATTATTATTATTATTATTATTATTATTATTATTGATCATCGCACAGTCAGCCAGATGTTCAGACTGGATTTGGCATTTTGTCTACCTATCGAGTCCCTACCCAGGACCTGGGATAGGCAGATGTGGATGTTTGATGGTATTACAGATATCGTCGCAGGATGGAAGCAGTTCCTAGTAAGGCCGCCTGTTGCAAATGACTAATGGCGAATTTGTCAATGCCAATGGTGTTCAAGTGGTGCTCCAATTGTTTTGGAATTGCACCCAAGGCGCCTATTACTATTGGTACTACCCTTGCTTGCTTTTGCCACAGTCTTTCTATTTCTATTCTTAGGTCTTCGTATTTTGTTATCTTCTCCAGTTCTTTCTCGTCTATTCTGCTGTCTCCAGGCACTATCCAGACTTTTTTATCATTTTCTATGACTTTCTCTATTTTATGATCCCACCAGTTTCTGCTTACAGGCAAATGATATTTTTTGCAGATCTTCCAATGCACCATTGCTGCTACTTCGTTATGTCACTGCTTGTAGTCAGTCTGTGCAATCTTCTTGCAGTAGCTTACCAGGTGGTCCACTGTTTCTTCAGCTTCTTTGCATAGGCGGCACTTATTGTCTGTTACTGTCTTCTCAATTTTGACTTTATATGCATTTGTCCTTAAGGCTTGGTCTTGTGCAGCCAGAATTAGTCCCTCGGTCTCTTTCTTCAATTTTCCTGCTCTTAGCCATTGCCAGGTCTTGTTATTATCTGCTTTCCCAGCTATTTTTTTTAATGTATTGGCCATGTAGTGCTTTGTCTTCCCATGCCTTTATTCTGTTCTTCATTTGGTCTTTCTTGTAGGCCAGTTTGGTCTATGATGATGATGATGATGATGATGATGATGATGATTGTTGTTGTTGTTTTGTTGTTGTTGTTATTGTTATTATTATTATTGTTGTTGTTGTTATGGAATTAAGGAAAAATTGACCATATCTCTACTTCTGAATATTTTTCTTTCCATTATAGTTAGTCAGTTATATTTAATGGTATCTGATAATAACACTGTTGTTTTATAGGGTATTTAAAAGCATAAAAATATAGAGTGGTGTTTTACAAGGCTTAAAACCTGAAAACCAAAAGATTTCATATTTGATGCCTGTCAAAAGATGGTGTGTCATAGGTTCGCCTTCACTGCGCCAGTAACAAGGGAAGCCTTTATTACTATCACACAAAATCATCAGGAAATAAAACACTACACTTTCAGGCATTTTGCTACCAAATCCGGTAGTAAGAGAATCTTAAGTGATTCCAAGATCTGCAGAAAAGAGTTCAGAAGCTGTGGTTTGCCAGTCATATTTTATGTTGTCTAAAACATGACTCTGAAAAAAAAAATACAAGAACTTAAGTGATGTATATATTTTAATGTAAAGGAAAAACAATTTGAGATATTCAGTTCAATCGCTTTTGGGGAAATTATAACATTTAATCAAATGATGGAACAAAATTAGGCTACCTTATGTTTTTATATAGCAAGGTAGACAATATTTCCCAATGAAATAGAATTCTGCCCCAAAGATAATCACCATGCATGATCTGATATAGAAAAGATTTATTCTTAATTGTTATGTTATACTATCTACCCACAGGCTAAATTCCATATTACGCTAAGCATAGCTTGTTATACAAACCATGATGGTCTGACTCACACATAACATATACTCACCTCACACATATGCTAAGCATAAAGCATGTGAACAATAACTATATTCACAACTTCTAAACTTAACTAACAATTCACATGCATTAGCACTATGTCTCAAACTGCAGGTTACTGTGAATGGAAAGCCCATTTGTATTTCCTGGTAAGGAATCCTATATCTTCCTTGGGCCCCAATGCACAAATTACATTGATGGTTTTCTTCTAAGAGCAGCCACAAAAATGCACACTCAGTTTGAAGTGCATAGTCCTAAGGAACCTTTCTTGAGTGGGTCACTTTTTTGTGTAACAGGGACATTATTATGGGCCCAGAATTACTGATGCCTAGCTGCAAATCCATACATGTGTGTGTTTGATGACTAGGAAATTCTATGCTGCGAAGTACTTGCCCCAACCCCTGAAGAATTGGGAGATTTCATAAATCTGAATTCTGCATGCAATGATACAGGATTGTGGAATCAATAAAAACAATTGGGCAGACTCATTACTGCCATATAATTATTCAGTTGGATATACTTCTAACATTTCTATAAAAGAAGCTTATACACTTTCACTGGTAACAGCATTGCAGGATTTGTGCCTCCCACCCCCAGTCTAAACCACATGGTCCTGGCAAAAACCCTGCACTGCTGATGCATAATTCAGTAAAGCAGGGGTGTCAAACTCAATTTCATTGAGGGCCGCATCAGCATTGCGGTTGCCCTCGGGGGGGCTGGGTGGGTGTGGCCAGGGAGAGTGCAGCCTACTGGGTGGGCGTGGCTGGAGTGAGTGTGGCCTACTGGGTGGGCATGGCCAGCTCTACATCATTCACGTCAAGGGTGCCTGTGGGGGCCTGGGCAGGAGTGGGACAGATCTGAGGGTCTCTGGCAGAAGGGGGTGGGACCGGGGCAAGCGCCAAGGCATGGCCCATTTCTTCATTCCTCACAAAGGGTGACACCTCCCCAGCATGCACCCAGGGGGCGAGGCCAGCACAGCAGGGGCTGGTTCCTTGCTGATTTTGGATGGCCTTGTGGAGCTAAGACTGAATGCATTTCAGCATAGATGGCCACCACAAAATTGTACATTGGCTCCCAGCCGGTCTGGGCCAGGGCCAAGGCAGTGGGGGCTGTTCTGTCACTGTTTCCAGGATAGCTTTGCGGGCCACATGAAACCACTTCGTGGGCCACATCCGGCTCCCGGGCCTTGTGTTTGACATGTCTGCAGTAAAGCATCCAGTGCTCTCTGCTTAGCTTTTAGGAGGCCAGCATATTTGTTCTAGGCTGTCATTGTGTTCAAATACGATTAATAGAAGATAAATTGAGTAGATATGGTTGGTTTGCACTTTCCATCTTATATTGTAACTTTCCAAGTGACCATGTAAATAAAGTCAAAACAGGAGGCCTAGCCATTGATAGCTGCTTGGATGATAGAAAACTGAGAAGACGAGAGGTTGAAAGTCTCCAATTTTTATCAGATTTTTACTCTGTCTACAAAGGATCTTTTTTTCAGCTGACAATGATGCTTGATAGCAAAAGCAGAAATAATGTAATGATCGTTCCATCTATTAATAGCGAAGCATAGTTTCTTGTATGCTCTTAAATCTGCCTTTTTGACCCAAAATGCACAGATAAACTTTCTGGCTCCCTGGGGAACAAGCATCTATTGTCTCATATTTCCATCCAATATCACTATCTATTTACGCTAGAAAGCAAAACAGCACAGGGTGCTGATATAATTACACATTTACCAAGCAAATATGCAGGATTGAATCACTACCTCCTAGATATTTTTAGCCTTATAACCTAGTCAAAGGGATTTAGATGAAGCACCCCATTTCTTCCCCTGACTACAACCTTCAATCACTTTTCTTCCAATTCATCAATGTTAAGAAATTTTGGCACAATCGGCAAAATTAAGAGGTAAAGCTTTTCCTAAGCCAGAAAAGTAACATCATTTATTTGGAAGACAGCTTTTTTTGGGTGTGCCAATACCTACTTTTCAAAAGGTGATGAAACTTGCCTTCTTTGGGTGAAAGGTTTAAGGTTTTTAAGGCATCAGTGGGAACCTTAAGGTCCCTACAATATGTAAGCATCAATCATATACAATCATGCTTCATTAAACATTCACTTTGATGGACCTTCAAGGGCCCCAAAAGGGATGCTGATGAGCAATCTTCAAACTTCAAGCCATACTATTTGTGCTCTTAATACCTTATCAAACTTGAAATTATTTGTTAAATATTAGAATACCTCCCCATGGGGTATTTCTGTAATATAAGATTGCCAGGAATGAAAGATCCTTCTAGTTTCTCCCTGACATCCAGCTATCTAACCACTGAATTATTTTGCATGCTGGGGAACAGTATCTTATGCTATCGGTGGAAGTAATAATCTAGTCAGTTTTGATTCTGCTGATTGCAGAAACTGGCCTTTCTAAAACCTATGATATTGCCTAAAAAGAAAGGACTCAAGAGATGGTTGAGACACCAACACACAAGTTGTCAAGAGGTGGTTAAAAGATACTAAAGCTGATTCTTTCACTGTACAATTAAAAAAGAGAAAATAAGTAGGCATTGCTGCATTATCTGATAATGATATGTAATTACAATGCTTTTTCATTAGAACATTGGTAAAGTTAGCTGTATCCTAAGTCATCCCAGTGAACTGACAGATAGGCAGCCTTGCCCAATAGGAGTCTATGGCAGTGGAATTCTAAACATAGGTTAGTGTCAGAATCTGCAAGATTTATATTAATCTATGCATAGGAACTGTGATCCATGCTCAGCTACTGGAATGTGGGGGGAGGTAGCATACTTTTCCTAAGCTCCAACTCCGGTTCCTTCTATAACAGTTGAAATGTATTTCCTTTTTTGTACTAAACCATATCTTTATCTGACAACCATTAATTTGGCTTCTTACTGCATTTGATGCTAATCTGTCTGCTTTTTCACACTTCTGTGCAACTTCCTCCCATGAAAGTCTCAATGGGTGGCTTTCTCAGCTACTCAGCTAGACTGTTCAAAATATAAATTATCTCATAATAAAATCTTTCCAACTCTATTACACCTCAAGATTCCCAAGCTGGGATGTCGGGTTTTTAGCTTGCCGGATAGGTGATATCTGTGTTTCCTGTAAGGGCTCACTGAGCTATCTTGTTCCCATCATTTACTACTCTCAGGTCAGACTTGTTTTTAAGGGCCAGGAAACAGAATTTGCAATTTTTGAACTTTTACTTTAAAAATAAAGTACAGATATTTCTTTAAAATATCTGCCTCTGCTTTCTGCCACCGTGCAGCACGTCCAGATTGCCTGCCTTCCCCCCCCCCCTCACCTCCGCTTGCAGGGTAATGGAGAAGGTCTCCCTTGGGCATGGAACAGGGCCATGGTGGCGAATCTATGGCATGTGTGCCACAGGTGGCACGCAGAGCCCTCTCTGTGGGCATGCACACCATCGCCCCAGTCCTAAGCCTTCAGCTGGGTTTTACAAAACCTTTTCGCTTTAGGCCTCTGCCATGTGCAAAAAAAAAAGGTTTAATCAATCAATCAATTTCAACTTCTCACAGGAAAAAATGATCTTGCAAAGTTGGAATTGATTGATTGAACTTTTTAGTCCCACCCAGCCTGCTGTTATCACCGAAGCCATGCCCACCCAATGGGTCACGCCCACCCAATGGGCCACACCCACCCGGCACCGAACGATACATAAGTGGGTTTTGGGTTGCAGTTTGGGCACTTGGTCTCTAAAAGGTTTGCCATCACTGGAACAGGGCATCAGCTTCAGTCGGTGGTTGGGAGAACCTCCTCCATCATCCTGAGGAGCGTGAGAGCAGCAAGACCCGAACGGCTGAAGGGAGGAGCCAAGAGAGAAAACTTCAGCATTGGATTGAAAAAAAAACTTGGAAAAACAAGAGACAGGAAGGCCAGGAGACAACCAATCTGCCAAATTCAACCAAGAATTAGGTATCGGTTCTACCGAACTGGTGCGAACCGGCTGAATCCCACCACAATCAGAATCTATCCACAAACTTTCAGCATTAACTATTAGTAACAAATGAAGGGGGATAACAAATAACTAGTAACAAATGAAGTAACTTGAGCAGGAGGCTGGATTAGAAGACCTCTAAGGTCCCTTCCAGCTCTATTCTGATTGATTGATTGAATATTAATATTGCTTAACCTGGGTAAAGTACCCTGTCCCATTGTGGGCATGCTGGAAGATAAGAAGGAAAGGAACAAATAAAATTGTTTGAGCAGAATGCTTCAGGATAGATAGAGAATAATGGAAGTAGATTTCTAGCTCCAAAGCCTTTTAGGAAAGATTGTATTTGGCATTTAACCTGCTGGAACTAAACATCTCAGATTTAAAAGATAATAGCTACAGTATTGGAATTTTAATTAGAATTAGTTTTCATGGGTGGCATCCACCAAATTTTCCCCAAATGCAATTGATTATTCTTCAGGTTATTGTTATCTAGGAAAGGGAAAGAATTGTTTGAAAAACAGCTTGGTCAAGCTCCCCTCCCCATATGATTAGTGCCTGTAGGACAAAAGCAAACACAGGCACAAATGATAATACGGACGTTTTTCTAGTATCTTCCACCCAATAGAAATACATGAATAGACCATATATAAGAGAAACACCAATCATAATAAAATGTATCAGGTGTATAGTCGAGGTTTGACGTGAGGAGCAAAGAATGTTTACCAAACCAGACGTTTACAAAGACTAATACCTCATGCTGCATTTTCAGGTTTTATGAGGACAGCTTCTTAACATGATTCTATGTTTAATGTTGATTGCTTTAATATTGGAAAAGCGTACTGAATTTCTACCCCAGGTTATGGAATTTCTACCTCAGGATCTTTTGCCAGGGATCATAAAAGATTGCACTACTACTGAGACGAATTTACTTCTGAAGCTCGAATGAACAATATGTGATAGACTAGAAACAGTAGTTAGAACATATATAAGAGGAATGTTTACTAAACCAGACGTTTACAAAGACTAATCCTTAGTGTTGTATTGCAGGTTATATGATGATTGCTTTCTAATACGAACTTATGTTTGATGTTGATTGTTTCAATAAAAGAATTTTTTACAAAAAAAAGAAAAAAAAGAAAAAAGAAATACATGAATAATTATGTAGCAAATCAGATTTGATTATGTGATTACGTGATGTTAATGCTGTTGAGTGATCTCAGAACCAAATTCCAAAACACCTGGTCCAAATTCCAACACTAGCATCACAACCTGTTCTTCAGTTGGCAGGTAAGGCCTTAATACCGGTATGAGGCCATACTTAATTAAAATTAATTAAGTTACTTAAAATGCCATATTTTGGAACCTGAATTCTGACTGATTACTGCCTCTGGAATGTACTTCCTTAACCAACTTGAACCAAATTATTTGACCTATTGACTGTTCGAGATTTTGCCCATGTGGCCTTTAGCCTCTTGCCCTGAAAACAAAGACCTGTATTAATACTTGTCAGCCTTGTAGACCAGACAGGAAACGCAAGCAGATGAGCTAATTCTACTGTATTGCTTTTGTTTATTTATTAAATCAAATTTATTTGTTAAATTTATGTGCCACCCATCTCACTCCTGAAGCGACTCTGGTGGCTAAATTAACATCATAAGGCAACATTAATAGAATCTTGGAATCCCTTCTTTTTCTGTCCATTATGATGCTGCAGGCTATGCCCTCTTATTTGATTAATCCCTAGGCAGAATCTCTTGGCCCATTCCTCAAAGTCTTTCTTACATACCATTACAATCCTAGAACTTGATTGTTTGAAGGGAAGCTTTGGCTATAGCCCCTATCTTAGTAAATATTTAATATGTTAATACAAGAATAATTTGAAGCTTCTGTCTATTAAAAATCCCTTTGAACATTTTCTGATTCATTAGCCACTAAAAAAGAGAGGGTAGATACTGTTCACTGAAGTTAGATTATGAAACACAAATCCTTTTTAATTAAGACACAGGATGACATTTAAGTAGAGAATAAGGTTTTATATTGACACAAGACATAAGGAGGTCAGGGTCTCAGAGCCCCTTATGAATACTTATGGGATGACTAACTCATTTAGTATTTTATTTAGATTTCATTCAAATTTTTATTCCTAGGGACTTTTAATGCGGTGAGATGGCAGACTTTGCACCTTCCTATATATATGTGTGTTATCCCTTTCTTTTTGAGAAGTAGTAGACAGCCAGTAAAATAAACACGATCAACAAAGACTATTTACACTTGGTAACTCAAAGTGATCCAGAGAAAGCATTCTTGCTAATGAAGAAGAACTGGGAACAATTAAAATAAGAGCTTCCAATGTACACCATAAGGTAAGAAGAATGCATTGCTATTAATAACGCAGAAAAGTAACAAATCTCTTCAATAATGTACAAACTGAAGATGACTAATACCTTGGCAACTTCTTGGCAATGAGGCACATTAAGTTAATAAATAGTAGGCACCCCATAAGAGCCGCATGGGTGATTTTTTTGGCAAGTGAATATGAAATGCATATCTCTGTGTATTTCATCAAGCAGAATATAGAATCAGGAATCATGATGCCATATTTCATGACTAAAAGAATATATTTGAAATCTTTATCCAATTCTAGGAACATGAGATGAGCTCATAGGTCTAAAGATGCAACATAGTATAGGAAATTTGGCAACTTTGATCTAATTTTCATTTTTGAAACTTCAAGCTTAAAAACATTTCACACTATTATTTCTAAACACCTTTGCATTTAAGGACAATAACGTGAAACATTTTCAAAATGATGATTTAAGAGCAAAAGCATACCAAGGGACCTTCAGAATTCTATATTAGGAGGTGCTTCACGAAATTCACAATTAAAGGTATTCTGTGACTCAAAGCTTTGATAATTTGTTGCTTGTTGTGATTCTATGCCAAGATATTATATAAATAAAAAGAAGAAGAAGTCATTGGTATAAAACTTTTTCTCCCTTTATACACTTTGCTTTATGGGGGAAAATCAATATTTTTATTTATATTTTCATTTAAAGAATCTTAAATTCTTAAAAATTTTAAAGAATTACTATACAAATCAAGTTCAGAGAATTTATTGGATATGTATATTGGTCTGTAAATAATAGCATACAAAAGTGTTTATTCATTCAACTTTTAAAAACTAAATTTAACCAATTTAAACAAGCTTGAATGACTCCTTTGCACTATTAAGCATGGTAGCCTCTATTCAATATTTTATGGCCCAACAAGCTAAACACCTAAACACTTTAGTTGATCTTTATAACCTGCTAAATACTAAAAGCAGTTGAAATTTCTGCACCTCTGCAGGGAATACTCCTAAACTGCTATTATTCCATTGCTTTTTACCATACAACCCCACAATAAAAAAGGGGATAATATGTAAATCTTGTTCATTTCTCTGGAATTTCTATAGGAAATATAAATCCCAGAGGATAATGCAAAACCAAATTATAGGTGGGTAGGCTGTAGAGAATGCAAAGCCATAAGGAAAAATTTAATATTTGAATTGTTCATTGTAATACAGTATAATAAATCCCCATCTTAATGGAAAAGTAGCCTTGAGATGGCTTTTAATAAATTCAAAATGGGATAGAAATTCTATAACAATAAACAAGAGAGCTGCTTTGATAGGCTATTTTATATTTCCTTCTAGGAGACACATTCACTCACATACAAGCATAAGAAAAGGGTGGAAAGACTAGAAACAATTATAATAGTCATGTGTTGCAATTTCACCATTATTTCTGACAGTTTCCAAGATTCTGCCAACTAGTACCAATCAAGACTTGGTGCTAGCAAGATTCTTTTATTAAACCAGTTGCAGAGCTCCATTGACAGACAGACAGATAGACAGACAGACAGACAGACAGAAATAATTCTTATAGCCTTTCCAGAAAATACTTAGTAGACAAATATATTAATGTCTGACCCTTTAAAAAACAACCCTGTCTTCAAGGTGAACCCTGTCAGCTCCCAAGCCAGCTATTTTGATCTTTATTGTATGTAGAGTTAAAAAACAAAGAGAAATTCTTCATGGGTCTCTAGACTTATTTTATAGTATCTGGAGCAACTTTATGGAAATAGATTTTTCTATTAATTTTCAGAAACTTCAACCGCTACAACTCTAAAATGGGCCCACAAGACGGTTGGTTATTCATGTCTCCAACTATATTAAGGCTACTGGATAGCACACAAGGGGAATTGCTAGAGCAAGAATGCAAAATTGGATTGGCAGATTTCTTGAATAGGCAACAGTCCAGTCTCCTTATATGTATAACAAGATCTAAAAGTAAAAACTCCTTTGAGTCCAGCTCTACCCTTAGTGACTATCTGGATACAACCATATAGTTTTCTTGGTAACAGTACACAACAGGAGAGGCTTCATATTACATGTCAATTGTGCAGAGCAATGTTATTTATTTTCTGATGTCCCTGAAGAGGCATATCTGTCCATATATCCATCTTGCTCACTTGGTTACATTACCACTAAAAATGTTAAGTAAGTAATGGGAGAGATGAAGATCTACTCCACACATACTTTTTTGAAATTATGAGAAAGAAAATGTCTCCCACAAAGTTCAAGCACTTACAGCAGAAGGCATCTCTTGCCTATTGTGTGTTCTCATATGTTTGTTGCAAGGCCCTGCTTATTACATTGTCTTATCAAGAAAAATAGAATTCTGTTTTGGATGTTAAAATACTGCACAGATGATTCTTATCCAAGTCTTTGATATTTCTGAATGAGGCATTAATTTCCTGGTCATGAAAAACTACCTAAGAAAAGCAGATACAGAAAAATCACATTGACAGAACAAGTAGGATATGTACGTTACAACAAGTTGCCATCTGTCAACATCCTCAATTGGTCAAGATTCTATCACTCTTTACAATCATATTTCCTCATAACCAAAAAGAACTCAAGATAGGGCTGAGAAGATAAAGTGCAACTAACAGGACAGGACAGGAACAACCCTGATAGTTCTTGCTGAATTCCACAGGAAGTGGAAAACATGGTAGAATTTGCACACCTTGAAGAGGTAACAAAATTACTCATTGCTCACAATATGATAGTCATTTCATCTTAGCAATGTGTCAAAATATAATTCTTTATTTCTTCTATGTATGAATGGCTGCCATTCATACAAGGGCAGAATACAAATCCTGCAGGAAGGACTTACTTGTGGTGGAAATATGATCTACTTTTTCCTTTGTACCGGATAATTTATTCCCTACTCAGAGAGGCTTTCACTATGAAGTAAATGCACCTGCATAAGTATAGAAATCCTTACTATAACATAACAGAAGTTTGTATAATATTTGAGCCACACAGAGATAGCTAAAAAGAATAAAACTCTCTAAGGGGCTGTATCAAACCAGATGCATGGTCCTGGGTGGGGCTGCAAAAATAATACCAGAGAAATCTGATGCAGTTCCATTGCAAAAATCACACCCCTATGGTACTCATTTGGAATTCAGTTTCACTATTTTCTATTTCTTTCTTCATAATAAGTATATTCCAGATTACAATAGTTACCTTATGTGAAAATGGGGGAGAGAGAGAGAGAGAGAGAGAGAGAGAGAGAGAGAGAGAGAGAGAGAGAGAGAGAGAGAGAGAGAAGAGAGAGAGAGAGAGAGAGAGAGAGAGAGAAGAGAGAGAGAGAGAGAGAGAGAGAGAGAGAGAGAGAGAGAGAGAGAGAGAGGAGCTCACCCTGAGTGTTTATACAAAGAGTGGGCACTGCCTGATTGTGAGAGGCTAACATCAGGAGCTATCCATGGTGCTGAACAGGGTGTTTATTAGAAATCCATGGTGCCTTCCTTAGTCCTGATTGTGATACCAGTTTTACTTGACAATTTACTTGTTCAATTCAATATGGAGAAAAAAAGTGGCTACTTCTATCTATAATGAAAGCTGACCTTCTCTAGTGGTGGCATGGGTGTGCTAAACAAGTAAATGAAAGGACCTGTTTGCCAGAATTACTAGAACTTGTAACTGGCAATATGAAAGCCTGGCAAGGAAGAACAGTGGGTGTGGGTGGGCTTGAAGTAGTTAAGTTGTGCTATGCATCAATGTCTCTTGCTTTAGATTCCCAAAGGATAGAGGAAGGATGTTTTCATTAGTTGGCAAGTTACCTACATATAGCAAGGGTAATGTATACAGCCATGCTTAGATTTAATTCCTAATTGCTTTAGACTAGATTACAGGTCATGATTTCTGTTGCCCAGATTTCTGAGGATCAGGGCAATGATCTGGACACAGTGATTTGGGTGGGGTGTAATGTTTTGATAGCATAGCCATTATCTTTATTATTTACATTTAAAAGACATCTTAATTAAATTTAAGTTTATTTTTAGGAAGATGATGCATGGCACATTGGTATTAGGATGAACCGTTTATTCCATAAAGACTAAAGAAGTATATGGTTCAATGTTGCTACCTATAATATAGGATGGATGAGTTGTTTATGAAAAGAGATCCATAATTTCCTGTGTCCACATCTTAAATAATAAGACAATTTATCAAACTGGATCAACTTCTTAATTAAGCTCTTTTTTTTGCAAGTGTTCTATGCAAGTTGAAAGCTTGTCTACATTTGCATAATGTCAAAATCAGTTCAGTCAAAACTACTGCAGTGCTCATTTAGCATGCATTTGTTATACCTGACAATATATCAAAATGTTTTACTAACTTTGGTAGTGAAGTCCAGAAAACCTTTCCAAATAATATGAAAAAACGGAGATTATGAGAAACATGGCTTTGCAAAGAAGGAATTATTAAATATGAACTCAAATTCCCCCTTTGCTCAGTCATCACTTTCCTATCAAACTATGTCTTTAGATGTTGGAGAAGTTTTAGTTTCTAGAGTTGGCCACATCACTTGCACTCTCTTCTCAATTCTTTCAGTCAACTATCTGGGCTGCAGTCCTTTCAAAGCCAAATCAACCCGTTCGTTTGTTGCATATCAGCCCGGGCAAAGAACTGAAGCGGTGTGGTGAGAAATATAGGTTAGAGCAGCAGAGAGAGAGAGAGAGAGAGAGAGAGAGAGAGAAATGCAAGCATTCTTAAATAAATCAAGAGAATGGAAAGGGTGAGTGGGGGCATGCATGCACTCATGTCCCTTTCCAAGTGATCCAGCTACAGAATGAAAGGATCTTGGAGCTTACCTTTGCCCATGTTTCAGCAAGTGGCATTCATAGTACAACATATACTAAGAGCTGGGAAAAGGCATGAGGGGAAAGGATATGGCCAGTCGATGAGCTTCTTGGCATATTTCCTGACAATGTTATCTTCCCCCAAAGATGAAGAGAGATCTGTTGACTGTGAAGCAATTCTGGCGGACAGGTATGGGATTGTACAATGCCATCGTCCTGGCCCGTTGAGCTTTAGTTTGCTTATATGCTCCTGGGGTTCCCCCTGAAGAAGCAGGGGCTCCCTGGCGGTTTCTGTTCTGTTCCATGGCTGCCTCTCCAGATCCCAGCCTGCCAGCCATTGCCTCACCGAAGCGAGCCATCCTGGAAGGAAAAGAGAGAAGTGATCCAATCGAGGCCCCCTCCTTTCCACAAAGTGGCAAGCAGCAAGAAAGGTGTGCGTGCACGTGTGTTGGAGAGGGTAGTGTTCCAAGGTAGCGCCCCCCCTTTTGTTTGCTTCTCGGTGATGCTTTCAGAGCCACGCGTTGAATGACTCTTCCATTCCTCTGGAACCAACAGTTAATAGCCAGCCATGCAATCCCCTCGATGCAAAACACAAAGCATTCAAAAGAGAGAAAAAAAGGAGGGAGGTGTGGGACAGTCTCCACCAATAAATCAGTCAAACCTAGGAGCAAAAGCCATAGTAAATTTTTCTATGAAAATGGTTAAATGCCTGCTAAATGGAGGCTCCGTGTGTGTGTGTGTGTGTGTGTGTGTGTGTGTGTTTGTGTGTGCTGAGAAGAGAGCTCAGGTTCTGTCCCTTTTTACGTGGAGCTCTCTGCACTGAGGCTGAGCTTTAAATCAGACACGTCCTTCTCCTCCTCCTTTTCCTCCTCCTCCTCCTCCTGGCTTTGTGTAGAGGAAAAAAAATAGGGGTTGTCCTTTACTCCGCCACCTTTCTCAGACCCCCTCCCCAAAGGGTCTAGTCCAGGAGGAATCGGAGGGGCTGTCTAAATCGGATGGGGAAGGGTTGCAAGGCAAGCCTTTCTATCCGCCTGTCAGGAAGAAGGAGAAAGGGGGGGGAAGCCCTGCAGTTGGGCAAACGTGGGCAAGAAGAGGTGGAGAAACAGGTTGCAGTCCCCTCCAATCTAGTTAGGAAGCAAAGTGTTTAACTTCCTCGCAATCGGCTCCATCTTCCCCTTTGAAAGGAGAAGCATTATCTCATTCCCCCCCCCATGAGGAGTGGGGAAGAACTACCCATCTCGCTCTCCCACACACATACCTTTTGCGAGAGAATTAATGCAATTATATGGAGGGAGAGTGCTAACAATGGCTTTTGACTAAGCTTCTGCCCTGCTCAATTCCCTCTCTCTCTCTTACACACACACACACACACACACACAGAGAGAGAGAGAGAGAGAGAGAGAGAGAGAGAGAGAGAGAGAGAGAGAGAGAGAGAGATTCACAGCTTCTGTTTAGCAGCCAGATTAGATTTTCTCAGGGAAGATGGGGAAGGAGGGAGGGGTCTATCAGGAACAAAGAGGCTGCCTTGTAGACCTGCATAGGAGCTGAGGCTTACTGAGTAGAAAGAAATAAGCCCTGCTTGATCGCTGCTTCTCACTTGCTCATTTAAAGAAGCAAGAATTGATTTCCGTCTCTTTTTCACTGCTCTCTGCAATCTCTGCTTCTTTATTTAAGGCAAGCCATATAGATGGGGAATGGATCACAAAGTGGGATTTATGCAGCGCTGCCATCTCCCAATAAGTACCACATTCTGCACAATTAAGGATATCTTCCTTAAGGAACTGACAGATGTTAATACTTGATCAAAAATGCACCTAAGGGCGTAGGATGCCCCCTGCATCCCTCCTACTGGTATAAAACAAGCGTAAAAAAAAACGGGTCTGAAACATGTCCGTGTTCTTCATTACAGGTAGTCCTCGATTTACAACCATCCATTTAGTGATCGTTCAAAGCTGTTCCTGATTAGCAAAGTCAATGGGGGAAGCAGGATTCGCTTAACTGCAGGGATTTTCTTAACAACCGTGGCAAAAAAAGGGGGGTCTTAAGGTGGCATAATGACTCACTTAACAACTACCTTGCTTAGCGATGGAATTCTGATCCCAATTGTGGGAGTCAAGGACTACCTATATTTCTTAAACAGTCACAATACTTCTGAAATGGAAAAGTTCAAAAATAACAGATTAAACTCCTTTCCACATCTTGATACCTTCCCTTTCTAGAATATATCTTGATTTCATCAGCTCTGGAAAGAAATTTATCTTCAGCCAAAAGTTTCTGAGGAAATCTGCCCCTGGATATCTCTCAGGGAAAAAATACCTTGGCATATACTGAGGCAGTTATAAAATTTGTTGGACTGTGGGCTGGTGCTTGGCATCTAAACTTCTGGGATGATCATCTCAATACAGTTTTCAGATTTAAATGCGGTGTTCTTCAGTGCTATGTTTCTAACAAGGAAATGAATGTTAAAAGCCTAAGATTATTTCTTTTTTTCTTAAAAGGAAAAAAAACACCTTTTTAAATTCCTTTTCTGTTTTTGCATAATTTATTTTATCGCAGAAGAGAACAATGTAGTGCGTATCTATGTATATCTTTTGCTGTAATCTAGAACCATTTTTCTTATTAAAGGAAGAGGAAAGCTTTCATTTGTTGAAGAATGACAACATGCATTTATGTAGGAATTTCGATGGCACATACAGTATATTGTTTAAGCAACTCTCATATAATAAGGTTCCTATGCTCATACAGATAGTCCTTGCTTAATGAACAAATGTTTTACAAAAAAAACCCCTATTGTTCAAAATTAGGATGGCACTTCCAGGCACTCTTCTCAACCCACGCCAACCCCCCCCCCACACACACACATACACATTCCCTCATACACATCCCCAACTCCCCCCCACTGCTCTGTCCACTGCGTTCCCATCCCAACCTGAACTCTTGCACACACATATGCACCCTCCCCAACCCACATGACATCTCTCATGCATCCCCACATACCATTCCCAATCTGCTCAACGTGCTCCCTCCCCCACCATAAAGGAGCCACTTATCTGTCTGCTGCTCTTTCTCTTGCAACTTTTTGCTTTCTCCCCTCTCCCTGCAGGCTTCCCATAAGCAAAGTAAATGGGGAAGCCAGCAGGAATTCAAGGGAGGGAGGAAGAACTGTTTACAGTGCTCCTTGCCAGCTTTCCACAAGGAAACTCAATGAGGAATTTAGCAGGAAGTCAGAAGTCATTCCAGCTCCTGTTGCTTTTTTGCCCACCTATGGTCTTTCTGTTTCTCTGCTTAGGTAAGGAAATATCTCTGAAAGGATGACCCAAAGGGACATGAGTTGCTTAGTGTACAATAATTCCATATAGTGACAAATGATAGTTATTCATATAGATAGACATATTTACTTCTGTAGGACTCTGGTTCTCTTTGGCCAAATTTCTGTGGCTACCAGAGGGACTGAACATCTCACTGGTGTAGATTATGTTTTTTGGTGGGGAAAGGGAGGGGCTCAAGCATGGAAATACCAATCTTATATTAAACCAAATGGAGTCTAGAGACTGATATCCTCATTGCTAAGGATAAATAAATATGTTTCGGAAGCGCCATCAGGCTTCAAAGGGGAGTAAATGTTGGCTTGTAAATTGCCATTTTTGTCTTTTGTCAGTTAAAATCAAAATCTGTGGACTTTTGTTTTTTGTTTTACACCAAGAAGGCAAACGTTTGGTTCTTCTATATATTTTTTCTGTTGCTGAGAGTTTGGAGGAGTGGCATTGAGGCTCACAATCACCCACACATCTTAAACACAATGCCATTATGGATACTAATCTACCCTTTCTCCTGCAAGTGGTATAGCTGGTATTGGCTGGCTCATGGTTAGAGGACCATCTTGGTGGAGGAAGCCAGAATCAATTATTCTGTGCCCCTAGAAATACTGAATTTGTTTAGTGTAAAGGCTTAAACACAGGTGCATCCAAATTTATTAATGTATGCTTTTCATTCTCCGAAAAGGCAGTCTGTGGTGAGAAGAAGATGCCACCAACAGCACAAATAAGGGCTTATGCTGGAAATGGAGACATCAAAAAGATTAACAGGAGGATCAGAATGAAGTAGAGAGAGTGCAAAGGCTTGTAAATGTCTTATTTTCCATTACATAGTCTAATACGGTGATGGTGAACTTATGGCATGCATGCCAGAGGCAGCACTCAGAGCCCTCTCTGTGGGCACGCGCACCATGCCCTAGAGATGACAACCGTCCCTCTTCAACCAGCTGCCCACTAACACACCGAGCTCCCACATGGCCGGATGCATCCCAGCATGGCTGGTTTCCCTCCCCGCCATCCCAGCCCTCCTGGCCTCGCATGCTCTCCTTTTCCTGGGCACAACCCACTGCATCACCTCCTCAGCTGTTGGCTGGCCATCCAGCTCAGAGGCAGCTTCTCTGAACTGCTGCTGGTGGGCTGGAGAGGCCCAGAATGCGCTGGTTGAGGGGCCGGCAGGCTGTGGCTGCTGACAGACACTGTCAACCCCATGTGCTTGCTGGCCTTTGTGTGCGGGGACCAATGGTGTCAGGCAGCAGCCGCCCCTGGCCCCTGCCTCGCCTTGCCCCGTGACAATGGCACCCCATTCTGCCTCGCCTTGTCTCACCCTGCAGGATGAGCCTCCTGCCCACCACCCCACCTGCCAGAGACCCCCCTGGATCTCCCCTAACCCTGCCCAGTCCCCATAGGCATCCGTCCCCACGAGCAACATTGAGGTGACTACGCCCACCTTGGCCACACCCACCCAGTCTGCCATGACCACAGCCATGACCATCCAATGGGTCACGCCCACCTGGCACCCGGTGATAAATAAATGGGTTTTGGATTGCAGTTTGGGCACTCAGGCTCTAAAAGGTTCACCATCACTGGTCTAATACTTTTAACCTAATGACCATCCTTATAGTATATCTGTGATAGCAAATTCTATAGTTCAGCTGTGCACTGTTTGAAAAGGATCTGTGTTTACCTACTCTGAATCTTCCATGAGAAAGCCTGCTTGGTGTAGAGATTAAGGCATCAGATAGAAACCAAGAGCCTGTGAATTCTAATCCCTTTTTAGGCACAAAGCCAGCTGGTGACTTGGGCCAGTCAGTTTCTCTCAGCCCTAGAGAGGAGGCAATGGCAAACTGTTTCAAGAAACCTTGGCAAGAAAACTGCAGTGCCTAGTCTAGTCATTCACCAGGAGCCAATGACAGATGGAAGACACAAACACACACATTCACAAATCTTTCATGGTTTAGTTAGATAATCTCACATTTCTTCCATTATAAAAGACAAAAACATCTCTTTCTCCATTCTCTCCACATATTATTTTATCAGTCTCTGTTACGTACCCACTTCACACTCTTTTTCTAAACTAAAAAGTCCAAGCATTAGGGCTTCCTCATTATAATGTTTTCTAGTCTCCTGATGAACTTTGTTGTCCTTACTTGCACATTTTTGCTGGTTTACAACCATACAGATTATTCTACAAAAAGTCAAAACATAGAGTTATGATATAGACATTAAGATATGCACTATGACCACAAAAGCCTTTCTTGAGCAGCTGAGCCTCCACTAGCATAAGGAACTTGATTTTTTTTTGCCCAAATTTGCACTTTTGCTTTTTACACACATCCTTTTCCAAACAATTTGTCTGCAAACTTGGCAATGTCATACAAACCCTTAATTTCACTTATGAACAAATTAAAAGTTGTTATCTGTAATACAGAGCCTTGAGAGAAGTCCTTTTGCACTTCCATTCTGAAAACATTCTATTAGTTGTCTCAAAGGTACTTTTACAGAAGTCAACTGGACTATGGTTTTTTTTCTTGAGGAAGACGTTTCGCTCTCATCCAAGAAGTTTCTCCAGTTCTGACTGGATGATGGGTTGGAGGGATGGAAAGATTATATTCCTTTGCGATCATCAGGTCCTTAGAACTCTCTCTCTCCATCCAGCCAGCACTAATCCTTCCATCTCACCACCACCACCACCGCCATCCAGTCAGAACTGAAGAAGCTTCCTGGATGAGAAGTGAAACATCTTCCTCAAGGGAAAAACATAGACATAGTCCAGTTGCCTTTTGAAAAAGCACCTTTGAGAGAACCATGACCTGGATGACTGAGAATCTCCATAGACATTCATTAGTTGTTACTCTGTCCTTTTCATCTTTAACCAGTTGCCAAGCCCTCTTCTTCTATTGCCTGGTTTGCTAAGGGTCTTTGGTTCAGGACTTCAGCAAGAACTTTTAGAAGTTCAAATAAACAATATCTTCCTCGTTACTCTTAGTCATAATCTTGCTGATATTCTAAACATGTTTAATAATTTTTATTTTAATCATGCTCTCTAGCAATTTATCTGGCACAGATTTTAAACTAGAAAGCCTGTAATTTTCTGGCACCTCCTGGCTCCCTTATGGGCTGATATTAGACTGGCCAGTTTTCATTCCTGGACTACAGAGTCTGAAATGGGGATTAAGCCAAACATTTCACAAAGAAGTTGGCGCCTTGTTCACATAATACACTGAAGTTGACATATCGGTATTTGCTCATATTCAACCATAAATATCCTTGCTTCTCCATTTGTACCACTAAAATGAAGACTCTAAAGCACAGGTTTCAAACTTGCCATGTTGCATTTGTCGGAGCTGGGGTGGGCACGGCCTCCGCATGATGCAACCAGCCCTTGGGCCGGCAATTTGACACCCCTGCTCTAAAGCTTTAAGGAACAGTAGCTGTGTCCTTCAAGCTAATTTATAAAACATCATGCCCATGGATTTCATTAAAAAACATTAAAATGTTTAAATAGATCTACATGGGGATATTTTACAATCTGGCATTAAACTGCAGAGTATTCTTGTAGGAAGCATTAGCTTTTCACTCAAAGAACTTCATCAATATCTCTCCTTTCACACAGAACTGTTTTAATTTCTGTATGAATATAAAGGTCCTTTTGGTTTCCTGAAAACTCCCTGTCATGGTTCCAATAGATGATACCCTTCAAAAGAACTTCGAAGCATTGTTTACCTTAAAGAATCTTTTATTCAGGAAACAAAGTATTGGCACTACATAGTTAAACCCAAAAATTAAATTCCCTTCCCCCTGATACAAAGTAGCAAAGTGCAATTTCCACCCCCAATAAACTGTCATAAATCACATCCCCCAATTAGCTTAAAGCGCAGGCTTTCTCCTTAGCTCCCTAGCCGCCAAAATGTTATCAGCTTGTCCCTGGGTTCCCACCACAGTGTTATGTTATGGCTAGCTGAGCTAACATTCCAATCCCCTCCTCTACTGCACCTAATTTCTAAAGTAAGAAAAAGCATGTTAAAGAAATAGAGAAAATGGCTGCATTTTCATCAGTTGTCAAAGCGGGAACATCCAATGTTAGCAGCGTTAACATTCCTTCTTCATTTCTGTGGCCTACCTGCTTATATAATAGCCATTTCCTTCAAGATAATATGGAGGATGGGGCCAGCCTTGAGAATTTACAGCTAACTGAAAGAAATTCATAGGCTTATGATAGTAGTTAAAATTGTGCTTTAAAGTACCCTCTTAGAGAATACATAGCATTGGTTTGATGGTTTGGGGTAAAAACCCTCTCTCAAAATGTCTAAACAACTCATATTGGATGTTTACCCAGGGGATGTACTACTGCTACTATTAACTCTGAATTCTCAATCACTACAGAGTAAAAACGCCATCCAGATTGCCTAAGGATGTGACTGCAGCCTTCTGCAGCTGTGCAAACCAATATTTCCACAGCTGCTGCAAAGTTGTTTAACATGGCCCATTTGGAACATCAATTGATAATTAAATAAAGCCTGAACAATTTCTTTCTGAGGTCAGTTGCTACCCTAAACTAATAAAATCTGGGGGATGGAGCTCTTCCTTACTTCCTGCTTTACAACATTTTATATTTATAGTAATTAAGTTTATGGTGAGGCCATAATTCCATAATAATGTTTTCCTGTTTCAGGCCAAATTCTTGTTTTGGCCTAGTGGTTTCTTGCTTGATGTAGGGTTAGCTTAAGGTTTATATGACTGGCTTGATAGAATTGCTATCAAAGTTGTCATTATCTTGTTCATTTAGCAGACAAGAAATATAACTTCTGTGCTTTGGGAGTGATTATGACTTCCACTGCCACAAACATCTTTAGGGTATTAATTTCAGTAACATTTGGTCTCTAAAGTAGCAGATAGTGTACCCACACCCACCCACTCCCTGTAATAAAATAGAATTATATCTTTTTCTAGAGATAAACACAGAAACAAAGCCATTCAAAGAAACACCACAACTTTTTTCCATGCTTTCCTATTGTGCATTTGTTACCCTTTGGTGCTTAATTAGAAAATACACACATTTATGTTTCAGAATTGGGCATAATAATTGAATTAGAATTTAAATCAGAGGTTCTCAACCTTGGCAACTTTAAGACTTGTGGACTTCAACTCCCAGAATTCCTCAGCCAGCTTTGCTGGCTGAGGAATTCTGGGAGTTGAAGTCCACAAGTCTTAAAGTTGCCAAGGTTGAGAACCCCTGATTTAAATTGATTATGTGTCAAGTCATTGGTGACCTTGGTGACAATATAGATCAGGGATGTCAAACTGATATAGATAGATTTTTCTCTATTATCTGACCTGATCTTCAAATCTTCCTATGCTGCATCCATCATCACTGTAACTGATTCTATCTACCTTGTTATTGGTCATTCTGTTCTTCTCTTGCCTTCCCACTCCTTTCCTTCATCACAGTTCAAAGTGTTCAATACTTTTTCTAACTACTTCTTCAGAGTCCAACTTTCCCTTCCATAGATTGTCTGGGGATTATCATAGCTTGCACAAGTCTGATATTTGTAGGTATAAACACATCATAGACATATCATAATATTTCAGTATCTTTTCCAAGAACTTCAAAGCTGTCCTACAAATAGTCTGCAGCATATTTCTTATACATTTACTGTTATTTGTTGCTGTTGTTTGTTGCTCCTAAAAGATAGACACTATCCTAAAAGGTAGACACTTTAATAAAATTCACAGGCTATTGTGATTAGTTTGGTCACTATGCTCATTAACTTTTATTTCATCTGATTGTCTATTAATGAGGTTCAGAATTTCAAAAGAATTCCTGATGGTCTCCTTGAAAATGGTGAATATAGTATATGTTCAAGATCATATGTAGAAACTGACTGGCTTTTTTCTTCTTTAGCTTAATTTGGAACAGTTCATAATCTGTGATATTTTTGATGCTACAGTTGAATTGCTTCACCTCTTTTTAGCAATGATATAGTAAATCTGATTTCTATATACTTCATCTGGTGATATCCATGTATAGAGGTATCATTTTAGTTACTTGAAGACAGTGTTAACTATGAAGACATTATAGAAGGAGCAGAAATGTTCTCCTGCTTCATTTTCATTTCCTATGATCCAACTACATTTTGTTTCTTCTTCCAACTTTAGCACTCCAGTCTCTAATCACAAGCATGTTAATTTCAAATTGGGCTTGATCATAAAATTCATTATCTCTTCTTCTCTGGTGGTTGGAGGATAATTTGAATGATCATCATATAAAAGAATTGTCCTTTAAGTGTAATCAATATTATTTGGTCACTGATTGCATTGTAGCCAAGTATTGTTCTTCCTATTCACTTCCTAATTATAAAAGCAATGCCATTCCTTTTTTGTTTCTTTGTTTTTGATGTCTGAGTAATAAACAGTATGATGTTATGATTGAAAGTGTCCAATCCCTGTCCATCTCAGTTTGATAACTAAAAAGTTAATTTGGGGCTCTCTCATTTTACCTTTCAATATATTGAGCTTTCTTGTGTTCATGATTTTTACATTCCATGTTCCCAGTATAATTTTGTCATTGCAGCTGTAGATTTTCTTTTCCTGTATGGCAACATCAGCAAGTAAATGTCTTGAGGGCTTTAATTTAGCCATGTAATAAAACCTTTAGTACTGTGAAACAACCTCAGCTCTTCCTTGGTAGCACGTTGTGTGTCCCCTATCTTAAGGGCCTATCATCCAGCAGCATATATTCAATCATTTTCTATTTTCTATCCATGCCATTTTCTTGGTAAAAATACAGCAGTAGTTTACAACTGTCTTCTTCCATGTAAGATGAACTGGTCCCTTTGCCATTATCACTGAAGTGATCATCTGCTTCCAGCCTCTTCCTATTTCACTGCTGCTTAAAATAAATGCCTGCTTGGTTTAGCTGGGCAACTGGGGTAACTTTCATGCCTTTGATGACCTGTTGAGAATATATAATCTTGGGATACACTCCTGATGTTTTCACTTTCCCCTTCCAGAAACGCACACACACAAACACAAACACACACAAAATGATGAGGTACACAGTATGATGGATGGGTTAGGGAGAAAGAATTTAGATTATGAGGAATGAAAGTTTTCATTTGGTAGATATTGCTCAGTTCTAGTAATATCCAGTGCCAGTGATGATACTGTTAAACTTAGTT
Source organism: Bothrops alternatus (assembly GCA_034064705.1). Taxonomy (NCBI): domain Eukaryota; kingdom Metazoa; phylum Chordata; class Lepidosauria; order Squamata; family Viperidae; genus Bothrops; species Bothrops alternatus. Next base: position 2,184,176 of record JARGCV010000040.1, read on the forward strand.
TCCCCTTGGTAAGAGCACCAGGAACATATTCTAGCTTTCTAAAATCTGTTTTATTCACAATATGTATTGTAGAGGTAAACCAATATTTCTGCATAAATCTACTGTCCTGCATCATAATTCCAGATCCATCTTTCTGCTCCTTAAAGAGCTTACCTTCAGCCAAATCATAGATGTATGTTGGTCCCTCTGAATTTACCCTCAAAAGAACCCTCAATCAGACACTATGTAGTACTTTAAAAGAACTTCTCCATGATATTAACCCCTCACCAATCCAGACACACTAATAGAACCACCGTCTTTAAGAAACAATACGTGCATAACACTAACTGAACAGTCAACGTAGTAGGAAAACCACAAGGAAACTCAGCTGAGTTTCTCTTTCTTACAATTATTAGGCTTGAGCAGATCCCAGGTGCATAGCACTGATATTCAGCAACCTGTAGAAAATTGGCATCTCATACCTAAAATTACCAACACTATATAGCTACTTTAATCTCTTCTTTAATGAGCCCAAAAGTAGCTTCAGCTCAAATAATTTTTTTTGATGCTATCAATTGGCTAGAGAGAAGTAAGCTCTTCTCATGCATTGGCATTCTGTATCTGGATGTACGGATTCACCTTGTATTATACTCAGTGCCTTTTTTTGTAAGAAAAAGAAAAGAAAAGAAAAAAAAGGTGCCGGAACTCACACATGTCATACAACCCACCTTGCCTACCCTACAAGGTTCCATCCCAAAAAGATGCCGGAACTCCGTTCTGGGCGTTCTATACCAAAAAAAAAAAGCCCTGATTAACACTTATGGATCACTCTTAAAGATTCCAAAGATTTAAGACATTTTTACAAGTCGGGTGTGTAACTATAGGTGTCTATGGTTATTATTCTCCTGGTTTACCAAGCCTATAAACAAAAACATCGCCACTACTGGCATGTGATTAATGCTTCTGGTGAATTCAGAATTACCAGCCTACTGGTTCCCACCCTTGCAGGAAATACAAAGTTTTTACTGACTGAAGGCATAGCTATTTTTGGTCATGCATTCACATGAGGAAATAATTAATTGCTCTTCCTAGCTCAGCGTCATGGCCTCAAGTTCATGATACAGTCTAATCAAGGAAAGGATTATTTCACAGTTTTGTCTCACAGTTTTCATTTGAGCTATCTAGATGAATTTCATAAATGCCTGACCTAAAAACACTGTTGAACAGAATTAACAACTAAACAAAGTATCTAACAGCACACATATTGTCTTCAAAAAAATAACCAGAAAGGGCTAGTCATGACCATGGTGCTTTTGGGGAAGCAGTTCAGGAGTAGGAAAACTAATTCATGCTTGCCCTACAATGGGTATATTTTGATTGAATCACTAAACTTTACTCTGATTGCACAAGTAGATTAGCAAAATGTCTGTAGAACAGAGGCCCCCAACCCCTGGTCCATGGACCGGCACTGGGATGCAGCATGCCAGAAACTGGGTTGAGCAAACAAGTGAAGGCCCATCCATGGGATGCAGGCAGCAAACAAAACTACATCTCCTCCGGTCCACGAAAAAATCTCTCCCCCAGAACCAGTCTCTGGTGCCTAAAAGGCTGGGGGCTTCTGCTGTACAGGAACACAAAAGAGGATTTATTTATTTTTTTAGTAACCTGGTCAAATTTTCAGAAGTGGTTTATCCACAAAACAAATTATCAGGATTTTTTCTTTAAATTTATATTACATTTTATGTGTATTTACATATCATATTTAGAAACCACTCATCTCCCTCACCAAGGTACTCTGGGTGGTAAAGTAAAATATAAAAAACATAAGAATTACATGTAAATATTGTAGTAGGAGGCAGATGTAGTTAAAATTCAAAGTTCAAGTTCAAAGTTAAAAAGGGCAAGGGGAGCACATTCAAAACACTAATCAGCCCCTTATCTGAGCCCCAAGAAAGACAGCAGAGCCAGTCTTCCAAAAGGCTGATTGGGTGGGGGTCCCCCTTTCTTTTGGGGGTGAAGACTGTTCCAAAGGGTGGGGGAAATAATAGAAAAGGCTCTCTTCCTGGATCCTGCCTATCAGAATTCTTTAACAGGGGCCACAACTTACCATCCCTGCCTGACTGGTGGGAGGAGGCGATGCAATAGGCAAAGACAATTCCATGGGGAAATTGTGTAGGGTTTTAAAGACCATCCTCCTGGACTCACAGCTGTCCTTAGAGGACCATCTGACGGCCGTGGCCGGGAGGATGTTTTACCAGGTTCGCCTGATGTGCCAGTTGCGCCCCTTCCTAGACCGGGACTCGCTACGCACAGTCACTCATGCCCTTGTTACCTCCAGGCTGGACTACTGTAATGCTCTCTACATGGGGCTCCCCTTGAGGTGCATCCGGAAGCTCCAACTGGCCCAGAATGCGGCTGCGCGGGTAGTGACAGGAGCGTCGTGGCGCTCCCACGTAACACCACTCCTGCGCGAGCTGCACTGGTTGCCGGTGGTCTTTCGGGTGTGGTTCAAGGTTTTAGTGACCACCTTTAAAGCGCTCCATGGCATCGGACCCGGATACTTACAGGACCGCCTACTGCCAGCAAATACCTCCCACCGTCCGGTACGCTCCCACAGAGAGGGCCTCCTCAGGGAGCCGTCAGCCAGACAATGTCGGCTGGCGGCACCCAGGGGGAGAGCCTTCTCTGTGGGAGCTCCCACGTTATGGAACGAGCTCCCCCCCCGAACTCCGTACAATGACAGATTTATGCACCTTCCGTCGGGAACTAAAAATGTTCCTTTTTAGACAGGCCGGCCTGGCATAGAGGCTCCGGTTCCAGTAGGGTTAGAATGTTTTAGGGGGATTGAGTAACTTTTTAAGATTTGTAAGTGTTGGGTTTTAAATGGGGATTTTACGGCCAAATTATTTAATTCATTTTTAATTATTTTAAACTATGTATATTTATATGTTTTTTAAATTTTAGGCTGTACACCGCCCCGAGTCCTTCAGGAGAGGGGCGGTATAGAAATTTGAAAATAAATAAATAAATAAAAAATAACTAATACATTGAATTGGACCCGGAAGCAAACTGGCACCCAATGCAGCTTGTGTAACATAGATGTTACATGCACTGTCCTTGGGGCACCCATATATTTTGCTACTAGTTAATTTAGGTTAATTGGTCAATAAGTGGGTAACACTGAAATATTAACCTGGTGTTTGGCTTTTATTTGCTCCACTATTATGCAATTCCCTTTATTATTTTATTTTATTTTATTTTATTATTTATTTTATTTTATTTAAAAGGCATAGAAAATAATAATGTGTAAGTGCACTGCGGCCTATACCTTTTATCAAAATAAATGGGAAAATGAGTCTTGAAGCCTAGAGTACTTCCTAAATGGAGAATAGGGATCTGCAAAGCTCTTGAAAAGAGTGATACGTGAAATGAGTTAGTCCAAATAAAGCACACCTTCTTGAAAGCAGCTGCGTTCTTCTGGAAGGCTTGATAGGGTTCCTTCAAAGACACTTCCTAATCACGTATGCATGCACACAGGTGTTTCCCTTCACTTTCCAGCAGAAGTGTGGTCTATGCGATGTTACCTCTGGGCATCTCAAAAGGGCCTGCTGAGGATCTGCCCCATGAAAGGTAAGAGGGGCATTTATTTATTGTAAAATTTATTTGTGGCCCATCTCGTATCCAACAAACTCATGATTCTCTCTGTTCTATAGAATCTACTTCCTCTACTTAATGAAAATTAGGTAAGCCATGAAAATCACACTTTTAAACTGGGCATTGAGCACCTAAATAATTAATATTGTATCAGGTAACTTTCAATTATGTTTTAATTTAACTTTTAAATGGATTTCAATGGGGGTGGCATTGCTGAAATGTTAATTATTTTTATGTTAATATTTAATAAGCTGAGTCATTGGGTGGGTGGATGGTTACAGAAATACTGTAAAATAAATGTGTACACAGTTGGAAAAAATACTTTAAAGCAGCTGCATCAAGATTTCTGGGAAACATGGCTACTTTAATGCTTTAAGACAGTGGGCCTGATAATGAATTTTCCAAAGCCCTTTTTCCAAATGCTCAGCAGCCCTAACCTGGAAAGTTCCTCTTCATACATTTTCTGCTATAAACTACATCAGGAAGTTAAACTGACTTTTTGTTCTCTGGAATGTATTGCATTTATTCACATCAGCAACATGTCATAGCTACATGGACATGAAGAAACCATTTACCCATTTACCTATATACAACATTCATTTTAAAAAATACAAACTGCCCCTGCCAGTTGATTATTGAAATTCTGCGTAGAACTGCATTTTATATCAATATTAAAAATATTAAAATATTTAAAAAAAACTTTAGAATGAATAAGCATCAAAAATTGTTCCTGATAAAAAGATCAAGAAGACAATTTTTAAAAATGGTTTTGTTTGAAACAATTTTTTAAAAATAAACCCTAGCTAATCGGAAGAGAAATATGTAAAGTATGAAAAGGTAAAAATGTATCTAGAGGTCTACTTTCTCTCTCTCTTAATCTCCCCCTGTTTAGGCTTGTCTGTTCTAAACATCAGTACAGACTGGAATGTGTAGAAATTGTGCTACTGTCCAGTCTATTATTTAAGTCTAATTTTGAATGGGGTTTCTTTTTATCAGAAAAAGATGGAAGGAGCACAAAGACCCAAACACAATGGAAGGTGGTATCACTTAGATGGTGTATATGAGAAATGTTTGATTTCCTCAGCATCAGTGACCCTGAAAGAGGCCTGTGAAGATGGAAAAATAAGTTTATAATGACATTACTAGGATTACTTAACACATATTCTATTCAAATATAATATTAGAACATAACATGATATTATATTATTATAACATATGGAAAAAAGAAATTTGAAGGATTTAAAATCTGAAACTTTATATAGGTAGCCCCTACACGAAGCTTATTTTTGCTGTTTTATTTCAGAGATTTGAAGTACACATGGTGTACTCCAGAGAGCCAAGGAAACCAGAAAAAGCTACTCTTTACAATATTGAAAATCCCAAAGATTGTATTTGCCTGAAGAGGTTCCTCCCTACAACTAAAGTGCCATCTACTGTCTATTTTCTGTAACACCACTGAATAGCAGGCTAATCAATCTTCAGTTTACTAAACTCATTAATGCATGGATTTTCCTAATAGCCAGCACTAAACAGAAAAAAGTCCGAGTATCTGACTTTACAAACAAGCTTTTATGTCCATGTGTATTCATGTGCACATGCATGCGTGTATGTGTGCATGAAGAGGAGTAAATTGTACCCCTGATTTGTGGAATACCTTGCTCTCAGAGGTGAGGAAAAGCCCCCAACCTCTTGGCCTTATGTAAAGAGTTGAAACTCGGCTGTGTAGCCTTGCATGGGGGACATAGGGATCCATGCAGCGGTTGGGCTGGTTGGCCCCATGAGAACCCCCACATGTATTAACAACTCCTACTCCCCATCCTGGAATTCTCCATTTTTTAAAAAAAAATATAATGTTGTTTTACATTTCTTAAAAAAAAATTATATATAAATGTAGTTGAATGATATGTTTATTTGGGCAAAATCTTGAGGATCAGCTTTATTTATTTATGACCCCACCTTTATTATTTTTTACAAATAACTCAAAATGGCAAACATATCTACTACCGGTATGACTTCATCCTCCTGTTTTGTTCCGCAATAACAAGCCTGTGAGATGGGCTAAGAGTGAATGACAGGTCCAAAGTCCCCCAGCCAGTTTTCATGCCAAAGATGGGTCTAGAACTCTCAATCTCTTGGTTTCTAGACTGTGCCTTAACCACTAGACCAAGCTAATAGGAGCATGATTCCCATTACATAACCATCATTTAAACCTTCTTTGTTTAGATCTGACTTTGGCATGTTCTGATTTTCTGGCCTTGCTGGCATGTGGTACGCTTTGCCTATTTTTATGAGGATAAGCAAAAAAAAAAAAAGCAATGCATCAAAATATGCATCTTCATGTCAAAGATAAGAGTGATGATCAGGTATAATTTTGCTTTGAGACTGTGCATGGTCAATTAATTATCCAAGGAGTTCAAGAATTCCTGGAATGAAATCATGGGAGGAGGAGAGAGAAGTCATCTGAGGCCTTTAGAAAAATGAGAGAGAGAGAGAGAGAGAGAGAGAGAGAGAGAGAGAGAGAGAGAGAGAGAGAGAGAGAGAGAGAGAGAGAGAGAGAGAGAGAGAGAGAGAGAGAGAGAGAGCTTTTAGGATCCTTTGGCAACAATTAGTGATACCAAATTATCAAATTATCCTTAGATTTATACACCACTTCACGGTGCTTTACAGTCCTCTCTAGGCAGTTTACAGAGTCAGCATATTGCCCCCAACAATCTGGGTCCTCATTTTACCAACCTCTGGAAGGATGGAAGGCTGAGTCAACCTTGAGCCTCTCAGAATCGAGTGAGCAGTGAGTTAGCCTGCAGTATTGCATTCTAATCACTGTGCCAGCACGGCTCTTAAATTGCGGAGGGAGGGAGGGAGGGAGGGAGGGAGGGAGGGAGGGAGGGAAGGAAGGAAGGAAGGAAGGAAGGAAGGAAGGAAGGAAGGAAACAGATCTAGACAAAATGTGTTTCATTGCTGCAAATAGCTGCTCATGTTTTTATCAATCTGATTAGCAAAGCAGGGCAGGGGGAGGGATATGTTACTTTGCTGCTGATCAAACCTGTGATTTCTGTAAGCTTCTTCCATCCCCTTTCCCTGATAGGAAATTCACCATTCTCTGTCCAGGTTATAGTGCACAATCCTGCTACTGGTGTTAATTCTAGTATACCAGCTTCATATTAATCACTCATATATCAGATTAACCCAAATGGAGGTGAAGCCAGAGGAAAGAAAAATAATAATTTTTTTCTGGATTATGTCTGTTGGTGAAAAAGCATGCAAGAGCATGAGGCAAAACCATCAGATCTAGCTCTTAAGGGCCTTCCATGTGCCAGCCTCAGCAGGTGGCATACCTAATGCAACATAGCAGATGTCCCAATGAGAGCTACGTGGGTGAAATAAATAGTCCTGAAGTTATTAACAAACTCAAAAAGTTGTGGTTTTTTTTTTTTTAAAAAAGGAAATCATGCACATTATAAACTGCTTGTTGCCTGGATATAATCTTTTTCTCCCTTTCAGGTACTACATTTAACTAAGAAAAAAAGTGTATTTAATCATCATCACCATTACGGTCTTATAGATTCCAGATAACCATACTTATATTAATATATTCCATATTACTGGATAAATTCCTGCCACATTAACTCACCAAAGACTGTCTTGATCTCCCTGAAAAAAACAGGTTTATGGGTCCAAAGTACTACTTGATAATTGTATGTAGGGATAGGAGACATGTCCTTATTTCTGCAAAGTTGGGCATTGCTGGAGCTTTTTTCTCCAGTATTTACCATGTCAGCATCTGGACTTTATTTAGCTTGTTGAATCTTTTTGAATGTTTATTTAGGGGGAAATTCATTTCTGTTCTGTCTGGTGAAAGGCTTTCACTCCTTTTTTACAATATGAAGAAATCACATATAAGTGTTTGTATATTTATTAAAAAATGTTAAATAAATAAATAAGCAAGCAAGCAAGCACTTCATTGGGCCTTGTGTAAAGGCACAGAAGGTTCATATTAACACAAAACCCCCAAAGATTGTGCCATTGAGAAATCATAGAAAAGATCATTCAACACAACTAGGAGAAGAGAATCTTTTGTATTTGAAAAACCCATTGATTGTTCATTATGAACATAAAATGTGGTTAAGTCAGGGTACTATTAAAATTAACTATAGGTGCCAACCTGCTGAGCAATGAGACAAGAAAAAGCTTAAACCATGAGTGGTGGAGAAAAGCAGAAGTTAATTTGAGAAGCTAAAGCTAAATGAGATGGCCAGAACTCCGAAGGTTCAAGAAATGAGTTTTGCGTTGCTTATACATGAGACAAAGCCAAATAGGCATTTATAGCAGGTATCATCTTGAAAGAAAAAACTGATCCCAAATCTGTTCAAAAACTTTACTGCAGCAAAGAACTGTGGCAACATATGCAGAGAATTTAGGTAGTTTCCTAAATAGGAAAACTATTAAAGGAGCAGTAAAAGTTCCATCTGTTAATTAAACACAAGGAGATGGCTGACTACAAGAGTCACTTTCTTATTTGGAGGTGCTTTGAAAGCTAACACCTGTGAAATTTGTTTTGAGTTTATGCATTATATTGAAATACCTGTATGCTGTAGTGCTGAAAATTCAATCACACCCACTGTTGCTTTGGAAATGAAGGAAAAGGGTATCATATGGAGATTTTTTTTTCAATTTTCAACTATAGTTTCGATGTCTCAAATTCATGCCTCTTACATTTCTTTTGTTTAAAATATCTTTTTGATTTATTCACAACCTTAAAAAGCAAACTCCAAAAAAGGGGGAAAACAGAACGAAGTAAACAAGACATAGGAAAAAAAGTGCATAAAAAGAAAAAACCAAATCTACACGTATATTGTCCCCCCGGTTGAATACTCATAAATACATTTCAATAGTTTCCCCCTTGTGAAATTGGCCCACAGTTTATAAATTTGTTTACCCAACCAATCTGACCTGACACCTATCTACTATATTAAAAAATAAAAAAATAAAAGCCAACAGCAAAGTTAAACTTCAAAGCCCTCTGTTAACAACCTGTTATTGTATTTCACTTGCAGAAAAGCCACAGTGGCTTCTGATCTACCATAAACCACCAGAACTGTTATCTCTGGTCCATCCAAGATCAAATATCCTTGATTGATCATGCTTCTTACATTTCATGCAGCTATGGAACATTACCAGGTAGACATCCCAGGCCTTAATCTAGCTACATCATAAACATTTCAGCTCATCCTCAGTAGCATGCTTAGTGCCACTGGACCTGAGGGATGCATCACCCAGCACTGTTATCATCAATCATTTTATATTTCTATCCATGTAGTTTTCAAGGTAAAAATACTGGAGTGATTTACTATTGCCTTTTCGTGTGCAGTGTGAATTAATGCTTTTAAAGTGGTCATCTGCTTCTAGCATCTTCCTATAACATTGCTGCCCAGTATAAGGTGCCTGTTTGCTTTAGCTGGGCAGGTGGGATGACCTTCATACCCTTAAGCATCAAATTAAACTTAGACCACTACAGGTAGACCTCACTTAGCAACTGCCTCATTTAAGACAATAACAGAAAAATAGAGTTGCAAAGGATCTTGAAGGTCTTCTAGTTCAACCCCCTGCTCAAGCAGGAGACCCAGTACCATTCTGGACAAGTGGCTGTCCAATCTCTTCTTAAAAACCTCCAGTGATAGAGCCGTAACAACTTCTGAAAGCAAGCTATTCCACTGATGGTTCTCACTGTCAGGAAATTTCCTCCTTGATTAATCTCCATCCATTGCTTCTTGTCCTGCCTTCAGGTGCTTTGGAAAATAGCTTGACCCTCTCTTCTTTGTGGCAGCCTCTCAGATATTGGAACACTGCTCTCATGTCATTCCTAGTCTTTCTTTTCATTAGTCTAGACATACCCAATTCCTGCAACCGTTCTTCATATGTTTTACCCTCCAGCCCCCTAATCATCTTTGTTGTTCTCCTCTGCACTTTCTAGAGCCTCAGCATCTTTTTTATATCATGGCAACCAAAACTGAATGTGATATTCCAAGTGTGGTCTTTCATAGCTGAATGTGATATTCCAAGTGTGGTCTTTTATAGCTATAAGACATTATAAAGTGGTATTAACACTTCACATGATCTTGATTCTATCCCTTTGTTAATGCAGCTTTGTTGGCTTTTTTGGCAACTGCAACACATTGCTGGCTCATATTTAAGTGGTTGTCCACTGGGATCCCCCTTGCAGTTACTGCTATGGCCCAATATTCAAGTCTGTCAAGATCCTTCTGGATCTTCAGCCTATCTTCTGGAGTGTTGGCTATTCCTGCCAGCTAGATGTCGTCTGCAAATTTAATGAATTCATCTTCATCTAAACCATTTATGAAGATATTGGGCTAAGACAGAACCTTGACATACCATACTGCATACTTCCCTCTATGAAGATGCAATTCCATTAAGGACTACATGTTGAATGTGGTTGGTCAGCCAGTTGCTAATCCATCTGGTGTTGATGCTGTCTAATCCACATTTTTCCATCTTATCAAACAGTAGTTTGTAGACCACTTTATCAAATACCTTACTGAAGTATTTGCATAGTTGGATAGTTACCTCGGACCAAGTGATATGTGATCTGACTGGGGAGATTTTTCTATTAGTCCTTGTCACGGACTGATCACTTTCTTGCAATGATGAGTGTTAACTGGTACCATCAACCATATAAGGAAAAAGGGGTCAATTAAGATGGCCTGCCTAAATGTCTGATGGAGCTGGAAGAAGCAATAGTACAACAACAAATGTTGTGTAATACAGAATTTTTAGGTCTTCCACAAGGCATTAAAATTTGGTTTTGTGCCCAACCTGGGTTCCAGAGTTGGGATAGAGCATGTATCCTGGCTATGTTGGTGGTTGTTTTACAATGCTCAGCAGTTATGTGTTTTTATCATTTGTTTTGTATGTATTGTGTATATAAATTATTTATTTTTACTGTAAGTTGCCTAGTGTCATGTATGTGAGATGAAAAAAATGAGACTAAGTTTAAATATAAAGGAAACCAAACTAATAACAAAAACAACAACTAGCTCTAGAACTGACAGTGAAAATGCTGAAGTGATAGATACCTTCTTTCTTGTACAATCAGAGCAAGCAGCAGTCAAGAAATACTAGCAGAGTAGAATTGAAGGATAAAATATTCAGATGCCACATCATGTCAATTTTTACAAGGTTCTACAGCAGGGATTCCCAACCCCCGGTCTGTGGACCAGTACTGGTCTGCAGCATGCCAGAAACCAAGCAAACAAGCAAAGTCCCATTCACGGGATGCAGGCAGCACGCAAAATCACCACCACCCCCTCCGGTCCACGGAAAAAACTCTCTCCACAGAACTGGTCCCTGGTGCCCAAAAGGTTGGGGGCCTCTGCTCTACAGAAGTGAAATTAGGACTTTGAAAGTGCAGGATTAAAAAAAAGTATTGATGCATTTGATCATTAGTGTTGGAGAAGACTCCTGAGAATACCATAGAGCAGGGCTTTTCAACCAGTGGTACGGGTACCACCTGTGGTACATTGGCATCTGACAGGTGGTACGCGACCATCCCAGAAAAGTGGTAGTGGGGGAGGGGAATGAGCTGAACCGGTGGCAGCACCACACAAGCCTGAGCGAGAGATGGCTGGAGCTGCAGGGCTGTCTCAGGGATCAGTAGAAGCACCAGGATCAGCACTTCTTCAGGAATGTCAGAGCTCAGTGGAAGCACCAGGCTCCAGCTGGAATGTTGCAGCATCTCCAGGGTCTTGTGATTTACATTCAGATGCTTGGCAACTGATTCATATTTATGATGGTCACAGTGTCCCAGGGTCATGTGAAGTGACCAAAACCAGCTGCAACCACCCAGCAAACTGGGGGAATAAAAAATAAACACCCCTTCATCTCACTCCTGCTGCCAATCCTCAACAGAAATGCTCACAACAATGAAAACCTCAAACAGGAGGAAGAGCACCACTGGGTGGGCAGGCAGGTGTCTTGCTTTGCTGTGGCTTGAGGGGCACTTTTTTGTGCCATTGTAACTTCGACAGTCACTAAGCAAACTGTTGTAAGTCAAGGACTACCTGCACTTTATCACTTTTTCCTTTTTTTTTTTTTTTGATCATCAAGTTGTGCTAGGCGACTGGTGGTACTCGGATATTGCCATATCCTAAAAGTGGTACAGTGGGTGAAAAGGTTGAAAAGCCCTGCCATAGATAGCCAAGAAAACCAACAGATCCTAGGACATATCAATCGAATTCTCACTTGAGGCACAAGTAACCAGCTTAAATTATTATGCTTTCATAGACCAAGAGCAGAGGCAATCTTTTTTTCTTTGAATAACAGAGTATTGCTATTTGGTCGGTCCAAAAGGAGCCCTTATGGCAGACCGTTTATAAAATGAAGCCAAAGGCTTTTTATGGCCCATTAATATTTTCTCAGTAACTGATAAAAGTTCAGTCAGTGGCACAAAACTGATTGTGTTCAATGGACTTTTTACCTCAAAGGCCCCATTCATATTGAAGAATGTGCTGCAAATGTGGAACTTTAAATCACCACCTAGTTTTACTGCCCATTTCTACCCATTAATGGCAATCAATTAACTTCTTAGTGATCACAATTCAGTCTTTTGTTGATTAATCTATGAACTGAATAATTTTGTTTGTTTCAATCTTTAAAAATGTGAAAATAATGGCTCAGTTCAGATAGGAAAGCACTACATATTTCTAACTAATTTATTATACAAATGTGTGCTCCTATAATAACTGGAAATTACTCTTTTCTTAAATAGATTTCCATTTGTTTCCACTTTTATGTATCCCAAACAACTAAAAATTGTAAAATACATGCTATTGTAATTTGAACAAACTCTATTTCAGGCTGTTTCTGGGAATTTTATTTATTTGATATCACTTTTTTTTAGCTTCCTAAATGTGTAGATGTGAATGTGGTTCTTTAAATAGGAAGAAAAACTTCCAGATCCCAGAATTTCTATACACAGATTTTATTGACATATTCTGAAGGTCAGAGAGACTGAGACCTATCAGTGGCCTGGATTAATGGTACTTTATCTAAAATGTAATTGTTGTGTCCTGAGCCTACAAAAGCAGGCTCGGGGTGTTGCAACAGTCCCAGGTTTTGCAAAAGCTGCCCGGGACCAGACTGAGTGGCGCCGGCCTCGCGCACATGCGCAAGGCACGAAAGCCATCTGTGCTTGTTACTTTTCTGTCCGGGACTCTGGGCAGATAAGAGAGGCCTGGGTGCCTTGGATTGTTGTTGGAGTTGTGGATGCAATGAATAAAGAGCTGTTAGAACAACAATGAGTCTTCATCATTCGCAACTGATCAAAGGACTTAACACTGGCGACGAGGATGGGATGATTTATAAGCAGAAGAAAGTGAAGCTGTAAAGACTCACCCCAAGAAGTCATGCAGAAGAAAAAACAGCATTGAAATCAGCGTCCCAGCCTGCCAGTACAGCGTCGCTGGAGGGTGAGTTCGGCTGAAAGACCCTTTTCCCCAAGAATAGAGTAACAGGAACGAGTGGTGAAGTTGTGACTGTAGGATGGCGAAGATTGGATGTATTTCCGAATTTGATGTCTCCCACCCAGAAAGATGGGACTCATATGTTGCAAGAGTGGAGAATTATTTCAGGGTAAATCAGGACAGAGAAGATGGCTTGAAAGCTGCAACCCTATTGTGTGTCTGTGGTCAGGAGGCGTTTGAGATTGCAGAGAACCTGGCGGCCCCTGCACCTCTGGAGTCAGTAACATACACTGACTTGAAGAAACTATTCAAGGAACATTTCCAGCCCAAATAGTCTGTGATTGCATGAAGACACACATTTGAGCAAAGGAACCAGATGGCAGGTGAATCTGCTAAGGACTTTATTGCAGCCTTAAGGAGAGCAGCCAGACCGTGTGAGTTCAAGGATCTGGAAGAGAGGCTGCAAGACCGTTTCGTATGCGGATTACGGAACAGAGACTTACAGCAAAAGATTTTTGCTAGAGAGGATGTCTCTTTCCAAGATGCACTAAGATAGGTGACAGCTGAAGAAGCACCAGGCAGAGCTGTGACGACTCTACAGCCCAGCAGGAGCCCTCCAGAGATAGCTACCGTCCATCAGGAGGACGTCCAAGAAGGGGCAGACACAGATCCTGAAGAAGAGGTGAATAGACTTTACCAGCCAGCTGGAAGGAGGCAGAAGGAGCATCAGGACAAGGCCACAGTCTCCCTCAAATGCTTCGGGTGCGGAGGAAGCCATAAAAGAGCAGGTTCTGTTCTGCCATTTGCAGAGCATGTGGAAAACAAGGCCACATTGCAGCCATCTGTTTGGGCCACCAGAAGATTCAACCATGCGAAGAATTGCATCTGAAAGGTACCAGGGTCCCCAGCTAAAATAGGGTGGATTTTTGTGCATCACGTAGAAGTGTATTAAGGACAGGCACACACAAACCACTAAAGAAGAAGCTGTCCCTTAAAGTAAGGTTGCAAGGTTCCTTTATCCATGGAGTTGGACACTGGGTCCACTCTATCCATTATATCCATCAGTACATTCAAAAAGATTTGTAGCAGCAGTGGCCTTAGAGCCAAACTAAAGCCATCCAATATAGTACTCACGGATTTTCAGAATTCTAAGGTGTGTGTTAAGGGGGAGGCCACCCTTAATGTACAGCACAAGGATTTTGATGGTCCCTTAGATGTGTTGGTTGTAGGGGGTGAACGCACGAGTCTTATTGGACTCGATTGGTTTGAGGCTCTGGGAATCCAGATTACAGGGCTGCACCATTTGCAAACGTTAAGCATGGCAGAAGTCTGCAAGGAGTTTGCAGATGTGTTCAGTTCAGAGCTTGGATCCTATAAGGGGCCTCCAGTTTCACTACAGTTAGACCCAACCATTACACCCATCAGGGTTAAGCCTAGGAGGGTACCTTTCACCCTCAAAGGCAAGATTGATGCTGAGCTGGACAAATTGCTCCAGCAAGGTATCTTACAACCTGTAGATTCAAGCCCATGGGAAACCCCCATAGTAATGCCTCTAAAGGCTAATGGGGATATACGTATATGTGCAGACTACAAGTGCACAATAAACAAGGCCCTGCAACAGCATGCTTATCCAGTACCTGTGGTAAGCCACATTCTGGCATCCCTCAAGGGGGGGGCGCATATTTGCAAAGCTTGACCTGGCTATCAACAGCTACCTGTTGATGAGGCAGCTGCAGAGGCACAAACCATTATAACTCACAGAGGGGCATTTAAAGTCAAGAGACTGCAATTTGGGATAAACGTAGCCCCTGGCATATTCCAAAGTGTCATGGAGAGCACACTACATGGCATTCCTGGGGTCTGCCCCTACTTTGACGATGTCCTCATTGCTGGGGAGTCATCCCAAAATTTGGCTGAGAGATTAAGGGCTGTCTTGCTTCGTTTTCAAAAAGCAGGCCTTAAACTCAAGAAGGATAAATGCAAGATAGGAGTCAATTCCACTGGCTTAGGATTCAGGATAGATGCTCAAGGAATTCATCCTGCTGAAACAAAATTACAAGCCATACAGAAGGCCCCAAGTCCTAAATCCAAGAGTGAACTGCAAGCATTCTTGGGCCTATTAAATTTTTATCATGCTTTCCTGACTCACAAGGCTGCTGTGGCAGAGCCATTACACAGGCTCCTGGACAAGCAGGCTCCTTGGCAGTGGACTAAAGTCCATGAAAAGAGCTTCAATGAGGTTAAGGCCTTGCTCATGTCTAATGCTGTTTTAGCTCATTTTAATGAGCAACTGCCTGTTTGCATCGCCTGCGATGCATCTTCTTACGGGGTTGGAGTAGTACTCAGCCATCTGATGGCTCATGGGATTCAGGTCCCTGTGGCCTACTATTCCCGGACTCTGTCTTCTGCAGAGCGGAATTACACTCAGATTGACAGAGAGGCTTTGGCCGTTGTGGCTGGCATTAAGAAATTTCATGATTTCTTATATGGTCGCCAATTCATGGTCTATACTGACCATAAGCCTCTTCTGGGATTGTTTACTACTACCAAGCAGATCCCACATATCATCTCTCCTCGTATGCTGAGATGGTCCATTTTCCTGTTAGCATATGACTACATGCTAATTCATAAACCTGGGAAGATAATGGGTCATGCAGATGGCCTGAATAGATTGCCCCTGCAGCGATTGGAGCCTGATTCTGCTCCAGCTATTCATATCCTGTCCATCCAGGAGTTACCTGACTCTCCCCTCAATGCTAGAGATGTAGCTGCAGAAACTGCCACTGATCACACACTCACACGTGTGCTGACATGGGTGTTGTCAGGATGGCCTGACAAGTACCCAGATACTGAATTCCAAAAAGGAACATGAGCTGTCTACTTTCAAAGGATGCCTGTTATGGGGCAGCAGGGTAGTGATCCCAGCCTCATTGAGGTCTAGAATATTGGACTCCTTACATGAGGGACATCCTGGCATTGTCAGAATGAAAGCGCTTGCACGCAGCCATCTTTGGTGGCCTGGGCTCAATAAAGCCATCGAGGCACAGGTGCATGGGTGCCAAGCATGCCAACAGTCCCGTCCTGAAATGCCTCAGGCCCCAGTACATAGGTGGGAGGAAACTCAATCCCCATGATCCAGGATGCATATAGATTACGCTGGGCCCTTTCAGGGGCAATTCTTCCTGGTTGTTGTTGATAGCCATTCTAAGTGGCTAGAGGTTGTTCCTGTTTCCTCCACTACCACTGCCAGAACCATCCAGGTATTGAGACAAATTTTTGCTGTACACAAATGGTCCTCAATTTACATCTTCTGAGTTCCACGGTTTCCTCCAAGCCAACATGATCCGGCATGCAACTTCAGCTCCTTTCTACCCTTCCTCCAACGGAATGGCTGAGAGAATGGTGCACACCACCAAGGATGCCCTCAAGAGACTGACTTATGGTAACTGGCATCACAGGTTAGCAGATTTTCTTCTTGCACACAGCACCACACCATGCACTGCCACTGGGAAGAATCCTGCTGAACTGCACTGGGGTCGCTGCCTCATCACAAAACTGGACATGCTGCACCCTGACCGGGTGGCTTCACAGGTGTCACAACCAAGGGCACCAAGAAGACTGCAAGTGGGAGATCTGGTTTGGGCACGTAACTATGGGCCCGGTCATTTATGGGTAATAGCTGTGGTCTGTAAGTTCTCTGGGCCATTGTCATACGAAGTGACACTGGGCGACAGCCACGTCATTCGCAGGCACATAGATCAGCTGCGTGTGAGACTGGACTCGCACCCTTCCGCTCCTGGCTCTGCTCTGGGGGGGGGAGGATCATAATGTGCATTCTGAGGATCAATTTCAACAGTCAGCCCAGGGTTCCACAAGTGGCCAGGACAGGAATTCAATGGATAGGGGGTCACCCCATACATCCACATTTACTCCAGACAGGGAGTCACACCAGGGGTATCCAAATTCTTCACAAACAACAGATAGTGCTCCAGACAGGGAGACTGACCAGGGGTATCCAAATAACTCACAAAACACAAGAGAACAAGAATTCTGGCTGGAACAAAGGCCCAATTCTGCAATTGCTCCCAGAAGAAGGTCAACTGGACAGGCGGTAGCCTGGAGGCATCTCCTGACTCTGACACCTGGGGCACAGCCTTAGGGGCTTCCAAGCATTGGGGCACTCCCAATACCCAGCACTCTTCAGCTGCCCCTCAGCTGCTGGCCGGGGGTTCAAGGGACAGTGCTCCCAAGAAAGGTCCATTGTGGAATCAGGGACTACCATCCCTCCACGGCATGCACAGCTGAGGGGCAGGTCAACCAGGTCTTGGGGGCAGCAAAGTCCTGGCCTGCCTAGCCTGGTAGGTGAGCAGTTGGGCCAGGCAAAATTTCCGATGTCCCCAACAAACCTAAGGCAGCAAAGCACTGGCCTGCCTCAAGTAGGAGGTGAGCAGAGGGGCCAGGTAAGTTCTCCTGGCCCTAGGAGGTCACAGCGGGCCAAGTGCCAACCCAAACACCTTAGGGATTTTGTGACATTGCTGTCAAGTTCAAAGGGTTCTTAACAAAAGGGCTCTTAACAAAAAGAGTGCTGTAGTATTTTTTTATTTTGGATACATTTATGCCTAAGATAAGTAAAGGAGGTTGTCAGAAGACAACCTCAAGAATTTCACATTCCGTGCATTTGAGTTTTGAAACCTTAACACTTTCCCAAGGGAACAAGGTGTGGGGTGTACAGGAGTGTTCAATCTAGAGGGGAGGAGTGTTGTGTCCTGAGCCTGCAAAGGCAGACTCGGGACATTGCAATGGTCCCAGGCTTTGCAAAAGCTGCCCGGGATCAGACTGAGTGGCACCAGCCTAGCGCACATGCATGAGGCGCAAAAGCCATCTGTGCTTGTTACTTTTCTGTCCGGGACTCTGGGCAGATAAGAGAGGCCTGGGTGCCTTGGATTGTTGTTGGAGTTGTGGATGCAACGAATAAAGAGCTGTTAGAACAACAATGAGTCTTCATCATTCGCAACCGATTAAAGAACTTAACAGTAATAATATAATAAATTAACACCACCTGTGGGAGATGAGCAGGATAAGATGGGAGGGTGGGATTAAATACACCATCAGTTTGAAATCAACTTCTATTCTATGTATTTTAGGCATAAATATATTTTCACTTAACACCATCCTATCAAACCCTATCCTATTCTTCAGGCATATTTGCATCATGGACAGGCTCATACAGTAGGCACAAAACATGAATACAGCATTCATTTTTAAAGCAAATATGCATCTATGGATGAGATAAGGTAAACTGAGATATTCTACTTATTCTGCACTGGTTCCGAGTTTTCATTTCTCTTTCTTTCTGGAAAAGAAATTACTCCAGATTCCTAAATTGGGAGGCACAACTCATGATTCCTCATGCCTTAGATACCTTCTGTTTAGCCTATGGCAATGCCCTTCTGGCTGCCTCTGAAGAGTGTTTGGAAACTTCAGATGGCTCATGTGACAGCAGCAGCTGCAGTAGTGGGTGCACCATGGTACATTGTCCCAGTGTGATTGGATTCTTTTAAAAGTGGAGGTGTATTTAGATTTGTAAGAATGGCAATTCTGTTTTATAACTATAAATGATGAAGTCATTTACAATAGATATATACACCACAATCCCAATGGTAGGTTTACTCCTAAAACTCTCTCCCAGAGATTATTCCCTTGTAGCTATCCTGTTATTTTACTTCCTTCTGGGCTTATCAAGAGATAGCAAAAAAAAAAAAAAGGAATTTGCTGGATTTACTGCAGTGTGCTCAGCATGGCTTTATGCCTTCTCCTGGATCTGGTCCATCAACCACCTTCTCCTCCACCAGGCAAAGAACCTCTCTCCAGATGTTGTGACCAGTTCTTTGCCAGAGAACAGGGCTTCAGCCAATGACAGCCTATTCCCCTTTATTCATGTAAGGCCTTGTGTGAAAATGCTGCCTGTAGCCAGCTGATTTCCTCCTTCCTACCTTGGATCTTTGGTGAGGAAATCATCTTCCTGGAGGAAAGCCAAGGAAGCCACCCCAGGACTTCTCTTCTTTTCTCTGACCAGGAACCAATAACCACTTTACATGTTCATGTAGCCTTACTCTCCAACTTTTCTCTCCAGTCACTGCATCTTTTACTTTACTCTCTTCTTTCCTTCTCCAATTTCGAGTGAGCAATTGTGGGTTAGCATGTCCCCCTAGCAACTGAGGAGGTGGATGTCCACCCCCCCCTCAGGGCTCTATTCCCAACACCTATATATCAGACTTGGCCAATGAGACTGCTGTCTCTAAATCTACCCCCAGTAGTCCTGACTAGCAGCTAGAGCAGCGGTTCTCAACCTGTGGGTCGCGACCCCATTTGGGGTCGAATGACCATTTCACGGGGGTCGCCAAACACCGCAGTCCGCCATTTTTTTTAGTCAGCCATTTTTTCCCCTTTGCGATGCGGGCCGTCGCGCCGCGCATGCGCGATGCGGGCCTGCCATTTTTTTTTGGTCAGCCATTTTTTTTTGGGTCGGCCATTTTTTTTTGGTCGGCCATTTTTCCCCCTTTGCGATGCGGGCCGTCGCGCCACGCATGTGTGATGCGGGCCCACCTTTTTTTTATATTTTGGTCGGACATTTTGGGGGGGTCGGCCATTTTTTCCCCTTTGCGATGCGCCCCGTCGCGCCGTACATGCGCGATGCGCCCCATCGTGCCACGCATGCGCAATGCGCCCCATCGCACCGCGCAAGCGTGGTGCGCCCCGTCGCACCACGCAAGCACGGCGCGGGCTGGGGTCGAGCCCCAGAAAAGGTTGAGAACCGCTGAGCTAGAGCATAGCTGCAGTTCAAGGATAGAAATGGGTTTCTAGCCTATTCCAGAGGGTTTGTGCCCATTCCACTAGATCTGACAGAATAAACAAACTCTGGGTCCCTGTGGTGAAACCTGCTGGGGCTCAGAAGCATGCCTTCTCTGTCATTCTTCTTGCCTTGTGGAATAACCTCCCCCCAGAGATATGGATAGGCCTGGTCCTAGGAACATGAGGAAGACCTCACTTTTCCCTAGAAAAAAACCAAGATGCTAATGGAGCTCTAGATTGATTGTATGTGATCTATGGATCTTAATATTTTTAATGGAAACTTCAACTTATCGTTTCTCCCATCTTGATAATTGTTCTACACTTTTTTTTCTTTGTTCAGTGCCAAGCGTTCATTAGTAATTGAGTAGCCATATAAATGGGCTAAACAACCAAACAAGTAAGACTTTGATGCATGCAAGTGAATTTGCTCTGCATTCCAAAAATGACCCGTAATATCACAATACATCTAAACATGAATAATTTGTGATAGTGCATAAGGCCTATAAACAAGGCCCAGTTTACAAAATTATTATAAATATTTGGGCAAAATATGTCTCATTAATAGCAACCCAACTAGATGTTTCTGTTCCTTTAGAAATCTATTAAAGATTAAAATAAAGAATACTAGCTGTTGTTGTTTTTCTTTTTTCCTTGCTTTATAAGATGCAAATGAGCCATACTCTGAATACTTTAATCCCAGGTGCAACTTCTCAAGTGTGGAATGAATAGAGCAGTTAAAACTTGGAAAGATAATTTTTCACATGCAGATCAATCCGTAGCTACCTATATTTTTTAAAATTCATGCAAAGGATTGCTATGAAGCTGAGAAGCATTCGTTAATATGTTTTCAATATTATTCATTCATTCATTCAACATAGCAACTCTGGGAACCTTATAATTAATTTTTTTAAAAAATGTAACAGAAAACCATATGTATTGGGGAAATTACAGTAAACAGGAAGATAAAATAAATTAAAAGAGAAACGAAAACAAAGGGGCTCATGCACCCTCATAGCCCAGGGTCTAGGAGAACTACCAAATCTTTTACAGTTTGCTAAAAGTTGAAAAAGTAGAAGCAGTATGGATCTCCAAGAAAATACTATTAGGTCCCACAAGTAGTATGGCTAAATCTACAGGACATGGAATATGTCCAGCTGACCTCACCATATGGGTGGAAACATATGGAGACAGGCCTTCCCTCAGGTAGCTAGGCCCAAATAATAGTTTGAACATGCAAGGATGAACAGTACTACTAATCCATAATCATTGTCAACATTCTCAAAATAGCTGGATCTGACCTCTGCCAGAGAAGATGTCTCTCAAAAGATCACTATTAATGGTCACCATTTAGAAGCAGCATAACATTGTACTTGTGTAAACATGGTATACATCTCCTGCTATTTCCCAAAAAAGTATTTGTCATTTCATTTGATTGACACAATATTCTCAGCTCTTTATCTCTGGAAAAATGTTGCAATTTTCTAGGCTGAGCCTTAGGCAAATACATTTCAGTATCCTCTCCAAAGAGGCATAAAATAATCACCCACTAAATGTCTGTGTGGCATGCTCTTTACTTAGGAAGCAAAAACTTTTGTTTTTATAAAGTTTCCAGTGATTTATATGGTGTTGAGGCACACAAACGCCATAACTCGGGAGCACCAGGAATGAAGAGTGCACAAACAAAAAATAGGTATCGATATTTCAGCTAAATCAACCCACATTCCTACAAACAGAATGAGAAAGTAGGGAGGGGGCGCTTCCTGCTCCATGACATTGTCTGCCTCAAAACCAATATTCTCTTATATGATTTATTGTGTACCCTTACCTGAATAGAGAATGTGAAAAAAGAATATTTTTTTCCTATCACCTCCATATTGAGGGCTGATAAACCTAGAAACTACTGGCCAGAAATTAATGTTCCTGACTGATCAAATCCATGTATATTTCTCTTTTGTATCTGCATAAGAAAATGGGAAGGATCAGGAAACAGCCCCAAAGCCTTTAGATGTATCATTCAATAGATACCTCAGGACTAAATAATACTGGCAAGATTTTGTCATAAATGAGAGAATAAAATTCAAAAGTGAGGATCTAGAATCAACCAAATAAGTTAATTTTCATTTTGCTTGACTTGTGCAATTCACTCCACATTTTTATGCACCCATCAACATTCCCATATTTATTATTATAATAAGAATTGCTGGATGGTTTTGTGATTTCTTGGTGGATAAAGTTTCATTTACATTTATTCTGGGCAGGATACCAATTCAACAGGATCCAATGTGATTACACAGGCTAGATTGCATGATATTGTCTCAGATTCTTTTAAGTTAACCACATGTGAGGAAGTGAATGGAGCTCTTGGCAGTCTATGATCTGAGGCTTTTTCTGGCATGTTCAGTGAGTGAGTGAGTGAGTGAGTGGGTGAGTTATTAAATCAGAGAAATTGTCAATTTTCATTGAGGAAGGAAGTAATGGCAAAGAAAAAGATAGTTGTGAGCCTACTCTTGAAGAACCCTACCCTAGATCCAATGGTTTACAACATGGGTGTCAAACTCACGATGTCACATGACATGTCACGACGTGTTGCAACTTTTTTCCCATTGCCAGCAATCGGGTGGGCGTGGTTTTGGCACGATGCATCCGGCCCATGGGCCGGCAGTTTGACACCCCTGGTTTACAATAATTACCATCCTGTCTCCAATTTTCCCTTCCCAAATCTCACAGGTGATCCAGTAAAATAAAATGGTTGATGATATTGAAAGCCAGTGAAGAGTCTAATAGAACCAGAATCTCTTAGTATCCCTTTATATCACTAACCATAGATTATCTAAGAAAGCTGGAGGTTAAAGGCACAGTTTTGTAATGGTTCTTCTCCTATCTGAATGGGTAGTTTCAATTTGTAGCCATAGGAGAATAGCAATGAAGTCTTTGATTATTCTAGTGCAGAATATCTTAGGGCTCAATACTTTCCCCCATGCTGCCTAGTATCTATATAAAGCTATGAAGAGATATTAATTATTGGTGTGAAGTGAGTTATCAACAATAAACTGGTTTTCAGCTGTTCATTGCCACCTAACCTCAATTGGGAATGATGTGGAAACTGTCAGATCTGGATGGGGTAAAATAAGCTTTGATTAAAACCTTCCTAGACTGAATTACTATCTAACAGATTATGTTTGGTCATTCTTGATAGGATCCCACTCCCCATGAAGTAGTTGGTGCATAACTGCTGTATCTAGACAACATCAATTCCTACCTTTGATTGTATATTACATTCATATTTCATTCATAATTAAATATACAACTTCATTTCTCTACATGCATTCATCAACTTCCTTCCACAAGAACAATCCATCTTTATTGAGATCTATTATAGACTTATGCTTTCTCTTGCTTTCTCAGCACATAATACCTATTTTACTTTCGTTCATTCCTGCTCTTTAACAATTACTCCTCTTACATTCCTATTCTTTCCATGTGCCCTAGTTATCACCAGATAGCCCCATTTTAAAAAAAAATGTTGATAGCTTTGGTTATTTTGAAGGGTTTCACATAACACTTTTCAAGAAAGGTAGAAAAGTTCTAGAAAATGTGTAAATATGTATGACTAGTCTTAGTCATGTCACATGCAGATTCCCATGTAACAGTAAAGACAGTATTGCTAATTTTAGTACATATTAGCTATAAGCACAAACAAAGCTATATGGATTATCTCTACCTCCACTATCCATCAAAATTCCAAACACAACTTCTAGTTTATGGTATTAAAAAAGATACCATATTTTAAAGTCAGGGCTAGATAAGATACACTGGACATTGAAATTCATATTAATATTTCTTAAATAAAAGAACTAATGTACATTAACGTTCAATGACAGTACATTAATTGGGATTATGTACTGTTAAGTGTATGAGTTTAAAGGTGGTGGGTGCAGCACTGCAATAGTGATAAGTGCAGCATCAGAAGACTTGAAAGAGCAAGTTAGGGTTAGATTGTCATGAAGAAAATGTATGTATGCAGTCACTAGGAATCAAAAACAATTTTATGGCACATAGTCACTCGATCAATTAATTATAGTGTTAATTCTAAATATTATGGTTATATGCATTTTGAAAATTATTTGGAATCTGTGCTTCAGACTGTGTGAAAACATAACACCTCTCTTCTACAGCACGCAGCATAGATATGCATCACTCTCCAACATGATTATGGGCTCTGCTGGTTGAAGTAAAGATGCAATGAGATTGCATGAAGGAGACAAAAAAGGATCAGTTTCCTGAGCAATTAAAGAAATGTTTGGAAAGGAAAGGAAAGGAAAGCAGGTGATTTTCATAAGCAGACTCAGGAAATGTTCTGCTCATAAAGAAACTAGAAGGACCGAAATCCTCCTTCTGATAACTGAAGATAAAAATGTTCCTGAAGTCTCAAGGGATCATGTTTGTGTTGGGCAAAGAGAGATCCAGAGAAATGGGATAGGAGCAAAGATCCTGTGACACTGAAACTGTTGACAAGATCTGCCTGGTTGTGAATGATTCCGTTAAATCAAAGACACTTACATGAGAAAAGAACCAGGTTCGCCAATGTGTATTTTTTCAACAAATTCTCCAACGAATATCTAGCGAATGGAGGGAATATAAACCTACATATAAATATATTGCGAATCAGTTTTGAGTGACTAAATAGGAAGAAATGCTTTCATTTTAAATTCATTGCCTAGAAGTTAAGAAGTTATGATATAGAAATGAAAGAGAAGGAATTAATTTTGTGATAAATTGCTTTCCTGACAACTTTTGGTAATTGTCAGAGCTAAAATGTGATTGTTAGCCTAGAATATGCTTTTAAGGCAAGAAAAAAGAATGGAAATGCTTCGCATGCAGTGGCTCAATTTTCCTAGAAAAAGGAACAAGACAACCCTGTTAGACTGTATTCTAGCACTAATGATTCACCTTAGACATCTCAGCCCAGTATAAGAAAAGGCCAGAAATGATGTGAGAAGAACAAGGTCATCTGATGGCATCTAATTTGATTCTCTAGTTTCTAATTTCATAAAAGGGAATAAATGTTCTTTGAACTGAATGAGTTTAAATTTGGCATTTACTTGGCATACAAGCAAAAGATCACTGCAGTCAGGAAAAGGTTTATAAAAGTCTTTTGTGCATTAGGCAAATGAGAGAAGTTCAGTTTAACTATTCAAGATGCTTTATATTTGCCAGATCTGGAGTTAAGTCTGCTCCTAGTAAATTACAACACAGATAAAAGAATCTGATATAGAATTTGAAGGCAATCACTGTGATTTAACTGAGAATACTCATGCAAGGCATCTTCTAGAACACAGGTATCAAACTCATGATGTCACGTGTCATGTCACGACGTATCGTGACTTTTTTCCCATTGCCGGCAATGGGGTGGGAACGGTTTTGGCATGACGCATCTGACCCGTGGGCCGGCAGTTTGACACCCCTGTTCTAGAAGAAAGGATTAGATTTTGTAGAAGATAAAGCAAAGGCAGCAAGGAACTGTAATCCCCCAAAATATATAACCTAATGGCACCAGAGAATGGAATAGAGAGACTCAGATGTTTGCTTAGCCAAAAGACTAAAATTGCAACTGTGTGAATTGGCCCAGATTGTGCAGCAGCCCAAGGCACTAAGCATAAAAAAAAGAGGCAAAGAAGTCATTAGAATTAGTGGACTGTGACATTTATGGGCCAATATATGTTACCATACCAAATGGAAGCACATACAGTGTCTCCTCTGATTAATTGATGATTACACATAATGCGCAATTTACTATATGGTCAGGGAAGAGTACTGGATAAATTTAAAGAATTTTAAGCAATATATTTGCAAGAAAGTCTTCAGTACTTTAAACAGAGAGTGAGAGTGGATATATATCAGGCAAAAAAGAGCAAAGGTTTAGTCATAATGACCTATACCCTAGGACAGAATAGTGTGGCATAAAGGGGGGAAAAAACATTCTTTGACTGAAATGATGAGTCTGCAGGATGTCTGCAGACCTCGCAGATAAATTTTGGGGGAAAACTGTTAACAAAGCAAACTGCTTACAGAACAAGTTGATAAGAAAGCTACAGATGCAACATTAGAAAATCCAGCCTAAGCTAAAATAAAAGTATTTCATTCTAATACGTATTCATATGAGAGAGAGAAAGAGAAAGAGAGAGAACTGAACTCCAGAAGTGAGGGAGATACCAACCATACTACAATGGTTAGAGGTTCTTAGATACTTCCTTAAACTATTAAAATATGCAGTGTTGTTTATTTTGCTGAAACAGACCTTCTGTATCCCACAGTAAATGTTGACATATGTACTGCTGTAGAAAGGCCTCAAGAAAGGCCTCCTTGCATGCAGGGAAATCCAGAGCAGGCAACTTTATGTCTTCTAAATGCTTTGGACTTTAATTCCCAAGCAGTCATGGCTAATGGCAAAGACCTGTGAGAGCTATAATCCTAAACTTCTGGAGACAACCAATTTGCTGATCCTTATAGGAAATTCCAAAATTCTTGTTGATGTATTTCAGTTTTTGCTAGTTATATAAAAATTAATACAAGCTAATATAAGGTAAGGAATAAAAAGGCAAAAGAAAGAAATCAAAGAGGAAGGAAAAAGAGCAAGAAAAGAATAAAAGTTTTATATTTAGGCAGGAAAAATCAAAGATACAAGTACAGATTGGGTAAGACCTGGCTTAAAAACAGTAATTGTGAGAGGGACCTTGGAGTCCTAGTGCAGAGATCCCCAACCTATGGGCTGTGATCCACTACCGTGCCGCAGCCCCTTGGCTGCTGGGCTGCATGAGTAGCTGGGCAGTGCACTCCTCATGCCACTGTTGCCACAAGTGCTGTGCGGGCAGTGCCAGTGCCATTAGTATTGTGCGGATGGCAGCAGTGCAGCAAGTAGCAGTGGGCTGCGGTGTGACCCTTGCATGAGGCAGAGGTGCAATCCCCACACTCGGTGTGAGGACACAGTATGAGCCTCGTGTGGTGGCGGCGGTGAGAGTCTCGCACGGGGGTGGCGGTATGAGCCTGGAGGTGGTGGCGCCACAAACCTCACACAGGTGCCGCCATCGGTGAGTGCCTTGCATGCATGCTTGTAGCCCCATTTGCATCATGTGCATGCTCACAGACTGTTTGTATGTGCGCGTGCACTTGTGGCCACATTCACATTTGTGCATTTATGTGTAAGATGCCTGCCCCTTTCTCTCCCACTGGGCCGCCAAAACAAAAAGTTGGAGACCTCTGTCCTAGTGGACGATCACTTAACCATGATCCAGCAGTGTGCAGCAGCAGCCAAAACATGTAATACAATCCTGGGTTGTATAAACAGAGGCATAGAATCAAGATCGTGTGAGGTATTAGTACCACTTTATAAAATCCTAGTGAGACCACTCCTGGAATACAGCAGCCAATTTTGGTCACCGTATCACAAAGAGTTTGGAAAAAATGCAGAGAACAGCAACTAAGATGATCAAAGGCCTAGAGACTAAAATATATGAAGAATGGCTGCAGGACCTGGGTTTGGCTAGTGTAAAATAAAGAAGGAATAGGGGAGACATGATAGCAATATTCCAATATTTGAGGGGCTGCCACAAAGAAGAGGGGGGTCACGTTATTCACCAAAGCACCAGAGGGCAGGACAAAAAACAATGGTTGGAAACTGATCAAAGAGAGAAGCAACCTGGAATTAAGGAGAAACTTCCTGACAGTGAGGACAATTAACCAGTGGAATAGCTTGCCTCCAGAAATCATGGGTGCTCCATCATTAAAAAAGAGGCTAGACAGCCACTTGTCTGAGATGGTATAGGTTCTCCTGCTTGAGCAGGGGGCTGGACTAGAAGACCTCCAAGGTCCCTTCCAGCTATATTCTATTCTAATATTCTAATCATATAGAAAATCCTAAATGTCAATATAAATAGCAACTTAGTAGGACTGAGAAAAGACCTTTCAATCTTGGGCCAATCTGACACTTTGAGCCAACAGTAGAAAGTTTGATTAATCAATATTCCAGCATAGAAAAGCTACTTCTAACCTAAAGAGCCATATTTATTGTTTTTTGGGTTCCATTTTAATACAGCTCTCTTATATTGAATTCAGGCCCATCTACAGCAGCTTTTATGTTCAAAAGCCAGTTGATGCTATAGGGGATGCTCACAATCAGGGAATGAAAGCAAAGGCCTTTTCCTGTCAAATAACAACTATGAATCTAATTTGATTCATTGGATTACAACTCCAGCACTCCCAAGGCAACATAATTTTTGAAAAACATTAAGTTAAGGTTTTTTTTCTATCTGTAACATTTTACGTATATCAGTAAAATTTAGCAGCGGAGGAATGACACATGTGAATACATCGGAAGTATAAGTATCTTGTTTTATTCTAACAAGGATGAATAGCACACAATCAAAATAATGTCATATCTGATGTCATGTTTAGATTCTAAACCAAAGAACAACTGAGATTTTTCCTGCAGGTTTTTTTTTTAAAAAAAACCCTCTGGGGGATTCCAGCCAGGCTAATTGTTAATTTAACATAGTATTTTGCTGATTTAATTAAATCTTTGGAAGCCATGGGAAGTACATTAGTGACATGAATATCAAAACAGGAAGGATATGATTGCCATAACTTTTGGTTGCTGGAACCTAAAGGAACATACTGTCTAAATAATGAAAGAGTGGTCTGTTATATTAATGAGATAATTTATAATAGTTACAACTATGAAGAACAGAACAGAACAGTAGAACGTGACTAGCATAGGATATGCTTATACTGACAAAAGATAATATTTAGCCTTTTTAGTATAACTACTATAAAGACTGTTTCACATTTTTAGATATAGAACTAAGATGACCCAAATGCTCAATGCTTTAAAAATCATAAATAGCCAAAACATATATTTGAAATGTGTATCATACTGGCACTCCTGCTAAACAGGGGGAGGGTGTATTTTGTCTGTCAAGGGAGCAACTGGTGGCTAATCTAGCTTTGCAACAAGAAAAGTCCTAATCCTGCAAGGTTCTTGAGCACATTTACTAATATCAGCAGGAGAAACATGAGAATTTTACAAGAAATTTTACATGATATTCAGTTGTAGAAGTAGCATAAATATGTATTACAAGATTGATTAACCATCCACATTCAATACTTCATGTTTCATCATATCATTTGAATGTTGGTCATGTCAATTGATCCCCTTGTGAAAATATCTTATTTGAATAGAGAATATTCAATTCATACTTTGGAGATTAGCTCTTCAACCTCATTTGGGGAACCCTTTACTTCATATCTCTTTGTGAGAGTGAATCTTCAGGTGTGCATACACTCATCAGTCCCTCTAAAGCAGGGGTCCTCAACCCCAGGTCCGTAGACCAGTACCGGGCCATGGCATTCCAGCAACTGGTCCGCACAAACAAGCAAAGCCCCATCTGTGGGATGCAGGCAGCACACAAAACCACGCACTCTCCGGTCCACACAAAAGCCTCTCTCCGTGGAACTGGTCCCTAGTGCCCAAAAGGTTGGGGACCTATGCTCTAAAGAGTGAGACTGTTTATATTTCAGTAGAATAGGACCATGATCTTCCTGTCCAATTTTCAGTCCTTGATATCTGCATAGTTTTCTTATTAATTGACAGTAGCTAATCACATTATAAACATAGTGGTAGTGTCAGAACGCATATTCTTAGGGGGCTCTTTTCTAACTTTAATTCTGACTCTAATCTTTTTATACTTCTGGGTTCTGCTATACTCCTGGAGGGGAGGGGGGAAAAGCACTACGGGTATTTCTTTATTTTCCTCTATCGCTACACTGTAACACTTTGCTGTTTCTGCATACATGCTCTTTGAACTATCTTTCCCCTTGAGGTCAGCTAGAAAGAGGGGGAGAAGAAAGGAATGCGCCTCCGGCGACTGGTTTATCTCCACTTTTGGAAGGTAAGGTGTGAAGAGCCAACAAAACATTGCTGCAACCCTGAGACAGCCTGGCGTTATCAGCTCTTTCCCACAACAAACTTAACACCTGGGGATTGGCCCATTCAAACTGACCGGATGAACTATTGGAGTGGGGTTTGCTTGGGACACCTTTAACCTATTGATCTGAGTGAGAAACCCTCAAATCCTGTCTATTATGCCTGCTATCAGCTTCTCCTAATAAAAGTTCCTTTTGGAAGAAACTGCTTCCACGAATTCTGCTTTCTTAGGATGAGGTATTGAAGAGGGCCCTGACAGGTAGCTAGTGCATCTCACAAAGTGGGTGTCTGTACTGGTCTAAGATTCTAATAACTGACTGAAAAGCGAGTGAGAAAATGTCTAGGCAGACCCACCATTTCTTGCCCTATTGCATTCTATACCAGTTTAATTTTCTGTACGGTCTTCAAGGACATCTCTGTGTGCAAGACATTGAAATAATTGAGCTGGGAGATGATAAGGATGCGAGTGACTGTTTGGAGGGAAAACCAGTGAAGCTGTTCAAAGGCAGTCATGGCCACAGCTGCCACTTGTTCTTTGAGCATGTGCTGTGATTCCATGTATGTACTACTTCTAAATGGAGAAGTGCAAACCCATCCGTGAGAAAAGATGAAAGGTCCCTTATCTACCAGAGTGGCATTTGATGGCCAAATGATCAACCTTTTATGAAGCAATCTATATTCCAATGACAATAACTTACTCTTGAATGTAAGATACAGATCAGCCATGCATAGAAGAAATTGAGATATAAAGATAACCTCCACAGTTTAGAGGGGTATGGTTGTTGTTTGAGAATGCATAGGGGGGTCTTGCAAGCAAATAAAACCAATTTATGTAATGTGCTTTGTCTCTTTTTCACATTCAAGCATTCCCAGGTGAATATGGGGCCAAAGGAAACTTACAGAACTGATAATTGGGGGGAGAGGAGGAATAAGAAAATCCCAAGGAACCCCCATCTGAAGATAGTAAACCAGCTTGGTACAGCTGCCAAATTGGCAAGGTTAATTGAATTAACTATTGTCCAGGTGCAAACTGACTGAGAAGTAGGAGAGAGTAACTTCCCGGAGTGAAATAGTCTTAGACAGAATGATAATAAACTTCGGGGGGGGGGTTTACATTTCAGATAGCAGGTTTGGTTGCCCGATAACAAAAGGCAGCCAAGGCCAAAAGACTGCTTTCCCACTTTCTCAGCTTAGAACCATTCTTTCTTTGAGCCCCAGAGATTCTAAGCAATTCCCTGATCCACAACCCAGCTGTTCCATTCAATAATTCATGCAATATTTTTAAAACATGTAATGAGATAAGAAGTGTGCAAGTATTAGTGATCCTGACCATTCTATAAAGTAACTATCTGGACAAAGAAAAGAGTTGCAGGCATTTTGACCCTGATCATTTCAATGCTGGTGACATAAGACATTATACAAGTTCACACTAATGTAGACAGTGGGATATATGAGTAAGCTGAATGTGTATACACATATGAATATGTTTTTAAAACATTATTCTTTTAAGGCCAATCTCTTGTTTTGAACAGATGGAGCTACTGAGGTTGGGAGTATCTAGGCCAGAATTTTAAATGCTATGTACTCACGATTCACTTCACATTTTAATTTGTATACATGGCGTGGGAAGCTTCTATAGCTTAGAAGTCCATACAAATAAATATAACTCAGTTTCAAGGTCATGGCTAATTTTCATATTGTGATTGCAGTTGACAAATTGACATGTTAGAACAAAGAATGAACACACATTGGTACTTTCAGCACCAATGCTGAAAGTAACAAAATACTAAACTCCATGAGAGGAGAGGGGTGATGCAGAAGAATTTCCATGAATTCAACTGTTTCTGATCATGTTGGAAGTCAGCAAGGTGTGAAAGGCTGGAGATCTGCTTTCAGGGAAGCCCAGCTCACTAAATGTGGGGCACTTCCATATCACCAACATTTTCATGTTTCAGGTCCTTCAAAGCAAATTAAAAGTGATCTGTGATTCTCCTTATATGTATGAACTTGAAATACTGAGTTAAGGAATGAAAATTGCTGTCCCATCTCCTGAGCATTTTGTATTCAGCTTTCCCCCCTTTTTACACAGGAAAACTTCCCCTTTAAAGTGACAAAACACTTGTCAATTTCAGTCCTTCTCAATTTCAGCAACATTGCTATTAAGCTTAGAAGGTCTAGGAAGATAGATGAGAATAGAATTCCTGTGTAGTTAAGGAGATTCACATCCATATTTCCTTGAGTTTAGAATAGCACATCAGATGCTATTAAATCTAATTAAATCTGTCTTTTAATTAGAAACAAAAGACATCGCTACAAGCTTTTCAAACACCCTGAAATAAATGGAAATGGTAAAATCTTCCTTTCTACTTTGTCATCATTCTGAAAGTCTGTCAGAAGTGAAGACATCTTGTACAGAGCAAAGCATTTTAGAACCCATGTGAAGGAGATCCAGGATAAGCGATACACTAGTGTAGGCTTCTGAAATTGAAGATCCACTAAACCAGGGGTCTTCAAACTTGTCTCTTTTATGACTTGTGGACTTCAACTCCCAGAATTCCTCAGCCAGGAATTCTAAGTTATAAAAGTCCACAAGTTATAAAAGGGCCAAGTTTGAAGTCCCCTGCAATAAACCAAGCACAGCCAACAGTCTGTACTGTAAATTGCTAGATGTATTACCTCCCTTCACTTTCAATTGAAATACCAAATAAGGAAACAATATCGATTTATGGAATTCTTGAAGCTGGTGAGTTGTATTCATTTGAAGTAAATTAAAAGTTCTGCTATTGTACACTAGAGTATATAAAAGAGCTATGGACTTTCAGGATGCTGCAGGAAATCACAAATCATATCTTACCAAAACAATTCACTTGAACAAATAACAAAGGCAACTGATGGACCACACCAGTATTAAATGAGATGACAGGATGTTAATTAGAGAAACATCCATTGTAGGCACTAAGCTGCATGTCAAGAAAGAACCCTTTTCCTTTCTCTTCTACCTGCCTATCATTTATTAATTTGGCATACACGCACACACCCTGGTGGTTTGCTACCGGTAATGAGGCACTGATCTGACTTTTGAAGCAAACCCTATTCCCCTTCAAATCACTCCTGTGCCGTTGTTACAGCATAAACATCACCAGCATGGGTGGTACAATATAAAGAAAAGAGGAGCCTGAAGGTGAGGAAGGCATAGTTCTTAGTCTTCTAGTATCAAGGGCTGTATACAGAGAGAAAAACCTAAGTTTACTACTAAGTGCACATGTTAACATGGAATATGTGAATGGCACCTATGTGACATCTATGTTTGCAAATACATAAGAATATATATATATATATATATATATATATATATATATATATATATATATATATATATATATATATATATATATATATATATATATATATATATATATATATATATATATGTTTTCTGAGGTTTTTGCGGGTGTTTGTATGTAGGTCTTTGGTTCTTCGGGTTTTCTCCCACGTAGAATTTGAAGTGTCTTGGCAACGTTTCGACGAAGTCTCATTCGTCATCTTCAGGCTGGTGCTCTCGGCTTCTGCTTCTAGGAGCAATGTGAGATTTTAGCTGTTTCTTCCTTTTAACTGCCAGTGGGGGTTTGAACTGATTGGCTGGGAGCTCGGCTGTGTTCTGATTGGGTGGGGGTGTGTCTGTCAATTTGGAAACCTGCCCTTATTGACAGACGAGTCCATAGTACGGGGAATGACACCAGACCTACACTCACAAAAACCACACAAGATGTCACCACCACACATCCAGGCAAAAAGCAAACCCAAACCCACACTGATGAGGAGGCATGACCACCCGAAGAACCAAAGACCTATGTGTGTGTGTGTGTGTGTAGTATGTATATATATGTATATATGTATATATGTATATATGTATATATGTATATATGTATATATGTATATATGTATATATGTATATATGTATATATGTATATATGTATATATGTATATATGTATATATGTATATATGTATATATGTATATATGTATATATGTATATATGTATATATGTATATATGTAGGTCTTTGGTTCTTCGGGTTTTCTCCCACGTAGAATTTGAAGTGTCTTGGCGACGTTTCGATGAAGTCTCATTCGTCATCTTCAGGCTGGTGCTTTCGGCTTCTGCTTCTAGGAGCAATGTGAAATTTTAGCTGTTTCTTCCTTTTAACTGCCAGTGGGGTTTGAATTGATTGGCTGGGAGCTCAGCTGTGTTCTGATTGGGTGGAGGTGTGCTCTGATTGGTTAGGGGCTTGGCTGTGCTCTGATTGGATGGGGGGTTGGCTGTGCTCTGATTGGCTGGGGGCTTTGTTGTGCTCAGGTTAGTCAGTGTTACAAGGGGATTAGAGATGGTAAACTGTATAGCTGTTTGGCTTTGCGTTCGTGGTCGTGCCTCATCTTCATGGTGGGTGTCAGTTTGCTTCGTGTATGGATTGGAGGGGTTTAAGGTGGCTAATGATGCAGCTGTGGTCTGGCTTCTGGTTTGTGGTCGTGCCTCCTCATCAGTGTGGGTTTGGGTTTGCTTTTTGCCTGGATGTGTGGTGGTGACATCCTGTGTGGTTTTTGTGAGTGTAGGTCTGGTGTCATTCCCCGTGCTATGGACTCGTCTGTCAATAAGAGCGGGTTTCCAAATGGCTGGTAGGCGGGAGGTATCATCTCGTTTGCTCATGCTGTGTGGGTGTTTTTCTATCTCGATGGCTTCTCTGATTATTCTGTTATTAAAGTGTTCAGTTTTGGCGATAGTTCTGGTCTTTTTGAAATCAATTTCATGTCCTGTGGCTTTGAGGTGTTGGACCAGGGAAGAAGTTGGTTCCTCTTTTTTGACTGAGTTTTTGTGTTCTTCAATGCGTGCACTTATTCTTCTGTTGGTTTGTCCAATGTATGTGGTGGAGCAGGCAGTACATGGGATTTCATATACTCCTTGATTTTCTAATTCAATTTTGTCTTTAGGGTTTCTTAGGATGGTGGATATTTTTCTGTTTGTGCAGAATGCTGTTTTGATATTATGTTTGTGAAGGATCTTGCTGATCCTGTCTGTGGTGCCTTTTATGTATGGGAGGAGGGCTTTGCCGTTTTCTTGTTCTCTGTCTTGGATTTTAGTGGGAGTTTCTTTTTGGATTAAGTTGGAAATCTTATTTCTTTGGAATCCGTTGGATGTAAGTACATTAGTGAGAGTGTGTAGTTCGGTTTTTAGGTGTTGTTCGTCAGCTAGGCATTTGGTTCTTGAGATGAGTGTCTTGGCTACGGAGTTGATCTGTGCTGGGTGGTGGTGTGAGAGTGCGTGCAGATAGCGGTTTGTGTGTGTTTTCTTCTGGTAGATGGTGTGTCCTAGGGACCCATTGGATTTCTTGTAGACTAAGACATCCAGGAAGGGAAGTTGGTTATTAGCTTCTGTTTCCATGGTGAACTGTATTTTGGGGTGTAGGCTGTTGAGGTGTGTGAGGAAGTTGTCCAGTTTTTCTTTCCCATGTGGCCAGATTACGAAGGTGTCATCTACGTATCTGAGCCAGAGTTTGGGTTTGTGATCAGATTTTTCTAGAGCTTGGGTTTCAAAGTGTTCCATGTAGAGGTTTGCAATGGCAGGTGAGAGGGGTGATCCCATGGGTGCTCCTTCTATTTGTTTGTATTTTTGTCCGTTATAGATGAAGTATGTGTTGGATAGACAGTGGTTGGTCAGATCTAGGATGCGTTTGGGGGGGTTATATTTGTTTTGGATAGCTGTTAAGGCTTCTTTGATTGGCACTTGGGTGAAGAGGGATATGACATCGAAGCTAATGAGTAGGTCGCTGGGCTGTAAGTTTTGTTTCTTTATGATCTCTATGAACTGGAATGAGTTTTTTACGTGTGAGGTGATGGATTCTGCATAGGGCTGTAGTTGTTTGGCGAAAAATTTGGCTAGGTTTTGTAGAGGTGAGCCTATGGAGCTGACTATGGGTCTAAGTGGGGTTCCTTCTTTGTGTATCTTGGGGAGATCATAGAGCTTAGGGCATCTGTATGATTTCTCTCTGGGAATGATTCTTTGCTGGATCTCTTCGCTAATGGGGAAGGCTTTTATTTTGGATCTAGTGGTTTTTTCCAGGTAGGTGGTGGGATCTGTGTTTAGGGGTTTGCATGTGGAGTCTTGGAGTAGGTTGGTTAATTTGGTTTGGTAGTCAGATGTATTCATGATCCCCGTGGCGTTGCCCTTGTCTGCTGGTAGGATTATTATGCTGGTGTCTTGTTTCAGGTTAAGTAGTGCTGTCTGCTCCTCTTTGGGTAAGTTGCTTTTGGGTGGCTTGCTGGTGCAGAGTATGTTGGTAATTTCGAGTCTGATTCTGTTAACGTCGTCGGGGTTGAATGAGACTTCGTCGAAACGTCGCCAAGACACTTCAAATTCTACGTGGGAGAAAACCCGAAGAACCAAAGACCTACATACAAACACCCGCGAAAACCTCAGAAAACAAATATGTATATATGTATA
Source organism: Bothrops alternatus (assembly GCA_034064705.1). Taxonomy (NCBI): domain Eukaryota; kingdom Metazoa; phylum Chordata; class Lepidosauria; order Squamata; family Viperidae; genus Bothrops; species Bothrops alternatus. Next base: position 2,220,609 of record JARGCV010000040.1, read on the forward strand.
TATGTATATATGTATATATGTATATATGTATATATGTATATATGTATATATGTGTATATGTGTATATGTGTATATGTGTATATGTGTATATGTGTATATGTGTATATGTGTATATGTGTATATGTGTATATGTGTATATGTGTATATGTGTATATGTGTATATATATGTACCGTATATGTATATGTATATGTGTATATGTGTATATGTATATGTATATATATGTTTTCTGAGGTTTTCGCGGGTGTTTGTATGTAGGTCTTTGGTTCTTCGGGTTTTCTCCCACGTAGAATTTGAAGTGTCTTGGCGACGTTTCGACGAAGTCTCATTCGTCATCTTCAGGCTGGTGCTTTCGGCTTCTGCTTCTAGGAGCAATGTGAGATTTTAGCTGTTTCTTCCTTTTAACTGCCAGTGGGGGTTTGAACTGATTGGCTGGGAGCTCGGCTGTGTTCTGATTGGGTGGAGGTGTGTTCTGATTGGTTAGGGGCTTGGCTCTGATTGGATGGGGGGTTGGCTGTGCTCTGATTGGCTGGGGGAGTGTTCTGTTTGGGTGGGGGCTTTGTTGTGCTCAGGTTAGTCAGTGTTACAAGGGGATTAGAGATGGTGAACTGTATAGCTGTTTGGCTTTGCGTTTGTGGTCGTGCCTCATCTTCATGGTGGGTGTCAGTTTGCTTCGTGTATGGATTGGAGGGGTTTAAGGTGGCCAAGCCCCTAACCAATCAGAACTCTGGGCAAGCATATGAATGGTAATTGATATCCAGTGTGCTTTACCATCCACAATCTCATAGTCAAAGAGACATAATATCTTTTCCATACACCAGCAAAGTTTTTCAATAGTTTATTTAAAAACAATGGAGCCCATCTTAAAAACTCATTGCAGTGCGAGGCAAGCAATTTTCAAAAATAGGTTGAAGTGTGAGGAAACATAAGGAAAAAACACCATGCTGGCTAGCAATTTGGAGAGCACATTTCTGGAAAGTATCCACTAGAGAAGGCTGAGCTACCTCAGTCTCACCACTGTAGAATTCTCTCTCCAGGCATGGACACAGCTGTCCAAAAAGAGCATGGGGCAAGAGATCGGTCCCTGCTTTTCTCCTTACAATTAGTCTTGGCTATACATCAAAAAATAAAATCAGATAACATCTATATGTTTGAAGATTTTCCATCAGCCCTCAATGCCTGAGCAAATGATAAGGCTCTATGGGAGCTGATGTACAAAATAACTAGGGAGCACCAACCTTTCACCTAAAAAAATACTGTATAACTTTGAAATTCGTCATAGCTTGTGAATAAATCCATATCAGATACCAGACCAGAAGAAAAAAGCAGGTGATTAGAGTAGATAACTTTGTCATAGTTCCGATAGATGAAACCCATCAAAAGAACTTCAAGGCAAAATCTTCCTTAAACTACATTTTATTCAGGAAACAAAGTATCGGTACTACATAGTTGAACCCAAAAACTAAATTCCCTTCCCCCAGATACAAAGCTTTTGACCCCCTCGGAGAAGGTCCGCAACTTGGGCGTCCTCCTCGATCCACAGCTAAATTTGGAACATCATTTTTCGGCTGTGGCGAGGGGGACATTTGCCCAGGTTCGCCTGGTGCACCAGTTGCGGCCCTATTTGGACCGGGAGTCTCTTCTCACAGTAACTCATGCCCTTATCACCTCGAGGCTCGACTACTGCAATGCTCTCTACATGGGGCTACCTTTGAAAAATGTTTGGAGACTTCAGGTAATGCAGAATGCAGCCGCGCGAGCAGTGTTGGGCTTGCCTAGAAATGCCCACATTTCGGCATCACTCCGCGAGCTGCATTGGCTGCCAATTGGTCTCCGAACCCAATTCAAAGTGTTGGTTATGACCTATAAAGCCCTACATGGCATCGGACCAGGTTATTTATGGGACCGTCTGCTGCCTCATGAATCCCAGCGGCCAGTTAGGACCCACAGAGTCGGCCTTCTCCATGTCCCGTCAGCCAGACAGTGTCGCCTGGCGGGGCCTAGGGGAAGAGCCTTTTCTGTTGCGGCCCCGGCCCTCTGGAACCAACTTCCCCCGGAGATCCATGTCGCCCCCACCCTCTCCGCCTTTCGTAAATTGCTTAAAACATACCTTTGCCGGCAGGCCTGGGGCAGCTAACACCTTGCCCCTAGCCAGTGTATGTTTGTGTGTATGTTTGTGGAATGATTGGTTTTTCTTTTTTAACTTCGGGGTTTTTATATTTATATATTTATATTTATGTATTTTATTGTGATTTCTATCATGTTGTGAGCTGCCCTGAGTTCTCCGGAATAGGGCGGCATAGAAATTAAATAAATAAATAATAAAATTAAATAAATAATAATAAAGTAATAAAGCATAATTCCCACCCCCAGTAAGCTATCATAAATCACATTCTCCAACTAGCCTAAAACGCGGGCTTCTTCCCCAGCTCCTCAGCCCGCCAAAACATTATCAACTTGACCTTGGGTTCCCACAAAGCCACATTATTGTTATGGCTAATTGCACCTAATTTCTTAATACCAGAAAAAGCATGTTAAGGAAAAAGAGAAAATGACTGCATTTTCATCAGTTGTCAGAGCGGGAATATCCAACGTTAGCAGCGTTGACAAACTTTATCAATAATCAGGACGGTTGATTAACAATTGTAAATATGTATATATGTATATATAGTCTTTTCACAATTGTACAACCATGTGGCTGATTTGTATGTTCAATTCATAATTCAGCCAATTTTAACATTTCAGTTATTGAAAAATGAATGGAACCTGAGATCGCCTGGTACTAAATTTCCAACCAGTGTTACTTGGTGATTAGCATTGGACAAATCATTGACACCTTCAGTTCAATGTATCTTGAAAGCATTTTCCATGATATAAACTTGATTAATATGATATGAATTGAATTCCATGAATGAGAATTGGGATACTAGTGGGATGATGAAGAACCTCTACAACTGTTTTCCTGCACAATGAGTTAGAGACATTGGAAGCTATTTTAAACTAAATTTGCTTCCTATGCTCATCATTCTCAACACTGATCAGCTTGGATGATACTGAACTCTGCAGGAAACCTTTTCCAAGTCCTACCCAGAGATGTTTTGGTTGTTGTTTTTTCCCATACAAAACATTTGTTCTCCATTGAGAAATGGGCTTTCCCTATTGATCCATTAATGCAGTTAGCTAGCAGTTACCATCAGGCAAATTGCAAGGCAGATCTCCAATGTATAATTAAGGTAGTAATAAAGCTAATTGTTGGATGCCAGAAACCATTCCCAGCTCCTTCTGCATCCTGAGGCTTATGTGTTTTGGCTGAGCTAAGAAACAGAGTTCCAGTTCACCTCCTAATATAATAAATTATATTAAGGCATTATTGTATCAATATAGTCATAGAGTGAATGATTCAACCCACTCTAAAAATGACTTATTTGAAATCAGGGATTAGAATTAAGACCATTTTTATCCTTATTAGGTATTCCTCTTGGGAAGTCTGGCATCAGATTCAATAGCCTTAAGGCAACTAACTATATTACAATTACTTACTAACCAAACTGTACATGGAAAGCTGATGATAAGAATATTGTCTATGCTTTTCAGTCCCTTCACTAAAGGCTGGGGAGTGGGAATGTTGGGCATATTTATCTGCTGTACAATTTGCTGGGAGAGAACACCAAGCCCAGAATCTTCAAATGGTTTGGATATCAGCTTCCATCAGCCCAAGCTAGCATGGCCCGTAGAAAAGGATTTTATGAGCCCAGAATACCAAGAAGGCTCCAGGTTGCCTACTGCTCCAGAATCCTCTGAATGTGTAGGTGTTCCATAGCAGACGTGGTCACATGCTAGTCATTGACTTGGAATGATGGAACGTTTAGCAAACCTTATGAACACCAGAGAGGAAACATGACTGTTGCAAAAAGGTGTTATGCTGGAGAAGGGAAGAAGTAAGAGAAAGAGTTAAGTTTGCCTTAATTATCCTATTTATAAATTAATCTGGAGAATTACTTTAGCAGGTTTTCAAGATTCTATTACATTATCCTGTGAATAATAAAGATCTTTACAAAAAATTAAATGGTTCTTGTTTTCTGAGTTTTTTAGTGTCACGAGGATTGACAGATGGGAAGTTTTATGTAAGTTTTAACATGCCATCAACTGTTTACCCTGCAAAATTCTAATTCCCATGACATGGCATCCTTTGCAAAGGAATATATATAAGAGCAACAGCTAACATTGTACAACCAAACTTCTGTTCATACACCAAACCTTCCATTTACTTTCCTCCCTTCCTGCAACCTGTCTCACATAAAGATTTATTCTGGTAGGTCCCAATTCCATACTTTAGACCACATTTTCTAGAGCATGATGGAGGAGGAGGAGGAGGAGGAGGAGGAGGAGGAGGAGGAGGAGGAGGAGGAGGAGGAGGAGGAGGAGGAGGAGGGAAGATGTGCATTCACCATTCTGCTCATGAGAAAACACTGTTTGCCTCAGTTCCTAAATACAGATATCAAACACTTGGACAATGTGTAAATATTCTGAAAAAAATTGGAGAATTGTCAGGATGACAGTGCACAATCACAATGAGAATATTTGGGAGGATTTTACTTTAGCCAAGTCAATTTTTCTTATTTCAGCTGAAATAACATAGTAAAATAATGAAGGTGTTATATGTACATGGACTGGAGAGGTCCAGATCAAGTCCCATTAATCATGGAGTTCATGAGTGAGTCTGACCAGTCATCATATCTGTCTCTCTCTCCCCATCCATCCATCCAAGCAATAAACTTGTAAGCTACTCAATCACACAGAGCCCTAAGCAATTTATATTTTAAGATTATAAAACACAATACATTAATCCAATCTAATATCAGACAATAACCCATCCTGCCTCAAGGAACTGTTGAAGATCCCCATGAATGCTATCTTGAGCAACAATAAAACATAAATGCAATCACTCAATAAATAAAGACTCTTCCTCCCAATGTTGTTCTCTCCCATTTGCCAGCGCCTTGAATCTAGCACAAAACACAGCAGCTGAGGGAGATCAGAGAAAACAACCTGGGGCCATCCCTGCTATTATTGTCCTCACTTGTTGAGAGAACAACTAGGGAGGAGATATGCTAAGATCACCTATCAAGACCTGGAGGTCACACTCAGCTGCCAGGCATCCAGCTTCCAAATACTAATATGTATTTACAAGCTCGCTTAAAAATATGGGCAGATTCTGGTCTACAGAATGCAACTTAATCCCCTGTTGCTTAGCAATGCTTAATACACAGAGGAAGCAAAGACCTGAGATCCTATTTGTTCTCTAGTGGAATTCAGGAGTCTGAGGTGAGAAGGCTTATTCTTTCTGCTTCAGCCTTGATGTATTCAAGAGAGCTGCCATGGAGACACTCTCTTTCATGATGGGTAATCTTCAGCAAGCCATGTTCAGCACAACTGACAGGTTCTGTGACCTCTGTGGACATGGCATGATGATAAGACATTGTCAGACAGCTTTTCGAAAAGAAAAGGTATTTGTCAGAATAAAACATCTACTAATAATCACAGATAACTACTGAAATAATGAACATAAAAAAGAGCCATGAGCCACATACCTCAGAAATCTGAAACAATGGTTCTGAGGAATGGATATGCAAACCTTTATCCCTCCAGGGCAACCCATTTCAACAAAGCATAGATGCAGCCTAGATTTCAGAAGCCAGTTCTGGGGTTATGTTTGAGGGGGGGGATGACAAATAAATGCACAGTAATTGTAATTTCTATACCTTTTGGGCATAACTAAAAGTCACCCTCTACCTCGTCTTCTGTTAACCTTTCCAATGCACTTACACTGTGGGCAGAGAAGAACAGAAAAATTGAAGGACCCCATTATGCAATGTTCTATTCCAGTTTTCCCCTCTCTCGTTTGCTGCAGCTATTCAAACTGCACAATATACCATAACCACTTTATAATAATAACAGAGTGTACAGTAGAATGCCAATATGAGATTTTTGTGCATCACGTCCAAGATATTACCCAACTGCCACCTTTCAGATACAGAATTTTAGTCAAGCTCATTTGGTTATTATTCCTAAATGTGGCTTAGATAAATTATATTTTATTTGATTATTTATATCCTGCCTTTATTATTTTTACAAATAACTCAGGGCCACAAAAATATCCAACATACCTTCCTCCTCCTGTTTTCCCCACAACAATAATTCTGTGAGGTGAGTTGGGCTGAGAGTTAAATTTGGATTAGTCCAAGCCTTTGCAGCAAAGATTGTTGATTGTGGTATGACTGATGAATATGTGTGGGGTTTTAATCTTTAATGGTTTTTGCTTGGACTTGATTAATTGTTGTTTTATATACATGTTGTGAGCTGCTCCGAGTCTTCGGAGAGGAGCGGCATATAAGTCCGAACAAAATAAATAAATAAAATAAAATAAACAACAAATTATTTCTATTTGTACAATGACTTAGTGGTATTAATTCAAACATTCAAAGACCTGGGACAGAGGAAATCCTATTTCAGAATAACAACTTTAAATATATCAAGGCTTTAAAGATCCTTCTTAGTCTTCCTAATTATACTATCATTCTTACAAAAATGGATAGGGGTTTTCCTATACAAAATGCTGTATGATATACAATATACTTAGGAAATTTTCCCAGTAGGGAGGAGAGCTCAAGTGGGGAATTAGCTTGGACTCACTACTTAAACACAAGGGACCAAGGTCCACCACCACCATCACCTCCCAAATACCTTCAACCTTATCTAATCTTTCCAAGGTGAAAGCTGCTAGTCTGGGAAGATTCCTGCACTGTAGGCAGAGACCAATAAAGTACGGTAGCTAGTTCAAACTTTACACATGTGGCTCTGGTTGTTCACGCCTGAGAGAGACTGGCTTATCCTAAGACAAAATAATAAATGCAAGATTCACTAGAATGACTGAGAGTTGCTCAGTAAGGTTTTGGACATAGGCCTTTCCTTTTGGAAATATCAAGGACTAAACCTAGGGCCTTTTTACATATAAATGAAAGCAAAAAAAAAAAAGCCTATCCACAAATGAAATGATGAGCCATGTATAGAAACTCTGCTATTTAAATTGGAATAGCAGGATTAAAATTAAGTGAAGCTAGTGATTATATTCTGGGGAAAACTCTCTGAAAAAGTTTAATTTTAATGAAAGGGTGGAAAGCGAATGCTCAGAGGTGGGAAATAGGCTTCCGTGTCCTTCTGTGCCAAGCAGCCCATCCAGCTATGAATCTCTCTCGGATTCTTACCTCAGGAAAAGAGAAGACCTAAAGTATAAGGTCCCCTGCTAATTTTTCAGGATGGGGAAGGCAGTCTTTGAACTCAGTCTGGTACTTACTCCCATTCTTTCCGTCTTGCCTGTGGCGTGCTCTGCATTTTATGAGCTTCATGAGCCTTGATGATATCTCGCTGTTCAATCAGCCCCCCTCGTCGGCGTTTGATGACTTCAGGGCTCACAGGGATAAGTTGGCTTTGCCCTAAGTCAAGGGTGCTGCTACCATCCAAACCCAGGGTGGATTCTCTCTCCTGGGATTGCAACTCATAGAGACCATCAAAGCTGGTAGTACGTGAGATGAGGCTGTCTGGCTCCAGCAAGCTACAGGAATGAGCAGGCTGCATCAGGCCCAGCCGGTGCTTCCGCCATGCTTCTTCCTCCGGTAGGGCCAGCACATATCTCTGGGTTCCACTGCCCAGCTCAGTGGTGGTTCCTCCAGGAGAAAAAGAACCTGCCTCAGAGAGCATGTGAGCACTTAGGGAACATGTGCCAAGGCTGAGCATCATGAATACCGTTCAGGAACATCACTCTAAAAGAAGCAAAACAAGGGGAGAAAAGTTACCGACAAGCTTTTTCTTATGGCTTATTTTAAATGAGAGAAGAAAGACTATACATAATAGAGACTGTCCTCTGAAAAAAGCTGCCTGGGTGCATTTTACTTTTTAAAAAGCCAATGCAACATAATAAATGAACAGGATCAGAACCCACTTGGTTGAAGGAATGTGGGAAGTACTTATTTCACACATTCCTCTGAATATCCTGTGAGATGAACTTCAGCTTGAAAGTGTTTGCAATATAAAACTTATGTTCAGGTCCTACAGGCCCAGGCATTTCAATCTATTACAAGTAATGCAACTCTTACATGCAAAAAGTCTCAGCTCCCATTCAATTATAGCTTTAAAAAAAACCTCTTTGCAATATTGAAGGACTGCTGCTAGTTTGTGAAGAAAGGACTGAACTAGGTGGATTAGCATTCTGACTCAATGTAAGATACTTCCTTACATTTCCATAATGTTCCTAGCAGGAAATAATGGGATTTTGTAAATTCCATTTGGGCATCTCATGCATAACCTAGTATCTTCTGCAGATCCCTCAAGCAAGGTATTCTTTTTGTATCTCTGTCTAGATCAGTGGTTCTTAACCTGGGTGATATTGCCCCCCCAGGGGGCGATTTCATTTTTCAGGGGGGTGATGGAACAAAAAGGGGCGACACAGGGACAAAGGAACAAAAAGGGGTGATATGGGGGCAATAGAGTGAGAAGTTTTGGGGACACTTTTGAGCCTTCCCCTGTGGCTCCAAGCCCCCTCCACCATTTACTTCTCTCTCTCTCTCTTTCTCTCTCTCTCTCATGCAGATTTGCCCCCTTGCAGGGCTCCCGATTGGCCCTGTGCCTGGGTGCCCTGCCCCCTGGGAGAAGTGTGGCCAGGAAGTTCCTTTCCCTGGCTGACCCCGTCCAAGGTGCACATAGCCGGGAACCACGTGGGGAAGCCCCGGGATCCCTGCTGGGAGCAGCCCACCAGAGCCTCAACAAGCTGCGGCCCCAAGGGAGAGCAGCCCCTGAGATACCCAGCTGCGGAACCATTGGCCCAGCTGGCCAGGAAGGTGCACCAGAGTCCTGGCTGCTTTGTCAGTGAAGAATGTGAGGTGAGCAGAAGATGGGGGGGGAGAAAGGGAGGAGGAGGCATTTTCCAAGCAGCAGCAGAAGAGCCCCAGCTGGACCCGTGGGAGCGCCTCCTCCTGGGGCCCAGCGACAGCTTCCTTGCCCTCCTCCTCCTCCCCTTCTTCCTCCTGCTGCCCCCTGGGTGCCAGTCCCAGCAGGGGTGGCAGCCAGCGGGGGCATCACTCCCTGTGTGACACTGGTGGGTCGTAGATCGCTAGGAGCGCCGTGCGATGTGGAGCAGCCCCAGCTCCTCCAGCACGATGGACCTACCGGCAACATAGGAGGCTCCAGCGTTGATCCTGGTAGGAGGCAGATTGTTGCCCCGGTTCTGACCGAGGATGCTGGCGGTGCGGGAGAAGGTTTGGCGACACAGCTGATGGGGGGCGTTGCGCAGCCCTGGGATGCCGGCAGTGCGAGGGGAGGCTTGGCGATGCAGCAGATGGGCGGGGCATTCTGTAGATGCCCCATGGCCCCGACTTGAGCCCAGGGATGCCAGCAGCATGTGGGATGGCCTGCCAAAGTGACCATGAGCCGGGGTGTCCCAGCAGGCCCAGCAGGCAGCCGGGCTGGGCGCCTTCAGTGGCAACAGGGGGTCTTCTGCTGCCTCCTGCCCCCCTCCCCACCCCTTTGGCGCCCTCTGCCTTTCGTTCTCTCTCTCTCTCTCCTCACCTGGAGAAAGAAAGGGGGAGGGAGGGAGAGGAAAGAAAGAAAGAGAGAGGGAGAGGGGAAAGAGAGAAAGAGAGAGAGGAAGCGCAAGTGCCTCTCTCTCCCTCTCTCTCTCTCTCTCTCACACACACACACACACTGAGTGGGGGAAGAGGACTGGCAGACCAAGGGCAGAAAGAGGGAGAGGGAGGGAGGGAGGGAGAGAGAGAGAGAGACCCTTTTGACATCTAAAATGAAGATAACACTGAAGATAGATATATAATAAAGGTAAAAAAGGATATATGCGGTGTTATCTTCATTTTAGATGTCAAAAGGGTTTTGCGGCTCCCAGTGTTTTGTTTTCGGTGGGAAACGGGTCCAAGTGGCTCTTTGAGTGTTTTGGGTTGCTTACCCCTGCTCTACCCATACAGTGGCACGCCATTGGCCAAAATGGGCAGTGATGGAGGGGGGAGTGCTTCTTTCGAAACATCGCATGCTGTTTTGTGTGTCTCTTTGTATTGTACTTTTCTAGCGTGCACTCCAGTTCAACATTATATTTTCTTTGTGTCTTTTTAATCCTTTTTACAATGTCCGTGACTATATATACTTTCCTTGAATCTTAATTTAGTTTCAGAGTTTTTGTCTTGAAATTCTTAGTTCCTGCATTGCGGTTTGTTCTTATGCCCTTTTTATATTTCTTTTTGCATCTTAAATTTCACTTGTAATTCAATCATTAAATGTTACTGTTTTTCTTTTCAGGCATTTCACTTTCTTGCAATTGAATTTTGTTTTCAGTGGTCATTACATTTAAGTGTCTTGAATAAATAAGATAATAATGATATACATGTATCACGAAGTTTGGGAATAAAGTGATGGGTGGCACCAAAAGTTTTCCCACAGTTGAGATATGGGGAAAAGACTGAAAATAAATTATTTGCATCGATATGTCCTGATGACAATTTTAAAGAAAACAAAAAAAGTGTTTGCATAAATTGAAGAATTATTTCCTATGTTATGATTGAGAGAGTATGTTGGGGGAGGGGAGTGATGACAACTTCCTCATTGGCTCAAGGGGGTGATTCATTCAAAAAGGTTAAGAACCACTGGTTTAGATGAAGTGGATAATGGAAAATGACATCTCTGTTTCTTGGTTACTCTGTTGAAGAAGTGGATACAACATTGTAGTGGAAGGAGATATGCTCATGAATACCTTATTTTTATTTCTCAGGCACACATTTTTCCAATTCTATTTAGATATCCCCAGTTCTGCAGTCTCTGCAGTATTAATCTATAATCTCCAAGTTTCCCATTCAAAATCACCATTAGACATCTTGCATGGGAATTATGGAAGTTGTGCAACAAAACTAAATGACATCAGATGAGAGAAGGCATTAAATGAAACAGATAATAGCCCAAGGACGCTAACACCACATTAAATCTGGTATCTAAACACCAGATTCTGTTCCTTTTTATGAAAACATTTTTACAGAATATTGCCAGACTCTATATAGCTCAGGGCTTGTTGATGACTTTGCTAGAAGTAAGCACAATCAAAATTTAAATGAGATGGCACCAGTGGAACATGTCTTTCTGGCTTACAAAGACTGATCAATAAGGAGGAGGCAGAGGTTAAGGGAAGAAATCCAGGAAGGAAGCATATCAACATCTGCCTAAAGGCACTCCTATGTACTGGAATAACAAATACATTTTGAGGTGAAAAGGGGGGGGGATATACTGATGAATAATTATTATATCAATATTGTAAGAAGTGAGTCCCAATACAGATCACAGATGAGGACTAGCCAAGGATTCAAAAGACCAGAAAGCATATAGTATTCACTGAATCAGTAGGGATTCTTTTATTCATCACTTACATAATTTTAAAAAAATGTAGTTGAATCTTTTATAGGAGACCCCAAAGTAACACACTAGTATCTTCAGTAGATCCAATCTTGGTTAATGATAAATGTTTAGACAACATTCCAAGTTCTACAAAATTTCATATCAAGCAGAACAGAAAGATCTCAAATTCTCATTCATGGTAAAGTTGCCCATTCATATAAACACATAAAAGTTGCCCACTCATATAAACACATAAAATTATTTCAAAGTGATAATACCTGAAGAGTTTACTCCTCTAGATAATTTATTCGGTGGAAAGAATAAAATCAAAGAGATAAGATGAACAGTCCTAAATTTCAAAGATATGTAACATTTATTCATGCAGCCACAAACACACTAGACTAGTAAAATGAAGGTGAGAGTATTCAGCCCTGATGCCAGATCATCAGATCCTTATGGGCAATGGCTCTGTTTGTTGCTGCTAAATACTATGTTAATCTGTAACAAAGCTTCCCTCATCCGTGATCTTATCAAGGATGAAGTGGCTAACTTGGTATGTATAACCAAAACCTGGAAGATGGCATTCCCCTCTTGGAGTTGTTCCCACCTGGGTTTTGACTGTGGGCACCAGCCATAAACCCAGGGAGGGATGTGGTGGATAGCTGTTGTTGTCTGGGAAGATTAAGTAGCCGCTGCATCACAGATAATCGGTTGTGAGACCAGATGTGAGATCCTGTCATTAAAGTTGGAGCAATTATGTTTGTTGTTGCTGTATTCGGCTCCCTACTGTGCAGCAATATTTCTGCCTGAGCTGTTCGGTTCTGTTGCTAAAGACTTTAATTTGCTCTCATTTGAGATAAATTCTGGACTGGCTCAGCAGTTTACGGCTCACATGGAAATCATGGAACACACACAAGGCAGTCACATGTTAGATTTGTCATTTTTATCAGGGTAGCTGTAATATGATCTAAATCTAGACTTGCAGCTTTTTCCTGTAGCCTGGTAGTAATTTGCATAGAATAGTCTGATGTGCCAGTAGTGCCCTTTTTGACTGGCAGACCTTCTCATAGTCATTTGTACCTTAAATACCTTGTGAGAGGACTATTTCAATGTGCTCTTCATGAGACCGCCCTTGAAGACCATTCAGAAACCACACCCCGTTCAGAATGCAGTGGTATGAACAGTTCTGGGTATGCTCCAACATGCCTGCATAATCCTTCTGCTGAGGGAGCTGAACTGCTTGCCATAGAATTTCTGGGTGTATTCAGAATGTTGTTTGTTACCTGGCATGTGAGAGACTCCTTTCTTTCATTGTTTCTATCCATCAAGTAAAATCTGGCAAGAAGTGGGTATGCTCTGAATTCCGTCTGTTAAGGCACCTGTTGGGTTCTACGGTAAGTACTGTGCCTTCTGTGTTACATTCTGGTTTCAAAGATTCAAATATCCTGCTATCCTTGGAGTAAATCTTGTAGACCTTGCTTTTTCTTCAAGTTAGGCTGGAAGATATGCCCATCTGGACTGCATTATGTTTGGTTTGTCTGTACTTTTGTCTGTTCCTTCTGGTATAGCTACCCCTTTTTAATTGGCTAATTGTATTGTGAGCTTGTTTTAAATCTGCATGCCATCCAGAGTTGCTTTGAGTTCAACAACCTTATAAATGTAAATTACAAATAAACATAATCAAATATGCTGTAATGCTGGGAAAGAATTAATACTTTCTCACATTCAATGTTCCTAACTTTAAGAATGGATTCAAATTTGAATTAGGGCACTGTATGATCCTGCATAGTCCCAGAGGTCAAACAAAATTAAGTTCTGCCTGGGAAAATGGCAGAAAGAACCAGTGAACCTTTGAGGCTATTCAGAACCCATTTTATCCACAGACACAAACTTGCTGTTATCCATTGATATGTGATTAAAGTTGTCATGTAAGAGCTTTAGTGAGTTCAATCATCATATTTTTATGAGTTTGGCTGGTCTGATTATTGTGATTGGTTCTATGGTTACAGTTTTGTCTAAACTGGCCATGATAGTAGGCCATGCAAGCTTACTTGTGACTAATGACCAGAACTCTTTTTTCAGCTCTTTTTTAATGTTGTATCCATTAAAGGAACATAATGACAGAATAAAGGAAGTTCTGCTAGACAGAAATGAAAAAAAAAGAGTCATCAATCTGGGAAGTTCGTCTGTAGTCAGTTATAATTGAATATGGGATATTCTGCGAACAGTACAATCTGCATCCTGCCTTATTTATTTGTTTGCTTCAAATATATACTGTTCTTATTAGAAACAACAGTATATGGTTATGGTTTAATTTTTTATCCCTCTTTTTCTTTTTTCACTTTCTATCCCCATCCATCCATCCATACTTCACTATTACTGTTCTGCTGTTTTCTTCCAGACTGGAGCCTGGAAAGTTATAGCTATATATATATTGCCAGCCCATGGGCTGGTTGCATCATACGGAGACCACGGCCATCCCAGCTCCAGCAATGCAAAAAAAGTCACGATACATCGCAACACGTCATGTGACACGGCGAGTTTGACACCCGTGCTGTTGTTTATTTGAAAAAATCAGGACCATGGTCAGTTCATTCCAAAATTGAAGACAGAATTAGCTAGAGACCACAAACTAGTTGTGCACAGAAAAATTCTGCATTTACTACTTATCATATGATAAATGTAAATGTGCTTTAGAATTCTTTTTAAAAAAAACAGGAAGAGAATTTCAAAATAATTCTCCTGGCTGGAATGTGGCATTTTTGCCCTTCAATAATTAACAGAAGGAAGCAAATTATGTACATGTCCTATCGTTCATCTCTCCAGCAATTTGGGGTACTCTGCATGACTTCCCCCACTTCAATTCAATTATGAAAAAAAAAACACCATGAGGAAATTCCTCCCATTGCTGTTTTCCAATCTGGAAAGTGTGGGCAGCCAGGAAAGCTTCAGAGTGATGGAAAGATGGCTCCAACTGCCATCCGTAATAATAAAATAAATGTAAAATCACTTCCAAGAGAGCTCTAAATAAATTCTCAGGCATCTTGAGAATAAATATAGTAACATGGGAAAACATTTTGCCATGGAAGAAAACTTGGGACACTCTCAGATTTCAGCAAGCATTACTCTTATAAATTTAGAACAGCTGGGTTGTTCTAGCAATCGTCAGAAGCCAATGCAAGCCTGCTTCATCCTGAAATCAGGCAGGTGTCTCAAGCACCCTTCCTTTGAAAAAGCCAATTTTAATTTAGAGGGTCCATTACGATGACTGCAAAAGATAGGAGCTATTCTGAGAAGTAACCAGAGTCTGGATGGGGGGTGGGGAGGTGGGAGAATTCATCCAATAAAGTAATTCATAGTTGCCTCTCTTGACCAGGATCAAACCTGATCATAATTATAGCAAGGAACTAGACTGGAGGCTTCATCTTGCTCAGGAAAATAAGGTTAGCAGCTTTTTAATATAACCTCATAAAATGTCTAATTCATCCGAATCCTGCATTTTTCAAGATAAAGGATTAATGGGCTCTCTTCTGAGCACACTGAATATCTGGTTTCAAAGTTCTGTTCACACATAAGCAAGCTATTCCTGATTTGCTTAATCAACCATCAGAACAAAGTCTTTTGAAGAAAATAATCCCCAAGACATACAGGCAGACAGGCAGACATCACATATATGCAAAATATGTGAATTGTCATTTGATTCAATTGACTCGTTTATCTTAAAATTAAGGAGTATTAAATTATCTGAAGATGATTAAATTATCTGTGGCTAAAATCTAGTGAGGTGGTAACTACATCTGTGTCTGATTTGTCCTCACAAATGAAGACAAATACATGTGCCCCAGGATAATGTTGCAAGATCCAATCTGGGTCAGACACCACGTCCAAGCTTTCGGAGTCATGCTGGAGTCCATCCCCAGGGAGCTTCTCTCTCACCAGGATGGGCTCCAGCACAAGTCTGGAAGTTTGAAAAACTAAACCTCTGGTTCAGGTGACCAACCCAGATTGGATCCTGATGTTTACTGTATGATACAAATAAGTGGGCTATATTGTGTCACATTAAATGACTGAATATTTTTCCACACAAACAGTTCATTCCACCCAAGAACAGCATTGGTTTGGGGAAGCATTCTAAACTAATCCTTAGCCTACTAGTTTGTTCGCTTAAATTTTCAATTAGACATTTCTTTTTTTTTTTAAAAAAAAAGGAGTGATACCAATGAACAACCATATAGTAATCTGAATAGCTAAAGTTACTTACAATTAGCAGTGAGACTTCAGCAAGATCTTACCATACAAAAGCTACCATTATGTACTGGGTACATTTATATTATCGCAAAGATATACAGCTTATTAGAAACTCATTCGATGCAAAGAAAAGAAACTGGGACAGCACTCACCATCCTACTCTGAAATAGCCGGTCTTCACAGCCAGCTTTCCATATACATTCTCACCATTTTGGCCATCTCTTGAAATGTCTGAAGAAAAAGAAGTGGAGAACTGAGGTAAAATAGCAGATAAAGCAAGGAGACAATCAAGACTGACAAGAAGATAAAGCTGATGGCCTGCAGAAAATAGAGGGCAAGAGAAACAAAAATTGAACAGAAAGATATGGGAGAAAACACAGATGGAATCAAATTGGGGCAAAATCAACTACAATTAAAAAAAATTGGAATCAAGAATTACCCATCCGTTTACATTTTCCTATTTTATGGCAAAATCAACTACAATAAAAAAATTGGAATCAAGAATCACCCATCCGTTTACATTTTCCTATTTTATGGCCCTGCCTCCATAAACCTGACAATGTTTTTGTCTAATATATATACAGTACCTTAATATAACAAGTGTTAAGAATTCCAGGTAAGGACCCATCTTTAGCCTATTGGAAGCAAAAACTTCCTAAAAAATTGCAATTTCATACCATACCATGCACCACAATGGCTGGTTAATCATTTCTGGTATGCTTGCAAATTGTTTTGCATGTTAAGGCCTTCCTTGTACACTGACACCCATTGTTTCCACAGGCAATTCGATAAGTTTACTTAAGTTAGTTGGAGTGCTTAAGGCCTGATTAAAAGTAAAAAAAAATGTACAATGGTATCTATAAGGCAGTAGGTGGCACTGTACAACTAGATACCAAATTTTCTCCAGGAGTCTACAGCATTTACTTTGATTCTCATTTGCAGTGGCTTTCTTACAACTTCACCTATTGCAATAGTGTATTATCTATGTGGTAGCAAATATTGTGAGTAGCTTGAAGGAAATGGCTTAGAATTACAGATGAAAGGAATTTTTAAACGGGGGGAGGGCGGGGGGGGGAATGAGGCCAGAGAGGACAGTTCTAGCAGGTCTTCTCAATATCATTACAAGGGGAACTCCATTATTGGTCATTAGGATCCCAAAAGGACACTAGCATGAAACTCCCCCAGGAGTTTCCTATTCTAATCAGTTGAAGGGGATCAGTTGCATGTAATAACACATACTGAGCAACACTGCAAAGTGTTGCTTTGTATTCCATGGAACAGAAATGAAGACAGATGGTTTGCCATATTAAAAAAAAGACATAGATCAGAGAAGATGGAGTTCCTTGACTTTTTCAGGGTGATATTTGACTTCTTGCTGATCCTTGCAAGCAGCATAAGAATCTTTTCTGTCTGAATATCAGTATATAAAAGTTTTAACTAAATGAACATGTCCTAGAATCCATTTTATTTCTTCACATAGAAATGTCTGAGCAGACAAGTTGAATATTGAAAAATAGCAAAAATAGCAAAATCTCTGTTAAATATAGAAACTATATAACTCTAGTACAATATACCCTTCAGGTGTATTGAACTTAATCATGGCCAGCAATAGCTTTTGGACTGTGGGAATTATCTGGAAAGCACCAGATTACCTATTCCTCCTTGAGTACTTTTGGCAAAATGATATGTGACCAATTAGAGAAGCCATATCAGTGAATGTAATGCCCATTCACAACTTCCAAGCAGTCTGTCTATTCCAGCGGTTCTCAACCTTTTTCAGGCTGCGACCCCGACCAGCGCTGCGCATGTGTGGCGTGACGGCCCGTATCGCGCATGCGCGGTGCGCGCGATGGCCCACATCACGCATGTACGGCACGCGCGACGGCCCGCATCGCGTGTGTGCGGCACAACGGGCCGCATCGCGCATGCGCGGTGCTACCCCGCGCATGCACGGTACTGCCCCCTGCGCCGGCCGAGGGGAAAAGGGGAAAAAAATGGCGGACTGCAGTGTTTGGCGACCCCCGTGAAATGGTCGTTCAACCCCAAATAGGGTCGCGACCCACAGGTTGAGAACCGCTGGTCTATTCATTAACTACATCTTAACAAGGAAAAACATAAACTGAGTTTGCTGCTTCTCTCAACTAACTAAATAGAAGGCAATGAGGAAAACAAATCCAGGACATTCTTATTTTAATTGCCAATTAGATAATGTCTAGAGATAAAGAAGTACACCTTATTAGTAACATTTTACATTTAGAATTAGTAGATAGTAGATGCTAGAAGCAGACTAGTATGTGGATCATGAGGCCTAGCAAAAAGGCCCCTGCAGCTGATGAGCTCATGAGGCATAATAAGATAGAGGTCACAGTGGTGGGGATACAGCAAAAAAGTTTGGCAGGAAGAGCAACAACAAAGCTAAAAATTATATTGCTGTATTAAGCTGCCAATGAAGTGTCTAGTTCACAGGATTTATCACTTAACCTGTCTATGCTTGATACCGTCCTGACTGAAACTTATCCAGACAGGTTCCAAATAGCTCTTTTCCTGTCCAGCTATTCTCTAATCAGTGGGATCACTCAGTAAAATAGTGATGGAAGACAGAAAATAGTAAGACAAAGATGTCTTACTATCGAAGAGCAATTCATTCCTTCTCAAGGCAAACTCCATCCCAGCCTTTGCTTTCAATAATATATTTTTTTTAATTTGGAAAATGAATACATAAAACACTGCATGATTCACTGGGCAAAAACTTTGGATATAATGTAATGCTGAACCAATAGGAGAATATGTGTCTAGAGATAAAGAAGTACACCTTATTAGTAACATTTTATACTTGGTCTTGTTCTAAAATAAAGCATTTAATTATTATTATTTAATAATATTAAATTATTATTATTATTCCTTGAAAACATCTGATCATGCCCAGTATTATATTGTGAGGCACATATTAGGACAGCAACAGAAGAGAAAAATAAGTTCTAGTTAACAGGATTTATTTATGTATCTATCTGTCCAATTGTCGGCACCAAATGATAAATAATACCCTTGTACTACTTCTGACAATGCTTGCAGGCAGTAGTTGTATATCATACTTCCTCAGGTTAGAAAGGGCACTGCAGGCTGACACAGAGAGGGAGAGAACGATATAATTACACCAGTTGCTTTCCCAGCATGGCCAAGGCCCAATAGAGAGCCACAAATAGAAACTAACAATCCAGGGCAGCAGTAATTTCTCTTTAAACCAGGCAGTCCTACTGAGAGCTCTCCTCCTCTCTGCAATCCCAGTGCATGCCAGGAAGCAGTTATAGAACAGCTGTATGTCTTGAAAAAGAATGGACTGCTTGAGCATCTTCACTCTTAGCTGTCAAAACCCATAAAGGATTCATGATGCTGTCTTGTTAGCTACAGGAGACAATCCACAGAGGTTTTGCCAGTGCCACAATTCCCCTTCCCCATCCCTTACATAAGCAGCTTCCAGCATAATGACAGAAATTAAAGCAATTCAGTAGTTTGTGCATCTTAACCAAATGTCACCCAAAAAAAATCAAGGAAATCTTCACTGTAAATCTACTCCAATATATGCTGTCTCACTTCAGTTAGATAGGTATAATATTGGCAGGACCAAAGAATCTAGCAAATCTGATGGTCAAGAAGATTAAAAATAGAGAAAGGGGGTATTAATTTGCAAC
The DNA here is from genome assembly GCA_034064705.1 of Bothrops alternatus. Taxonomy (NCBI): domain Eukaryota; kingdom Metazoa; phylum Chordata; class Lepidosauria; order Squamata; family Viperidae; genus Bothrops; species Bothrops alternatus. Next base: position 2,239,983 of record JARGCV010000040.1, read on the forward strand.
AATAGGCAAAAAGAAATTGTCTAGGCTTCTAGGACTTTTAAACTGACCATCATGTTATCTGCTAAATTACTTCCTTATACCATGTCATTAAAATGGCATTTGCTCTGCTTTTTATTCCATCTGATGCACTTAGAGATGAAGCAGCAAGACAATCAGTCACTCACATCCTGGTTACTTTCAGCTCATATATTGCAAATGTTCTACATATGGGTGTACTCAAAGACCACTTAGACACTTCAATTCATCCAGAATGCAATGGTATGGGCAGTGATGGATATGTCTTGTAGGACTAAATAACACCTTGAGTTTTGAGACTGCATTGGCTGCCAGTATGTGTGTTATGGCCCCGTCAGAGGCCAAATCTGAGGAGGAGTTGGAGTTGGTGCCGACAGAGGGAGATAGACCTGCCTCTCTGGCCCGGAGGAATGATCAGTGGAGGAGGAAGAGGCAGTCCGGGGTCCCTCAGGCCTCAGAAGGGTCAGAGAAGTAGAAAGTGGGCAGGATGACCAAGCGAGGGGGGAGGAGCTTGAAGGGGCAGAAAGTAGAGCGGAAGAGCAATGAAGCTCAGGAGATAAGGCAGAATCAACGCAGGGTGACCCAACTACTTGGGAGCCTCTTCACAAGGCTCACCTGAGGAATACGTTTTAAGGAGATGCTGTGGGGAGGGGTTTTTGTTGGGAACAAGCATCACATTTTTCTGGCCATGCTTGCTGTTACTGACAACTGGTTAATTTGCCTTGCTGAGCTTTATTTTGCCTTGTCGTGCCTAGTCTGGCTGTGAGGGACCTTGCAGTTCTTTGCAGTTCTGCTCCGTGTGCCGAGGTTGCCCAGGGACCAAGCTCCTTGAATTGTGCTGCTCCCCTGAACTTCTAACAGCCAGGAACTCGTGGAGGTGGGTGTGGATGTATTTAGAACTTTGGTTCTGGGACTTGCATTGAACTGTGCTGCTCTCCTGGAGTTTTAGCAGCCTGAAACTCTTGGAGGCATATGTGTGTCTTTAGAGCAGGGGTGTCAAACGGCCGGCCAGCGGATGGGATGCATCATGGTGAAACTGCGCCCACCCCATTGCCCGCAATGGGGAAAAAAGTTGCAATACTTTGTGACATGTCACATGACATTGTGAGTTTGACACCCTGGTTTAGAGCTTGCTCTTGGACTTGTTGTAAATGGTGAGAATTTGGGGGGAAGTTGGAGCAATAAAACGGAATTAACCCTTCACTTTGGCTGTGTCACTTCCGTTCCCAGCCCCGGGTCATAACAATATGCTTTCAATGTAACCCTATAATGTCCTATATGGCCCAGAACCAAATTATTTGAGACCTGCTTCTCTCCCATAATTTCTGTCTATACAATAGAAGCTGACAGAGTTGGTGTGCTCAGGATTTGTTTAATTAAACATCTATCAGGACCCAGGAACTGCTTCCATGCCATCTGGAATGAGATCCCTCCTGAGATCTCTGTGGCTCCTATTCTGGTAGCATTTTGCAAGGCCTTAATAGATGGGGGAGAAATGGAGGTAGTGACAGATTTTTATCTTCCTGGGCCCCAAGATCACCACAGATGGGGACTGCAGCCAAGAAATTAAAAGACGCTTGCTCCCGGGGAGGAAAGCCATGGCAAATCTAGACAGCATACTAAAAAGCAGAGACATCACCCTGCAAACAAAAGTGCATATAGTCAAGGCCATAGTTTTCCCAGTTGTTGTGAAAGTTGGATCATAAGAAAGGCTGAGCGCTAAAGAATTGAGGCCTTTGAACTATGGTACTGGAGAAGACTCCTGCGTGTCCCCTGAACTGCGATCAAACCGGCCAGTCCTAGAGGAGATCAACCCCGACTGCTCTTTAGAAGGCCAGATCCTGAAGTTGAAACTCAAGTACTTTGGCCACCTAATGAGAAGGAAGGACTCACTGGAGAAGAGCCTAATGCTGGGAAAGATTGAGGGCAACAGAAGAATGGGACGACAGAGAATGAGGTGGCTGGATGGAGTCACTGAAGCAGTACGCATGAGCTTAAATGGACCCCAGAAGATGGCAGAGGACAGGAAGGCCTGGAGGAACGTTGTCCATGGGGTTGCAATGGGTCAAACATGACTTCACAACTAACAACAACAAAAGAGCTGGCTGTTCTCCCAGTCCTTGCATTAAGATGGATGGAGCATATTCCCAAATGTGTTTTCGAATGTTTTGTATTGAGTGGCCAAAACACATATAGTTTATATGTTTTTGTATTATGGGTTTTTTTTTCAATGGACTAAACTTGTTTGGGGCATATTGTAAACCACCAAGAGTCAGTTTGGAATCAGACAGATCCTAAACTGAGTATAATTAAACAAACATTTCTCCCAAGAAGCTCAAGGAAAGTTTTTCTAACAATTCAATAAGCTAAGAATTATAGAACTGAAGAAAGCCACTCAGTAGAATACTTAGTGTTACACAAAAAATGAGTATAGATACCCCCCCGGGTGATGTTTCCCCACCTTCCCTTTGAAGACTTCTAGCAAGAGAGAATCTATTGACAATATTAATTCTCTTTTGTGTAATGCAGGGGTTCTCAACCTTGGCAACTTTAAGACTTGTGGACTTCAACTCCCAGAATTCCTCAGCCAGCTTTGTTTAATTTATTTTTAAATATTTTAATTTTGTACATTTATATGTTTTTTAAATTTTAAGGCTGTAAACCGCCCCGAGTCCTTCGGGAGAGGGGCGGTATAGAAATTTAATAAATAATAATAATAATAATAATAATTCTGGGAGTTGAAGTCCACAAGTTTTAAAGTTGCCAAGGTTGAGAACCCCTGGTGTAATGTTTGGACAACGCTATCCATTCACTTTGATTTTCTCTAGACTATATAAAGAAAATCCCTTCAACTTTTCTTCAGTTTTCCATGCCATTGACCATTTTTATTGTCCTTTTGTGAACCCATTGCACTGATAGTATCTACCCCACATTCATGGCAGTAAACACCAGACCTTTATCCTCCTACCTCTAATTCAACGTAATAAAATACTATTAAAACTGTCCTTAACATTATCAAAGCAGTGTTGCATCTAACCCAGTCCTATGGTGGCATCTCTAAAGCCCCAAGCAACAATCTGCTATTCAAACATTTCAGCAGAAGATACTAGAGATAAATGAATAGGAGATTCAAAAAATGCACCCTATTTTGAGGTTATACTTCAAATCTGCTGAAATATTTTCATTGTGCAAAACATTTCAAACTATGGATTAAATATTCCAGCTTTATCAAATTTGTTCTGTGCTGTTCTGACTATTGAGGAAATTCATCAAACCTACAACACTTCTGTTTCAAGCTCAAAACAATTGTTTTTAGGGCTATTTCAAACTCAAAATGCAGGATTTTGGATCTGATTCATTTTGAATTCAAAATGTTCTGTATATCACATGATGTACATGTAAAACGTACATGTTGCTTCAAAATGAGATGAATGGCAAATATAAATATATAAATAAATAAATCACATGTTTAATCACCACTGATATAGTCAAATTTTAAAAAAAAACACGCAATCTGATCCAAAATACAATTTTAGAAGATGAATATGATGGTTTGAAAAAATTATATTATTCAGCTATTTATCATATAAAGAACCAAGACAGAAAAAAATGGAGTTCTTGTATAATCCGATTCTCATCAGCCATGCAGTTTATTTCTATGAGCAGTATTAAAAACCCTCTTTACTAGCAAGCTACCTGGAGTCTTATGATAAGGGCAATACAGTGTCAGTGGTACAGAAGTACAGTTAGGACAAGGTTGGATTAAATATTTCATGTGGCAAGGTAAAAGTCAGTATGCAAGGACAGAGCAGCTGAACCGGGAGAAAGGAATGCCCAGTAGCCCTGCCTGCCTGCCTACACTGATGGTATCATCAACATAAATGGAATTTACTACCCAACAGGGAGCCAGGGGAGATTTCTTTTTTACAATGAAGCTGTCTGGAATAAACAGTTGCTCTTGATTCATCAAGAGATCTGAAGATGAATAGAGCTGACTGGCTGGAAAAGAGCAGTCCGGCTGAACTTACCTGATGCTGCAGCTGACAGGGCAACATCAAAGCTAGGAAGTGTCCCAACAGGAGTCCAGCAGTCAAGTCTATCTGCCCAGTGAAAGCATGGCTTTGAAAAGGCCTTTGATTGGATTGGGTGGGAAGGCCAGAAGACATAAGGAAAACCTGCCAAAGAAATCCTGTAAGGCAGGCATGTCAAACTTGCGACGCCATGTGACGTCGCGCGACGTATCGCGACTTTTTCCCCATTGCCGGCAATAGGGTGGGGTGGTTTCAGTATAATGCATCCGGCCCGTGGGCTGGCAGTTTGACATGCCTGCTGTACTGTAATAGTAGATGCTAGAAGCAGACTAGTATGTGGATCATGAGGGCTAGCAAAAAGGCCCCTGCAGCTGATGAGCTCATGAGGCATAATAAGATAGAGGTCACAGTGGTGGGGATACAGCAAAAAAAGTCTGGCAGGAAGAGCAACAACAAAGCTAAAAATTATATTGCTGTATTAAGCTGCCAATGAAGTGTCTAGTTCACAGGATTTATCACTTAACCTGTCTATGCTTGATACCGTCCTGACTGAAACTTATCCAGACAGGTTCCAAATAGCTCTTTTCCTCCCCAGCTATTCTCTAATCAGTGGGATCACTCAGTAAAATAGTGATGGAAGACAGAAAATAATAAGACAAAGATGTCTTACTATCGAAGAGCAATTCATTCCTTCTCAAGGCAAACTCCATCCCAGCCTTTGCTTTCAATAATATATTGTTTTTAATTTGGAAAATGACTACATAAAACACTGCATGATTCACTGGGCAAAAACTTTGGATATAATGTAATGCTGAAACAATAGGAGAATATGTGGACAAAAGGTCTAAATGTACATTAAATTACAAATTTAAAAGAACAATTTTATAAGATGATGTATCATTGGTATTTAACATCAGATAAGATGTCAAAAATATATAAAGGTATTTCAAATGAATGTTGGAAATGTAAATGTAAAGACGGAACCTTTTATCATTTATGGTGGACAAGTGATAAAGCAAAGAAAAATTGGAGTAGGCGTCACATCTTAATACAGAAGATTCTCAAAGTGAATATAAAGATAAAACCAGAAACTTTTCTTCTGAGTTTAATGGAAAAAGACTTGGAAAAAAATTGGAACTTTGATGTTATATATGTTGACAACAGCAAGATTATTTTATATGCAAAAATGGAAGGACACTTTGATTTCCACAATGGACGAATGGCTGCAAAAGTTGATGGAGTTAGCAAAGATGGCTAAACTGACTCCTTTGATTAAAGAAAAAAAAATACAATTACTTTTGTTTCTACTTGGAAACCACTTCCTGACTTTGTGCTTGAGGTGGAAAAAATGGAACTTTGATTTTGGGTATTACTGATTAATAAGTTTGTTGTTATAGAAATGGCTAGTTCATATTATTATGTGAAAATAAAAAGTTGAGGTTTCATGTTACTACCTTATTCTACTGCACCAAAGGGAGCTGGAAGTCAATGCCTTTTTTTTTCTTTTTTCCCCTTTTCCCCCACACTTTTCCCTTCCCTTTTTCTTCCCCTATTTTCCTCCTATTTTATTTTGTACTTTTGTATTATATATTATAAACTAACAAAAAATCATTTTTGATGTCTGCCAAGTTGCCTGCTATTTTGAGTACAATACAATTGTTTGCATTACTGTTTCTTCTCTTCTGTAGAATACATTTGTACTGTATAAATACAAGGTTGAAAAAATGTAATAGCCCATTTTGTTCAATTATCTGAATTAGTTTGTGAACCTTTATTTGTGCATGTTTCTTTCTGGATTTATTTTAAAGATAGATGATAGAGTCTACACACACACACAAAATTATTTTCATTGTATCTCTTATATGAAGCTTGCATATAACAGCCCTCTTCTTCATCAATGCTGTCACGTATCTGAGGTTTTTCCTCCCTTTGTGTAGGTTTCTAAATGTCATAGGAAGCGAATCTAAACAAGAAAGTATATGTGCACAAGGAAAATGCATAAATGGGTTGTCATTATACATACTATGTACAGATTTTACAGGCTCATATCATTGTAGTTCTAAATGTTCTATTTTTAAGAAAGCCAATTTAAGGTATAGAACCCATTATTTCTTGGTGGAGATGAGTGAATCAGCCTATTTCTAGTCCTTGTCATATTTTCATAAGATCATCTATTAGTCATTATGCTTCACTTCTCACACTAATCAGCAATCTTCTTAATTCATGTGAACAAGCTCTTTGAAATACATATCCATAAAAAAAACCTCCAAATAATATTTCTACTTATATTTTATGTTACAATAGACCTCACAGTTTAGTTACAACTTGTTTGGTTTAAACTGTCCAGAACTGTCCTAACATTTTTTTTAAAAAAAAGAGCAACATCTGATTGATATTAATCCACTTATTGATCTTACAGATCAGGTTAAGTCTTATCAAAATTCAAAAGCTGCTCAGTTGATATTTGAACTGTTGTGGCCACAATTTAAGTTATTCAGAAGCCACACACTCATGTCATTGATTATCCTTTCAGGAAATGCCAGATTGAAGACTCTGAAAACTGTTCTTTCTGGAAAGCACCTCTTTGCATTCCAGCACAATCACATGTATAATTTTGAAGCTGGGCTGGGCAACATGGCTTCTGAGCGTCTGTTCAAAATTCCTCTATAGTTCCAGATTGAGAGTTCTTTAGGTGATTGCAGATGCTTCTCTGACAACTTTCTGACACTAAAAAGACTAATTCAGAAAAAAATTATGTGTAGGAGATGATAGGCTGAACCCAAGGGAGGGGTTAAGCACGCCATCAATTTTGAGTCTCTTCCTCCCCATAAGAGATCTAACTCCAGCGCACTTTGAATTCTGTTGCCCTTTATCTACTACCAATTTACTTTGACCACTAGTAGTTCAGATTCTTTTAGCAAGTGTTAGCATGTAATAAACCTGTATTTATTTGAACCACTCTGTCTCCTGATTTCTTATGCTTGGCACATAGCAGATATAGCCACAGAAAAGTGAGAAGAATGTGAAAATGGTCATTGAAGAAGCATAAGCAGAAAAGAATGAAGCCAAGTAAGGTTTCACAGATGGCTATGTCAAGTCAACTATCTCAAAGAGAATTATCTTGCTCTCGCTCTCTCTCTTTTATCATATCCATATCACATTAGCTTCCTTATCTTAATTTGCTTGTTTGTAAATAATCCTACTGTGGATAACTTCACATTGAGGCTCTGTATACAGACAACTATTTATAATACAATAATGCAAGATTTTTCAACACACAAAATGCCTGCCATGTCAGGAGGTATGAGATCAGATCTGAACTGGCCATGTGGCTTGAGCTAACAGACTCTCCATCATTTTACTATATTTTCATAGTATGAGTATCTTCTTGCACCTGATAGAAATTCAAACTCTGATATATCACAGAAGCTATTTTGCAATATTTCATTAATGGCATGTACTGTAATAGTGCATATATATATGCCTATTACACTGCTAGAAAATCAGAGCAATGAGGGTACCCTAAGGGGGGGAAAGGAAGGGAGGAAGGGAAGGGAGGAAGGAAGGAAGGAAGGAAGGAAGGAAGGAAGGAAGGAAGGAAGGAAGGAAGGAAGGAAGGAAGGAAGGAAGGAAGGAAGGTGTGCATTAGTTTCAAAAGAAATACTAGTATGTGAAGGCAGAAGAGTGCAAGTATCTGGGAAAGCAAACAAAAAGCATAAGGACTGGCCAACCCATACATTAGCACATAACCCATTCTCACTACATTCTATTCAGTATTATGTATGTTTCTCCTTCCATATCCAACTGTCAGTTTCATCATAACAAAGACAATATAAGAGTGCAATTTACACTTTTTTAGACATAGAGATAATCAATCAATCAGAATAGAGCTGGAAGGGACCTTGGAGGTCTTCTAGTCCATATACCATTTCAGACAAGTGACTGTCCGGTGTCTTCTTAAAAATCTCCAGTGATGAAGCACCCACAATTTCTGAAGGCAAACTGTTCCACTAGTTAATTGTTCTCACTGTTAGGAAGTTTCTCCTTAATGCAAGACTGCTTCTCTCCTTGATTATTTCCCATTCCTTGTTTCTTTTTTTGCCTTCTGGTGCTTTGGAAAAGAAGTTGACCCTCTCTTTGTGGCAGCCTCTCAAATACTGGAATACTGCTATCATGTCCCCCCGAGTTCTTCTTTTCTCTAGACTAGCCAAACCCAATTCCTGCAACCGTTTTTCATATGTTTTTGTCTCCAGACCCTTAATCATATTAGTTGCTCTTCTATGTACTTTTACCAAAGTCCCAACATCTTTTTGTAATGTGGTAACCAAAACTGGATGCAGTATTGCAGCTATGGCCTTACTAAGGCTTTATAAAGCTGTACTAATACTTCACATGATTTTGATTCTATACCTCTGTTTATACAACCAAGGATTGTATTAGCTTTTTTGGCTGCCACCACACACTGCTAGCTCATGTTTAAGTGATCATCAACTAGGACTCCAAAGTCCCTCTCACAGTTAACTGTTTTTGAGTCAAGTTTCTGTACTTCTACCGTTGGTTTTTCCTATCTAGGTATAAAGCCTTGCTTTTCCCCACATTAAATTTCATGTTGTTGGATAGGGCCCCTCATTCCAGTGGTCAAGATCTGTTTGGAACCTGACCTTGTCTTCTGGAGCATTGACTATTCTTGCCAGCTTAGTCCTCCCAAGAGAAAAATATTGTTGACTATCTTTCTCCCTACATTTGTAGGTCTTCAAATTTGTCCACTCATTTAGGCACACTTAGTAAAAAAACTGTATCCAGTTCATCTATTTGCTTTATTTACTTGCCGTTTACGAATAATCTGCAATTGTATGTTCCATTTTTCCTGTCACTACCTGTGTCTTAATTTTTAGATCTATTCTCTGATGATATATAACTTCCTTTCTATATTCATTCATTTCTCATTGGCCTCATAAAAAGCATAAATTTATCTGCACAGACTCTGCATAAACCCACAGTGCAATTCTCAAATTTTACCCCCTATCACCCATTACAACTTTTCAATCAGAATTCTTTCCCAGGCATGCTTTATTAATCCCTTGTTGTTTTGCACTTTTGCTACAATTCTCTTCATATAGAGGGATATTAACAGCATTTTTTTCAATTGTCAGGTGCAGAGAGAGTCTTTCTATATATGTTAAACAAATTGAATGACCACTCAAAACCAAACCATATTCGTATTTTAAATTTTTCCACTTGCACTATCTACAGGTGTAGATATAGTGCAAGTGGAAAAATTTAAAATATGAATATTGAAAGTTTTGAAAACTTTCAAAAAGTTTTGAAAGTTGAACATTTTTAGCTTTCTCAAAGCATTTTCATCCATTTTTATTAGACCCTAGTTTTTATAGGTTCAACATCTATCATTCCTGTAGCAGCATTGAAAATACCCCTTCCAGCATTCTCTTACTTCAGAGTCAACCAAATCATTCAATAGCTTTTTTAAAAAATTCCATTCACACTTTAGATATTTTTGTCCACTTTCAAAGGATTTTTTTTAATTATAAATTCTTTTATTAAAACAATCAGCATTGAACATACAATCATATTATGCAGCAATCATCATAGTACCTGATATACAACACTAAGTATTAGTCTTTGTAAATGTCTGATTTGGTACACATTTATCACTCCTTTATTGCCTTCAAAGCTGTGCTGGCTTCACTACCCTTCTTCTCATCTTAACCATTCTTTGTTGTTTTGACTACATTTTTGCAGCTTTCTTCCCTCCGTATATTTATATAACATCTTTCCTCTTTCTTATTTATTTTATTCTTCTGTTTATTTATTTTGGCAGCAATTATTCTCTTATATGTACTATTTGTCATCTGGAGTTTCTTTCACTGCATCATTCCACTAAACGTCCTTTTTAATACTTCCCATTAGAATAATTTCACACACTTCTGTGCCATTCTGTAATATAATACATTTATTTGTTCCAAGCAATTTTCAAACCCTCCCTTACTTTCTGCTTCCATTCATTCTGCCAAGAGACACTAGTACTTTTTTCATATAATACCTGTATTTTTTTTTCTTCTTTCAATCATTCTTGCACTCTTGGGTTGGATCCTCTCCCTCCCTGCATTCCTTTTTTCTCCCATGTTCTTTTTTTCCCAAAATTCATTCTTAACACTGATAAAAACCAGTCTGCATTACATTTAGAACCTTTCATCATTTGAGTGACCTTCACTATTGTTTCCAGTCCTTCATTTAAAACAAGCAAATCAGACATTTTACATTGATATTTGTTCTGTTGCTAGTGAATAGAATTACTTAAAGCATGTGTTATATTTTTTTTCTAAGCAGATATTCAGCAAACAGTCCCCATGCCCATTCATTTCTCGGTGTCTGACTGGTGCAATCATTTTTTCTGTCTTCCCATATCTCATCCTCATCCTTTCTTTCATATCACCTGGCAGAATAATTTATTTCCCTTGATCATATTCATTCAGAATATTTTACAATTTTCCCATCAACTCATCCCTGATTCTCTCATTATTACTATTCATTGGAGTTCAACATGCGACTATTATGAGCCAATGAATTCCAGGTTTCTTATGCACCTGCAACAATCTAGATGACACCAATTCATACCTTCCAATACAAATTTTAGCCTTTTTATTCATGATTAAACCTACTGTACATGTTCATCACACCACAAAATCAGAGTACCTTCATTCTTCTCTTGTCTTTTGATTTCATGATTTTTATTTTTTATATATATTTTTATTTTGTATTTTTTATATTTTACTTTATTATTATTATTTGTGGATGTTTGGCACTTGACTCATATTTATGATGGTTGCAATGTCCCAGGGTCATGTGATCATGTTTTGTGATCTTCTGATAAGCAAAGTCAATGGGGAAGTCAGATTCACTTAACAACACTATTACTAACTTAACAACTGCAATGATTCACTTAACAACGGTGGCACGAAAGGTCATAAAATGGGACAAAACTCACATAACGTCTCGCTTAGCAACAGAATTTTGGGCTCAGTTGTAGTCGTAAGTTGAGAACTACCTGTATTAAGCAGTGCACATATACAATATTGTATATGCCTGTACATGTACAATATTGTAATAAGGTTAAAACAATATACAAATATGCATAATCAAATTATCACATGCATCACCAAACAATTGAACTTGTATAAACACTCTCCTGCACAAGGGATCAAAATCAAACACATCAGATACAAAACCTAATTTAAAAAGTTGGGTTTTCATTGCTTTTCAAACACTCAAGAGCATTGGGGCTAGTCTATCCTCCAGAGAAATGATGTTCTATGGAAGAGTAGCAGCAGTCAAGAAAGCCCTATCGCATGTCCCTGCAGGTGACCTTGCCTAAAGCAAACACCTGGAAGGACTCTTATTTTCCATATTTTAATGAATGGGCAGAAATTACTGGCAGCCTGTCCCAGAGAGAGACTGGTTCCAAAGAGAGGCATGTATGCTTTAAAGGTACAGCTAACACCTTGGATCACAACCAGAAGTTTACTGAGTGTAGATCTCAATGCAGTTCTCAAAGTTGTGAGGTTATATGAATAAACCATCTGATACTCATAACTCCCTGTCTGTGTTTTGGACCAGCTGAAGCTTCTGAGTGGTTTTTAAGAGCAGTACCATGTAGGGAACATTACAATAATCTAAATTATAGGTGTTCATGGCATGAGGGAGAGGAGGTAGGTCCTCTCTCTCCAGAATAGTGGTAATTAGTATAAAAGACAGAGGTGTGAAAATTTATGTTCCTTTTGCATATGCCGTGGCTATTACCAGTTGGGCCCATAGATACTAAACTCTGAAGTTTGCCTTGGCTTTGTCCAATTAAAGCTTTCATATCATACTTCTTGTTACATCAGATAACCTACAAGCTTAGTGTATTATTATTATGGTTGGTTGCACAGTCAACCAGATATTTAGACTAGAGTTGGCATTTTTTCCACTTATCAAGTCCTGGGATAGGCAAATGTTGTTTGATGTTGTTAAAGGTATTGTCACAAGATACAGCCTGTTCCAAGTAAAGTTGCCTTTTGCAATTGACTGGTGGTGATTTTGGCAATGCCAGATGTATTCAAGTGTTGCTCCAGATTGAGATTACACCCAAGGCTCCTATCACTATTACTATTGGTACTATTTTTGCTTTCTTTTGCCACAATGATTCTAATTAGTAACAATAGCAATAGAACTTAGGCTTAAATACCATCCCATAGCACTCTCTGAACGGTTTACAGAGTCAACATATTGCACTGAACAATCTGAATCCTCATTTTACCGACCTCGGAAGGATGGAAGGCTGAGCCAACCTTGAGTCCCATCAGGATCGAATTCCAGGATGTTAGCCTGCAATACTGCATTCTAATCACTTCATCACCAGAGCTAATAGTATTCCTATTAACAGTAAAGATAGCCCTTGCTACTTTTGTGATTTCAATTGCAAATGGTTTAATTCCATTGTTTCTTTTATTGTGGCATTGTAATTGATGAGAATTATGAAATTGTGACAAGATAGGTGAGACAGGGAGAGAAAGTATGCCACAGTGCAAACAAAGCCCAATTTTACTCTAAGCAAGCCCATGTATTCTCTGCAAGCTAGTATTTCTAGCCTAGGAACTATCTCACAAAACAACATGCTATGGCCCGCATTCCAATATTTGTATATTGATACAAATTCAGAATTGTACAATTGATTATATTAACAACATTGCCATCCCAATAGTTTTTACTTTTTACTTTCACAAAAAGCTTTCCACACTTTTCACATACTTTCCAACACCAAGGAACCTCTATGACTCCATATTGAAAGAATTTTTGGGACATTTTTAGGAGCAATATATATAAAACTTTATTGATGCATCATTTCCCAAAACATGAGGCTTCCTCATGCCATTGATACCTATAATATTTGACAGCATTTCAAGCTTGACATGCGTCTGATAGCTGACATTCAGCAGTATTTGCAATTTGACAATATCTGTATAACATAGTGTGGTTTGCTTCATTTGTTTGTTTTGGACATAACCAGCCTAACAGTAATAACATTTGACAGCTGACAGCTTATAAAATGTCTCATGTGAAGCCTCCCAGTGTCAAAACTGAGAAGTTTTTCAAATGTTGAGATAGCTGCCGTGATACAAAATCAGGAATTTGGCTGGCTTCCAGAAAGGACACAGAATTTTTATAAATCAAACTATTAATATTTGCATTAAAGCGAAAGCTGAGGACTTGTCTAAAATCTGTGAGCTGCCATCTGAAGCAATTCAGCATTAATCTGTTCTGCTTCACGTGCTGTCTTAGGTAGGCAGATGGTCCCACCTACAAATCATTTACCAGAGCACAGTTGCATGCCCTTTATTGTTATAGGATCAAAATTTCAAATATGAATTTTATCTTGAAATTTCTTGGTCCAGAAACAATGACAATAAAACCTGGGAAACTTGCCAGGTTTGAATATTTACAAATATTCATTTCAACCGAAAGCTACAGCTGCATTGTATGCCAAAAAGGCTTACAGTATTTTCAAGCTGACATCAAGCTGAAAACCTGTCCTCCTTTGTCTGCTCAATAGAATAACGGATATATGCCTTGAATTATTTATTATTTATTTATTTATTTATTTATTTATTACTTAGATTTCTATGCCACCCTATTTCAAGAACTCAGGGCGGCTCACAACATAAATACTACATGTAGAAATCTAATATATAAAAAACATTGTAAAACCGTCAATTAAAAGACCAATCATCCAAATAGACATACAAACATACATACACTGGGTGGGGCCAGGTGTTAACTGCCCCAGGCCTGTCCGCAAAGATGAGTCTTCAGTAATTTGCGAAAGGCGGAGAGGGTGGGGGCAATACGGATCTCCGGGGGGGAGTTGATTCCAGAGGGCCGGGGCTGCAACAGAGAAGGCTCTTCCCCTAGGCCCCACCAGGTGACACTGTCTGGCTGACGGGACCTGGAGAAGGCCGACTCTGTGGGCCCTAACTGGTCGCTGGGTTTCATGGGGCAGCAGACGGTCCCGTAAGTAACCTGATCCGATACCATGCAGGGCTTTATAGGTCATAACCAACACTTTGAATTGCGTTCGGAGACCAATTGGCAGCCAATGCAGCTCGCGGAGTGATGCCGAGATATGGGCATTTCTAGGCAGGCCCAATACTGCTCGCGCGGCTGCATTTTGCATTACCTGAAGTCTCTGAGCGTTTTTCAAAGGTAGCCCCATGTAGAGAGCATTGCAGTAGTCGAGCCTCGAGGTGATGAGGGCATGAGCAACTGTGAGAAGAGACCCCCGGTCCAAATAGGGCCGCAGCTGGTGCACCAGGCGAACCTGGGCAAATGTCCTCCTTGCCACAGCCGAAAGATGATGTTCCAGATTTAGCTGTGGATCGATGAGGACACCCAAGTTGCGGACCCTCTCTGAGGGGGTCAGAAACTCCCCCCCCCAAGGTAATGGACGGACAATTCCACCAGAATTGTTAGTTGGTAGTTTAAGTAAGGGGCAGGTTACTATCTAGAAAGTCAGGTGTGCTGAAACCCAATTCATTTCATGTCATAAATATTTTATATTTAGATTCTGCAGTATTGAGTGGGTATTTAGTCTAAAAATGGACTAAAAATCTTAATTCCTCAATATAGGCTTATTATCTGGGGCTAATGGGAGAATCCCCAGCCACTTCACTTTAATATACATTTAGGTACATTGCCAAAGAATGAATCAATAAAGGAGAATATTTGTAGCTCGGGGTTGAAATAAGGGGTCCTTGGTGCTCTCTGAGCTTGTTTGTTTTCTTGCAGATGTTTCAATCCGCAAACTAGGTAACATCATCAGTGCTAGCAGTGCTAGCTTGGGTAATGAAACATCTGCAAGAAAACAAGCAAGCTCAGAGAGCACCAAGGACCCCTCAAAGAATGAATCAAATCATTTATAAAATAGACTTTAAACCAGAATTGTTTCTGTTAGGAATAATAGGAGTTAATTACGAGAAGGAGAGCAGATATCTAATATTACATGTATTGTTGTGTCCTGGGTCCTGGTACCAACCAGTCTGGTTCTGGGCAGCTTTTGGAATGCCTGGGAACATTTGCAACACTTCTGGGCCTGCTGAGCTGTATTCCAAAAGCTGCCCAGAACCAGACTGGTTGGCGCCGGCCTTGTGCGCAGGCACAAGGCGCAAAAAGGGAGAATTATGCTGTTTGGGAAACTATAAATTAGGCTGTTTGGGAAACTATAAAAGGCCTGCGAGCCTGTTGGTTATTGAGTGGAACTGGGATTGAATAAAGAAGAACTTGGTTGCAACTGGTTATGTGTGTCGCTTCAATGCTGCGAACCCCAATACATAAAATGTATTAACAGCAGCAAGAATTGTGTTTGGCCAATATTGGAAAAATGAAAACTGACCAAGAAATATTAATTAAAAAAAATTTAGAATGTGCAGAAATGGATAGATTGACTTTAGAGATTAAAGAGAAAGAAAATTCAGTTTACTTTAGAACGGGATAATTTTTATCAATAGCTAGAAAAACGACTCAGAGAGAAAGGAATGTGATATGTAACTTTGAATACTTACTAGTAAGAAGGATGACATGGAGTGATTAACTAATATTGTCTAAGATAATTAACCATATTTATTGTTATCACTTAGTATTATATCTATTATTGCTGTTTAAATATATGTACCCAGACAATATGTTGTTTGCTAAATATTGAAAATGTTACCTGGGGAAACCCCATCCCTGATCCCAATCCTAACCCAGACCCCAGCCCCAACCCTGACCCCATTTTACCCTTAACCCCATAAAAATTAATAAAACTTTTCAAAAAAAAAGAATGAATCAAATCATAGTAGTTGTACGTCTTAGTCCCAGGGCTAAATCCTTCCTTTTATTTATTAGTATTGAACATTTACAACACTCAACCATTTGCACTAATCCAAATTCTACTCTACACCTGGGCCACCCCAGATCTGTATTTAACAGTTGTATTTAATGTGTATTTAACAGCTAAGTCAATTTGTTGATGCCCCATTAATTGTATCCAAAGCAGTCTCTCATTAGTTACACTGAATATCTGCATTTCTACACTGGAGAAACTGCTGCCTCACTTGCATCTGCGATCTAATCCAGCTTTTCTCCCACTTGCTCTAGTACAGTTCAGGCGCTGATCCCAAAGATGCTTTTTCACAAGGCAACTGGACTTTCTTGTTTTTCTTTGAAGATGTTCCCAGAGGCGAGATTCAGCCAATTTGCACCAATAGCTAATTTTTTGTTGCCCAGGCCCAGAATGGACTTCCACAACTTCCAGTTGTTCACATATTTGAATCCCACCACTGGGATTAAGAGGAAAATAATAAAGATTTAAATGGCATAGGGTGACCAGTTAAAACTGGATTTTTGGATAAAATTTAAAAAGCAAAAAAGAGTTATATAGCTCTGTGGGACAGTAGGTTGTTTGGAGTTCCATCGTTTGAGAATTGGCTAGTTACACAAAAAAGGCAAAAATGTGGGGAACTGGTATTAAATATAAATTGTGCTATAATTTAGGACAAAACTTTTATAAAGAGATTGTCTAAAATGCATAAAGTGATATCAAACCAGTATTGGAAGTGTGAAAAGAAAGGGAGGACTTTTTAACATGCATGGTGGACTTGTGAAAAAGGAACAAAAAGGTGCAAATCCATACAATGGCGCAAAAGATATTGCAGATTAATGTCATGATGAAACCAGAATTATTCTTACTTGATGTGTGTGTGTGTGTGTGCGCGCGCGCCTGTGCGTGAGTGTGTGAAATTGTACATGATAACTGTGGCAAGTTTTATTGTGTACAAAAAGTTAGAAAAGCAAAAAAGACCTGGAAATTGGGTTATAAAACTAACTGAACTAGCAAGAAATGGCAAAGCTAACCAGTTTGGTCAGAAAAAACAAAATGAAGGTTTTTTTAAAAAAAAACCTGGAATCCTTATATAGATTTTTTGCAGAAAAAAGAAAAGTTGCGTGGATGATCTCAGGATGTGGGGATTTAAAAAGAGATGAAGAGCATAAGGAAAACAGTAAGATGATAATTGCTTGATAGAATGAAGGGTAGAAGGCATAACTACATGTTTCCTTTTCCTATTTTTAATCCCCTTCCTTTCTGTCTTTTTTCTTCTTTACTCTCTCTTTTTTGTTGTTCTTTGTTTTGTATACTTTTACTGTAATAAATACACACACACAAACAGTAGCTGTTTAACAAAATTAATGAGTAGGTTCCAATTTAAAACAGGGACAAGCTACTCTAGGAATGTATCTCTGCACTGAATATTTACACATGTGCAGGCAGGTTTGCCTACACACAAAGAGAGATTGATTAAAGAGACCGAGATGAGAAAATTATCAATTTCTTGCAAATGAGAACAGGAATATGCAAGATTCATTTGGCTTCTTTAGCCATTTTCTCTTGAGTTGATGCTGTTTCTCCCTAAGGATAGTCCCCACATTTAACTTTAACATGTTTATTCAAACCGTCTTTGAATCTTTTCTAGGACCCTGTATTCAAGCCGATTTCTCACTATACATTTAGCTTTCTTACCTCCTTGCAATCCCTTCATTATCGCTGTTATTAGCATTTTTTTAAAAAATCCCATTTTAGCCGCTAAGAAATTGGAAGATTTGAATTAGACTTCATTTTGTTTGTCATACATAGTTCACTTCATACTTATGTAGAAAATAAAAACTTGTCACAGTGTTAAATATAGCAACAGCCATTAAAATATGAATTATTATTAAGAACAATGTGATATTTTTATAACTCTCTGTGCCCAAAACAAATGTATTTCAGATAAAGAAGCCTCATTGAAAAGAAGTAATACCTCTCCCATATGTACCATTTTAGGTGAACGATGGCTGTGATAAGAACATGCAGAATCCCATTTAGTAAAGGACAAACAAATCATCATTCATCAGTTGCTTTTGCTACGTTCTTTTTAGGCTTGGTTAAAAAAACTTTAAAGGCTTGTTTATTGTAAAACCGGGATATCCAACCTTGGCAACTTTAAGACCTGGCTGGGGAATTCTGGGAGTTGAAGTCCACAGGTCTTAAAGTTGCCAAGATTTAGACATCCCTGTTGTAAAATGATTGAACTCACAGCAAACATTCAGAGCAGTTACATCTTTCCTCAAGCTGGCATTCAGATGGCTCTCCTTTACACAAGCCTTACACCAAAGCAGTGCTCTGAGAATTAAGCTTTGCAATGAAAGTAATATTGGAAACTATTTGTGTAAAAGTAATTTCCAATATAATTTCCAAAGCTTTCTGCAGCAAATGTTTAACTCTAAGAAACTTTCTCTCATAGACATACTTCAATCATATCCACACTAGATGCAAGCATCTTCAGAGAAACATTTGCATTGGCCCAGAGACATGTACCACTTCGGGCTTTCCAAAAACCTGGGATGCTGTAAATATGGAGTTCCAGATCATATGGAAAGCTAATCTGATTTTCCTACAGATGTCCATGCCTAAAAATCAGCCTTGAGGTCAGAAACCTATGCCCTCTAATTATCCAAAGCTTACCTATTCTGCCTGGATTTCTGAAAGAAACCATTGTGAATAATATATATTTTTAAAAAACCTCCCTCCCTCCACATCACTCTTGTATGTGTTATTGCTACCTAATTTTAAAGTACTATTCTAATTTTATTCTTGAAGCAGACTGTCCTACTGTGCTTCACATATTTCAGATATAATGCTGGAAGAAAAAAAAAGCTTTTTTAAAAAAATCAGTTTTCTGTAGCTACACATGTATTTTACTAGGTGTGTGAGAGAGAGTTTGAGATAGGTTGTATTCTGGAACTGAAACTATATACAGTACTGTGACTTTTGTCATAAAATAAGAGAAGATTTGAGACAGAGAATAGAGTTTCACGCATTCATTCACACTGGCTTATTGCTGGCCAGCAATTAAGAAAAAACTAATTTAAAAAAAGGTACCATATCATCTTTGTATGTGGTTCTATGAGTGTCCAGAGACTGCTTCCTATTAATTTTAGTTCTTGTTTTTGTTAAATATATATCTTGCCTTTCTTCAAGGAGCTGAAAGTGACTCATACCTGGGACTCATTTTGTTTAATCTCTGCAAGATAAACACTAGATTGGACTGAGAAACAGCAATTGGCCCAAAGTCACCCAGAGAATTGCCAAGAACCAGGATGCAGCAGAGTGAGTTGCCTGATGGACTTGCAGAGTTAGAGTAGTCTCAAGTTGTTGTTTTTTCCCCCTATGGGCCAGAATCAGGCTCAGGCAGTGGTGGGATTCAGCCGGTTCACACTACTTCGACAGAACCGGTAGCTAATTTTTTGTTGCCCAGGCCCAGAATGGACTTCCATAAGTGGCATCCGCACAGAGAACCGGTTGTTCACATATTTGAATCCCACCACTGGGCTCATGGAGATGGAGACCCTGAGAAGCTTCTTGTCTGATAAAAACACAGGAAGGCGGACATGTCTGGCTTAGAACTGTAAACACATGAAAGAGCTCTGGTGTTAAGTAATGGAAGACAGCAATGTAGGACATTTCGGAAGATGATTTGTTCAGGGTAGACTGGCAATACTATCTGTGTCAAGGAGGAAAAAATTGTGGTTGGCGACCCAATAAGAGCAACCACAACAAAGAGAGAAATCTGATGGAAGGGATTGTAGGTTTTGCAAAACAGGGTCCAATGGTCAGGAAAGATAGCTTAACAAAGGTGCTGGATTCTAAAATGTTCAGAAAAAATATCATTTTTTCATCTTCCCATTCTTTTACCTGGGACAGAAATTAGTCCAGAAGTGAAAAGACAGGGGGGAAAAGCCATGTGAAGAAGAAAAGGAAGGGAACAGGTAAGATATTGTAAAAAGTTTGAAATGTGTATTTGTATGAAATCATGTCTGTATAGTTAAGATTGAATCATTACATATATCAACTATTACTATCAAATAAATAAGAACTGCAGTTCTATGTGTGTTTGTATAAATTTTCTGTCCCATTTTCATACTGTCTGATACAATTTTAGTCCAACATCTGAACTACTACATGACATTAGCTCTCTTTAGAAACAGAAGTTGATCATTTTTTCCCCCAAAATCTCATGCATTGTATCTGGTGAGTCTACAATTCTGGTGAGTCTCATCTAGCATATTAGTTCATCTACAAATTTAGAAATAAATACAACACAATGAATTTAAGATGCCAATCATTCTAAAACTGAGGTGGAAAGACTTGAATTTGTCTATTCATTTTGACCACAATTCTAAAAAATAACAGCCTTGTTCAAAAAATATAGTTTTAAAAGAATCAGTCTTTTCCACAAAACTTGCTATAAGGTACAAAGAAAAAAATAATTTTGCTATTGCTACTGTTAGAAGTTACTTCAGAAACTAACGCTGATTTCTGATGAGCTGATTTGCAGCATATTAATCAAAAGATCACATTCTGTTTGCTATTAGTTCTAAGTATTCCTAAATTTTTAGTCCTTTTACAGATTGCGGACTTTACCTTATACAATCATGAGTTTTGGCTATGATGACTAGGTACAGGTTTCCCCTGTCGAGTCATTTCTGACTCTAAAGGTGCGGTGCTCATCTCCATTTCTTAGCCAAGGGTGCCAGTGTTGTCTGAAGACACTTCGGTAGTCATGTAGCCAGCATTAGTACACACTGCGGCATACAGAACCCTGTTACCTTCCCACCAAAGTGGTACCTCTTTACCTATTTGTATTTGCATGCTTTTGAGCCGCTAGGTGGGGCAGGAGCTGGGGCAAGTAATGGGAGCCTGTTGTGTGGTGCTGACAAGCTCCCTGTTTTTAACCACTGAGCCAGCACACCCTCTTAGAGTTTCTGAAGCCATCCTCCAAAATATTCATTAGGAACTGTTCTGGTCTGGTCTAGAGCAGTACTTTATCGTATATGCTCACGTTGTCTTTAAAATTCAATTTGAAAAAAAAAGAACATAAGAGTACATAAATATGAAATGATGACTCAGCAATACTAACATGAACAATTACTGGGCATCTTGAAGACTGACCACTGTGTTTTGCATTTTAAAGCCTTTCTGCCTTTTAATGTACAATCTTCTATAATTTTGTATTTGCCAAGTTAAACCTTAAAATTTAATAGTGAGATTGAAATCAGTATTTTTATTTTATAAACAGACACAGAAGCTAAGCCAAGCCTATGATTTGCCTAAGTTCCCCTACCAATTCATGATATATTACTACTGCTAATAATAATAGTAGCAGTAAGGTGTAGTAAAAGTATCACAAGCATTTTACAAGGGATAGCTTTTTTTAAAAAGGTAGCTTTTTAGGAACTTGGACAGCTGGGTATGGTTCTAAAAATCCAGATCCATGATTGATGAATTGCCAACCCAATTATAACATAAACGAAACTCCAGAACCTATCAGCAATGTTACAGATTGGGGAGCAATTCACGATATGTTATTATTTGGAACTGTGAGATTAATATTGTTCTTCAGAATGCTGCATTGTTCCTTCCTTATTCCTCAGTTTTTTGTCCATTATAAAGCTCTTTTCTTTTTCCTCCACCCTTTTATCTTAAAATGCCAACAAAAATCTAAATAGTTTTAGTGTAATAGGAAGAAAAGAACTCAGCATCTCAGGGTTGTTGTTGTTTTTTACTTGCTAAGGCTCTAATTAAACATGTGAGCTTGAAAAAAAAGGCATGGAAGTGAGTGTTCTTGTCCTTGGCAAGAACAATAACTCTCTGACAATGCAGTTACTCCTTCAGCCTTTGCTTTGCAGCTCTTTCTTACAATTGTCCAATTCGCTGAATGTTCTTGCTACTCTTCACATATTTTAAACTCCTCACCATTTTTCCATGTTGTTTACAAAATTCATAATGATTTTCATCACTATTATCATCACCACCATTTGGTTTTTTTAAATGGTATGAAGAGATTCAGGACACATTCTTACTGCAACTGTTGCTCTTTCCTATGGTGATTCACACCCTATAATATATATTATCACTTAAATCAACCTACCAGGATAATTATAAGACCATGCAAGCATCTTTAGCATTCAAGAGTCAGGATAATTCTGAGCAACCAGAATAGAAAAGGAAGTTTTTTTAAAAAAGAGGAAAGTATATCCCTTGCTGAAAATGGGATTTTGTTGTAGGGGAGAACAACATCTGCAATGAGGACTGCCCTATTCAGAAGCTCCTTGGGATTTTGATAAGAAAATAAAGCTTGTATGCCTATTAACTTTTGATGAAGTGTGAGAAAATGGCTGCAAAAGTTGGACTGCAAGCAAGAATTATCATCTTGTTTCAGGTGAGCTTCAGTCCTGGTTTCATATTTTGATTTCTTTTCATCAGAGTTCCTATTTGTTGTTCCTTCATCTAGTGACACAATGGCTGAGTTCATACAACATACTTCAATTAAAGGTTAGCAACCTCATTTGCACAAACCAACTTTGGTTAGTATTAACTTTTATTGTGTTTTAAATAAAGACTTAAATAAAGACATAAATGGTTTGGGTGTTGTGTAAACCTAGCTCATTTAGTTAGTTGATAAGTAAGCTGTATGAATCTAGAAAATAGGTTAATTCTCTAGCCAAATTCCTATGGTAATGAACACCATATTCTATATATACACTCAATTTTAAGTCTGATAGGAAGCTAGTGAGAGAAACATATCCCACCCACCCATCCAAAAAAGAATAACAAATATTAATAGTAATGTTTGGGGAGTCCCTTTTGAATATGGGCATCACACATCCCAGAGATATAGATAGCAGATTTATTCCCATGGCCCTGGTGCACTATTTTAGAGTTTTTTGTTTTATCTGATTGGATGAAATGGCAGCTGCATGCATCAGTATTTAAATACATATTCAGGGTTTTAAATAGAAGATGCTAGCTCTACTTCTTTAATTGCACAAAGGATAGAATTTGATAGATTAGGTCTTCCAGATTTGAGCTGCAAAAATCCAAAGACTCTTTAGATGGCAGCAAGAAAAAAAACACAGAAAACAAATTCTTTTTTTTTAATTTTTAAAAATTATTTTATTAAAACCATCAACATTAAACATAAGTTCATATTAAAAAGCAATCATCATATATCCTGCAATACAACTCTAAGGATCAGTTTTTGTGAACGTCTGGTGTAGTAAACATTTCTCACTCCTCACGTCAAGCCTCAACTATACGCCTGGTACATTTTATTTGATTGGTGTTTCTTTTATATATGGTCTATCTGCTGTTTCTAGTCTATCACCTATTGTTCATTCGAGCTTCAGAAGTATATTCGTCTCAGTAGTGGTGCAATCTTTTATGATCCCTAACAAAAGATCCTGAGGTAGAAATTCAGTATCCTGAGGTAGAAATTCAGTACGCTTTTCCAATATTAAAGCAATCAACATTAAATCTGGGCTCATATTAATAAGCTGTCCTCATAAGGCCCGAAAATACAGCTCTTGTATATGGTCTATCTACATTCATACAATCAGCATTGAACATAAAATCATAGTATGCATCAATCATCATAGCACCTGATATACATCACTAAGTATTGATCTTTATAAACGTCTGGTTTGGTAAACATTTTTCACTCTTCACATCAAGCCTCAACTAAACGCCTGTTACAATTTATTTGATTGGTGTTTCTCTTTTCTATAGTCTATCCACAGTTTCTAGTCTATCACATATTATTCATCTCAGTATTAGTACAATCTTTTATGATCCCTAACCAAAAATCCTGAGGTAAAAGTTTAATAACCTGAGGTAAATCTTGTATATGGTTTATCTACTATATCTAGTCTATCACATATTGTTCATTCACGCTTCTGAATTAACTTCGTCTCAGTAATAGTGCAATCTTTTATAGTCCCTAACCAAAGATCCTGAGGTAGAAGTTTCATAACCTGAGATAGAAATTCAATCCGCTCTATCGATATAAAAGCAAACAACATTAAGCATAAGATCATATTAAGAGGCTTTCGTCATATAACCTAGGCATACAACATTAGGTGTTAGTCTTTGTAAACATTTGATTTGGTAAACATTCTTCCCTCTTTACGTCGAGCCTCAACTAAACGCCAGGTGCATTTTGTTTGATTGGTGTTTCTCTTGTATATAGTCTATCCACTGTTTCCAGTCTGTCAAATATTGTTCATTTGTGCGATCTTTCAAGTATGCCGATATTTTCGCCATTTCCGCCAGATTTGTTACTTTCACAGTCCATTCTTCTATAGGCGGTATTTCTGGATTCTTGCAGTATTGTCCCACCAACAATCTGGCTGCTGTGATCAAGTTCAGAAATAAGCTCGTCTCTGAGGTAGTGTAATCCTTTGTTATCCATAACAAAAAAACCTGAGGTAGAAATTCAATACGCTTTTTGAAAATGGTTTGGAGTGTCCACCATATCTTCCTCCAGAAGGCTTTGATTTTTCTGCATGTCCACCATACATGAAAGTAGGTAGCCTCCCCGTCACCACACCTCCAGCATTTGGGCTGGGAGTCTGGATAGATGAGTGATAGTTTTTTCGGGTCGAGGTGCCACCTATAGAACATCTTGTAGAAGTTTTCCCTTAAGTGTTGCGATTTCGTAAATTCTACATTTCTCACCCAGATTTTCTCCCACGTGTCCATGGTGATAGAATGCCCAAAGTCTTGTTCCCACTTTACCATACAGTTCTTGACTAGCTCGGTTTCAGAGTCCATTTCTATCAGAATGCTGTACACTCATTTGATGTGCATGATCCCCCGTTCTCTAATCTGTTTAATTAGATTCTTGTCAGTCTGGGATAAGCCCTTCTTCTTGTCTTTATGCCACCTTGATTGCAGTTGTAGATATGATAGCCAGGTACCTCCTATTCCTTCGTCTGCTAGCGTTGTTTGGGGTTTCAAGGAGAACCCATTTTCTTCTTCCAGTACAAGTTTACTGTAGGGCACCACTTCTTGCCCTTGGGATATGTTTACATCCCCTATTGCATGTCCGGGGATCGTCCAGATGGGAATCTTGTCGTATAGGAGGTGTTTATATTTCTTCCAGACCCATAACAATGGGATTCGTAGTGGGTTCTCCTTGAAGTTCCTGTCTGCCTTTTTGTCGTGTACTAAGTATGCGTGCCAGCCGAATAGTAGACCTTGCCCTTCAACATTCAGTATTCTATCATTCATCATATTGATCCAGTCACTCAATGCCACCAACGTCGCTGCATAGTAGTATAGCTTTAGATTCGGCATTTTTAGTCCCCCTCTCTTCCTCGTGTCCTGGATGAATTTTAGTTTCACCCTCGGTCTCTTGTCGTCCCAAATAAATCTGTTGATGCCCTTCTGCCAACTGTCCAAGTCCACATCCTTTTTGAGTATGGGTAGCATTTGAAAGAGAAATAGAAATCTTGGCAAGACGTTCATCTTTACTGCTGCTATCCTGCCCAGCAAGGATAGTCGTAGTGTTTTCCACCTTTCCAGATCTGCTTGTATCTTGCTCCACAGCACCTCGTAGTTATTTTTGTATAATTTCGCATTCGTTGTTTCTATCTCCACTCCCAGGTATTTAACTTTCTTAACTATTTCACAACCCGTTATTCTTTCCAAGTCCTGTTTTGCTTTGTTGTCTAGATTTTTAACTAGCATCTTCGTTTTTGATATGTTAACTTTAAAACCTGATACCTTGCCATAGTCTTTCATTATCTCCATCAAACTCCTTGTTGATTGTACTGGTTGCGATACTGTCACCAGTAGGTCGTCTGCAAAGGCACACAGTCTGTAGTCCTGTTTTCCAATCTGTATGCCCTTTATGTCCTCTGCTGCTCTTATCTTGTTCAGCAGAATCTCCATCGTTAAGACAAATAACAGTGGTGACAGCGGACAGCCCTGTCTCGTGCCTCTTTCTATGTTGAATGGGTCTGTTAGTTCGCCGTTCACAATGATCTGGCCCGTTTGTTTTTGGTAGATTGCTATTATGGAGTTGAGGAACTGCTTTCCCATTTTCATCCCCCGGGCTAGGTTCGTCAGGAATGGCCAATTCAGTCTGTCAAAGGCTTTTTCTGCGTCCACAAACATGAGGGTAGCAGGTACCTGGTTGTGCCTTTCCAAGTACTCTATTATGTTCAACAGCTGTCTCACGTTGGTTTTCATCTGACGTCCTTGTATAAACCCCGTTTGATCTGGGTGAATTATTTTTTGTAATACAGTCATTAATCTGTTGGCCAGCACTTTTGTGAAGAGTTTGTAGTCTGTGTTCAATAGTGAGATGGGCCTATAGTTTGCCGGTTGTGCATTATCTTTTCCCTCTTTGGGGATTAGAGAAATGTAGGCTGTTTTCCAGGAGGGTGGGACTTAGCCTCCTTCTTGTATGTTGACAAATAGCTTTCTGAGGGGTTCTATCATTTCCTCTTGGAGATGCTTGTAATAGATAGCCGTTATCCCATCCGTCCCGGGTGATTTTCCTTTTTTCAGTTGTTTGATCGCTGAGTGTATTTCCTCCATCATGATTGGGGCGTTCAGGGCATCTCGTTGTGTATCGGTGAGTACCATTAATTTTTCGTTTTGTAGAAACTTTTCTATCTCTTTGTCCTGTATCTTCTCCTCGGCGTATAGCTTTGAACGCTTTCTTAATGGTTTCCTGTTTGAATTCTTCCTTGCCTTTGTACTCTATCTTTTCAATTATGCGGGCTTTCTGTTTCTTTCTTATGGTGTAAGCCAGCCACCGACCCGGTTTGTTGGCGCTACAGAATGTCTTGTGTTTTGCATATTGTATATTCCATGCTACTTGATCCGCCATCAGCATGTCAAATTGTTTTCTTAGTATCTTAATTCCTTCTTTTGTGGCTTTGTCCTCCGGTCTTTTTATTAATAATTGTTCCTGTTTCTTTATCTCCTCCTCTAGTTCCTTTCTTTTTCGTTCTTGTTTGCGTCGGTGCCTGCCGTTCATGTTCATGAGGATCCCGCGCATAAATGCCTTGCTAGCATCCCAAATCATTTCAATGGGTGTTTCATTGTTCATATTTATACTAAAGAATTCCTTCATGGCACTTTTGCATTCCGCCACCTCTTTCTTGTGTCTAAACAGGTTTTCATTAATTCTCCAGGATCTCCTCGATTTCCTTTTGAAAATATATTTTATTAATTTTTTTAATTTTTACAGAAAGAAGAAACTACTCAAATCAAATCATAGTGTTAAAATAAACAATCATCCATAAACAAAACATAAATACATTTTTCAATACATCTAATACTAATAACTCAACTGAAAATAATCATACCACACAATTAACATTACTGCTCGGTACCCCCACCACCACATCCCCCCCGACTCTAACCTTCCCCCCTCACTTACCAACTAACTACCTACTTTCCTCCCTCCTTCTCTACTTCTCTATAATCCACCCTCCTTACTCATCCCCCCTCTTACCAACTTTCTTTCTACTTTCTTTCTACTTTCCTCCCTCCTTCCCTATCTCCGTCCTACTCTTCCCCCTTCTTATCAACTTCCACTTACATCAGCCTTCACTCCTCCTTCCTCTTTCCAACAGATGTGGTGCCCAGAGGCCACCCGAGCAACCCCTTAATGACAGTAATTACATATTCTTACATCCACCCCAATTACAGTTGAGAAAACATCATATATAAAATTATAAACCCTCCCTAACCCTCCCCCCCTGACTTCCCAGAGTGAGTACAGGGTAAAACAAAAGAAAACCCACTACATCAAACAAAATTATTATATAATCCTAACAAGAATTTTAAGCTATATACTATATACAATCTCTAAATCATTTCAATCCATTAAACAAAACAAACAAATCATCTTGTTAAGAATAATAATTTTCATTTACATATCTAAACCATCAATCTAAGTCAAACCTTAAATCACTTCAATCCATTGAGAGGTTATATAAAATCGCCCAAACAATCAAGTTTTATATACATCTTCCAGTAATCAACCTCTTTCAAACCATTGAACATCAAATAAAAAAAATTCATCTTTTTAGAAAAATAAACAAATAATATCATATCTTCCATTAAACATCCTCTCTTACATCTTACTTATAAAATTGGTCTTTAATTCAGCCCATAATCTTAGATTAGCCTTAAATCCTTACATTTAATTTTAAATTTCACTTCTTCAATCGACTTCAGGGCTTTCTCATCTGTCAAATAAACCTCCATAACAAATACAATCTATTTATTCCATTTCTAACTTACATTCCTTCAACCTTATCAAATCACATAATGCTTATCTATCCCATCAATCAATCAATCAATCTAATGTCAAACCTAGATCATTTCAGAACAAATACATTCTTCATCAATTTAATTATATCTTCCATTAATCATCATCTTCTCTTACATCTTACTCATAATCTTAGTCCTTAAATCAGTCCATAATTTTGAATTACCCATAATTCCTGCATACAGTTTTAAATTTCACTCCTTCAGTCGAATTCTAGGTTTTTTCTTTAACCAGGTAAACCTCCATAATGACGCCTCCCTTCCAAATAATAAGTCTCTCTTCTTTACTTGCAATATCATTTGAGTCCAAATAAACCGTCTTAACCTTTGCATTAGTCCTCTGTTACTCTTAGCCATAAACATTTGTTGAGATAACAATTCAAATCTCTGTCTTTGCGTTTCCCAATCCTCAGGCCCATAAGTAAATTGCTTCTTAAACTGAATCAATGTCTCTTTTTCTCAATTAAATCCTCTTCTTGCTGCTTATCTAAAAGGAATAACCATCCCCTCCTTTCTTGAAACAAATCCTCTTCCTCCACTCCATCGATGAACTGTTTATCAAGCAAGATCCATTTCCCTTTATTCTCTTTATTCTCAGTACTGTCTTCTTCTTGTTCTTGTTCTTCTTCTTGTTTAGGTTGCACTATAAAATATTCAGCAGTCAGTTGTAGATCAGTTTCATTTGGAAGAAAGAATCTGGTTAATATTTCTGTAATGGTCTCTTTCAGTATTGCTTTAATCTCTTTCACTATTACACGCCTTTCTTCTTGAGATTCATCAATACGATCCAAAATAAGTTTAACATTTGAGTGTAAATTCCACTCCATTTTAAATTTAAAACAATCACTCTGGCTATAATACAATTCCTACCGCCGTCTCTCTAGCTTCGCTTACGAGAACAAGGAGAGAGAAAAAAAATGGAGAGTTCACTTTCACTTTCAAACACTTTCCTTTAACAGTGAAAGCAGTGAAAGCTATACGCCATTTTGAAAGCATTATGTTGATTGTAGAAGTTAGAAATGAATAGCCAGAAAAACAATAAAAAAAATACTTGCAATCCAGTAAGAACTCCTGTATTCACTCAGTCTGCTTATAGTCTCTCTTGCGTTCTATTTTTATAAGCAGAAGCGGTCGCGGCGTCTTTCTCTGTCTGATGACAGAAGCGTCTCTGGGCAGGAGCGTTCTCAGGAGCTTAGGGAGCTATCACTCTTGATCCCTGAAAACTTTTTCAGGGATTTAAGAGGTGCTCAACCCTACTCCTGATGCTCTACACCTCTTCTTTGCCCGAAGAGGGGATTTTTCACCGCAAAAAAAAACAGCTGATGTGCGCTGTTTTTTGCGGCTTTACAGACCCAGGGAACGGAGCCTCACAGAGGAGACTCTAGCGGCGCCGGCGGAGCCACCGGAAGCGATCTCCTCGATTTCCGATCCTGTCTTAATTCCATCCCTACCGGGTTATGGTCCGTTAGTACTTTGGGTAGGATTGACACAGTGTTGAGGCAGACTAGCAAGTCACTAGATGCCAAGATGAAGTCAATTCTGGAAAATAGTTGATGCCTGTCGGAGAAAAAGGTGAATTCTTGCTCTTTGCCGTGCTGTTCCCTCCAGACGTCTGTCAGTACAAGGTCTTCCTTCATGTCGAAGAAAGATTTAGGCAACTTGGAGTGCCTCTGTGGGTTAGGTTTTGTTTTCTTCTTGTCTAGGGCAATCTCTATGACCCCGTTCCAATCTCCCAGAATAATACATGATCTGTAGTTGAGTTGTATTAACTTCTTGTGTATCTTTTTGTAGAATTTTCCTTGTTGTTGATTTGGTGCATATATGCCCATCACTAGAATTTTCTTGTCGTCCTGTGTCACTTCGATTGCTAGGTATCTACCCTGGGAGTCCGACTCTATTAGCTTAGCTATTACATGTTTCTTCACGTATATAACAAGCCCGTTCTTCTTTCGTGGCACCGCTGCGACAAAATGTGTACCTAGTCTGTTGTTGATTAAGTATTTCTGGTCCGCTGCTCTGATGTGTGTTTCTTGTAGGCAGATTATGTCGTTTCTTCCTTGATACAGGTAATGAAATATCTTTCTCCTTTTCTGTGGGGAATTTAGTCCGTTAACGTTCCATGTCAAGTATTTAGTTGTCATTGTCGGTTTCAGGATACTCTTCCAGGACCGCTTCTGTTCTATCTCTTGCGTTCTTCTTTGGTCTCGTTCCCATGGTATCCAAGTTGGTGCTCAAGTTGTGTAGAGGGGTCGTGTCGTGCTGCTCCGTGCGTTTGGTGGTGGATCTTGTTATCCTGCCCTCTGCAGTCTGTCCTGTTCCCTTTCTGTTGTTGCTTCCTGTTCTCTGTGTCGTCGTGTCTCGAGTTGGTCCTTTCCTTTCTCTTACTCCTGCGTCTGTCTGTCGTTCCGGTGGCCCTTCTGTGTCTTCTCTCGTGGTGTATTGAGGTCCATCCGACATCAGTTCCTTTGCAAGGAATTCTCTGGCTTTTTGGACCGAGTTCAGGTAGTATCTTTTATTTTTATAGAAAAGTGACATCCCCGTAGGGGCTTCCCATCGGTATCGCAGAGCGCGTAGTCTCAGTTCGTCGGTCAGGAACTTGTAGTTCTTTCTGTTTCGCAGCATCGTCTGGGGGATCTCTTTCAATATCTTCACCTCCTGCTCCTCTATGTATAATCTTTTGTGATAGGATATTATGGAGATAAGGTTCCGGAACTCCTTGGTTGTAAAGTGGATGACCACATCCCTTGGTAGGTTCCTGATTGCTGCCGCCCTTGAGTTGACTCTGTAGACTCTGTCGAATTGCCACGTGATACCTTCGGGTTGCCTTCCCAGAAATGCTGCCACGGCCCCTACAAAGAGTCTACGCAGGTCTTCTTGGGTTTCGTTTGTTGTCTATTTCCATCCCCTAAATCTGATAGCGGACGCCATTTGCCAGTATTGCATCATGGTGGATTGGTCTTGGGCCACTCTTTTCATCTCTGTTATCTGTCCCTCCATGTAGTCTTCCACTCCTTCTATCTCCTTTGTCACACTCTCCCTGGTCTCCTGGAGGTTTTTCCCCATTTCATCCCCCAGCCTCTTGTAGTGTGCTTGAATCGCCTCCTTAATTTGGTCCAGGTCTACAGCCATCGCTCTGCGTTGTTCTTCCAGCTTTCTCTCTAGATCTCTGCCCTGGTCCAACAGCATCTGTTTTATATCTTCGCACCTTTTCTCCATCCTCTGTTCTGCATCTATGCACCTTCTCTCCATCCGTGTACCCACTTCCTCTAATTTTTTATCCATTTCATCCATCCTTTTTACCAGCATCCCCAACATCTCTTTTACTTCTTGTAACGTGTGCTCTGCTGGGCAGGCCTGAGTTGACAGATGGGTCTGGGGGCCTGTGGTTGGGAGGGTGTGGGGGTGGGTAGGGTGCTCCCTGGTGTTTCAGGAGGCTGGGATGTTTCAGGAGGCTGGGATGGGGAGGGTGCAGGTCCCTTTGTGAGCATATGTTTGGTCTGCTTGGAGACCATCCTGGCTTCTGCCTGTTGTATGCCCTGCTTCTGGGTCCCTTGGTTCCCTTGGTTCAGGGGGCTCAGCTGATGGGCTTCTTTCCCCCCTTCTCTCTCCCAGTTCTCCCAGGCCTTCCACCTCCTCTTCCCTCCTTGGTGCTTCTTTATCTTCTGGGTCCCTTGGATCCCTTGGTTTAGGGGACTCAGCTGGTGGGCTTCTTTCCTCACTTTTCTCTCCCAGTTCTCCCAGGCCTTCCACCTCCTCTTCCCCCTCTGGTCTTTCAGCCGCCCTCTTTGCCTTTAAGAGCTCACCTCCCGCAGGTATTCTTTTTCTCTGTTGCTCCCTCTGCTCTCCTCCTCTCTTGTCGGTGTCCTGTCAGCTTCGTTCGCTTCCGCCTCTCGCTTCTCCACTCTTGTCGGCTTCTTACTTTCTGGCTCTGGCCGCCTCCGCCTCTGTTTGCTGCTCCAGTCCTCTTCCGCTGCTCTCTCGCCGTTCCTCCCTCTCTCCAACTCTTCCGGAGCTCCTCCTCAGGCCGGCAGGCCCCCTCGGCAGCGATCCGGTGTCCTCCTCCTGCTCCACCGCTCGTCTCTCCTTCAGCTGATAAATTTAAAAGAAGACCCAGGGTTTCCTTGGGGCTGGAAACAGGGTTGCGCGCTGGGAGAAATGCCCTGTCTGTCCTTCGGAGGGAGGGAGGCGACCGGCAGTCCGATAAATCCCCGCCTGGCTGGAGAGAGTGAGCGAGCGAGCTGGATTAACTACCAGGCGGGTTCAGAGGGGGATTCCGCCATGTCAATGATGTCGGACCACATGGGATTTATCAGAAAACGAATTCTTGACTGTCATCTATTAGTGATCCCATATAAGGTGGCCCGGTTAGTGTTTCTTTATCTTTTATGCAGAACTATCCTTACCCACAAGCTGTTTGCTTTTGAAACTTGATTTTCCTTCTATCTCTAGTTTTATTTTCCTTCACCTTCATTTCTCCTGTTACCATATTACATTATTTCCTATATTGATATAATTTGCTACTGGTAAACAGAGAATTTTACAGCCTTAGAAAACAGATTTTCTTGCAATACTTTCCCATCAAGATTCTCAAACTGGATATTGACACAGTCCTTGTTGTACCAGGCGGCAATGAGAACATCTCCAAGTTAAAAAGTGTGTTTTTGGGGCAAGTTTAATTGTATTGAAGATGAGAAAGAAGATCCTATTTTACACAGATGTCTCACCAAAAATAAGAGATAACAAGTATGACTCTTTATGACTGTAAATACTTTCTTAATTCTGCACTACAACACTAAACTCCCACATGAAAATATAAAACCATATAGATTTTATGGATAAGAATTCAATATTCAATCCCTGCTCGCTAAACTTCCACTGGATCCATCCTCACAACTATTTATGTAATGGATTTTTTTGGTAGAGATTTTATTAGTGTTTATAGGGTTAGGAATAAGGCGGGGTAGGGGTTGGGATTGGGATTTGGGTTAGGGTTAGGGTAAGGATTAGGGTTAGGGTTAGGGTTAGGGGTTGGGGTTTTTCCAAATAACATTCTCAACTTTTATCAAACAACATAATGTCTGGGTTCATGTGTTTAACAAACCATAATAGATAATAGTTAATTATCATAAACAATATGTTAATTAATCATTCAATAGCCTTCTTCTTGCTAATATATATTCAAAATTACATATCACATTCCTTTCTCTCTAACTCATTTTTCTAGCCATTGATAGAAATTATCCCATGTTCTAAAGTACACTGAGTCTTTTTTCTCTTTTATCAGTCTATCCATTTCTGCACACTCTAGAATTTTCTTAATTAGTACTTCTTCAGCTGGTAAATCTTCATTTTTCCAATATTGGGCAAATACAATTCCTGCTGCCGTTAATATGTGTAGTATTAAATATCTGCAATCTTTCTCATAATTAGCTCCTATTATTCCTAACAAAAATAATTCTGGTTTAAAATCTCTTTGTTTTTTAGTCATTTTCTCCAACCATCAATATATTTTAACCCAAAATCTTTTTGCTCTAGGGCATGTCCACCAGATATGATAATAAGTACCTGCTCTTTGTTTGCATTTCCCAAGTATTTTTAAACATTTTTGCTAATCTCACTGGTGTCATATGCCATCTGTAAAACATTTTATATAAGTTTTCTTTATATGCCACTGCTTTAGTTAATTTAATATTTCTTTCCCTTAACTTTTGCCAATCTTCTAATTCTATATTATATCCAAAGTTTTTTGCCTATGTTATCATTGTTTCTTTTACTTGTTCTTCCTCCATCTTTAACTTTAACAGAAATCTATAGAGTTTCTTAATCAACTTTTCATCTGTTTTAGCAGTATCTGATCAAATTCTGTCTGTTCTTTATAAAATCCCATTGTTTTAACATCTTTTTCATATCTTGTTTGAATTTGCAGATATGGCCACCATGTTAGATCAATACCTTGTTCTTGTAAATCTTGTCTGTCTTTCAATTTTCCTTCATTGTCCAAAATATCTTTATAAGTCACAACTTTATTGTAGTTAATTCAATTTGGGTAAGCAAAAGCTTCCATTGTTGAAAACCATTCAGATATCTTAATTTTTTTTTCTTTTATTTTTTCCCATCCTAAAAGAAGTGCATTCCTTTTAAAATGGTTTTGAAAGTATAGAGTATTTTATTCTTCCCATACCACAGAAAGGCATGCCAACCAATTTGTAGGTCATGCCCCTCTAGGTACAATAGTCTTTTGTCTCTAAGCATTATCCATTCTTTAAGCCATGTTAAAATAGTTGCTTGGTATTATAAACTTCAGTCTGGCAGTCCAAATCCTCCACTTTCTTTCGCTTCTTGTAGCA
Organism: Bothrops alternatus; assembly: GCA_034064705.1. Taxonomy (NCBI): domain Eukaryota; kingdom Metazoa; phylum Chordata; class Lepidosauria; order Squamata; family Viperidae; genus Bothrops; species Bothrops alternatus. Next base: position 2,274,638 of record JARGCV010000040.1, read on the forward strand.
TTTTCACTCTAATTCTAGCTTTTTTTCCTTGCCAAATAAATTTCAATATTATTGTATTCAGTTCATCAAAAAAAAGGCTTTTCCCAGCCTTACAGGAATCATTTGAAATAAAAAGAGTATTTTTGGTAAGATATTCATTTTCATTGTTGCTATTCTCCCCAACGTTGAAAGTTGGAAGTTTTTCCACTTTTCCAAATCCAATTTTATTTGTTTTAGCAGTCTTACATAGTTATCTTCTTTTATTGTTACACATCTTGCTGTTAGATAAATTCCCAAATATTTAACTTTTTTAACTATTTGAAGATTTTGTGTTTTTTTTGTTAGTTGATTTTTTTGTTTTTTTTGTTTTTCTGTTAGATTCTTTAGTCTTTTCTCTGTTTATTGTCAACCCTGCCACTTCTCCAAATTTTTCTATTTTCTCCAGAAATTTGGTGCTTGTTTCCAATGGATCTTCCAATATGAAAACCAAATCATCTGCAAATGCTTGTAGTTTATATTTTTCATCTTTTATCTCCAGTCCTTTAATTTCTATATCTTGTCTAATGTTTCTATTCAGTACTTCCAATGTTAGTATAAATAGTAATGGAGATAGTGGGCATCCCTATCTTGTGTCCTTTTTAATATTGAAGTTTTCTGAAAGATCTCCATTTACAATTATTTTGGCTGTTTGTTTACAATAAATTGTTTTGATTATATTTATAAAGTAATGGATTTTTTAAAAGTTGTATATCTGTATAGGCAGTATGGAGAGAACTCATGAGGTGGCATTTTGTATTTTCATGGACACATTTATCCACACATCTGATGTTGAGTAAGGGAGCATCTGTCTTTTCCTCCAAACAGACATCAGGGAACAAACCAAAAATGTGAAGAAAGCTAGTATAAATATAAACCCATCAATAACATTTTTATTCATTTCAGTAGATTTATATTTCACAATATATAAATGTATAACACTCAAATATGTTTGCCTGAGATGCTGCAAGTCTCATTTTTTTACAGCAACAAATTAACATTTTACTTCTGAAAACTAAGAAAGGTAATGCCCCAGATAATAAAATAGGTAGAAATTGAAGTCACAAAACACCCAGACTTTAGCAAGTAAAATATTACAGGAAAATCTGAGAAAAGTTTAAGAAATCTGCAATCCAAAGTATGTATGTGTTTTAACTGTAGTCATAATAATTATGAGGGGTGCTTTTGGTGATCCCTGAGCTTGACTATTTTCTTGCAGACATTTCATTACCCAAACTAGGTAACATCATTACTGCTAAGCAATAATTTAATAATTATTAAAATATTTGCAGTACTGAACTTTGGGCCTCAGAAGAAAGTGTGATTCTTAAATGTTCAGAAAATAAAATTCAGAATGTATTTAAAAAGAAAAATACTGTACAATTGGGCTGGATTTGCTAATCCCAGAGGAATGTGGTATTTCGTATTCATAGTTTAAGAAAAGTTGTTGTTAGCCTATCTTTGTTTTTAAATTGAGTTGGTTCTATATTGTACCAAAAATTCAGTTCCAAGCACTATCAATCTCACACCTTTTGTCCGTATTTTGCTAAGGATAGGGAAGGACTAGTTTATTTTTTTTAGCAGAAGAAACATAATGCAGGACTTCTTTCACCCAGAGTCAAATGTCAGATATCTCTAATGTATGAAACAAAACAATTCTTGCTGGAACAGAAAAAGTAAAGAAATAAATTCAGGTGGGACAAAAAAAATGACTTGCAAAATTATGAATGCTAAAATTCTGGAATATTGGAATTTCAATGTAATTTTAAATTTTAAAAAGCATATGCAGATTTACTCGAGCTATATCGGCTTCAGAAATGATTTTGAAGCTGAAGACAAAACTGAACGAAGATGTAGTATTTCTCCTGGTTTCTGGTGAAAATGAAGTACCGAACCGAGGATAGATGTGTGATGAGACACCCCTCAAATGGGAAACACATTGTCTGGACTGTCATCCTGCCACAACAGCCATGCTTTGCCAGATGCCCGTCTGCCATAAGCCATGGGGGAGGAGGGGAGGGGATCTCCAGGGAGAATCCAAACTATTCTTTGTGCCTGGCTGCTCCAAGGTCAGAGAATGGAACTGCAATACCCGAATGGGGACTTGTTACCAAAACAATTGGTCTGAATGTAATTGGACAGTTAGAGATAACCAGAGGAATGGGGTAAAATGAAAAAATAAATTCCAGAGCTTCATGGCGTGAAACCTCCATTCCAGCTTTGCTACACTTGGCTTTCATAAAGTATAATTTTGCTAACAATGGAGTTGAGAGTCTTTTCTAACTGTCCAAGTTGGGATGGCTGACACAGATAATACAATAAATATTCCAGCTAAAATAATGATAATAATGCTAGTAACGTCTAAATGCTTTCAAAGAAACAAATAGCATTGGGAAAATACAGAGAAGACATATTGGGTTTCCTCTGGAGCATTTCTGAATCTGGAAATTCTCAGTAAATAGACATTCTGTCAGTAATTTTTTTTAAAAGCTGGAGGGGTTTTTTTTTGTCTTTCCTTTGTAGAAATCAGGATTTTTCTGCTAAAGAACTCATCCATTTACCACCCCTTCATTTTTCTATAACTTGATACAAAACAATATGTTGTCAACTAACTGAACAATTTCTTATTTTTAGTTACATTAATTTAAAATTAATTTATTTATTAATACAATCTGAATATAATTGATTTTTTCAGTGAGACATTGAATGAAAGCTAAAGAACACTATTATTTATTAAATTACAAATTGCCACTCATCTGTAGAACAAAAAGTCATCTTTAAATGTTTTCTTCTTTTCACTCACTCTTATAATAATTAACAGTAATACACTAGAACCAAAATAGCTTCTGAACACACACTACAATTGACTCATCACCACAATCCAACCAATGAAAAGTGTGTCTCTCAAATTAATGAGTTAAATACTATATTAATTTAGGCAAAATTCTAGATAGTTACTTGGGAATAAATACCATTGAACTGGGGAAGAATTTTGGACTAAATGAATGGATTCATGCTCTGTAACAACTATAACCTACATCTGTGATAATTTCAGCTGTTTCAAGTTTCTAAAAAGAGATTTGCATGTGTCTGAGAACGAAGGAGATCTGAGATTGCCATGCATCTAAAAAAACACACAGATTTGACCCTTTACTCCATACCTGGGATTACGTAGGCAGTTCCTGGCAGAGGTCAGCCAGTAGAGTATATGGATGACACTCAGTTTAATAATAATAATAATAATAATAATAATAATAATAATAATAATAATAATAATAATAATAATAACAACAATAATAATAAAGTTGGAAGGGACCTTGGAGGTCATCTAGTCCAACCCCCTGCTCAGGCAGGAAACCCTATACCATTTCAGACAAATGGCTGTCCAATCTCTTCTTAAAAACTTCCAGTGTTGGAGCATTCACCACTTCTGGAGGCAGGTTGTTCCACTGGTTAATTGTTCTAACTGTCACTTCTTACCATTTAACTCTGAGAAAAAAGCTAGTTCCCATCATTATTGTTTAGGTAAATAATGAGTTGGATGAAAATAAACAAGCTACAATTAAATTCAGGCAAGACATAAGTGCTGATGCTCGTAACAAATCAGGGGTTAGGGCTTAATTTATACTAGATAGAATTGCATTCCTATGAAAGAGAAGGCCTAAGTTTGGGTGTGCTCACTGGCCTCCAATTGCACTTGCACTGGCAAGGCATGCATTTGTACCATCATATGGACAGATAATTGAGCTGCTTGTATTTGGCAACAATTGTACACCCTTGTTTGACTGCATCACAGATTACTGCCATAGATTCAATATTAGATTAGCTCTGAGAATGCTTGAAAGGTGAATTTGTGGTCTAGGCTGTTTTCATCTGCATAACTTTGAGAATATATTGTACTCGTATCTGTTGCCAATTGTCATCTGTACTATACATCAATAAGAAACTAACATCTTATCATTAATTTTATTAATGTCTCTGTGCCACCAAGCACTGTAAGCCATTTACAACAATATATTCATCATCATCATCATTTTAGCCATTGTCTATTTACTGCAGTATGAAGGCCCCTTCCCCATGTTTCCAACCTATCCAACTGGCAAAAGAAAGCTCAGGACCATATAGGTTGGAAACAACAATATATTAAAATATCTAATTAGCAAACATTAATGAACCTACAATATTAACGATAATTGCAAAGATTTTTCTGTGAAATTTATTAATTCTCTTCCTGCCAATATTATTGCCATGCCTGAGCATCTTTTTGTTTTGTTTTAGATTAGAAACTCTACTACAAAAAGTTCTCAGTTTGACAGGAAAAATGAACTTGCCCATCTTCATTAGAATTGAGTTTATGCTGAGTTGTCATCTTTTCACTGGCATACCAGTGAACTATACTGGATGCCAGAATATGTGCTTTCATTGGCAGCAGATTGTCCTAGAATTACAAATATTAATGGATGCCAAGTTTTATGCACCACAAAGAAAATGTCATCTTAACAAATCTTATGTATTATGCATAAGATTGTCAAAATTTAATTAATGCTGTTATGGAATCTTTAGGCCAATCTATTTTTAATAAAATATGATTAACAAACAAGGCATAGTAATTAGAGAACCACACTTTAATGTGGGAGACCAAGGTTCAAACCACTAGCAATATCTTACCATGACAAGTCCTTGGCAAAGACCTCCTAACTATTCATTTGTCTAGTTCACCTATGAGAGTGACACAAATTAAGAGAGTCATGCTGGCTTCGCTATCACCCAGGTTAACAAGGTCCACTTCCACATCTACGTTGATAAAGTAGATCACAACCTACTACTTGATAAGATAGAAAAATGTGGGTTAGACAGCATCACCACCAGATGGATTCGTAGCTGGCTGACCGGCCGTATTCAGAGTGTGGTCCTCAATGGAACTGCATCTACATGGAGGGAAGTGTGTAGTGGGGTGCCCCAGGGCTCTGTTCTAGGCCCAGTGCTCTTCAACATCTTCATCAATGATTTGGATGAGGGGATAAATGGGGAAGTCATTAAATTTGCGGATGATACCAAGCTGGCAGGAATAGCCAACACTCCAGAAGATAGACTTAAGATACAGAAGGATCTTGACAGACTTGAACACAGGGCACTATCTATCAAAATGAAATTCAATGGTGAAAAAAGTAAGGTTCTACATTTAGGCAAGAAAAACCAAATGTACAGGTATAGTATAGGTGGTACCTTGCTTAATAATAGTAACTGTGTGAGGGATCTCGGAGTCCTAGTGGACAATCACTTAAATATGAGCCAGCAGTGTGCTGCAGCTACCAAAAAAGCCAACACAGTGCTAAGCTGCATTAACAGAGGGATAGAATCAAGATCACGTGAAGTATTAATACCACTTTACAATGCCACACTTGGAATACTGCATCCTGTTTTGGTCACCATGATGTAAAAAAGATCTTGAGACTCTAAAAAGAGTACAGAGAAGAGCAACAAAGATGATTAGGGGACTGGAGGCTAAAACATATAAGGAACAGTTGCTGGAATTGGGTATGTCTAGTTTTAATGAAGAGAAGGACGAAGGGTGACACGATAGCAGTGTTCCAATATCTCAGGTGCTGCCACAAAGAAGAGGGAGTGAAGCTATTCTCCAAAGCGCCTGAAGGCAGGACAAGAAACAATGGATGGAAACTAATCAAGGAGAGAAGCAACCTAGAACTAAGGAGAAAGTTCCTGACAGTTAGAACAATTAACCAGCAGAACAATCTACCTCCAGAAACGGTGAATGCTCCAACACTGGAAATTTTTAAGAAGAGACTGGACAGCCATTTGTCTGAAATGGTATAGGGTTTCCTGCCTGAGCAGGGGTTTGGACTAAATGACCTCCAAGGTCCCTTCCAACTTATTATTATTATTATTATTATTATTGTTGTTGTTGTTGTTGTTGTTGTTGTTGTTTTGTTGTTGTTTTGTTGTTGTTTTGTTGTTGTTGTTAGGTAAACAGGATAGTCTGACAATAAGTGAACTACTGGAACAAACCATACATGGATGAGACATTAAAACCTGGAACTAACGAAATGCTACCACATCAATAAATCTAATATGAGGGGATATATGAAATAGTTTGAGGAATTTTGGATGGACAGAAGACTTACATCTGCATTAACTTACAAACAAGTCACCCAATGCTTCAATATAGTAAAGAGTGTCCATGTGTGAGGCTTCAAGTCAGTGTTGATTTCTGGCAACTGCCTGGACAAGTCTCTACAGTTTTCTTAGCCAGATTTCAGAAATGGTTTGTGCCTAAGATGGAACTACAAGCATAACTCCCATCCCTTGGTTTCTGCCTTATCCATTACACCAACTGACTCTCACTTCGAGATTAATCCTTAATAAAATTAGGAACCTAGGACTTTTTTTTCAGAACTGAATTCCAATATGAAAATTGTGTTGGGAGCTGCCTACTAACGGTGGACATGGCTGGAGTGAGAGAGGCCAAAGAATCTCATCCTAATGTGATGGAAGAAAGCTGGAAGAACTGCATAAAGAGTGTAAAATGGGAAGAAAGGGGGATAAGCATGAGACACATCAAATTGGGGATCCCTCCCATGCTGAACTGAAAAGATGTAGGGAGTAGAGATTCTCCCTCCCTACTCTATTGTTTTCATTGGATTTCTTTTGATTAACAAACATGGTTATCTGCATTTCCTGCAGTATAAAATACGGAATAAATATTGATTGCTTCCCCTGAGAAGCTAGAAAATCACTTAAATTTATTTGGGAAGGGAGAAACCCACAAACCTCTCTGAGTTAAGAGAGAGATCTCAAACATCATGCAGGAACTTGTCATTTATTTAAAGCAACACACTAAGGACATGATCCATGCACACTTACTTCCCAGCTTATAAGTAATCGTAAGAAAGTGAAGGAATTTCCATAGGGCCAGAAGAACAATGCTTCTCATTTATTCTTAGTGATGTAGCATGAATATATAACATACAATTGCAACAAGCCAGGCAATGGGAGGAGATTGTACTAAATATTACTCCTCCTTTCTAATTCAAGGCCCAGCTTGTAATTTACCTGAGCTCGGGGGGGGGGGGGGAAGGCTTACTAACGCAGACGTTTTCAAAGACTAATACTTAGTATTGTATACCAGGTGTCATGATGATTGCTGCATAATAGGTTTTTATGCTCAATGTTGATTGTTTTAATAAAAGAATTTTTATAATAAAAAAAAAAGCAGGTATAGTGCTACACCCTCCCCTTTCCATGTAAGACTTGTATCCGAAAAAGGAAAAAAAGAACTAATTTTTCCTTGCTTTACCGAAGTGTTTAAGACATTTCCTGATTGTATAATTTCCAGAGACTAGGCTTATGGCCTACAGGAAAATAGGATTTTTCAAGACTAGTCCCTAGGTCATGAAACTGATTTCTCAAATCTGGCTGGCTTCTGTAAATCTGGTTGCCTGTCTGAGTTCAATTTTATACAAGTGCTTTAGAAATGTGGATGAGAAGCAACAGTAGTAAATTTACCTGTATAGAATTCTCTGATCAAATCTATTCTCTTTTTCTGTAACAAGCCAAAAGAAAAATATCCAAATGAAGATGATAAATTCATCAAGCCAGTTTAGATGTAATAATATAGTTTAACTTTACAAAAAGAAACTAATGTGAGCATTGGGTTTCAAAGGACTTCCATTTTTTTTTATAAATTAGCTATGGTTTAACATATCATCCAAACTCTAAACCAGTGTTAACCAACTTTAAGATGGCTGGATATCAACTCCCAGAATTCTACAGCAGATGGAGAAACCATGGTCTAAACTCCGATTAAATTTAATTTTAGTGAATTAGAATTCAAATTATAGTTCAAATTTTCAAACTAAGATAAAGCACAAGTTTTGCCTCAGGCATAACAATACATTCTGGTTAATTGAAAAGGAAAGGAGAATCCTGCACCCTGCCAGTATTGAGGGGAATAGGTGAGCTGGAAATCTAAGTGGTTTTCATCCTTATTGTGCTAAACAACAGTTTAACACTGCATGCGCACCAGGCTAGTATGTTCAAAGTACATTAACCTTTGAAACACAACAGATTGTGTTTCATCATTGTGTTTCATCATTATGGACATTTGAGAAATCTTATTCTCATAACATACCCAATAGTATGTTTCTTCATATTCTCTTTCATCTCAATGCCTTGTTCCCCAGCTGTTTTTTGTTTACCATTGCTATGAGTTTGACCTAAAACAAAGTCAAATAAATGTACTCTGAGAACTAAAATTAATATAAAAAAATAAAAGAATCCCAAAAACACAGAGCAAGCAGCTCCACAATGAACTGCTAGTAATTTTAAAGCATTTAACACCCAAGAAGTTCCCGTTAACTATCTTTGAATCAGAAGCAGAATTAACCTCCAGACCCCTTATCATCTTTGTTCTTTTCTGTGTACTCTTTCTATGGTCTCAGCATCTTTTTGTGGTGATCAAATGCAATATTCCAAATGTGTCCTCACTAATGCAGTATAAAGCAGTATATCCTCCGTTGATTCAACCTAGGACTTGCATTGGCTTTTTTTAGTAGCTGTAGCACACTGCTGGCTCATAAGTGGTGGTCCACAAAGACACTGAGATGCCTCTCACACTTAGTCTATTGAGCCAGATATGCCTATTCTGCACCTAGGTATTTGGTTTTCCTTGCCCTAGTACAGCACCTTATTTTTCTCACCACTGAACTGTATCTTATTGGATAGGGTCCAATAATAGAGCTTCTTCTAATGGAATGTTCAGTAATCGTGGTGATGGATAGTGGGATTGTATCCTTGAGGAACTAGAAAAATTGTGAAAATTGTCTATCCCATTTGTCTGCTTCTAAATTACGTGGAAAATTTCAAATTTGTGTCCAGTTCTACATTAGCTTAATTGTCTGTCTGCTCATCATTGAACTGTTGTGTCATTTAACATAGGAAGGTAGGTAGGTAGGTAGGTAGGAAGGAAGGAAGGAAGGAAGGAAGGAAGGAAGGAAGGAAGGAAGGAAGGAAGGAAGGAAGGAAGGAAAGCAATAGGTTCTCTTTATTTCCATTTTATTGTCCAAAATTTTCTAGGCATGTGAATGCAGTTTTTGTAATTATTGGTTTTTATCCTCAATATTAATATAATATTTGGTGACTCTTGAACATGCTATAATGGAAATCTCTCATACTTCTGGAGTCGTTCTCACACACAAAGAATAAAACTGCCCATTTCTCAGCATTAATAAAAGATTCTTGGCACAGCAGCCTCTAATATCCAACTCCCTCTGGGATGTTTTCAGTATTACAGATGGGAAGGAAAAGAGCTGGCACAAACCACAGCAATCCAAAATAAAAACAGAGAATGTTGCCTTTGGGGAAGATTCTTAGATAATTAAAGCATTAATTCATACCCCATTCTTGCTTCAAGCAGGCCAGTGTGGTATGGACTACAATATTCTTTCAATATAATTTGCTATTTTCAGTGCAGCTTAAATTCAGTACAATATCACTCTTTAGGAATTGTTAGTATCCCTCCTATATGCACATACACACACACACACACACACGTGCAGAGAGAGAGAGAGAGAGAGAGAGAGAGAGAGAGAGAGAGAGAGAGAGAGAGAGAGAGAGAGAGAGAGAGAGAGAGAGAGAGAGAGAGAATAAATTCTACCCATTATTTTTTTAAAAAAACTTTCTTTAAAAAATATTGTTCATGTTATCATTGCAGGTAGTCTTCAACTTACAATCATTCATTTAATGATGGTTCAAAGTTATGACAGCCTAGAAGAAAGTGACTTATGACTTGAACTCACATTTACAATCCTCATACCAGTTCTTCAGCCACATGTTCACAATCTGGGGGCTTGACAACCAGGTTGCATTTATGATTGGCTGTAGCATCCTGCAATCACATGATTTACAATCTTTTTTGCCAATTTCCAGTAAAAAAAAATGCCTATTGGGGAAACTCAGGTCAGACCCCAAGAACCAAGAAAGACATGTAGAGTCATTTCTGATCAGCTTCCTTTTTTGTTCCTTACCTATAGACAGAAATCTTAGCAAACCTTGCGTTGTTAAAAATATATACTCTGAGAATTGCTAGAGAGGAGCCATCTTAGCTCTCTTTCTCCCAATCTAAACTTCATTGCCTCATGGCCCTCTGGAATGCAACCCTTGCCTCCAGAGAATCCAGACTACCTTTCCCCATATCTGGATTCATTTAGTAACCATGAAGACTCACAACGATCATTGCAAAAATTGGCATAAAATCAGATCAACTCAGTTTATGACTGCAATGACTTACGATGGAAATTTCAGTCCAGGTGTGGTTGTAAATTGAGTATTACTTTTTCAGAAAGTGAAATTTATGGCACCTAGAAAGGACAGCCAAGTTTATATAAATATGCTATTTAATTTCAAAGATCATTTTTAAAGGAAATAATTCCCTCTTAAGGTTTAAACAGAACCCAAACCCAACTTAAATAGATTTTATCTCTCATTGTAATGTTACCTTTTAAGAATGTGATTGCTTAGCTACCAAATTCTTAACTTTTATTCAGAGGTTCCCAAGCCAAAACTAGTACTTGATTATTATCTATCAGAAAAAGCAGTTCTCCCAAGTCCTCTTCAGATTGTTAATGAATTGAAAAGGAAAATATTTGCATGAATATCCATATTTTGTGAGTGTTTCTCTTAATTTTGTCATGATTTTTCCAGACATGTCCACTTACTGCAATTATATTTTCATGAAAAAATATTTCCATTATTAATTTAGTTAGTTGAAATTTTTAGTTGCAAAATCACAGAATGCAGAAATGTGGATTTTGATGTGCATGTATGCTGTGGATATTTTTATATAGTCAGTTCATTAAAATAGTTTGATATAGTGGCCATTTTCATATTAGAATTCAGCTCTTGGGCTAAAAAAAATCTAATGTCAAAATTTTATTAAGGATTAATCTAAAGATGACAGTCAGTTGGTGTGGTGAGTAAAGCACCAGGCTAGAACCCAAAGGACGTGAGTTCTAGTCCGTCTTAGGCAGCTGGGTGACTTTGGGCCAGCCACTCCCTCTCATCCATGGGAAGCAGGGAATGACAAATCATTTCTAAAATCTTGCCTAGAAAACTGCAAAGACTAGGTCAGATAATTGCCAGGTGTCAGCCCTGACTGGAAGACACACATACACATTAAAATCAGTATATTCCTTTAAAAAAATCCATCTTTTTTTTTTGTTCCTGACTTGTGGAAATGTTTCATAGAAGACTCCTCTGTAAAAGTGTTCTGTTATATGGCATAGAGGTCTGCTTTTTAAAAAAAAAAAGATATCTAAAAAACACACATTGGCATATATAATGTGGTTCCATTGTTATATAATAATAATAATAATAATAATAATAATAATAATAATAATAATAATAATAATAATAATAATAATAATAATAATAATAATTTTAAAAAAATAACTAGGAACTGCTTCCATCCTGCGACGATATCTGTAATACCATCAAACATCCACATCTGCCTATCGCAGGTCCTTGGTAAGGACTCGATAGGTAGCCAAAAATGCCAAATCCAGTCTGAACATCTGGCTGACTGTGCGATTAATAATAATAATAACAACAACAACAACAACAATAATTTGGAAGGGACCTTGGAGGTCATCTAGTCCAACTTCCTGCTCAGGCAGGAAAACCGTATATCATTTCAGACATTTCAGACAAATAGCTGTCCAAACTCTTCTGAAAGACTTCCAGTGTTGGAGCATTCACCGCTTCTGGAGGCAGGTTATTCCACTGGTTAATTGTTCTAACTGTCAGGAAGTTTCTCCTTAGTTCTAGGTTGTTTCTCTCTTTGATTAGTTTCCATCCATTGCTTCTTGGCTTGCCTTCAGGTGCCTTGGAGAATAGCTTGACTCCCTCTCCTTTGTGGCAACCCCTGAGATATTGGGACACTGCTATAATGTCACCACTCGTCCTTCTCTTCATTAAACTAGACATACCCAATTCCAGCAACTGTTCCTTATATGTTTTAGCCTCCAGTCCCCCTAATCATCATTGTTGCTCTTCTCTGTACTCTTTCTAAAGTCTCAACATCTTTTTTATATTGTGGTGTCCAAAACTGGCTGCAGTATTCCTAGTGTGGCCTTCCCAAGGCATTGTAAAGTGGTATTAACACTTCACGTGATCTTGATTCTATCCCTCTATTAATGCAGCCTAGCACTGTGTTGGCTTTTTTGGCAGTTGCAGCACACTGCTAGCTCATATTTAAGTGATTGTCCACTAGGACTCCGAGATCCCTCTCACAGTTACTACTGTTGAGCAAGGTACCGCCTAAACTATACCTGTGCATTTGGTTTTTCTTGCCTAAATGTAGAACCTTTCTTTTTTCACCTTTGAATTTCATTTTGTTAGAAGTGAGGAAAGTTAAGGCTCAAAATGAACTAAGTGTCAACTTTACAATGTGACAAAAATAACAAAAAAAAGCTTCTTTCAACATGTAAAAAACAAGAAAAAAGATAAAGAAATGTTTGTTCCATTAATGGGAGAAAGTGGCAAGAAGGTGACAAGCATTAGGGAGAAAGCAGAAGTACTTAACTTGTTTTTTGCATCTGTCTTTATACAAAGAGAAAAAACAATCCAACCTATCAAAAACAGTACCGTAAAAAAACAGTTTAGAAACACAAGTTAAAATAGGCAAGAAAATGGTAAATGAGCCCCTGTCCACCCTAGACAAGTTCAAATCACCAGGACCAGATGGATTACACCCCAAGGTTCTGACGGAACTGGCAGATGTGATCTCAGAACCACTGAATTATATCTTTCAAAGATCCTGGAGCATTGGGGAACTACCAAGAGACTGGAAAAGAGCTGATGTAGTTCCCATCTTCAAAAAAAAAAAAATGGATCCAGGAAACTACAGACCTATCAGCCTGACTGCAATATCTGGGAAGATTCTGGAAAAGATAATCAAGCAATGAATAAACAAACACCTAGGGGCAAATAAAGTCATAACCAAAAGCCAACATAGGTTTGTAAAAAAAATCATGCCAGACAAATCGTATTACATTCTTTGACCAGGTGACAAAATTAATGGACCAGAGGACTGATGTGGATATAATTTACTTGGACTTCAGTAGACCACAACCTACTACTTGATAAGATAGAAAAATGTGGGTTGGACAGCATCATCACCAGATGGATTTGTAGGTAGCTGACCAGCCGTACTTAGCATGTAGTCCTCAGTGGAACTGCATCTACATGGAGGGAAGTGTGTAGTGGGGTGCCTCGGGGCTCTGTTCTGGATCCAGTGCTCTTCAACATCTTTACCAACGATTTGGATGAGGGGATAGATGGGGTACTCATCAAATTTGCAGATGATGACAAGCTGGCAGGAATAGCCAACACTGCAGAACATGGGCTTAAGATACAGAAAGATCTTGACAGACTTGAACATTGGGCACTATCTAACAATATGAAATTCAAAGGTGAAAAAAGAAAGGTTCTACATTTAGGCAAAAAAAACCCCAAATGCACAGGTACAGTATAGGTGGTAGTTTGCTCAACAGTAGTAATTGTGAGAGGGATCTCGGAGTCCTAGTGGACAATCACTTAAATATGAGCCAGCAGTGTGCTGCAACTGCCAAAAAAAACAACACAGTGCTAAGCTGCATTAATAGACAGATAGAATCAAGATCACATGAAGTGTTAATACCACTTTACAATACCTTGGTAAGGCCACACTAGGAATACTGCATCCAGTTTAGGTCACCACAATGTAAAAAAGATGTTGAGACTCTAGAAAGAGTACAGAGAAGAGTAACAAAGATGATTAGGGGGACTGGAGGCTAAAACATATAAGAAATGGTTGCTGGAATTGGGTATGTCTAGTTTTAATGAAGAGAAGGATGAGGGGTGACATTATAGCAGTGTTCCAATATCTCAGGAGTTTCTACAAAGAAGAGGGAGTCAAGCTATTCTCCAAAGCACCTGAAGGCAGGACAAGAAGCAATGGATGGAAACTAATCAAAGAGAGAAGCAACCTAGAACTAAGGAGAAATTTCCTGACATTTAGAACAATTAATCAGCGGAACAACCTGCCTCCAGGCATTGTGAATGCTCCAACACTGGAAGATTTTAAGAAGAGACTGGACAACCATTTATTTATTTATTTATTTATTTATTTATTTATTTATTTATTTATTTATTTATTTATTTATCTATCAAATTTGTATGCCGCCCCTCTCCCGAGACTCGGGGCAGCTCACAACAACAATATGGGTACACATAAAAATTATTAATAACAATAACAATGTACAAACCAAGGATCTATACATACAACATTCAAACACACAATCAAGGATGGAAGCACATTCCTTGGCCCGGGGGTAGAACACAGTTCATACCCCCCAAGCCTGCCAGCACAAATAGGTCTTCAAAAGCTTCCGGAAAGCTAGGAGGGAGGAGGCAGTACGAACCTCCGAGGGGAGCTGGTTCCAGAGGGCTGGGGCAGCAACGGAGAAGGCCCTTGTCCTAGGACCCATCAGATGACACTGTCTGATGGACGGGACCCGTAGGAGGCCAGCCCTATGTGCCCTAACCGGTCGCTGGGATACAGAAATGGTATAGTGTTTCCTGCCTGAGCAGGGGGTTGGACTAGAAGACCTCCAAGGTTTCTTCCAACTTTATTATTGTTGTTGTTGTTGTCGTTGTTGTTATTCCAGGCACCCACCACAGAAGGATTGTTGAGTACAGAAGGCCTTTTTAAAAGAAAATCATGATATTACATTTATAGAAAAGACTTATTGGGAATAACTTTGTAGATTTAGTTCATCTGCTTTATTTTACTATTACTATAATTTGGATAAATTAAATATTCTTTCTACAATTGCAACCATTCTCTTTCCACCATCACCCCAGCCCATTTGGTATTCAGTATTTCAGAGTGATGTGTTTCAATGTTGTGATAAGTCAGCTAGATAAATAAATGAATAAATACTATTAAGGAGGAAAAAAGCAACTGTATTTAAAAGTCACTGACCTATAATAATCTTTCGAAGATTTTTTCAGTAGGGGTAGATCTTGCTGTATTTTAAATATGAGACAGATTAGAATTATTTTCAGAACTTTTATATATCACATGTGTGTCCAGAGTAATCTACTGCAGTGAGATTAATGAAACTTGTTTCTTCCAATTATTGTTTAGCTACAGCTACAGCTTCCATAATGCTCAGCAGTAGAGTGGATAGTTCTGTTCAAAAAAGTTACATCCTAGATGTGCTAAGTTTATTTTTGTCACTACCAAATGCTAATGTTGTTGCCTCCACCTACAAAGCTATAATTATGAAGATCAAGGTTACCAGTATGCTTTGGCTTTTTAATACAGTGCATTTAAAAAAAATGCTTGTCCCAATTTAAAATATTAATATAATTAATTTTCAGGATTAACTCAGCCGCATTCTATAACACAAAGTTTCATACATTTACTTTAAAACTGCCAATGTGATGAGTATGACATGAAATTAATGTCTTGTATGTTTATCAGACTGAATATGAGACCTCATCCCTTTCTTCTTCTTTTTCTTTGAAAAGAAAACATCTACCAATTGAAACAATCATCCTTACAAAATAGTAATGTAATTCAATCCATGAATTATCCAACCATAACCCTCTCTGGGTTTTAACACCATGTTATCAATGTCTTTTAGCCATTAAAATGGAGATGAATATGAATTGTTCTTCAGGGTAGTTGAAAGCCCAAGGTTCAACAAGATTGAGTGAAAATGAAAATGGTGAGTAAAAACCTCCCAAACTCTACAATTTTAAACCAAGAATAGGTAACGTTTAGTATCACTAGTGACACTAGCAAAGATGAAATTGGGTTGCTCTAACTCATATTTTTCCAAAGACAAACTTTAAAAATTCATTTATACCATGAAAATTTACATATACAAAAGGAGAAAAACAGAATTTTTGAGACTATATAAAGAGCAACCAATAATACAAAGAACAAATCTGAAAAAAAATATTAATCCATCCATTCTTTTTTAAAAAAAAAAAACCAGTGATATATGTACCTCTACCTTCTAACTTGTTTTTTAACACTAGCAACCTTTTCAACTAGCTCGTTCACCTGTATGGTTTTTTATACTAAACATTCTTGGTTGTTACAGTTTTAAATAATAAATGGAATGGAATGAATGGAGTGGAATACTTTCTAAGTATTCTAAGTGTGATTAGACACAAAAGGAATTTATGTCCGGTGCAAAAGCTCTGTGTTCTTTACCAATGTAATCATAAAAGTTATAGCAATTAACCACATCAAAAGTTGTACTGCTAGAAATGTACATATTTTGTTCATCTACCCACTGATGATTCATAACAGATGAAAAAAGTAATTCAGTATTAGCACTGATACTGTTGTTCTATTTCATCAAGTCATTGATGAAAGTTCTCCAAGATGCCCTATCTTTTGTCACATTATGGAATTCTTGCTGATGTATTTCTATAGTTTCCAGTCACCCATCTGGCAACAGCATGTGCTGCTGACCTCTTCTTCTTACATCCCAACATTACTACCTTTTCCATGGATGCATCAGGGTTCAGGATGTGTCCAAAATAGAATAGTTTTTGTTTCATGATTGTTGTCATGACTTTTGGCTGTCCAAGGAATGTAAGGACTGGAAGTACTATAGGAATCAATCTTGATATAATTGTTATTTCCTTGATGTTACTTCATGGAAAGATGCTCAATAACAAAGTACCAGCAATGGCAAAATAATTAACTATTCCCAAAAACTCACTATACTGCACTTGAAATCATTGTCTTGGGATGGGGTTGGGGATGAGAGCGAAACTGTCCTCATTTAAAACTGTTATGAGAAATGTAGTTCCTGTGTATTAAGACAGGAAATAAGTTCTCCATTCTTTAAAAAAAAAATAGTACAATGCTTTTAATTGTTAGAAATAGCCATGTAATTTTATAGCATTTCTATCCTGCACTGTTTTCACCCTTCTTTTGATATTCTGCACATTTTCATTCCCTAAATTGAAATCTATCTATGATTTTCTTCACTTCTGCTGATTTGAAATGCTGAAGAAAGGAACAAAAAGCACCAACACCCTACCACACACACACAGAGAGAGAGAGAGAGAGAGAGAGAGAGAGAGAGAGAGAGAGAGAGAGAGAGAGAGAGAGAGAGAGAGAGAGAGAGAGAGAGAGAGAGAGAGAGAGAGAGAGCATTTGTGTTACCAAAGAAAGGAAAAAAACAGTAATTGATGCTTCAAAGGCCAGCTCCTCCAGTGTTGTATAGAAAGGGGAAAGTGACAAAATGTTATTATTTTAGCCCTGCTTGGTTTTATCTGGAGCTTCAAAGCTGTCAAGTTAATTTATCTTGAACAGGACCTAATAGGAGCCAAGATAAGGTTTGATTGCTATATAAGCCACCCAGTATTATTGGTAGTCGGGCAATATACAATTATTATTATTAAAGTTTTTCTGCCCATGAGAAACAAAATCATAGCATTTCAAAAATCAAATAAATAGCTTTCCAGTAGTGGTGGAAATAAATTGACTTAGCTCTTTAACACTATGAAGACAGAAAATTTTTACAAACTGGTATAGAAGCCCTTGTGACAGTGCCCTTAAAAATCACTTAATAGAGTGGGCCATATCAACAAATTCACTAGATTTTTTTGGACTACTGAATCTAGTATTTTAAATATGATTATAACTTTTTGGATTCATTTTAGGAATAAGATAGTAAATATCAAACTACAAGCAATTTGCTGGAGTTAGAATTGTGGTATACAGAATATGTGAAGATGAAATAGCAAAGAAATTTGAAAGTTGATCTTTAGCTATCATAAAATTGCTATTATTCTGTAATCTCATTAACATTTGTGTTACATGATATTCTCTAAATAGCATTAATTTAGAACATTGCCATATTTTAAACTTGGTGTTATAATGAAAGCTAGTTTCTGAAATTTTTTTCCTAAGATTATTCAGCCCTGAAAAATCTAGACTGAAAACTACAACTTTTTAAATAGGAAAATACTATAATATTTGTGGCTATAGAGAATGGAAGATAAACTTACATAAGGAAGTTTTTTCAATCCTTCTTTATAATATGGGGAATATGGTGGCTTAAATATTGCAAGCAATAGCTTTGGTTTTAATTTTACATCTGCTAAATTTATCAAATATTTTTCAGCTTATTAGTGCAACTGGCTGCACTCCAGTACTAGTAATATTTAGCATACTGCCTGCCTCTTGACTCTGCTGCAGCGACTTTCTTAGCTTCACGCTCACCTCAAAAAAAAGTAATAAAACAGACTGCATAGTGGAAAGAACTGAAAGAACATTTATGTATGTATTTAGATTATTAAACAACATGTCATTTAGTTCACCGTGATACCTAACAGGACGTAACCATTTTTTAAATCGCAGAAATAGTATTATGATGTTTTGGTATCAGCTAGCTGCTATACATTTTCACATTAATTCAAATGCCAAACTGCTTAAAACCCTTATTGTATCATTAAACAGAGGTAATACATCAGACTGAAGAACATTATTTAGACTAGAACATTGAGTCTCACTTTCATGACATGTGTTATTCCTTGATTTTATTATTCTAGTGAGTATAAACCTAAATATTACATAGTATTTGGCTGGAAATGCTATTGCATTCAGGGCTTGCTTCTAAATAAACTTAAAAGGACTAGGGCTTCAGATAGAGGCAGCATTGTGATTGTGATTGTGTGTGTGTGTGTGTGTGTGTGTGTATGTGTTGTTTTCAGTAGCCAAGTCTTATCCTTAATCTCCACACCCTTCTGTAGTTCCACCAGCTAACTTCTTTCCAAGTTGCCTTGATCTCAGCCTCCAACCTCATTTTCCAGGGGTACATATTGCTGTTCTTCTTGACTGTGTTGCCAAGCGTCACCAGAATTAGAGTAGCTGTACTATTTACCAGTCCATAGGTTGGAGTATGGTTGTAGCTGGGATTGTTGTAAGGGACCTATTAGCATCTTCTAACATACTATCTAATGGTATTTCTCCACTGAGTTTTGATAAATGGTTTCAAGGGTTGATTGTAGCTAGTTTATCCATGATCTTATGCCTCATTTCAGCTGCTATAATCGCTGCACATCCACTTGTGGTTCTGGGTCTTCTTGAATCCAGGATGTAATGTGTAGATGGTCTATCTCAAGTTGTAAGAACAATTTCCTCTTCACTATTTTGAAGCATTGGGTAACTAGCTGTTTGTCAGCTAGTGAGGATGGAGATCTTCTGTCCTTCCATAGTTCCCTCATACATTTCATATATCCTCTCTTGATAGTAGCATCAATTCAGGTTCTCTTGTGTCATCCATGTGTGATTTGTTCCAGTAGTTATTATTAGATTGTCCTGATTCCCGAACATTTGGCATGGACCTTGTTAATCTGAGCAATGTCCAAGCCAGCATGATTGTCTTAGTTTGTATTGTTATCATATTTGTGGTAGGTAGGTGAAATGTTAGGAGGTCTTTGTTCAAGGACTCCTACTGGTAAAGTAGGTACCAGCCAGGATTCAAATCGAAAGGTGATATTCTAATTCCTACGCTATCCAATATATATGTTTTAGTTAATAATGGCAGCTACTCCTTTTCTTCTTTTCTAAAGATCTTATGCGGTGATTTCATTCTAGGCTATTTCAGCTTGCTGGTTCCCAAAATGTCAATGTTCAATCCTGACAGGTTTTTTTTCCCATCAATATCAAGTTTACCTTGGTTAATGGTTTTGATATTTCACATACATGATATACATTGTATACATGTATAATCTTTGGGTTTTTTACCTGTTCTTTTGGCTTTAAGTTGCCGTATCATAAACACAGTGGTACTCATATTTATCCTGTGCTTATCCCCAGTAGTTTATTGGATACCTTCTAATTTAGAGGACTCATCTTCCAACGTCATGGTAATATTATCCTGATTATAAATGCCCATTAAGGTCTTCTGGGCAGAATATCAAATGGAGTAACCATCTCTAATTATTGTGTTTAGTCTGGTTCTTCTTTCCTTCTTTTATGACCTGTTTATCATCGGTAACATTCCCAATGATGTTCATAGCATCATTTGGGTATGCAATCCCCTTCACTAGTTCAAAGTAACAATCCTTGAAAGGATTTACATTGCTTAACGGCCTTTTTCTTTTTTGCCATCTAGTAGCAATTCAGGTTTTTGTAGGCCTGGGATAATGAAGTTTACTATAGTTACATTTTTCTACATGTTGTTTCTATAGTTGCAAGAGAGTTTTAAAGACGACAAAATTCTAGCCAGTTAAAGGTCAAATAGTCATTGGTGGAATGCCCAGAAATCGGGGGAAAACAAAACAAGACTGGTTAATATGACAATCCTTCAGGAAATAAAAAGTTAATCTTGGGTTTTCCAAATTTTGGGACCACTACTAAAAATCCCATCTCTTTCCAGAGAAATTGTTGACACTATGAAAACAAAATTAGCGGTTTGATCATCCAATATGATATGATCTGGCTATTTAGATGGGCCTCACCTTCCTTCCTCATTGCTCCACATATATCTCTCCTGAAGTTGTTGTATACATGGTGAAAGAGAACAATCATCCCACACAGGAGTGTACCATTCTTCCGTCATAGGTATACAATATCTAATTCTCCTGCTAGAATCTCTAAACAAGCTTGATATACAAGGAGTGTCTTTATTACAAGTAGATATCCATTTTCACAGATAAACAAACTATTTGTTTATGTATTTGATTTATATATAGTACATTCTACAGAATACATTTGTGTTTCTCTTTGGCTTTCCATAAACTCAGACCAAACAGTTTTTAATACCATCCAATTGAATTGACACTTAACATTTTACTTTAATCTGACTCTCCCCAGAATTTAAAGAAAGGTATAATAAATCAGTCTTTCCTGCTGCTGACTGAAAATATATTTAGTAGGGATGTGTTGTGTTTATTTAACGTTTGGCTGAAAGGACTGTCTATTTTATTATTAGCATTTCTGAAATGTTCAATCAGAAGCTTTTTTTTTGCTTTGTACCCTCTATAATATATAATTACATGAGATACAAAAGTACAGTAATGTTGCTATATGTTTAGTAAATCTTCTGGAGGAGTATTTATATTCATTAGTGACAGGTTTAAAGAAAAAAATCTACTTGAATTCAAAGGGAGAGGCAATTTACAATTTTCCACAATATATTTTTTTTCTCCTACAATTCTGTGTAGCATATCATGTTTTCATTGGCTATGCAGAGGTAACTCCTGATTGAACAGAATAGATATCATAGAAGACAATCTGTACTCTCTGATATGTGTATAGTTATGCAGCACAACTGTTTGCAATCAAAAGAATGGAAATCATTTGAAAGAAAAATACACAGAAAGAGGGAAAAAATACAATTGGCTCTACAGTGAAAAAGCAGGAACACCTCCTCCTCCCATTTATTGTATGTAGAAAAATGGGCTTATACACACACAGTTCCATTCATGGTTAGCATATGACATCTGCAAATGATGCACCTAGAATGAGTGTATAATTGTTTGTTTATAATCCTTTATTGGGGAGAGTGAACAAATATTCAGTACGTAGCTTCTAAATGTGGGTCCCAGTAGGAGATAGGTTTGTTAGAAGGGCAGGAAAAAAATTCTGTAGAACTAATATCGGGAACCTACCATAAAAAAATATTCAAATATTATGCCAAAGTTTGGGGGCTTTGATAACAAACCCTGAGTTCTGAGCCATCAGCAACAAATATATCACTAACACAATCAGAACTGTATTTTCCAGAACATCCTAAAAACAAGGCCAAGCTGTTCTATGATACAAGTCCAAATTTTGTTTCTACCTAGCTCAAATTTTGTAAATATTCCTAACTAGCACATAAATACATATTCAGCCATTAACTGTCTGCCATCTTTCTATTCATGCTTGAAAACATATGCTTCATAATAAATCTGTTGCATTTTTATTGTTGATTGCATTTTTACTATCTAATCCACTTTGACATGCCTTGGGAAGAAATATTATAAATAAATGCTACTGGACTGTGAATTTCTATTTTTGAAAAATAAAAATAAATAACATTGCTTCCAACAACCTCTTTCTGTATGAGAAAGATCCAATTAATGTAATATTTGCTAGTAAAAGTAAAGTTATGCCTTCAAACCGTTTTTTATCTCTAATTTCTTTACAACATTTTATTTTGTCTTGTCCCCCATTTGGCATGATGCACTGCGATAAGACTAAGTCTGGTTTGCAAAATTCTGGATAACCTGCCAGAGGGCAGCAAAGTAAATTCTAATTCTTTCCTGCCACCTAGGGGTTATTTAAAATGTCGCACTCCGTATGTTTCAGCCCCAGTTCTAAGCAACTTCCCCTTCAAACTGTCCTAATGCAGGGAAGCAGGTTTCTTTCTCTGCTCCCTATTCTTCAATTTAAATCAGAGCTCCCTTTGGATTCAGGCAAGACCTTCTTCTCACACACCATAATTTTCAGGCAGAGCTCTCCCCAGCTATTCCAGATATCACTTTTTATTTTCCCTCCCCCTCTTTTTTTAGTTCCCATGGCAACTAGAACTAGTCAGCTACCTGCCTTACATTCTAGATTAATCTGGCCATTCATTGCTCAAGAGTCACTGTTTGTAATTCCAGGACTGATAAACTAGAAATAAGATGTACTTTTCGAATTGAACTAAAACACCTGTAACTTGTCAAGGTTCACGCACTTTAAAAAAAAATCCCAGCATTAACAAGCAGGCTTAGCTGGGATTTTATCCTTAATTTTATCCTTAATTTTATCCAGTTCTGCTCCTCACAGAATACCCAGAAGGAGTTACTTCCAAAATAATACAATATTGTAAAATCAAAATTTTTATTTCAAATTACAAATGTCAAGGCCTGCAGAAATTACGGCAAATTAAACGATTTAAAATCACAACAAGTCTATAATGGAGTAACTAGCTCTTCGGATACTATGTCTAAGAACATTTAGGTATATATTAAACAGTAGTTTGCAATCCTAAGAAACAAATTTATGATCTGCTATTAAGTAGAAATATTGTGTGGGCCTGTTTTAAAATCAGACAGAGATGGGGCGTTGTCTTACCTGAATGCCTTTTCTCAGTACGGAGATGGAGAATCCACCAATGGGTTTTCTCTGTCTGCCTGCTCTTGAGACCAAGTAGCCAAACTTGACACGCCCCTTCTTGCTAGGAGATCCAGTCTTAACGAGGGTGAAGTGGCTGAAGGTGGACGAGGTGTTGGCTCTCAAACCCTTAAATGTGGCCTAACTGACATAAAGGGTGGGTGTGGATTCTCCATCTCTGTACTGAAAAAAGGCAAGGCAAGACAACGCCCCTTCTCCAGTACAGGAGATGGAGAATCCACCAATGGGACATACCAAAGCCTCACTGTCCCGATGGGTGGGAAACAGATAAGGCCAGAACAGTGTCCACGGAGACCACCTGCTGAAGGGCCCTCCGACCAAAGGAGGCATCCGCTAAAGCAAAGCGGTCAATCCTGTAATGGCGTACAAACAGGGAGGGCGAGGACCATGTCGCAGCCCTGCAAATCTCCTCGATGGAAGCCTGAGTGGCCCATGCCACAGAAGTTGCAGCACTGCGAGTGGAATGGGCAGTAAGATTACTTGGAGCCGGCAGGGAAGAGGACTGATACGCCTCTGCAATACAGTCTCTGATCCACCTGCCAATAGTACCAGCGGAAACCTTCTGGCCCAGAGAAGCCGGACGGAAGGATACAAACAGTGCCTCAGACTTACGAAGAGACTCTGTGTGCTTCATATAATGCCGCAGTGCCCTGCGGATGTCCAACATGTGCCACTGCCGCTCCAAGTCATGGGAAGGATTGGGACAAAAATTTGGTAAAATGACTTCCTGTTCCCTATGGAATAGCGAGTTTACCTTGGGCACAAAGGTGGGGTCCAGATGAACGACCACCCGATCGCTGTGGAAGATACAAAGGTCATTCCTGACCGATAAGGCAGCTAGCTCAGAAATACATCTGGCTGACGTGATGGTGATTAAAAACATCACCTTAAGGGACAGTTGCTATGGGTTCAAAGGGTGGTTTAGTTAGAGCATGAAGGACACGAGGCAATTCCCAAGAGGGGTACCTGTGTACCATGGGAGTCCTGGTGTTGCACACACCCTTGATAAAGGCACAAATCCTTGGATGGTGAGCTAAGGGAACTGAATCTGCACAAGTGAGTATTGTTGATAGGGCCACTACCTGTCGGTGAATGGTCACCGGGGCAAGGCCTTTGTCCAGACCCTCCAAAAGGTAATCTACTATCTGAGGGATGGTCAATTTGGAAATATTCAGTTGTCGCCCACAACACCAATGGCAAAAAATTTTCCAAGTGGAATTATAAATGCGATTGATCGCTGGATGACGAGAAGCCTGAATCATGTCAATGGCTCAAGGAGAAAATAATTCTTGAGTCATTATACTGCGCTCAAGTGCCAGACAGTCAACTGCAACCATTGGGGGTCCGGGTGTTGGAGGGTCCCCTGATGTAATGACATGCGATGAGGAGGGATCTGCCAAGGGGGAGATTGTGAAAGATTCACCAAATCGGCAAACCATGGCCTCTGTGGCCAATAAGGGGCCACGAGGATCACTTCCACCTGCTCCCGGAGGAGCTTGTGGATGGTTGCCGGTATGAGTGGGAGGGGAGGGAAGGCATAAAGGAGGCCTGGTGGCCACTGAGCCCACAAGGTGTCCGTCCCCTCCACCCCTGGAAGGAAGTAGCAGGAATAGTACCTGGGAAGTTGAGCATTGGTTGACGACGCAAACAGGTCTAGGATTGGATGGCCGAACCTTTGAGAAATCTTGGAGAACAGATCCGGATGCACCCCCACTCCGAGGGATACACCGTGGAGCGACTCAAAAAGTCCGCTTGCCGGTTCATGAACCCCGAGATGTGTTCAGCCCTGATCGAGGCTAGGTTGGACTCCACCCAGGAACCCAGGAGCCATGCCTCGGACATGAGGGACCTGGATCTGGTGCCCCCTGACGATTGACATGCGCCTTGGATGCCACATTGTCTGTGAGGATCAAAACATGATGACCCCTGATCCAGTGTCTGAATTGGCATAGAGCTAGATGAATGGCCCTGAGCTCCAGCCAATTGATATTGTGTCTCAGATCTGCGTGGGACCAACGGCCCTGAGCATACTGAGACTGCAGATGGGCTCCCCAGCTGAACAGACTGGTGTCTGTTGTGATTGTGATGCGATCCGGTTCCTTGAAGGGTGACCCCTTTGGTCATTGCTTGAGAGAACCACCAGCGTAGCGCCCTGCGAATGTGGATCAGTACCCTGACCTGATGGTTGGATGCACTGGCATTCGCCCGCTGGAACAGTAGAAGGAACCATTGGAGGTCCCGCAAGTGAAGTCTGGCCCAGGGGACAATGGCTATGCAGGAGACCATCTTTCCCAACAATTGGGAAAGCATGACCAATGGAACTGTGTTTTTCCTGTACACCTGATGAGCCAGGTCTCTGATGCTGGTTACCCGTTCTTGGGATAGATAGACCATGCAGTTTGTGGTGTCTATGACGGCTCCCAGGTGCAGAAGCCTGGATGAGGGAACTATCTGGCTTTTTTGGAAGTTTACCGAGAAGCCATGTTGTTGAAGAACCTGAATGGTGTGTTTCAGATCCACCTGAGCTGCCTGGAATGTGGATGCTTGAATCAGGATGTCGTCCAGGTAACACTGGACGCATATTGGTATTTTCCTCAACTGGGTGGCTAACACGGCCAGGACCTTTGTGAACACCCTGGGTGCCGAGGACAGGCCAAAAGGAAGGGCCTTGTACTGGAAATGCCTGCCCCTTTAGCAAAACCTTAGGAACTGTTGATGTGCTGGATGAATGGGAATGTGGAGGTATGCTTCTGTGAGGTCTATTGACGTCAGGAAGTCTCCCTGTCTGATGCCCCCCAGGATGGACTGGAGAGAGTGCATCTTGAACTTTTTGTAAGTGATGTAATGGTTGAGATGTTTGAGGTCCAAAATCGCTCTCCACCCTCCTGAGGCTTTGGGGACCACAAAGAGGATGAAGTAGAACCCCCCACCCTTGTGGCTTGAAGGTACCGGTTCTATGGCCTGAATCTCTAGAAGGTGTTGGATGGCCTCCTGCTTGAGGCCCTATTTGAGTGGGTCCCTGGAAATGGAACAAGCAATGAATCGGTCTGGGGGGTGTGGCTAGAAACTCTAGGGAGAGACCAAACTGGATGGTATGTAAAACCCAGCTGGCTGTGGAAGTGAGTTCCCACTGGAGGAAGAAGTGGGTTAGCCTTCCCCCGATGGGAAGTTTTGAGTAGGAGTCACTTGGACCTCCTGTAGGGGCGTCCTGCCCCTCGAAATGGCCGCTTAGCCTGGCCCTGTTGTCTGGGTCGAAACCCAGGCCTGTAATAGGGACAGTCATATAGCCTCTCCTGTCTAGGAGTGTATGAGCAGGAGCGACTGTTGCATCTGCTGCTGGCCGAAAGGACTGCCTGCGAAAGTATGGAGTGGGATGCTTGTCGGGCTTTTTGTTTAAGTGAGCCATGACCTTGCGCTTGTCCTTGTTTTCTACAAGGTACAGAGCCAGGGCCTCCCTGAATAAATTGTTGCCCAGATAAGGGGCAGTACTAGATGCCATTTGACCCTGGCATCAGCCTGCCAGTGTTTGAGCCACAGCATCTGCCTGGCAGCAATATTGGATGCTATGGACCAGGAGGCAAAATTGGCTGACTAAAGTGTTGCATCCGCCATGTATTCAGTGGCCGCCACCATTTTACTTAGGTCTTGGTGGGTCCGAATGTCCTCAGCAGGGACTCTGGCCTGTAGCTGGCATAGCCATAAAAGGGTAGTCCTAACAAAAAAGGATGTGCAAGTGGCCGTTTTAATTGCCCATGCTGCAGACTAATGGGTCCTCCGGATGGTCTGCTCCCATTTTTTGTCATCTGCTTTTAGCACATCCGACAGGTCCCCACTACCGCAGTCTGGGAAACCAGAGGGGTCCAGGCCTCATCTACCTTGGGGACCTCCAATGCATGAGTGAGGTCTGTGGAGGTGCTAAAGAGCTTTTTATCTGTCCCACTTATGGAAGGGAATGAGGAAGGGGAAGCCCATTGTTTTTTGATCCCTTTAAGGAAAATAGAGGGGCACAGGACGTGGTGCTCTGTTGCCATGGTTTCAAATAATATAGGATTAGGGCTGGAATCCGATGTAGCCTGCAGTTACGGGAACTGATCGGATCCTATGTTGGACGTTGATGTGGCCTTGCACAGTAGCGTGAGAAAGAGGGCCGGATTGAATAAGCCCCCGAAGGGGAGGGCTCAGGAGGAAGTTCCTCCTCCTCAGACAAATTAAAGTCTGGCTGTTCCTCACCTTGAGGGGAAGAGTAACCACTTATGGAGGAATGCACTGAATCATGGGCACCTGAATCATGGGGAGCTCCGTAGGGGGACCATAAGATGGCATGGCTGATGTAGAGGCCCCCTGATCGGGTGTTTGAAAGGAACGCTGCGCTAGCGCTCAGTCCACGACCTTGGAGAGCAAGGCCTCAAGGCGGCCGTTGCAGAAAATGTCCCCAATGTCCGGCCCCCTGAGTCCTGCAGCCGTGGGAGTAAATGTGGCCTCTGGAACTGGGCCTGGAACCATAGTGGTGTGTTGAGCCAGTGCAGATGGAAAACCCAATGTGACCGGCGTCCCTGAGAGGGACCACATGCCCTGAGCTGAAGTTGAGGGACCTAAGGGAAGGTCAACTTCAGGGGCTGCCAATTGATCAGTATCCAATCCGGCCTGCCTCTGTGCCCTGGAGAACTCCTTCTCCAGGGCCTGGTGCCTACGACTGGCTTGCTTTTCCACCAGCTTGGAAGACTTTTTAAGCGTGTGCTTCATCTTGGATTTGGACTTGCCTGCCGCCTCCTGTTCAGAGGATTTTTGGCAGCCGTAAGTAGAGGATGGAGAGACAGTGCTCGAGGTTTGAGGCAACGAGGCGCCCTCCATCCTAGATGAGCAATCTCAGGCAAACTGAGATGAGAGCTCTGGCAGGCAAGTAGCTGGCGGAAGCGAGATTGGAACAAGCAACAAGACTGTTCCCCTGACCACCCAACCAGAAAAAAATTCTCTCTGGGCTTCGGTCATGGCAATTGAGTCAGATGCTGAAGGCACGTTTGGGGCCACTCTCTGGACTCTGCCCGGAGGTCTTAGGTGGCCAGTCAGAGTGCACCAGTAAAACAAAAAGGGAAAAAAACCAAAAGGGCATAGAGGCCTGAGTGGACAAAAAGGTCCTGACAAGGGGAGGATCAGATCTCAATTGGTGGCTACTCAAATTGTATATGTAATAGTAGTGAAGCACAGTCCAGATGTGGCCTAAGACGGGCCAACTACTATAAATAGGTCTACTTTGGCCTAAAGAAACTAGCACGTGGAGTTCAAGATGGCCGTTAACTATGGAGAGTAGGCCTCATAGGCCTAGGTAGGCCCCACCCCACGTGGTTTGGACTGGTGGCCATTAAGAGGCTATCCGGTAATTTAGGCCCCCAAAGAATAGTTGAGGTGGAGTTTAAGGCCTTAAAGGAGACTGTGGACGAGCCACCGATTGAATAAATAACGCAGGGAATACTGAGACTTGGGCCGATTCAGCCTCTCCGTCCCTTCCCTGCAATCCAAAATGGCAGCCGCGACTCGTTCTCCATTGAGAACGTTCTCCTCGGCCTCAACTTCCAGTCCTGGGACTGTGAGAATCGCGGTGGCAGCGCTGTGCGCTGTGCCGAAATTGGTTGCCCTGGAGCTGCCTCCAAAACAGCAGGCGAAGCAAGGGGCTTAATCCGGCTTCGTTGCCTTTTTCAGCAACCAAAATGGCGCCCGCGACTGTTCCCAGCTGCCTGAAAAGCTTTAGAACGATCCGAAGTCAAAATGACTTTCAGACCTGCAGCCTGGGATCCGTTCTAGGAAATGGAGAAGAGGGAAGGGAGAGAAGAGATCTGGAAAAAGTTCCAAGCAGACCCTGCTTGGAAGCTTTTCTCCAGAGCCCTGGGGAAAAGAACGTAGGGAAGCTGCAAGACCTCCCCCCCTTCCACCCCACACACCTCAATTGATATTAATTGAACACTGAGCTCAGTGTTTGTAGGGAAATTTGTTAAAGGGAAATCCCATTAGTGATTAATAAAATATAGGGAGGAGAATTCACCAATGGAGTTTTTCTAACCTGCTATCTGCTGAGAGCCAAACCTGATACGTCTTCAAGAGCTGACACCAAGTTAAGACTGGATCTCCTAGCAAGAGGGGTCGTGTCAAGTTTGGCTACTTGGTCTCAAGAGCAGGCAGACAGAGAAAACCCATTGGTGGATTCTCCATCTCCTGTACCGGAGAACAGGGCCCATAGTTTAAAAGTGAAAGTCCTATCAAGATTGTTTCTTTCAGAAAAATACAATACCACCCAGATAGAGTTGACAATTGACAGTTTCTCTGTCTCATTAGGTCTCTATTTTACCTTGCTCATGTAGGAGATACCAGACACCAGTTTAGCATGTCCATCACATTATAATTGGATTCTGGAATCCAAATTGAGATAGCGCTGATTAAGTTTGCCTGTAAAGAATGATGCACATTCCTGTTAGTTGGGCCATCAGACACTAACAGTTCAATTTTCCTCTCTCAAAAAACTGTGTTTTGGGACAGGCATGGGAGGCAGAAGGAGTCTGTCCAGTAAAGGGGAAAAAAAACACTGGCCTATTCTATGCAGCAGAGTCAAGTAAATATTTTTTGCTGTCTCAAACTAAGTAAATAGAAATTCAGATGGCCTTTAAATAGGCCTCATTCAAACTTATGTGTCCCAAATGTTCTTTGAATAGGCCATCAGCTGACACCCATCTAGTTTTCTAATATATTATAAGACTTATTTGATTTTGCAAGAGAAAGCACGATAATTACAAGCAACTGTGTCCAATATTCTAACTAAATCGCTAATACAGGAAATTCCCCAAATGTGTTCAAGAAGCTACCGTGTCAACTTCTGTCAAGTACCTGCCATTTTAATCACTCCACTATATATATAGCTCAGGGTTGGTGCTCTCTGAGCTTGATTGTTTGCTTGTAGAGGATTCATTACTCAATAAGGTAGGTAACATCATCAGTGCTAGTGAGTATAGGGCTTGCTCTCTGTTTTTGGACAGTAGCTTGCCTACCAATGTTGATGGAGTTGTGGTTTTCTTTTCCCTCCTTACTAGGTAGGTTTCTTTGTTAGGGTTTTGTTTTCTGTTTAGTTGTTTATCTGGTGTTAATCCCTGGTTATCCGAGTAATGAAGAGGATATGTTCTGAACTTTTTAGCTTTTTTATTGTCCCTTTTGAATGGTATGTACATGTGGTTTATTTCTGTGTCTGTTGATGACTGATTTGTCTGAATGCCAAACTTTCAGGAATTCCCTACCATGTTTGGATTTAGTTTGATCTAGGATGTTCACATTTTCCCAGTTGAAACTATGATTGAATTAGTCCATATATTACGAGATTAAGGAGTTTTTCTGACCGCTATTTGTTGTTCCTGAAGGCATTTTGCTAGTCTTCTGCCTGTCTGTCCCATATAGCTGCTGTTATAATCCTTACCCTGTAAGTTGTAGATGATTCCTGTTTTTTTTCTCTTTGGCTTACTGGATCTTTTGGTCAACTTAAGATGTTTTGAAATGCTTGGTTTGTGTACTACAATGATGTCATGTGATTGTAATAATCTGTTGAATGTATCTGAAATATTTTTATGTATTATAATGTTATCTTTTCCATGGTTTGTATTAATTATGCTGTAGTGTTTGAATGGTCAGGCACTTTTTGACAAAGTTGCGTGGGTATCCATTTTGTTGGGAGATGTTTTATAGGAAGTCTGTTTTCTTTTTCTGGTGTTTTGTGTTGCTGCAGTACATTTGTACTCATCTGAATAATGCTCTTGCACAGGTCCTCTTGTGGGAGACTGGGTTGTTTCCTTGGTAATGGAACACTGGGTTAGTGAGGATGTTTTTTTTTTCAATTGACTTGCATTTCTGAACTGCAATTGCTTCCTCTGCTGATGACGACTCTACTACATGCCAAGGGCTAGATATTAATTGGGACAGCTACATAGCCAACAGAGAGAACAGAAAATTCTGAGCTGCTCCTGACTAAACAACCACAATATAGATATTTGGGGGAAGAAATGATGGTATGAAGATGGCTCCAAAAAGTGGAGCTGACAACTACAGCAGAATGAACAGCAAATGAGTAGACATTGTTTCCTCTCTGGATAAGGAGAGGACTTGAGATCACTCAGCAGTGCTCCTGACAGCTGCTACTAATCTATTGATGGTAATTGCACAATTAACTTTTTTTTGCTGGGCACAAGAAATTAAATTTAAATTATCTTCTGAAAAATCAAACTTTCACTTGCTTTTTTCCTACCATGAGTATTTTTTGGTGCTTAGGTTTAACTAAGTTGTATTTAAAAAAAAAAACTATTGAGGCTGGAACATTATTGATGAAAGGTAAGTTGGAGATTTGTTTGGAAAATAACAATATAGGTAATATTTTGACTGATATTTATGACCATAATTGAGCCTACAATTACTGTGGTAAATCATAATGGTTATTAAGGGGGCCATCACATGACTGCAGCCAATTTTATGAGGGATTTTTTTTTGCAATGATTGTTAAGCAAATGTATTAAGCAAACCCTTTGTTCATTGTTAAATGTTTTTGCCAGAAACTGAAGATAAATGCTAGTTTCTGACAAAAATATTGTAAATTGCAGTAACATGATTTCCTGGGACCTTGCAAATGGCCATAAATGCAGGCTGGTTGCTAAGCACTCAAAATGCAGTCACATGACCAGTAGGGATGACTGTCAGAACTTTAAATCTGGTTTCTAATTGTCTTTTTTAGGGTGCATCGTAACTTCGAACAGTCACTAAGTGACTGATCATAAGTCAAGGACTACCTGTATTAAAACTGTGATTTTAATTGAAAGTTATTCTCCAAATGCCAGATTCCCAAAACTGGGAAGCCAACACAAGTGGCTAAACTCCTATCTGCCAAGATTTTATTCTCTCCAGAATTTCAGAGCAGACATCTCCTTACCATCATTAAGTAAGCAAGAGGATTTTTCATCAGCAAAGGAGTTTGTGATTATTTATTAATTATATTACACTTTCTAGAGATGGCCTTTTCAATAAATGTTATCACAATGCCAACTGATATAGCAAAGATTAAACAACAGTCATCATGATGGTCCTTACATATTTGGTGTGAATGAAAGCAAGATGACTAAACCACTGAAGTGAAAAAAATCAAGGCAAACTTGAGAAAACGTCAGAGCATGCATAAAAACAAGTGATTAGTTCTCATCAGTTAGATGTAAACAAATTCTACATGAGAAGCAAGTCAAAAGAGCCTATCCTAGCAATCTGTTTTCACAAAACTTGACACACTGAGGCAATACTTTCTGTAAAAATAAATAATAATTTTGTTTCTTTTCCAGTGCTGCATCTATTTTACAAGAAACAAAACAAGCAGGCTGTCCAAAACCAAGGATTCATCCAATTTTTTATAATATTATGCCAAAACATTAATGCATAGATGCCGCTTTGATTGGAATTAGCTCCAAGTAATTACAGGGAGGGAGGGAGGGAGAGAGAGAGGGAGGGAGGGAGGGAGGGAGGGGGAGAGAGGGAGAGAGAGAGAGAGAGAGAGAGAGAGAGAGAGAGAGAGAGAGAGAGAGAGAGAGAGAGAGAGAGAGAGAGAGAGAGAGAGAGAGAGAGAGAGAGAGAGAGAGAGAGATGATAGGCATGAATTGTTCTCTCCAAATGTTTAGGATTGCCACTCCCATAAACCATCCCTTTGGCCATGTTGGTTTGAACTGATGGACCTTGTAACTAAAAATATCTGGAGGAATCAGGTTGCTCATCCTGTTCTAGTTTGAGAAAAAGTTTTGAATAACAAAAAATGTTTCTCATTACTTTGGAAAATGTTAATTTATTTTAATAAAATATATCACCAAGGCTGTAGATTTTGTCTATGTTTTTCCTTAAAGTTGTGTAACAGTCTAAGTAATTGTAATCATCTGAACAAATACAGAGGTAAACATGTGCTCACATTTGAAGCACACACGACACCTTCTGAATTTCAAATTACATGTCATTGCAGCATCACATGTCAGTGCTCAATGAAGAGTCTGCCTTACAGCAATCATGCCCAATCATGGATGATATAAATATAATCTAGTACTTCTGGAGAGCTCCATGGTGAGAAAAACTAAATGACTGCCTAAGGAAGTGTTTCTCAACCATAGCAATTTTAAGATATGTGGACTTCAACTCGCACACTGGATGGGGAATTCTGGGAGAATCCATGTATCTAAAGTTGCTAAAGCTGAGAAATACTGGTCTAGGGAAATGAGAATTAAATGTGCTGTGCTTTTATATATTTAAACAAAAATCTATCCAAGAGCAAGTCTTTGAATGTAGCAATTCTTTTATATATATATATATATATATATATATATATATATATATATATATATATATATATATATATATATATATATATATATATTGTTTAAAATTGTTGACAAAGAAATAAGGGGTTTCTGATATAGCCATTTCGAGTTTCTTAACTCTCTTCAGTCAGAACTCACCCTTCCGGGATTCTGACTGAAGAGAGTTAAGAAACTCGAAATGGCTATATCAGAAATCCCTTATTTCTTTGTCAACAATTTTAAACAACATATATATATTTGTGCTTGCAAGATGGCTCTGGGTTGAGCTGAAACAAGCAAAAGGAAAGAATGATTCCTTCCTCCCATATTTGGGTTTACAGGGTGCAATCTAAAAAATAAACACTTGACATATATATATATATATATATATATATATATATATATATATATATATATATATATATATATATATATATATATATATATATATATATATATATATATATATATATATATATATATATATATATATATATATATATATATATATATATATATATATATATATATATATATATATATATATATATGTCAAGTGTTTATTTTTTAGATTGCACCCTGTACACCCAAATATGGGAGGAAGGAATCATTCTTTCCTTTTGCTTGTTTCAGCTCAACCCAGAGCCATCTTGCAAGCACAAATATATATATATATGTTGTTTAAAATTGGATGCTATGGACCTGGAGGCAAAATTGGCTGACTAAAGCGTTGCATATATATAAATAACAAATTTTATTGGTTTTTTAACTTTTACAACAGAATGCTCAAGACACACCGTGGTGGTTAGGTGATCAATCATCCAAAAACAAAATCATATAATAGCTCAAATAAATACTTTAAATGTTCCCTCTCTATTTCCCTCAAATAATATAACCTATTTAACATAATCCATTTCTAATCCTAATCCTGTTTTGAACTTTATTATTTTACAGTTACCATAGTCCAATTTAATCTTAGATAAATGTATTATCACTTCGGATATCCCTTCTAAAATACTAATCTAGATATATTCTAATTCATAATCTCATAAATCATTGATTTTATCACAAATCTCTCTTATTTCTTCAGATAGCATTTAAATCTCATTCAAATAATTATCATGTCTAAAAAAAAGAACACACAAAACATCATCTTACTAACTTAACACACTCAATTAGTTGTTAAAGCAATCCAAATTTCTAAAAACCTCTTTCATATTCTTATTCTCATTCCATTACAAAATAATTTTCATACAAATAAACATATTATTCCAAAAAATACATTCTTACTCTGTTTAACATATATATTCTAATAATCACAAATTTTCAACTCTAAATCTTAGCCCTTAAATCAATCTATATTTCTCAAAACCTTTTTAATTTAATTTAATTTAATTGTTTACACTTGTATGCCACTCCTCTCCGAAGACTCGGAGCTGCTCACAACATATACAAACAATATTCATATCAAATCAATTAAAAAGAACATTTAAAAATAACAAACCAACACTCATTCATCATTCACACAACAGTCACAATCATCCCCAGGCCTGCCGGCACAGATAGGTCTTAAGATTCTTTCGGAAGGCCGGGAGAGTGGGGGAAGTGCGGACTTCAGGGGGCAGTTGGTTCCAGAGGGTGGGCGCCACAACAGAGAAGGCCCTCCCCTTAGGACCTGCCAGACGACATTGTTTCACTGACGGGACCCGGAGGAGGCCGACCCTGTGCGCTCTCACCGGTCGAAGGGAAGTATGTGGCAGAAGACGGTCCCGTAAGTATCCTGGTCCAATGCCATGAAGGGCTTTGTAGGTAATAACCAACACTTTGAATTGCGCTCGGAGACCGATAGGCAACCAATGCAGCATGCGGAGAGTTGGCGAAATGTGGGCACAACATGGAAGGCCCACAATTGCTCGCGCAGCTGCATTTTGCACTAATTGTAGTCTCCGAACACCCTTCAAGGGTAGCCCCATGTAGAGAGTATTGCAGTAGTCGATCCTTGAGGTGACAAGGGCATGTGTGACTGTGAGGAGAGACTCCCGATCCAAGTAAGGATGCAACTGGTGCACCAGGCGAACCTGGGCAAATGCCCCCCTCGCCACAGCCGACAAATGGTGTTCCAATGTCAGCTGTGGGTCAAGAAGGACTCCCAAGTTGCGCACCTTCTCCGAGGGCCCAGCCCAAGGGAGGTAAAAAAAACCTGCCAGGCCCCACACACGGCAAAAACCTTCCCTGCACCTGCCGCTGCCCCGCTAGCCTTACCTTCGCTGCCGCCTGTTTGGGGCAGCGGCAGGCATGCCCAGGCGCTCCTGGGCGGCTGCAGCAGCGACGGGGCAGGGCGACCATGGGCTGGGCCACCAGCTGGCCCAGCCCAAGGGAGGTAAAAAACCCGCCGGGCCCCACGCATGCCAAAAACCCTCCCTGCGCCCGCCGGCCTCCCACCTCCCACCCCTGGCCCTCTTTTACTTACAGTTTTAGTAGTTGCTCAGCAGGGAGGGGTGGAAACTTCTGGAGAGCTCGCCTTCGCTGCAGACAACTTGCAGCACTGTTTGCAGACTGGGACTTTTGGTGGGCTCAGCAGGGCGGAGACAGCCTGGACAATTCCTATTGGCTTTTGAAAGCCAATAGAATTAGACTCTATTCAAGAGAGTCTATTCTATTGGCTTTCAAAAGCCAATAGAATAAGAGGGAGTAGCATAGCTAAGGAAAAGGGGGGGAAATGGCGGACTGCGTTGTTTGGCGACCCCCATGAAATGGTCGTTCGACCCCAAATGGGGTCGCGACCCACAGGTTGAGAACCGCTGCTCTAAAGCTATATCATATTGAGAACATTCTGGGGAATTTAAAATAGTGCGGCAGTTGGATTTCACATAGGACTCCCATGAAGATACTTCATATATTGTACTGTATTAGAGAAGATTTTTCCAAAGAATGTCTGACCTCATATTAGGCAATTATAAGCAGCTCTCAAGTCAATAGTTTAAGGGCTCAGGATAGAAATTATTCATTCATTCATTCATTCATTTCAGGTTTTATAAGGCTACCCAACTCAGACAGTGTGACTCTGGATGATATACAACATGGGTGTCAAATTTGACCGCGTCACGTGATGTATAGTGACATATCATAACTTTTTTCCTTTGCGGAGCCGGGGGGTGGGTGTGATCTGCACGTGACACATCCAGCCCACAAGCCACCAGTTTGACACTCCTGGTATACAACATAAACACACAATAAATAAAAAAGAAAAATCTATAACAACAAACAGGATTGATTGATTGGTTGAATTAACAACAAGAGCTTGGCTATCAGAGGTTGATACTTCCACCATCTTGACAAATTGACAAGTCTTTCTCTTCTTCCCAGTAGGCTTCTAGTGGAAGGTTGACAAGTAAGAAAAGAAGAACTGAGATCACTCAGCTTGTGCCGTAGTGGCAGCATTTATTCAGATCTGCAAAAGTCCAAATTGTAATCCCAAACAGTAAACTGAATGCAGGGTTGTTGAGAATAGTCATTTGTCTGGAGTGAATTTCACTCTAATAATTTGTCTTGTGAATTTCACTGCTAAAATGAGATCTGACTTAGAGACCTTTTATTTACTGTCTTTCTTTAAATCCTGAAGCCTTTTCAGAGTGAGGGTCACATTATTATTTTGTATGAACTGAAAAACTATGGTGGAAGTTTAAGGACCAAATATATTCCTACTTATATTGTCAATCACAACCATTGAGCGGGTTTTAAGGAGGGGCTTATGTAAACCCCAACACCAATGCCATTATAATCAGTCTGCTGCCTGTTTTTCTTCTAAACCTTACTGTACAATATTGAAAATAGTTTTTGATAAAGTTGGAAATTACATCATATGAACTGTCAATGTTATGTCAAATTTAAATTGATATGAATAGGTACAGGCACTATCCCCCCCCCAGCTGCATGCATGCACATATAGACTTACATACAGCGATGGGGCGTTGTCTTACCTGAACGTCTTTTCTCAGCATGATGCTGTAGAATCCACCGGTGGGTAATCTTAGCCTTCCTGCTCAGAAGAGACTAAGTCAGAACTTTAGCCAAGCCTCCCTCTGGGAGTGTCCTCCAGTTATTGATGAGGCGAAGCATCTGTGACAAAGTCTGACGCAATGGCTCCAAAATGAAAAACAAGACACCTGCCTAGACAGCCTGAAGGGAGGGTGTGGATTCTACAGCATCATGCTGAGAAAAGGTATTCAGGTAAGACAACGCCCCTTCTCCAGCATGATGCCTATGGGGGGAGTCTAGGCTTGTGTCTCCCAAGAAGAAACAACTTGCTGCAGCACTCTCCTGCCAAACGAGGCATCTGCAGCTGCAAATCTGTCTGTTTTGTAATGTTTGACAAAGGAAGAAGGGGAGGACCAGGTCACTGCCCTACAAATCTCCTCGACCGAGGCCTGAGGGAAGAGAGGTATATTTGCCTAATACAATAGGACATTCTTCTACCCTGATCTGTTCAGATGCTCAGGGGATGAAAGTCCATTCCACACATGCACTTCATCCCCTACGTAGGTGAATGAGGCTTAGCAAATTTGATGCCACAGATGGAACTGTGTTACCTTAAACCCAATGAAACTAGTTCACTAAAGTAACTAGAGGCACAACTATCAAGCCTTTCTTTTCAGAGCCATATGGCTTACAATTATGGTGGTCAGTAGCTTATTGTTTTCTGTTTGGTGCAACATTTCCATTTGCCCTTCTCTGTTTACACATGTTTAGATGAAATGCTTTAAGGGTTGATAGGTGTACATCTAGTTACATGGGCATGTTACATGGCATGTTGAGTACATATCCGACTGCATACAGTATGTTTACATACTCTAAACATAACTAGACTAGGGTATCTGTCAACTGGATGAACCATTTTGGGGATGGGAATGTTTTTGGATTGGCCCGTTTTCCCACCAAAACTTTGATTGTCTAATTTGTTTGTGTTCTAAAGAGATTAGTTGGATGGATGGTAGTTTAGCTGATAAGCATTTATTTGCATATATCAACAGTTTCTGTTTAATCAATGAGGAAAGCATAAACAGATTCTGACCTCTCTGCAATCATCTCAGACATTTGGTTTGTCAAATTTCCAGTTCTGTTGTTTGTTGCTTGACTGAAAGACATTACTAAATATTTCTGTCTTTATTTGCCTTGTACTTTTTGTTTAATAATGTCTTTCATATATTTCCACCTCCACTGTTTTTAGGCTCTTTTCAAACACTTAATATCTTTCAGCTCCTAAGTAAATGTTGGTATGATTCAATGATTGCGAAGAAGCCATGCAGGTGTAACTTCCTCAATTACATTGTCTGATTTCCTCAGATCAACCAGGTACAAGATGGAACTGCCTGCCCAATTGTTGAGAAAACCCTAGAGCACTTTCTCTATAGCCTCTGGATTAATGGAGTGGACCATTATAATGGGTTTGCTGCTCTCGAAGAGGTCCAGAATATCTGGGAAATAAGAGATATTAAGGTCCTCCTTTCTCAGATCACATCTTCTCTGCTCTGAAGTAAAAATCAGATGTAATGTATGATGTCATTCATGTGTTGGAGCCAAATTTATTTGTGACAACCCCATGATTATCTTATAGGTCATGAAGTCATAATAACATAGGACCTGGAGGCTGAAATCACTGAAAATGACAAGCTTCAAAAAGTCCAATCCCAAGACAAGATCAAGGAACCCATAGAAGACCTACTGAGTCAGTATACCAGCTGCCATCCTAGTTTCTCACCACAGTCCAATCCCATTCATGTCAAATGAATGTGTCAAATCAACATGCTATTACAATTTGCAGAGAAATTTCATCTCTTTTGAAAAACTTTTTGCATTGAAGGTGAGAAGGGAATAGCTCTTAATTCATATGAGAAGGTCAGAGACTGTATTACTACATCACCTATTCATTCAACCATGCACAACATACAGGTATGCATCTAGACCTTCAAACTAACTGTGCCTAGTAGTATCTAATTCATTCATATCTGGTGGTATATATGGGGGGGGATCTCATATCATTCCCAAATAGCAATGAGGGAGCTATAGTCCAATGCAAGTCATCAGATTAGAAAATAAATTATAAACTGATGGGGTACCATCTGCCGAACATTTCAGGAAGGTCTTACAGTTACATATCCTTTCCAGCCAACGTGGGGGGGGACTGAACTTGGTATCTTCAAAAACTGAATATATATTCTCTAATCTCTCCTTTTATATATAAAAATGTGTGCAGTGCTCCTTGTCATACAGTATTACATTATCAAATGTTTATGAATAGTTTCATCAAAATATACTAGAAGTGATTTCAATGTTATTTACAAATAAAAATCACACACCTAGGACACACACACCTATGACACACCTAGCCACCACTTGAAGAATGTTAAATAAAAATATATTTTTAAAGAAATTGGCTCATCCAGATCTATATTAGTGCCTACAGTTCAACAGCAGAAGGGGGAAAGAGCCAAAAAATAGAGGGGTGGGAAGCAGTCAAGAAAGCAGCCAGTCCAATCCTTGCAGTGAAAAGCTACAACTAAATGTTAATTCCTGTAAACATGCTCTCTGTTTCTTACCAATGTCATACCAATGCCAAAGAAAAGCAGTTATATAAGTTCTCTTTTTTCATCTGTTTTTTTTTCTTTTTTGTCTTCAAATTCCTTCTGGTTTATAAGAAAAGTCCTTTCCTTATTCTCTATTATCAGTATCCTTCCCATGTTTTCCACAGTTTGTATTTGTTGAGTATCTAAGTCTTCTGTCATAACATTTGGTTGTTTCCCCTTTTCTATAGAATTCTGTATAGATGATTCTTTAGTTGAAGTCATAGTTTGAGCTTGCATACGGAGAGTTTGGATAATTGCTTTTAACATATAAAGAGTTTGTTCCTGTACTTCCTCTGTGTGAGAAATCCATTCCTGTTCTTCTTCCATTGTCATATATTAGACTAAACAAAGAACTTACAATCAGAAAGTCCACCAAGTAAAAAGCTGAGCTGAGTTTCTTGCAGCTGGTACTTCAAGGTTACTTTGAATCTTATCTGTTTTTAAGGCAATCAACAAGTCTTTCTTTAAGAATAGCAGGTTACAGTCTCAAATTTAGCCAGCAAATGTCATCTCAGAGTTAGCTGAATCTTTTCAGTTTTCTTTTCCCCCTCTATTGTAAGGGGGAGAAAAAGAACCCAAATCTTCAATAATAGTTAGAGTAAAAATCAGAGAAGAAGAAAAAATAGAGAACATAAAGTTACAAATCTTATAATCCACCAGTTTTAAAAAATAGAATTCCAATTAGGATCCCAGTATTTTTCCCAACGTAAACTCCCAAGTGGTTGATAGCTGTTGTTTCTGGAGGGAGGGCTAAAATCCCCCTTCCTTCACCACAGGGGAGAAAGTACTTTAGCAGCTTATGCAGGTAATTAAGTAATTAGGATGTAAGAGAGGCAGATCTCACCCAATCCTTTCCACACTGCTTTGAAGTTGCCAGATGTTAATGTGACTTCGGCTGTTAGCAGCCTAGGGACAAGCCATATTTCTATGGCCGCTCCTTTTGTCCGCCGGTTTGGAGGGAAATGCCAGGTCTTCCTTTGATCCAGCAAAAGCCCCTCCTTGCTGGTTGCCTCTCCAGGGCGATTTTTGGCCCTTTTCAGGGCCCCCCAGCAATGCAAAACTGAACGGGGGAGAAAGAGCAGATCTCCCAACCGTCCATGGCGGCTGCATGACGAAACCGGAAGTCGAAAAACAGTTATATAAGTTCTGTTTGGGGTCTGCATCTGATCAAAATAAGTTTGTTGTTTTGTTTTGCTTACAAATAAGATCAACCAAAACACTATATTCTTACAGTAAACAAATATTCACATTGGAAATAGTAGAAATATTTAAAAAATGTAGGGAAAAATATAAGGCAACTTACAGGTCTTTAGAACAGCGGTTCTCAACCTATGGGTCGCAACCCCATTTGGGGTCGAACGACCATTTCACGGGGGTCGCCAAACAACGCAGTCCGCCATTTTTTTCCTCCTTTTCCTTAGTTGTGCTACGACATTTTTTTCCCTTTTCCTTTGCTGTGCTACTCCCTCTTATTCTATTGGCTTTTGAAAGCCAATAGAATAGACTCTCTTGAATGGAGTCTAATTCTATTGGCTTTCAAAAGCCAATAGGAATTGTCCAGGCTATCTCTGCCCTGCTGAGCCCGTCAAAAGTCCCAGTCTGTAAACGGTGCTGCAAGTTGTCTGCAGCGAAGGCGAGCGGTCCGGAACTTTCCACCCCTCCCTGCTGAATAACTACTAAAAATGTAAGTAAAAGAGGGCCAGGGTGGGAGGTGGGAGGCCGGCGGGCGCAGGGAGGGCAGCTGGGGCACGTGGGGCCCGGCAGTTGCCTTACCTCCCTTGGGCTGGGCCAGCTGGTGGCCCAGCTGGTGGTCGCCCTCCGCTGTCGCTGCTGCTTGCCGCAGCCGCCCAGGAGTGCCTGGGCCTGCCTGCCGCTGCCGCGAATGGGCAGCAGTGAAGGTAAGGCTAGCGGGGCAGCGGCGGGCGCAGGGAGAGTTTTTGGCACGCGTGGGGCCCGGCAGGTGGCTTACCTCCCTTGGGCTGGGCCAGCTGGTGGCCCAGCCTGTGGTCGCCCTGCGCCGTCGCTGCCGCAGCCGCCCAACAGCACCTGGGCCTGCCTGCTGCCACCCCAAACAGGCGGCAGCGAAGGCAAGGCTAGCGGGGCAGCAGCGGGCGCAGGGAGAGTTTTTGGCGCGCGTGGGGCCCGGCGGGTGGCTTACCTCCCTTGGGCTGGGCCAACTGGTGGCCCAGCCCGTGGTTGCCCTGCGCCGTCACTGCCGTGGCCGCCCCAGAGCGCCTGGGCCTGCCTGCTGCCACCCCAAACAGGCGGCAGCGAAGGCAAGGCTAGCGGGGCAGCAGCGGGCGCAGGGAGAGTTTTTGGCGCGCGTGGGGCCCGGCGGGTGGCTTACCTCCCTCGGGCTGGGCCAACTGGTGGCCCAGCCCGTGGTCGCCCTGCGCCGTCGCTGCCACAGCCGCCCAGGAGCGCCTGGGCCTGCCTGCCACCGCCCCGAACGGGCGGCAGCGAAGGCAAGGCTAGCGGGGCAGCAGCGGACGCAGGGAGAGTTTTTGGCACGCGTGGGGCCTGGCGGGTGGCTTACCTCCCTTGGGCTGGGCCAACTGGTGGCCCAGCCCGTGGTTGCCCTGCGCCATCGCTTCCACAGCCGCCCAGGAGCACCTGGGCTTGCCTGCCACTGCCCCGAACGGGCGGTGGCCTACGCCTCGGCCGGCGCAAGGGGCAGCACCGCGCATGCGCGGCGCAGGAGGTAGCACCGCGCATGCGCGGTGCTTGACAGATCGGGAGTCACGACCTAAAAAAGGTTGAGAACCGCTGCTTTAGAAGCTTTAGATTTCAACTTCCATTAACTCCAGCAATCATGGTCAATGGAAGGAATTGTTGTGTAAAACTTATAAAGGATTTCCAGAGTCCTGATATAGAGTATCTAATTGACTGTAGCATTTCCACACAGGTATATAGATAGATAATACTGATTGTGAATAATGAATATTATAATCTAGATATTAACCAATATGGCCTTACGGAGATCTTTCCATTTTGAAATAAAAAAGGGATCTTGGGGAGATATAGGTTAGGAAGATTGTACCAGAATGAAGAACATATTAAAGGGTGCTAGAATGCTTGATTATTCTTTTAAAGAATGATTATAATGAATAAAAATTCCCACAAGAATTGAGGGTGACACAAAAGAGTGGTTCAGAATAGGAAAAGGAGAAAGCATTTTGTCTTCATACCTATTTATGTTGCTCAGCTAGGAATGGCAGCACTGGAAAAGATAAGAGCTAGAATCAAAATTGTAATCTGAAAACATTAACAGTGGGATATAAATATATGACAACAGTTTGTCACCCGAAAGAAAGAAGATTTAGAAAAGCTAACTAGGAAAGTAAAAAAACTAGAAAGCGAAAAATATAGATTCATGATAAATATTAGGACTCAAAAATAATATCAGCTGGGATGCATACATAGTGAATTCACAGCTGATGACAAAAAGCAAAGGTCTAGATAGTTTTGTTTTCTTTGGCTTCAGAATGAAGAAAAATATGCTGGAAATGTAAATTGTGATTACACCTGTGGAAGAAAAAAATGACAAACGTACTATAGACAAGGTCATGAAATATAATTCTATTTCGGTGGGAAAAAAGGGTCAGAATTGTTAAAGGAATTGTTTACAGGTAGTCCTTGACTTACAACAGTTCCTTTAGTGACCATTCAAAGTTACAACGGTGCTGAACAAAGTGACTCATGACCATTTTTCACACTTACAACCGTTGCAGCATCCCCATAGTCATGGGATCAAAATTCAGATGCTTGGCAACTGACTCGTATTTATGACAGTTGCAGTGTCCCAGGGTCCATGTGATCAACTTTTGTGACCTTCTGACAAGCAAAGTCAATGGGGGAGCCAGATTCACTTAATAACTTTGTGACTAGTTTAACAACCGCAGTGATTCACTTAACAACTGTGAAGTGGGGCAAAAGTCACTTAACAAATGTTTCACTTAGCAACAAAAATTTTGGGTTCAGTTATGATCGTAAGTCGAGAACTACCTGTACCAGTATGAATTATGGCAATGAAAGCAGGATATTGATAAAGAAAATAAACATCTTTTGAATTAAGATATGGAGATGGTTGTTAAGAATACTCCATGGACTATAATAAGAACCAATTGTTCCTGGACAGAATAAAGAGTGAGTGGTCCCTAGAGGTGATACCAACAAGCAGAAATATGCAAACTATTTATCATACAGGCAGATGATGGGTAAGAAAAAAGCAAATAGTGTTTGTAAGATTGTGGGAAATAGAAGGACTGTAAGGAGATGACCAGACTAAGGGAAGGTCAAACATGGCATCAGTCTTGAGTCCCTTCATACTCACAAGAGATCTAAGTCCAGCACACCTTGAATTTTATTGACTTTTTTCTACTGCCAATTTGCTTTGGCTGCTAGTAGTTCAGATTCTTGTAGAGAGCTTTAGCCTTCAATAAAGCTATATATTCATTTGAACTACCTGGAAT
This sequence comes from Bothrops alternatus, assembly GCA_034064705.1. NCBI lineage: Eukaryota > Metazoa > Chordata > Lepidosauria > Squamata > Viperidae > Bothrops > Bothrops alternatus. The sequence continues at coordinate 2,319,294 of JARGCV010000040.1, forward strand.
TCTGATTTCCTGTGCTTGGCAAGGACAAGACAACAGATTAAGTAGATAAAAAGATCAGGGATATCACTGCGATGTCCCTGGAAGAATTTTGGATTGTCACCTGGAACAAGTAAAAATGGAAACGTTTGTCTACACAATTATCAGGAATCCTAAGCAAAATAACTAAGCTAATCATTTGTTATACCGTAGAAGTAACAGAGGGGAGAGGCAGGAATTGCCTTGGGATTCATTCTGAAAAAGGTCCTTAGGTTTAAACACTAAGAAACTCTTTTGGGGAGGCTTTTTTTTAACCTGTCACTCTTTTTTATTTGATTATGGTTAAGAGTCCCCCACACACACACATACACACACACCAAAAGTGGAGATGACCTACATGTCCCTGGATGTCCAAAGAGACCAACTCTGCCAAACAGAAACAAGAGAAATCATCTGCTGAAGTCTTCTTATGCTTTGTCTCACAGGGCTGTTATCTATGAAATAACAATGTAATTGTGTATGTGTCTCTGTCTATGTGTGCTTTGCTATGTGCTTCTCAAATTTAAAAAAGCAACTGGTGTTCCTCCTCTGGTTTCCAGTGGGCTGCTTTTCCCTCTTCATTTCTTATTTCCTATAGCTGAAAAGACGTGTGGGAATAATTCAGAGATGTCAAAACATGCCATTAGTCACACTGTGAGGCCTCCTGCTCAGGGAACTGCTGCCACTGAGCATACATCAGGCTAAGACAAGAGCATGGTTTGCGGGGAAGGGAAGGCTCATGAACACTGGTGGGACTCAGCCAGTTTGCACCAGTTCGGCAGAACCGGTAGCTAATTTTTTGTTGCCCAGGCCCAGAATGGACTTCCGGAAGCGGCATCCACACATAGAACCGGATGTTCACATATTTGAATCCCACCACTGCTCATGAACCAAGAAATATGTGTCCATTCTGGCAAGGAGTTCCCTCCTTCCCTTGCTTTTCACCTGATCTAGCCATTCATACCTTGGTTAAAAAAAAAAACAGTAACAAAGAAAGCATTTTTTTTCTTCCATGTTCTTTCTATTGAAGATAGCCATTCAGCATATTTTACTGTTGGACTTGTCTGTTAGCTTTAATAACCCTGTTATTATTATGTTTGAGATGCCTCCTAGCAGTGATACAAAATAAAGGGGGGAAACCGCACAGTATATACTGTGTGAGCATTTAAAGGCACAAAATTAGAGCCAGTGGAAACATGGGAAGCCTCACTGTCCCTTTTGAAAGGTTTAAGGGACGGCACTTGATTGGGATATGATCCTCTTCCTCAACATTACACTTTTGGTAGCACCTGAAAGTAAGAATGTATTATAGTATCATGTTCACTTCATTAACTAGATGGGACATTCTCTTGAAATAGAAATTATGCCTCATTTGCATAGGTCGAGATCTGGGAAAAAGTGAAATTAAAAGGAAATGAAATGCAGAAGATGCAGACAATTAACAAATAGGTGAGATATCTTTTCTACCGTCCAACAAACAAAGCCAGAGTTATGGAGTGGGGCCCATATATTCCTCCCTATAATAGTTTCCCATTTTCTAAACAGTACGGAGAATATTTTAGCTATTTCTCTTATTCTATTCACTTATCACGCAGGGAAAGACATTGGTCAGGAACATTTGTAGAAAATAAACAAAATCCCCATTTCCAGCACAGAAAAAGTTGCACAACGAGTGCAGCTATATTAACTTTAGCCTAGGGCCTTTCTTCATTCACAAGAAGAATACTGAGAATACCTATTTTATAACCCTTGACTATGCCTGGGGGGTGGCATAATAAGTGTTGCTGATAGAAAACATAAATGATATAATTACCAAAATGCCACCCTACTTTAGTCACCTTATCCATAACTCTGTGCCATCAGCTCTTTCCTACACTTAAATACAAACACACACATACACACACACTGTTACAAGGCAGTGGTTTCAGCAGACCCATAACATAAGGCAGCTGTTTTTGTTGTTTTGTTTTGCTTTGACACAAAATGGAAAGCAGAGCTACATGATTTTTCTCTGCTAATGAATTAACAAAACAAAATGGAAAAGCATAATTGGAAGATAGAAACCATTACCAATCCTAGGGTAGACCTCATCCTACACTTTCAACCTGAGCCTATTTTATAAGCGGAGGGGAGATTGCATATATAAGTAGATGTTTGCGTATGCTTCAGACCAACACATCTTCAAGCTTTCTCTCTTCCTTCTCCTAGACAGTGTGAAATCTGGGCATCAAGCACAGTATGTGGGAGGGAAAACAAAGGAAGAGTGTCAAGCAGTTAATTATCAAGCACCTTCTCATAGTTAAACCCAACTAAATCCAATCCCAGGAAGCAGGTTGGAGTCTAAGGGCTGAGTCTTGAGGCTCACAGCAGAAGAGAGCAGAGTGCTCAGGCCACCAGCTGAGCAGCTGACAGCCACCATCTGTTGTGCCAGCAACCAGGGAGGAGGCAGATTAAAAAGAGCCATCATAAGCATTTTGACAGCACTTGGAGAGGGGAGGAGTGATAAGAGCATTTATCTAGCTGTAGAGCAATGGTAAAATAGGATGGGGGCGGGAAGGGGTTCCATCTGATCAGCAAGATGCCTAGTGTCTGGGACATTAGATCTGATAGAGGAATATCTTTCACAATTTTACAGGAACCAAGATCTTTGGCTATAGATGCCAAGAATGCAAAAATAATGTTTTAAAAAATCAAATGTTTAAAGAAACGACGCAATCTAATCTTCAAGCCACTGTGCTATTTCAGTTAAGGTAACAAATTCAAATGTGACTTTAGGCAAAGGATCTTTCCAAATCAGATTAATAACTGGCAGCCGAATGGTAGATGAATTTCAATGTAGGAAATAGGAAAAATAGCCACCACCTTAATTATACAAAAATGTGGCATGGGTTTAATTTTTCTTCATATATATGAGCAGCATGCAGAGAAATTTCTGTCTTCTCTTCTTCAAACACCAGAACTCAGAGTTGTTCAATAAATGAGACTAGCAAATAGGCTCAGGGGTAACACAAGGAAGCATTTATTTACGTGATGCATCATCTAATTATGGAAGCAGTTTCCATAATCACATTTTCAAATGTGAAAGTAGCCACCAGCTTTGATATTTTAAAATAAATATTAGTATAAATAATAAAGTCTGTCTTTAAATGAACTTGAAAACAAGTATATGTTAGAAATAGAAAACAATGTGTTTAGAAAGTTTAGACTACTAACATGTCATGGTTGCTAATCCCTCCAACATTCACATGAATTCTCTCACTGGAGAATTCAAAATGAAGCAATCAGCCAGTCATCCTAAAATGCAGGAGAATCAACAGGTTTGCCTAGTCATTCAACTTCTCTCATGCTTCTGGGCAGTATGACGGATTGAAAAAGTCAAGCAATAGAATAGAATAGAATAGAATAGAATAGAATAGAATAGAATAGAATAGAATAGAATAGAATAGAATAGAATAGAATAGAATAGAATAGAATAGAATAGAATAGAATAGAATAGAATAGAATAGAATAGAATGTTGGAAGGGACCTTGGAGGTCTTCTAGTCCAACCCTATAACATTTCAAACAAATGGTTGTCCAATCTCTTCTGGCATTGGGATTACTTAGTCTGCAGAAATCACCACTAGATGATGCTTTCTTAACACAAAGAAAAGTATTCTTACTGCTGAAGTTTTGTAGATCAGTCTGCTGTTAGGTTAAGCTATGATAGGCCATGTAACAATGTCATACACTTAGCAAACATATCACAAAAGATGGGCATGAGATCATATGGGAGGATGTGCAATATTGTAATTGGATCATGCTGACTTTGTTAATAATAGTTAAATAACAGTACTTTGCAATTCTGTAGCACTTTAAAAATCTTTAAATAATGCTTACAACAAAACGCTAAGGTAGGCCACTGTGGTTATCCCTTATTGTGAGGTTAGGGAAGAGATTAAGAGGCTTGTTTAGGTCCAGTTAAGATGCTGGGTTTGTTAATCAAAACACTGGCAGTTTGAAGCCCAAATACTGCCCCAGCTCCTGTCAACCTAACAGTTCAAAAGCATGGCAAATGCGAGTAGATAAATAGGTTACCACTTTGGTGGGAAGGTAACAGCATTCCATGTGCCCTTGGCTTATAGTCATACTGGCCACATGGCCGTGGAAGCCTCTTTAGACAACACTGGCTCCCTCAGCTAAGAAACGGAGATAAGCACTGCCCCCTAGAACTGGACACAACTGCGCAGGAGAAATATTTAACCTTTTAGATCACCTAATCCATGACTGACTGAAATTAACCTTTTCCCCACTTTAGCTATTCTATTATTCTTTGTACTAGTTCAGTTCCTTAGGCTGAACTAACAACAATTAGCAGTAACCATTGGTGCAGTCCCCTAATGCTTGTGCCTACTGAAATGCCCATCCTGAAGACCTGTTCTCAGCTACTTTGGAAATGGTTAGAATATCTCATTGTGCCAAGAAGGCATCTTTCTGAATGGAAGCAACTTTAGCATGCAAACTAAGTTATCTCAAGTGTATATTGACATTTTTCAGACTTAAGTCCTTTGTAAAAAAAAAATACAAAATTTGACAGAATAAAGTGGTTCCATTAGATAAAGTAATCATAACATTACAATATTGAATGATATTATACTGCCAATGGTTTCACAGTTGTATTTAATGAGATTCCAAATTTTATGCAACTTCCTACAACAGAGATATATAATTAAAAACAGCTTCATCTGCCTTGAGATTCAAAAAGCTATGCTCATCTACTCCATTTATTTGCTGCATATCAGTTAATGACTGAAATGATGTACAAATAGATATATACATTACAAATTAACAGTGCAATCTTGAACATACTTATCTGGAAGTAAGTCCCATAGGATTCACTGAAAATTACTTCTGATAATAGTAAAGTATCTAAAGTGATGTCTAGGAAAGTATTGTAATATAAACTTTCTTGTAATATAAACTTTCTTTGGAGTGTTCAAACTTTAACAGTGGGGCAAACACCCATAAACCATAGCTCTTCTATTTTTGACCTTCTCATGTGGTAGCAAAAAGTACCCCCACATATACATATGAGCTGCATTTACTACCAAACTTATAAGCTGCACACCCATACAGGTACCCTTGTAAGAAAATATTCACAGCAAGCTAAATTAAATAGTGGAGGGGGGAATCAATCAGGAACTTATAGCCTAATAAACCAAATTGTTTATGTTTACTGACCTAGCAGGAAGTGAAAAATAATAAGGTTATCCAGATGAGTTTATCAAAACATTCCAACATCATGTTTACTTTGGGCTGTGTCTATCTTTTCTTTTATCCTACCTTTGCAATGTGGCAGGCCAAAAGTACATAAGCTGTAGTTCTGTACGAGCTGCCAACAAGGTGCCAGTGTTTTTCTGGGAGCTCATTGTGCTCCCAGTTTTATTGTTCACATGCTAATAAAGTTATGTCACATCTTCAGAGTGACCTGATTGTTTTACATGAGCCAGACTTTGGTCACAACATCAAACTGGCTGAAATGGTCTAAAAGGGTCAGTGACAATATTCATCTAACATGGTAACAGTCTTTCACGCCTTGTGCAATCAGGATTCTACATCTCATGATGTTACACTTCTTCAGGCCTTCTCTGTCAATACAGAGATGTTGGAGTGGAAAATTTGGAACCAGTGCTACTTTTTCATCTTGCCTCCACTGTTACACTTTGACTGATTGGTTGCTTATTTAAACAATGTATATGGCCTACCCAACTTATCATTGTGGCCCTGGACAGCTAATATCAGGTTAAAAAACAAAGTAAATTAAAAAAAGAGTAAAAGATAAATAAAAGTAGGGAGCATAATGTATCCTAGGCAACCACAGTCCTGTACACAGTTATGAATACCTGATAACTTAAAGCAGTCATGGCGAACCTTTTAGAGACTGAGTGCCCAAAACCTGCCTCATTCCTGCTCCGCCCACCTGTTCCGCCCCTTCTGCCACCATTCCTCCCACCTGCAGGGCCACCCACGACCTCCACGGCCTGCTGCAGATCCCCCAGGCAGCCCTGTAGCACCATGGCAGCCACACCCTCTGCCCGTGCCCAACAGCATCATCTGCACATGAGGGCAGAGTCTTGTCCCGGCTGCCATGTGCTTGGCTGCGCTGCTCTGCACATGCTGCGTCGGGGGTCGACTCTCCTCCACGGGGGCTGCTGGTGAGGGGCCATGGGGGAGGCAGGACTGAGGCGATGGCGCGTCTGCCCACAGAGAGGGCTCTGAGTGCTGCCTCTGGCATGCGTGCCATAGGTTCGCCACCACTGACTTAAAGTAATGAGTATGGTGGAATCTGTGGCTCAGTAATGGGAGGGAGGAGTAAAGAGAAACATTAGTCTTGACTCTATGGAGATTCTCAATCATCTGGGTCAAAGAAAAAAACAAAGGAAGTTCAATTGCATTTGAAAAGCATCTTTGGGATGAGCCTTGAATTGGTGCTATGCAGGAAGCAGGGCAGAAAGGGTCCTCCCTAATTCTTCACAGCATGTATCAGATAGTTATGCAGAGTGTGCTTCAGCTTGACAACATTCTGTCTACTTAGGTGAACAGCAATAAAAAAAATTGCTTTGACAATTTATGTGTGTGTTCTTGTTTTCCCATGCCTGACAACAAGACTGGACTTTTGGGGGGGGGGGAGATGGCAGACTGAAGAAAGCTCCACAAAAACTGGAGCAGACAACCACAGCAGAAAATAAACATAAAATGATGGATTAAAACTTTGATTTTATAAATAAGATTTTGGAATTAATTATAAAGACTTCTTTCCATGGAAAAATGCTTTTGTATAGACAAGACTTTAAAAATTAGACCTAGAGGGAACTAGAGGGAATAAAAGATTACAGTTAAAAGAAAAGAACACTCAAATTCAACTTACAATTACAGAATGAAGCAAATTAGTTTAACATTGGACATATTGAAGGATATTTTTTGAACAATGCAGCTAGTAGTTAATTTTAAGTATATCTGCCTCTGGAAATATATTGTATTTAGAAGATGTTATGGAAGAAGAAAAATGTCTACCTGACAAGATCAAGACTGAGTTGAAAGTGGATATAAAAATGACACACTACACAGAAAAAGGTGTTATACTAGATATACAAAAGAAATCAGCTGATATTTTAATAATTAAAAGAGACATACAAATAACACAGCAAAAGAGTGACCTAAATAATTTTTCTATACTAAGTTTATTTATTAAACTGAACAATTTTGTAAGAAAAGATAAAGAAAAAGTGAAAAAAAAGAGTTCTACAACATTATTCGAAGGGATTAAAGATCAAGATTGTTATAAGTAAAAGAAAGGAGAATAAAATTTATTTATCTGATCAAGGTTAAAATATCGCTGGTAACCTTTAATGAACTTTTGCTGTTATCAGGTTTGAAATGACAATGCTTTATGGATTTGTTTATAGATAAAGAGATTGGTGATGGAAAAGAAGGTGATAAGTTACCAAAATTGTTTATACCTGTAATGAAGGGGAAGTCACTTCTCTATGTATTTCTTTTTTTCCCTTCACTATATTCTTTTTTCTCTTTTTCTTCCTATTTTCTTCCTTTCTTTTTTGCACCTTCTATTATTTTCTTTTTGGTCATTATTTTTTAGTTTGAATTAGCTTTTACTATTGTAGTTGTAATCTTAAATAAAAATTACTATGAAAAATAATTGATATAGTAATTAACAGTTGTTAAAACTAAAGTTACTGATAGATTTTGATGATTTATTTTTTTTTAGACAGGATGGTGGAAATTAAATAAATCACTTGACGACAGGACAAACACCAACAAGCCACAGGGAACGTTCATAATCAGTAGGAGTATATCTCTAATTGCTTCACAGTGATCCATCATGATGTTCCTGGATTCAGCTGTTTGAATGAGATGGAATAGATTTATATGTCATACAAGGCACAGTTTTTTTTAAATAATGGATAAGCCACTTTGTTGGATTGACCTGTTAAGCTAAATACACCATGGTTTATAACTTAAAATGCTTCACATAACATAATACTTGTAAACAAATCACTTTATGGTTTAGTATGACTTGTAAAGCTACTCTTTTTGTGGCTCGAGATATCATTTGCCTGTTAATTGTTAAAAGATTAAAAGACTAGAATGGAAAGCATCTGCTCTGATAGAAACTTAATTTTTAGCATTAGATGCTGTCATGATACCTAGTACCTGTCAGTTTTCCACTTAGTACTCAAGTTCATTTGTCTCTTCAGGATAAAGTTCTGACCGATATGATGTGACAGAATGAGACCTTTCTGTCTCTGTCTCTGTCCCACATTTTCTCTGTCTCTGTCTCTCTCACTTAATAAACATAGTAAAAAGTAATATAAACTGAACTAAAGGAAAAAGAAAGGAAGCTAAAGAAAGAGAAAAAAGCATACCAACCCTATCTTACCTGGTAAGTGGGACAGATACACCACAGTCTCCTTCACAACTTATAGAACCATCCCTCCTGCAAGGAGACACCAGCCACATTTGGACCCAACCACATGCACATTCCAGGAAGCTTGTCACCCGCTTCTCCTTTGCCATTATGTCCTTACACCCATTACCATTCAGATGATTTCCCTCAGTATCCAACTCCTCCTCCCATCCTCCTACTGTCTATAGTGGGAGGAAAGGAAAGACCTGGAGGGACAGGAAGAAGAGCTTCAACCAAGACCACAGGTAAGTAAAAGAAATGAGTTCTCAAACTTAGAAACAACTCAAACTAGACTCTCCCTAATTTTCACAAAAATAAAGGATGGGAGGAGGAAAACGCATTCAGACTTGCAAGATACGGTTCCTGCACCTTTATAATAAAAGGTTGTATTGTTCCTGCATGACTTTGATTTCTTAGTCTAGTTTATCTTAATAAGTGTGGTGGAATCTCCAGCTGGAATGGAGGGAGGGTCAGTAGGGTCTGACTGCACAAAGCAAAAGAGGCCAGACATCCTCAAGCCTAAAGTATCCATCCACCAGATACATTTAGATCAGGAAACCAATAAAACCCACCCGGGCTACCAGTTCTGATGAATATACATTCAGCACCCTGGGCAGCAAGTCCATCACTCACCATTCAGTCTACCAATAACTCTACCCTATTCCTAACTCCCAGCCAGCCATTCTCACCAAGGTCACAGGAAGAACACCTTCACCATGATCAGGCCTGGCAGGGAAGATCTCCCCCACCACACTTTATTCTCGCCCAAGGGAGACAGGCAACTCTAGTCTCATCCAGCCAACACTCCCAGGCTGCCAAATGCTATAAGCTTGGATCTGAACCTCAGCATATGAACCTCAGCATATGAACCTCAGCAGCAAGGCTGATCCCAGTCCAATCCAATTCAGAGTCCCAGGAAAAATCCTGATCCTTATGCGTGACTAATTTTGAAAAATTATGTTCCACTTCCAAGTTACAGGGTTAATTTTCAATTTTTGAATTTGTCTCAATTCAAGAGAAATAGATGCATTTTTTTTAAAAAAAGTTATATATTGAGCTGACATTAAAAAGTCATCAATGTTGCTTTTTGAGTAAGTGATTCATATACATATCTCTGAGTCATTTGATTCAGTGAGTGGGCTTCATTGACTCACAAAGTGGGATCGCAACATTTTGATATCAATATAGAGCCCTATCTGTATTGGGTCGATACTGATGCCCTGCCTCTAGGCAATATTTTGTCTGAGACCAAGACTCTAATTTTTTTCATCACAAAGCAGTGCTGATCATGAAATAATAAACCAGATGTATGGGGATGGTGTATCAATCTACTTTTGGGGAATGTGTTCCCAGTATCCTCAACTTCTTGACACGCATATATATCCAGGGCATTATTCCTCCCTTCAAGTCTATCACAGCTAAAATCTCTTGCTTCATTGTACCCTATTTATCAATACATTTGATTTAATATTTAAATCATGTCTACAATTATTCCTGACAAATCACAGTTTAACAAATATATTGATATAACTTAAGTATAATATATTATTATGCTATCAAATTAATTCAACTTGTACCCAACTTTTCTATCCCTATCTCTCAAAACAGCTAATACAGTCACAAAGCTTATACACCCAGAGACACACAAACACAATGCAGAGAGCTAAACCTCAATTAAAATGATAACCACTATGGCTAAAATCATAAACAATGTAACCTAAAAAGTCTTGTTACAATGAATGTCTTGACTGCTTTATCATAACGGGGGGGGGCTAAATGCATTTTTTTAATTCACTTGAAATGCAATAAAACTGTAAAAAAATTCTTCCCCTCTGACATAAAGCTCTGTGGCTTAAACAGTGTTATGCATCCAAAAGAGGAAACAAACTCAAAACCATTTGGCCTTGATAAGGATGGAAATGAGAAGGAAGAGGGAGGGATTAAGGGACTGACAGATCAGAAAGACTCTGGGATTCATTTGCTCCAACCACAGCTTTTGGGATGAGTGGCAAGATTGACAAGGTGGAGGGGACAAAATAGGAAAATAGAATGTTTGATGTCATCATTATCACACCCCATGCTATTTAGGTATGATGGGCACTTTCAAATGCTCTTTCTTTCTATCTTTCCAATATATTCTCAATTTGGTTCTCAGGTGACATTTTTGCATGTCTTCAATAAGCCTTCAGTTTATTTATCCAAAGTCCCATGCTCTTCTTTCCCATCCCCTCCTCACTGTTTTATCAACATATAGATTTTATTGCAATCTTTTATTTTCTCTATTGTGCTTGTGGTGCTGATATGCAAACTATTAAACATATTGTGCAAGACTGCCCACAACATGCATTCTCTGGTTCCAAAGAATATCTGCGCGAAGCAAAGTCAGAGGTGATCATTGCCTGGATGGCTGAATTGGACACTAGTTATGAGGCCTCTGCCATACCTCCATAGACGTTTTACTCATAATTATGTGGACTGTGTATATACGTTTGTTTCTCTTATCATATGCTAAATAATTTAATTATTTTCTCTATGGAAAATATTTTTTTCAGTTGTATTAGTTTTTATTTAATGCTCCTTCATTCATTAGTGTCTACTTTTTTAGAGCATTACATTATCCATGGTAAAGGTATAAAAAAATATGTAAATGCAGTGCTTTTTTTCTAAAAAAAAAAAAAAAAAAAAAAGGTGCCAGAACTCACACACGTCATACAACGTGCCTTGCCGGAACTCCGTTCTGGGCGTTCTATGAGAAAAAAAAACCCTCTGTGTAAATGTCTTCTGCCTGCTCTTTGCCCTTGTATGTAACAACCTCATCGTCCATTTTCACTCTGTGGTGTGTGTGTGTGTGTGTGTGTGTGTGCACGTGCATGTATTAGACACCACCACCAAAACACTGAATAAGGGAAAATGAGAGTATCAGACAAACAGTAAAGAGTTGCAAGGAGCATATCCCTTTCAAAGACCTGCAGTTGAATTTTTACAAAACCTGGTATGCTTCATACTGAAGAACCAAGTTACACTAGCTCACTAGATCTGGCTGCCATATGTTAAATAAATAAAATTAGATTTGGCACAATAGGGATGTTGCATGTACCATAGCTTACAGACCTTCATTTGTCCAGTCCAGGAAAACATGCTTTCTCTGCCATGGTACCCACCTTATGAAACATTCTTTCCCCCGAAATTAGATTAGCTTCATCTTTTTGATATTCTGGAAGTCCCTCAAGACCTGTTTATGTAATCAGATCTGGGGTTCCCAGGGAACTAGAGATATGCACAGATAGTTCCATTGCTAGGTACTTACTCCTATCCTCCCTTTGCCTAAAGTTGGTATATTTGTTTTTAATAGTTTTTATTTTAATCTGGATTTTATATCTTTATATTGCTTGTCTGTGTGCATGTGTGTGTGTTTGTGTGTGTGTGTGTGTATAAAACTTGATTGTTATATGCTGTCCAGAGTCACGTTTTGTGAGACGAGTAGCCATATAAATTAAATAAATAAATAAAAACTCCCAGGATAGTTTAATCTTCCTAGAAATTTTAGCCGCTCTGATAAGAAAACAAAACAAAACAAAAACACTTTATAGGAACCCTTAGATCTCAATGCTTTTTTATACCAGAAAATGTCAGGTCAGTCCAGAGTTCCAGCTCACCTAACTCCAGAACTGAGTATGTGTTAGAAAGCTGACCCAAGATGAATTCCTCTCCTTTAATTAAGGATACAGTTGCAGTCAGGGAATTCTTGTGCAGCAATTTTTTTTACATAAAGTAACGCTATCTGCACTGAATCCATTAGCGGTATATATCTTGACATTATTTTCAACCTCTTTCATAATTCCACTTTAGTTTGTTCTTATTTAGGACATATTTAGAAGAAGTGGAATCAAAGTGCCTTGTAAATATTGCATTTTCCACATATATCATTCAGCTAGTATACATTTTACTAATCAATCACATTAAATACAATAATGCAGGGTTTTATAAAAGCTTTTCTTAAAATTTGTGCAAAAATAAATTGGCCAGTGCCTCATCTTGGGTGACAATTAATTCATTTAGTTCCATTCCTAGTCCTATTTATATGTGTTTTTGAAAGTCTCATTGTACTAATTACATTATAAAGCTGACTTAGATTTCCCCCTACTTAATTAATAAGTCATTCACCCTCACCCACCCTTTACTACTGTTGTTCTTTGACTATTCACAAGAAATGTATTTTTCTAGCCATAAGCTAAGCAGGCCTATGTTATTTGAAATTAACTCCATTACACAGTAAAATTAATTTCAAGGGAAATAATAGATTTATTGAGAAAGTGATGTGAAAAAGGCTCTTATTTCTCTTCTAGAAATTGAATATGAGAAAAGGCCCCTTCCTTTCTCTTTCTGTTCCTACACACACACATTTTTCAAAGTTCTTCTGGCACTGGCACTAAGGAACTTCCTATCCAAAATTAGATATGTTACTTTATTCTTCAACTGCTGTAGTGGTTAAGGCACCAGGCTAGAAATCAGGAAACTTTGAGATGTACTCACACCTTAGCAACTACTGTGGTGGATGGGATAAGTTCTCAATCAATTAGAATAGATCTGGAAGGGACCTTGGAGGTCTTCTAGTCCAACCCCTGCTCAAGCAGGAGACCCTATACCATTTCAGACAAGTAACTGTCTAGTTTCTGCTTAAAAACCTCCAGGGATGAAGCACCACAAGTTCTGAAGGCAAAAGCTTTTCCACTGGTTAATTGTCCTCACTGTTAGGAAGTTTCTCCTTAATTCCAGGTTGCTTCTCTCCTTATTTAAATTTCCATCCATTGTTTCTTGTCCTGCCCTCTCCTCTTTGTGGCAACCTCTCAAATACTGGAATACTGCTATCATGTCCCAACTAGTCGTTCTTTTCTCTAGAGTAGCCAAACCCAATTCCTGCAATCGTTCTTCATATGTTTTCATCCCCAGGCCTGTAATCATCTTAGTTGCTCTTCTTTGGACTTTTTCCAAAGTCACAACATCTTTTTTTGTAATGTGGTGACCAAAATTAGATGCAGTGTTCCAGGTGTGGCCATACTAAGGCTTTATAAAGCAGTACTAATACTTCACGTGATTTTGATTCTATGCCTACTATGTATTACTCTGCAGTTTCTAACAATTCAGGGACCAATTCCAGGCTTCCATCACATCTTCCAATTGGTCTGGAGTACTAACTTACGGCCAGATATCATCAGCACATGGTTAATGTTAAGTACTTCGTTCGCGTGCGAATGATGAAGACACATGGCGATGTTAAACAGCTCTTTATTCTTCTTCTCACAACACCTGAACAACAACAAAAGGCATGCAGGCTTTTTTATATGGCCAGAAACCCGGACAACGTCCACCAATAGAATAGAGCATTTTCGCACCTTGTGCATGCGCACAAGGCTGGCGCCGCTCTGTCTGGTCCAGGGCGGCTTTTGGAATGCCCAGGACCAATACAACATCCATCCCCCCCCTAGATGGAACATACCTGTGCACACACATGTACATCATACATTGGGAAGAGTGTTATATATTTTCATTAATCAAATGCAAGGAATGTGCAATACTTGAGTCTACCCTCAGGCAAAACCCCTTCAACTTTATTCATACAATAAAGGTATCCGAAATCAAAAAATAATACAAAATAATCTACCCGAACTAGTCCCGTTATTCAGGGGCCTCATGAACAGAACCCTTATTATTTGACAGCAACTTCACAAAGTCTCTCAGATGTTTGGGTGGGCACTTGGCCTGCTGCGACCTTCTAAGGGCCGGAGAGATTGCCTGGCCCACCTGTTCGCCTACCGGGCTAGGCAGGCCAGGGTGTTGCTGCCCTAAATTCCCAGGTGACCCCGGTGAGGGTGCCTGGCCTACCTGCTTGCCTACCAGGCAAGGCAGGCCAGGACTTTGCTGTTCCAAATACCCAGTTGACCTGCCCCGCTGCTGGCTGGCTGGAGCCTCTAAGTTCAAGCTAGCATACCATGGAGGTGTGGAATTTTCCGAGTCCACAATGGACCCCTCTTGGGAACACTGTCCCTCGAACCCAAGGCCAGCAGATGGAGAGGACTGGGTAGCAGAAGTGCCCCAATACTCTGTGGCCCCTAAGCACGTGCCCAAGGTGCCAGAGTCAGGAGTCGCCTTCATGGCAACCCCCTTTGCTGGTGACCTCCTTTTGGAAGCAATTGCAGAATTTGGCAAGCGCCGCTGATGGAATTCTTTTTCTCTTGCTGCTTGTGATTTGTGTGGATACCCCCATCAGTCTCCCTGTCTGGAGCACTATCTGACATATATGAATACTGTGGATACCCCCGGTATGACTCCCTGTCTGGAGTGATTATGGATGTGTGGGATGACCCCCCTATCCCGTGAATTCCTTTTTGGAGCACTTGTGGAACCTTGGGATGAATCCCAAATAGCCTCAGTAGCAGCTACGGTAGTGATGGCCTGTTAGGAATAGTGGAAAAATAGCTACCGGTAGCTGTGTTTCCTGGTCAAAATGCAAAGATCCTCTCCTTCCCATTTCTCTCTTCCATGTTTCTATTTCCTCTCTGGCTTCTTTCTCTTCCTCTAAAATTTTCCTATTTTCAGTGTCCTGCTACATTTTGGGGGCTCTGCTTCCCTTCTCTCCAGGGCCCAGTGAAAAATTGTTCCCAGTTAGAACAGTGACTGCTCTTTGCTTCAGAAGAAATGTGGGTAGAACTTGCTTTAATAGCCTCTGGAGGGAGTGTGATGGAGCTGAACTTTAGGCTGCCCCTGGTGTCTGAGATAAAATTCAGGTAAAAACTTTCTGGCAGACATCAACAGAGAAATTATTCAGCTATACAGATGTTTTCAGCAGGAGATGAACACTAGACATTTCTTAAGACAATGCTGCTGCACGACATAAGAGAAGTTGATAAGAAAAAGTATAATTATTCAAGTTGGCCCATTTCTTGTATTACAGGCTGCAATTTCACATCCCATTGAACAGCATGATGCCATCTAGCACATGCTGAAACAACTGATCAGTTACTAGGAAAGGAGGAACTTCTAACAGAACCACAGCATCTATGTTGGGAGTAAAACCAGAAAACTCTCTATTTCATCTTGCTCCAGATTTTAATTCAAAGAAGTTGGAGCACATATTAATCTGGGATTGTGATACTTTCAGGTGTTTGTTTTTTTTTTAAAAAAGCATGTGTTTCTGTAGGCAATTAGCTGCAAAAGTGACAGATGCAATTTGATTTTAAATGGTTAGTATTTTCTAATGCAGAGTAAAAAGAGGTCCTCATGAATAATTATAGGGCAATATGGAAAACATAGTAATTGGAAGTGGCAATGGACAAACAGAATGCAAATTGCAATGTACAGATCAACCTCTGGTCATTCTGATTGATGATCCAGCATCAGTTAGTCCTGTAATTCTTGCAAACAATACCAAACTTAGAAAAATATGTCTGTCTCTGCAAAGCATTTTTTCAGTTCTTAGCTAAGAGTTTGGTCTAAGTGGGGAAAAAATGGATTATGCCTTAGCCATAAAGAGATCCTGAATATGAATGCAATGCAATTTAAAATGAATTGCTGGAACAACATGGAAATTCTAGTTTATTGGTTTGTTTGCTATTTTAAAAGTAATCACAGAATACAATTCTGCTGTGCCACCTCCTCCTAGAAAAACTCAAAATCTATTATTTGTTGTGAAAAAATAACAAAATAATTTGTTCTGTTTGCATTATATTTATATTACCATTCCCAAATCCTTCATCCAAACAATGAGGTTGGTCATTTCCAATTTCAGGTACAAAAGGCAGGAAAAAAAGTGATTTGCAGAAACAACTGAGTGAAAGTATTTAACTAAAACAGAACCCACATCTCATAAACCTAAACTCCATTTAATTCCACTGTAAAGCAAACTATTGTATGCAGATAGTCTTTGCAATCGTTGAAAGGACAAATTATATGTTCTAGGATGATTGCTTAGCAATAGGATCTTATGTTTAATGTTGATCACATTAATATTGAAACAGATAGGGGAAACACCAATCAAAATAAAATGTAACAGGAGTATAGTTGAGGCTAGACGCGAGGAGTGGGGAAAAAGGCTTACTAACTCAGACGTTTTCAAAGACTAATACTTAGTATTGTATACCAGGTGTCATGATGATTGCTGCATAATAGGTTTTTATGCTCAATGTTGATTGTTTTAATAAAAGAATTTTATAATAAAAAAGGGACAAATTAGTGCCTTCCCAAACCTGGGTAAATTACCAAAAATTGGGTTAAATGTGTCCAATCATATCAGGAACATTTAAATTGACTTTAAGTGTTTTACCTACATTGGATAAAAAGGACTTTCTGATAAGTGATTTGAATAAAAGTTGGAAAAAAGTAGGCTAAATTGAAAAGGTCACAGCATGCAGTGTTCATCCAGATGCACCTCTATCCAACACCAAGCAACCACTAAATACATCAGAGGTTAGGGAGAAAGATTCTAGACTTGTGACACAGCCATAAGAGTTATGACCCATCTGGATCAGGGATACAATTATCAAGATTTTAGCAGGTACAGTTATCAAGATTTTTTTCCCCATAGCAATTGTCAGCATTCCTTCATGGTGCTAAAATCCTGCCACTCTCTTTCAGTGTACAGTATACATTTTCTGTTCTCTCTCAAAATGAACTATTCTTTCCTAAAGGAAATCCAAATTTGACAGAAAAGTCAGAGTAATTGACAACATATCTGTTCCGTCCAAACCTATTTGACAACAAGCCTCCAGTAATATTATGGGAATCATTTTCAAATTAATATTGGATTCCACAGAAATGAATTCAATTATGCAAATGTGGGCAATTTCCATCATTTATTTCAGCTGCTGCTGCATCTGAAAGAAAAGATGAAAAACTGATGCTTTCCTTGAAACACAGTATTTCAGAAAGAAGTTTAAATATGCTGAACTACAGTTCTCAGTAAGCATGGTTGAAGAAAGCTGATCTAAAGCTGCAACTTTGGCACAGACTTGTATCCCTAAACTTCCTCGAGACTGCACAAACCAAAAGAAACAGGAAAAAAGGGCAATACTCTAAAACAGGGGTCCCCAACCCCTGGTCTGTGGACCAGAACTGGTCCATGGCATGCCAGAAACTGGGCCACGTAAACAAGTAAACATCCGTGGGATGCAGGCAGCACGCGAAAACATGCCCCTTCTCGTCCATGGAAAAACCTCTCTCCACGAAACCAGTCCCTGGTGCCCAAAAGGTTGGGGGCCGCTGCTCTAAAAGGTAACCTTTTTTTTTACATATGTGGTAAAAAAAAATATAGTCTAGGAGCCTGTTGGGGAATAGCATGAGGATGGGCTCCTTGGGTTTTTTACAAGGAACAAAATCTCTTCAATAATAAACTCACCGAAGTAGCTATATTACACTATTCACTGGATGCAATGATTGTATTAATCACAAATGGTGATGTCCAGATTCACTTCTGCATTGCTTTGACCTGTTTACCTATTGAGAGTATCTATGATATACATAATCAACTTTTGCAACTTTATTTCCTAAGAAATGCATACAAATATATATAATTTCGCTGATATAAATAAGGACAAAAGAGTTTTTTTTAAACCAAGTATTACAGGGAGTAGCTCTTGAAGCAGTAGCTTTTACACCTTCCAAGCAGAAATAATGGATCTGTTCTGCCTTGACAACTTTTAAGATGTGGGAAGCTAATTAATTAGCCAAGCTAGTTAATTCAATAAGAGGAAATGCTCAAGAAACACCTTCCCTAAAAAGGGTGATTTAAAAGTGTATGAACTAAATAAGTGTCTTGGAATAAGATTAGGAATACATTTATTTAAGACTGTAATGTATTTGATGTTACCTTATACTGATTCAGACTATTTAAGCTCTCCAAATTTGATACTTTCTAGATGTATTTGAAAATCTTACCAATTTTAGACAATACCTATGCAGGTTATCAAATCTGAAAGGTTCATCCAAGTTATTGTTGTTTGCTCTGAACAGCCAAGTAGATCTCAAATGGAATCAGTCTGGCTATCTACAAATGTTCTCAACTAGCAATGCCAGGTGCTGAATTGAATTAAGACTTCAGCATGCAGAACTTCTTGCATCAACTGTACAGTTAGCCAGCTCTAGATTTTATATTAAAGCAAGACAATTGGTTTCCCTGTGCCCCTCCACAAGGCTGGATATTTACATGGGGAGGAAAGAAATTGCCAAGCTGAATTTGCCACAGAAAACTCTTTGTTTTTTGAAGAGGTATAGTCTTCAGCTGATCAAACTTCACCTAAGAAAATTCCTTAGGTTTGCAACATGTACCAGTAAGTGCTTCATTGTTTAAAAACACTGTGTGCAGGCATAGCATTAAATACCAAAAGCAAACATTCATGCTTTGAAAAGAAACAAGGTTAAGCTATACCAAATGTTTGTCCCTTATAATTTGATGAATATTTACCATCCATATCTTATATTGTAATAAAACTTTACAAGACAATGCTGGATTTCACTAACCAGAGTTCAGGGAAAATAAATCTTGAATTTTCAGCTGAGAAAGGTCAGAATGAGTCAATTAAATCAAAATCTGAGTAAAACACTTCATGACTGTGCTACTATGACTACAGAATATTGCTGTATCGTACCATACAACTGCCCAAAGGATGGCGCACTTAAATCCACCCTTGAGGAAGCAGAGAAGGGAGCATATAAACATTGATTCACACCCAAGGGGGAAAATATTTGAGTTAGGTATATTGGGATCTTTTATACAAAACTCAAAAGCAGGGATGTGGCGTGAATTAACTGAGAAGCTCACTCTGAGCATTCCAGTGAATGGGAGTCCAAAAATTGTGAATGAAAACAGAGGAGGACAGATGCACAAGAAGAAAGCAACAACTAAATCACTATGTGATGAAGGAAGCAATCTAAATCTGGGGGAGGAGTAGGCAAGTTCCTGCAATAGACATTAAACAGCAGAGTTAAGAACCATTCTCTGCTGATTTCACAAAGTCCTTTGAAAGGTATAATCATAGCAACTAATTGTCCGGCTGTCACTTTGAGACTTCGGATTTGTTAACCATGGCATACTTTAAAAGGGTCCACCTTAAAAAAAAACCTGAGCAATCTCCCACATGCATGAAGGCTACCTTAAAGGAAAAAAAAACCTTTCTGCAGCCAGAACAGATTGAAGCCTCAGTGGTACAGCACCCATGGAAAAGTTCCTCTTTAAAAACTTCTTTAAAAACCATGCTAAGGATAAGTATCTGCAATAGAGAGCAGAGACCCATTACATAGGCTGAGAAAGAATTACTCACATTATATAATAGAGAAGATGTTCCAGGACAAACCTAAGAAAGAATCACAAAAAAGCTACAGCATTCCTATCTCTGATCATTCTGCTATTCCTCTACCCACCTTTGTCAAGATTAGTAGCAGCAGCAATATAGATTTCCAGAGTTCCTACCACTACCACCAAAGAAATGATAAAACAAAAGCTTTTGAGGCGGGGATGGAATTCAGCAGACATTCAGACCACTTAATGACATAAAAAGCAAAGCATAGCCCCTTTCCATCTAAAGACAGAAACCCACCCACACCCACCCCGAAGTCTTCCATTGCTCCCCAACAGGTAGTAACATCATACTGAGTCCAGGATTTCTTTTTTCTTCCTACCAATATGCACTGGGGGAAAAATGAAAGAGGCATTGTCTACTTTAAAAAAGCCAGCAATCTACCCGAACAGCGATCCCTGCAAATAGCAAATGCTAAAATAAGCCCTTACCTTGAATAACATGCATGGCTCCTGGCACTAGGCTGTGATATCATTCCAGAGACATTAAAAAGAGGGAAAAAAGAAGACTGAAAGAGGGAGGAGAAAAGGGAATAAAAGAGGTGGGGAAAACAGAAAATGAGAAGAGGATTAGTAAAGAGAATAAGAGGAGATGGGAAGGTGCAAAAGGAAAGAATGGACGGATGAAAATTGAGACTGTAAAATCTGTCTCCTGCCTACACAGTGGAAAAGAAATTTCTGACGAGAGAGAGAGAGAGAGAGAGAGAGAGAGAGAGAGAGAGAGAGAGAGAGAGAGAGAGAGAGAGAGAGAGAGAGAGAGAGAGAGAGAGAGAGAGAGAGAGAGAGAGAGAGAGAGAGAGAGAGAGAGATATTGCACATAACCAGAGAGGGCAGAGGGGAATAACAACACAGAACAGAGTAATCAAGTGAAATTAAATATTAAAAGAAATATTTAGGCACAAGGGACTCAGGAGAAGATGTTGGGCAGGACAAAAATTGAAGCTTTGCTGGAAGTGCTGCATAATTGTGTTTTATTAAAGTAGGAAAAAAAGAAACCAGGTTGTTTAGGTTGAAAGAATTGTTAAAAGTCTGGTGACCTATAATTCATTTTTGGCAAATTTGTGGTGGAGGAGGACACTAAATAAATATACACTTCAAAAATACATAAGGGTTTGCACTAAACTTATGTTTGAGTTGGAAGTTGCAAAAATATTTTGAAGAAAGCTAAGCACTGCTTTGGAAAAGGTTGGGATAGTAGGGTAACTCAGGAACTGTGGCTCTCCATGTGTATAATCTGCAACTCCTAGGAACCCAAAGTAGCTAGTGGCCAAAGATGTTGAGAAATATAGTTCCAAACTATCTGGATGGCCTCAGAGTCCTACAGTCATTTCTTATTCAGTGACTTGCACTACCACAAAGTTTTTAAGTGTGGCTTTCTAAAGCCTTTTTTTTTTTTTACAAAGCCCTCACATCTTATTTGCACATCATACTCCTGTGATTCACATATCTCTTCCACAGGAAGGGTATCTCTGAATATACCTAGGAGTATCTTTGAATATATCCAATCTCAGATTAACTTTGAAATGCTGAACGATGCTGAGACTTGTACATCAGATAGTCTCCTGCTGGAGACCAGGCTGATTGTGATTTTTAAAGGCCACCAATAACAGTTCTTTGAATGTGGTCCAAATGCTATGATAATTCTTTCCCAATAGGAAGTTAGCTTGCTGTGGAGTCCCAAAGTCAGCCGTAATGTTGTACCTGGTTCCAAAGCAGGAGGAACCTGTTCACTAATGTTTTGATCCCCGATTAAACTCTACTTACCTTTACTTGCCTCCCTAAGTATTGCTTATTGACCAACTTCATCATTACTGCACCTGTTGAATCTTGTTAATTAAAGGTTTGTTAATTTTATCCTATCTCCAGTCTAAAGAGAACTAGATATGTTAGATTCAATTAGTTTATAATAGAATAAAAACAGAAGAAGAAATTGACTAAGCCTCACCAGCTGAAGCAAAAGAGATGGCTCACTGCACTATAATACAGCCCCCTGTGGTCCGTGTGAAAATGCTTGAATACATATTAAGTCCCAGGTATGCATGCACCCACTTTTGATTTTTCTAGCCCTACTGGAAGAAGTAAAAACCTAAAGAATGACAACAATGTACATAAGCATAGTTTTAATCAACATCAAGGAAAGCAAAACAAATACTATATTGTGAAGGAGGGAAGCTTCAGCAAGCTCATAGTGCCTTTGGGATGGCAGGATGGCAGGATACAGTTGAAGGATTTCCTTTGTGTCCTTTGGAGCTTTTAAAAGACTGGCTCAGACTATTTCTCTGTTAGGAGACTATTTGGCTTCCTTTGAGGTAGAGCACTGGGGGCTGGTGCCATTCTATTTAATTTAAAGGATATAAGCAACAGGAAGCATTGCCTCATTAACAATTGTATTTATCTTTGGCCCTAAGTTGTACTGTGATGTTATATTTTAATAAATATAGAGCCAGTTTATTAGAACATAATATCTGTCCTGGACTTAGATTCAAACTCTTTCTAAGCTATGAAATTCACCTGCAGATTTTGAGACAGTTGTCATCTCTTATATGTGCTTTGGAACTTGATTACCTTCAGAATAAATCACTTAACCATACTTACGAAATCATGAAAAAAAGACTGAACAGAAAGATTCATTATATAGTGCTTTGGAAGAAGCATAGGAGAAGGAGAACAAGGAAAAGAGGAGGAGGAGGAGGAGGTGGAGGAGGAGGAGGAGGAGAAAGAGGAGGAGGAAAAGGAGGAGTTTTCTCAAGTTATTTTACAATAATTTTAATTATTTTGATGAAAGAAAACTGAGGATTGCTTAGTAACCTATTAAAACCATGGATTCAGGTCTGAACTCATGCTTCTTGAGTTTTATTCACAGTTTCTGCTGCCTTCATCTTTCCTCCATAAACTGGATGTTTCCATCACAAATCAGGAATATACCTCAGTTCATCAGGCTGGGAAACCGAAGACATGGAAAATTAGCATCTTTTGTAGGTGTTGAAAGTGTCAGTTTCCAACTTAAAGGTATTTGATTTTATACATTTACCATAGCTACGTTTCTTAACCATTCCCATATTATCACAATAACCAAGAGTATTTTCATCAGGATCTGTGTTTGTTTTTTAAGTTGCCAGAATAAGCCTTTTTAAGTTTTGGAGGTCAAGGAAACCACAATGAGTAAATACTTATTCCATTCTCCAATATGCCCTTGTCTCCAAGCCTCTGTTTCTTCCAAAGCACAGTTCCTTTCCTGCAATGTACGCTTTGTTCTAGTTCCATTCACCTTCCCCCTCCCACCAGCTTTGGTTTTACAGAGCTCTAGGAGTAACATTTGCAAATGAGAGACATGACATCAAACTGTTCTTTGAGAGATATGGGGGGGGGGAGGACAGAGAAGACAGCCTTGGGAAATCAAGAAAAGCACTTAATCTTAAACAGATAGAGAAATGCAGACCAACTAGCAAGCTTCCTTCCTGATTAATACTTCAAGCTGAAACTCTTTTGTCCAATTGTGAATAATGTTGCATTGGTACTGGACACTGTTACATTGAAATAGACATATTATCAATTTATGATATGAGCTGCATTCCCCTTCTGTTTTTCAATTATCACAAATTACTCTGAGACAAGAATTTATTTAAACATTTTAAGTAAATAAATAACATTTTTAAATACATATGATTGGTTTCTTTAAATTTTTTAAGAGGCCCACACATAATTGTTGTAGTTATCCAATAGGATTTTTACAGTTCTATTTCCTCTTAGTCGTGCTCCTCAAAAGAAAAGAAAAGAAAAGAAAAGAAAAGAAAAAAGAAAAGAAAAGAAAAGAAAAGAAAAGAAAAGAAAAGAAAAGAAAAGAATGTGGGTGCTAATTATTAATGCCACTGTTGTGCCTGAGTGTGATTTTGACAGTGACTGACATATTATCATGGACCACAATGTAATTATTTTTATTTTTATCAGTTCTTCATTTTGTTTTAATCTACCATTTAAAAAGAGCTAAAGCCATTTTGTAATTAACTCTATATTATTAGCAAAAGAATACTTAAATGAAAAGTATTCATTCCTAGGCATTGTTATTTTAGCAAGCTATTTCAAAAATTGTCTTTAAAAAGACAATTTTAAGACTTTTATTGCATGGCGTTCAGGCTTTTAGTTCATACATTTGCTTTATTCATTACATTTTGGGAGGGGTACAGATGATAAGTCTCATTTGTAACTCTCCTTCTTCCATTTTTGTTCTTTCTGGAGAAATTCTCTCTGGTAGTTTTCAAATAATAAGAAGACTCCTAGGCTATCAGGGTGTGGATTTATATCACTATAATGCTAATTTTAAAAATCATTTGAAAATTGTTTCCAGCTGCTCCTCCATTAACTATCTTACATTAATGACTATCCTTGGAAAAAATATTTTTCCCATGATTTTACATAAATGTATGTAGGGTTAAGATACTAAAACTTTTTCTTTCTGTATAGTAAAAAAAACTTATCTTTTTCTTAGCATGGATAAGCACTCATTAAAAATATAATTAAAGATTAAAGTAACCACCAATCACAACAGTTATATTAAACTGCAATTATGATAGATCACTGGTTGAATAGTTTAAAAAATACATTAAGAATGGTTAGGTTATACTGCAAGAATTGACTCACAAAACAGATCTATGAAGGAAGTAAGATTGAATGGATCAAGAGGAAGGGAGGCACGAGCAAGTCATGGCTGGATAGAGGTGAAAAAATCCTCACAAAGATAAGAGAGGATTACAAGTTTAAGATGGTTCTGTGACACTCCTAAGATTTGATGTATATCTAAGAAACAAAGAAAATGTCATCAAATAAATCAAACTAGAGTTCTCATTCAAAGCATAAATGACCAGGCTTAAATTATCCTGTAATTTGGATACCTTATGCAAAGGCTAGCTTTCTGGAGAAGGCTATAATGCTAGAAAGATGGAAGAAAAGAGAAGAGGACAACCAGGAACAAGGAAGATGGACTCAATTAAAGCTGTAATTGGAAGACCTGAAGGACCAGGTTGGAACACACTGCCACAGAGACAAATCTATCTATGTAGTCACTAAGAGATGACAAGATGACGATCAGAAATTTAAGAACTGTTATTCTTCCTGCCTGCATATTTAAAAACCCACAAAATTTTTCAAACATATTAACTCCAATCCCACCTGCCCCAAGGAATGATCCATGCTTTATCCATAGATATTGCTGAATAATATATCTAATATATCTAATCTCTGTGGACATGGCAGAAGAAAGAATAGTTTGAAAATATAGAAAGGTATACAGAGAGGTCAAACTAACTGCTTCTTTTTCTTTGCTTGAATTTCTACATTCATTTATTTTACTCATTCTTTCTCACTCCCCTGCCTTTGCATAATGTTGCTTACCCTAAAAGGGAATAGTATGATGGATGGAGTCCCTGAAGCAGTAGGCATGAGCTTAAATAGACTCCAGAAGATGGTAGAGGACAGGAAGTCCTGGAGGAACATTGTCCACGGGGTCGCAATGGGTCAGACACGACTTTGCAACTAACAACAACAATGATGAGTGTGTGTAGACATTCTTTTAAAACATGGAAAAATATCACTAAATGAAATTATTCTGGAAAGATTATATCAGGACTAATACACTGGTCAGCCAGGCATTCCCTAGATGCTTTGTCAAGTTGTAATGCCATGCATGGCTTATGTTAGAAACATAATGGAGCCTTCTATCTGGAAACACCCCACTTAAACAAACACAAACTGTTCAGAAAATTGTGTTCATTACAGTCACTCAAACTCTCATGATGTGAGGTAGGTCACCAGCTTTGGCAGCTCTTAACAATTTTTATGTGCTTTAATTCAAAACAAGTGGAATCATTGCATGAGGCTGACAGACTAATATAGGGAAGAAAATCTCTCCGTATTTAGAAAGTCAAGAGTATCCTCCATCCAAAAAAAAATCCATATTTGCTGTGTGCTTTATTCTGTGTGTGTATTTATAAGAAGCATTCTTCTTGCACCACTCCTGGATCTTGAGCTCTATGGGAAGCATTCTGTTGAGTCTACCATCTTTTTGCCAAAGAAGGAACTACAGAGCATAATAGAAAAAAATCACTGAGGCCTGGCCTTTAAATGGTCATAAACTCCCTTTTTTTTTTTTTTTTTAATAATTTTTTTATTAAAATTTTTTATAAAAAACTTTTAACAATTATAACATAGTAACCTATTAACTCAACTGAAAACAAACAAATTACATAATAAAAATAAACAATACAAAGAACTGCTCGGAACCCCCCTCCAGAACACCCTCCACCAGCCCACTCCTCTTGTATTTTCGCTCCTCCTCCTCGCCATCCAAAACACTAGCTGCAATTCTACCGAGCATCCTACAAAAATTATCTAATCCCTAAGCCCCCAACTACAGTTGAGAAACATAAGCTAACGTATATTATCTCCCTCCCCCCTCCCCCCCCGACTTCCCAGAATGAATACAGGGTAAAAACACAAGAAACCTCACTAAACTACTATATTAAACTATTTAACTATATATCAAATCTAATTCTTTCAACTGATATTTCTTTTGCATATAATCAATCCATTTCTTCCAGTCCATCAAAAACGTTTCATTTGAGTGGTTCTTCAGGTATGCCGAAATCTTGGCCATCTCCACAAGATGGGTAACTTTTAATGTCCATTCTTCAATAGATGGTATTTCAGATGACTTCCAATATTGTCCCACCAACAGTCTTGCAGCAGTAATCAAGTTCAAAATCAGCTTAGTCTCTGTGGTGGAACAATCCTTTGTAATACCCAACAAAAACAACTGTGGTACAAACTCAATACGCTTTTTCAAAATATTTTGAAGAATCCACCATATTTTTATCCAAAAAGCCTTAATTTTTTTGCAAGACCACCAAATGTGAAAGTAAGTAGCGTCCATAGAGTCACATCGCCAACATTTGGGTTGCAAATTTGGATACATAAACGATAATTTTTTGGGATCTAAATGCCATCTGTAAAACATTTTATAAAAATTTTCTCTTAGATGCTGGGCTTGTGTAAATTTAACATTTTTCACCCATATTCTTTTCCAAGTTTCCATCATCATTGGGTGGCCGAAGTTACCTTCCCATTTAATCATACAGTCTTTAATTAATTCAGTTCCAGAATCAATTTCAATTAAAGCATCATATATTCTTTTAATATGCATCTTTCTTTGATCTCTAATTTGTATAATTAATTTTTCATCATCCTTTAAAGAAAAACCCATCTTGACATCTTTTTGCCATCTGGCTTGAAGTTGTGCATGATAAAACCAATTATGAGCTATACCTTCCTCCCTTAATTTATCTAATGATTTCAGTTCTATGCTATTCCCTTCTTTATTTAAAAGTTTATCATAGGGCACCACGTCTTGAATTTGTTGTATACCTATACTCTGTATTGCGTGTCTGGGAACTGTCCATAAAGGAATTTTACCATTTAACTTATAATAATACTTTTTCCAGACTCGCAAGACAGAGTTTCTTATTATATGTTCTTTAAAACTCCTATCCAATTTTTTGTCATAAACTAAATACGCGTGGAGCCCATATACTAACCCATATCCTTCTATATTTAATATTCTTTCATTTGTTAAGTTAATCCAATCACTTATAACCACTAGAACTGCTGCATAATAATATAATTTAAAATTAGGCACTTTCAAACCACCTCTCTCTCTTGTGTCTTGAATAATTTTAAATTTAACCCTTGGTTTCTTGCCATCCCAAATGAATTTGTTTATACCTTTCTGCCATTCATCGAGATTTCCATCCTTTTTAAGTATTGGTAACATTTGAAATAAAAATAAAAATTTCGGCAATACATTCATTTTAATAGCGGCTATTCTGCCCAACATGGATAATTGTAGTTTTTTCCAATTCTCCAATTCTTTTTGTACTTTACACCATAAAAGTTCATAATTATTCTTATATAATTTACCATTTGAAGCTTCTATATAAATTCCTAAATATTTAACTTTTTTAACTATCTCGCATCCCGTTATTCTTTCCAAATCTTGTTTTAATTTGTTATCAAGATTTTTAACCAACATCTTTGTCTTGGATAAATTTAGTTTAAAACCTGAAACTTTTCCATAATTTTGAATAATTTCCATCAAACTCTGAACCGATTGTATTGGCTGAGTTAGCGTCACAAGTAAGTCGTCTGCAAAGGCACATAATCTATAATCATGTTGTCTAATTTGTACCCCCCTTAATTCCTCTGATGCTCTAATCCTATTCAATAGTACCTCTAAGGTTAAAACAAACAATAAAGGGGATAAGGGACAACCCTGCCTAGTACCCTTTTCTATATTAAATGAATCTGTTAATTGTCCATTCACTATAATCTGTCCTGTTTGTTTCTGATATATAGCTGATATAGAATTAATAAACTGGTCCCCCATTCCCATCCTTACCACAAGCCTTTGCAGAAACGTCCAATTCAGTCTATCAAAAGCTTTTTCTGCATCTAAAAACATTAAAACAGCTGGTACTTGGATATGTTTATCCAAATATTCCAATATGTTAACAAGTTGTCTAACATTGGTTTTCATCTGTCTCCCTTGTAAAAAACCAGTTTGATCCGGGTGAATCCTCTGTGTCAAAACTGTCATTAATCTATTAGCCAAAATTTTGGCAAAAATCTTATAATCCGTATTCAACAAGGAAATAGGTCTAAAATTTTCTACTTGAACATTATCTTTACCCTCTTTAGGAATCAAACATACATTAGCCGTTTTCCAGGAGGGAAACCCTGGAAATAAACTCCCTTTTTTGTTGCCTTCAGATTCTCTTCAAAATGCTGCTCCTGATAATTCAACAGCTAATCTCCAAGTCCATTTTCAATTGGTAGCAAAAGAAAAATGGTGTGTAAGCCATTGTTTAAGCTTACTGACTACACACACACACACACACACACACCATTTTTTAAAAATGTAAAACACACAAGCTCCCTGGACCTGCACACCCATTCATGTTTAAGATAGAGAGGATTAGCTGGTGACATCACCATTGCCTGGAGGACACCCATGGGGGCTCCTTCGTGTTCCCCTCAAGGAGCTGGAGTGAATGTTGGGAACTCATCTCGCCACACAGCAGTACCCGGGGCTCAAACATGGGCTTGCTGACCTCCAACCCAGTGTCCTAACCACGTGAGCTCCTACTGCACTTAAGCTATTTCTTTATTATTAATATCCTATTATTATTTTGATGAATTCTAGGTGGGGTGTAAAAAAATGTGCCCTAGGGACTGCGTATAGCCCACCAATTTCGCTTTCACAGGCTTGAGAGACTCCTCAAGACATTGGGGTTTCTGGGTATTTCTGAGAAGGTTTAATAGCTCAATCGGATACCTTACAACTTGCAGATGACTAAAGCACCCATTTCACTCATTTCAGTTCCTGTAATCCTCACACAAAATGGGACAAAATGCTCCCAGGACATGTCACTCTGGTAACGTCCTTATGTTTTTTTCAAAAACTACATTCCTCTGACCTAAATAGTTTACTTAGAAGACATCCTTACCAAGCAGGTATGCACAGGAGTCTACATGACTATGTGAGTCTAAAAAAATAGATATTTATAGTAGCGTCCTATGTGTGCATGCCTGGAAGTAGATCTTACAATGTAAGCAAGTTGACACCTCACTATAAGTCACAGATTTTAAAACCAAACTTGTCCACGTAGAAAATGTCTAAGCCACAAGGCACTAACCTAAGAACCAAGCGCATGGCCGCATGAGTCAGACTGTACAGACTGTACCCTTTCTTCTCTTACAACAGTGGCAACGATGTGGGAAGTTATGGGCCTTATTAGATCTACTAGCTTCTACCAAGGCTAAGATTTGCCTTCTTAAAAATACATGTTTCAGGTTTCTCATGTTACTAAACTAGTTTTTTTTAAAAAAAAGAAACAGTGAATGATAGTACTTCTGACTTGGTTCTATTTCTCAATTATCATATTTAAAAAGTTCACATACCCACAGCCTTTCCTGATCTAATGCCCACTACATATATTGAAACAATAGGTCCCAAATTCCCATTATGTTGCAATCACAACATATCTAGAAAGTTGGGGACAGGAAATGCCTCGTATATAGCTAAACGCTAAAAATGCCTAAAATCTAAATGAAATATTTTCAAGGTTATTTATGATTTGCAAATATTTTTCTCATTTTACTGATAAAATTTCTCAAAAGTTAACAATACAGACAGTGATGGAAAATACTAAAATATGCTAATGTAACACAAGTTCATGAACACTAGTCGTGATATTGTTATTTTGCTATTTGGGTGATGAAAATAATAATTGATGCTTCTCTAACCTGAACATAGCCTATCTTACCCGATAGATTTTTTTTCTCCTCTTAGAAAGATAGAGGACATTCCAAAATACATATTAAGACAGAATCATGTATTTTACTTCCCCAAGAAGTAAGAAAAAATCCAGGAACAAGCTGACCAGGATTTAGTCACCAATGAAGCAGAGAGCACTGAGGATTTAATCCAGTTTTTTAAAAATGCCTTCATATATATGTGCAGAGCTTAAGTGAGGGCAATCAGCACATGTGCCCACTGTATAACAGATGTGCCACCACACTCCCAGGGACACAGAGACACACAGAAAGAAAGAAAACTTTAAAACATGACAGCAACGTCAAATATACCTCATTCTCATTTTCTATTTTAAGACTTTAAATACTTGTAGTTTCAATTCTAACCACCTTTTCTCCCTCCACTTTTTGCTTTGTTTCTGAAAAAAAAATATCTGTAGATCTCAAAAATTTACACACAATTTTTTTAAGGTCTTTAGGTTGACTTAGAAAAGATTGCTCTAATTTTGGAATTCTTATTAGAATGAATGTGGCTAGTTTGTTTTCAAGAATGCTAAATTTAGCTTTTTGATAACAAGGTCTGCTCTTTGAGAGGGAGTTAATTTTATATCACTTTGGACTTTATTTTCTAAAGGGTTAGCCTTCAAGCTAATAGATAAGAGCTGGCTTCTGTTGACACTTGCTCTGAAATTAAGTTCATTATCTCAAATTATGCCATGTTTTGTTAATATAAAAACTGTTGCTTTCTACCTGTTTTGTACCAAACCCAAACCGTGCTTTGTCTCTAAGGATGGAAACAGATCTAAATTATAAATGATAGAAAGAAGGAAGGAAGGAAGGAAGGAAGGAAAGAAAAGAAAAGAAAAGAAAAGAAAAGAAAAGAAAAGAAAAGAAAAGAAAAGAAAAGAAAAGAAAAGAAAAGAAAAGAAAAGAAAAGAAAAGAAAAGAGAAAAAAGATAATAGACAGACAACCTTTATTGTCATTTTTTACTGTGGGCACAATGGCACACATTAAAAATGAAATTTAGTTTCTTGCTCTCAAAGTGTACACATACATAACACACATTTAAACATACTATATACAACATACAGTATGTATAGATCTACACCCTTACATATAAGTAACATATACATATTAATCACTGTCCATTTTGAATACATAGTGGAAGGAGGAAGCTTTAGAGTTTACAAGGTTAAAACTGTATGGAACAAAACTGTGATTGAATCTGGATGTTCTGCTTCGGATACCACGAAGCCTCCTCCCAGAAGGTAACAAAGAAAACAGGTCATGAATAGGATGTGTAGCATCCCAGACAATCTTGCAGACCCTGCTCAAGCAACGCTTATATGCTATGTCCTGGATGGAAGGGAGCAAACTGCCAATAATCTTTTCAGCCATCCTCACCACTCTCTGCACTGCCTTCCTATCGGAAGCATTGATGCTTCCAAACCAGATTGTGATGCTGTATGACAGGATGCTCTCAATCGTCCCTCTGTAGAAAGTGGTAAGGACAGGGGAAGGAAATGAAATGGATTTTATTTTCAGAAATAGGATACAATCCATTGACTAATAGTCTGAATGCTTGCTGTCTATTCCCACAATCCATTTTCAGATTGTGATTTAATGAAAACCTAACAAATTTTCTCTGTGTCCTGTCATTTCATTGAATGTGTACTGGTCAATACTTCATTTAAAGCAGCGGTTCTCAACCTATGGGTCGTGACCCCATTTGGGGTCGAACGACCGTTTCGCGGGGGTCGCCAGACACCGCGGTCCGCCATTTTTTTTTTGTTTTTTTTGTTTTTTGTTTGTTTTTGTTTTCGACGCGCGCGCACCACTCATGCGCGGTTCAGGCCGTCGCGGTCCGCCATTTTGTTTTTTGTCGCGCGCACACCGAGCATGCGCAGTTTGGGCCATCGCGGTCCGCCATTTTGTTTTTTGTTTGTTTTTGTTTTCGACGCGCGCGCGCCACGCATGCGCAGTTCGGGCCGTCGCACGCGTGCCACGCATGCGCAGATCGGCCCGTCGCGGTCCGCCATTTTGGTTGGTTTTTGGGGTTTTTTTTAACTGTGATTCATAATCAAAATAAAAAGTATTCCAGTACTATTGAACTGATGAGCCTAAAGCAGGTTTTGTATATTTTATTGAGATACACAATTTAAAAATCAGTGAACTAGCTTTTTTTTTTTTAGTTATCAAAAGTAGCAACTAATTACAGGTAGTTTTTTATTTATGACCGTAATAGAGTTTGTCCGT
The DNA here is from genome assembly GCA_034064705.1 of Bothrops alternatus. Classification (NCBI taxonomy): domain Eukaryota; kingdom Metazoa; phylum Chordata; class Lepidosauria; order Squamata; family Viperidae; genus Bothrops; species Bothrops alternatus. The sequence continues at coordinate 2,351,738 of JARGCV010000040.1, forward strand.
TACAGTTGTAAGACATAATGGTTGTAAAGCAGATCACTCAAGTGACCAATCTGATTTTACAAGCCTTTTTGTGTCAGTCATAAAGCAAATACCACAATCATAAAGAAAAATCCATTGTTTACTATGGGCCATTTTTGCTGAGACCCAGCTGGTTTCAAATAAAAACATTGCAAAATGCATTTACATGATTGCTGGATGCTGCAAACTATTGGAAATGCTGGCTGGTTGCCAAGCATCCAACAGGTGGTCAGGTAACCACACCGGGGGTGTGTGTGGGGGGATGGCCAACAGAAATTTGGAATTGGTAAGTAGCCCTGGGGAGCTCTGTTGTAACTTTGAATGGTCGCTAAGCAACCAGTCATAAGTTGAGCACTAGCTGTAGAGCCCAGCAGAAGCTTTCCATGTGAAATAAGTAATATTGGTTTTGGCCCTTTCCCCTTTGTGCCTAGGATGGAAAAGTCTGACTCTTCTATAAGGAAACACTAACCCATGAAGTATATGGCCAGTTTTAAACCAGCAAGAGTTTCTTTTTCATCACCTGATTTCTTTCAGCTTGGCCTCAAACCAAAGACACCATAAATCGTCTAGGAAAAGTATGTATATTTAAAATGCTTTGCAAACTATTTTATACTTGCATGGTCAATTTTATTAAAAGCTGTAGATATCTTTTAAAACAAGAGTTTATAAGTGAGATCTAATGGGCATCCTGCTTGCTACTCAAAACCCGTTTTATTTTATATTCTCCATCGAGAAAATAAGGAGTTCAGATAGCAACTGGAAATTTGACATGCCAAACAGTAACAGAAAAAAATGACTGAGTTACCAATTTTTCACCTCAAACATAACTAGAGTTGCATTTAAAGCGGCAATGTGCCTAGACAAGCAAACAGGACCATTATGAGACTTATGCAAAAGCACCATGTCATGCAAACAGCTTAAAAACAATCATTTGCCAACCAATAATATTAAATTCATTAACAATAAATTACAACTGTCCTTCTCTTCAGATTTATTTTATTTATACGTGTAAAACTGTGGTTTTGCATAAATGATTCTCAACTTATGATCACAATTGGGACTAGAATTGCATGCAGTCATTAAATGAATCCAGTTTCTCCCATTAACGTTCCTTGTCTGAAGCCAGCTGGGAAGGTTGTGAATGGTGATCACATGACCCTGGGTTGCTACTACCATTGTAAATACATGCTGGTTGCCAAGCGCCCAAATTCTGATCAGATGACCATGGGGATGCAGCAAAGACTGGCTGTAAGACACTTTTTTCAGTGCTGTTGTAACCTCAAATGGTCACTAAAAGTATGGTTGTATGTCGAGAACTACCTGTAATTACAAACTAAGATGAGATGTCTTCTTAGCAGAGTTCAATTATGCAGCAGAATCTTTCAGGTTTAGATTTAATTTTAATGACTATTATGTTTCAATAACTATTATGTGTTTTGGATTCAAACAGCTTAGAATCCACAGGTAATGTCTCACCCACCTGATTCTCAGAACCAGAACTGAGTCTGGCAGAATATGTATGTGCCAAGCATAATGTAGAGAAGCTTTCCCTAGCCTGAAACCTTCTCCCTGAAGGTCTCATCATTTGGGGACCCCAAAAATGTGTGAGCTGGAATCCATTACATCTAGTGATGCCAAGTGAGGAAAGCTGTTTTAGAGCATCAATTGTCAGGTCAAGATGGAACGCCCTACATGTAACCCAAGAGAACTCATAATATTGACATCATCACTACATAGATGTAAGGGGAAAGAGTTATACGTGTTCAAGCAGATCTAATCTAAATAGATTGAAATCTATTAATCTGGGGCAGCCTTATCCAACCCAGCACACTCCAGATGCATTGAAATTGCAATTCCCACCATTCCCCAGCTAGCTTGTCAATTGGGGAATCCTAGAAATTACACCTTTAACATTCCTGGAAAGTTTCTGTGTGGAAGGCTGATTTGGAATGTGGCCATTTTCAAAATGTAATCTTCATTAGTTTATGCTCTCCAATATAACATTTGGCAACCCCCAGTTGAAAAGGCTGCCATGGTACTGGCACATCCACATTTTTCTTCAAACTGCTGGGAAACAGTTGCTCTCTCTCAAACTGTTTGAAACAGTTTAAGAGAGAGCAACTGTTTCCCAGCAGTTTGGCAAAAGCTTTCACTCTACAAGCTGCACTGCCTAACTTGAGTTTGTTACCAGTGGCAATGGCTCCAAAGAGCAGGCCTGGTTTAATAATTCAGCACATGGATTCCATTTGGTAGCCATGGAAACCAGCTCTCTGACATCCAGTTGAGAAAAGGGGAAAGGGGAAGAGGCAGTGGAGAAGGCATGGCTGTATACTCAAACATACATGGGATATTAGGCTTCTCAAACACTCTTTCTACAGAGCTTAATTCATAATGGTACTTAAAGCATTTGCATATCCCTCATTATTACCTCTGCAGTCATCACATTCAAAACTTTAATCCTACCTCCCTATTATCATTAAAAAACAAAGTCTGGAAAGGAGCAGGCTGCTTCCTCTAGAAATTTGAGTGTTTGGGAAAGAAAAATGATTCCAAGCTGTAATACCAGTATATGATTTCTGTTCCTTAAGGTTAAATCTTTGTTTCAGAATATATATTTAATATGTATGGGTCCTAATGATTATTGAGGTTGTTTAATGAATTGTTAAGCATCTTGAAAACACATGTGGGAAAAAGGCAGTATATTATTGCTAGTAAGTACACACGTACACACAAACAAATAGCAGTCAAATATTTGTATAGTGCATATTAGTTTCTCTGTTTGGAAACTAAGCTGACCTGGGCAATTTTGTGGGACAGTTTTGGTCTGTTTTCCAAATAATATGTTGGTGAAGATATGCCTGGGGTATAAAGGGCCCTCATGGAGGAAGACTGCTTCCCCAAGAATATAACTGAGGGAACTGCACTGCAATCATTTGATGAAGCAATTACCTACTTTCAACAGCTTTATAAATTATTACCTAGTGATTTTCCCCCCACAAAACCATCAGCTTTTTCATTGCATTCAATACTACACACACACACATACACCACACATTCCCCAGATCTCCTCCAAATTGTCTGTACCTCCACCCATACATCCATGGTCACCTGTGAATCAGAGATGAGAAATCCTAATTAGACATTCTTATTAGAAAATTAGCATCTTAGCATCGCTGGAGCTTTTCAAGAAAATATTGGATAGCCATTTGTCTGGGATGGTAGAAGGGCTCCTGCCTTGGGCAGGAGGTTGGACTAGAAGATCCCTTCTAGCCTGATGATTCTATGACTCTATGATTTTAGGTGTCTCCCACTGAGTTGGTTCCTGTCTCTTGCATTTTATTTCAGACTTTGATGCACCACCCCACTTTTGCATCCCTTACAGCAAAGCCCGACAGCTTCATTTACATCAGAGGTACCCATCCTGAAAGTGTTGGGCCGAGGTCATTGCAGATATAGAGAAAAAATTGTTAAAAACCTATGAAATATGTGGGAAATAATCATATTTGCTATATTGAATTAATTGCATGTATTTTTAATTCAATATAAATCAAATTCCGTTTTTATTTTGGCCTCAGCCATTAAAGGCAACTCTGACCTACTGTATCTCCCTTACTTAAATAAGTAACAGAACATCAGAACTGAAAGGGACCTTGGAGTCTTCTATTCCAACTCCATGCTCAAGCAGGAGATCCTCTACCATACCAGACAAATGGCTGTCCAGTCTCTTCTTAAAAGCCTCTAGTGATGAAGCACTTACATGATTCCAAACCACACTGTACGTGTCAACAAATTGATTATAAAATTCCTCTATGGGGACCTGACACCAACATGTTACTTCTCCACATTGTTAAAACTATGGACTTGCAAGCCCAATACACAAAATGTGACCACCAAACAGTGGGAAATGTTAGGAATGAAAAAAGAATGACGGGCTGATGATTGCAGCATGTAATTAAACAGGAAATTATAGCAAGGGGAGAAACAAAAGTGAATTTATCAAAGATAAATGTGTCACAGGAGCCTTCTCTGTGACAAAAAACAAACTCATGAGTGTTTTTCACTGGAGTCTCATCAAAAGCTTCCCAACCCACCATGGTCCCCATGTTAATCAGGCTCTCTCTCCATCAATTGCTATTTACGTGTCTTTGGTAGGTGGGGAGATACACATCCACTGTCTTTAAGGTGGGCTTATATCAACTTTGGCACATTGAGAATTGCTGTGTTGTTGCCCTCCAAATACTAACTGACAGCACTTTTAGTGCTCTACTGAGAATGACATCATTATCATAACCTTGTGCAAAAGTTCTAGCACTGGATATAGTGGTGCTTTGGGTTCTCCTGGAAATTCTCTTGCAATTAGCCAGAGGTGAAACGGATGCATCAAGGTGTTTTGTTTTTTTTAATTAGATTTTTATGGCACTCCTCTCCAAAGAACTCGGAGCGGCTAACAGCATGAACAAAAACAACATCACAGCATTTAAAAAAAACCAAAAACCAAATCTATAGAGCATTTAAAAGACCCCCCCAAACACATTCATCATGCACACACAATCACAGTCATCCCCAGGCCTGCCGGCATAGATAAGTTTTTAGATTCTTCCAGAAGGCCGGGAGAGTGGGGGAAACACAGACTTCAGGGGGCAGTTGGTTCCAAAGGGTGGGCGCCACAACAGAGAAGGCCCTCCCCCTAGGACCCACCAGACGGCATTGTTTCGCTGACGGGACCCGGAGGAGGCCAACCCTGTGCGCTCTCACCGGTCGAAGGGAAGTATGTGGCAGAAGACGGTCCCATAAGTATCCTGGTCCAATGCCATAAAGGGCTTTATAGGTAATAACCAACACTTTGAATTGCGCTCGGAGACCAATAGGCAGCCAATGCAGCATGCGGAGAGTTGACGAAATGTGGGCACGATGGGGCAGGCCCACAACTGCTCGCGCAGCTGCATTTTGCACTAATTGTAGTCTCCGAACACTCTTCAAGGGTAGCCCCATGTAGAGAGCGTTGCAGTAGTCGATCCTCGAGGTGACAAGGGCATGTGTGACTGTGAGTAGAGACTCCCGATCCACATAAGGGCGCAACTGGTGAACCAGGCAAACCTGGGCAAATGCCCCCCTCGCCACAGCCGACAAATGATGTTCCAATGTCAGCCATGGATCGAGGAGGACTCCCAAGTTGCGCACCTTCTCCGAGGGGTCTATAACTTTACCCCCCAGGATAATGGAGGGACCGATTGAAATGTCCGTGGGAGGCATCACCCACAGCCACTCTGTCTTGTCAGGGTTGAGCCTCAATCTGTTAGCACCCATCCAGACCCTCACAGCCTCCAGACACTGGCACATCACCTCAACCGCTTCACTGATTTGGGCAGGAGTGGAAATGTACAGCTGAGTATTGTCAGCATACTGATGGTATCTCACTCCATGCCGATGAATGATCTCTCCCAGTGGTTTCATGTAGATGTTAAAAAGTAGGGGGGAGAGAACCGACCCCTAAGGCACCCCACAAGGGAGTGACCTAGAGGTGGACCTCTGACCCCCCACTAACACCGACTGCGACCGACCAGAGAGATTATTATTTATTATTTATTATTATTTATTTAATTTCTATGCCGCCCTATTCCAAAGAACTCAGGGCGGCTCACAGCATGATAGAAATTACAATAAACACATATCTATAAAAAACCCTTGAGCTAAAAGAAACCAATCACTCCACAAACATACACAGAAACATACACTGGCTAGGGGCAAGGTGTTAGCTGCCCCAGGCCTGCCGGCAAAAGTATGTTTTAAGCAATCTACAAAAGGCGAAGAGGGTGGGGGCGACACGGATCTCCGGGGGAAGTTGGTTCCAGAGGGCCGGGGCCGCAACAGAGAAGGCCCTTCCCCTAGGCCCCGCCAGGCGACACTGTCTGGCTGACGGGACCTGGAGAAGGCCCACTCTGTGGGCCCTAACCGGCCGCTGGGATTCATGGGGCAGCAGACGGTCCCGTAAATAACCTGGTCCAATGCCATGTAGGGCTTTATAGGTCATAACCAACACTTTGAATTGGGTTCGGAGACCAATTGGCAGCCAATGCAGCTCGCGGAGTGATGCCGAAATGTGGGCATTTCTGGGCAGGCCCAACACTGCTCGCGCGGCTGCATTCTGCATTACCTGAAGTCTCCGAACATTTTTCAAAGGTAGCCCCATGTAGAGAGCATTGCAGTAGTCGAACCTCGAGGTGATAAGGGCATGAGTGACTGTGAGAAGAGACTCCCGGTCCAAATAGGGCCGCAACTGGTGCACCAGGCGAACCTGGGCAAATGTCCTCCTCGCCACAGCCGAAAGATGATGTTCCAAATTTAGCTGTGGATCGAGGAGGACGCCCAAGTTGCGGACCTTCTCCGAGGGGGTCAAAAGCTCCCCCCCCAGGCTAATGGACGGATAGATTGAAATATCCTTGGGAGGCAGAACCCATAGCCACTCCGTCTTGTCGGGGTTGAGTTTGAGCCTGTTGGCACCCATCCAAACCCTAACAGCCTCCAGACATCGGCACATCACTTCCGCTGCTTCACTGAAATGACACGGGGTGGAGATGTAAAGCTGGGTATCATCAGCATACTGATGATATCTCACCCCGTGTTGTCGGATGATCTCGCCCAGTGGTTTCATGTAGATATTAAACAGCAGAGGGGAGAGGACCGATCCCTGAGGGACCCCACAAGGGAGGAACGTAGGGGTTGACCTCTGACCCCCTGCCAACACCGACTGCGACCGACCAGTGAGGTAGGAGGTGAACCACCGCAAAACAGTGCCTCCAACCCCCAACCCCTCCAGTCGGTGCAGAAGGATACCATGGTCAATGGTATCGAAAGCCGCTGAGAGGTCAAGTAGCACCAGGATAGTGGATAATCCCCTATCCCGGGCCCGCCAGAGATCATCCGTCAGCGCGACCAAAGCAGTTTCCGTGGAGTAGCCGAGCCTGAATCCTGACTGTTGAGGGCCCAGATAATCGGCCTCATCCAAGGACCGTTGGAGCTGGAGTGACACCACCTTCTCAACAACCTTCCCTATAAAGGGAAGATTGGAGACAGGACGGTAGTTGTTTAAAACAGCTGGGTCCAGGGAAGGCTTCTTGAGGAGGGGGCGCACAATTGCCTCCTTGCAGGGAGCCGGAAAGGACCCCTCCCTCAAAGAAGCATTGACAATCTCCTGAACCCAGCCCCGCGTCACCTCCCTGCTGGCCGAAACCAGCCAGGAGGGGCACGGGTCCAATAAACAGGTGGCGGAGCTCACAGCTCCAATGGCCTTGTCGACTTCATCAGGTGCCACCGGGTCAAACTCCTCCCACACAACAGGATCAAGACGAGTCCCTGTCATCTCGACTGAATCATTATCAGCCGATACTGCATTCCAATTGGAGTCAAGGTCCATCCGAATCTGGGCGATTTTATCCGCGAAAAACTTATTAAAGTCCTCAGCACTACCCTGCAAGGGTGCATCAACCCCCCCCTGATTAAGGAGGGAGCGAGTTACCCTGAACAGGGCGGCTGGGCGGGATTCCGCAGATGCAATCAAGGCGGAATGATACGCGCATCTTGCCGCCTTGAGCGCCACCTGATAAGTCTTGATATAAGATCTTAATAGTGTTCGGTCAGATTCAGATTTACTTTTCCTCCATCGCTTCTCTAGGCGTCTCTTCTGGTGCTTCATCCCCCTGAGTTCCTCAGTAAACCAAGGAGATCTCCTGGGTCTGCTACCACAGAGAGGTCGCAGCGGCGCAATCCGGTCAAGAGCCCCCTTCGCAGCCATATTCCAGGCCGTAACCAGGGACTCTGCCGAACTGTGAATGAGAGAATCCGGTATTTCCCCAAGCGTCCTCTGAAAACTCTCTGGATCCATCAGATGTCTGGGGCGGAACCACCTAATCGGTTCCGCCTCCCTGCGGGGGAGGATTGGAGCCTTGAAAACAAGCTGCAACAGAAAATGGTCTGACCATGACATAGGCAAAATATCTAAGCCCCTTAAATTCAGATCATTGCTCAACTGTTCTGAGAGGAATACCATGTCGGGAGTGTGTCCCCTCTCGTGAGTCGGACCCTGAACTACCTGAGTCAGGTTCATGGTTGCCATGGTGGCCATGAACTCCTGCGCCAACCCAGAGGATTCGCCGAGCGATGGAAGATTTAAGTCCCCCAAGACAATAAGCCTGGGGAACTCAACCGCCAGCCCAGCAACCCCCTCAAGTAGCGCAGGCAGGGCTGTTGACATGCAGCTGGGAGGCAGGTACGTGAGCAACAAGCCCATCTGAACCCCTAGGTCCAACTTCACAAGGAGCAACTCACAACCCGCAATCTCAGAAACAGCGAGCCTGCGTAGGCTAAAAGTCTTCTTGGCTATAATAGCCACTCCTCCCCCCCTTCCCTGGGGTCGTGGCTGGTGCCATACCTGAAACCCGGCTGGACACATCTCAGAGAGAGGAACTCCTCCCTCCGGGCCCAGCCAGGTCTCGGTCACACATGCGAGGTCGGCCTCCTCATCCAGGAGAAGATCATGGATGAGGGGAGCTTTATTTACAACCGACCTGGCATTGAGCAGCAGCAGCCTGAGCCCAGGGTCCGGATTTCGCCCATTACCAGTACTTCGGGTTGAACTCACAGGGTCGGAGCAAGGGATCGCTTTTAGACAGCGAGCTCTTGTTCCCCGGGAATGGCCTACCCTATGGCTCCCACCATATCTGCCTCTCCCCAGCAAGACCGGTATACTTTGGCCCTCTATCACCCCAGAGCCAGCATCTCCCCTCCCCTCCGCCTCTGCCATGCCAGGCAGGCTAGCCAGTTCATCACATTCATTCCACTCAACCACAACTCCATCCATATCATTAATTTATCTCTCCCACTCTTTAAACTAAACACATTAAAAACAATAAACTAACCATCCATTCAACCCGATTCACTCCACAATCAGTCAATCCCCCCCCACATCATTCATAACATCCAACAAAAATAAGTTAAAACAGTATTAAACAACTTGAATTATTTAAACAAATAGTAATTAAAACAATTTAAAAACATAGTAATAAAAAAATAAAAACAGGCATGCCAGATGTTAATCCTGCCGCAATAACTATAGCTGTGCCTGTATTAGTCCCTCCTAAGATAAAACTTGTAGTAGAGTCCAAAACAGAACCCACAGGAGGAATAATTATACTAACAGTAATTATGGAACCCAACGTCCCAAAGATAAGGCCTTCGAAAAAATCCAACATAATGGCGGCAGCAACAAAGGCCTCACCCACAGGTCTTAAAAATTTAGCAGGAAGCACCCAGCCGACAGAGCAGGCCCACTAGCCACAATAACCACTTCCACAATTGCAGTCCTTTCCAATAGTCCAGGGTCAAGGCCAGCAAAAGTCTCCTCCAAATTTCCCTCCGTTCTAGTCGCCGGGAGAAGGAGGAGAAAAGCGCCGTCAAAGCCAAAGCTAGCCTATTCCAAGATCTCTGGCAGCCTGCCTTGAAAGGGGAGGCGGCAAGCCAGTACAATGAAAATGAAAGACAAGCCAGCATCGGGACCAGAACTCGGCAAAGTAGAGGCCGAGAAACAATTGGTGGCAAAAAGCAGGGAAACCAAAAAGCTCTCCTGTTTGAAAATCCCCCAAAAGCCACATAAAACCAGACAGCAATGGCAGAAGCAGGGCGAGCCAGCGAAGGACAAGATGGACACCTCCAACAGGTGAGCAGGCTCCAAGCCCCCCTGGACTTGCTGGTCACCAGTCGCCAGTCGCCAGTCACTGGCCGCTGGTCGCCAGTTGCTAGCTGCAGACTGCCGGTTGCAGGTTGCAGGTTGCAGGCTGCTGGTTGCTGGCTGTTGGTTTACTGGATGCTGGTTTACTGGATGCTGGTTCACCGGTCCGGCTGCTGCTGCTGCCTTTCAGCTGTAAGTTGCTCTGCTGCTCTTTGGCTGCAAGTTGTAAGTTGTTGCTGCTGCTTTACTGCTCTTGGTTTACTGGATGCAGTTGTCCCTCTGAGGGATGAAGGCCTGCTTCTCAAGCTGGAAAAGTTCTGTATTCTTTGCTGCAAGTTGTAAGTTGTTGCTGCTGCTTTACTGCTCTTGGTTTACTGCTCTTCCATATATTAACTTAAACAATTTTCTCTGGGCTGTCTGGGAATTTGATCCGGAGTTCCTGGTTCTTGTAAGACCTTTTCTCAAAGGTGAGGATCATCTTCTTCACGGAGCTTTCGTCCAGAGGTTCCTCCTGGCCATAAAGGAGGAGAACCACCGTAACACGGTGCCCCCCACTCCTATTCCCCCCAGCCGTCACAGAAGGATACCATGGTCGATGGTATCGAACGCCGCTGAGAGGTCAAGAAGCACCAGGACAGAGGACTGGCCTCCATCCCGGGCCCGCCAGAGATCATCCATCAGAGCGACCAAAGCAGTTTCGGTGCTGTAGCCGGGCCTGAACCCGGACTGCAGAGGCCCCAAATAATCGGCTTTCTCCAGAGACCGCTGGAGTTGAAGTGCCACCACCTTCTCAATAACCTTCCCCACAAAGGGGAGGTTAGAGACCGGACGATAGTTAGTGAGAATTGCTGGATCCAGGGAAGGCTTCTTGAGGAGGGGGCGCACAAGTGCCTCCTTCAAAGGAGCCGGGAAGGACCCCTCCCTCAAAGAAGCGTTGACAATCTCCTGGATCCAGGTACGTGTCACCTCCCTGCTAGCAGAAACCAGCCAGGAGGGACACGGGTCCAACAAACAGGTGGCAGAACTCACAGCTCCAATGGCCCTGTCCACTTCATCAGGAGTAACAGTCTCAAACTCGCCCCAGATGACCGGACAAGAGCATGCCCCTGTCCCCTCAACTGAATCATTATCAGTCGACTCTGCTATACAATTGGAGTCTAGGTCGGCCCGGATCTGAGCTACTTTGTCTGCGAAACAGTTGTTAAAGTCCTCGGCGCTACCCTGCAAGGGAGGCCCTGGACCCCTCGGGTTAAGGAGGGACCGGGTCACCCTAAACAGGGCAGCCGGGCGAGATTCCGCAGATGCAATCAAAGTGGAAAGATACAAAGATCTTGCCGCCTTAATCGCCTTCAAATAGGCTCTAATAAATGAGCTCAATCTGGTTCGATCAGATCCGGACCTACTTCGTCTCCATCGCTTCTCTAGACGTCTCTTATGGCGCTTCATTCCCCTGAGCTCCTCGGTGAACCAAGGAGACCTCCTGGGGCCAGCACCACGGAGAGGTTGCAAAGGCGCAATCCGGTCAATAGCCCCCTTCGCGGCCCTATTCCATGCCGCTACCAGGGAATTGTGGATGAACGAGCTCGGTAATTCCCCAAGCGCCGTTTGAAAACCAATTGGATCCATCAGGCGTCTGGGGCGGAACCAGCGGAACGGCAGTGCTTTTTTTCTAAAAAAAAAAAAAAGGTGCCAGAACTACACATGTCATACAACCCGCCTTGCCTACCCTACAAGGTTCCATCCAAAAAAGGTGCCGGAACTCGGTTCTGAGTGTTCTATGAGAAAAAAAGCCCTGTTTCACAGTATTCATCTTTTTAAGCAATAAAATCTAAGGGAAGAGCCAAAAACAAGATTGGAAGAAAGGTATTTCTGATAGATACTACACTGTAGTACGATAAGTACAGAACAGGTAAGATGGAGTGGGGGGGCAGGCAGGCAGATATAGATAATTTACTGTATTCTATCTCCTCAACACTTGCTTTGGTTTTGTGCAAATGTTTTATGTGGACATGTTCCAAGTTTTTCTCTCAGAAAAACTTTTTTTTAAGATCTAAATGGGGCACCAGTTTGCAATCCATCTTCATCTTGCCCAATGCACAGGTGGGAGGCTTTGGATTGGTGGCAGGAGCAAGAGATGGGGGCATAATTAATATTTTGTTTAACTGAGATCAGGCCAGAACAATCTTCAGCCAGCATCTTATTAATTTCCAAAGCCTAATCAGTTTTGCCCCCTCTCTCTAAACAATTTCATAGTAGGCTTCTTTTCCATATCTAAGATAACTGAAGGCATGGAAGAAAGAGGAACCAGGCCATTTCTTTCTCCATTCTCTCCCTAAACACAGGTGCAAATACACATATCCAAGAACTAGCACTCTATCAATAAAATATTACTTCTGATTTTTCCCCAAAACTCAAGGTGTTGCTTAACATCTGGCAAGAACTTCAGGAAGCATCTGTCATGCATTACATGGTCAACTACCTCTGTGGAAGCCAGGTATCAAATCCCACTGAAGTCCAAATCAAAAATGTCAGGTGGACATGAGAGCCATGCTAAAGTGGCCAATAGGATCTGGTCAGATCCTAATTCTTCACCACATCATTAATTATATCTTCAATGAAGCATCATAGGCTGTTTACATGACAAAACATCAAGTTCAAAACTGCATCACACTCCTTTTAAATTGGAACACTTCACTATGGGTTAAGAATGAGAGCATAACATCATGAGGACATGTTCTTTCAAGAATCTTTAGTTTACAAATCTACATGTAACCATTAAGGAATGTGAGACTACATACTATGTTACACATTGCAGTGGTACCAGTGAAAAAACTCCATTTTAGTATTTCCCCCCTTTGGGTTATGTCACAATAACAGAAAATAATATTTTGAATAGAAGGTGGTAGATAGAGTATCAAATCTGAAGGGCTAACATACCTCAATTTGGGATGATCTTTGGTGATGAGTATTTGCTATAAGTCATTTTTTACTCCTAGAGACCAGTTTTCACCATAACTTAGCCCATCCATCTTCCTGATGGTTGTCCTCCTTCCCTCCCTCCCTTCCTTCTTTCCTTCTTTCCTTCCTTCCTTTTGTTTGTTTCTTTCTTTTTTCTCCTTTCTTTCTTTTTTCTTTCTTTCTTTCTTCTTTCTCTTTTCTTTCTTTCTTTCTTTCTCTTTTCTTTCTTTCCTAAAATTAGAGCCTTTTCCAGAGAATTGGATCTTCACCTAATGTGCCTGAAATATGATAATTTGAGCCTGGTTATTTCTGCTTTGAGTAAGAACTCTGGATTGATTTGCTTGATGATCTGTTCGTTTTCTTGATTTTCCATGGTATTCTCAGGAGTCTTCTCCAATACCAAAGATGAAAGGCATCAATACTCATCCTGCCCTGCTTCTTTAAAATCCACTTCCATACAGTGTCACAGGGAACACCATGGCTTGTACAGTTCTTATTCTTGCAAATATAAACACACTACAACATTTGAATATATTTTCCAGGGCCTTCATGGCTACTTTATCAAGAGCCAGCCTGCAGTGTATTATTTTTTTTTACTGCTTATTCCTTTAGTGTTGGTGGTTGGTCCTAAAAAGCAGAAATTATCTACCATGTCAACATCTTCATTGGGAAAGATGATCTTTAGATGACAGTAAAGAGTTTTTTGTATCCATTTGTTGTCATTTACAGTTCAGATAGCATACTTCATTTTGCTTTTTCTGACTCTTTTAAGAGATACTACTAAGGATTAATACTGCAGATAACGGGAAAAAACCTTATTGAGGGGGGATAGCAAAATGAACCCAATATCAGTAACAGAACAGAAAATATTTAGAGATTGGTAGAGAAAACTGCGTAGGTTGTAATTGAATTTTATTAAGCGGTATATTTAATAAATCTGAAATAAATCTGAATATTTGGTAATTGAATAAATACTGAGGCTGAGCACTTTTTCCCTTTTAACAATTCAACAATAACACCCTGTTTGCCTTCCTAAATAGCATGAAGATGTAATCCAAAATGGCTATCTAAGATGCTTTGGATTCCATCATAACAGAGTATATGCATTTGAGAATGTTAAGATGAAATGTGAGTGGATTTTTTGTTTTACTTTTTTATTGATCACTATGCAGACAAGAAAATATTACAATCTCACTCTGGATCATGGCATCAAAAAAGATCATACTACTGTACTTCCAGAGCAATCCAGGCCATATTAAGTCCACAAGTTAGATCAGATCAGATCGTTTCTTCCTTTATGTCTAATTGTTTGAAGGTTTATATGAGCTTCCTCTGACTTTTTTTTTCTTTACTTCTTTTACAGTCCAGTACACAGCAAAAATGAATAATAGGAAGATACTAATTGATTTGCCATCCAGCCATGAGTCCCTTCTGCTTACAACTTGATGTGTTAGAAGAACCACTTACAGAATGCTTAGGCAGTACAGTTGTTACCTGCAATGCTGGGAATCTGAGTTTTATAATTCTAATACATCTGGAGGGCACCAGATATTGAAGAAGGCTGACCTGGGCTAAGAGCTGAATTTCATGTTGGCCAACAGACAAGCACTCCTGTTTGGAAGAGTGGGAATTAACATTAATAAGATGTTAAGAGCAAAGATCTTAAACAGTAGTAATTAGCATGAACGTCCATGACATCTGAAGATGATGGAAGTTGCATTGAAAATGATGGAAATTGGGGATAGCAAAGTTGCATTAAAGCAAAACTAGAATGAGGATTATCTTTCTCAAAAGCAGCAAGTACACCCTCTTTGCTCCCAGTATAGGAAGGACAAACTGAAACAATGGAACACATACTCATTAAAAATCTATATCAGAGGTGTATAAATTCGAAGCAAAAGGCGGAGAGGGAAAGGGTTGCTTTTTCCTGAGAGATGGATGATTAAATGACTGAAAGTTAAATATGGAGAAACTATGAATACAATTGGAAAATAGGGACAGAAAGCTAGAAGGGAGGAGAAATCAGCCTTGTTTGCTAACAACAAAAAGAGGTTATTAAAAAGCAAGCAAAATTAACTGCATTTACTACAGAGTTCCAAATTTAAAGCCCACAATCTGAAAAGCCAAGAATTCTGGGGGGGGGGGGCGTGAGGATTCATTAAATGAACTTTACAATTGTTAGATAGGAGGTACTTGAAAGGCTACATTACAATCAGGATTATAGTAATAAAAATAAAGGCGTGTATTCTTCAGTCAGTTACTTGGTAATGTAAAGATTCCTTGAGTCAGGCTCAACACCTGGTAATTTCATGGACTCCTCCATCTGGATTTTTTTTGCTGTTGCCATCTTCTCAGATGTCTTTTTTTCCCCACTCTAGCTCCTGCACACAACCATGTTTTCAGTCTTTCCCTTCTTTTGACTCATTCACTCTTCTTTCATGCATTTGTTTTTCTCTTCAGTCTTCATTCATTTGGCCTCTCTCATTTGGCGGACAAATCATTTCAATGTAGCTCTTTTGCAGTTTCTCACTCACTTTTGCATTCAGTCCGTGTTCATTCAGCATCCATTCATTCTTGACCCTCTCTTCTTATTTTATCACACATGCTTCTAAAGTATCACCATTTCACTTGCATCTACATATTACTAAAACTCTCGTGTCTGTAGGATTGTTTGTAGCCTTCAGCTGGGCTAAACAGTACATCACAGGACAAGTTTTTCAACCAAGGTACCTCAAATGGGCTAGCTTACAAATAGCAGGACCCATTACTCCAATGAAATTTGGGGGAGTTGTTGCTGTTTCAACATTGATGCACTGCTGCTGCTTCAGCGCCACCATGCTGCCACAGTCCAACCATAGTCATGTGATCCTCATTTCCAATGCTGCCTGACAATTTCTCACAAGTCAGTGGGGAAGCTGACATGCATATTTTTAATTTTAAAAAATCATGTTTTTGTCTTTAATTATAAAACCAAAACAATAGCAAACCATCTGTGGTCATTCTGTTTCTCTGTTAAGATAAGGAAATAGGTCTGAAAGGATGACCCAATGAGAGAAAGACATTCCCTGATGATGGTTAACTGCTTCAGTTTTTACTGGTCAACATTGATTTGCTTTCTTCAGAGCTCCCAGCAGACCAACTCAGATTGGATCCTGCATGACCCAATGAGTCACGGATTGTCTGTTCCTTTCTATGTTTCTGCTGGCACACCTGACTCTCTAATTTAATTATGTTGCTTGATTGTAACCTTTTATGAAAAAGCTTTTTTTTTTGTCCTTCAAAAGAATAGAAAATTTTGTGGCTCTTTCATGACTCATAAATGTATTGTGTCATAAACATCTGTAGAATATAGTCATTTCTATTTCATTTGATGTTACTGAATAAAACCCCCACATCCTCATATAGTTTATACTAAAGTAGTGTAAACCATAATTATGTATTTATGTATTCATCACAAATACATTGCCTGCTTTTCTGTTATGTATTTCTTACACAAATTAACAGCAAATAACAGAAAAGCAGCAGCAACATATCATAGTTCAATTAAATCATTTTATAAGCACAGTGTGACTAAGTAAGTTATTAATATTATAATTGGTTATAATGAGCCTTCTTGTAGAATTTATATTTCAAATGGTTGCATTGTATTATTTAAAAGTATATTTTAAATAATATTGTATCTTTTATTCATACTTTTAATTATTTTTGTCACCATCTTGGAACATTTCTTAGTAGCAAAATGGAATAAAATATTGATAATATTAATAACAGTATTACTGTGATGGAAGTCTTATTATAAACCAAACTGTGCATAATAATACAATATTAGCTAGATAAATCCCTGCTCTAATGAGCTTCTACTATAGATTTCGACAGAAAAGAGCCAGGGGAAAGGGCAGTTTGATGTTTAAAATAGTCCTGGATTGGGCATCCTAAGAGCTATGTGTAACCTGTGTTTATCTCTGTCTCTGAAAGTAGGATGTGATATTTTGCCAGAATCATAAGATATACAAAAAAAAAGTCCACAGTAGTCTGCTTCTCCTGTGAGAGCTCCAGTGTTGGAAATGACAGAAGGAGAGATACCAAACAAGGCTGAGAGTTCACTAAATATTGTCTCCCTGTTCCTTGACAGCCCCCGAGAGAAAATATTACACAAGCTCTAGTACTGTAAAATTATTTCCCTCAGTGGAATCAGTGGAAGGGAAACAATTAAAGAAAAGGAAACCTTTATTCAAAAAAAATGACCTACCACTAAATGTACCTTTTGCTTTGAGTGCTTTTGTTTCTTTCTTTTGTCTTTTCAATTTACCAAAGAAAGCTCAGCTCACAAGCTATCCATCAATTTCTAATTGCTGTTAAAAACATTTTCTGGAAGTTCTTTGCAAAACAGAATGGCCATTGCCCAAGGCCAAGTATGTGAGGGATAAAGGTGACATGGCTAGATCAAAGAGTACAGATAGAACCAGTATCAAAACACCATGCCTTCCACATCCAAAGCAAGAAATGATGGCCAACAGTGTTACCATGTAAAGATGGGAGCAAGAAACATAGGATTTAAATCCTCTAAATCCATTAGACATAGTGGCAAACTATGGCACACGTGCCACAGGCGATATGCAGAGCCGTCCCTGCAGGCATGTGCACCATTGCCACAGACAGAGGGATGCTGGGCCAGGCTCCTCCCCTCCCCCTCTCCATGCATGCAGAGTCTGGGAACAGCTACGAGAGCTGGGCGGGGTGAGGGAACCTATAAAAGGACCAGTTTTGGCAGGACAGTGAGTGAGCAGCCTTTGGAAGCCTTTGGTGGGTTTCAAATCATTTAACAACCAGTTCTATGCCTTGCCTTCCCTCTGTCTTGGTCAGGCTGGGCTGCTCGGGGGGGTCGGCTGAGGTGGGTGCAAGAGAGTGGGGAGTCATCAGGTCCTGGCTGGGGGGTGGAAGGGCCGGGATGCCTCCACGGAGGAAAGCCACCCCCCCATCAGCCGAGCCTCTCATCCACACTGTGGTCATGTAGGATTGCATAGAAGGGGCACCGGGCAGGGGGCTGGGCTGGGGGGTCTGCCGGCAGGGGGGAATAAGAGCCACCATCTCCTTTCCGCAGTGCAGCCCCATCGACGTGGGCAGAGATGGCCCTGGGACTGCCGGAAAGCACCCTCAGCCGATGGCTCTGATGTGGGCAGTGGCTGCTGCTCCTGCTGCTGCTCCGAGCCCCTTGACTGGCCAACCACACAGGGAAGCAGGAGGCAGTGGCAATGATACCTGCATCACCAAGCCCGGCCAGCAGCAGATCTGGAAGCAAAGCTGTGTCACCATCCTCACGCTGGTGAACTCAATGGCAGGGAAGGTGAGCTGTGGCACACACACACCCTCTCTCACTCCACATTGTCCCACATACACAGCCTGGAGGAGCATGCGGGATGATGTGGGGAAGCAGTGGCAAAGGGTGGGTGCATGCCAGATCCCACCGGTCCCCATGCGCTCACTGGCCTCTGTGTGTGGGGGCCGATGGTGTTCAAGCAGCAGCTGCTCTGGCCCCTGCCTTGCCTTGCCTTGCCCCATAACAATTGGCACACCTGCCCCGCCTCGCCTTGCCTCATCCTGTAGGATGAGCTTCCAGCCCACTGCCCCACCCACCAGAGACCCCCTGATCTCCCCCAACCTTGCCCGGCCCCCACAGGCATCGCTCCCCACAAGCATCATTGAGGTGGCCACACCCACTGTGACCACACCCACCCAGTCAGCCATGACTACCATAGCCACACCCACCCAGTAGGCCACGCCCACATGGCACACGGCAATAAATAAATGGGTTTTGGGTTGCAGTTTGGGCACTCGGTCTCTAAAGGTTTCATCATCACTGCTCTAAATGATCCAATATAAATATAGATTAATTTCTAGGTCTTGCATTTTCTGAACTTCTTCATGAATTAAGGATTCCTTGCTATATGCAACAAAAGACCATTGTCTGTCTAAGCAGTGTCCTTAAGTCTTGCTCTGCCATTCCTGAGTGTAATATCAGTTTCAAGACCAACATATATTTTCTTGCTCTGGGCAAGCTGTGACAAATTGAGGACACTTTGTACCACTTCAGGATCTGCCTTTGATCCGTTTATTCTCACAACATTGGTTTCTAGGAGGTATGTCTATTTACCTCTAGTTCTATTACAGTAGTGCTGGATTCCATTTTTCTTTGAAATTCAGTTTCAAGCTTTGTGAAAAAAAGCCCGTTGCTATGGTAAGAGGTCAAAAAAAATCTTGTTTTGCCTTGTTTCCTGACCTCAAGTCAGCCACTGCTCTCTCCCTTCTCCTACTCAAGGCCAGGGAGGTTTAGCAACCTTTTCCTGGAGCTTTCAATATCACTTACTGGATACATCATTAGGAAACTGCCCTCCTTAGAGCACCTTCCCTGCAATGGGATGACCCACCTATAGTTATGGTCTCTACTATTGTGAAAAAGCATCTAGTTGCAAAATTGTCAAAATGCTATCATTGAAGGTGGAAGGGAATGTTATTGCTTCTCATAATAGTTTTAGGGTGGGACACAGCTGACTGACTGGAGTCTTTTGAACTATCTTATTGGCTAGCTAAAGGAAGAAAAGATGGGCTCTGGTGGGCTTGCAATACTGATTTCTCTGCAAGCAACATATTCACAACTACAGAGACGGACATGGGCAAATAATTTAATTTAATTTAATTTAATTTTTCGGACTTATATGCCGCTCCTCTCCGAAGACTTGGAGCGGCTTACAACATAAATAAAACAATATTTCAAAATCTAAGTCCAAAACTAAAAACATTAAAAATAACACCCCAGACACATTCATCATTCATTCAACGATCCACAGTCAACCCCAGGCCTGCCGGCAAAGATAGGTTTTAAGACTCCTTCGGAAGGCCGGGAGAGTGGGGGAAGTGCGGACTTCAGGAGGCAGTTGGTTCCAGAGGGCGGGCGCCACAACAGAGAAGGCCCTCCCCTTAGAACCCGCCAGACGGCATTTTTTTGCTGACGGGACCCGGAGGAGGCCGGCCCTGTGCGCTCTCACCGGTCGAAGGGAAGTAAGTGGCAGAAGACGGTCTCGTAAGTATCCTGGTCCAATGCCATGAAGGGCTTTATGGGTAATAACCAACACTTTGAATTGTGCTCGGAGACCGATAGGCAACCAATGCAGCGTGCGGAGAGTTGGCGAAATGTGGGCACAACGTGGAAGGCCCACAATTGCTCACGCAGCTGCATTCTGCACTAATGAAAGTGATGCTGGGTTACTTTCAGTTACTCTGTGTAGGATTGGGAGGTGGAAATTCTGGTAGTATTAAAGTGCCTTGGGAAAAAGTCTTCAGGTAATCCTCAACTTACAGCACTTCATTTAGTGACTGCTCAAAATTACAACAGCACTGAAAAAAAAATGATCATTTTTCACACTTATGACCGTTGCAGCATGCCCATGGTCATGTGATTTACATTTGGATGCTTGATAGTTGGTTCACATTTATGACAGTTGTAGTGTCCCGGGGTCAAGCAAAGTCAATCAGGAAGCCAGATTCACTTAATGGCCACGGTACTAATTTAACAACTGCAGTGATTCATGTTACAAATGCGGCAAGAAAAGTCATAAAACGAGGCAAAACTCACTTAACAAATTTCTCACTTGGCAACATAAATTCTAAGCTCAGTTGTGGTCGTAAGTCGAGGACTATCTGTATTAGCATTGTACAAAATCAAGTGCAGAAACTTTGCCAGGACTTGGCCAAAATTCCCGGACAAGCTTGTTTAAATTAACTGAAGCTGATCTGTATTAAGAAGCAGAGTCTCTGTTCCTAGAAAACAGGCTTTCCCTGAAACAGATTTTAGAGGGTCCGTCTGAAATTTAAAATTGATAAAACTTTATAATTATAACATCAACGCCAGGGATTCTTTCTCCCAAATTCAGCATGTAGAGAATATATAAAACAGTGACAGTAGGTTCAATCACACTGCATCCCAAATTCTACATTAATACCATTACTTTAAACCTCTTCACAGTTTAATTATTAAAAGAAAAAAATAGCATTCTCCTACTGATAACACTGCTGTTAATAATTTTACTTCTGAAAACTAATCTGCAACATTAGCAGCTTCATTCAGCCATGTCAAATTTAGTTGAAAACCCAAGTCCACTCTGTGCCAATTTTCAGTATCATTTTGGAATCAATGAACTAATCAAGCAGCTGGGTTGGTGTTTGAGGTCCTCAACAAACACAGGGAAAGCATGTTGAAAGAGATGAAAGCCCCTTTGTTCCACCTCATATGACCATCGCCCATTCAACTAGTTTTGTTGTTGTTAGTTGCGAAGTCGTGTCCAACCCATCTACCATTGGGACTGCAAGGCTGATTCCCAACTAGCATACAGCCACCAAGGTGGTCTAGGGAAGTTTTTAAAAGCATCCTGGGAAAAGGTGATGGTAATCATATCTGAACTGCTGTCCCAAAAATTAACCAATATGTCCATATAATCACTATCAGTTGTGCTCAGCTTCTAGGAGATACTATCTTTACCTATACTTATTTTCTTTCTTTCTTTTCTACCAAGGATCTTGGCCCAGTTTGGGCAGTGAATCTCACTGAATATTCTTCTGTCCCTTGTTGGCCTATTTCCTTTTGTTGTAATCAGTCTTTTATGGGCTTCTGAATCACTTTGTGTCAGAATTATTTAATGATGATGGATCTTATTATGCCTTGTGTGGAGTTGCTGGACTCCAACACATTTGGTTATGTTTAGTATCTTGGTAGCCACTTACATGGAAAAGTGGAAATGGAATCTCTTTTCCAGACATACATACTGAAGGAAAAATCACATGGCTGGGTGGTAGTGATGGGGTTGAAGACTAAATTTTATGAGAGTGGTTAAAGGAGCTATGGGTAGCATGAAGAAGAAAAGGTTGTGTGGAGACCTAATAACGATTTTCTAATAATTGGCAGTGAGAATATTCTCCCTATATCCCAAGAATAGGACCAATGGGTAGATTTTTTTACACAGAGAAATCCAAACGTGGAAAGAATTAAGATTTCCTGACTATGGAAGGTATTAAGAAATGAACAGCATGCCTTCATGGTTGCTTTATCACCAGAGGCTTTTAAACAAAGATTGGACAACAGTTTGCCTGAAACAGATGACAATTACTCCCCTGGACTGGAGGTTGGACTAGAAGACCTTCAGTGACTTTTCCAACCTTATGATGCTCTGAATTATTTTAAAAAGATTTTTCTCCAGAAATTAAATAATAAGTTGCTTCCCTCGCTATAATATCAGGTTAAAATATTGCCCAGCACTGTTCTAAAACAGAACAACTAAGTTGTGTTGAACTCTCATTGTTAAGAATACAAATATAATAAATAGTACATAAATAGTGGGAAGACATGAAAGCAGTTCTAATGATTGATTGTAAATGTCCTTACTTTTTAAAATAAAAACAAGACAAAGACTGGGTGCAACTTTCAGTTAATCAGCTATGGGGAGTTGTTACCCTAAAACAACAGTAAATTGACAGTACTAATTTTCAACAAAGAAAGTAGAAGACAATAAAATGCAAATACCATTTTCCCATTAGTGAGCCAATTAACACATACATTTTTTTTTAAAAATGGTCTTTTTATTTTACAACTGCTAAACAACTCAGCAATGAAAAAATATTTCTCATACTCTTCTGTGAATGTCCATTATTTAATAGGAAATTAGCATTGGCTTTGCATTTATCTTCAGGGATCACTTATTTTTAATCAAGAACTCTGCTTCTATGAGGTTCTATGCATGAAGATAGACTGTAGGGACAAGCTAGGGATCCTGCTAGCCTCTAACTATCTGCTGCCCAGCAGTATCCTTCTTGAAATTCTGGGCTTTATTACTTGGCTACTAGTAGAACCCACCCATCAACCCACACACACACACACACACACACACACAGTCTGCTATTGGGGAGCTGGGTGGGTTCAGGAAAAGCCAAGAGTTCATGACCTCCATGGCAATCATGGGCTTGTCAAGATAACCTCTGGTTCACAGGTTGGACCTCGTTTTTGCCTTGAAGTAGTGGCTATATGACAGGATTAATTCCTTCCTTTCCTCATTCCTTTGCTTAATCAGATTTGACCCTATCAGAGAGACCGACTGCTCCCCAGAATCCTCACAGGGCAATTGGACAATTCCACAAGGTCTTTTCCAGACATGTAATGGATCCAAATGGTTTCCGGTGGGCCCTGGAGGAACTTCTTGGTAATATGGTAGGCAGTTTCATCAAATGAAAGTAAATAGGTCAAGCCAAGTAAGCCATTGGCAAGAGGATGCAACCTAGTCACCTGACATCAGAGCCCCTGAGCAGTCTCTCATTCCTGGTGGGCCATAGTTTAGCAAGGACCACCAAGAGATGAAGGGGCAAAAGTGACACTTTAAGCAACAATGAATGAAGATAAAATGTGAATCTGATCAAACATGGGAATATTTTCATGTTTGGAGTTATGCCATTTCTTTTTTATTGCATAACTGGGCTGCCATCCAACAATCTTTTTTTTTTTTATGATGGCTAACTCTCTTGTAAGAGACAACCAATATCAAGATTTCCCCTTGGCAGCTTTGACAAAAGTACATGAAATTTGGTGATACAATTACTCAACGTTGTTAAAGTTGTGGTTCTGGGCTGGTAGAATCTCTAGATATAACTGGAGCCAGATGAACAGTCGTGCCATATTTTCTCAGTAGCAACTGAATGGTCCTCACTATCACTGCTGAAGTCAGAAGCAGCAGTAGCAGGACCAGCCCTTTGGAAGAGCTTTGCATGATAAATCAGATTGACCCCCTTCCTGATTGTACTGAGAAAACATGCTAAAGACTGAACACTTTTGAAGAGCATTTAGAACTTAGAATTATCCACTGATGTATATAATGACATCGTGTTTTATGTGTTATTTATTTTAGTTGTTTTTAATTAGAAGGATGTTTTAATCTTTTTGTGTACCACTTGTAAATTGCAATAGGAAGGAAGGAAGGAAGGAAGGAAGGAAGGAAGGAAGGAAGGAAGGAAGGAAGGAAGGAAGGAAGGAAGGAAGGAAGGAAGGAAGGAAGGAAGGAAGGAAGGAAGGGCTTCTTAGCTGTCCAAAGGCTGAGTACATCTATAAAAGGGATGGAAAAATGAAAAAAATGAGATAGAAACAATTTTTAAAAATGTTTCATTATTTAATTGGGTTCTGTGCTATTGCTGAGTTGTTCAATGTCATGATGTGTTTATAGGCATACAAATGATAATGTAATAGAAGCATGTGTTATTTTGTTTAAATAAAAAAGAGTGGGGAACTGTTTTATTTTCAAAATTAGCCCAATGTTTACATGAGTCTGTTTTGTAAAAGTGGGTATTTTTGCATAAGGACTTATTGCCCTTCCTCTTCACCACCAAGTCACTGCTGCCTGACACCCGATCAAGCTAGCTGTTACTTAATATCAACTAAAGTGATACTTACACTTTATACTATCCTGTAAATTTCAGCTCAAAATGTGGCAGCAACAGAACAAACTGAGATCATTTGACAAATGTCCCAAATTTGCTTCTCCAACAAGGCAATTGCAACACAATTCAGTTGCACATTTTTTTTAAATATTTTTATTAAGTTTTACAAAATTTTTACATACAAAAAAAAGAGATAATAACTCAACTGATAACAATCATATAACACATTTATCAAACAATCCAATTAACTGCTCGGTACCCCCCCACACCACATCCTCCTACATCTAAACTTCCCCCTCGTCTTTCCATCTAACTACTTACTTTCTCCTTTCTTTACATCTCTCCTCCTCCCACCTCTATCCCCCATCTTCACCCTCTTACCCTCTTCCTACGTACCTCAACCTTCACTCCTCCTTCCTCTCCTCCAATGTGGTGCCCAGAGGCCACCCGAGCAATACTTTAATACCTACAAACATAATCCCATATCACCCCCAAATGCAGTTGAGAGAACATAATATAACATTTATTAAATCCCTCCCTCCTCCCCCCCCCCGGCTTCCCAGAGTGAATACAGAGTAAGAACGCAAGAAACCCGCTACTATTATATAACTATTTAACTATATACCAAATATAATTCCTTCAATTGATATTTCTTTTGTGTATAGTCTATCCATTTTTTCCAATCCATCATAAATTCTTCATTTGAGTGGTTCTTCAAGTATGCAGATATCTTAGCCATTTCCACCAGATTTGCAACTTTTAACGTCCATTCTTCAATAGATGGTATTTCAGATGTCTTCCAATATTGTCCCACCAGCAATCTTGCTGCCGTAATCAAATTCAAAATCAGCTTAGTCTCTATGGTTGTACAATCTTTTGTAATGCCCAACAAAAATAACTGTGATGAAAATTCAATACGTTTTTTCAATATATTTTGAAGGATCCACCATATTTTTATCCAAAAAGCCTTAATTTTTTTACAAGTCCACCAAATGTGAAAATAAGTAGCATCCATGGAATCACATCTCCAACACTTGTGTTGCATATTTGGGTACATAATTGATAGTTTTTTTGGGTCTAAATGCCATCTATAAAACATTTTATAAAAATTTTCTCTTAAATGCTGTGCTTGTGTAAATTTTACATTTTTCACCCATGTCCTTTTCCAAGTTTCCATCGTAATTGAATATCCAAAATTACCTTCCCACTTAATCATACAATCTTTAACTAATTCGTTTCCAGAATCAATTTCAATTAATACATCATATAATCTTTTAATGTGCATAGTTCTTTGATCTCTAACTTGTTTAATTAATTTTTCATCCTCTGAGGAAAAACCCATCTTGACATCTTTATACCATCTATCCTGAAGTTGTACATGTGAGTACCAATTGTGAGCTAATCCTTCTTCCTTTAGCCTATTTAGTGATTTCAGTTCTAGGTTATTTCCTTCTTTAATTAAAAGCTTCTCATAGGGCACCACATCTTGATTTTGTTGTCTATTTACACTCTCTATTGCATGTCTGGGAACTGTCCATAAAGGGATTTTCCCATTTAACTTATAATAATACTTTTTCCAGACACGCAGCAGAGAATTTCTTAATAAATGCTCTTTAAAACTCCTATCCAACTTTTTATCATAAACTAAATACGCATGAAACCCATACAGTAACCCGTACCCTTCTATGTTCAATATTCTTTCGTTAGTCAAGTTAACCCAGTCACTTATTGCTACTAGAACTGCTGCATTGTAATATAGCTTAAAATTAGGCATTTTCAAACCACCTCTCTCTCTTATATCTTGAATAATTTTTAATTTAACCCTCGGTTTCTTGCCATTCCAGATAAATCTATTGATACCTTTCTGCCACTCATCTAAATTCCCATCCTTTTTAAGTATTGGTAACATTTGAAATAAAAATAAAAATTTCGGCAATATATTCATTTTGACTGCAGCTATCCTACCCAACATAGACAAATGTAATTTTTTCCAATTTTCCAATTCTATTTGTACCTTATTCCATAAAAGTTCATAGTTATTCTTATATAGTTTCCCATTTGAAGCTTCTATAAAAATTCCTAAATATTTGACTTTCTTAACTATCTCACAACCCGTTATTCTTTCCAAATCTTGTTTTGATTTATCATCTAAATTTTTAACCAACATCTTTGTCTTAGATAAATTTAATTTAAAACCTGATACTCTTCCATAATTTCGAATAATCTCCATCAATTTCTGAGCCGACTGTATTGGCTGGGTCAGAGTCACAAGTAGGTCATCCGCAAAAGCACATAATCTATAATCATGTTGTCTAATTTGTACTCCTTTTAATTCATCTGAAGCCCTGATCCTATTTAGTAACACCTCTAAAGTTAAGACAAACAGTAAAGGGGATAAAGGACAACCCTGCCTAGTACCTTTCTCTATATTAAATGAGTCTGTTAATTGTCCATTCACAATAATCTGTCCTGTCTGTTTCTGATAAACTGCTGATATAGAGTTAAAAAACTGATCCCCCATTCCCATCTTAACAACAAGTCTGTTCAAAAATGCCCAATTCAGTCTATCAAAAGCTTTTTCTGCATCCAAAAACATTAAAACTGCCGGCACTTGAATATGTTTATCCAAATATTCCAATATATTAACAAGCTGTCTAACATTAGTTTTCATCTGCCTCCCTTGTAAAAAACCAGTTTGATCTGAATGAATTATTTGAGTTAAAACTGTCATTAATCTATTGGCCAAAACTTTTGTAAATATCTTATAATCTGTATTTAGCAACGAAATAGGTCTAAAATTTTCTACTTCAACATTATCTTTTCCCTCTTTAGGAATCAAGGAGACATAAGCCGTTTTCCATGAAGGTGGAACCCGGCCACCCTCTTGTATATTTACAAATAACTCTCTCAAAGGTTCCACCATTTCCTCTTGCAGACATTTATAATAAATTGCTGTTAAACCATCAGTTCCTGGAGATTTACCCGTTTTCAATTGCTTAATTGCAGCAATAATTTCTTTTGATGTAATCCGTGCATTTAATCTATCTCTTTGTTCCAACGTAATTTTCAAAACATTTTGATTTTGTAAAAAGGCATCAATCTCTTTCTCTTGAACTTTCTCTTCAGAGTATAGTTTGGTGTAGAACTCTAGGAAAGCTTTTTTAATAAGTTCTTGTTGAAATACTTCTTGTCCCTTATATTCTACCTTCTCAATTAATCGGGATTTTTGTTTTTTCCTTAATGTGTAAGCCAACCATCTGCCAGGTTTATTAGCATTAAAAATGTATTGTGTTTAGCATATTGTAAGTTCCTGGCAACTTGGTCAGTCATCAATATATCAAATTGTTTCCGTAAAATCTTAATCCCTTCTTTAATGTTACTATCATCTGGTTTCTTTATTAATAATAACTCTTTTTTCCTTATTTCCGCTTCTAAAACTCTCCTTTTTTCCTCTTGTTTACGTCTATACCTTATATTCATTTCAATTAAAATACCACGCATATGAGCTTTGCTAGAGTCCCACACTGTTTCTATTGTCGTTTCCCTATTCATATTCAACATAAAAAATTCCTTCATAGCCTTTTTACATTCTTCCACATTCATATCATATTTACCGGTAAACAGATTTTCATTAATTCTCCAAGATCTTCTAGAAGACTGACCAGTCCTTAGTTCCATCATAACCGGGTTGTGGTCTGACAATACATTAGGTAAAATTTTTACTTTCTTTAAACTTAAGATAAAATCACTAGTAGTTAAAATAAAATCAATTCTAGAAAATGATTGATGTCTATCGGAAAAGAAAGTAAACTCTTGATCCCTACCATGTCTTTCTCTCCATACATCTGACAAGCTAAAATCATCCTTAATGTCAAAAAAAGATTTAGGCAAGATAGTACGCGATTGCGGAACAGATGAGAGTTTTTTCTTATCCAAACCAACATCAAGAATACCATTCCAGTCTCCCATTAAAATACAAGATCTATAATCCAATTGTATTTTTTATGTAATAACTTATAAAATATACCTTGTTGCTGGTTTGGAGCATATATACCCATCAAAAGAACTTTCTTTCCATCTAATAAAATTTCAATAGCTAAAAATCTACCTTGAGTATCTGCTTCTATTAATTTCGCTTTTATATGATTTTAACATAAATAACAATTCCATTTTTTTTCTCTAGAGATGCTGCCACAAATTGTGTCCCCAACCTATTGTTAATCAAGTATTTCTGATCAGAAATTCTAATATGAGTTTCTTGTAAGCAGATTACATCATTTTTACATTGCTTCAAATAATGAAATATCTTCTTCCTTTTCTGTGGTGAATTTAGACCATTCACATTCCATGTCAAATATTTATTTGACATGACCTTTTTGTAGAAGCTTCTGCAAGGCCAGATCAACTTCTTCCTTCCTCTTAGGCCTTGCTCCCATGGCTTCCAAAGATGTCGATGCAACTTGCTTTGTATAAACTGATTGTACTTTATTCTTTGTAGTTTCACGTATAGGCCTTTGCTCTTTAGCTTTCTCTGCACCCAAAGGTTGGAAAATATCAATACACTGCACTGGCTGCTCAGCTATGACTCCTTTATCCATATCCAACGTTGAAATTAGCTGAGGTTCCATAAGTTGTAGTGATTCTATGTCTTTTACAAGAACCGCCCTCTTAGGTCTTGGAGAAGTAGATTTACCAGCCATCAGTATATTCTCAAAAAAATCTCTCGCTTTAGCAACTGTAATCAAACGGTATCTGTTATTTTGAAAAAAGAGGGAAAGTCCAGTTGGAGCCTCCCATCTATATTGTATCTCTCTTTTTTTAAGTTCCTCTGTCAAAAATGCATAATCTTTCCTTGATCTCAACATTTTGGGAGGTATCTCCTTCAGCACCTGTACTTCTTGACCAAGAACACTTAATTGTTTATTATAGGCTTTAGTAAGAACCCAGTTTCTAAATTTTCTTGTACTAAAATATATCACAATGTCTCTGGGCAAGTTTCTTTGTGCTGCTATACGTGAATTCATCCTAAATATTCGCTCAATTTGCCAGGCAACATTTTGAGCTCCCTCTTCCAGAAAAATTGCCAAAGCTTCAACAAAAATTTTTCTTAACTCTTCTTGGTTCTCCTTTGGATTTTCTTTAAATCCTCTAATTCTAACAGCCATCTGCATCTGATTATATTGTATCATAACAGCCTGATCCTGAAGATCGCTTTTAATCTCCTCTATTTTTTCCTCCATCTGTTGCTCCACACCTTCCAACTTTTCTTCCACTCCCACAGTATATTCCCAGACCCCTTTAATGGCTTCAACAATATCTTCTCTTATCTCCATATTACTAGTTTGTATCATACCTCTTAAGTCTTCTGTGTGTTCTTCCATCCTTTTCTCCAACATATCAGTCTGTGCGGATAGTGCGGTAGATAATGCAGCCTGCAAATCTTTCATTGTAAGCATTTCTGGGGAGGATTGTTTAGGAGCAGGGGCTTGAGATTCTGTCGGAGTCAAAGATGCAGAGGCTGAAGAAGCAGGCAAAGTACTTGATTGTGATTTAGAAAGCTGACCTGGGGAAGGTACAGCCGCCTTCGCTATTGCTGCCTTCTGTCTCGTCGTCATTTTTTTTTAAAAGGGGGAAAAAAACCCTTTGATTAGCAAGGTAAAAATTTAATTGCCAAATTTTCCTCTCTTCTTGCTTTCTTTTAAGTTCCAATTCACAATATCGTTTAAAAAGTATTTCAAATCAAAATGGTTTCTCTGTCTTTACTTCCGAGAGAGAACAAAGAAAGTTCAGTTTCACTTTCCATCACTTTCACTAGGCAGGAAGAACTATCGCCATTTTGAAAGGATTATGTTGATTCCAAGAAAGTTATAAGTAGAAAGACAGAAACAAAGTAACAAAATACTTGCAATTCACTAAAAACTCCTGTATTCACTCCGTCTGTAGAAAGTCTCTGTTATTTCTTTCTTAAAAGCAGAGGTGGTCGCGACGTCTTTTTCTGTCAGCCGACAGAAGCGTCTCTGGGCAGGAGCGTTTCAGGTGCCTAGGGAGCACACCCTCTTAGTCCCTGAAAAGTATTTTCCAGGGCTTTCAGAGGGGCTCAACCTTGCTCTTGAAGCTCTTCACCTCTTCTTCGCCCGAAGAGGGGATTTTTCACCGCGACAAACAGCTGATGGTTGCTGTTTTTAGCGGCTTTACACACCCAGGGAACGGAGCCTCACGGAGGAGACTCTAGCGACGCCGGCGGTGCCACCGGAAGCCCAGTTGCACATTTTTGATCCCGTCGAGCTCCTGTTGCTCAGTCCCTAGCATCTGCCTACCCAGGAGTTCCAAAGCATGAAATATTACAAGTAGATAAATGGGTACCACTTTGGTGGGGAAAACCCAGCTGTGTTCATGTGTGCAGAGAGTAGAGGCCAGCACTGGACTGGCTGGACGCAAAGCATCGTGACATGAGGCAAGGTAAGGCAAGAGAAGTCTGGAGGAGCTGCAACCTGAGTGCAGCTAGTTAATTGGCGTAAAGCTAGTTGTCCCCCTGAGTTGCACCAAGGCTAGGGGCACAAGCACTGAGCAGGATGAACGAGCAATCGAGGCTGCCACAACTGCATTGTGTCTAGTTTGTAGATTTCTCTCACACTGTATGCCATATGTTAAATAAATGCACATTTTAGAGGTATCCAATATACACAAAACAGTATTTATGTTTTTATTAACCACACTCACAACAGACTGTCACATTCTTTAAAGCAATTTTCCACTTTTATAAGTTTTGTAGGACATTTAGACTCATCATTTCAAAGGTGATGGATTAATATCAAGGTCATCAAATTCCTTCAACTTCTTAAAAAGGGGGGGGGGCGGTGACTGTTTCCTCACATCTCTAACCGTTGTGGAAGCACCAATTATATTGGAAGAAAATCATGTAAGGAACAAGTGCCTAAAGAGACAAATTGTCAAGAAAAAATGTGAGGTTAATCTCATTTGTAAAACAACTTTTACAATTACAGCCTTCCCTGCTTAGAAAGATTATGTTATCAGCCTGGGCAGACCAAGTGTATCATATTGGGTTCAGTGAAACATCAACAGCCTTTGTAAGTTGTATAACTGTTTACTATGTTCTATAGTTCTATGGACTGAGGCCACTACAGTTTCTGATTTTATCTGTGTCAGCTATATAGATGCAAGAAGACCAGTTTTTCCTTTTTTTTATGATTGCCATAGCAGCTAAAGCCTGCAAAAAAAAAGGAGCAAAGCAAATTCTAAATTAAAAAAGAAATAGAGAGAGCTGAGGAGCTGAGATCTGAGAAAATAAATGGAAGACTAGAATTAAAAAAAAATAGCAACCAAGAAAGCAAGACAAGCCAACTTAAATATTAGAAATAGCAACATTTTCTTTCCAGGTTAATAAGGTAATTTTGCTTCTGTTAATATAAAAGCTATGCAACCATTTCCCACTACTATTTTCCTTCTTATTAAAGTGCTATTGAAAATATTAAAACACTTTCAAGGCTATCTCTCTTGCCCGCAATATAGCTATTGCACACATGAGGTCGGTTACAGAAGGGGGCAAAAAGCCAAGGATTTTTTTTAAACATTTCTACTACTTAAGGAAACATTGAGAAGTGAACTTTTACTTCAGCATCTGACAGAAACTTCTAGAGCTTTTCCCTTTAATGTTTTAATTAGGGATCTCAGGGTTTACTTTGAAAAACATACCACCTATTTAAGAACCATAAAGGCCATAATCGGCTCCTGTTGGACAAATCATCTGTCCTGGGAAATCACACAGTGTTCAGAATTAACTGTATCATTGTGAAAAGTCCAAGGACTGTGAATTTTATATATTCTCCAAGTTCTCTCTTCATTCCATTTTCTGGAGACAATTGCTGCTATTCTTCTGTTTGATCAGAAGTTCTATACAAGTAGTCCTTGATTTATGACTACAATTGGGACCAGAAATTCATCACTAAGAAATATGATTCTTAAGTGAGTCATCAGGTACTACATCTGATTTAATTACTTTTTTTGCCAGGGCCATTAAGCAAATCACGTGGGGTTTAAGTGAGTCTGGCTTCACTTTGACTTTGCTAGTTGGACACCAGCTGGGAAGGTGATTGCATGACTCTTGAAAGCTGGAAACATCATAAGTACATGCCGACAGTCAAGAGCACAAATTATGATCAAGAGCACAAATTATGAAATTGGAGATGCTGCAATGGTCATAAGTGTGAGGACTGGTCATAAGTCACTTATTTCAGTGCTGCTGTGATTTTGAACAGTCACTAAATGAATGGTCATAAGTCTAGGACTACCTGTAGCCCAATGCAGGCCTATAATTACAAACATCCCATTCTGAGTAGAACACGGTAGAAATTGTGGTCCACAATACTGAGAGAAATCACACTGGGAAGCTGATGTAGCCTTCTTCTTCTTCTTACATTTCCAGGCAATTCAAAAGCTTGGCTGAAAGGCAGAATAGCAGCTCTATCATTACAGCTAATGGCACACACACAAAAAAAACTATTAGCTGACTTCTGGTTTGCCATCACAGCCGCTGCGGACGCTGGAAGACAAGCTCCGTCTTCCGCGTACAATTTTGTTCTGCTGAGGGACCCTGGAAAGGGTCAAAAGTCACCCTGTAGGGGCGATGAGCAAGGAGGGGACCCCCACTTGATTGTGGGAGGGTGGCAGCCCTTCTGTTTGATCTGGGACCGCCCTCCAAATTGATAGAGGAAAGACCGGCCATAGCAATATGGCTCATCACTAAGCTGCTGACAGCCGAAGTAAAACTTACCATCAAGCACTTCTAAAGCAATGCGGATGACACTGGGTGAGATCTGATCTTCTCTTTAAAGTATTTTCTTTTCCTGTGAAAGCTGCCCGAAGTATTTTTTTTCCCCGTGAGGAGAGAGGGAAGGGAATTTCTACCCCACCCTCTAAGAACAGTGACTGACTACCTAGGGGAGTTAAAGCACTATAAGAATAATTTTAATCTAATTGGATTTATATGTTTCTGAAATTTGGGGACCAAAAGTTTGCTTATTTTTACTGGAGACTTTTGTTTTAATCTACAAAACAGAAATAAAACTGGAGAAAGGATTATAAAAATTTTGGACTTAAAAAACTTTAAATGGCATCAATGACATCTTGTGGGAACGTATGGTACTACAACTTGTTATTGCCTAAAAGAGACTTGGCTTGAAGCCCAGACGTCAGATAAAACTCTTTCGACCTTGATAGATACCACCTGTGAGAAATTCAGCTATAAAGAGTATTTGTGGGCAGCATAATTGGCTTGTTTGAACTATGAATGTAAACCTTTACTGACTTTCACAGCTATATGTGGGGAATTACTTTCCTATTTTTTTATATAAGAAACATTTGTTATTACAGGAGATGATGGAATACCCTGGACTATAAAATCTTACTTGACAACTTCTACTATAAAGACCACCTATAGTATGTGAAATAGAGATCCCATACCTAGTTATAAAATCATTTTTAACGCCTGATTTTCAAATCTCAACTCAATATACTATTAAGAGAATATGGATGAAGGCCAGGAAAAGATCCTTTTCATGTTAAAAGCAATACATGAAACCATTCTTTCAGCTTGTGACAAAATAAGATGCAATATAAAAGAACAAGATGCCAGCTTAGATATACAAACCCAAATGTTGACTACAACCAAAGAACTAACAAAGCAGAAGATAATAGAAGAAGTGGAACAATCAAATATTGAGACAGAGGACTCAATTGACCAACAAATACAGTTAATGAAAAATCCAGAAAAGGGAGTGACAACACTGAAAATGAAAAAGACTTTTTTATATAAATCAGAAGAAATTTGAGGAGAAAGAAGAAGAACAGATTGAATGAAAGATAAACATATCAGGACAATCATGGGAAATTGGAATAGTAGAGAAATGATCTAATGAATACAAATGAGCTAGTCCTTCCAAAAAAATGGCAACTAAATGGTCTCTCTTATTTCAAATAATATATATAATAATAGAGGGAGATCTATTTGATGATTTAAAAGCATTGACATGGAAGGCTAGTTAGCAAAGGAAGAAATCCAGAATAAGGCTGAAGAAAATTGGGGTTTTGATTTATTAGAGGGGATTTCATATTACTAATTAGAGGGTTAAAGGGAGAAACTGAGATAAGGGGAATTTTGGTCATTTAATTTAAAATATTTGGAAAACAGTTGAAAATAAGGATTCTATTTGTTTAATATTTAAAAATTAGACCGAAAAGAAAAAAATATGAATATGTTTGATTTATTGATTAACCCAGACAATATATATAATTATTCTTTGTTCTATAGTCTTGCATTATTAATTAGATGATTTAATATGGTGGGAAATAGATAACTTTCAGAAAATAGAACAAGACTATACTCAACTAGATAAGATGTGTATTTTGAATATTAGATTCTGTTATGAACTGAGATAAGGGAAACTTTGGTTACCTAAAGCCTGGAAATTATAAATATCAAATGTTAAATTGGAATATTGATGGGAAACTAAAAATTGAGGAAAAAACAATAACAGGACATTAAGGGAGGTGGCTGGATGGAGTCACTGAAGCAATAGGCGTGAGCTTAAATGGACTCCAGAAGATGGTAGAGGATAGGAAGACCTGGAGGAACATTGTCCATGGGGTCTCAATGGGTCAGACACGACTTCGCAACTAACAACAACAACAAGATATTAAGGGAAAACGAGAGGAAATATTTGATGTTGTCTTGAGATTTATACTAAAGATTTTTGTATGTTATTGAATTATTGATTAACCCAGCCACCACATTGCTTGTTAAATACCTAAATGTAAAATTAGACAACTAATAAAATATTATCCAAAAAAAACCCCGTATTAGCTCAGAAAAAAATTCTGTCAGAAATCTGAAGTCCAAAAGAGTTGTCATTTCATTGTGAAAGAAGGTAGATGTAGCCTTGGGAATAAGGAAACATTGAGCAAACCATTTAGGGAGGGTTTTATAAAAAACATTACTCAGTCCTGAGAAAGAAAAAACTATGAGAAAGAAAATCAAAAAATTTTATTTTGTTTTGTATAAGATGAGACACAGAGGAACTTTGACAGGTTTTCAAGATTCTGTTATTATAGTTTCTAACAATAAAGTAGCATTCCTGGAATCCTTGCTATGCCTCTTTTCTTCACTGTGTTTACCTTGAAAAATTGTCAGAGCCAGGTCTTCATTGCTTCAAACTTCCCGTCTGGTGTTCTTCGGACTACAGCTTGCAGGTCCTAAGAAGTCTCTTAAGTAGTTTATTTGGGAATTTTGTGGCTGTGTAAGTTAAGCAAATAGAGAAACTAAAAGGCTGGGAAGATGACACTAAACCTGTGGTCTTTAATTGACAAGTGACCACCAATTTCAAAATGAGTGTCAACACTGTCTAATAGCCAAAGTTAAGAAGGGGTTCTTTAAATACTTGGCTAGGCATTCTAGGTTTTAAAAGTTGAACACTAAAGTATAAAAGAGAAAATATAAAGAAACTAGATAATGGAGTAGCAATTATTATTCTGGCACAAATTACTTAATTCAAGTATGTCTTCCATGTTGCAAATGATAGTAGTTGGCTTATCCACAATTTAGGGTACATATTTTAAAAGTAGAACCAGTGTGTCAGTATCTGAGCAATGGAAAAATTGAACCATATGTCTCCACAATTTGCTGCAGAATTCCAGACTCACTCTAGAACAACTGAGAATTCATGCTTCATCAGCTGTTTACTAACCCATGGTTCTTGTTGGGCTGAATCTATTTTCATATTTAATCTTTCAGCAAGTGTGTTCCCCAGTTTCCAATTAAATTAAGAAACACTACCAAAAGAACACCATTTTGACAAAGGCTAATATATTTATTAGAGCACAAGCTTATAGTTTGATGAATTAGTGGGATACTGGAAGTTTTAATTATATCTTGGGTATGAAGCCAACTTGGTTGGCTTTGAGTCTATCATTTTCTCTCATCCATAGCATGAAGAACTAAATAGCAAACTACCTGTGAAAATGTTGCCAAGAAAAATGCAAGGTCTAATCCAGACAGTGGCCAGGAGTCAAGAGTGATTGAAAGTACACACACATACACACAAACATGAAAGTTGCATGATTTACATTCTTGTGGCACTCTTGTAATATTTTCTTTACCATTCTGTATTTAAGTACTACATTAGAACCAGAAAGTATTAAAACAGCAAGAGCACTAGCAGCAAAGGTCTCCTTCTCTTCCAACCCCTATATAAATAACTATATAAATAGTTATCTTCACAGAAAACTATTTATATATTTAACTACTGATAACTGGTTCCTAAAAAAAGTAGATCTAAGTACTATTAGTTAATGCCTTTGAATCTGACAAATTTTAATCAGTCCCATATTTCCCATTTCTAGAAGTGGCAATTTATATTAAGCACAATATAAATAATAGTTATTTGAATATTTGAAATGTTTGTTGTTGTTGTTATATTAGGAGAGGGTTTGACTTTCATTTTTCATTTGTTATCTTACTTTTCTTGTATTGTTGTTGGTTTCTTTGACCACTCGTTTTGTGTGGAAATCTACAATATAAATCTGATCCATCAATTTTTTTAAAAAAAGTCAAGAATCTTCCCACATTGGACTTTCAAGTTTTAGATGATTATTCAAACAGTTAGTGGTATCTATATCTATTTCTAGACACAGAATTTTGAGGGAAAGAAGACAGTGTTAGAAAATACAAATCATTTCTAGGGAATAGATTTTTATGGAACCCAAGTAACCTGTTTAATGGGACCATGATGGAAGGAAGCAATGAGTTTTTCAGTATCACATTTCTTTACTCTCTAAAGGGTTCTGTGAAATCCAAAAGTTTGTTGATTTTCTGTATCAAACTTTGGGCTCAATAAGCATTTTGGAGGATTTTTTTGGAAAAAAATTCAGTGTGAAAAGTATACTTTGACACCTTTAATTTACATTCAGTTGCTTACATTTACAGAGTGGCAGGGTTACACGTCTCTTAGTTAATAGTTTTCCAGTTTTCATTAAAACCCACACAAGGCAAATGCCTCATTATTTCCCCACTTATGGTATTTGTCATAAGAAGGCTGAAGGAAAGGTAAAAAAGAAATGCAGCAGCTGTAATGCAGTTTCTCTCATGAGCATCTCACAGAGAGACAAATTCTATGACTGTTAATAACACAAATATTGGTTCTGTTTGTGCCCACCAGAATAAG
Source organism: Bothrops alternatus (assembly GCA_034064705.1). Classification (NCBI taxonomy): domain Eukaryota; kingdom Metazoa; phylum Chordata; class Lepidosauria; order Squamata; family Viperidae; genus Bothrops; species Bothrops alternatus. The sequence continues at coordinate 2,389,142 of JARGCV010000040.1, forward strand.
AGGGGTTTGTAGATATGTGACCTTAGAAGGGGCCAAACAAGGCATGTCTGTGAACAAACAATGGAAACAAGGAAGCAACAATTAATCATGCCTAAGGGGCTAACTATGCACTACTTGCTGATACTGTTATTGTGCCCACACGCTTTTCTTAACCAAACATGTCTTCAAAGAAGGAAAAGTTTAAAATGGAGAAATGATGATACTTAGAAGGCATGTTTAATTCTTTCCTCATCCACCATTTCAATGTTCAAAATGAAATAATTATTGGAAGTAGGATACTAATGGGTTCAAAGATGAGAGTGCTGGAAGGGTTTTGAACTGCTCACCATTCTGCTTTCAAACAGATTACTATTAGATCTCTTTTTTTATCTTGATCAAAATGCTACTGGGCTTAAAGGTACTTGCAATTTTGGCAAATCTGTTGTTGAAGATGCAACAGTTCATGTGGATACATGACTACTGACAAACGATACAAATTACCACAGCTAGTATAGCATTGGAGATCCAGGCCCTAGTCTAACCTCACTCTTTGGTGGCTTTGGGCTAGTCATTCTATCTCAGCCCAACTTACCTCATAGGGTTGGTGTTCAAGAAAAATGGATGCTTCATTGTTTTCAGATATGGGTACATACCAAACAAAAATGCTAAATAACTTTTAAAGGAAATAGGATTCAACAAGGAGCAAAGGTCTATTCTAGGCATTCTTCAAAGACACGTTTTCAGAAACCAATGTATTTAAAGTGGCACAGTTTCCATTTTTTTCTCTCAATAAACCCCAACTATCCATATCCCCAAATTTTGTACCAATCTTGTGCATTATTCACTTATTTCACAGTTTGTATGTCACATACTCACCAGGCTCTGAGTTTAGCTTACACTGCTAAAAACATAAACCTGTAGTTCTTCCAGGAAATCAATGATACTCCCATGAATGCATGTTACTCTAACGAAACTGTTAACCTTAGTAAGCAGGCTGCTGTGTTCTGTGCTGGTGGCAATTTGTAGGTCATCTTCAAGGTCAGCCTCCTGCAGAATTATTTAGTGTGACAAATGATAAGGACATGAGTCATTGCCTTCAATGCTTTCTGGAGGGCAAAACTAGCCTACCATTGAATTCAGTCAATAGTTGTCTTGGCCATGGCCTCCTACTGTTCTACTGTATATTTCTCCAGATGAATTTTGCCTATCTTAGTAACCATTGCACATCCTGCCCATCTCATAATAAGGTGACCAATCACTTTCTTCGAATGATACTATTCCTAGTCTTCAGTCCTCTTTAAAATCAATATTGTGAATTTCTTAAAAACTTAGGGGAGTCCAGCTTTCAGAATTAAGCAGAGTCATGCTGTAAACAAAGAGATTAGTTAGTTATGCATAAAACTAAATGCCTTGATAGGAATGGGGTAGATATGGATCATGATCCATGACAAAATCTGACAGAATTTTGAGGAGGAATGCCTTCAAAGAATGAGTGAGAGAAGTAAGGAAAAACCACAAAAGTGAATGTGGGGAATAGGGGGGGAAACAAGAGCTGTCCAAGGATCTTGAACCTATGAAATGTACTTTGTTACCTATGGAGTACCCTACTTTTTTCAACAAAATTGATCTTTGCAGGATTATAATTGACCATTATTTTTTCTTGGGCCATCCAGTATGTTCATGCATACTTACTCACCTGCCTCATTTTCTATATACTCCATCTTACATTCTTATATTCTAACCCAGGGAGTCCTGCAAATCGATGCTTCTACTCAAACATCTCTACAGCCACATACTGTAAATACACATATATTTCCAACAACATATACTGTACATGTTGTTAAATTCTCCCATTCCTCTACGGTTCAGTTTAAGAACTATGTAACAACTCTTCACCCAGTCCTTTGACTTTGATCCTTCTGTTCTGTGGGCAACATTTTTAGTGTGGAAAAATAACAAGAAGATTTAATAAATAGCAACAATATTCTCTTATGAAGCCATATCCATAGAAATATCTCTCGGCTGACAGGCACACTGCATAAAGAGGGTATTTTCTTGAAATGTAGACAGCTCCAGGGGAAGTCACTATGTGCAACAAAATAGTACAGAATAAATAATGTTTTGGTTCAGGGCATACCTCACAAAAGGAGAGAGAGGTAGATTTGTTTACTTCAATAGCCTTATAGAAATTGACTCGCCCCAGTATTCTCTAGGAGCTAGATAATATTAGAAGTGTGATATAATAGTATGATGTAATATATGCATAATATAATATAGTGTATGATAGTGTTAGTTAGTTAGTTAGTTATAAAATGTATTGGCCATCCATCTTATCATAGAGTAACACTCGGCGGCTTACAGTTACATCTTAGTTAAAACAAAAATGTTAAAATCAAACCTTAAAACCAAAAACACATGGGGAGGGAGGGGCAGAGGGGTGGGTGGGAAGGTGGGATCTGTTATTACTCAATCAATCACCTCCATTGCGCTGATCCCCCACTAGCACAAGCCAACTAGCACGTTATATTATACAGACATATTATATATGTACAATATAATGTATACGTATAAATATATACATTTATATGTTTTACAACAATATAATATGTGAAGAAAAGCTCTATGATGGCTGAATAAATAATATTTTCCCCTATGTGCTTATATTTCTCATTTACAATATTTTATGTATTGCAAGAGAGACAGGGACTCATTTCTTTAGGTTAATGAATCAGAAAGGAAACCATGTGGATTTTCTACACAATACATTGTTTCCCTGAGCACGTTGAAAGGAGAGCATTGCTCTTAACCAGCTTCTAGAGATGTACCCAAGTGGTTCTGTAAGTGGCTAAGCTGGTTTTGGGTAGTCAGCGTTCCAATACAAAAGTGTGCCATCAGGCACCATTTCTAAGATTGCAGCATAGAAGATTTATTCAAGCCTATACACAAGAATCTGGTCACTTGAACACTACATTGGTGCCAGATGAGGGTCAACAGAATTCAGGAAGGGTAGGACTTGGAGCACCTATGGGAACACAAAGATTCTACACTGATGACATGGTTAACTCCGCCTCCCAGCACTGCCTGCTCTTCTCCTTCATGTGTTTTGTTTCATGTTTTGGTGGAGAAGGGGCAATGTAAACCAGTCATTCCAGGTACAGCAATGTTTTAGGTGTTACTTTCTGTTGGAGCTGCTGTGACTGGATGTGTAATGGGGAAGTTATCTTTTGATTATTCCTGTCTGGACCAGCACCAAATGAGTAGTTGGTCATGTTTTTCCTGTTATAAATTGGTTGCAGGAGGCTGATCTGGCTGGCATTTGGGAGCAAAACAGTAGGCAGTAAACAATTATATTGTAGAATGAGGGGGCAATTCTGTATCTAATTGGTGTTGGAACAAACTAGAGAGGAAGAAATTATTGTGAAACATGTTGGGCTCAGAACTAGGCCAAGATTTCTGCAGGAAAGTGGTATTTACTGATGGTTAAGAATCTACCTGCCTGCCTCTCTGGAATCCCATTTTATTTTTGTTTCTGTTTTTTCATTTCAGTTTTGCATTATTATCAGGGGGGTGGATAAGGGTACTAATTTGAAGAAAAAAAGAAAGATAAAAAGGATTCCCCAACCCCTCCTATTCCTTGATTTCCAAATCTTCTCCCTTTTGAGTTTAAAGGACCTTTCCCTCCTCCAACCCCTCCCCTCCCCCAAATAGACCTGTTGTCTAAATTGGGGGAATCGATGTGTCAGTTACTTTTGTCTGTGTATACCAGCACTGATAGCACTGCGGCTTCTAGAGACACTGAGGCACACACTAAAAAGAGCTCTTCCTTTTTCTGTTTTAAAAAAGAGTCTGACTGCACACATGCTTCAAGCCAAGGGTTCCCAATCTAGGCAACTTTAAGATGCATGGACTTCAGACTTCCAGTTTTGCAGGGTAGTGACCGGTCATGGCCTTGTGGATTCTCCACATCCCTGCAGCTAATTTTGCTCTGCCAGGGGACCTTAAATGGGTCTAAGTCACCCTGGAGAGGCAGTAAAGAAAGAAGGATGCCCCAGCAACTCTGGAACGATGGCAGTCGTTCCGTTAAACTTGGGGAAAGCCTTCTAACCCGACAGGAGAAAGGCTGGCCATATTGCATCAACCAGCCCAAGCTACTAGTAACAGAAGTCCAAAAGCACTAACCAGCACAACTGTGAACAGCGTGTTTGAAACTGGGTGAGGAATTTGATCTTCTCTTTTCTATTCTATATTTAATTTCCTGGAAAAGATCCCCAAGAAGCAAAATACCTCAGAAAGGGAAGGAGGGGGATTTCCGCCCTGCCCTTATTCTAATGGAAGCAGCAAATTAATCTTTTTATGGAGGATCAAAATATATGAAAGTGAAATAAATATAAAACTTGAAATTTAAAACTTAAATCTGACTAAATCTAATACTGTTGAATGGTTAAGACTCTCATTCTAAAGATGATTGTTCATTTTGGAAATTGAAAAATAAATAGATGCTAACATCTAGTGGTGGATGAAGACTATGACAGCTATGATTTTTATATAAGACTTGGCAAAACCTGGGAAAAGCTAATCTGTGTTTGTGACCTTCAAAGCTTTAGCAACAAAGAATAGCTGTGACCAAAAAAAGGATAATAATCTGGGCTGTAGACAAAGAAAGAATTATAAATTTTTTTAAAAATCTTTTTTGAACTATTTGGATTACAATTATCCATTTAACCAGGACTCTAAAGCTATTTGCAGAGAAAAGAAAAGAAGAAAAAACTCAAATTCTTGGCCATCATGGATCAGAGATATGTAGAAAGAACATATCAAGAAAACATAAATATTCCACAGGAGGAGATATATAGTTTACTGCAACTAATTCAAACAACAATGATATTAAACCACAAAGAAATTCAAAATAATTTTGAAAATATAAATCAAACTATTTCCAAGTTAATTCTACAGCAAAAAAATTCCCATAAAACAACAACAGAGAAGGAGCAGATAAAACAGATAAGTGGATTATTAAATTGAGAATAGAGACATAAAGATGGAACTTAACAAAACGAGGAAACATGATTTAATAAGGCTACAAAATAAATCTGAGGACACAAAAACAGATTGGATAAAATAGATTGTAGAGATGTCAGGAACATTGGAGAGAAACGAAATGACAAGAGAAGCAGAGAGAAAGAAAAAGAAAAAGATTTTCAATAAACATGGAAAGGCAGAAGCCCCATACAAAGACACTTCACTTGATTTACTTTTTATATCTATAATAACATTTCTGAACATATGGAAATCAAGAAAATATAGGATGGGACCTACCAGAGAGAATACTTTAAAAAGAAACATTGGTTTGAATATGGTTAAAGAAATATGTATATGTATATGTATATGTATATGTATATGTGTATGTGTATGTGTATGTGTATGTATATGTATATGTATATGTATATGTATATGTATATGTATATGTATATGTATATGTATATGTATATGTATATGTATATGTATATGTATATGTATATGTATATGTATATGTATATGTATATGTATATGTATATGTATATGTATGTATATATGTATATATATATATATGTATATATGTATATATGTATATATATGTATGTATATATGTATATATATATGTATGTATATGTGTATATATATATATATGTATATGTATATATATGTATATGTATGTGTATGTATATATATGTGTATGTATATATATGTATATGTATATATATATGTATATGTATATATATGTGTATATATATGTGTATATATATATATGTATGTATGTATATATGTTTTTAGAATTGTTAACAAAGAAATAAGGGATTTCTGATATAGCTATTTCGAGTTCCTTAACTCTCTTCAGTCAGAACTCACCCTTCCGGGATTCGAACCTGGGCAGTCTGCATGCTAGGCAAATGCTTTAACCTGTAAGCCACAGGCTCTCTCCCGCTTTGTCAGTAGTCAGGGAGGGAAGATGTGTATCAAGTATTTCTTTTTTAGATTGCACCCTGTAAACCCAAATATGAGTTCTGACTGAAGAGAGTTAAGGAACTCGAAATAGCTATATCAGAAATCCCTTATTTCTTTGTTAACAATTCTAAAAACATATATATATATTTGTGCCTGCAGATGGCTCTGGGTTGAGCTGAAACAGGCAAAGGAAAGTAAGATTTCTTCCTCCCATATTTGGGTATATAGATATATACCCAAATATATATATATAGAGAGGTCTTTGGTTCTTCGGGTTTTCTCCCACATAGAATTTGAAGTGTCTTGGCGACGTTTCGACGAAGTCTCATTCGTCATCTTCAGGTTGGTGCTTTCGGCTTCTGCTTCTAGGAGCAATGTGAGATTTTAGCTGTTTCTTCCTTTTAACTGCCAGTGGGGGTTTGAACTGATTGGCTGGGAGCTCGGCTGTGTTCTGATTGGGTGGATGTGTGTTCTGATTGGTTAGGGGCTTGGCTGTGCTCTGATTGGCTGTGCTCTGATCATCGAAACGTCGCCAAGACACTTCAAATTCTACGTGGGAGAAAACCCGAAGAACCAAAGACCTACATACAAACACCCGCAAAAACCTCAGAAAACAATATATATATGCAATGTGTGACTGTAGCTGTTTAGCTGCATCATTAACCACCTTAAACCCCTCCAATCCATACATAAAGCAAACTGACACCCACCATGAAAATGAGGCACGACCATGAACGCGAAGCCGAACAGCTATGCAGCTCACCATCTCTAATCCCCCTGCAACTCAGACTAACCTGAGCACAACAAAGCCCCCACCCAAAAAGAACACTCCCCCAGCCAATCAGAGCACAGCCAACCCCCCATCCAATCAGAGCACAGCCAACCCCCTAACCAATCAGAACACACCTCCAGCCAATCAGAGCACAGCCGAGCTCCCAGCCAATCAGTTCAAACCCCCACTGGCAGTTAAAAGGAAGAAACAGCTACAGTCACACATTGCTCCTAGAAGCATGAAGCCGAAAGCACCAGCCTGAAGATGACGAATGAGACTTCGTCAAAACGTCGCCAAGACACTTCAAATTCTACGTGGGAGAAAACCCAAAGAACCAGGCTGGTGCTTTTGGCTTCTGCTTCTAGGAGCAGAATGATATATATCATTCTAAAAAGGATGAGTCCCTTAAATAATATAGTATGCTTTTTCCCCCTTCTTTATAAATATAAAAAAGTTGAAATGGCTTAGATAAAGGAAATGTTTTAGATATTTAAATGTGATTGAATTTAAGAAAATAATAATGGATAAAAATGTTTTGAATAAGAGGACTAGGTGTATTAAATGGAATATTTAAAGATTAAACATATTTTTAATTATGATTAAAAAGAATAAGCAATCTTGGAAACAAATATATATTAGCTTAGGAGGGATATATATTTCAATAGTATGCTATTTTTTATGTTTCTTTACTCTTGTTCTCCTTTCTTTCTTTCTTTTTACTGTTTTATCTATTCCTTAAGAAATGTAAAAGTGCTGAGATGGTTCATATGGAAAAAATAGATTTAAATTTTTAAATGTAATTAATTTTTGAGAAAATCTTAACCAGTAAGAATACTTTGAATTTTGTGGGAGAAACAAATTTAAACTGTAATAGGATCTATGATAAGGCAACCAGAATGATTGAATAGAAAAGAAATATTATATTGATGTGATTATTATTTTTAGGAAAATTTGGAAACAATTATATATTTAATTGTTATCTATCAAAACAATAAGAATTGTGTTAACTCAATGTTTGCAAAAGAGGACATTCGGGGGAAAAGAGGAAATCAACTAAAACCATTATGTGGATTATGAATTATAGAAATCAATTGTTAGTGATTGTTTAATGAATGTAAACCCAGAAAACACACTGTTCACCTATTATTAAGTAATTTATGTTTTAAAAAATCCATAAAATATATTACCAAAAAAAAAAGATGCATGGACTTCAACTCACAGAATTTTAGAGTCATCAATGCTTAAAATTGCCAATACTTTTTCATCCCATGTTCTGATCCAAACAAGAGATCTGCTTTATTCCGATTTGTCACAAACAGATTAACTCCAAAGACGGATTAATATTCAGATTATTTATTCTTCAGGAATCTCTAAACAATAATTTACAGTTAAGAAAAGTTCTTCTGAGGCACGTATCATAATCTTTCCATTCTTGTGGTATAAAAAATTAAAGGTAGATTCACCCCATGTACGTTGGAGCAAAGGGTCCTGTGTCTGTACTACACAAAACTTTATGTGCTGGCACATAGCCAGGAAATCCTGTCATAAAACATTGAAGTCCCTCCCAATGGCTAGTTAAAACATAGAACTGACAAATTAGAACACAGATATAACCATGTAACAACTAAACTACATTTCCCAGAAGGCTACCCTTAAGGGGACAGCACTTTAACACTTAAAATGCTACTTGCTCTACACACAGTTTCCTAAACTAGCTACAATCTGGCCAGATGGTTACACACTGGTCTAGCACATCCCATGTCTGTTCCTCCTGAGTTAGCAGTGATACTGTCTGGCCTATGGGGGGGTAGTTTCAGTAATGCTCCAATGCTGGGGGGGGAACAGAAGGGAACCATCCCCCTCCCCCTCCTTCACAAGCAGAGAAACAATTGCTGTTGATGCTTAAGGCAGTCAACCCCCTTCTCTCTGTTAGCAACCAAGAAATTGAGGGGGAAGATAAAGGAGAAAGGAACTAGCCTCTCCTGAATTGGATTCCACAGCATATGATGATAATTGATAACCCAGAAGTACCAATAGATCAGTGATGGCGAACATTTTAGAGACCGAGTGCCCAAAAACTGGCCCCACCCCTGTTCCGTTCCCACCTCGCCTGCCCGCAGGGCCACTCACCACCTCCAGGGCCCGCCGAAGATCGCCCAGGTAGCCCAGCAGCTCCATTGCGGCCATGCCCTCTGCCCGCACCCCACAGCATCAACTGTGCACGATGGGGTGTGAGGGCAGAGTCTTGTCTACACTGCCTGACTGCCATGTTCTTGGCTGCGCTGTTCTGTGTGGGCCATGCTCGGGGGCGACTCTCCGCCAGGGGGTCTGCTGGTGAGGAGGGGGTCATGGGAGGAGGCAAGGCTGGGGCAATGGCACGTGTGCACACAGAGAGGGCTCCGAGTGCCGCCTCTGGCATGCATGCCATAGGTTCGCCACCACTGCACTAGATCATTTAGGACCTGAAAAAAAGCAGTATTTGAAGACCTATGCCATTCTGACCACAATCGTTGCATCACATGGATCAACCAAGGAAGAAGCTGAAGAACAGTATTTGTGTAGGCATCATCCAGGTGTCCTCCCATCTTTGGCAGCACTAAGCAACCAGTTTCTAGCAGAGCAAAATGCCCACACAGTGGTTGAAGCATATAGCAAACTCAGAAGAAGTAATGTGTGTCATTGTGCAGAGGATGGCTCTGAATAGCTAACCATTTAGCATAGTAAACAATGCCAAATTCTGACACCTCCTCCATCAGGTTGCCCCTGAGTATTAGGTTGCTTCATGCTCCACCTTTGAAAGGTGGGCCCTCCCTGTTTCACTGATGCAAGGAGGGATGTCCTCTTCTTCTCAGGCATTTGGTGTTCTGAACATGACAAAAGCAACCTGTCAGGCATAAGAGTACAGCAGATATCATATTTGCCATGAGGTAAGTCCAGGAGAACAATTTTCTTTACTCTGCTTTCATTGAGGCATGAGCGGGGAGAGTATGGGTTTTTATTATATGGTGGATTTTTTTTAAAAAAATGCGACCCACCTGGAGTCACCTATGTATGAATTGGATGGCCATATAAATTTGTTTAATAAATAAATACATAAAATTTGTCACAGTAAACAGGGAAGCTCTCTGGACCATCCTGAGATGTTATGGATGCCCAAGGAAATTTATGAAGTGTTTCAACTACTCCACAATGGAATGACAGGACATGTTCTTTAAACAATGATGTATCCAATTGGAAGTACCAATTTGATGGTTCTCTCTCTGATCTTTGCTGCTTGAATGCATGGACAAGGTGCCTCCATAGTCACTCAAAAACACTCTTTGCTGATGACTATGGATTCCTGGTGCATAAAAACAGTGATCTACAGTTGATACTGAACAAATTCTCCTAAGCTGCTATGCTCTTAGCCAATCAGCCTGAACAAAGCTAAAGAACTTTACCAGCTCATGTCAAATAAGCCTTCTGCTGATTCTACTGTCTTTTATTTGAAGGGGGGGGAACTTTGTCAACTTGATGGATAGAAAAACTAATTAAATTTAAATAGTGAGAGACAAACTAAATTTAAGAGCTATGAACAAAGCAAATCAATGTTGACCAGTAAAAACTGAAGCAGTTAATCATCCATTGCCAAATGAAATATAACACTATTTTGAAACAATCAGTTCACCCATTTAATTAAAATCATCAAGAAAACAATTGCAAACCATGTATCTACTGTAAGTAACAGAAAAAATATATGTTTTTGTGCCTTTAATCAGCAGGGGTCAAACTTGTCTTGAGGACATTTTTATACTTTTGTTTATTATCATCAGAGTCTAGAAGGAACATCCTTCACCCTCCAAGAAATTGGGACTAAGGAATAAGGAAAATGTGACTAAGCTCTTCTTTATTTATAGCAAGAAAACTTTATAGGCTTTGCAGTAATCTGTCAAATAAAATTCTTTCCAACAGCTGCTTTGCTGTAATTATTTTCCCCAGTATTGTGCCACAAATCCCTTATTTTTAAAATAAAACTATAGCAATCATAAACAGAACTCCCCGAGGTTGATAGATTCCAATCCAGGAAATGTGAGTTTTCATACAGACATCATGTCAAACAAATCTTTTTCTGCATCAAGCTTTTTCTTGATTATTTGTCCATGACTGGTTTATTTTCCTTTTCTCTTGTCATTCAGATTTGGGCTCCTGAACAGAATATTATGTCCACAAGAAGATCAGCTATATTTACCCAATAAACTGTGGAAGGGGTTCCTCCTTCCAAACAGCACATGTTTACCATAGCAACATATTAAGACTCCCTTCCCTCAGCTTCTGACCTCCACCCCAAATATCGTTGGTAAAATATTTCTGTTTCTCAATACACCCAAGATGGTGCTTGCTATTTTTCCCTCTTACTTTAGAGAGAGGTTGTAAAAGGCATGAAGTTAATAATTTCAACTGTCTGCCACAGTACTTTACTTCAGAAAGATCGTCAAGCATTGTATCTGTTTTTGCCCTAAGTATTGTAGTCATATGGAGTTATAACATCTTTACTTGGAGATAGAATAGCAAAAACTTGCCAAAGCAATTCATTGGGGAAGCCATCCATCTGCTCAATGATATGTCATGGGATATGCAAAATAGCTCACTGCTCTTTCTGGAGTAAGACAGAGGCTGGTTTCTAATCCACTGGAAAATGATCAATGTTTACCACCAGATGCAAAGAAAGCAGTGCTTCTGGAAACCAACTGCAAATGTATAAAATTAGGGAAGCTGAATTATAATGTAAGATTTAAATGATGCATTGGTGCTAATGTTCACTGCTACTGATTTTAATAACAATTTAGGTTTGCTCTCTGCAAAGGCTGAAGGTTTCCCGGAGAATAATCAGTCTTTGACTGGTCTTTATGCCGGTATGCATGAACGCATGTATGATCTCTGTCTCTATTGATGCACACATAGATCATTCAAATTTATCCCTTTTAACAAAAAGATATTATAAACATGTACATCTTTTAATAAAATGTGTTAGTCTGAAAAGGTAATAGTCCTCAACTTACAACAGTTCTTACAACAGCACTGAAAAAAGTGATTTATGACTGTTTTCCACGCTTAACGACCGTTGCAGCGTTCCCAGGGCCATGTGATCAAAATTCAGATGCTTGGCCACTGACTCAGATTTATAACGGTTGCAGTGTCCCAGAAGTCATGTAATCATCTTTTGTGACAAGCAAAATTCTGATAAGCAAAATCAATGGGGAAGCCAGATTCACTTAACAACTGTCTTACTAACTTAACAACTGCAGTGATTCACTTAACAACTGTGACAAGAAAGGTCATAAAATGGGGCAAAATTCACTTGTCAAATGTCTCAGCAACAGAAATTTTGGGCTCAAGCAAGTCAAGGACTGCCTATAACGAACTCCTCCTGATTTTTGGCTTTCATAGAAGAACAATCTCACCTACAAAAATTGTACCACAGGCACTGAAAAAGGGCCCTCACCAACCTACATAATTTTTGGTAACACTTTTCCCCTTAAATTATCAGACAGGCCAACAGTAGTTTTGCATTCCAGAACTCAATCTGTAGGCATTCATTGGCTCTGTTATTTATGCATTCTGTATTCTGGAAAAGGACTATCTTGTGCCTTTTGCACTTCCCTTCTTCCTCATTTTTAACCTTTACTTTAAGAGGAGAAAATAAATATTTTGCTGTCCCCAACCTAAAGCCTTCTAGTTACGATATTCTTGATGTTGCAACCAATGCTGGCTGGAAATTCTGGAGGTTGCAGAATGAATATCTCTGCTGGGCCTTATGGAAAGCTGTAAGAGACATTGACAAGAGTTGTGGCTTGAATAAATTCAAAAGATGACAGAATGCTTGTGTGGGAAGACACCCCCCCCCCACCAGAGAAAGAAATATTTTTGGGAATATTAAAAAGGCAGAATATTTTATTTCCCAAAGGATCTTAAAGGCAGAAAAGCAGGCCCAGTTTTTCTTAATAGCCCCAAGCAGAAACTAGGCAGAGGCCAGGTCTGTAGAAATTCAGATTTGATAATCTCATTCAGAAAGTCGGAGGTCCCATTCATGAGCACATACTGCCTGCAGAAACCCATTCAAGACAGGATCTTTTGAAATCCCTTGGAGCATAACTGATAGCTGACAATAGCAGAATGATAAGATTAGAACCAGCAACCCCTCACCCATATAACACAGGACATAGCCATCAGCCCCAGCCCCAGGAAAGCAGGACATGACCTTTAGGACATAATAGGATTAACCTACCACCATTAGAATACAAAAAGGGCACACTCAGACTCAGGTCAAAGTACATGACATAGGAAATACAAAGCACAGGAACAGGAACAACTCCAACACAAAAGCCCAAGAAGGTATAACATCCCAACACTCCCAGCAACATGTAGTCAGCTGCTCCAGAGCCACATGTCTTATGGTTCTGCTCTTCAATAAACTACAACTTTCTTTCTAAAGTAGTCTCCATTTTGTTTATTCCCAGCTTGGACTGGACCCTGATGAAGATTTTTCTTTCAACACTTGCTTTATGAAATTATACCCAAAGCATCACACAAATTTAAAAGGAAATTTTTGGCAACAGAATACACATCAAGGCTTAGCATCAGCTCTGCATAACAAGGACCATGGTTTGGGGGGGGCAGGAAGCACAAATGGACATATGGAATGGCTAAATTAATACATCCCCCCCAGGTGGTCCAGCATTTGTATGACTAGTCATTTTGCTTTGTTCTTATCCTGAAATTAAGGGGAACAGAGTTATTGATGAGCTGTTTTGTTCAGCTTCTGATTACATTTCTCTTTTCAGATAATATATTTTGTAATTTGCTGAAACGAGGAGGAAAAATCCTCTGTGTTCTTTAAGAAAAAGGAGAGGCAGAGAAAGCTATCAAACACTCCATTACTGCTGTTTTCAAATCAGAATGTATATAGGTTTGCATTAAATTTATTTTTCTTGGGCTTTCTCTCGATGCATCAAGAATAGTCCACATGGAAAAAAAAATTCTTTGCTTTTCCTATGTCCTCATGACTGTGTGAGACTTAGAAAATTATGCTGGTTAGCTCAGATCCTGCCCCCAAGGGAACACTTTGAAGACAGTTTGGACACAGCCCTTCTACCTTTGTGGGTCAGGCAAGCTCCCACTGAAAGGAAGAACTCACTACTTGTTCCGTGAAGAAGGGATGTTTACCTGTGACAACAGTGCCATGTAACCTGCTGCTGAATGTTGAAGGAGCAAGGCCAGTATGAAGGTTTCCTTTGGGAGGAACAAGCACATGGTGACTTGTGCTCTCAACACCTTGCATATACATTACAGAAAGTCCTCAACTTACCATCATTTGTTTAGCAATTGTTCAAAGTTACAATGGCACTGAAAAAAAAAGACTTATAATCAGTCCTTGCGCTTATGACCATTGCAGCATCCCCACAGTCACGTGATCAAAACTTAGGCGCTTGGTAACCAGCACGCATTTATGACCATTAGTAGCATCCCAAGATCACGTGATAGCCTTTTGCAACCTTCCCAGCTGGCTTCTGACAAGCAAAGTCAATGGGGTAAGCCATATTCTTTTTTTTTTTTTAATTATTATAAAAATTCTTTTATTAAGAACAATCAGCATTGGACATAAAAACATATTATGCCGCGATCATCATGACACCTGGTATACAATACTAAGTATTAGTCTTTGAAAACGTCTGACTTAGTAGGCCTTTTTCCCCCCCTCCTCGCGTCCAGCCTCAACTATACTCCTGTTACATTTTATTTTGATTGGTGTTTCTCTTATCTGTTTCAATATTAATGTGATCAACATTAAACATAAGATCTTATTGCTAAGCAATCCTCCTAGACCATAGCATACAACATTAGGTATTAATCTTTGTAAACATCTGTTTTAGTAAACGTTCTTCCCTCCTCCCTTGCATCTTCAAGTATACTCCGAATACATTTTGTTTGATTGGTGTTTCTCTTATATATGGTCTATCTACTGTTTCTAGTCTATCGCATATTGTGCGTTTGCGCTTCTGAATTGACTTCATCCCATTACTAGTGCAATCTTTTATAGTCCCTAACCAGAGATCCTGAGGTGAAAGTTTCATATCCTGAGGTAGAGATTCAGTCTACTTTAACAATATTAAAGCAAACAGCATTAGTCATAAGGTTATGTTAAGAGGCATTAGTTATAGAACATATACATTCAACATTGGGGGTTAGTTTTTGTAAACATTTGATTTGTTAACCCTTCTTCCCTCCTCCCATCAAGCCCTAGCTAAACGCCAGCTGCATTCTGTTTGATTGGTGTCTCTCTTGGATATAGTCTATCCACTGTTTCCAGTCCATCACAAATTGTTCATTGGAGCGATTTTTCAAATATGCTGATATTTTTGCCATTTCCGCCAGATTTGTTACTTTCACAGTCCATTCTTCAATAGGCGGTATTTCCGGATTCTTCCAGTACTGTCCCACCAATAATCTTGCTGCTGTAATTAAGTTCAAAAATAAATTTGTCTCTGAGGTAGTGATATCCTTTGTGATCCCTAACAGAAAAGCCTGAGGTAGAAATTCTATACGCTTTTTGAAAATAGTTTGGAGTGTCCACCATATCTTCCTCCAGAATGCTTTGATTTTTCTGCATGCCCACCATATGTGAAAGTAAGTAGCCTCCCCGTCTCCGCACCTCCAGCATTTGGGCTGGGTGCCCGGGTAGATGAGTGATATTTTTTTCGGGTCTAGATGCCATCTATAGAACATCTTGTAGAAGTTTTCCCTTAAGTGTTGCGATTTCGTGAATTCTACATTCCTCACCCAGATTTTCTCCCACGTGTCCATGGCGATAGGGTGTCCGAAGTCTTGTGCCCACTTTATCATACAGTTCTTGACTAGCTCAGTTTCAGAGTCCATTTCTATCAGAATGCTGTACACTCGTTTGATGTGCATAATCCCCTGTTCTCTAATCTGTTTAATTAGGTTCTCGTCAGTCTGGGAGAAGCCCTTCTTCTTGTCTTTACGCCACCTTGATTGTAGTTGTATATATGATAGCCAGGTACTTCCTATTCCTCTGTTCGCTAGCGTTGCTTGAGATTTCAAGAGGAACCCGTTTTCTTCTCCCAGTACAAGTTCACTGTAGGGCACCACTTCTTGCCCTTGGGATGTATTCATATCCCCTGTTGCGTGTCCAGGGATCGTCCAGATGGGAATCTTGTCGTGTAGGAGGTGCTTATATTTCTTCCAGACCCATAGCAATGGGATTCGTAGTGGGTTCTCCTTGAAGTTCCTATCTGCCTTTTTGTCGTATACTAAGTATGCGTGCCAGCCGAATAGTAGACCATGTCCCTCAACATTGTAAGCCATATTCTAATTAACCGCCACATGATTCATGTAAACTGCCCAGAGTTACCTTGAGCTAAGATGGTTGACCAATAAATTTTACAAATAAATAAACAAACAACTGCTGTGATACACTTAACAACCATGATAAGAAAGGTCATAAAGTCAGGTGAAGTCACTTAACAACCACCTTACTTAGCAATGGAAATTCCAGCCTCAGTGGTGGCCATAAGCTGAGGTCTACCTGTATTGCAGCATGCTTTACAAATGGCTGCCATGGAAAATAACTGAGGAGCTGCAATTGGTTCAGAAGGCTTACAGAAAAGATTGGCATTAGACCTGTGGTGAGGTCACTGCATTGATACAGATACACTTCCAGGATCAATTCAGGGTCCAGCATTTAGCCTCTAAAATATCACATGACTTCACACCCTTGAACTTGCAGGATCATCTTTCCTGGTCAGAATCAGCCCACTCAGAGAACTCATCCAAAGGAGGGCTGCTGAAGGTCTCCACCCTGTGTAAAGTTTAAGAAGGAACCCAGAGACAGCCTTCTCAGTGGTGGCCCCCATGCTAACAAAATAACAGAGTTGGAAGGGACCTAGGAGGTCTACTAGTCTTCCCCCTGCTCAAGCAGGAGACCCAGTACCATTGCAGACAGATGCTTGTGTAATCTCTTCTTAAAAGTCTCTAGTGATGGAGCACCAAAAACTTCTGAAGGCAAGCGGTTCCACTGGTTAATTGTTCTCACTGTTAATTGAAGGTTAGGGGAGTCCCCACTTTGCTTGCATTTTGCCAACCTGTGAAGGTCATCCTTATTGTGTAGTGGGAACAGCAAGGCATTGAAGACACGAGGTTGAATTAACAGCTCTTTATTAGGTTCTCACAGAAGCAAACTCTGGCAGCTGCCTGACTTATATTTATACGGACCACCACTAGGCGGCAGCCAATCAGTTTAAAGTACTCATTCGGGCTGGAACAATAGAGGGGAGGAGAGAAGATTAAAGAAGGAAGCGGCAAAGAAGCAGACGGCGGGGGAAGAATCAGGAAAAGAGTACCCTGGACGGCAGAGGGACTGGTACTGTCATGTCCACTATCCAGACTTCTTTGTCTTTCTTATCAACAATTGTTAACTCTGGGGTATTATGTTGCATATACACAAACTTTTATGCCTCACAAGTTATAACACAATATGATAAGGTTTTGATGACTCAAGTAGACTGGAACTTATGCTTAGTCATCTTCACACAACAAAGTATGACCAAAGCTAAAATAAATATAATTTACCTATTAAAAAAAAAAGTACTCATTCGGGCCTAAAACAACAGGCTTAAAGTTATACAGACTGACAGTCTATCATTCAAATAAAGCAATCAGTTAACCGTTTCTTTATAACAGACCCTTTGAATTGCTTAATACATAACAATCCTGTTTGTCAGGCTTTGAATACAAACAGCAGACCTGGCTGGTTGTGTAGTCTATTGCCATGTTGCATCCATGTGACTGATGGACTTATTCTGTAATATTGTAAATCACCAAGAGAAGCAATCCAGTAGAAAAACTAACTAAATAAATAAAGTAGATAAGTAATACACTGCCTCTTGTAAGTTTCATTGTCACCTGTTAAGAATAATATACTGTACCGTAAGATGTCCAATTGAAATTATGCACTCTTTTTACTTTTAAATCATACGAACAGGCTGTACACTTATGAAATACCCTGTGGGAAGCTGGGACTCGTTTTCCAAAGGCAGTAATACATAGGGAGCACAGGGAAGACTTTATCACAGCTACAAATATTTTCAGATTGGCACGATTCTAATGGCTCAACCTGTTGCAAAACAACCTGAGATTTGTCCTTTCCAAAGTGCTTATGCTCTCTTAATTTACTTTATGGTTCTTTTCTATTGTTGCTGCTGCTAATAGTGTGAGAGAGGAAGAGAGGTGAAGGACGGCAAGTAGTTTAGCATAACTATAGGACTGAGCTTGGATTTCCTTGCTTCTATGCCACGTGAATCCCTCAGATTAATTTAATGCCACCTAATTTCAACACTTTTACGGCAGACCTTTGGTAAGAGCTATCTATCATTTCCTTTACAGGTAGTCCTCGACTTATGACCACAATTGAGCCCAAAATTTCTGTTCCTAAGCAAAACATTTGATAAGTGAATTTTGCCCCATTTTACGACCTTTCTTGCCACACTGGTGAATTGGTGCAGTTGTTAAGTTAGTAACACATCTGTTAAGTACATCTGGATTCCCCATTAGCTTTACTTGTCAAAAGGTTGCAAATGGTGATCACATGACCCCAGGAAGCTGCAACCATCATAAATATGAGTCAGTTGCCAAGTTAATTTTGATCATATGACTGTGAGGTTGCTGCAACTGTTATAGGTGTGACCTATGCCATGTCACTTTTCTCAGTGCCATTGTAACTTCGGCCACTAAACAAGCTGTTGTAAGTCGAGGACTACTTGTAGTCAACTGAGTTGGGGTAAATACAATGCAGGGAGAGAGAGAGACTGAAAAAGAAGGGGTTAGAACAGTGGTGGCGAACCCACGGCACGGGTGCCAGAGGCAGCACTCAGAGCCCTCTCTGTGGGCACACGTGCCATTGCCCCAGTCCTAGGCCTTCAGCTGGGTTTTATAAAACCTTTTCGCTTTAGGCCTCCACCGCCATGTGCAAAAAAAAAAAAGGTTCAATCAGTCAATTTCAACTTCTCGCAGGAAAAAAAAAGATCTTGCAAAGTTGGAATTGATTGATTGAACTTTTTAGTCCCACCCAGTCTGCCATTACCACTGCAGCCACGCCCACCCAATAGGCCACACCCAGCCAATGGGCCACACCCACCTGGCACTCAACGATGCATAAGTGGTTTTGGGTTGCAGTTTGGGCACTCAGTCTCTAAAAGGTTCCCCATCACTGGGTTAGAACAAAAAAGGGTGTCTCGCATGCATTTAACCAAACGTGTCCCACCCACTGAAGAAAGAAGTGGGCAGGACATTTTTTTGTTTGTTTGTTCTAATACCCCTTCAACCCTATTTCTAAGAAAGTGGGGCCCTCCCTAAAACTTGTCCCCTCTCACTTTAAGAAGCAGGAATGTCTAGCTAAGACAGATCACTATCTTCTTGGGAAACTGACTAGGAATTATGCAGAAGCTATTTTGGAAAGCCATATCAGCTTGTCTCTATCTCTTGCCCTATTACTCTGCTTTGGGCTGGGGATGCAGGGGAGGGGGGTAGGCCCAAAACTCTCCTAGCTTTTCAGGGAGCTGCTATGGCAACCAAGGACCTTGCCTGAGCTAGGCTTCTTCTATGCTTATTCCCGTCAAAGACACTTAGCATAAGCAGATGTCACACAGCAGATTTACAGCAGATGTGAATCAATATAATCCTGTGTTTAGAGGATAATTAAAATGATTCCAGAACTTTGAGCTTTGGTACCCACACCTAAAAGAGGAGGAATTGATGGAGTAAAATTTGATTTTTTTTTTAATTTGAAAAATAAGACTATTATCTAAACATCTGGGTGTTTGTGTTAAATTATTAGACAATTTATAGTTATGGGGAGGGAGGGAGGGAGGAAAGAAGGAAGGAAGGAAGGAAGGAAGGAAGGAAGGAAGGAAGGAAGGAAGGAAGGAAGGAAGGAAGGAAGGAAGGAAGGAAGGAAAGCATCTGGGATTAAAAATCCTATTCACAGCAATAGCCTAACCATACTTGCATTATCTTCAGATCCATTATCTTTCTCACTGCCAGTGCAATACCAGAGAATTTAGCCACTTTGCTACAGATTTCATGGTCTGGCTCATTTAATAGGAAAGGCAATTGTCTTTTGGGACCAGTCCTGATAATTTATCATTAGATAAGAAATTAACTTTGTCCTCCAGGGTGAAATAGAGCATTTCAAGAGTACATGCATGACCAGCTCGATTTTACTGTCAAAATATGTACATACTGTACCCACTTTGGAGATTAGTAAATGCAATCTCCTTAGGTTTTGTATGGTTAAATTCTGATGCTAGTATATGGAGGTTTCATCGCATCCATGCTTGGAATACAGAAAAGATGGCATCAGCACTGGCATATAATAATATTAAAATTGGGTTACGAGGGAGAGATGGAAAATGGAATTTGATTCTAGCAAGGGTAAGGACAATTAAAAATTAAATAATGGGGCTGCCAGGATACATCTCTGTTTGAAGAGGTGTAATCAGTTCTCTGTTTTTCACATATATTCTTTTGCTTACACCCGTTCATTAAATAACCGTTTGAAGTTACAGCAGCAGTGAAAAAGGCGACATGACCATTTTTCATACTTATGACCGTTACAGTACCCCCATGATCAAAATTCAGACACTTGACAACTGTCTCACATTTATGACAATTGCAGTGTCCCAGGATCATATGGTCATCTTTTGTGACCTTCTGACCAGCAAATCAATGGGGAAGTCAAAGTCATTTAACAATCATGTTACTAATTTAACAACTGCACTGATTCACATAACAACTGTGGCAAGAAAGATCATAAAATGGAGCAAAACTCTCTCAACAATTATCTTGCTTAGCAACATAAATTTTGGGCTTAATTGTGGTCATAAGTCAAGGACTATCTGTATCTGCCCTGCATTGTGGTCAGTGTAAGTAGCATCATTTTTAATCAGAGAAGTTGATCAAGATCACTATATATTTTACTCAAATTTTGAGATCTATATAAATGACATATACAGTATTTGGTACACTTGTTTCAATCAAAATGATGTTTCTGAAGAAAGCTTTGAGTCATTTGTGTGGATTTGTCCTTTATTTAAATTATACATTTATTTGAATTATACAGTTTTCATTTTCTGCTTCTCATAAAGTAGAATCTGGACTTTGTCCATTTAATATAGGTAGGCCCATTGATAGAACGCATGCATAGCTTGCTAAAAGGAGACCTATAAGCCAATACAGTAACTCAGCACTTCAGTAAAATGTGTACCTGATGTCTGTTTTGTTACTTCAGCATTTCATGTTACAATGATGCAATTATAAAATCATGGGCGTGCAGTATTAATTGATAATGACAAATTCTATGTATCGTCCAAAAGCAAGTGTTTTTCTTAGGTTCTTGGCGTTCTTCAAGCTTGCTTAGATAATATTGCAAATGCATGGGAGAGTGAAATTTGCTGGTGTGTGTGTGTGTGTGTGTGTGTGTGTGTGTGTGTGTTTGCTTGTGCTATCTGTCTTGACTGGGGCATTATTTCTTTCTTGATTGCTGTTTGAATGTGGTATTGATTGTTCTTTAATTGTTCCTGTGTAGTTGATGCCACTTCCCGCTTCAATAGGTATTGGTTTAAGAATATGTGATGGACGTAGTGCTGTTTGCCCCTGTCCTTGACATTTGGTTATTTCCTTTTTTAAAATAGTTTATTGGGGTTAAAGTATTATCAATATGGAGGCACTGAGCTTTTGAATAGAGAGGAAGAACTTCAGGCTGAGTGTTTGTGAGTGTTTGAGCCTCTGGTGTTGGGGATATCCCATCTCTTGTCTTCAGAAGAATCACATTATTCTGTTTGGATCTAGTGTATAACCTGAACTCACAGCTCCTGCTTGAAACACGGGTAGCAGATGTAGCCAGGAGGAACTTTGCATAAGTGCAGCTGTGCCCTTTTCTGAACTAGGAGATGTTTTTTACAGTCACTAATGCCTTGATCACCTCATAGTTGACTAATCCAATACACTCTACTGCATTGGCCTTGAAAACCATTCAGAAGCTACAGCTCATGTGAACACAGAGGCATGAACATTGATGAGCAGGTCACACCATGACCATTACCCACATTTCATAAACTGGTTATCATTTGATTTTGGAGTATAATTCAGGGTACTAGCTTTCACCTTTAAATCCCTAAATGGTATAAGAACTAAATAATTTAAAAGCTGTCAATCTCCCACGGCTTCTGCTCATCTGATCAAGTCTGCCATTGACTCCAACTTTGGGCAAAGCCAGTAGAGGCTACTGGGGCAAAATCCTGTAAAGTTATCTGGGGGAATACTGAGACCCAGTATTATTCCCTCTGAGGAGGGACCAGGCCACCCAAAGTAGGGCTACTGGGCAGAAATACATTTCACCACTAGTGCCAGGAAATAGACTCTAATAATGGCTCTGGCCTGTGTTCAAGCATATTCTCATCATTTGCCAGAGGTATGCTAGACATCTCATAACCCTCTTTAGCTCTCTCAACTCCCCTGTATACCATGGGGAGTACCAGGGACTATGGGCATAGAGAGACCACTCAAGTATGATCCAATCTAATATCATCCTATATGGCCACCAAGCTTTCTCTTTCTCCTGGTCTCATCTATGAGCCGCCCTGAGTCTGGGGAGAAGGGCGGCATATAAGTCAAAATAATAAATAAATAAAATAATAAATGGCATGTAGTAGGAATTAGGCAAAGGGCCCTGTCTATCACAGCATCTACCTTTTGGAACAGCATTCCTTTTCCCCAAAGATTTGTCCAACATTGTCTGCTTTTAAATGAACATTACAAGCATGCCTCTTTCCCAAGCCTTGGGTTCAAGTGATGTGGGGGGGGAGGCTTTTGTCTATTTTTATCTTCACAAGCTGGGGGAGAGAGTTGGCTGTTTCTTCCTCTGCATGTCACCATCTTTTGAATTTTATTTCAATTTTTAAATTATTTTTTATTTATGAAGATACCCAGAACGATACGCCCAAAGAGCCGGGCATACCTGCATGAATAAATACATGGTTTCTTCATTGGGTTTGTGTTTTCCTTGTCATTCAGTACTTCTTTTGTTTTTGGGATGTACTATATTCTGTCTATGATGACTGTAGTTTGTCCTTTGTCTGTTAGGAGTGTTGTGATGGCTCAGTCATTCTTTAAGAGTCTTTAGGCCATTATTCTGCCTTGAAGTGGTTCTATTTCTGTATCTGTTCAGTCAAAGGAATAATTGTCTGCCTTATGTTTTCTTGGCTTTCATTGGTTAATAATGAATAATGCTTCTAAGGCTGCAAACGATGTAGTTAGTTGGCAACTATAATATTGGCCCAGACAATAACACAGAGAATGCCAAAAAACAATTAAGATGAACAAGAGCAATCAAAGAAGACACTACACCTTAGTCAAGGCTGGAAGCAAAAGCTACTATATAAAAACAACCAGCAAACTTCATTCCTCCATGCACTGATGATGTTATCTAGTGGGTAAGGAAATGTTTACCAGAAGAAAAGTAAGCTTGGAGAAACCCAAAGAACCCAACAGTTCAACAGCATGTTATTTGAGCCATCACTGTACGGGTGAATTCTGCAGCAGCCTGTGATATTGAAACCAACATGTTCTAAGTATATTCTTCCTTTTCATGGGAAATTGAGACAAGTTCTTATTTTTCCAAGAAACGGGGGAAACTATTTTACACAAACACTGCCCATTAGTTGTTTACCTTTGTCAAATAAGGATCAGTACTAAAATATTATAAAATCATGTCCAGCCCTAATGAGCAACTTTAAAGACTGAATCTGAGATTGTCTGCATGCAACACATGTAAACAATGTTGACTAGCAATGCTGGCATCATTAGTATTAATTGGATAATCTTAACGCTAGGAGTTTTGCAGTAATTGGCTGGAAAAAAATGGTTTACAGAATGACTTGTGTAAATATTTAACTCACTGAAAAGAAAATGCAATTAACATTTTTCACATATATACACGAACTTAAACAGATATCAGCTGACAGTTTTTTCGTTGAAGTAGAGGAAAACTACTTCAAATATTTTCTTTTTTTAAGTTTTATCCTAATTCAACTCCAGGCCCCAAGCTTTTACATTCTAGTATTTTAGACTTGGCCTCACCTCTGGGTAAATCAGGGGTTCTCAACCTTGGCAACTTTAAGACTTGTGGACTTCAACTCCCAGAATTCCTCAGCTAGCTTTGCTGGCTGAGGAATTCTGGGAATTGAAGTCCACAAGTCTTAAAGTTGTCAAGGTTGAGAACCCCTGGGGTAAATGGATATCAATTTTGCAAATCAACTGCAAAAAACTGTAGTTCCCTCTCCCCACCACCACCACCACCACCACCACCTTAGTACTTTTAAAAGCTGTTTTAAGTTCACTAATATTTTGAGGGGTTCTGAAATGTATGTATATGTTTTGCTGCTTCCCCTTTTCTCTGTACTATCTTCTCTGCCCTTTTTCTGACATGAAGGGCAGGTGCCCCACTGAGCCGTAGGGAACTCCCTGCTGGGCAAGCTGTAATTATTATTACCTTAGGAAGTATTTACTTGGCTCTCTTCTCTCGTGGTCTCTCTCATATGCCATCCAGTTGCACGTGGCAGCCATTCCATCCTTTCTTTTTCTTTCCCCCATTTACTTGGCTGCAGTACTGACTGGGCAAGCTCAAGTGCTAATTATCTCCTCCGTGAAGGAGCTGTGTAGAATACAGAACAAACCAAGTGGGACAGAGCAAAGCAGTGGAGAGATTTATGTGAACTCCAGACTGGATCTGCAGTGCAGTAGGAGTGGGAAAAAGAAACTTGTTCGCTCTTTAATTGCAGTCAAATCCATGTCCTTTCCCATCAGCTTCCAGCCTGAGGGAAGAAGGGTTAACAAATCAAATGTTTACAAAAACTAACACCCAATGTTGAATGTATATGTTCTATAACTAATGCCTCTTAACATAACCTTATGACTAATATTGTTTGCTTTAATATTGTTGAAGCGGACTGAATCTCTACCTCAGGATATGAAACTTTTACCTCAGGATCTCTGGTTAGGGACTAAAAAAGATTGAACATCAACAGTTTTACAGAGCTTCAGTTTCAATTTAAAAAAAGATAAATTTCTAGCCTTCAAAGTGGAAGAAAAATTTTAAAACGTCACTGCCTTCTAGAGGACCAAGTCTAGAGAGTTTATTTGAATGGGTGTCATTTTGGAGCACTAGTAGACCCCGACTTACAACCACAATTGAGCCCCAAAATTTCCATTGCTAAGCAAGTAAGTTTTGCCCCATTTGATGACAATTAAGCAAATCACTGCAGTTGTTAGTTAAACAATTGTTAAGTGAATCTGACTTCCCAGATTGACATTGTTCGTCAGAAAGTTGGGCCACTGCAACCGTCATAAAGACATGCCAGTTGCCAAGAGTCCAAATTTTGATCACGTGACCATGGGGATGCTGCGATGGTCCTTAGTGTGAAAAACGGTCATAGGTCACTTTTTTCAGTGCTGTTGTAATTTTGAATGGTCACTAAACAAAAATGATTCAATAATAATACAACCCTGGATTGTATAAACAGAGGCACAGAATCAAGATCACGCGAAGTACTAGTACCGTTTTATAAAACCCTAGTAAGACCACACCTGGAATACTGCAGCTGATTTTGATCACCGTATCACAAAAAAGATGTTGAGAGTTTAGAAAAAATTCAGAGAAGAGCAACTAAGATGATCAAAGGCCTGGAGGCTAAAACATATGAAGAACGGGTGTGGGACTTGGGTTCGGCTAGTCTAAAGAAAATAAGAAATAGGGGAGACATGATAGCAGTATTCCTGTATCTGAGGGGCTGCCACAAGACAGAAGGAGTCAGGTTGCTCACCAGAGCACGAGGGAGAAGGACAAGAAACAATGATTGAAAACTGATCAAGAAGAGAAGCAACTTGGATTTAAGGAGAAACTTCCTGACAGTGAGGACAATCAACCAGTGGAACAGCTTGCCTTCAGAAATCATGGGTGCCCCATCACTGGAGATCTTTAAGAAAAGACTAGACAATCACCTGAGATGGTCTAGGTTCTCCTGCTTAAGCGGGGGGGGGCTAGACTAGAAGACCTCCAAGGTACCTTCCAGCTCTATTCTATTCTAAATTCTAAATCAAGGACTTATTACCATTTGTTTAGTACAGCACTGAAAAAGTGACTTATGGCCGTTTTTCACACTTATCACCATTGTAGCATCTCCATGATCACGTGAACAAAAGACTACCTGTAGTCTTTAGAAATCTTTTATCAACTTCAGTCCTAACTTCTTCCTCTTTTTCTATTATCTGTTAATATTACTTTCCCTCCCTTTTTCCCCCTTCATGTCTCTCCTCAATTGGTCCCATTCCAGGATGTTTTCAGACACCACATTCAGTTCACAAGGGAAGCTGCATAAAGTTGCCCACTAAACTGATCAAAAAAATTTCACTGGAAAGTTGAGGATACAAAGTTCTCCTGATACCTGTGGATCCTTTCCTAGGCTGAAGTTTTATCCATATTTCTCCTCTGATACAAAGCCACATTTTTTCACTTTTTTAAAGCTTCCCTTCTTTTCCACTCACTGAGGCATTCTACCCTCCTTTTTATCTAAGGTGTCTGATGCCAGACAATATAGTGGAATAGTTTCGTCTGTCACAGCAGGCTAGAGTCAACACATTGACATTAAAGGTCACATTTTGGATCTTATTATATCTGGCTGGCCAGGAAAACCTCCGGAGCATGATTTAGTTTCTCTCTTTCGCTTGCCAACTGCTAACCCCTCTCCTGGGGGCTGCCTTTCTTTCTAAAATTTCAGTTGTCCCCTGCAGCCTCAGACAATGCCTTTAAAAAAGGCCAACTTGGCTGATCGCATTGATTTTACTGTTACTAATCTTTAGAAGGCAGGAATTTAACTCTTCCATGGTATGGTTGTTTTATTAGCATGTATTGAAGTGACAGCACCATGAGTAGAAAGCAGAGGAGGCACCGCAAGTGGAAAACAAAGGCTTACAAGGGGTAGGCTTAGAAAGTTACAACTTTTCCTAATCTGAGGCCTTCCAGAAACATTGGGCTACAAATCCAAAATTCCTAGACAGTGAGGAAGATGGGGGCCAGGGTAGGACTAAACCAGTTCATTTGTTGGTGTAGTTTCCCCATGAATTTCATAGAGAATCTAACTTTCTCTAAGAAATCTATTTTCTGGGTAAATATCAACCTGCTACATCTTGGTCATTATGAGTCACAACAGTACACATGTACTCCAGAGCACTGAATCTAATCCAATCTAAACTAATCAACATAAAATATTTCATACCAGTTTGACAGCTGAAAAGCACCACGGATGGATGGTTATACATATAAATGTCTGTAGACTTCCCGATGCCTTTACCTTTACTGGATTCAAACAATTACTGCAATGCCTTCTGCATGAGTCTGCCCTCAAAACTGCTTAGATGCTACATTTGCATAAAATAATTGCTTGAAAAATGTCTGGAGTTCATTGTTTTATATACTCTACCAGAGTTTGTTTCTGTGAAATTCAAGCTACTAGTGTTTTCCTCTAACATCCTAATTACTTTAAGCCAGTATAAATAAGGGATTGGCTTCTCTTATAAACCCTGCCAATAATACAGTTATGGACAGGAGCTTTCCTGTGGTAGGTCCTTCTTTCTACACAGATCTTTTTTCTGCAATCATATTTTTAGACAAGCTGTTCCTACTGAGATTTCATTGATCTCAAGTACAAAGTCTGCACCCTGTTTTTATTCATTTAGTTCCTTTATAAGGCTTCTTGAAACTCTGGTACAATCCAACCATTTTATAGAGGATTAAAATATCCATAAAAAGATCATACTGTACTGTATCTACTTACATACAAGTACACTTACCCTTGAATTTTTAACCAAAGTACCATGAAAATCTGCACTATTCATAGATAAGCTGACCCACATTGTTCATGGTGTTTGGGTTAAAAATTCAAGGGTCTGCTACCCACAAATGGACTTATATGTGGAGAGATAGAGACAGAGACGGAGACGGAGACGGAGACAGAGATGGAGACTGATAGAGATGGAGATGGAGATGGAGATGGAGATGGAGATGGAGATGGAGATGGAGATGGAGATGGAGATGGAGATGGAGATGGAGATGGAGATGGAGATGGAGATAGCTAAATATATGAAATACAGATAATTTTAGACAGCATTATTGTATTTGCTCACAGATAAGCCCATCCAGATAAGGCAAACCAAATTTTTTTGTGCATTTTGGCACCTAAAATTATCAGCTTAACCATGAATATATATATTTTAATATATTTTTATTGAAGCTTAAAAAGAAGATAAAAAGCAATGCAAACTGAGTAAGTAAGGAAGAAAAAAGAAAAATAGATCCAAGAGAAAGCAAAAAGGCAAGAAAAGGGGGAATGAAGAAAAATAGAAAAGAAAGGGGGGAGAAAGCAGCAAAGAAGTAGCTTTCGATAATCTTCGCAGCAGATATAAGTACAAGTATGTTTTAATCTCTGCCTCTAAAGTTACATCATAATTCCATTCTCCCTATAATCTGAAGATTGTCATTGACCCATCTATACATCAGGGTTGGTGGCATGTAGAAAAACAACAGGTCCTTCTTTGGGGGGCTTTCAATGAAAAGAAATACCAGGAGGTGTCAGAGTAAGATTGCTTCACGTTTTGAACAAGACAGTGAGAAAATTGTTTCACTCAATTCAGGCAGACCGGAGGCTTTTCTTTTATTACTTCCATAATGGCAAAGGTTAATTTATTGATCAGAAGAGACAACCCAATTGCAATAATTAAAATTAATTCATATCTCTGGGTACACAGGGCACAGATGGCAAGGAGGGGGCACAGAAATTGGAGACAGAAGAGACAATTAGCAAAATATATTATTCTGAAGATGCATATAAAACGAAACAAAACAATTTTTTAAAAAAAATCCACTTCTCACGTTGGAAGGCAAAAAAGAGCTGCTAAATTAATTTTTTCTTCTTCTTTCATTCAATTGTAATGAATTCTCAGAGATTGCCCTGCAGTTTACTTGGCAAAAAGTGGTTTGGTATTGTCTTTTTCTTAGGGCTGAGAGAAAGCGTCTGGCCCAAGTTCATGCTGGCTCAGGAATTCTGGGAGTTGAAGTCCACGAGTCATAAAAGAGCCAAGGTTGCCTACCCCTGGTTTACATCAAAGGTAAGACTAAAATTCATGGCCTTCCGGTTTCTAGCCTGATGCCTTAGCCAATGGTTAAGGGGGACTTTAAATGGTTAACTGGCTCTCTAAATTAAATATAATCTTATCTCACTCCCTGAGAAAAAAAGATCTGGGGATAAGATCAGGTAGCTAAATTACAGATCATAGATTTTCCATGATAAACATATTCTAGGATCCCCTAAGCATTTGGTCTTTTCTGCCCACTTGGCATCCAAAGAAAGCTAAACAACCCAATGAATTTAAAGCTAAGAAGCTCAGAAAAGAAAGGTTAAAAAAGATACAAAGAAGTGGCTTCTTCACGGAAGTTATAAGTACAATTACAATTTAACCTCTCTCTCTAAAGTTATATCGTGATACCCTTCAGGGACAAAGGATGCAGGGAGACCCCCTATGATCGTATGATCATAGTGGTGGCTAGATTTCAATCTTTCAGGTGTGAGAGTTTTTCCTTTGTTTTGGAGAACTGATTGCTTATATTGGAGAAAATTAAGGATATACTCAGAAACAGCACTGGAATGAAACGTAGAAGCTACCATTACTTCTTACTCTTCATTTCTGGGAAGTCACCTCCAACAGACTTCTCTTCTGTATCAACCATTTAATCAGAGTATGGAAAGGAGAGCAGGAGAGACAAATATCTTTATAACCCCAAGAATCTGGTAATAACACAGTTCTTTATTTTTATTTTCATTTCTGCCTTTTTAGAAGTCAGTAACTTAATGTGTTCCAGATATGTTGGGAGCACAACTCCTGGGAATTATAATCCCTTGGGAAAGGCTGATTAAGAGTATAAATGCAGGAACTTTTTAACAAAATAACTGAACTGCACTCACAGCTTTCCTAATTGGCGAGAGAATGAATAAATGTTTCAAACAAGCCATCCCACTCATCAAACAACTTTCTTTTCAACTTTCCCTCTGACTGAAATCAAGTTTGTTCCATACAATTCAGTTGGAGTTTCTGTAAATGAAATTTAGCTCTCATGTATGTAATCCTGGGGCAGCATGGTGGCTCAGATAATAAGATGCTTGCCTTGCAAGCTGGAAAGCTGACAGCCCAGGTTCAAGTACCAAGCTCCACACCACAAGGGGCGCTCCCGTCCTTGCTCCAGCTCCTGCCAATCTAGCAGTTCAGAAGTATATAAAAGCAAGTAGATAAATAGATACCATTTTGGTGGGAAGGGAACAGCACTCTGTGATATCATGGTGGCCACATGACTGTGGAAATGTCTTTGGACAGCACTGGCTCAATGGCCTTGAAACAGAGATGAGCCCCTAAGTAGGCAATGATTAGCAAGTAAAATCTGCAGGGACTCCTTTTTTTTACATGCAACCCTAACTATATGCCTATTTCTGGACCATAAAAGAATATGTCAAGAATAGAAATTGATAACTTTTATAGAAAAAATGTTTGCCTGGAAGGACAAGTTAAATTACACAGTGAGCCAGCGAATGTCTGGAAAAGAAAAAAGGATTGCTATAAGAACTGGTTCCTAAATCTAAATACTGTACCTTGTGCAATGCACATTTAAAGCCAAACTTAGCTCAAACGTAGATAGATGGCAATGAAGCCTTAGAATGTGTTTGTCAGAAAAAGGCTGTCTTGACTGTGGGTCCAAAACAATCTCACATTTGAAGACAGATCTGCTTGGGCAGGACTGTGATAGTCGTTTCCCAGGTAGACCAAAATGTATCTCCTTACCAAATGTCAAACATTAAGAGAATAAAACTGAGATAAGATGCCACAGCTTTGCCCCTTCTGCGGCATTCACATGTCACATGTTCAGTGTCCCAGTTCCTAAATAATAATGCAAAGAAAAAAGCAGAGAGATTCCTAGAGGGAGAATCTCAAAATTAGTGAGAGCCAACGATAAAGACTCTGATGGAGTGTCCATTGCAATAAGAAAGTAGAGAGTCCCAATATACAGGACAAGCTTTGGCCATCTACAGAGTATTTGTACTCTGGTATTTCTTTTCTGTTTAAAAGCAGACGTGTGAGAGACACAAAGGAGCAAACAAAGCATTTCCTTATATTCAGACATATTTACTGAAGTACTAGACAGCCTCAGAAACTATTCCATGAACTAGCTGCTAAAACAATAGAATAAACTGAAATCAAGGTTTAGATATTACACTGTATTCTGAAGTCAAACAGCTGGAACAAGGGCTGAAGCTCCATCTGGTGGCCTGACTGAGAATTACCATTAAGACCAAAGAAGTTCCCGAATACATCGATACAGTTTTCTTAGCAACAACAAAGAAACCATTTATCATTGGCTTCTTCTGTTTCAGGGTTTTTTTTACTTCCCTGTCTCACTTGCAGCCACTCTTTTCCCATATTTGGCAGACAAACAGGAAACACTCGAGCGTACTCTTGTTCTAATAATCTGTTCTCTATATGACACCACTCCTTAACTGAATCAGAACTGGTTGCATTTTGTTCTTGTTTAGAAGATACATTTTTGGGACATACCAGTGACCCCAGAGAGAAATGAGACCCTGAAAAGTTAAAAAAAAAAAAACCTTAGGCCAAACGGGAAGGAACTTTATATAAACAGAAGCTGGCATCAGAGCTGCCCATGGCCTTTGCAACATAAGTTTTTGCAATCAAGTGCTCTCCAAGTGTATCATATTCAGTATCATATGTACTATCATATCCCATTGAAAGAGTCCCTTCTTCCACTATCTTTAAACCTTGCACATTCAAAAGGGAACTGTACTTCTTCCAACCTGTTTTTCCCTACATTGAGAGGTGACCCTCCCCTCTCTTCCATTGCTGTAATCTGATACCAGATCTGCTACACAGCAGATAAGGGGGAGGTAGATAAGACTATGGAAAGGAGCATCAGGTGAAACGTAAGCCTTAGTCTAAGGCAGGAGGTCTCCAAACTTGGCAACTTTAAGACTTATAGACTTCAACTCTCAGAGTTTCTCAGCTGGCTGGGGAATTGAAGTGCACAAGTCTTAACATCGCCAAGTTTGGAGACCCCTGATCTAAGGGAAAACTTTGCACCACGTGAAAGTTTTTTATATCAAGCAGCACAAAGTAAATTGTTGCCCTCTCTTCCCACAGTAGACTCCTTGCTCTTTTGACCTTGAACTACTAACTCTCTGATGATGGGAAGATGTGAATGCAAAGGAAGCTGGGGCTGAGCATGCCATACTGAATGGTAGAACAGAAGCTTTGCTATCTGGAGCCAGTTTTGTCCCTGGCTAGGCAAGACTCCTGTCCTGGATGGTTCAGAAACCACGTAAGCCGGCTCCAATCTGGCTAGGCCACCTCCTAAAAGAATGTCCTAGCAACAACCAGACTTTGCCTAGCTAGTCCCAGGACACTGCAATATTTCTTCTCAAGACTAGAGCTAATTGTAGCATAAGAGGTCCAATAGGTTGTGTCTCCACATGTAGCTGCAGGTTTCTGAATATTACTCAAGCAGTATAAGGAAGAACAGAGCCAAAACAGATTAAAAACAGCTTTGGCTATATACAAAATGCACTCCTTCTGCCAAGCAGACCTCTAAAATAAGTCTCTGAGTTTGAAAATCTCTATCCAGAGATAGAGCTAAACTATAATTAAATGTTACAAGGTCCATCTATCATTTAAGAAACTTTAACATTCTAATTAATGATCCCCTGCTAAGCCTCCAATGGTGGTTCAGAGAACTCATGCTCATCAAAATGTGGTTACAATGCAACTTCATTATTGTGACCACTGTACAGATTACTTGGGGCTTCTCCAACATCTGGAGAATCTTAGATTTCTAGGGTTTAAAAATAAACACTGTTGTAATATGTTTACTAGGATTGCAGTGAGGCTTAACACTCTGATGTAAGTTATGGATTTTTGTACGCTGTTCTGTATGATGTAGAGCTACAATGAAAGTAGAAAGACTGGAAGCTATCTACCTTGTAGAACTATTATTTTATTCTTCTGGAAATATGTTGAGAGGTGGGGCAGGTTTCTGGCTGGCTGAGAAATTCTGGGAGCTGAAATCTACAAGTCTTAAAGTTGTCAAGGTTGCAGATCCCTGGTCTAGGAAAAAAAATGCAGAGTGATAGACCAGATACTCTATTGCAGCAAATGCAGCAAAGAGCCATGTGGCACTTTAAAGACCAACAAATTGATTGATGCGTGCACTCCTGACCTCATTGTGACACACAAAGTCCTATCCTCAATTGGAAATACACATGACTGGACCATTCCTAAAACTCCTGATTGGATGATGGAACTATAAACAATGAGATCAGAGGGAAATGCAGAAAGCACATTGGAAGATATTTATATTAATAACAGCGTCCATTCGAAAACAAATTTCCCTATCAACGTATCAGTATATTTTAGATGCTTTAGGTGGCAGCAGTAGTTGTAAGCAAGCCACGCTTAGCTGTTCTCTGTTATGGGTCCATCTTTCAGTACAGAGTTTGCATCATGACATCACCATGCACATTTGGTTCCTTTCTCCCCATGTCCTTCACATCCAACTAGGGTAAGCCCTACAGAGCTGGCAGCTTCCATTATCAATGTATCTGTCTTCCTATCTATAGTATGAGAGAGGTCTGGTTTGTCCTTTAGCTGGTTCCTAGAATGAAGTTTTTCAGTTCATTTCAATATAATTGGCTTACGGCCACAACAGAGCCTCCAATTTTTGTTGCTAAGTGAGACATTTCTTAAGTGAATTTTGCCCCCATTTCACGACTTTCTTGCCACAGTTGTTAAATGAATCACTGCAGCTGTTAAATTAGTGACACGGTTGTTAAGTGAATCTGGCTCCCCCATTGACTTTGCTTGGCAGAAGGTCGCAAAAGGTGATTGCACAAACCAGTTGGCAAGTGCCTGAATTTTGATCACATGACCATGGGGATGCTATAACAGTCATAAAAACTGAAAAATGGTCATAAGTCACTTTTTTTCAGGGCTGTTCGTTGTAACTTTGAACAGTCACTAAACGAACTGTTATTAGTCAAGGACTACCTGTACCAACCAATTGAAAATTCACTCCAAGCTCCCACATTTTGCACATATTTTAAGCAATCTTTGAAAATGAATTGGTGAGTGATTGCAGCCCAGCTATTTTTTTTTTTTTTTTTTTTTTTTTTGCTTTCTGGTCTACAGCTATTTTGCTATTGTACCCACCCAGCACGAGCAACCATTTTGTGGCTGACCTTGTCCTTAGGGTGCCAAATGCAAGCCTTGGAACAACATTGTTTGGAACGCTAGATACTTTCTGGGAAGACGTGTCTGTCCATACTGATTACTTAAAAGAAAATAGCCTTCTGTTTGCCATAAATTATGCTCACTTTCGTACAATTTAAGCAAGGCAATATTTTCCCAAATGTTCTGTTCAAAGGTTAAAAGATAGCAATTTTATAATTAAACATTTGTCTCTGGCTGAGAGGAGAAATATAATTAGCTATCAAGTTAACACTTTTGACCATATCATCAAAACAAGCAAACAAACAGCAACAGTGCTGCAGACCTCCAGATTAAACCTGTCTAAACTTCCGAGTAAAAACAGTGCAATGCAAAGAGACAAAACAAGCCCTTCCCTTGTAAAATCTCCCTTCACCCTTCTTGCACAGAAGCCTCAAAAGATTAGCTGACAAAATATACCTTCTTTACATCTTCCATCTTGACAAGTTCTGAAGCTGAATATTGGTGGGAAATTCATACATGGCACTCCCAGGTTTTGTCTAGAGCACTTCAGCATCTTCACCGGTCCAAAAAAAACCCACAATAAATTGAACAGATTACTATTCGCTTTGGGGGTGACAGACTTGAATTGCCAAATCCAAGCAATGAAAAGAAAACCCATCCAGGGTTGGAGAATTGGCCAAAATATGCAGCAAATGTCAAAGATGGATGTCTCGGCTACATCCATGACCGAAAAAAAGAAAGAACTACAGGTAGTACCCAACTTACAACAGCTCGCTTAGTGACCGTTAAAATTACAGTGGCACTGAGAAAAAATACCGGTTTTCATACCTACGACCACTGCAGCATCCCCACGGTCACATAGTTAAAATTCAGATGCTGGGCAACTGGTTCATATTTAGGATCACCTTTTGCGATCAAGTCAATGAGGAAGCCAGATTCAGTTGACAACTGTGTTGCTAACTTAACAAGTGCAGTGATTCACTTAACAACAGTGGCAAGAAAGGTCATAAAATGGGGCAAAATTCACTTAACAACTTCTCACTTAGCAACAGAAATTTTGGGCTCAATTGTAGTCGTAAGACAAGAACCACCGGAATTGCCTGCATTAATCCAGACAGGGAAAAGCAAAGTTTCTTTGCTTTGAAAGTATCTCCAAGAAACTGATTTCAGCTGCTGGCATAGTCATGCGCAGGCTGGCTTAATCGTGCATGTAAACCATCGTGGCACAATGTTCCAGTTCCAAGTGAAGTTTCTCACCATAGATAATTGCCATAGTTCAGAAGTTGCAAATAAATTCACTAATAATGCTAATAACATGAGAGCAATCAGTTGAACAGGCCAATGTAAAATAGCATGTCTTTTTAAAAAAATGAAACAGGAGAAGATTTTTAGAGTTGTTGGCATTTTCTGTTAATTGAAAGGTTTTTATAAAACAATACTATTTCCTCCATTTTACAATTCTGGCTTCTACGTGTTTCATAATAGCCCGCTAAGATTTCTTAGACTGTGCCATTTTTACATTCTGTGTGGTCAGCGTGCAGTTTCCATATTGGTATGTTATTAAACTTGAAGAGTTTTGATACTTTTTGATAAAGTCCCAGGGACCTAATCTGTAAGCTGTGTCTCTGTGCCTTTTTCAATCTTTTAAAGCAGTCAGAGCTCCAGTCCCTAGACCAGGGGTAGGCAACCTTGGCTCTTTTATGACTTGTGGACTTCAACTCCCAGAATTCCTGAGCCAGCATGGCTGGCTCAGGAATTCTGGGAGTTGAAGTCCACGTGTCATAAAAGAGCTAAGATTGCCTACCCCTGCCCTAGACTCTCTAATGTTCAGCCAGGCCAGAGGGCAGTAGGGATGGAAAAGTCACTTTGGGTTTGTTATAGCACATCCATGGACTTTGGGTGCCTAGCAAGGATAGTGAGAGAATTTTCAAAGACTTTTAAGGAGTGAAAAGGCTTAATACCCCCATTTAGCCTCTTTAAATCCCCAAATTCTCCCTAAATGCAAAAACAGTCCCAGGTTTTTGTCCCACCCATTCTGAGGAGACTCTAGAGAGTCCAAAAGGAATGCTCTTGGACCATATGTGGTCTCCTGGCTGTGTATTTTGCACTCCTGCTTTAATTCCATTGCAGTCTTCCTAGTAACAATTCCTGACAGTGAGAACAATCGCTCAGTGGAACGACTTGCCTTCAGAAGTTGTGGGTGCTCCATCACTGGAAGTGTTTAAGAAGAGACTGGACAGCCATTTGTTCAAAATAGTATAGGGTCTCCTGCCTGAGCAGGGGGTTGGACTAGAAGACCTCCAAAGTCCCTTCCAACTCTATTATTCTGCATTCTGTATGTCCCCTCCTTTAGCTTGCTCTCCCTTAATTCACCTTCTAACTAGTTAAAACTCCATCAGCTTCTCTTTAACCACTATTTTCTGGGGCAGAACAAGTTTGCCCCCCTGTGGTGCATCATGGATAAGTGCATGAGCGGGAACTAAGCAGACTAGAGCTCTCTGCAGGCAAATAACTGCTACCATATGAACTAACATTGTAATCTCCTGGCCAATTGTAATATCGCCCTACGCTAAATAAATAAATAACCCTTCTTTATTCCCAGGACTGCAAAATGGCACAGAAAACTGGCCAGTCAATAAGCAGCAGGCTCCTAGGCATGCTCTTTCAGATGACCTCTCTCCCCACTTGAAGAAAAGCAATGAATTTAATATGGGTTTAATAAATATCCAAAGGAAAGCACCTGTAGAGGGCAGCAGTGTGTAACTCATGAAGCGCAGAGGCAGGCGGCTTCCACACACACACCCCACCCCCCACCCCCCACCCCCGCCCTCCGCCCGGCTCTTTTTATAGGTAAAATCGAGCTGGATTTTCCACAATGCATTTCAAGAATGTAAGGCAGAGGTGGCTGCTGTTCTTCACTCTCCGGTAGCCCTTTTGTGGCTTTGCATTTTCCAGGCAAGCTGCAACAAAGGAAATGTACAGCAAAGTACAGCTTTCCTCAGCTCAGCCCCGTTTCAGATGCAGGGACTTTATCTTCCAGAATTCCCTGCTGGCACTGCCATGCTGAGCATTCTGGGAAACCTGGAGGCAAGTCCGATTGCTGGGTGCTTTAGTCGAAGTGTTGTTGCTCTTGCTAACACAATGGGCATTTCTGCACTGCATCTAGATGCCTGTGTGTAAACCAGCTAGAAATTAAATGGACTGAGGAAATCCCTTTGTGGATTCCATCTCCGTCCTGCACTGTGGCCACAGTGATGACCTGACCACATTTCTGATTAGGGGACTCCCTTTCTTTATCCCTCTGGACTAGTAAAAAGAAAAGAGCAAATATCACAATCTTAATCAGTTTTCCTGATGCATAGACTAGAAGGGGAAAGGGGCAAAAATTTCAATTTCACCTGGTTAAAAAATGCCAGTTAAAGACTAATCCACCATGTCATTGTAGAAGAAGGAATGGCATGGAAGGACGGGAGTTTGGAGGTGGAGTAAAAAGAGAAATAAGCCTAGAATCTCTATGTTACCACAAACAGATTAAGTCCAACCCCTCTTGAATTCCATTAACCCAGGGGTCTGCAACCTTCACTTTAGCTGGCTGGTCAATTCTGGGACCTGAAGTCCACAAGTCTTAAAGTTGTCAAGGTTGCAGGCCCCTGCATTAACCTTTATCTAGTGCCAAAATAGTGCTAACCATTAGCGGACTAAATTCCTATGCATAAGCATAAGCAATAAATCAGTTTAATGTGGCTCTGTTCTTTCACACCTGACAATAATAAACCAAAGGGGGGTAGATAATTCCCTATATTGGATTTACAAAAGAGACTTGTTAAAGCTTTGAATAATTTTGTGAAAAGGGATAAAGAAAAAGATGAAAAGAAATCAGCTTCCATGACTTTGTTTGTTCACTGCTTTGAGTTATTTATAAAAATAATAAAAGTAGGATAAAAATCTAATCAATAAATAGACTCAAAATCCAAGTAAAAGGAGGGAATATAAAGTTAGTTTATTTGACTAAGGTTAAAATAAATAAGTTGCTATTTCTGGTAATGGACTTTTGCTGAACAAGACTGAATGATGAGGCTTTATGGGAAGAAGAGATTGTTGTTGTTGTTGTTGTTGTTGTTGTTAGCATATGTCATTGTTACAGTAGCAAGGAGACCACAATGCTATTGCTAAGTAGTAGTTTGGCTTGCCAAGGTACCAGCTCTGTTATAAGACACACTTGTGCGCTTCTCAAGGTGAGCCCACAGGAGGGTAAGCTAGCTTTGCACTGGAGAAAAAGCTGAGCGGCTTTTCCTTCAGCATCACCTAAGGCTCCCTTCCTTTCTGGAACTGCCTCGCAAGCAGGTGCCACAACTGGGAAGGTTCAGAGCCGTCGGGAATCTGACTGCCTGCACAGAGCACCAGCTTGTCTCCCCACCAAAGTGGTACCTATTTTATCTACTTATATAGAACATGCTTTCAAACTGTTACCGTAGGTAGACAGAAGCTGAGGCGAGTGACAGGAGCTCACACTGCCCTGCAGAGCTAGGGCTCAAACCGCCAGAGCTGAGACCATCTCCAGAGGCATTAGGCCACTGAGCCACCACCACCTCTATGGAAGAAAAGATTATTTGAGAAGGAGATAAGTTATTAAATAAGTTACTAAAATTGCTTGCAATGAAGGGGGGGAGTTATTTCTTTATATATTTCTTTTCTTTTTCTTTACTGTATTGTTGTTTTTCTTTCTTTTCTATATTTCTTCCTATTTTTTCTTTTCTGCATTTTCTTTTCTTTTTTTTTAGTTTGTATTAGGGTATATCATTTTAATTGTAATTACTAATAAAATTACACCCACACATACCAAAAAAAAAAGAAATGCAGGACCAGAACCAAAGGAATCATTACAACAGTGATACCGCAAAATACTCTTAAATGCCACAGTTTCAAAATCTGGGACTTGGGAAATATTGCTAAGAAACTGGTTGTCAATAAACTTCAGCTAACACATAGAGATTTTCATTATCTTTAGAGGATTTCTATGTTGTCTTTTGAATTTGTTAGCACCAAATATGGCAGTGTTTAATTAGAAATATGAGACATCTGAGAAAGATTGCATCTCAGTTGGAATGCAAGGAGGTGCTAGTAGATTTTACTTTGGAGGGGGTCTTCTCCATCACAGGGTGGTAAGTTTCCTGCACTGAAGGATGCTGGGAACAGACAGAGCAACTCAGTGGAAAAAACTGGAAGGTGAACTTTAACTTGGGGAATGATTAACTAGAAATTGTAGAGAAGATCCTATAGATTTTGCAAAATGCTCGTAATATCTTAGAAATGTTTGCTAGTCCGCTTTGACTTTGGAGCTGGGATATTTTCTAATGATTTTGTCCTTCTTTGTCCTTTGTTTCTATCTAACAAAAGGCTGGGTGGAGTGCTACAAGTCAGGAGGGTTTATAACAAACAGGAAAATAATGTGGAGGAAGACAAATGGAGAATTATGAAATGCTGTGTCTATGTAAGAAGGTCTTTAAGTTACAACTTACTCTGGACTATGTATCAAGATCCCTCTATTAAAAAAGCACAACTGAAGATATGTTTTCAAACAGAGTAGCAGCACCTTAACATGAAGTAATTTCAAGGATAGGTAAAAAGAAATGTCAAAGTATTTTTTTTTTATTCAGAGGCAATTGACTTTTTCTCTGCTGCAAATCAAATTCCTTCCATGGCAATGTGTTGGGGGATCACATGAAGAAATGGGGAAAACTGAAGCCAGCAGTGCCAACATCCAACGTTAGAAGTTAGTCAAGACTCCCTTTTTTCCCCATCTCAGCCCCTTTTTTTTTCTTTCTTTCTCTCTCCCCCTGCCTAACACAGGCACAGCACTGAAGGATGCTTTTGGTGCAGTTTGCCGATAGATACAACCTTTGAACTAATATAATTAAATCCTGCATCTGCGCAGACACACAGAGAGAGACAGAGAGAGAAAGACCACATCTGCATTGTGTCTGCATAGGATGTGGGAGTTTACACAGGGATTCTAGAATTGCGTCATTCGATCTATGCCTACTGGGCGTAGTTATTTTGGACTGTTTCCAGGTCAGGCAGAGAGAGCTGATCTGAGAACAAAGTGGGTCAACTATATCCAGCATAAACATACTGGGTGATGCTGTGTGCAACTGCAGTCCAGGATGTCATTCTTGGGCTGGAAATTTTACTGGAAGTATATTTTGGGGTAGAAAATTCCCCACAATAATTTCTCCACCTCTGAGTCAAGTTTTGAGATAAGTTACTTGCCATAGATAAGGCAATTAGGCAGTTTGTAAAGACCACATTGTTGCATTCTTTAAAGTCAGAATGTGACTGTATACACCTTAGCAGGGGTTCTCAACCTTGGCAACTTTAAGACTTGTGGACTTCAACTCCCAGAATTCCTCAGCCAGCAAAGCTGGCTGAGGAATTCTGGGAATTGAAGTCCACAAGTCTTAAAGTTGCCAAGGTTGAGAACCCCTGCCTTAGAGCATGGTGTATGTTATGAAAACGAAATGTTATGAAAATGTAACATGTATATTGTTGGCAATACATGTGTGTAATAAATTTAGAATGGAAGCAACGTACAATGAAAATAAGAGAAAATGTAGTGGTGAAGGCACCAGGTTAGAAATGGGGAGATGGTGAATTCTAGTCCTTCCTTAGGCATGAAGCTAATTCGCTGACCTTGGGCCAGTCATACTCTCTCTCAGCTCAAGGAAGCAGGCAAGGGCAAACCACCACTAAAATCTGCTAATAAAACTGCAGAGAGGCAATCATCAGGAGTCAACACTGACTTGAAGTACCCCACAAATAATGTTTTGAGCTTCATCAGAATTCTTTTTCTTCTCCTTCCTTCTCAATCAGAGGAAAAGTCTTATTATTATTGTTGCTTACTCATACAAAACTTAATCAATGGTCTTACTTCCATGTAACATGTGCTGCATATGGATGGTTATCTGCAGACATAAATATCCAGACTATTGCACAAGACAGAAAAAGAATCTTTATACCAGGCTAACATTTGGTAAGGAATACAACATGTGCAATCTAATATCTGAGATCTCAATGTCAACGCTGCTAACATCGGATGTCTTGCTTTGACAACAGATGGAAATGCAGCCATTTTTCCTCTATTGTTTTTAAAGTTAGTTGATGCTGGGAGGGGGAATGTGGATGAGTATCCAGCTAGTCATAACAATAATAACTCAGCCGTGGGAACCTAAGGTTATTGGGCCCTGAGTTGATAGAGTTTTGGCTGGCTGGAGAGCTGGGGAGAAAGCCAGTGCTTCAAGCTAATCGGGGAATGTGATTTATGACCGTTTATTGGAGGAGGAAATTGTGCTTTGTTACACTGTGCCCAGGGGAGGGGAATTTAGTTTTTGGTTTCAACTATGTAGTGCCGATACTATGTTTCTCGAATAAAAGATTCTTTAAGGTAAACAATGCCTCAAAGTTCTTTTGAAGAGTTTCATCTGTTGGAACCAAACAGAGGAAATAGATGAACTTTTTGCTAGTCAGCTAACTAAGGTTTGTAGGAAGCAAATCACAATAGTAATGGGGGACTTTAACTACCCTGACATCAACTGGGAGACAAACTCTGCACCAAGTGGAAGAGCAAACAGATTCCTGACAAACCTAGCAGACAACTTTGTCTCCCAAAAAGTAGAGAAGGGAACTAGGGGATTAGCCATTTTGGATCTAATTCTCACTAACAGAGATGAAATGATAAAAGGTGTTAAAGCCACAGGAACCTTGGGAGGTAGTGATCATGCAATATTGGAATTCAACATTATGGAAGATGAAGTGAGGAAAGCTAAGGTTCATAATGAACTAAGGCTTGCGACCAAAGTCAAAAATAACAAAAAAAGCTTCTTTCAACATGTAAAAAACAAGAAAAAAGTGAAGGAAACGATTGGTCCATTAGTGGGTGAAAGTGGCAAGAAGGTGACAAGCAATAGGGAGAAAGCAGAACTATTTAATTTATTTTTTGCATCTGTCTTTACACAAAGGGAAAAAAACAGACCAACCTATCAAAAATAGTGCCATAAAAAACAGTATAGAAACACAAGTTAAGATAGGCAAGAAAATGATAAGTGAACACCTGTCCAGCCTAGACGAGCTCAAATCACCAGGATTATACCCCCAAGGATTGCACCCCAAGGATTACACCCCAAGGTTCTCAAGGAACTGGCAGATGTGATCTCAGAACCACTGAATTATATTTTTCAAAGATCTTGGAGCACTGGGGAACTACCAGAGGACTGGAAAAGGGCTGATGTAGTTCCCATCTTCAAAAAAAGGGGGAAAAATGGATCCAGGAAATTACAGACCTATCAGCCTGACCT
The DNA here is from genome assembly GCA_034064705.1 of Bothrops alternatus. Classification (NCBI taxonomy): domain Eukaryota; kingdom Metazoa; phylum Chordata; class Lepidosauria; order Squamata; family Viperidae; genus Bothrops; species Bothrops alternatus. Next base: position 2,431,673 of record JARGCV010000040.1, read on the forward strand.
CAATACCTGGGAAGATTCTGGAAAAGATAATCAAGCAATGAATCAGTGAACACCTAGAAGCAAACAAAATCACTACTAAAAGCCAACATGGGTTTGTCAAAAACAGATCATGCCAGACAAACCTTATTGCATTCTTTGACCAAGTGACAAAATTAGTGGATCAGAGGAATGCTGTGGATATAATTTATTTGGACTTCAGTAAGGCATTTGATAAAGTAGATCACAATCTACTACTTGATAAGATAGAAAAATGTAGGTTAGACAGCATCACCACCAGATGGATTCGTAGCTGGCTGACCAGCCGTACTCAGCGTGTGGTCCTCAATGGAACTGCATCTACATGGAGGGAAGTGTGTAGTGGGATGCCCCAGGGCTCTGTTCTATGCCCGTTGCTCTTCAACATCTTCTTCACAATTTGGACGAGGGGATAGATGGGGAACTCATCAAATTTGCAGATGACACCAAACTGGCAGGAATAGCCAACACTCCAGAAGACAGGCTTAAGATACAGGAGGAACTGGACAGACTTGAACACTTTGGGCACTATCTAACAAAATGAAATTCAATGGTGAAAAAAGTAAGGTTCTACATTTAGGCATGAAAAACCAAATGTACAGGTATAGTATAGGGGATACCTTGCTCAATAGTAGTAACTGTGAGAGGGACCTCAGAGTCCTAGTGGACAATCACTTAAATGTGAGCCAGCAGTGTGCTGCAGCTGCCAAAAAAGCCAACATAGTGCTGGGCTGCATTAACAGAGGGATAGAATCAAGATCATGTGAAGTATTAATACCACTTTACAATGCCTTGGTAAGGCCACACTTGGAATACTGCATCTAGTTTTGGTCACCATGATGTAAAAAGATGCTGAGACTCTAGAAAGAGTACAGAGAAGAGCAACAAAGATGATTAGGGGACTGGAGACTAAAACATATAAGGAACGGTTGCTGGAATTGGGTATGTCTAGTGTAATGAAGAGAAGGATGAGGGGGGACATAATAGCAGTGTTCCAATATCTCAAGGGCTGCCACAAAGAAGATGGAGTCAAGCTATTCTCCAAAGCGTCTGAGGGCAGGACAAGAAGCAACGGATGGAAACTAATCAAGGAGAGAAGCAACCTAGAACTAAGGAGAAACTTCCTGACAGAACAATTAACCAGTGGAATAACCTGCTTCCAGAAGTGGTGAATGTTCCAACACTGGAAGATTTTAAGAAGAGACTGGACATCCATTTGTCCGAAATGGTGTAGGGCAGTGGTTCTCAACCTTTTTCAGGTTGAGACCCCACTTGCCCTGCCCATGCGTGGTGCGACCCCATGCGCGCGTGACAAAAAAAAAGCAAAAACAAAATGTCGGACTGCGACGGGCCGATCCGCACATGCGCGGCGTGCGTGCGACGGCCCGAACCGCGCATGCGCGGCGCGCGCGACGATGGAAAAAAAAAGCAAAAACAAAATGGCGGACCATGATGGGCCGATCTGCGCATGCGCGGCACATGTGCGACGGCCCGAACCGCACATGCGCGGCACACGCGCGATGAAAAAAACAAAAAAAACACAAAAAAACAAAATGGCGCACCGCGGTGTCCGGCAACCCCCGCGAAACGGTCGTTCGACCTCAAATGGGGTCGCGACCCATAGGTTGAGAACCGCTGGTGTAGGGTTTCCTTCCTGAGCAGGGGGTTGGACTCAATGGCCCCCAAGGTCCCTTCCAACTTTATTATTATTATTATTATTATTATTATTATTATTATTATTATTATTATTATTATTACTATTACTATTACTATTACTATTGTTAATAATTCCCCTCCCTTGGGTACAATGTAACAAAGCACAATTCCGATGTTAGCAGTGTTGACATCCAGCTTTAGTTAAATCAGGAACAAAATATGGCAGTTTTAGCTATTATTACTTGCACTGTTCACAAAGGATTTCTGAATACCAGCTTCTAGAAGAGGGGAGAAAAGGTAAATCACCCTCTCACCCTCAAGAACTGTGTAAAAGCTACTGGGTCAAGTTTCACAAACAGGATATTGAATTCAGGCAGCGTTTCTCAACCTTCTCAACTTTGGCAACATTTATGATGTGTGGACTTCAACTCCCAGAATTCCTCAATCAGCAACCTCAATTCTGGGAGTTGACGTCCACACATCTTTTTTTTTTTTTTAATAAAAATTCTTTTATTAAAACAATCAGCATTGGACATAAAAACATATTATGCAGCAATCATCATGACACCTGGTATACAATACTAAGTATTAGTCTTTGAAAACGTCTGAATTAGTAGGCTTTTTCCCCCCCCCTCCTCGCGTCTAGCCTCAACTATACTCCTGTTACATTTTATTTGATTGGTGTTTCTCCTATCTGTTTCAATATTAATGTGATCAACGTTTTCAAAGACTAATACTTAGTATTGTATACCAGGTGTCGTGATGATTGCTGCATAATATGTTTTTATGTCCACTGCAGTAGAGTATGCTTTATCCAGAAGGAAAAGTGTTCAAATTATGGGAAGAAAGGTAGGAAGACCTTTATTAAATCATGTTGGCAAAAGAGGATTACAATGTCAAAAATGTAGTAACGTGGTTCCCCAGATCAGGCATCTACCATTTGAGGTAGGGACCACTTTGCCACAATTGTAGTTATAATGACCAGGGATTCACCTCTAGACAGCAACTGGATGGGGAAGGCTATTACCTTGATAAGATGGACAGGGGATCAGTCCTTAGTGTTCATTTATGTGCCTCTATTCTAAGGAGCTGAGATTTAATTTCTACAGATGAATCCTCGGAGATGGCAACAGGAAATCTAAAGAATGCAAATTAAGGAAGAATGCTTTATCATCATTAAACGTATTTTAAAAACCAAAGAGTTTCCCTGGAAAAAGAAACCACAGGAGGACATAATAATTTTGCAATTCATAGAGTGATATGTTTCTTATGAAAGTCACAAGGCTACTCCTGAAATAGAGTCAATTGCTTACTGAAATTCATTTGTATATGTTGTTAAACTCCAGTTAACAACTCAGTTCCATGTGTATCTGACTTGATTACTATCTTTATTAACTGTCCAACAAGGGGAACTGTTTGTTTGTTTGTTTTATAGGCCATCTGACTCTGAGCAACTTATGATTAAAAACTACTCATTAAAAGAAATATGCAACAGATCAGAAGATCAAAGTACAAAGAATCAAAAACAAATCAAACCAACAACAGGACTCTATAAACACAAAGCCTAGGAAAGCACAGAGGTCCATGCAGGGAACTTCTGGTGAAGAATGCTCACTTCCAAGGCCCTTCCAGAGAGAACCAGTTCCATCTCAACCTGTTCATCCCCATTCTTGATCTTCACTAGGTTAAACCTTCTACATATCTACTATGGTGACCCAGTGGTTGGAATGCAGTATTGCAGGATATTTCTGCCAACTACCAGGAGTTTGATTCTGACCCCTCAAGGTTGACTCAATCTTCCATTCTTACGAGATTGGTAAAATGAGGACCCAGATTGTTGGGGGAAAATATGCTGAGTCCGTAAACTGCTTAGAGAAGGCTGTAAAGCACTATGAAGCGGTATGTAAGGCTAAGTGCTATTACTATTGCTATTTGCAGTGCTTTTTTTCTTTAAAAAAAAGGTGCCAGAACTCACATACGTCATACAACCTGCCTTGCCTACCCTACAAGGTTCCATCCAAAAAAGGTGCCGGAACTCCGTTCTGGGTGTCCTATGAGAAAAAAAGCCCTGGCTATTTGTTCAGGGAAGAGCTGTATAACTGTGTATCATCTGCTTATTGACAGACTACACCCCAAATCATTGAATTACCTCTCCCAGTATCTTCATGTACATATTAAATAAAGAAAAGACTGAGTGTTGAGGCACTTCATTTTGGAGGTTCAATGACTCAATCTCCCACCCGTGCCACATACCGATTAGAGTCATCCATTCAACAAAAATCAAAACTATTCAAGCTGCCTTGTAGACAGTCCACAAGAATACCAAAGTTCAAATGTCTCCATCAGGACCAGTAGAGTGTCACTTCCCCATCCCCATACATCACTGATGAGAGTAACCAATACAGTTTCTGTCCTAACCGAGAAGAGCTGCCACAACACCACCTTCTCCATCACTTTCCCTATAAAAAAGAACTTAGAGATGGGGAGTAATTGTCTGATATAGCCGGATCCAAGGTCAGCATCCTAGGAAGAGGGCAGACCAAAACTTTTTTCCGGGTTTCCAGCATCTTCCACTACCTCTGTGGTGGAATTATCCACCACAGTCTGGATCCAGGCCTCTGTCCCACATGTAGCAGATCATGCAAGCTCAATAGGACTGGAACTTATTAATATATCTACTGGTAGATGGTGTTTCTTCAAGACAGGATAGCCAGGCTTCACCAAAACAGATATGGAAATGCAACACTGATACATGATTGTCCCCATGCTGGTGTGCTTTCTCTTCCCTTTTCTCTTCTGCCAAGAATATAAATTCATCCATATTCATCCAACTTTGGTCTATACATAAATCAGTATTGCAAACCCTGATCAAAAATCCAAATAGCTTCATGTACACGTAGAGTTTCCAAGCATGTAGCAGAGTGGAGGGAGAAGGGAAAAAAATAAAATAAATAAATGAAGGAAAAGAGCTGACATCCTCAGAAGGAGGGGCTGTGGGATGCAAACCATAAATTTACTCTGATCCCTATTTATCTTAAATCAGTGCTTGAAACAAAATATCCCCTGGGTGATTCTTTCACTAGATCACCATTTTGGCTGAAACATTTATGGGGCCCAATTTGTGCCAATCCTGCTTTGTTATTGCCATTGCAAAATGATCCTAGCTCTGATACACATTGACACACATTTATTATGATGACATCACATTATGCAGTAACCACTAATATTATCATGCTTGCCAGCATGTCCAAGGATAAAAACACCCCTCGCTTGTCTGTTTTCTCCATCTTCTCCTTATCAGTGGTTAATTTCATTGGTCAAGGGAAATTTTTATATAAGATGAAACAAAGACGGGGATTACACAATGGGCAAGGGTAAAATATAGTTCATGGCATAGTGGCTTTGCAAACTTAGTCCATAGTTCAATAAATCATGATTCCATTATCCATGACTTAGTATATTGCACAAATCCAGCAAAACGTATAAGATTATGAGGAGAAAGCATCAATGTATTTACTTACGGTTTTCATATTTGTCTCCTGCTTTTCCTTCAAGAAGTCCATATAATAATGCATATTTCTCTCTTGCCTAGTTTTATACTCTCAATAACCCTATGAGGCAGTCTGGCCTGAGGAAAAAATGCCTGGACCAAGAAAAACTTTTGCCACCCTTCACCAAGGGAATGGGATTGTTACAAGTTTAAACTTCTCTTCTTAGATGTATGTACGAGAAAGTGACTGAAATGCATAAGATTTAGGAAATCTTCAGGCTGCAGAAGTATTATAATAAGTGCTAAAATGATTATATTGGGATTCTGCCATTCTTCCAGAAGGAAAGAGTTGCTCCTTTTCTCCATTTTCTTTTCCCAAATTTTTCTCTGAGGCAACGTAGATTGAAATATGGGAATTAGCCCAAGATCTTCAAAGTTGTTACACAGCTCAGGAAAGAGTTTAAAACTTTACTTCCCCATGAAAGTCCAAGACTTTATCCAGTAGTAGGCCTTCTTCAATCTGGTGCTCTCCTCTGATGTTGGACTGTAAACAAGCTCCCATTTACCTCCCAGTCAACATGACCTTACATTGTTTGGCACAAATGTAGAAGGTTCACTTCAGCCAGAGCAGAGTGATAAGGACACTACCTTGTCCTTATCACAATTTTAGGAAAGCTATTATACATGGAGCTTTGGTAAGTCTCTCTCTCTCTCTCTCTCTCTCTCTCTCTCTCTCTCTCTCTCTCTCTCTCTCTCTCTCTCTCTCTCTCACACACACACACACACACACACACACACACAAACTTTTAGTATTTGCTTGTGTGAAATGACTCTTGGATTATTGCACAGGCCAAATTTAGATAGGGTGGCATGTATCCCTTTGTACCAGGTTGGCCACCTTCACTCCTGAATTTAAAAGGTAGAAAGGAGGGAAACTGCATGAGTGAATAAATCAAGTTAATCACAATATCCATCGGAGAAAGCTTGACCCCAGGGAATAAAATGCTGATCTCTCATTTCCAGGATAAACCACTAGGCCCCAGCTTGAGCCATTAACCTCAAGATTTTACAGCCTCCCATTTACTCACTAGAGAATAGCAAAGCGCAATTAGGCAGACCAATGTCCCACTACCTTTTAGCTGGTAACCTTTTCACCTCATTACCTATTGGTGCTATTTATTTTTACAACACTGCCTCCTAGGAACTCTTGAGGTCTCTCCTTCCCCCTTCCCCCAAGGCAACTCTGTAGGATGATGCACTGAATATTGTCATGACCTCAACTCCTTTACAAGAATGTCTCCCAGCTTTCTCTTTTGCACTAATCCAGCCTTAATTGGCTTTTTGCCACCATCACCACCCATTCCTCAAAGCAAAGATGCATCACCATGCATCAATGAAATCCAGACAATGTGTCATTGCATCCCCATCTGAACACCAAAATAGGAAGGGAGGGACAAATAAAGGACATTTATTCATCAGCTGCATCCATCCAGGATAGCCATTTTGAGATAAACTGCATTCCCAAAGAATGCTCCATTTGAAATGTAGCAGACAGAAACATAATTAATAGAAGTACAAATATTAACCCGATACACCATGAATATAACATAACATAAATTCTGCACCAGCAATATTTTAATCCCCCACTCATGGTGTTTAGTTTTATTAGCATTGTGCTAATAATACATTAAGCTCATATCACCAAAGGACACAATTACGAATAAACAGTCCAATTTATGCTTTCAGTCTTCCTGTAGCCTCTTCCTGAAATTTCTCAGGAAGAAAACTTCACAGATTTCCAAACATTCTGAAATTATCTAATTTTCCCACAAAGTCATTCTGAAAAGTCATCAACCCACCTGAGCAGAACAGAGTTGGAAGGGGCCTTGGAGATCTTTTAGTCCAACGCTCTGCATAAGCAGGAAATCCCATAAAAGAGCCAAGGTTGCCTACCCCCGCCCTATACCATTTCAACCTTTTTTTTTTTTTTGCATCTCTCTTATGCTGTGGGAAATTCAGGTTCTAATAAAATTTATATAAGCCTGAAAGCTCCTCTCACCTGCTCTAAAGTAGATAATTCTCCACAGAAATGTGCATAGCTTTAAAAAGTGGTAGCTATTCCTTTATCTAACCTCTTCACAGAGGTTTGACTGTGTCTCCAAGAGGCACAGCCTACTTAATTAGGTTTGCAAATATACATGCATGATATTGTTTCCAACCTGATTTTTTTTTTAAAGCAAAGTGTTGGAGAAAGCAATGTCATTAAAAAAAAAATAATTACTTGAATCCAGTCCAGTTTCTAATCCAGTTTTGGGAAGGAAATCTTCTTAGTTGCCCTCCTAAACATCTTCAGATTAGATGCATGGAGTGTAACTCAACTGATTCTTGTAGATCAGCAGTGCTTTTTCAAGAGGCAACTGGACTTTCTTATTTTTCTTTGAAAATGTTTCACTTCTCATCCAAAAAGCTTCTTCAGCTCTCAACAACCTGCACCTATCTTCAACAGTGACGGGACAAAGAGCAGAAAACATCCTGCAGCCAAGAAAGTTCCACAACATTTGCACTACTCAGGTGACTCTGAGGACACAGGTAAACCTCCAGACAGCCTCAACAGCTCTCTAAAAGAATGCAAATGACCAGCTGTCTGCAAGGAGTATAAATCCTGCCATTCCCCACTATCCAGTCAGAGCTGAAGAAGCTTCTTGGATGAGAAGAAAAAAGTTTTCAAAGAAACATTTTCAGTCAACTCCTGAAAAAGCACTTTGGGAAAACCATGACCTCGATGACTGAGAATCTCCATAGACCATCAGCAGTTTTCAATATCCAGGACTTTGATGTCCTTCTAGACTGCTGTGCCATCTGAAAGTCATGGCTTACAGGTAGTCCTCAACTTAAGACCACAACTGGGATCAGAATTTCCACTGTGGTTGTTAAGTGAATTGCATTCAGTTTTATTGTCTTTTTTTCTGCCATGGTTTTAAGAGAATCACTACAGTTGCTAATCAAAGAGCAAAGACCTTTAAATTCTTAAGTGAATCCAGCTTCCCCCATTAATTTTGCTTGTTGGAAGCCTACTAGCTAGGTCACAAATTGTGATCACGTGACCCTAGGATGCCGAAACTGTTGTAAATATATGTTGGTTGCCAGGTGCTTAAATTTTGATCATGTGACCATAGGGAATACTGCGAAGATCGTAAGTGCAAGAATCTGTCCTAAGTTGCTTTCTTCAGTGTTGTCGCAACCTTGAACAGCTGGTAAACTAACGGTTTTAAGTTGAGGACTATCTGTAGTTGGCCTTCAGATGTTCTGGGATCTGAAGTTTGTTTCAGAAAGTGATATTCAGTCTTACTTACTTACAATCTTATCTCAAGATTCTTTCTTGAACTCTATGTTATATAATATCTAATATACAATATGTAGGAGTTTGTTGATATCGGTGTAAATAACACTTTGCTCTGCCTCTTTTCTGCCTACAAATTCTAAGTATCTTAATGGTTTGGAGCAAATGAGAATATACATTCTAAAACTTAAAACAGAGAAGATGGCTGATATGTATGGAAATTGAACAGCTACTGAAAGACCAAGTTCATAGCTTGGATTGGTTTTTATGGTCCTGTTGCTTTATGCCAAGGTACAATTGCAGTCAATTACATTGACTTATAAATAAATTAAGAACCTGTTACTGAGTAATTAGAACCCTTTTACTCAGGATCTGTTCATCTACCAGTTCAAAGAAACATCACCCCATACACAATGGCCACCATCTCTGAGCCCAAATGATCAGTCATGGAAGTTGCCCTGAATACTAGTATATTTTCAAGCTCAAGTTCAAAGAATTCTCCCTAAATTACAATGCCTTAAATCAGCGGTTCTCAACCTGTGGGTCATGACCCCTTTGGGGGTTGAATGACTGTTTCACAGGGGTCACCTAAGACCAGGGCTTTTTTTCCTCATAGAACACTCAGAACGGCATTCCAGCACCTTTTTTTGATGGATTTTTTCAACTTTTCCATGAGCTGTGCTACTCCCTCTATTCTATTGGCTTTCAAAAGCCAATAGAATAGACTCTATTGAATATACTTTTAATTATTCAATAGATTAAGGGTCTATTCAATAGACTCTATTCTATTGGCTTTCGAAAGCCAATAGGAATTGTCCAGACTTGGTCGTTAACGACTGTCTCTGCACTGCTGAGGGCGCCAAAAGACCCAAGTTTGCAGGAACTTTTCACCCCTCCCTGCTGAGCAATTACGCCATCTCCTACTTGTAAGTAAAAGAGGACCAGGGGTGGGAGGTGGGGAGCAGCACTTAATTCTGCCCTGCCGAAAAAGCGGAGTCCATGTGCTCGCCTGCCTCGTGCTCACCTCGTGCACCATCAGTGTGCATTGCGGCAGCTGCTGTGGGAGCCGTGAGGCCCACTTGACACAGCGGGGCTGTGCGGGAAAGGTGGCGGCGGAGGTGGTCCTGGCGTGGCAGCGGCAGGCACTAGCTGACTGGTGGTATGTTGCCATATTCTAAAAGTGGTACAGTCGGTGAAAAGGTTGAAAAGCCCTGCATTAATGGACCAATTATTTCATAACAGTAGCAAAATTACAGTTATGAAGTAACAACGAAAATAATTTTATGGTTGGGAGTCACTACAAGATGAGGAACTGTATTAAAGGGTCGCAGCATTAGGAAGGTTGAGAACCACTGCCTTAAATCATAAATAAGTCATCTGTAATCTGATCCATAATCTGTATAGAATCATAGAACTGTACTCTACAATTTGCTGAAAAAACAATTAATCATCTTTAAAAACTCAAGTAATAAGTGTGTCATGTAGAGTTAGAGGCTACTCTTAACAAACACTTGATGGCTGATAGACCATAATCACTAGAAAGAAGTGAGCAAGTCTCCATGGCCAGCTAATCAGTCTGATAAACTCCTGGAGAGGAATCTGATGGTTAGCATTTCACAGCCAATAGTAGTGGGAATTTTCCACTGTACATCTTGGAGAAAGTTGTACTTTGCTTTCTTTTCTCTTAGCCAGCCTGCCTGCTGGTTTCCCACTGCCTTTGCTGAGAGTGGAACTCAGCTTCACACCTATCTTCAAGTGACTCTGCTTAAAATTGATAATTTCCCATAAGAATCAAACCACACTCTAGAGAAAGCTGTTACTCTCAGCCAATGCAATGGAATGGTGTGGAAAATGTGTGATGTGTGTGTGAGAGAGAGGGGGGCAGGAGGGAGAGAGGGAGAGATAGAGAGCGAACACTGAGCATGTCATAAGTGACTTCCCAACTATGACCTAAGAATAAAACCCTACTGAAATTAGAGGAACATATTCTGACTAAATATGATTGGAATCACAAAACACATTGTTGGAGAATGTAGCATGACAGAAGCCATGAAAGAGACCTTTGCTACCAATCTTTGAAATGTTTTCACGTGTTTCACTACATGGATTTGAAAGTGAATACAGTGAATTCTTGAAAATCCAGGTAATCTAGAATTAGCCTTAAGATATCAAATGCCAGCTGTCATCTGTTCCCTCCCTCTAACCCAGACATGTCAAACACAAGGCCCGGGGGCCGGATTCTGCCCGCGAAGTGGTTTCATGTGGCCCACTAAGCCATCCTGGAAACAGTGAGGGAACGGCCCCCGCTGCCTTGGCCCTGGCACAGGAGCCAATGTTCAATTTTGTGGTGGCCATCTATGCTGAAACGTATTCAGTCTTAGCTCTACAAGGCCATCTAGAAACACCGAGAAACCAGCCCCTGTTGGCCCCACATCCTGGGTGCATGCTGGGGAGGTGTCACCCTTTGTGAGGAATGACAAGGTATTTTTTAAGATTTTAAGCTATATTGTATGTTTTGGGTTTTAAATGGGGATTTCGGCCAAATTATTTAATTCATTTTTAATTATTTTAAATTTTGTATATTTATATGTTTTTAAATTTTAGGCTGTACACCGCCCCGAGTCCTTCGGGAGAGGGGCGGTATAGAAATTTGATTAATAAATAAATAAATAAAAAATAAATGAAGAAATGGACCATGCCTTGGTACTTGCCCCAGCCCCACCCTCTTCTGCCAGAGATCCTCAGATCTGTCCCACTCCTGCCCAGGCCCCCACAGGCACCCTTGAGGCGAACAATGTAGAGCTGGCTATGTCCATCCAGTAGGCCACACCCACTCCATCCACGCCCACCCAGTGGGCCGCATCTACCCTGGCCACACCCTCCCGGCCCCCCGCAATGCTGATGTGGCCCTCAATGAAATTGAGTTTGACACCCCTGCTCTATCCCTTCCTTCCTTCCTTCCTTCCTTCCTTCCTTCCTTCCTTCCTTCCTTCCTTCCTTCCTTCTTTCTTTCTTTGTGGCAACCTAAAGAAATATGTCCTTTCTATCACAGAACTAAACCTTCTGCTGTACTGGTTCTTTATCTTCCCTGCATTACTCTCCAACTTTAGGGACAGAATTATCACGGGATGCTTCTGTGGCTTTGGGGGGCGGGGAGAGATATTAGTGCAAGGACTAAGTTGGAAACTGAATTTATTTATTTATTTATTAATCAATAAATAAATGCTCATTTCACAAAAAGTGACTCTAGACAGTATAGAACAATAAACAAACAAATAAACAAAACAATCATTATCTAAAACCATTACACAACAATTATAAAAAGATCATTAAGAACTATAAAAGCAGAACTAAAACAATGAAAGAAAATAATAGACCGGAGGAAGTTCATAATAACAGAACCACCTCACAAGTTGACCCATCCCCTGGGGTCCCCAGGCCTGATGGTGTAACTGGATCTCGAGGGACCTTCAAAAGCTCAGGAGTGAGGAGGCTGACCTTACATATGCAGGGAAAGGCAAGCAGCAAGAATCCATACAAAACTAGTAATAGAGAGGGAATGAGGTTTTGTGGAGCTGTGTTTTTCTTTCCTTTCTTACAATGAAAGATACTGAAGGAATAGCATTGCTGCCCTTAGGTGATGTTGTCTTGGGAACAGGAAGGTTCATACAAGAGAGGATAAGAGGGGAGAACTATCTCCTGAACATACGATCCAGAGAGTAAAAGCTCTATGGATTTGTGCTAAGAGGTGCCACTATTGTATATAATTTCACCTTGGGGAACCATTAAGACAGTGAAATGGGGAAATGAGAGTTGAGACTGCTGCTGCCATTCCTTTCTTCTCAATTTGACAACAAAAAAAAGATGTTCACATGGGACTATCCTGGACAAAAAGGGGGAAGACCTAATCAAGTTGAAAGCAGGGCTGGACACAGGTATTTTCCTGTGCTTTAGGAAAACATTAAAATATTTCCTTTTGCACAGGCATTATGATTGACACTCTCCTTTGGGGGCAAAGAGGATAATTACTTACAGCCCTTTGGGCCTGCTCCATTTAAATAAATGAAAGGAACATTTGGGGATGCTGAGGGAGAGATGAAAATGTATCTTCCCCCACCCTACTTCCAAAAACATATTTTGTTTAGCTCCTTTCCTGCTACTGTAGTACAATACAGGATTGGAGAATGCAGGTTAGGAAAGCTGTGTGAGAAGCATCAAAAGATAAGCAAAGCCCCTCCAGGTTACATCTATTTGTCTGGTGTGTTATTTCCCACATTAACACAACTTGGTATCTCCAAAAAGCCTACAAGCAACATCTTGATGCCCCAGCTTCTGCCTACAAACTAGCATTCAGTGTCATGCCCCTTTTGAACAAGGAAGTACCAAACCAATGTGCTTATAGGTAACTATCATATACTACATCATGTATTAGAAGAAACCTCTAGGAAGGTGTTCTCCAACCTTGATTTCTCCAAATATGTTAGACTACAATTCATAGAATTCCCAGCCGCTGCTATATGACCATATGCTATATGGTCCGGTACGCTCCCACAGAGTGGGTCTCCTCAGGGTGCCGTCGGCCAGACAATGTCGGCTGGCGACCCCCAGGGGGAGGGCCTTCTCTGTGGGAGCTCCAACGCTTTGGAACAAGCTCCCCCCCGAACTCCGTACGATGACGGAATTGCGTTCCTTCCGTCGAGAATTAAAAACATATCTATTTCGACAAGCCGGCCTGGGATAGTAGCTCCGGTTCCAACAAGGCCATAATTGTTTTTAGGGGATTGAGTTTTTAAGATTATGTATTGGGTTTTTAAATGATTGGGCCAAATTATTTAATCTATTTTTAACAATTTTACTTTTTGTATGTTGATGTTTTTTAATTGGGCTGTACACCGCCCCGAGTCCTTCGGGAGGGGGGCGGTATAAAAATCGTAAAAATAAATAAATAAATAAATAAATAAATCAGGCAGTAGGATAACAATGTTTTAATCTAGTGTTATTCTTCACACACTCACACGCGCGCACGCACACACCCACAAACCAAAAAACCTTGGCTCTTAATTCAGCAGAGCCAAGGACTATTGCAGCATAAATGAATAGTGCAGTTAACATAAAGAAATGTACAAGTAATCCTTGACATAGTCCTTTATTTGGTGACTGTTCAAAGTTACAATGGCACTAAATAAAGGCAAGTAATGAAAGTTTTTTACACTTACAACCATGTACCATCTCCATGGTTAAGTGATCAAAATTCAAACACTTGACAACTGGCTCACATTCATGACAATTACAGTGTCCTGGGGTCAAGTGATCACCTTTTGCGACCTTCTGACAAGCAGTCAATGGGAAGTCAGATTCACTTAACAACCATGTTGCTAAGTGAACAACCGCGGTAATTTATCAACTGTTGTGAGAAAAGTTGGAAAATGGAGCAAAACTCACAAAACTCTTTTGTTTAACAATGGACAATTTAAGCTCAATCGTGGCTGTAAGTGGATGAGTAATGTGGAAGGCAGGAGCTTCTTATAATGAAAGTTCTTGTTATGAAAGTAAGTATACTAGAAATAGGTAACTAAGATAAAACTATTAGCAGAAGACCCATGTTGCCTTTTCATTCTCCCTTACGCACTTTGGCAAAAGAAGCATCTCTTGATTTCCTCCCTGCCCACTGCTGCTTCTCCAGCTGTGGATAGGAGAAGTAGGGGGCAAGAAAATGGACCGTTTCTGATGTTCCATCCTGCACTCTAACCCAGTGATTACTTTGTGGATCACAGAAGATCTACTTACTGGTTTTCTGCTGTCAGTTCTTCCCTGGTCTTATCCCGCTTCTTTCTCTACTTCTCATGCAGACAGAATTTCGATTTTGTGTCATCAATGAGGCAGAACAGGGCTGGAAATGCAGTCAGCCCTTCTTTAAGTAAGAATGGTTTTCTGCTGGGTCTCCTACTGAATAACCAGCACTGCAGGGCTGTAGTGTGGAAGAACTCAGGCTGTAATTCTGGTGTTCAGACTTGTGCTGTTGCTACGGCTAAATCAAATCAGTTCAGTAAAGCTCTTTGGTAGAATAATGATTTGATAGTATCCTATCACCAATCATTACGCAGAAAAAAAAATCTCTTCTACCCCTCCTCTCTACCCAGAAAGAGAGAAGAGGAAAATATTTCTAACGCCTTATAAACACCTTTAGGATATGATTTCCCCATATCCTAAAATTTGGTTTTGATTTTATTTACTGATTCCTCCCCCCCCCCCCGCCGCCCAAGTATAGCCATCAACCATCCAGCAAATGAGAAAATACTACCACGGATTCCTGCTCAGTTTAACTCTTCTTCCTGTTTATCATGTTTGTCTTTACCCTAAAGATGCTAAGCCATCTTTTGTTTGTTTGTTTGTCCTATTTCTTAACCACTCATTTCCCTTATCACACCAAGCCAGGCCAAGCAGTCAAGCACTGCTGGAAAGGCAACATTTTTTTGTCTTTCCCAACAAGAAAGAAATAGCTGAGTTCCTATCTATACTGTATATGAGAAAGGTCTGCTTTGTCCTTTAGCTGGTTCCTAGAATGAAGCTTTTCAGTTTATTTAAATATAGAATAGAATAGAGTAGAGCTGGAAGGGACCTTGGAGGTCTTCTACTCCAGCCCCCTACTCAAGCAGGAGAATCTATACCATCTCAGACAAGTGGCTATCTAATCTCTTCTTTAAAATCTCCAGTGATGTGAGCGCTCAGGATTTCTGGAGGCAAATTGTTCCACTATCATGTCTCCCATATTTCTTTTTTTCTTTAGACTAACCAAACCCAAGTCCTGAAGCCGTTCTTCGTATATTTTGGCCTCCAGGCCTTAGTTGCTCTTCTCTGAATTTTTTCCAAACTCTCAACATCTTTTTTGTGATATGGTGACCAAAATTGGCTGCAGTATTTCAGCTGTGGTCTTACTAGGGTTTTATAAAGCGGTACTAATAACTTTGTGGGATCTTGATTCTATGCCTCTGTTTATACAACCCAGGATTGTATTAGCTTTTTTAGTTGCTACTGCACACTGCTGGCTCATAGTCAAGTGATCGTCCACTAGGACTCCAAGGTCCCTCTCACAGTTACTGTTTTTGAGCCAGGTCTCGCCCAGTCTGTACTTGTACCTTTAATTTTTCCTGCCTAAATGTAAAACTTTGCTTTTCTCCACATTAAAACTCATTTTGTTGGATAGGGCCCATTGTCAAAGTTTGTCAAAATCTTTTTGGATCCTGAGTTTGTCTTCTGGGGTGTTGGATACTCCTGCCAGTTTAATGTCATCTGCAAAGTTGATGAGTTCCCCTTCTAAGTCATTGATGAAGATATTGCAGAGTACTGGGCCTAAGACGGAACCTTGTGATACCCCACTGCTTACTTCTCTCCATGTGGATGTGGTACCATTGAGGACTACTCGTTGAGTACGGTTTGCTAGCCAGCTACAGATCCATCTGGTGGTGATGTTGTCTATTCCATCTTTTTCTAGCTTACCAAGGAGTAGCTTACCTTACTGAAATCTAAGTATACTACGTCCACAGCTTTTCGCTAATCTATTAGTTTAGTCACTTTATCAAAGAATGAAATAATTTGGCATAACCTGTTTTTAACAAACCTGTGCTAGCTACTAGTTATAAATTCGTTTGCTTCTAGTTGTTCGCAGATCTGTTTTTTGGTTATCTTTTCTAGGATCTTCCCAGGTATTGATGTTAAACTGATTGGTCTGTAGTTTCCTGGGTCTGTTTTTTTCCCTTTCTTGATGATGGGAACCACATCAGCCCTTTTCCAATCCTCAGGTACTTCCCAGGTGCTCCAGGATTTATAAAAGATGTGGTGTAATGGTTCTGAGATAACATCTGCCAGCTCCTTCAGAACTCTGGGATGTAATCTGTCAGGTCCTGGTGATTTATACTTGTCAAGGTCGGATAACTATTCTCTTACCATTTTCTTGCTTATTTTAATTTTTGTTACTAGTTTGTGTTTTGCAATGGGGTTTTTTTTGGTATGTTGGGCTATAGTTTCTTTTTTTTTTTTAAGAAAAAAGAATTCTTTATTGGCCAATTATGACTGGACATACAAAAGGAATTTGCATGAGCTCTCAGTGTACATTTGAGCAACAAGGGATAATCATAACCATAATCATACAATGCAATCCTCATAACTCATAGATACAACATCAGGGTTAGTCATGGGATATTAAAGCAATCAACATAAATCATAATAGCATACTAATAATCAATCAACTTAAATCATGTGCTACCACAGTAAGTTATAGTCTTTGTATATGTAAACCAGGGGAAAGTTCTAGCTAACTGCTATCCAGCTTAATACAATCAATTTAATTTTGTAAACAGTCCTCACTCCTTATGTCCAGCTTTAACTATAAGCCAGATACATTTTCTTTGATTGGTGTTTCTCTTGTATGTAGTCTATCCACTGTTTCCAGTCTATCATATATTGTTCATTTGAACGATCTATAGTTTCTTTTTGTGTGAAGACTGATGCAAAGTATGAGTTAAGCAGTTCTGCTTTCTCCCTGTTGCCTGTTATTTCCTTGCTATCTTCTCTTTTTAGTGGACCTACAGTTTCCTTGACTTTTTTCTTGTTGTTAATGTGTTGGTAGAAACTTTTTTTTATTATCCTTGATTTCTGTTGCAAGTCTTTGTTCGTTCTGAGCCTTTGCTTTCCTGACTTCATCTTTGCATGTTCTGGCTGTCTGCTGATAATCAGCCTTAGTTATGTGCCCCTCTTTCCATTTTTTGTATTTATCCTTTTTGTCTTTCAGTTTGTCAGAGAGATCTTTGTGCAGGCATGCTGGTTTCTTCTTCAATTTTTTGTTTTTTTTCTTTTTCAGTGGTATTGTGCTACCCTGGGCTTTTATGATCACATTTTTCAGAGTTTCCCATGCTTCTTGGGTTGTTTTTCCCTTTAGGATTTTCATCCATGGGATCTTTCCTAGTTTCCCTCTGAGTTTGTTAAAGTCAGCTCTTTTGAAGTTTAAGACACTGGTTGGATTGTTTTCTATTGCTAGTGTTTGCATTATGTTAAATTCCAATATAACATGGTCACTTTCACCCAAGGTTACAGCAATTTCAATTCCCTCTATCACAGCAGTTCTCAACCTTTTTCAGGCCGAGACTCCACCACGGCGCGACAGGCCGAACCGCGCTTGCATGGCACGCACGCGACGGGTTGAACCACGCATGCGCAGCACAATGGCCCGAACCGCACATGCGTGGCGCAACGGCCCAAACCGCGCATGTGCAGCACGCGCGACGGGCCGAACCGCACATGCGTGGCACAATGGCCCAAACCGCGCATGTGCAGCACGCGCGCGACGGGATGAACCGCGCATGTGCAGCGCGATGGCCTGAACCGCACATGCGTGGCACGATGGCCCGAATCGCGCATGCACGGCGCGACGGGCCGAATTGCGCATGCGCAGCGCGCGCGCAACAGCCGAGGGGAAATGGGGACAAAAATGGCGGACTGCAGTGGTTGGCGACCCCCGTGAAACGGTTGTTCGACCCCAAATGGGGTCGTGACCCACAGGTTGAGAACCGCTGCTCTATCACTTTTTCTCTATTAGTAAGGATTAAGTCCAGTGTAGCTTTATATGTAGTTCCCACCTCCACCTTTTGGGTGACAAAGTTGTCAGCTAGGTTGGTTAGGAATCTGTTTGATCTCCCTATCACTGCAGAGTTTATAGAGCCCCCAATTTTTGTTGCTAAGTGAGACATTTGTTAAGTGAATTTTGCTCCATTTTATGACTTTCTTGCCACGGTTTTTAAATGAATCACGGCATTAGTTAAATTAGTGATGTGGTTGTTAAGTGAATCTGGCTTTCCCATTGACTTTGCTTGTCAAAAGGTCACAAAAGGTGATCACCTAACCTTGGAACACTGCAACCATCATAAATAAGCCATCTCTAAGCTTCTGAATTTGGGGGGTTTTTTGGAAAAGTTTTTATTGTTTTTTTTTCCATACATTCAGTAATAATTTTTCAACAAACGTGCTGTCTGAATTTATATTCGCTAATACATATTTAATTTCTAATCCTTTATTCTTTCCTCTAGCCATCGATAAAATAGATGTTGGAAATGTAAACATAAGTCAGGCACTTATTATCATGTTTGGTGAACTTGTGACAAAGTAAAGAGTTATTGGAAAAAGATACATGCCTGGCTAGAAAAGATGTTAGGAGAACATGTAGATTTTAAACCTGAACTTTTTTTATTAGGTATAATGCCAGAAAAGACTAACAAACAAAGCATATATTTGATTTTGCATGTCACAACAATGGCAAGAATTATATTTGCACAATACTGGAAAACTAAAGGAATACCATCAGATGAAGAAATAATTAAAAATATACTAGAATGCGCAGAGATGGATAGACAGACTATGAGACTGAAAGAAAAGAAGAAATGGAATATTATCAAACTTGGGACTTATTTTATCAAGCTTCTGAATTTTGATTATGTGACAATGGGGATGCTGCAATGGTCACAAGTCACTTTTCCAGTGCTGTGGTAGCTTTGAACAGTCACTAAATAAACTGTTGCAACTTCAGAATTACCTGTAGTCTGCTTTAATTTGGGAAGATTTCTATTTATAGGTGAAAAACACTACAGGAAACTGTTTAGAGAAGAACCTCAGTGTGTCTTTCTGGGTTTTTAGAGCCTGACATTACATGCTGCAACTCAGCTGTTGGGTTCTCTGAGATCTGAAAATTATTTCAAAGCCTAATCTGGCCCAGTCACTGAGACCATAGTTTTAGTCTTCCAAGCTTTTGGACTCGTGTTGGAGTCCATCCTCAGAGAACTTCTCGCTACTAGAATGTGTAAAATTATTTCAAGGGGGTTATTATTTCATGAGATAAAAAGTTTGAGAAAGATTGACTTGTAGTGTAGTATTCAAGAAGCTGACAGAATCCTCACTTCAGGAAGTTCAGGTTTGTAACAACTAACAAGAAACCGCACATTAGTATCATTGAATGTGCAATGTAAGAGTTTACTACAATTAAATAGTGGTGTGGCCAAGTAGTGATCAAACAGCTTAGTTCTGATCTCTTAGCCAGCAATACAAAACTGAAGTGTGCAAAATGGCATAAGAATAAGCTAAAAAGTCCCATTTCCCCCTGCCGCATCCCTGCCTTGAAACTACATTTAAAGCAAACATGATAAAGTATAGCCATGTGAAAACCTTCGTCAGCAGAAGCAGCAGAAAACCTGTAATGCCATAATTTGGTCTCGAAGCAGCAACCCATAGCTGAAAGCACCTGACTTTTTCCCATTTAAATCTGTTTTGTAAAAAAAGCAGCATTTAAAATGAAGGTTTTGTGCTGTTTCAGAAGAGCACTAAACCCATAAGATAACCACATAATGTCCAGCCATCATTTTATAAAGCAGGGGTTCTCAACCTTGGCAACTTTAAGACTTGTGGACTTCAACTCCCAGAATTCCTCAGCCAGACTTGAAGTCCACAAGTCTTAAAGTTGCCAAGGTTGAGAACTCCTGTTATAAAGGCTTCTCTGGCAGCTACCTCTTCAGTCTCTCCTGAAGCCCAAGCCAAATGGCCAGGGACAGCAATGTCCAGCAGCTAGCAAGGAATGCTATTGCCTGCAGCAGCTTGAAGTGGCCTATAGGAGCCTTTTGCTATGGCCTAAAAATGAGATAAAGGCAAGGTCATGCTGAAATATCTTTTAAAAATGGCTCACAGAGCATCTTCATGTTGTAGACAGAGAGACATGAGGAATGAGTCTATAGTCACGTTCATTGTAACTCCTCATGCAAGCATAGACTAAGATGGGCAAATCCACTAACAGTTGGTTCTGCCTTGTAAGATCCCCTTGAAATCTGACCCAAAACCTCAAACATTCTCTATTCTTCAAATTAGCAGTAGATCGTTCCTTTGTTTGATTTTTTTCCCCTAAAAACATGGTCAGTCCAGGACTTTCTCTTCGAAAACCGATCTGAAGTAACATGTTTTTGAGGGTCACTGAAACACTGACCAAGGCCTGCCAATCATTTGGTCTGCCTACATCTTCACTCTTCCTTGTTCAGCCAGACTGGATGAAGGGATTTAAGGACATTAAAGAATTGAGGATGGGAACTCTGGGGAAGTATAGAGAACGAAATAAATCTCTCTTCCGTACCTACTTCAAAATTCTGCTTCTCTCTGCTTCCTTAAGCCTGGTCCTTATGTGCAAAAGAACGAGGAGACAATAGACCGCTTTGATGGTGGAGGGTGCATTACATAATAAAATGAGATCCTACTATAATATGTATCCAGAGTCCAGAAGAACAAAGGGGGTTAATTGGGGAGAGTAAGCAATGCATAAATAAACAAACTGAACTGTTTAACTGAAAAATCTCTGTTGCTATATCAGACCACAAACTGAGGGTCACATTTTTTTAATTCATCAGTACACTAAAGCCTTCCTGCAAACAGCAGCATGGGAGATGCAATTTTTCTCCCCTAATGTGTGAGTCATCTATCTGCGGGAAGGATAGTCGGTGAAGCTGGCTTTTAATTTAGAAGAGTGTTTATTATACCTGCTTTTGGTGGAATTCATTTATCACCTCAGGACTCCACCATCTCATATTACAAAACAATATTTGCTACCTTGCTTGGCTTTCTGAGGTGTCATTCAAAGGGTATTTTCTCACAACACTTGGTGATAATCCTCGGTTCACTTTGTAGGAAGCATTTTAGCTCCGAGTTGCAAAGATGCAGCCCAAATGAACAAAGGCTGATTATCCTTCCTCTCTTCGAGGCTCTTTCCTTTAGTGGCTTCTGCTGCCGGTTTGGAGAAGTTCTGGTTTCCTCCCTGCCCTGGAGAGAGATGCTTAGTTCTGGGCCATGCCTGGCACTTCTCCCAGCCCTATGTTGACTTCCCACGGCAACAGTACCCAGACAAAACAACCAACTCCTCCTTTTTCCACACCCAGCCAGCCTGGCGGGCCAGCCCTGATCTCCTCTTCCTGCATGCCTTGACCTGCTCTGATCTGCTTCAAAAGTCTGGCTCCCAGGTTTCCCTGGTAATAGACTGTCAGCAGCCAGCGAGGGAAACTGGAAAAGGAAAATAGAGGACCATGGTGAATGACACCAAAGAAGCAGTCTTTGAGGCCTAGCACCGGAGCCAAAAGCCAGGAAAGGCAAGACAAGGCACCACGTGGGATGTGGACAGGAAATTCTACTCTTGCACCAGCCAGCAGGCTAGCCCCAGCTCACGGCTTCAGGGAGCCAGAGCAAGTGAGGGAGAGACTTGGAATAATATTGTTTCTTCCAGCAGCTCTACCTCATCCTTCCTCTCAAACCTGCATGAAAACCAAAGACCAAGATGAGCTGTGGCCAACATTTTTCTGTAATGGCATTACTATACATACTGCATTCAAGCCACTAAACTGTTTTGTTTTGTTTTTCAACACACACTCAGCACTGAATGAGCGTTCCGATTCATATCAGTCACACTGGATTTGCCCCATCAGTACTCCCATGTTACTAGTTTTATTTGTTGTACTGGGCTCTTATATTGGTGACTTTATGACTATAATATACACTATATTGTCCTTGTGAATTCAGTTTGGATGTTATCAAAAGATTTCTAAGTAATTCTGTCTTTATTACTTTCATGTTAAAGCATGATAGAGGAAAACTACCGTGTGTATTATTTGAAAAAATAGCAATTTACTGTGAGTTATTTTGGAAGTTGCTTGAATGCACAGATACTGTGGGAGATCTATAATTGAGTCAGTAGACTTCAGTGACTGCCTGAGCAAGACCCTGCAGTTTTCTTGGCATGATTTCAGAAGTGGTTTGTTATTGCTTGCTTCCCAGGTCTGAGAGAGGGTGACTGGCCCAAGATCCCCCAACTGGCTTTATGCCTAACGCAGGACTAGAATTCAGTCTCCCAGTTTCTAACCTGTGGTTCTGCCTTAACCACATCTTCAAAATTTAAGTAGGGTGAAATTAACATACAGCATTCATCCTTAATCTATAGCTACTCAGGCCCCTAAACCAGTGGAAAAGGATTCAATATTACGGAGTTGTCATATAATTTAAATGAAGAAATCCCACTGTTGAGTGCAAAAGCCTCAGGCAGAAAGAAACTCACCATCCAAGTCTCTGTACATTTACTCAGAGTAAATCCCACTGAAGTCATTGGGGCTTATTCCTGGCTTAGGGTGAATAAAATTAGAGCAGTCTGTCCCAGAGATATGTGGCTTCTTCCAGTAAACCTCATCTAGGACAAGTCATCTGCTGTAGCCCAGCCTTGGGAGGCTCTTGGAAGAATTCCAGTCACACTACTGTACATCCATCTGACTATGAGAGACTGGAAAATTAATTTGCCTGCTAGAAATTCAAATGGCATTTGAGTTGCACCCTTCAGGCAAAGGAGCTCTGCTTCATATTCCAGTGCAGAAGATTTAGACCCTTCCAATCAGCTGGAAACTAGGGAAAAAACAACTAGCAAAAAAAAGGAATAAAGAGAGATACATAAGGAGGTGGCACTGAAAGTATTTCTTCCTTTAAGTGGAATCATAGGACACTCTTCCGTTAGGGACTTATACCAACTTCACGTGTCATTTCTCTCTCCCTCTCCCCCTGTCATCACTGTGTATGGCCACCCACTCACCAAGCAACCCTGGACTGCTAAAAAGAGCATCCAGCACAAGGATAGCAATAATAAAACCTAATAATGCAAAGTACTGCACCAGCAACCAGATGCACAACTTGGTATTCTACAGGCAGCTCATCCAATTTCCTGGCCCAGAGCCTGGGGGAAGAATCAGATTTCCAGGGCCTTGTTAAAGGCCAGCAGGGACAAGGCCAACAACATTACAAGGAAGAGGTTCTTCTTAGGGGAGGTACTATGACAGAGAAGGCATACACACTAGGTCTCATAAAGTGGTAATGTTTAAATGATGGGAACCTGAACATCCCAACCTTGTCATATCATATTAGAAGAGTAGAGACTATTGAAATCTAATGGTTCCATAAATAACCAGGGTCACTGAAGAGCTTTATAGTTGATCACCAGCACTTTAAATCAGCAGTTCTCAACCTGTGGATCGCGACCCCATTTGGGGTCGAACGACCATTTCACAGGGGTCGCCAAGCACCGCAGTCCGCCATTTTTTTTAATTTTTTTTTGGTCGGCCATTTTTTCCTATCACGATGTGGGCCGTCGCGCCGTGCATGCGTGGTGTGCCCTGTTGTGCCGCGCATGCGTGGTGCGTGCCCACCATTTTTTTTGCGCGATGCGGGCCGGGGTCGAGCCCCGGAAAAGGTTGAGAACCGCTGCTTTAAATGATACCAGAAGCCCATCAGTAACCAGTGCAGCTCATTCAGAATTGGTATTACATGGGCGTTGAAAGATGTGTCCATAACTACTCATGCCATTGCATTCAGGACCAGCTACAGCTTCTGAGTGGGCTTCAAAGGCAGTCCCATGTGCAGCACATTGCACTAATCCAGGCCCAAGGTGACTAAAATATAAGTAACTCTCCCCACCCCCAATCCAGTAATAGCTGCAATTGGTGCAAAAGATGAATTGTGCAAAGGTCATCTAGTCACAGGTGCTACTTGCTCTTCCAACAGGAGCCACATCTGAATTGTGCACCATTTGCAGCCGCAGTAGTGCCATTCCATCCAGAATTATTGACGGAAGGTTTCAAAGATTGTTGGCACCAGAACCCACAGCCTTATCTTGCTGTGATTGAGACTAAACCTATTCATCCCCATCCAGACTTTCATAGCCTCCAAAATCTGAGGGAGAATCTACAGTAGCAACATTGCTTAGTCAATCTGGGCTGAGATATATACAATAATTGAGTGATAAAAGCATATGGAGGAAAAGTAAATCCGTATCTGACCGAACACTTTTAAGATCTTATATCAAGACTTATCAGGTGGCGCTCAAGGCGGCAAGATGCGCGTATCATTCCGCCTTGATTGCACCTGCGGAATCCCGCCCAGCCGCCCTGTTTAGGGTAACTCGCTCCCTCCTTAATCAGGGGGGGTTGATGCACCCTTGCAGGGTAGTGCTGAGGACTTTAATGAGTTTTTCACGGATAAAATCGCCCAGATTCGGATGGACCTTGACTCCAATTGGAATGCAGTGTTGGCTGATAATGATTCAGTCGAGATGACAGGGACTCGTCTTGATCCTGTTGTGTGGACGGAGTTTGACCCTGTGGCACCCGATGAAGTGGACAAGGCCATTGGAGCTGTGAGCTCCGCCACCTGTTTATTGGACCCGTGCCCTCCTGGCTGGTTTCGGCAAGCAGGGAGGTGACGCAGGGCTGGGTTCAGGAGATTGTCAATGCCTCTTTGAGGGAGGGGTCCTTTCCGGCTCCCTGCAAGGAGGCAATTGTGTGCCCCCTTTTCAAGAAGCCTTCCCTGGACCCAGCTGTATTAAACAACTACCGTCCTGTCTCCAATCTTCCCTTTATAGGGAAGGTTGTTGAGAAGGTGGTGTCACTCCAGCTCCAACGGTCCTTGGATGAGGCTGATTATCTGGGCCCTCAACAGTCAGGATTCAGGCTCGGCTACTCCACGGAAACTGCTTTGGTCGCGCTGACGGATGATCTCTGGCGGGCCCGGGATAGGGGATTTTCCACTATCCTGGTGCTACTTGACCTCTCAGCGGCTTTCAATACCATTGACCATGGTATCCTTCTGCACTGACTGGAGGGGTTGGGGGTTGGCGGCACTGTTTTGCAGTGGTTCACCTCCTACCTCACTGGTCGGTCACAGTCGGTGTTGGTGGGGGTCAGAGGTCGACCCCTAGGTTCCTCCCTTGTGGGGTCCCTCAGGGATCGGTCCTCTCCCCTCTGCTGTTTAATATCTACATGAAAACACTGGGTGAGATCATCCGAAAACACGGGGTGAGATATCATCAGTATGCTGATGATACCCAGCTTTACATCTCCACCCCGTGTCATTTCAGTGAAGCAGCGGAAGTGATATGCCGATGTCTGGAGGCTGTTAGGGTTTGGATGGGTGCCAACAGGCTCAAACTCAACCCCGACAAGACGGAGTGGCTATAGGTTCTGCCTCCCAAAGATAATTCAATCTATCCGTCCATCAGCCTGGGGGGGGAGCTTTTGACCCCCTCAGAGAAGGTCCGCAACTTGGGTGTCCTCCTCGATCCACAGCTAAATTTGGAACATCATTTTTCGGCTGTGGCGAGGAGGACATTTGCCCAGGTTCGCCTGGTGCACCAGTTGTGGCCCTATTTGGACCGGGAGTCTCTGCTCACAGTCACTCATGCCCTTATCACCTCGAGGCTCGACTACTATAATGCTCTCTACATGGGGCTACCTTTGAAAAACGTTCGGAGACTTCAGGTAATGCAGAATGCAGCTGCGTGAGCAGTGTTGGGCCTGCCCAGAAATGCCCACATTTCGGCATCACTCCGTGAGCTGCATTGGCTGCCTATTGGTCTCCGAACGCAATTCAAAGTGTTGGTTATGACCTATAAAGCCCTACATGGCATCGGACCAGGTTACTTACGGGACCGCCTGCTGCCTCACGAAACCCAGCGACCGGTTAGGGCCCACAGAGTCGGCCTTCTCCAGGTCCCGTCAGCCAGACAGTGTCGCCTGGCGGGGCCTAGGGGAAGGGCCTTCTCTGTTGCGGCCCCGGCCCTCTGGAATCAACTCCCCCTGGAGATCCGTATCGCCCCCACCCTCTCTGCCTTTTGTAAACTCCTTAAGACACATCTCTGCCTACAGGCCTGGGGCGGTTGACATCTTGCCCCTAGCCAGTGTATGTTTGTGTGTACGTTTGCTGAATGAATGGTTTCTTAATTTAGGGGTTCTCTTTTTTATATATGTATTTTTTATATATGTATTATGTAGTTTTTTATATTGGATTTCTATTTATGCTGTGAGCCGCCCTGAGTTCCCGAAATAGGGCGGCATAGAAATTTAAATAATAGTAATAATAATAGTAGTAGTAATAATAATAATAATAATAATAATAATAATAATAATAATAATAATAATAATAATAATAATAATAATAATAATAATATGGATATCAGCTCCATGCTGCTGGATAACCTTGCCAAAAGCTCTTTCCTCCTACCATCTCAAATAGAACTGCCCCCAGAGGAAGGAGGAAGATCACTGCAACTTTATGTATGCAGAGCTGTTGAGCTAATCCTAACTCCCTGAGCTGGTCCAGAAGGATACCATGATTGATGGTATCAAAAATCTCCAAGAGATCAAGAAGGATCAGTACAAATACACTACCATCAATGCTACTGCCAAGTATGTCCAGCACTGAATCCTGACTAAAATGGGTTCAAATAACCCAATTTCCCCAGGACTCTTAGAAACTACAGCCCAACAATCTTCTAACAGCATGGTTTCAGCAAATCTCACCTGTGATGGTTTCTTGAGCAGGAAACAGATTACCACCTCTTCAAGAATAAATTTGCTCCCATTTGAACAAAGATAACTGAAATAGGACAATTTCCGAATATAATTTTAGGATTATAAAACTTGCCCTGGCATCCTAGGCAAGTGTTAGATAACTCCAGGGCAATTATGGTGTAAGCCCTTTAGAGATATGGTTCCTTTGACATCTAAAGGTCTCAAGTCATTAATTGCTGGAAACCAAGAGAGTGTTTTTTTCCTGCCTGGGATCATGAGAAGCAGATGTAGAAAATATACTTTCCAAGGAGCCATGGGAGCTGGCAATCTTAGTAAGAAGCTGGAGAAGCAAGTACAAAACTACTGCCAGCGTATTTTGTGCATCAAATCAAGCTCCTTGTATATATGCTAATTATGGCCAATCTCAGCAGTCACAAAGTCCTTCCATGTGAGGACTCAAAAGCAGCTCCATACATCTGGGACCCCATGCCAGTGACCTCCAGCGGCAGGGAAATACAATGTTATATTTGAAAAGGTGAAGCAGCGCAGAATTTATGGGCAGCCCCTTTACTCTGAGCCTCTACCTCCCAAGAGGAATTCTGGTTTGACATTGAAAAGAAGACATTCTCTCTCTCTCTCTCTCTCTCTCTCTCTCTCTCTCTCTCTCTCTCTCTCTCTCTCTCTCTCTCTCTCTCTCTCTCTCTCTCCCCCGTGTGTGTGTGTTTGCTTCTTCCGTTCTATAGCGCAGGTGCAAACCTCCAGGCTGCATGTGTTTTTATTTCCCTTCCTTTTGTGTGGAGTGAAAGGATTGGGGTTACCTCCACAGAGTCTACGAGGGCCCTTACAATAAGTTCTGATTTCTGTGCAATCCAAGAAAACTGTGCATTTTGTTTAGAGCTTGCCCGTTCTTCCCCATTTCAGTTGCTCCTCCAATCTGCAGATATAATTAAAAGCACTAGGGACAATGTCTGGTGCAGAACTGTGGACATGTTATCATAACACATTCAGGACTTGGGAGTCAGACAGCTTCGCCCTGCTCCAAATTTTCAGAGGAGGGGAGGTGTTAAATGAATGCACCAGAAAGGTACAGAAAACCTTGGCTGAGGCAAGGTACCAATTTATTTCATTTCTTTTCTGGATGGAGTGCAGCTAGGGGATTGTTGCTGCTGCTGTTGCAGCTGTTGCTCAGGTCTTGCAAATATACAAGTCAGGGCACTGACTAAATGCCCTTTTTTGTGGGCTTCTATTAGCCAACTGGAGAGCAAACACTGATTGGCCCACTACATTATCGGTGTTCTAAGGTCTGCAAGAGAGACAGGTCTGTTTCAAACTGTCTGAATAGGACTGATAAGAGGAAAAGATGTGCCCATGATGGCAGTTCTTGCACATCCGTATCTTTTCTTGTATACACAGAAGGTCCTGCTATCCAAAAATATCTGGTTTGGGAATCTCATCTCCAGACAAGCACCCAGTTTTGGCAGTGAATGATACACCCCAGACAAGAAGATTGAATTTTGAATTATGCTTAGCCCCAGAAAGCTTATGCATGCTTTTATTTCTAAGTCATCCCTAAATGTTCAAAGATCTAAGAATTAATTGCAGAGAATATAATGCAGATGTTCTATGTCGTTATACTTTGGCTACTTGTCCTACCCTATCCTTGTAGATGTCACTAAGGGATATGTGTGCTGATAAACAAGACATTACAGGTGCAGGTAGTAGCATAAACTTCACTGTCCCCTTTTCCAAACATGCAAAGCATCTGAACAGGACCCTCCCACCTGCTGGGTTTTGTGAAGAATTCACACATCTTTCAAAGTATCAATTTATATAATGCATTTCCACCAATCAACACTTACACTACAATCCTCTTTTTAAAAACCACTCTGTGGCAGGCAAAGATTATTATCCACATATTTCAGATGGAGAAAGGGGAAACTGAGGACCAGTTTTTGTTAACCTGCACCTCCAGGTGTGTTGGGAATTCAGCTCCCAGAATTCCCAGTCATGATGGCTAGGCATTCTGGAAGTTGAAGTCTCAACACAACTAAAAGGCACTGAGTTGAAAAAGAGCTATTGTTAAAGCACCTGGCCTATGAAACAAGACAGCTCTAGCTACAATAGATCATATTCTTAAGCCTGGATGGGCACCAATGTTTTCAAAGGAAGCTGGGATAGCCCAATATTTAACAACCAATAGAACCGCAACAGAGTAATGTTAAATCCTTCTCTGAATTGTGGTTTTCCTCTTCCAAGAATAATTCTGGCCCTGTTGCTGCTTGGCTCGGAGAAAAATGCTTGGGAATGAAGCTACCTACAGACGAGAGAGCCAGTTGGTGTGTCCGTTAAAGCAGAGGTCCCCAACCTTTTGGGCACCAGGGACCGGTTCCGTGGAGAGAGGTTTTTCCGTGGACCGGAGGGGGCGTGGTTTTGTGTGCTGCCTGCATCCTGTGGATGGGGCTTTCCTTGTTTGTGCGGACCAGTTGCTGGCATGCCACAGCCCTGTACTGGTCCACGGACTGGGGATTTGGGGACCCCTGGGTTAAAGCACCAGGCTAGAAACTGGGAGGCCCTGAATTCTAGTCTTGTCTTAGGCACAGAATCAGTTGGGTGAAATTACAGCCTTTCCCCTTCCTCAGGGATCCTCCTCTTTAATTTCTTACCTTCATGCACACTTCCACACTTAACTGTTGAAAACTAGATTTAACTATAAAGATCTGCTTACGAGCCTTGCTTTACTTGCAACCGTCTGATCTGAGAGCGGAGGCTACATCTGCCTTCTAGCCCACACTATGTCTCATCACCCATATTCCCTTTGCTGACAGCAGTTTGTGCAGTTGCAATAAAATGCTCCATTGTTCTTCCAATCTCAGTAGTCTTTCCTTCACATTAGACATGTCCGAACCTATCCTTAGGCTCAAGATTAATCCTCTCCAAAAACAAAGATGACAGCTGAGGTCAGACAATGTTGGCAGAAGGTGTGTGTGTGTGTGTGTGTGTACAGTGTGGATGAAGAAGAAGGGGGGAAAAATCCCCAGGAAGCTTCGCGTGTTCCCCAAGCTAGAACCATAGCTGCAAAGAGCAGATGGCTGGGTGGGTTTTTTTTTTTTATGGCTGCCTTATTAACTGTTGGCAACAGAGCCAAAACTCACTCACTCGGCCCCAGCACACATGTGAAGGCAGGGGATACATAGTGCCATTGTGTGCCAAAATACAGTATCTTTGCTTTTGAACAAAAAAGGGGGGAGGGGACTACAGAGCTATTGTTTTCTTGGCATCTGAGGTCACTTTGAAAGCTGGAAACAAACCTGCCAGGAGTACCCCTGGGTGGCATTAACTTGACGGTTAAAATAGTCACTGTTGGCAATAACAAACAGGTCATTGCTGCTGTGTCTTAGAACTGTTTGTTTCACAAAGATTAAAATTGGGGACAGGGGTTAAAGTGTTTCTTTCCCAGAGATATAAGCAGTGCAACCTGGAATACTGTGAAAATGCAATTTCTCACTATTTATTGGATCTGAAGAGCTCAGGTTTTGTGGTGCAACAGAAAACAACGCAAGTTTTGGGAGTGTTGAGGTTAGCGTGTGTGTGTGTGTGTGTGTGTGTGTGTGTGTGTTTGTGTGTGTAGGGAAAGTTCCACTATTTTAACAGGCATTCAATAATGTTCAATAATGTTTAATTGGCCCTACCATGTGGCTGATCCTATCTGCTCCTTGTCAATTAATGGGGTTTTTGCTTGTATGCATTATTTGTTTCTAAGGTGGAACTACATACTACAGGATTATGCCACTGAAATGGGCTGAAAAAAATGGCAATTTGGGTGGCACATTTTTTCCTGCTCCAATTTAAAGCTTTCAATCATCACCTACTTTATCTGAAGAAAAAAGTCAGCTCCAATGACATCAATCTTTAGCTGTCTCTTAGAAGCCTCTGTTTCTTAGAAGCCAGCCAAGGAAATGTAGTCCCTGACCATAAATGTTTGCCTACCTATTTTGTGTGAATCTAATCATCTGTGGCTAATTCTATAAACTGGTTTTAAAAGCCAAGGTTTCTCACAAAGAGTGAGCTCAGACACTAATTCCCTATCAAAATTCCTTCTCCAATTTAGTCTTTGCCATGCATTTTTCTCATGTGGAACAGGATTTTGATAATGACTAAATAATAGACTATTTTCATGATCAGCTGCTGTTTGATGCAATATACTCCTTGATTAAAAGACAATCTACTGGGAAAAAAATCCTGATAACTCAACTTTTGGGTTGAGCAAGTCATAACCATTGCAGGCATCTGCAAGGAGAGTCCCAGGGCCAATGGCTTTGTTAAAGCTGACAGATGCCTCCTGTTGTGTCCTGAGCCTGCAAAAGCAGGCTCGGGACGTTGCATTGGTCCCGGGCATTCCAAAAGCTGCCCGGGACCAGACAGAGCGGTGCCAGCCTTGTGCGCATGTGCAAAGTGCAAAAACGCTCTGTTCCTATTGGTTGTCACTGTCCGGACTTCTAGCCATATAAAAAGGCCTGCGAGCCTTTTGTTTTCGCTTGGTTGTTGTAGAAGGAGAATAAAGTGTTTGTTCAGCATCACCATGTGTCTTCATCATTCACACACGAACGAAGCACACAACACCTTCTATGCATTTTCATCATGACTGATTTCAAGGTCTCCCACCCAGAGAGATGGCATTCTTACGTAGCACGGGTGGAGAACTACTTCCGAGTAAATCAGATTAGAGAAGATGGCCTGAAGGCAGAAACTCTTTTGTGTGCCTGTGGACAAGAAGCTTTTGACATCGCAGAAAATCTGGTGGCCCCTGCACCTCTGGAGTCAGTAATATATGCTGACTTGAAGAAAATGTTGAAGGAACACTTCCAGCCGAAGTTATCCGTCATTCCTTGGAGGCACGCATTCAAGCAGCGAGACCAGAGGCCGGGTGAATCTGCTGCAGACTTTATTGTGGCCATAAGGCAAGCAGACCTTGTGAGTTCAAGGATCTGGAAGAGAGGCTGCGAGATTGTTTTGTCTGTGGCTTAAGGAGCAGAGACTTACAACAAAAGATTTTTGCAAAAGAAGATGTCTCCTTCCAAGATGCGTTGCGAGAGGTGGCAGCTGAGGAAGCAGCAGGTGGGGCTGTGAAGGCCTTGCGCCTCACCAGGAATCCTCCAGACACAGCTACCATCCATCAAGAGGATGCTCGAGAAGGATCAGAAGTGGATCCTGAAGAGGAGGTTGACAGACTTCACCAGCCAGCTGAGAGGAGGCTGAAGGGACGTCCGGTCAAGGCCCCAGCATCTCTTCAATGCTTCGGGTGCGGAGGATGCCACAAGCGAGCTGACTGCAGGTTTCGCTCCGCCATTTGCAGGGTGTGTGGCAGGCAGGGCCACATTGCATCCGTCTGTTTGGGTCGCCAAAAGGTTCAACCTCGGGAAGAATTGCTTCAGAAAGATACCAAGGTCCCCAACCAAAACAGGGTGGGTTTCTGCGCATTGCACAGGAGCATTCTAAAAACAGGGACACACAAGCCCCTTAAGAAGAAACTTTCCATTAACGTAAGGTTGCAAGGGGTTCCCTTACTAATGGAGTTGGACACAGGGTCTGCTCTTTCCATTATTTCAATTAATACCTTTAAAAGGATTTGCAGCAGTAGTGGCCTTCGAGTTAAACTCAGGCCATCGAATCTAATACTCACTGATTTTCAAAATTCTATGATGTGTGTTAAGGGGGAGGCCACCCTTAAGGTACAGTATAAGGATTTTGAAGGTTCCCTAGATGTTGTGGTTGTTGGGGGGTGAACGTACGAGTCTTATTGGACTCGATTGGTTCGAGGCTCTGGGAATCCAGGTAACTGGGCTGCACAGCTTGCAAACGCTGGGCCTTGCAGAGGTTTGCAAGGAATTTGCAGATGTGTTTAGTTCAGAGCTAGGATCCTACAAGGGGCCTCCCATTTCACTACGGTTAGACCCAACCATCACACCCATCAGGGTTAAGCCTAGGAGGGTACCTTTTGCCCTCAAAGGTAAGATTGATGCTGAGCTGGACAAATTGCTCCAGCAGGGCATTCTAGAATCTGTGGATTCTAGTCCATGGAAAACCCCCATAGTAATGCCTCTAAAGGCTAATGGGGACATAAGTATATGTGCAGACTGTAAGTGCACACTGAATAAGGCGCTGCAACAGCACGCTTATCCAGTGCCTGTGCTAAGTCACACTCAAGGGGGAGCGCATTTTTGCAAAGCTTGACCTGGCACAGGCCTATCAACAGCTACCTGTCGATGAGGCAGCTGCAGAGGCCCAGACTATTGTAACTCACAGGGGGGCCTTCAAGGTCAAGAGACTGCAATTTGGGGTAAATGTAGCCCCTGGCATATTCCAAAGTGTCATGGAGAGCACACTTCAAGGTATTCCTGGGGTCTGTCCCTACTTCGATGACGTCCTCATTGCTGGGGAGTCATCTCAAAATTTAGCAGAAAGATTAAGGGCTGTCTTGCTTCATTTTCGAAAAGCAGGCCTTAAACTAAAGAAGGATAAATGTAACATAGGAGTCACTTCTACTGACTTCTTAGGATTCAGGATTGATGCTCAAGGCATTCACCCTGCTGAAACTAAATTGCAAGCTATCCAGGTGCACGGGTGCCAATTGTGCCAACAGTCACGGCCTAAAATGCATCAGGCCCCAGTACATAGGTGGGAGGAAACTCAAACCCCATGGTCTAGGGTGCATATAGATTATGCTGGGCCCTTTCAGGGGCAATTCTTCCTGGTTGTTGTTGATAGCCAACAAGTGGCTAGAGGTTGTTCCAGTTTCCTCCACTACTATTGCCAGGACCATCCAGGTGTTGAGAGGAATTTTTGCATCACACAGTCTTCCAGATGTTCTGGTTTCAGATAATGCCCCTCAATTTACCTCTTCTGAGTTTCAGGCTTTTCTTCAGGCCAACCTGATATGGTATGCAACATCGGCTCCCTTCCATCCATCCTCCAATGGACTGGCAGAGAGAATGGGGTGCACCACCAAAGATGCTCTCAAGAAATTGACTTACAGTAACTGGCATCACAGGTTACCTGATTTCCTTCTTGCACATCTCACCACACCATGCACAGCCACAGGGAAGAGCCCTGCTGAACTCCGCTGGGGTCGCCACCTCATCACTAAACTGGACAGGCTGCACCCTGACTGGGTGGCTTCACAGGTGTCACAACCGCGGGCACCTAGTCTCCAGGTGGGTGATCCGGTTTGGGCAAGACACTATGGGCCTGGACATCTCTGGGTCACAGCTGTGGTCTGCAAGGTCTCTGGGCCGTTGTCATATGAAGTTGCCTTGGGGGACGGCCGCGTTCTTCGCAGACACATAGACCAACTGCGTTGGAGACTGGACTCTCACCCTTCTGCTCCTAGCTCTGCTCGGGGGGTGGGGAGAGGAGGACCATAATATGCATTCTGGGTCACAGTTTCCTAGGCCTAACAGGCCCTCACTAGCTGCTACTGAGGCTGTTTGGGATTCATCCCAAGGTTCCGCAAGTGCTCTAAACAGGAATTCACTGGATAGGGGTGTCATCCCACACATCCATAATTACTCCAGACAGGGATTCACACCGGGGGTATCCACAGTATTCACATATGTCAGATAGTGCTCCAGACAGGGGGACTGACTGGGGGTATCCACACAAATCACAAGCAGCGAGAGAAAAGGAATTCCATCAGGGGCGCTTGCCTAATTCCGCAATTGCTCCCAAAAAGAAGTCACCAGCAAAGGGGATTGCCATGGAGGCGTCTCCTGACTCTGGCACCTCGGGCACATGCATGGGGGCCACAGAGTACTGGGGCACTTCAGCTACCCAGGCCTCTCCATCTGCTGGCCTTAGGCTCAAGGGACAGTATTCCCAAGAGAGGTCCATTGTGGACTCGGGGATTTCCACCCCTCCAAGGTATGCTGGCTTGGACTTAGAAGGTCCAGCCAGCCAGCAGCTGGGCAGGTCAACCGGGTATTTGGGGCAGCAAAGTCCTGGCCTGCCTAGCCTGGTAGGCAAGCAGGTTGGCCAGGCACCCTCACCAGGGTCACCTGGGAATTTAGGGCAGCAACCTCCTGGCCTGCCTAGCCTGGTAGGCGAGCAGGTGGGCCAGGCAATCTCTCCAGGCCTTAGAAGGTCACAGTGGGCCAAGTGCCCACCCAAACATCTGAGAGACTTTGTGAGGTTGCTGTCAAATCATGAAGGACTTGTTCATGAGGCCCCTGAATAACGGGAGTAACTCATGGGTAGATTATTTTGTATTATTTTTTTATTTCGGATACATTTATTTGTAGTAATAAATATTGAAGGGGGTTTGCCTGAGGGCAGACTCAAGTATTCCACACTCTTTCAATTTGAATAATGCAACTGTATGCCA
Organism: Bothrops alternatus; assembly: GCA_034064705.1. NCBI lineage: Eukaryota > Metazoa > Chordata > Lepidosauria > Squamata > Viperidae > Bothrops > Bothrops alternatus. Next base: position 2,466,943 of record JARGCV010000040.1, read on the forward strand.
CTCTTCCCAATGCATGACGTACATGTGTGTACGTAAAGTATGTTCCATCTAGGGTGGAGGGATGTTGTGTCCTGAGCCTGCAAAAGCAGGCTCGGGACATTGCATTGGTCCCGGGCATTCCAAAAGCTGCCCGGGACCAGACAGAGCGGCGCAGGCCTTGTGCGCATGTGCAAGGTGTGAAAACGCTCTGTTCCTATTGGTTGTCACTGTCCGGGCTTCTGGCCATATAAAAAGGCCTGCAAGCCTTTTATTTTCGCTTGGTTGTTGTAGAAGGAGAATAAAGTGTTTGTTCAGCATCACCATGTGTCTTCATCATTCACACATGAACGAAGCACACAACACCTTCTATGCATTTTCATCAAACTTGGCTCCCTTTTAGAGCTCCTCCCTTTTCCATTTCTGAATCCAGCTGTTTCCAGGCTAAAATCTGGCACATGCTCTCCAAAGAAAGGAGGAACCTTGCTTTGGGATTCCATATGTGCAATGCTCCATGTACTAAAAAAAAAAAAAAAACCACCCACCCACCCCAGACAGTGTTGAGCAATTTTTTAGAAGTTTACTCCATCTGGTTCATATAGAACTAGAACAGACAGAGGAACTATGGCAAAATCCAGATTGCTTGTGTAGCAAAATCAGAGTCAATCTCATTCTGTTCTTAAGCAACATCCTGGAAAAATAAGCACTTTCTTCCACCCTCTCTGCTCTACTCCATTCTACCTGACTCCTGCACTATTTCATGGTTCTTAAGCACATGGTCTCATTCTGCTTCCATCTGAGACTGTTTTCAGTTCCATCCTAGATTTCAATTCAGAAAAAGTTCGGCTGAATTTAACAAGCATCACTCCTTCCCAGAGAATTCAGTGGAGGACTTCATCCTTACTTGTTTTTACTTCCAAAGCCCACATTTAGTAAATTGCCTTTTTGCAAATGAATAGCAGCTGGTTGGACAGAGCGGAAGATGGAAACGTTTTGACCTGCTCAGCCAAGGATTTCTGTTTCTCATTACAGTGCTTTGCAGAGTGGATGGGTTCTAAATTGTCGGAGTAGAACTGAGATTATCAGTCAGAAGCAAGGTCCTCTTTTCTTAATATCCTATCCTAGGTCATTATTCCTTCCTAGACTGGTACACAGACTGGCCCCGTTTGTCTTACAGGAGCTTAATCCAGCATCCAAATGTAAAAGAAGAAAAGGCTCCCACATCCTGAATTGTCGCTGCTAATATTGAATATTTTTGATTTGACAGAGAGATTCAGTTGACAGAACTTGGAAGCTACTCCCTAATATTCTGAAAAGCACAGGGGTCAGGAAAAATCTTCCATTACTATACTTTGGAGTGCTACCCAAAGGACAGCCATACCTTTTTTTAAAAATGGCAGATCAGTTCTATCACAAATGTCACCTCCTCTTCAGTAGTTAAAGATTTGCTAAGGTGTTAAATCTTAAAGTTAAATCTGAATTTATCTGATCTCTCAGGGAACTCAAACGTGTGTCCCATTGATAATAATGCAAAATAATTGCCACAAATTAGCATTCCTCCTGCAGGGAGGCAAACAGTATTAATGAGTCAATTCAATGATGGGTATCTCCATGGATGTAATATGTAGATTTCTAGTACTTCTGGAAATCCCAGTGTGTTTGGACTACCTCTTGTTAGTTTTAGCTAATTGGTTAGCTAAAATTCCCTAACCCTAATTTTTCTTGTACAAAATTGCCCTCAAGGTGATTAATAATAATAACATACAAAATAAAAGAAAAATTAAAACGACAATATTAAAAACTATAGAATAAATATAACATTTGGAGCACATTTACCAGTTTTCATAAATTACTTAATGAGATCAAGGACCTACTCCTAATAGAATTCATTAGTTTCAGTCTTCCCTTGAATCCTGAGAAGATCCTTGAACTTTGCTTAATAATTACACAGAAGTAAGAGGCTTTCTAAAGGTCTTAAAACCTGGCTTATATAGGAGAATATACTAGGACCTCATGTGGATTAAAGCTAAGCATTCAGGTCAAGACTAACCATGGGGCTGAAACCAAATCCAGACAAAACTGTATCGATCACAGACCATTCTATTATATGTGAATTAAACTTCAGTTTGCTGTTATTATTCTACCAAAGGCACACACACATTCCTTTAAAACTTAAATTCCCTGCATTTACCTGGAAAGAAGAAAAAGAGTGTTCCTGACATTTTGGGAATACCTCAAATACAGACGTTAACTGAACAATTTCAGAAGATGGAATGGATTTGATGACACCTTTATATATTACAGTGTGATGGATATGGAAAATACTAATACTAATGTATTTCATATCATGGGATTAAAAACCTACCTTCCCTTTTTCTCAATCCAGAAAATGTTCTGCTCTGAAGAACAAAAAGGATGTTAAAGAGCAAAGTGACAATATGCTAATACTCCAACTTGATGTCCTTCAAATGTATTAGGCCACAAAACAGACTACCCTGGGAAAAGGTGGACTTTCATTCCTTAGAAGGGTTTAAACAAAGGCTGGATGGCAGTCTGTTGGGGTTTGCATTCTTCCAAGGTCCCGTCCACCATTTACATTTTATGATTCTAGGAACATCTGTTATCCTTAACTAGCACTGTGCCTGGATGATATCAGGCTGGGAAACTCCCATTTATAACATGCCAAGTACAGCATACATTAAGCCTAATGCAGGCCCATGTAGCACACTGTATATTTCTGGAGAAGGGTATTTCCCTCTTTGCTGCACACCACTACAAAGCTCTTGTGCCAAGCTAGCTGAAACCCCAAAGAGAAGCAACTATACTGCAAAATAGAGATACATCCCAAACTTTTGTTCCAGGTCAGATTTAATCTCTTCGTTTAGAGTGGCCAGAGAACCAAACCACAAACTGATTCCTGTTCAGACAACCACTAAATTGACTCTCCATCTCACCAGTGATTCTGAAAGTGGCAGCAACTTAACATTTAACCACAGCCAGAGATATGGCCACCTTCTTAACCCACACCGCAGCTTTACTGTCATTCTCATGCCTCTAAAGTGGACAGTCAGCTGTTTTTCAGTAAACTGTAGAAAGGTTGCATAAAGGAATGCAGGCCCCTGAAGTTTTTTTTTCTCTCTTCAAGACTCACAACATTCCAGGCTGCTGAGATAAGCCATGGAGATTTGTATAGATAATGTTTACATTTTCCCAAGCTGGTCACCTAAGGTCATGTCTTTCCCAATAATTGTCCCTAAATAAAGCTTAGCTACATTTTGTGTAATTCCTTGCTCATTTTCTAGCTTTGAGCTTTGGGGAAATTTGTCGGAGGGGATGGGAATGTTTATTCATAACAGCTATCTAGAGATACACTGCTTCAGAACATGGAAGTTCTGCGTGTGTAAATTTGATATGGGAGAATTTTTTCTTAAGACAGGCTATTGATTGAGGAGGGGGAGGGAGGATGAAGACCATAGCAAAAGCAACCCAAGAACCATTGGACCACTTGTGAAAAATCTGCGGTTCCTCTCCATGCTAGTTTCTCCACTTGAAAAATCAGAAAGCGTTGCATTGTCTTCCACAATAAGAGTATAACACTGGGGGGGGGGTTGTCTTCCCTTGCTTCACACATAAAAGGAAGACTCTTCAAAGTTGCCAGGGCCTTGATGACTACATGAACACATCCATGAATTTTTGTTGGTAACAGAAAGAGCCAGTTTGGGCTAGTACCGGTAGTTAGGGAACCAGGCTAGAAAGCTAGAGATCATGAGCCTTAGCCTTGAAAGCCAGTTGGATGACTTTGGCCCAGTCATTCATTCTCAACCCAACCCACTTCACAAGGTTGTTGTCATGGGCAAAATAGGAGGAGGAAAATAAGTTGGATATGTTTGCTGCCTTGGCTTGTTTTTAAAAGTAATAAAGATGGGATATAAGTAAACAAACACCCAGCATGGAAACAAGTTGCTTCTGTCATCTTTAGGGATATTTGCAGCTACTCATTGAATTTTCAAACAGGTGTGGCTTACTGGATTCCCAAGTGCTAACCAGAATCTGCCTGTTTAACAGTCACCTGATCATAGGTCTGGGCATAGCCCTGTGCCTAGTACACATTTATTTTGTTCATCCAAAGTATTTCTAATCTATCTCTACATTAGGCATTCAGGTCTTTTTGTAGTTAATAATTAAGGTTTAGTTCAAAGATTTGAAACTCTTAAATAGAAATTGTTTTCGATTTTCTGGACACTTGGGGTACTTCCAGACACAAAACCACCATAGCAGAGAAGCTGAAATGAAAGAAATATCTTAGCCCAAGTTCTTTCACCCTTCAGTCACAAACTTTCTTAAAGAAATATAAGCAGGGGCCTTTTAATCTGAAGACATTTTTCTTAGCCTAACAGCACTCTTATTTCTGAAAAATAGGCTTGTTGTAATTAACCTGGAAGACAGTCATAATTTACTTTTTGTCATTTTAATTTTACTCACTCTAAGAGACTTTCTTTGTTCAGTTGCAATTCTGTTGATTTTGTTTACCTCTCACGGGGAAGTAATTTCTAGGTCATACTGTAATTAAAGATTTGTTTGCTATTTCCTTTATACTTTATTTATAACAACCCAATTCTGGTCTTAAACCAAATCAGTAATCTTTAAATCAGGGTTGTCCAACCTTGGCAGCTTTTAGACCTGTGAACTTCAACTCCCAGAATCCCCAGCCAACCATGCTGGCTGGGAAAATCTGGGAGTTGAAGTCCACAAGTCTTAAAGTTGCCAAGATTGGACACTTAGACACTAGATGAAGACTATGAATCACATCATTCCCACCCATAACAATCAGGGATATTTTGGAGGTGGTGTCCAGTGTAGCTGGAAAACAACAGGTTAGGAAATCCTTCTTTGCCTTACAAAAAGAAGTACTTTATTCCACAGCTGGAGGAAAATGCTCAAACCAAAGATAATTTTCATCCAGGGGCTTTCCAGACATATTATATTATAGATCCTATTATCCATAACCAGCAGAATCATGAACCTGGGAGTGACAGCTAAGGAATCCATTTGTCATAGGCAGGTGAAGTTTAAACTGAAAGCAGTTGTTAAATGGCACTAATAATACTAATATTAGACATTTTTGTCAATTTACATCCTCAGATTTCAGCACACACACATACAAATTAGAAAGTCAATTATAGCAAGAGCAGCTAAACCTATTTTGGTGGAATGACATTTACTCATAGTAATTGGGTGGACCCTTTTATTTCCTCAGTATCTTTGGTCATTTCCACAGAAGAGACTCCACCTTTCCCATAGTTATTATTAGCCTTCTCCCCCCACCCCCATATTCACAGCTGAATAAGAAACCTGGTTGAGAACTGTTACTATAGCAGCTTAGCCTACTTCTCATTGAGGTGATTAACTAATATTACAGATGGGAGCCTGCGTGAAGTTCCATCCTGAGAAAACCAGCTACCCTCTCCTGCACCACTATTAAACAAGACAATAACACAAAAGCAGAACATTAGAAGCAAACCATTGTATTGCAAGCAGTTTTCTTTTCTCCTCCAAAAAGAATGGGACACAAAATGTCCCGAGATGTAAATTACCTACAATGTCCTTTCATTCAGTCCTCCCTGTTTCAGAGCTAGTAAAATGGCAAATGGGTACATTAAAACATCTCACATTTACCTAATCATATTTAAAAAAAAAAAAAAAGTAACCCTCCACAATATCAAAACCTTAGTACAGCTTTCCCCACACAGTTGCTGCCCAGATGTTTTAGATTACAAACTCTACCATTCCCAGCCAATTTGTCCATCAGCATGGTGGAATAAGATTTCTGGACATGATCTGGGATCCCACGTGGTTTCCATGATATTCCGCCTTTAAAGGAAGCAGCAGCCATCCAACTTTTCTTTCTTTCCTGATGTTAGGGAAGAGTGTAAGCAAAGCATTAGCTCAATTTGAAATAGAAAACATTTTGCTTCTATTAAATTATTTATTTCCACGAAGGTATTCCATGAATAGACGTGCTGGAATGAAAAATACGCTATGTTGTTGTTAATTGCGAAGTCGTGTCCGACCCATCGCGACCCCATGGATAACATTCCTACAGGTCTTCCTGTCCTGTACCATCTTCTCGATCCACATACTGCTGGAGTCCAGCTTGTAGGATGCTATACCACTTTCTTTTTCTATCTAAAAGCAAAGGCAGCAATTAAAGATACATAGTTTACAACTTTTTGTTCTATAGTGATAGAAATTATTTTACAAACATCACATAAGCAGCCAACTACACATATTCAATATTCTAAGACTTAAAATCTCTTATGGTTCTTATGGTTGTCATTAATTTTTCAATCTAATTACACCCTTAATGGCGGTCTGGCATAGAAAGATGCAGAGAAGGGACGGAAGCTTGGGAAGGAAAATAGTGAAGCTAAAATGTTATTTAGTAAGTAATGTGTCTAACTTCAGGATAGGAGTTGTGGAGAGAGAAAATAAAAGTATATGGGGCTAATCTACCTTGATTGTCAATTAAAATTATTACTCTCTCAAATCTGAGTTAATTTCAATGGCAGATTATATTGAAATCATTGAATCTTGGGCCATGACTAACTTATAACCCTATTAGTCTCTTCTGTCTGCACTTTTCCCCCATAACTTTTACTGAAAGTTTTTAAAATAGAAAAAACAAATGCAAATTAAATTCAGTTAAATCGAGAATAACGAGTGCAAACAAAAAGAAAAGTATATAAAGAAGTGGGTTCCAATCTTCATCACAAATATAAATGAATTTGATAACTCTTCACTCTCCACCATCAGGATACAGATAAATCACTCTTCTTACCATAATCCATCCTTAAAATCCATAAATCACCAACTTTTCAATATCAGCAAAAAGTCAATAAATGGTTACTGTCCGCACTTTGATTTATCTCTCTAGTCCCTGTGCCCAACTACAGTGAAATGTAAGTGCATTTACAGACTATTTAGGCAGCTGTTGAATTGTCTTTTTTTGTGAGTTTACATGTGAAGGGGTCAAGGAAACACAGCCAAGAATAACCTGCATCTGACATAACTTCAAAAAGTTGCCATGGCAATGAGACACCCTATTAGTCTAGGCCACCATTTCAGATGGAGGTTTACATATAAGGATATTTCCCTCGCAGATATATTTCTGCTCAAAAGAAAAATTCTAGAAAGCATGCCTAATTTCTCAGAGTTCTGCATTTATTCTTTGTAATAAATATTAAATATAATAAAAATGAAATGTTCCCGAGTGAGTACAAACTAGTCATTTTGTCTATTCTATAAAGCTAGCCTATTCAAAGCAAGCACTCTTTTTCAAGGTACATGGTTCAGGGATGTGTAAAACTTTTCTAAGTAGTGAGAATTCACAATAAAATCCTTGGGTTTATTTTGAAATTTATGTTGATGAGGAAACCTAGTAGTTTTACAAATGTCAAATCTCTTAGGCAGAGATGAGAATTAGTATGAACAGTATTCACTCTTTCAACTTACAGACAACACAAAGCTTCTTCATTAGCCACATTTAAGATGATGCTGACAGCCTGTCCTGTGTCTGGTCAAAAGAGTTGTTCTAAGTTTGCAACTCTCAGACAGGTATCCCAAGTGGGAAATACTTATGCTTTCCTTTGAGTAAAGCCGTCCATGGTACCAATCTGACCTTCATCCGTTATGCCACAGATCAAGAAAGGGTAGCCATTCTCTTGACATAAATGAGAAACTGGCACTGATTAAAACAGCAATCTCATAAGGGACTTTTGAGCAGTGGATGGGGAATTCTGGGAGTCGAAGTCCACATAATTTTCAGGTTGCCAAGATTGCAAATAGTACTTTGGAGTACTTGACTCTTCGTGGACAGAGATATTCCAGATAGCATCTATCAAAGTCAGATATTATTCCATCATATGAAGTGATTACTTGCATATAATCAAGGCTTATCAGCAAAGAAATTTTATCTATCACATTATACTCTTGAGGTAGGCAATTCAGTCAGTTGAATGTCAATCATTCAGTCAGCTCTGAAACATAATTCACATATTAAGTTTTCCTTTCATCAGATTTGTAAAATGGGTAAGTCAAGGACTATCGTTTTCCAATTCTCATCCTAAACCAGTGATGGCGAACTTATGGCATGTGTGCCAGAGGCGGCACTCAGAGCCCTCTCTGTTGGCACTGCGCACCACCATCGCCAGCAGCAGGTCCATCAGGCTACCACCACCACCCGGAGCAGGAGCCCCACCCAGCACAAAGGAGGCAAAGTGGCCAACTAGCAAGCTCGAGTAGAGGTGGTAGAGCAGAGGTCACCAACCATTGTTGATTGGTGGACTGGAAGAAAAGGGAGGAAGCATTTTACATTCTTATGTGGTGCAGCACCTTATATTGCACCCTCCCTGCCCCCCCCAGGGCACCACAACACTGATGAGACCCTGGCACTTTGCAATAAATAAGTGGGTTTTGGGTTGCGGTTTGGGAACTCGATCTCTAAAAGGTTTGCCATCACTGCCCTAAACTATCCTTTAGCAAAGAGGTTCATCCTAAATTGCCTTTTCCTAGCTGGATGTGCTTCTGATACGTGGGTCTGTCATCAATCCAGTTGGCATGGAGAAGTCTGTTCTATGCCTCTGCTCCCAATCCTTGCCCAACTCCCCATCCCAGAGACTGCAGAAACACACGTATAATGTAACAATGTCAAAATATTTTAATACGTGTCACACACGCAGTTACATTTTCATACAAAACACAACCAGAGAAAGAGCTTACTTTACAAAACATCCATTAAGACCCACTTTCCTTCAAGGGCCTTTATATAACAAAGACCAGGAGCAACAAAACGTCCCAGAGAACTCCAAACCATTGATTTGTTAACACACCTCAGCAGCACCCATCATTAACACAGCCTAGCAGGGTAAGAAAACTCTCCCCCACCCCCTTTGGTCCTAAATGTCATTTGAAGACTTTTGCAACTCACAGAACATGCTGTGCATGGTAGGATAACAAGAGGTCTACTCTAATCTTTCCAAAAGTTTGCAGGTAGTGGAGAGAGAAAGGGAACTTCTGAGCAGCTGGAAACAAACTGAAATACTTTCATGCAGAATGAGACACTCGCCCTCAAGGGCGTCCAGAAAAGAAGTGTGAAGGGCAGCTGGGGGTTTGCTCCAGTCCCATCATCACACACAACCCTTGAGGAGGACAGCACCTGGACGGGGCCCCAAGCGCCTACTTCCTCAGTGTCTGAATCAAAGCTGCCCCACATTGTGTCACCGGGATCAGTGGAGGAGGAAGGTATAAGTTCAGAAAGCCACAATAGCCGTACTCCAAGGGTTGAGGTTCCGCAGCACCGATCCATCGCAACAGATTTGTCCGGGCTCTGCCTCACCCGCTCCTGCTTCCTCCTTCTCTTGCCGCCTTCCCCGTTGATTGCTGCCCTCCCTCTCGCCCCCGCAGGACTTTTTGCTGAGAAGTCCCGAGAAACCGGAGCCGAAGATGCTGATGAGACTGGCCACATTGCCCGTCTCCATGTCCTCCTCTTCCTCCCGGCGGACCTTTTTCAGCGGAGAGCTCCCCGGAGACGTTTCCTCCGGCCCGCCGTCTGGCTGCACAGCAGCGTTCCGCTTTCGGGAGCAGTAGAGGGCAGGAGGAGCCTCGGCCGGCCGTTTGCCAGCTTCGCTCACGAAAGAGGAGCAACAGCAGCCGCAGCAGCGTGGCAACCGCGGAACTTCCCTCTCAGACGACGGGAGCTTCCGGCACCAGGCAGAAGTCCGGGGATCAGACGGCAAGATCGCCCGCGCCGGCGGCAGAAAGGCGCGAGGAGGGGAGAAGGGCAGCGGCGGGCGCCCTCCTTCCTCCCCACCATCTCGGAGGGGAATCAGCGCAGCGGCTGCTGGCGAGGAGGAAGCAGCAGCAGCAGCAGCAGCAGCGAGAGGAGGCGAAGGTGGGCAATCGAGTTCACTCAGGTAGGCTTGTCGGGCGCTGCGCAGGACCAGCGACACGAGAAGATTTTTGTGCAATTTCACGCCGCCCCGTTGACCTCGCGCGCTGTACATCTTGCCTAGCGAGATGCTGACGATACGGTGAGCTTCCAGCTTGCACTCCATGCCGCCTTTCTGCAGACAGCTTACGGGGAATCGCCGCCAGCGGACACCCACTTCAACGAAGAGGCCAAGGAAGCCTTCCCTAAAAACATACGTTGCGCGAAACTCGGAGGCGTTTCTCGTTTTCTTAAATTAGCGAAAATAAAACTATAACATCGCCACACTGAGACACCCGCCTGCATGCCGCCGCCGCCGCCAAATGCAAGCCTGTTCGGGACGCGCGATTTTTATATCGCCCCTTTGCGTTCCGACCAATCAGAACACCCGGCCGTACCCGCCGTGCTTGAATCGTGTTTTCGCCAACCCCGGCGCCTCCTTGCGCGCTCCTATTCCCAGCCTTTGGCCAATGAGGAAGGTTGCAAAGGAAAAGGTTCCAGCGCTGGCTGGTTGCTTTTAAACGAGCAACGCTAAACCTCGTGGGTTCTTGATTAGGCGTTGCGGTTCGCTGCTATGGGGAATTGTGGCGAAACCGGGGTTTATCTGGACACGCGTGTTCCGAGTTTTATCCTGGCGACAAAGGCAAAAATATTCGTAAATCCCGCGGCCATCGCATAGAATTCTTTAATTAAGATTTGATGCGTTGGTTTGCACGTTTCTTTTTCAATTAGGCACACTGATCGTGATCCAGAGTTTGTTTACCAATAAAGCGGCGTGGATGGACGGTTGAGGACAAAACTACGGTATAATGCAGAATGATTACTAGAAGAGTTTGCCACGAAGCTAGAGGAATATTCCTTTATTTCAGATACGCAGTGCTGGTTACTTCTTGTTAGTCCAACCGTCAACGGTTTCCCGTCGCTCCCAAGTTTTCGCTCTAAAGCCGCCTTGTGAATATGGAAGTGGCAAGTTAAAACCTTTACGCTCACTGTAACAATAGAATAATTCCTTTCTGCGGAGATTATTCGGAGGAATAATACTGGTTTTGCATCATTCTGGGAAGAGCTTATTCAAAACGTTTTGAGTATATTTTGCAATACTTGGACAAGCAAAATATGAATAATAAAGTTGGTTGCATTTAACAATACAGTCTCAATATATCTACTAAAGATCAAGTATATATGGAAATCAATAGATTCCTGATTGCTTCAGTTATTTTTGCTTGATTTCATTTTGGATTGCCTCACTTTAAGCTTGGTGGGGGAGGGGGAGGTTGTTATAGAAGGCATGTTCCACTCAATGGAAGCTAAGTAGCAGAGCACTGGATGACCATTTTCTCCCCAATGCTATTCCAATTTCTATAAAGCCTCCAAAGCAAAAGTCACAACAAACGTCTCACTAAGCAACAGAAATTATGGACTCAGTTGTGGTTGTAAGTCAAGGACTACCTCTACTGTGCCCAACCTTTTCCATTACATTTAGGAAGAGGCTGTACACTCCTAGACCAGTTTCTGAATGCAGTTGTAAGTGGTGGTACTATAGGATGTTAGTTCCAAGGACCAAGAAATCAGTGCTTTAACTTGTCCTTGATTGCAATCCTCTTTAAAGAAGTAGAAGTGGAGTTTGGAGATTATTGTCCCTAAAGAAACAAGTGCCATAGTGATAAAGAACATATTTTTCTATGTTCAGCTGAATCACCAGGACAAGAATAGCTTAACTCAAGGATCCTAGGCAGTGAAAACATCATGCCTCTACTCAGTGCTTTTTTTCTTTAAAAAAAAAAAAAAAGTGCCGGAACTCACATGTCATACAACCCGCCTTGCCTACCCTACAAGATTCCATCCAAAAAAGGTGCCGGAATTCCGTTCTGGGCGATCTATGAGAAAAAAAGCCCTGCCTCTATTATTATCATGTATACTGGATGATGCGGTCCTTATATTAGGTCTGCAAAGCATAGTTAGTGCAAAATGCAGCATCAATATACTGAAGCAATGTGATAAAATTGAATTTCATATCAATTTTGTGTATTGTCTAGGGAAGCATTTCATGACTATATTATACATACATACTCATAAACAAGACTGATAAAGTTTCCCATTTTAAGTAATAAAGCAAACAATATGTCAATGACTTAATGGACTTTACACCCAAACTCCCTCACAAAAGCCAGATTTTAATCTATTTTTAAAAAGTGGTCTTAAGAAGAATTTCTGCTTTTATCTGTAGTCGAGTTTCACTGAAATATTTAACTATTTTTTCTTGTTAAATATTCCAATGCCATCTATAAAGTGCAGCCTAACTGCTTGCTGTCCAGATAATTCATTGCAAAAACCTGTATGTATTTACCTAGAGCAGTGGTGGCGAACCTATGGCACAGAGCCCTCTCTGTGGGCACACGTGCCGTTGCTCCAGCCTTGCCTCCGCCTGCAACCCCCTCCTCACCAGCAACCCCCTGGAGGAGAGTCGCCCCCGAGCATGGCCCACACAGAGCAGCTCAGCCAAGGACATGGCAGCCAGGCAGCATAGACAAGACTCTGCCCTCACACCCCAACGCACACAGTTGATGCTGCAGGGCGCGGGCAGAGGGCGTGGCTGCCATGGCGCTGCTGGGCTACCTGGGTGATCTGCGGCGGGCCCTGGAGGCAGTGAGTGGCCCTGCAGGCAGGCAGGGTGGGGCGGAGTGGGGGCGGGGCAGGGGGTGGAGTGGGACAGGGGATGGAGCAGGGGCGGGGCCAGTTTTTGGGCACTCGGTCTCTAAAAGGTTCGCCATCACTGACCTAGAGGTTCAGTGGCAATTAAATCCAAATATGTGAGCATAGAATTACACTCTAAATGGAGTTTAGTATTTGTCTTGCTGACCAATACCACATTTCCTCACACATCTTGGTTTTTTAGCCACAACATTGATTTATTTTTCTAGTCGGATTTTATTTCTGATTTGACAAATGTACATAAACAACAGTAGTGAAACTGGACATAACTTGAAAATAAGAACATAACAACTCACTTCTGAGAAGAAATGCCACATTAAGTTATTTATAAAAATAACAAGATTCATTTTCAAGCTTCCATTTAAATCCCTTCACTCACGCTCAGAAGAATAATCATAAAGGGATACCAGGCTAGAAAGCAGAAGACCGTAAGTTCTAGTTTTGCTTTAGTCACGAAAGCTGGGTTCCTTTAGGTTAGTCACTCTCTCTCTCTCGGTTCCATCCACCTCACAGGGTTGTTGTGGGGAAAACAGAAGGAGGAAGGAGTATTAGGTGTGTTCACTATTTACGTTAGTTATAAAAATAATAAAGGTGAGATAAAAATCTAATACGTTTCACTGGATTCATGACTTAGGGAAGGCAGTAGAGAATTGCACTGTTGATCGGTTAGGAAAGACTATTTCTCCATAACTGTTGCTGGTACAGATGTCTGCATTCTTAATAGTTCAAAATAAACACAAGCCATGAGAAATGTTTATTTTAAGGCACAAGAATCCTTTTCCCAAACCAGATTCTGGATTCTTTGTATTAAACAGAACTAGACCCTTTCTCAAGAAAGCATGGAAATACTATAAGCCATCATGATATTTACTACCTATAAAAAAACAAAACCAATTCACTAAGAAAACTGAATATAATTTTTTCTATTAATATAGTCTATAAGATAAATAAACTTAATGGGAAAATGTAATGACAGAATATGCTGGATAACATCAAATGTATCCAAGCTGCTTTTCTATATGTACTGTATGTATTTAAATAAAAATAAGCATATTAATAATCAAGAAACAAATTCCATGAAAATGGCAAAAAGGCAGTGGTGGAATTCAGCTGGTGAGTACCAGTTCGGCAGAACCGGTAGCCGGTAGCTAATTTTTGGTTGCCCAGGACCAGAACGGACTTCTGGAAGCGGCATCCACACAGAGAACTGTTGTTCACATATTTGAATCCCACCACTGCAAAAAGATAACAGGTAACATTGAAAAGGCAGTATCGCTATAACTAAAAGATTCCAAATCATGGGAAGGAATATTTCACTCTATTCTATAGTGGTCAGACTGCATCACAAGTGTTGTGTCCAGCAAGGAACTCCATATTGTAATAAAAATTCAGACAAACATGAAACATAGGTGCAAAGAATGACAATGAAGATGATTAGGGGACTGAAAACATTTTGCAAGAAGACAGTGAGCTAAGTTGTTAACTTTAGCTTTGAGAAAAGACAGCTCACAAGGTACATGATAGCTCTTTCCAAGTACCTGAAAGAATATGATACAGATGGTCAACATCTGTTCTCTTTTCTTCCATTGTGCAGGACTCAGAATAATGGTCTTTAAGTTATAGAAGATGGATGTTGGTTGACTATTAGGAACACTTCTAATTAACAGGAAGAACAGCCTCTAAACAGTAGGTCCAATTACTGAAAAGAGAGGTTAGTTCACTGGTTATGTTCAAACAGAGAATGGAAAAACATCTATCAGGGATACTTTAATTTGGATTCCGTATGCACCAGAGGTTAGACAGAAAGGCTCAGTTACTACCGGTATGCTCTTCCAGCTTTGCTATTCTTTTCTTCTTAATAAATATGCCTAAGAATGCATTACAGTATAGGAAAAAATGTTAATAGTGGAATCCAACAGTCAAAAACAAAACAAAATGCAAAAACTCTGTGACACATATATGCAAAGTTCAATCACTAGAACCCGTAGAAAGGCTTAGCTGCTTTAAGGAGTTACTCCCACAGTCCCCACATATGTAAGTTTCTGCTTCTTGTTCACCCCACCATTGTAACAATCAGCCTTGTTTTCTAAGACTAAGGGACAATAGGCAAACAATGATGCATGTCAATGCGGCACCTTTCAGATCCTTAAGACTGAAATTCCCTCCTGGCGTCTTGAAGGAACTATGCTGAATATCTGACAGACATGAAGTGCTCTAAACAGTTGAAGAAAGCAATAAAAAGAGAAGATAAATATTTCAGAAAACAGGCTGTGACATTACCCTTTTAAGAACACAAATGTTTTTGTTCTAGATCCCTCTCCTCTCCCCTGTGATTTCATCCTCCTCCTTCCTTCTCCCCCCACCTTCCCAGACTGATGTAATTCTTTAGTAAATTTCAAACAGAGGCAGTCAGTCACATGGCTGCTTGTGAGGCCAACTGCCTCTTAAGCAGCTGCATTGCCTTCCCACTTTCTTGCCCCTGTGTGAGACCAACAACCTGCTTTGATTTCCAGGGTGTGCACGAAAGGGTTGTGGTTGCAAGCACACATGTGCCAGTGTTGCTCTTAAACAGCGGCTATGATTGGTTGTAGACTGTTTTTGTCTCTGTACCACGATTGGTTAAGATGGCTTACCACACACAGACCCCCAGGGGAATGTTGGAGACGAGTAATCAGACTCAGACTGCTACCGTAATGTCATATTCTTCTTTTTCTGGTTGCTTGTTTTAGTCTATGAGGTCTCTCTGGATGCCTCTATTTTCCCATAAAAATGGCCCCACCCACCACCCTTGCTCAGCTGGGGTCACAGAGCAACACAGAGGGGGGGAATAGGTTGTGAGAAAGGATGTACATGTGTGCTAATCTCGCTGGTCTGGAAAGATTTGACAAATCTCTCCAGCAGCTCAGCTGCTCATTCCGAAGACAGCTCCTTGGCAGAGGGAGGAAGGCAAATCAAAGCTGACTTAAGAGGTGGCTTTTATGTATTCATTTTCAATTCCATTTGATTTTTAGGGGGTGACTGCAGAACAGGTGATGATGGAGAAGGGAAAACCTTTTCACAGATGGGCTACATCAAATCTGCAGGGAACCATTCCCTGTTAGGAAGGGAAAACAGACAGCCCTGCAAAAAACAGGGAACAGGAAACAGCTTGTGAAAGTCATTTACAATTGTCAAAGGTGTGCCTGCTGCCCATGAATGATTTGTTGTTCTGAGTTTATATTTATCAGACACTGGGAAAGCCCTGATTGTAACTATTGGGGAGTGGATATGGCTTGGTAAGGACTGTGCAGCATTATATCCTGGCTGCTCAATAACCAAAATTCACAGATAAAGCCTGTGAATTCATGCAAATGGGTGGATGCAAACTATAATTCAAGATGGGCAGTTCTATTCAGCAATGTGTTGAGTGCTTTATATGCAAAGCTTCCAAAATACTGTACTTACGCTGTTAGGACTAGATTTAAATTCCCACATTGATGAAGGCCAAAAACATACTGTTCCATCTACTTACAAATCAAACTTACAGGATTAAGGAGGTCTTGTCTCTTGAGTTGAGATGGTTGCTTTGGCCACAATACATAAATGACTTGACATACCTTCTGGGGTATCTTTTCGATTTCCCTGTCTAGCCCACTATGTTGATATTTTCTTAGTAGTCTCTGTCACACCTACACTCAATTTGGTGGGCTCAAGGTTAGCCATGTCCTGGGCAGCCCACTTTCTCACACTTTTCGGACTGGACCCTAATTCAGCTTGCTGAGATCAACCAAAGTTGGCTAAGTGCTGCTATGAAGATACAAAGGGTAATTATAAGAGTCTTGTAAGAACAAATTTTAAGTATCCCTCCCAATGAGAGTGAGGATGGAGAGGAGGGCCATCACTGGCCAAAATGGCTTAGAATTCTAGGATTTCACATGGAGAGCTACTTCCTTAATCTAAATTGGCCCCTCCCAAATATTTGTCCCTTTGAGACATATGCACATATCTGTCCTGCCAGAAAGTCCCAGTTACTTATTCATTTCTACTTAAATGGAGTAAAGTAAATGTTTTGCAATATTAGCAATGCTCTGCCATAGTTTAAAAAACAGCTTTGGGATGGATAAGATGCCACTCCATTGTATCCAGTCTTCTTAAATGTGGTTGGATTATCTTTGGTGGACAAAGATCTTCTACAAGATACAGTATGAAATTCACTGTTAATTTAAATTGTTTTTTTTTTAAAAAAAAGATTAAGTTGCTTTGGATTTTTGAAGCTATTTTGCATGGATGATTGTCAGATTTGCATGTATTCTTAAATCCATTCCACCTTGTTTCCACCTCTAGCTGCAAACTTTTATCGTTTTAAAAAAGATACTCAAAGACTGCATTAAGATAACAAAATGCATATTTTATCCTAAAATAAACATTTTTATTAGGGTGAGCCTTAAACATGAATTTTTGTATGCCATTTTGCATTCTCTTCCATATATTAATCAAGGAACCATAAATCCAATCAATCTACTTAACAATGTATCCTAAATGAATTATTGAAGTTCTACACTCATAATAGCAACATGAAACTTCTATCTGTAGAAGTATTCTGTTTACTAAAGCAGGGAGCAATATCAGTTTTTACTTTTTTGCATTTTTCAGAGGCCTTTCCTTGGCTGCTGTCGATGGCAGAATATTCTACTAGAGCACCTAACAGTTGAGCAGAATGAAAATTTTATGTCTGCAAGGGTTCACTCTTGCATTAAGATATCACGTTCTATTAGGACTAGAGCAGTGGTGGCGAACCTATGGCACGGGTGCCAGAAGCGGCACTCAGAGCCCTCTCTTTGGGCACGCATGCTGTCACCCCAGTTCTAGGCCTTCAGCTGGGTTTTATAAAACCTTTTCACTTTAGGCCATGTGCAAAAAAAAAAAAGGTTCAATCAGTCAATTTCAACTTCTCGTGGGGGAAAAAAAAAGATCTTGCAAAGTTGGAATTGATTGAACTTTTTAGTCCCACCTAGTCTGCTGTTACTACCACAGCCATGCCCAGCCAATTGGCCACACCCACCCAGCACTCGACAATGCATAAGTGGGTTTTGGGTTGCAGTTTGGGTACTCAGTCTCTAAAAGGTTTGCCATCACTGGACTAGAGCTACAATGTCAATATTGTATCCAAGTGTGTCAGTGATGTATTGATGCCCAGAAGGCCCAGAACAAAATCTTCTTATAAATCTTCTCTCAAGGTTTGCACCACAGATTTTACAGTTATTTGGTCAGTGGGTTTCAAAGTTTCAAGTATTGATGTTGCTGCCAAAATAGATCCTCCTCTTCTCTCTATAAAAGCCACTGGAATCAACCAGAAATTAAATGTGTCTTAAAACCAGCATGAACTGCATAACACCACAATGTTAGTAATCTAAATATATTGGATTTCAGTTCCTATAGTTCCTCTCCTGCAGGTTTGTGGTTATTTAAAATAAACCATGGTTTATTATATTTGTTTTTGATATGTTGAGCTGATGAGAAGCAACCTGAAATTTTGAATTTTTGGAATCTTAACAAAAGTCTCAGGGAAGCCATCACCAAATGGTTCTCTTAGGAGCTGATTTCACAAATTCACTGTTGCAAACCCCAAAGCCTGCAACTACTTCTCTGAGCCCATGGTTCTTTTTCCTCTTGAATAACAAGAGTTATTTAAAAAGATTTCTGGTAGTTGAAATCCATGTCAGTCTGAGGCATTTCCATCCATCTAAAAAATAATAATGAATCCCTAGTTTCCACAGGGCACCGCAGATAAATAGGAAATGTCTAGACTAGAGGCATATGACCTAATCCTGATTTATCAAGAGCCTAACTTCCTTATTCTACAACCTGCATTGTGACCCTAATAATGTCTTAGTATTATTAATATTAAAGTTTTCTCTGTATTGTCTCTTGTAGTAATACATTCTGGATCTGTAAAGAGAAGGGCAGAATCAGCATGAGAGGCACCCATCAATAGTGTAGTATGATAATTTAGGCAAGGTGAAATCTTTATCCCTCTGCTGGGAGAATTCCCTTTTTCCTCAAAGGCAAAGAAAATGTTTGCTGCCTGAAGCAACCTTGCAAAGAGAAGGGGCTGCCTCGGGGCTTAATGTAAAAGAATCAATCAGTTTTATTCAGCTAATAAAAGCTATTGCTTTGCAGGGCAAAAGCCTTCTAACAAGCATCTTTGGTTGATCAAGTTGATTGAATGAGCTTATGTGGGCTCCCATGGTGTTTGTACATCTCTGAGAAGATGAAAGAATTATCTCTGGCAATATGTCAACAACCAAGATCTTTCCTACTAAGTCCTTTCTGTAATGGGAAAAAAAGTTTTAGAACCAGATCAGAGCAGCGAACACGATGCTCTTCTTGAACTGCTGCTGGGTTTTGTTGTCTCTCTTACCAATGAGAGGAATCCTATTGCGGTGTATCTTTGCAGTCTTGTCATCCCTTGAAAGCATATTGCAGAAGCCCAAACAGAGGAGACTGTTTTTGGAAGATAAAGAGAGGAAGGAGTTAGACAGTCCCCCTCTCTTTCAACTTTACTTGGGAGGAAAAAGCCTTAGTAACAGTTTTTCTACTGTTAATAACCTAGTGCTGGGTGACAATGGAATACCTGAGGGAGAGGACAGTGGGACCAGGCCCTGGGAATTCCGCTTCAATTCACACCAAAGGCAAATAGGTCAGGCAAAAATGTAACAAAAGAAGCTAACAGAATAGACCAGACATGTCAAACACAAGGCCTGTGGGTCGGATGCAGCCCACGAAGTGGTTTCATGTGGCTCATGAAGCCATCCTGGAAACAGTGAGGGAACAGCCAGCCAGGAGCCAATGTACAATTTTGTGGTGGCCATCTATGCTGAAACGCATTCAGTCTTAGCTCCATAAGCGCCCCCCCATGGCCTGAGAGGAACAGTGAGGCTCCTCCAGTGGACCATGCCTTGGCACTTGCCCTGGTCCCACACCCTTCTGTCAGATCTATCCCACTCCTGCCCAGGCCCCCACAGGCACCCTTGATGCGAACGATGTAGAGCTGGCCATACCCACCCAGTAGGCCACACCCACTCCATCCACACTCACCCAGTAGGCTGCACCAGTCCTGGCCACACCCACCTGGCCCCCTGAAGGCAACCGCAATGCCAATGCAGCCTTCAATGAAATTGAGTTTGACACCCCTGGAATAGACAGCGTCCTGTAAAATGAAGGAAGGTCCAGTAATTTTTGACCATTTTTGTTCTTTTTTAAAAAAAAAGATACAAAGACACCATTTTTTTTGTTTTATTTCTCAAAATGCAATGACAGTGTAGCCTCCTAGTAAAAGTAGGAACCTCATTCAGAAATCCAAGCTGCTTAAGTGGGGGGAGGAACAGAGAAAAAAGTGAGTGAGAGGGTCTCGGGAATTTTTCCTTGGTATGAACAAGAAACTGGGGCAGCCTTGGTGCTGCATAGTGGAACTGCTCCTGATGCAAGTTTAATGACTGAAAAGTGCCTTTGATGTCAAGAGACAGCATATCTGTGCATTGGTAAAAGATGGACATACAGTCAAGGCTATATGCTGACCTCCTTGATGAATGAGAGTAACATCTAGTAAGATACATCCTACTGTGTAACAGTTTGGTCCTTAGTTTTTATTGATGATGAGAGACATTGATGTTGTAATATTAATTTTAGCAGGCTAAATGTATTTTGTCCATGAGAAAGAGGTATGAAGCCCCAAGGCAGATTGCATTATGCCAGTGGGTTGGAGTGGATTCAGTATGGAGATACAATTGGATAAGGCAGATTTTTATAATTTCATAGGGAGAGCAATCAGTCTTCTTTTTCCCTGTAGTGCGTTTTATTTAGGGAGCCAGTTTGATATAGTGATTAAAAGGCACCAGGCTAGAATCCAGGAGACTGTGAGTTCTATTTCAATCTTAAACACAAAACCAGCTGAGTGACCTTGAGCCAGTCACTCTTTCTCAGCCCTGGGAAGAAGGCAACGTAAACCACTTCTGAAATGTTGCCAAAAAAACTGCAGGAATGAGCCCAGAAGCCAAAAACTGACTAAAAAATGTTTGTGTGTGTGTGTGCATGCACATACATACACACACACAAAGATGGAATTAGTATGACTTACCATGAAGAATGAATGTGCAGTATCTTGATGGTATGAAGTAGCTCAAGAGGCTAGTCTTATTATAATCTTGAACCAGGCCACTATGATTTCTGAATCATAATTTATAACTTAATGTGTTAGGCAAATGCATCCAATTTAACAAACCATAACTAAACAAACCACAGGTTAGTGAAACAAACATGTACAAACAATGTATATTAAAAATAGGAAATTCTCTTGTTTTGTGCAAACAAAATTTGAAGCCAGGAGTAGCTGCTGGGGAAGTAAAACATAAATGGAGAGAGGCCTTTTAAAATGCAGGGGGAGGAAAATATTAACAAATGGAATTATAATTATTAGATGAAATCAAAAGGAGGGAGGGATTGCTCGTTTTGTTATTTTGGTCTCTCTATATTTTCTTAATTCTTATTTAATAGTCCACAAATGCAGGTAAGTCTAAGAAATACTTACATAGTTTATGTTAAGTACTGGGTTCGAGTGCAATGATGAAGACACATGGCAACCTTGAAGAGTTCTTTATTCTTACACCCAACAACTAACAAAAATAAACAGTCTTCTTTTAAAGGCGAAAAGACCCGGACAAGGACAAACAATGTAACAAGCTACTTCTTGCCTTGCACATGCACACAAGGCTGGCGCCGCTCAGTCTGGTCCCGGGCAGCCAGTGTTGTGCACATGCACACAAGGCTGGCGCCGCTCAGTCTGGTCCCGAGCAGCTTTTGGAATGCCCGGGACCAATGCAACGTCCCGAGCCTGCTTTTGAAGGCTCAGGACACAACAGTTTAAATCCATTTCCTCAAAGCATCACCCTGAGTTAGCGGGTAAATATCCAATACATATATCTTCTGGTTGGATGAGACGTGATAATGACAGCAGCTCTTTACAAAACAAAAGTTGGGAATGATATATTGTCTAAGTTTGCATAATATTCTAAGTCAAAATATGTTGGAGAGTATTGTGCGAATTTGGCTATTGCAGTTCATAAAGTAATTGCATGAATCAGCTGTTGTGATTTATTCAATAAACCATGCTTAAATATACCATGGCTTTATGTATCAGAAAAGAGAGACATTACAGTAGTAAGAATAAAACTAATTAATTTAAAGAGAGATGGTTTAAAATGTCTATAAAGATACCATAACTGGGCAACAAAAATGAAAAGTACTTTTAAGTCCCCCCTTGCAAGTACAGTATGGTAGCCCAATTCCAGGACTTATCAATTACCTTTTCCTTTTGAGATACAGTAGTTTTGTATTTGGCTAGACTAGGACACAGGAAACCCAGATTCACTTGTAGTCATGGAAACTCACTAGGTGATTCCACACAGGGCTGTTTGTCCTCCTGAACATAAAACTGGAAGAAATGTTTTATACTAAGCCCAGGAGGAAAGGTGGGACATTAATGCAATAAATAAATAAATATAAGAATTGCCATTTGGGGCCCTAAAAATTCTTTTGGAAAGAGAACTTTTAAAAACCTGGCCCAATGAAGTGAGATTAAAACAAATACCTCCTCCTCCTCCCCCGGATTACTTAGGAATCCCTCCTTTCCCCGGCGCATTTTCATTCGACCGCACGCTCAGACGGGAAGGCGGAGCCTCCCGTGTTACCTCGTCACGTGGGGCGAGGTGGACGCTCTTCTGCTCCAATAGGGAGCGTCGCTTTCCCTCCTCACGTGACAGGGCCTCCTGAAAGGGCCGAGGGCGCTGAAACCCGCTGAGAGTGGAGAGAAGAGCGAGCAGGGGAAGAGAGGCGTTGCCGCCGCCGCCGCCGCCGCCGCCGCCGCCGCCGCTTCAGCCCGTAGGAAGGGGCGAGCGGGGGAGTTGCAAGCCTTGGAAGCGCTCGGCACGGCGTGGGGGACAACTTCGAGCCAAGCCCGCTCGGCGACGGGCGCCAGGCGTCATGTCCATGGAGGACCCCTTCTTCGTGGTGAAAGGGTGGGTGGATGGACAGCAAGGAGGAGAGGGCGGTGCGGCGGCGGTGGTGGAGGAAGAGGAGACCTTGCCAGGGTGTGGGTGGTATTCCCGGCCTAGCCCAGCTTGCCTCTCCCCTGCGTTTTAGTCGAAGAAGGATCGGTCCTCTTCTTTGAAATCGTGCCAGTTTTACCCTGCACCCCGTTGGACGTGAAGCCATTGTCTTTATTTCTCGGAGGGTTTTTCCTGTTTCCCTCCGTGCAGGATAATCTTCCTGCTGTGCTGGGTTTTTCTCTTCCAGGTTACAGTACTGTACACAGTACGTGCGGTTAGTTAAAGAGGTAGGGGAAATGTTGCAAAAACGGCCCATGCAGTTGTAAGGTGTCACTTCCTCTTCGGTGGATCGGCTCGCTAGTACTGTAGGAGCAAATCGTGGTCTGTCGAAGCCAACTTTCCAGGCTATCTGGCAAAACACCTCGATAAAGTTACAGGCACAAACTTGTCTGCAGCAGTGCTGGCTAAAATCCTAAGGAGGGTGGTAGTAGGTTGGTTGGCTCTGTTTTCCTTGATTTATTAGTCTGTGTTATGAAGCATAGAGATGTGTACAGGTACCGTTGACTACCTTAATGCAAGATTTAAACAGTGAAAAAGAATGGTGGAAATGGGAAAAAAAAATCTAAATAGGTGAGTTCTCTCAGTTAAACTGGGTAATAGCTGATCCAGGACATACCAAATTATTCAGTTTGATGTAGCAATTTATTTTCCTAAAGTGGTTGGATGTATGCAAGAAAGTTTCAGTAAATATCTGTTAAAGATAGTGAAATGACAGTGCTATATCTGGAGACAATATTTCAGAATGGCACACTATGGAATAGGGTGGTACCAGGACTTCATATGTCCTCTTACTCCCTATTTTATACCACTTGGCCTTCTCCTTATAAGGTTGCCAAAAATCAAAGAATGATTTCCTGACCTTTTGATGTGTAATGCATACAAATATAATTCAACTCCCAAAATAATTTAAGAGAATTAAAAACAAATGCTGCACCTCCTCCCAAATCTCCCTTAACTCCCAGGAAGAAAATCATGGTCCTGCCTCTGTATCATCATTCCAGTATGAGTCTGTTCTCATCCTATAACATTGTTTAGCTTCATGTCAGCAGAAGGTTACTGATCATTGTGCTACAATATTGTCTTTAGGCCAGGATTATGAGATTTCCATTTGCACAGCAAGATACTTTTATATCCTGGTCATTTTCAATGGCATATACATAAATATATAACTTTAAAGCATATATCTTTAAATATGCATTTAAATATTTTTGCCTTAAAATGCTGTTATAGCTGAAGCATTCAAACAAGCTACTGTAAGAAAGAAAGATTGATACATTCAGAATGCATTAAATAATAGAGAGTACAATATGTGCATATATGTGGATAGGCAAGAAGGTTGCATATTGTTCAGTTTTAATCAACCTTTCAAATATTTTTATTTTCCATTACTATATTAAGCTTTCTTAACCTGATCTTCTCCAGATGTGTTGGACAGCAACCCTCACCATCCCCAGCCAACATCAGTGTGTCGGTTGGGAATAATAAACGTTATAATCTAAGACTTCTGAAAGACATTAGGTTGAGGAAAAGCAAATCAAAAGCTTATGTGCAAGAATATATTAAAAGAAGTAACAATAACATTTGGTAGCATGATCATCATGTGTCTTCTAAGCATCGCATTCTGTCCTCTTATGAACTGAAGCAGCTTTTGTGCTGAGATAGAGGATGTGCTTCACATATAGGTTGACATACAGCAAATTCTTTCAAATTAATGTTATAATATAAATGTACAGTTAACATGTTTTTATTGCCTCTTCAAATTTAATTTAGCAAATGCTATTTTCTCTGCCCATATTTTGAAATGATATATTGATTTTCAATATAATTTTCCAGGTGGAAATTTGTATGGTGCAGTAAAATATAGTGATTTGTGATTTGTTGCTTGTTCAGTTGTCTTTTGCACAAGTTATAATTGGTTGTGGAATGCTGTTATTGCCACATACTGAATGTGCTATCATTGTTACTAAAAGATACTGTACTTTGTTTCCTTATTTCGCATGCTGAATTCATTACAGTATGTGCATAACAGCCATAAGCTACTGTGTAAGTGGCATTCTGTGAATGTTTTGCTAATTTTGAATGAGTCCTTTTGGAACTAAAGGCCCTGTGTTATAAACTGAAGAAGCCTTTTTTCTAATTTGTTACCAAGGTCTCTCTAGTCAAAGACATAAAGGGGAGGGGGAAATGAGAAAAGTCTGTACTGTACTTTGTTGATGTGGGAAAAAAGACATCCTTTACTGTTGCTTTCTTTTTCCTGCAACCAAGGTAATTGAAACTGATGAGAGTATTTGCTTCCTTGTGTGTTCTCCTCAGAATTTCTTCCATAGGATTGAATTAATCTGACCAAGTTCTTTCTTGGCATTCCTGTGCATTGTGTCATTATTTCTAAGAAGGGACTTCCATGAGATCCTTCCAACACACTGTTGGCTCAGGAATTCTGGGAGTTGGAAGTCCACGAGTCATAAAAGAGCCGAGGTTGCCTACCCCTGCACTAGTCTATAAAGTGAAGTTTTACTAGAAACATACAGTCTCATATCATGATACTTATAGTTTATATGAAAACACCTTATCTATGTGAACACTCATGAGGATTTTCCTCCTCCTTTCACTTCCAGGGAAGTTCAGAAGGCAGTGAATACTGCTCAGGGGTTGTTCCAGAGATGGACAGAACTCCTACAAGATCCGTCAACAGCTACAAGAGAAGAAATTGACTGGACCACAAATGAGCTAAGGAACAACTTAAGGAGCATTGAGTGGGATCTTGAAGATTTAGATGAAACAATTAATATCCTTTTTGTTCTTGGTGTGAATAGTTAAATAAACTCACATAGTATCTAGGCAAGCAACCAAATGGTTTTTCCATAAAATTATTCAGTATAATAATTACAAGTTCTCATCCAACTTATTTTGGAGCAGCTATTGAACCCAGAAATATATAACTTCTGTCCTTTATAAAAGTATAAGACATACATTTTATAAATGGATCTTTATACATTTACACAGGGTATAAAGTTGTTATATGTTGCTTTCCTTTTACCTAGTCTGTAGTCACAAATGGAACCTTATTAAACGAAAATACTTTTAATAGTGTAATTCTGAGAAGCACCTAGCCAGCAAAAGACATCAAAATTGAATTCTGTAGCATTGTTAATAATGGTTTTAGCCCAGGATCTCACAAAACAGGAAATAAAGCAAGTCATAAGAGCATAGCAGTTTTGAAAATGCTAATAGAATAGTTTTTCCTTGTGTACTAACACTATTACTTTTTAAAGGTTTCATAAAAATATATAAGTAAAAACTGCATTTGAAATGTAATCCCTTAACTGATTATTCTCAACGCATTGTTGAAGCAAATCCTCGGAAATTCAACCTTGATGCCACAGAACTAGGTGTGAGAAAAGCCTTCATCACAAGCACTCGGCAAGTGGTTAGGGTAAGACACTTGACTTTCTTGAGGCCACGCTATGATATAGTGCAAAAAAATTCTACCTATTTGTTACAGCATAAACAGTCTAATTCACCATGAAATTAAACGGAAAATGAAGATATCTCACAAAATTGCTGTTCATGAACAAAAACAGAATTTTGGTCGTGCAATGCAATGTTTCTGAGGGCAGGTCATAAAAATAGCTTACAATATTTATCTCTGTTTTAATAAAACAGGATTTTTCTCATTTTCTACAATGACAATCCATCACTTCCCTCAATACAATAAGGCAGAATTCATGAAAATACAAAAAAGCAAAATGCCTTTATACCAGTTAGGGAGCATTGGGTCTCTAGACTGTGGCATTACAGTAGTTCTCAAGATGCCTGCTTTAAGTATTTTTTTAAAGTATTTTATTTCTGGGTTTCCATATTGTGGTAGTTTGCTCATTTGTCAGTCATTTCTAATTCTTTATGTCATAGTGAACATTATTTCTCCAAGATTGTCTTTAATAGTGATCGCTCCTTTGAGTTCTTGTAAACAGAAGGTATCAGTGATAATAACTAGCCAGCTTGCTTTTTGTCAACCTTTTTTTAAATCTTGGAATGAGGTCTTCAAGAAGCTCTGTCAGGATTGAGATACCACAAGAAATCCTAGTATTTTACTTTATTGATGTAGTAGGCCATAATAACGGAATCTTAAAAGCCTGAGAGCGTTTCCCCTTTCTTCCCCTTGAATTAAAGAGAGTCAAGCGGGGGAGGGTTGAGTTCCTTTCCCGTGGTTCCTTGTTTTCCTGGCTAAGTTGTGTTTTAGTAAGTTACTGAATGTTGTAAACGACTGTTGTATGATACTGCAAATGGTCATAAACGCAGGCCAGTTACCATGTGCCCCAAATGCAATGACTTGATGTTGGCAGCTGTTGGAACTGGGTCATAAGAGCTTTCTGGGGACTCTCTCATAACTTTGATCAGTCACTAAGTGACCAGTTATAAGTCAAGGACTACCTGTACTTATTGTATGTAATATTTTATCTGTATCTTTATAGATAAGATGTAAGATGTTGAAAAGAATATTTCATTGATTTCTAGAACTTTAGCATTAGAAATAATTTGTAGGGTTCATTTAACTTTGCTGACCAGAATGTCTGGCTCTAGTTCCATGATCAAACCTTTAGACATATCAATTTTGAGTTGCTTTTTGTAGAATTTTTCTGTACATTTGTATTACCTCTTTTCTGTGAATTTTATCTTTGTGGCTTTTATTCTGTTTCCGGCTTTGTTTTGTGCACCAAGGCCAAATTCCCCCATTATTTCATATGTTACTTCATTTCCAACTTCAGCATTTTAGTCTCCTGTAGCTAATAAGATGTCTCTTTTTGGTGGGTTTTTTTTTAATCAAGATGTTACCAGATATATAGAACTGTTCAACTTATATTTTGTTTGCATCTATGGCTGAAACATAAATTTAGAATTATAACACTGATTAGCTTGCCTTGGATTCAAATTGAGATTATTCTGTCACTTGGGAAGTTGTGTTGTGTTTGGGTACTGTGTTTCATATCTTTTTCTAATAATGATAGCTAATTGGCTACTCCTTCTTTTCTGTGTTTTTTTTTTTGTTCACCAAGGATTTGACACTGATGTGCACTGCATTCCAAGTTGCCAATTCCTACATTGTCAGTATTCAGTCCTGACTTTGCTGTGCAATATCAAGTTTAGTTTGACTGTAAACCTGGCAACATTTCATAAACCAGTGATATACATATCTTTGCAGCATCAAACTTTTTTTTCCTCTTGCCATATCAGCAGTTGGCATT